>OU744334.1:12419090-13721761 GCA_916610235.2 Lasioglossum morio
TAACAGAACAGTATAACTTATTTCGGGAAAACTGTGTGAAATTGACACGTGGGACGGATGAGGGTTAAGGTGGGTTCCGAACCACCTTGGCACCACAGTTTAAATGGCGTTCAGTTCTGGGAAGGATTTACTGTGGATCTTTATGCGATATAAAAATTTTAAAATTCTTTCATAATCTCAGTAGAGAGTGAAAATAATATTTTCAAAATTGCAGCTCTTCATTTATATCATAGCTGTATCAAATCCGCAGTCTGGTTACTAACAGCTATTTATAATGACAAAGACGACCTGAAAGACACTATCTGAGGCAAGCTGGTCCAACGATGGGCATAAGAAGGTCATCTGAATGCATGAAACATAGGCCAAGTCCTAGACCCGAGCCAGACACGCTTTGGAAGATGTTTGCATATTCATCGCGCTCGTCACGGCGCCGATCTTGATCGCTAGGCACCTTCTCTTCAGCGTTTTCGCTCCGCGATATCGCCACGCAGGATAATTATGTCTGTTTGTAATCTCCCTGACGCTTCCCCGGGCTGTAGACACCCTCCGCCACCCTGTAGGGCTGCACGGAGGATAGTAAACGTTCGTCTCTGTCTTCGATGACGATCCCCTCTCCCGTGAAAATTTGAATACCCGCTAATTACGGGGCGCGGCTGTGTGTGCGTCCACCTGTGTGAGCATTACGTATACCATTAAATTTTGCTTTGTACCCGATAGGCGGATCCCGCGATCACGTTATGCATATGCCGCGGCACGCATCGCGCGCGGAATACGCTCGTGGCGGGTACGTGACGGCGCCGGTAATGGCGGCGAGCCTTGAACGACAATCGCTGTAACGCTCAGCCAATAAAATGTAATGGGTTTCGATTCGTGGGTTTTGTTGGATCGTTCCGAGGAACCGGGATTTATGGGAACGCCGCCCGCAGAGCCGGAGATGTCTCCCTTTTGGGTCTCGTTGCGCGTTGCTGCGCGACCATGTTGAACATTTCGAAACTTTAGTGGCATGGATTCTGTGAGGACCTTCAGAATCTTAGACGTACTCTTAAGTATTTTAGAAATTTTTCTTAAGAATCTTCTAATTTGAGGAGAGATTAAAATTCTTGGAATCTTGAAATTTCCGCGTGTACAGTGCACCGAACCAGTTGCATAAGCGGGACACTGACCTTTCGTCTTATGTAAGTAGAATGGTCTAGCCATTGGTCAGACAAATAAAACCACGATTGCACGAACAGATTTCTGTTTCCTCGAAAGTAAATTTTCTCGAAAGTAGATTACATCCACTATTGGTTAGACACGTAGAATAATTCAGTAGAACGACTCTGCCATCGATCGGACAAAGAAAGCAAAACCTGGTTGCATGAGCACATCTTCAATTACTTCGAAGTAATCAGTAGACCGTCCCATTACAGAATTGATGAGAAGAACTCATAGATTAATCGATATTCAAACAAGTAAACGGGAAAACTTGTTGCATAAGTATACCTTTCCCTATTTGCATATAAATAAGAAGATCGCACTTGTCAGTGGAATCTCTTTACCATTATTCAGACGAAGAACGATAGGAAACCTCGTTGTGCGAGCATTTTCTTGTTTATTTGCAAAAAATAAATCAGTAGATTATCCTGTTACGTATCGAACACGTAGAATGGGTTTACCTGCGGTCAGACAGAGACGGGGAGAACTTGTTGCGCGAGCACGTCTTTTTTATTTGGATACCTGTAAGTAGATTACACCTGCTATTGAGTGGATAAAATGGACTCAAAAACGAATTACGAATCCCTCTTCCTTGATTAATCCTTTCGCGCGTAATTATTTATAATTGCAGGGAACATTCCACAGTTTTTTATCTGAATTTCACTTAACCTGGTTTTGAGAGTTTAATAAATGCTTTATTAACTACTACCGATACTACAGTCTAGTGAACCATTAAAGCATAAAAAGAATAAAAATGAATAGTGAAAGAAGCTTCGCGGTCTGGATAGAAAAAGATATGAATGAAGAATTTAGGAGAATTGATGAGATGTGAACGGAGAGTCTGCCAGTTCATGTGTAAGGATGTCCGAAAAAATATCAAAGTGTCGGGTTTTTAAAGGAACCGTTTATTCTACAGAAACTTTCGTGCGCGCTACAACGACACCCCGTTGCTTCTTTGCTGTCTCCTTATAAATGCTTCCGCATCGTAGGCGGTTACTTCCGCAAACCAATCGTGTCTACTTAAAATTAACGCACGCCCTCTAAGAGGCGACAAGGTACCTAAGGCCCTTGTCGCCTCTTGGAGGGCGTGCGTTAATTTTACCTAGGTACCTAAGGCCCTTAACGTTTCGCATTTGATCTGCGGATGTTTTACGGTACGTCAACGGCTATTGAGACCTAAAGTCCCGCTAAATCTCAAAAATAGTCTGAAGTCACGTCCGCACCGTAACCATAAACTGCGCCCCTGACCAGCACATGGTACCCTACTTTGACCCGCGTGAGCCACGTGATTTCAAAATTGCAGAGGGCAGCAACCACCGAAAATTTCTATGAATTAATGCGAACAATGAAAAACGAGTGATCGCCGTCAAAGAAACAGGAATTCGTAAGGGGGAAATATGAGTAGAGGCGGCTTGACGTAACTGACAAACGTTTTCCCTAACGAATCGAGGTCCGACAGTCGCGCAGAGTCGACTAAATCATCTCCAGAAGCAATTACAAATCTCACGGTGGCGAGGCCAGAACAGAGACCGGTTCTCACAGGACCGAGAAGAGACGCTGACAATCGACCTCGCAATCACTGCAGCCAGCGCCGCGGCCACGCTCTTCTGATCACAAACGAGTCGCTTCTGAAAGGTTTAGCGATGGTCCCGTTCGCCTTCAATCGACCGGTGCTTTGACCTCCGCAGACACGGTCGAATGTGGAAATTCTTCTTTGTAATCAATTAAACGGTAATTTCCACTGTACCTTTCCTCTGACAAATCTCTCTCTCTATCTCTATCTCTCCTTCTTTCTCTCTTTCCTCGATCCGGGTTCCGCTTTTTCGACGTTCGAGTTGCGGCCGAGCACCTTTAAGTGTCTTTCATCGTTCATTGGCACTGTTTAATTGGCGCAATCCCCGCTGACGACCGATCAACCGATGTTTCCGGGTTCATCGCACTGGTTCTACGCGCTTTTATTTATCCCCGATGACGAATGTAATTCCATTGGAGCTGCCGGTGCATCGGTCTACAATTTGCCGGCCGCGAGTCTTCGTGCGAAACGAACATTCTGCAATCAGTTGCAACTGACGATTGTGGTCATGTTGCAATTAATATCTAAATTTGAAATTATTTTAAATAATTTTGCATGTAATCAAGGAGGTCCGTGCAAATTTCCTGATAATGTTAGAAAATAAATATGATTAATATTTGTTTTTAGAATGAAAGTAGATACATACGCCAATTTCTTTAAACAATTGGATAGTCCGTATTAGAAGATTCAAAGGTTGGAAACAACGATTACGATAACAGTCGCCTAACAAAGTCGATCATCTTCGAGCCGTCCATTTATTTCCCAGCAGGCTAATATTTCCAGTAAACGAATTGCTGCTTTCAGGACGGATCCGACACTCGAAATAAATTTTCAATTTCTACAGGATTTATTCGAAAATGACTGGAAGTATCGTGCTCGCCTACGCGCGCGGCCGGTTATTCGATTCCAGCGGGGCAAACAAAATTTATGACTGAATCGTTTCATCGTAACGTTATAACCTCATCCATCCTCATCGATTATCGTTGCTTTTAATATCCTCTCTCTCATCCGCGTGAATCAACAGAACCCTCGTATGCAGTCACCTTTGGAATACGTTTAACGCAGCTTGCGCGAGCGCGCATATTCCCGGATCGTTTTTCGCTCATGAACCCGGTGCGTGCAATTAAATTGATAAAAGTATTCGTGTTCGAGAGTGACACGCCTCGAATGTTCGTCAATTTTTCTGAAGCATCGATTAACCATGTTTCCCCTGTTCTCTCAAGTATTATTTGCTAATATATTGACCGCGGAAATAAATCTCCTCGTTCGTTACCGTACTGCGTAACGCAGGCTGCGTTTCCACCATTACTTTGCTGCGTGTGCATCATCCAGAAATTAGTATTGCACATCGATAGGCAGAGACGACAATAAAACTATTAAAAAAAAACATTACGAGCTTATTAATACGCTGATTAATCTTCTAGGAAAAATCTGAAAATTTATAACATTAGAAAGCTAGAACTTCAAACTTTCACGTTAATTTCCCTTTATTTCTGAGGTCCTCGGACATTCCCAAAGCAAGTCAAATCCGATAGGCGTCGATTCGAGAATTTTTCTACGGAACGTCCACTAAATTCTTCCGGGCTAGAGCAGTGTCCAGCGCTGCGCGATGGTCCGTAACGAAAGTTAACGAGACGGTGTTAATTAAATGGAACACGTGGGGAATCGAGGTCGGGGCGATGAAAATTCGACAATGGCTTTGCTGGGAAGGCTGGAAGGTAGACGTGGCTCTCTGGTCTATAGAGGCGCGTTTACAAGAGAGCAGAGGAGGTCGGCGAGGATCGGTGGACGCACGGGGCGTCGCTCGACCAGGCCTCGATGAATCGATGACCGCTTTTAGTAATGATGTGTACATGGCAGGCCGTCCTCTCTGGAACGTCGGGGTCACCATCAGAACGAGCTTGCCGCCCACGCAGTCAACGTAGTATACGTGTACGCGGACCGTTCCTGTGTGTAGTGGTAGCCAGAGTTTGCCAAGGGGGACTTATTACATCCCTGGAATTACCATATAAATTATCGCGTGATGAACCCGCCGGAGTGCGAAACGGTGCACGCTCCGGCCTTTGTCGAGGTTTCGGTTATGGTTAATCGGCCACGCCGTTTAATTGACATTCTGCGCCGCAAAATACCGCCTGCACCCCCGACCAACCCCCCCTCCCCTCCCCCGTCGGTAACCCCCCACGCAATTTTCTTCGTCTCCTGCTTGCGTCGCCTGTCGATCGCCTGCCCGCCCGGTTTCCAATCGCGAAGCAGAGCAGAGCTGAGCCGAACGCACCGGGAAACAGTGTATGCAAATTCCAAGCGAATATAAATACGATTTTCGGTTTGCTCGACTGACGCCGGAAAGATTACACGAGCGGTGGTGGATAATGTTTGCTTCGTTCGATCGGTGGCAATTTTTGTCAGTTTGTTCGCTCGGCGTTGATTGAGCCTTTGATGCGTTTGATTAGTCTATTGGTTGCGTGCCTTACTGTGGACAGAGCCGTGCGGATGGTTTGCAATGCTTGGTAACGTACTTCTTTGAAGTTTGTGTGGATACTTTTATTAAATCCAAAATAATGGTTAATTTTGGTTGTCCAGTTTTTATTTTTATAAATAAGACAACTAAATGTCTATGTGGATACCATACCTTGCAATTAACCCTTTGCACTCGGAGCTATTTTAACTCGAAAATTAAACGTTTCTTCTGACCTACAATATTTCCATTCTCTATGATTTTTTAAATTTGATAAATATGAAAGTGATATAATACCTCATGCAATACTTAAACGTGTAGTAATTGGTTAGATACCGACATATCTGACAGTGTAAACAATTATTCAAATAATAGTACAGCAATTTTTAGTGGCGTCTCAGAGGCGCCACTCGAGTGCTAAGGGTTAATTCAAACAATTTGTATTTACGACATTACAATATTCCGAGTGTTTATATTCTTTCACCAAAATTCCCTGGACATAGAAAAACATCCTAGAGGTACCCAAGGTCGCCAGCAAGTCTCAAATATCTCAATCCCACCTCCGCGTTCCCTTTCGCCGTCGAAACGCAATTTCTTCGAACAGTGAATCATGATCAAAACGCTTTCCAAACAGAATGGACGCGTCGGGTCGGTTGAGAAATGATCTGGTCTCGAAGTCAGGCAATAGCCTAAGCCCATCGGCGCCGGTGAACGTACGACCGTGAAAGGACACTTCGGGGTTCGGTTTCGCCAGTGGCGTAAAACAAATCCGTCTTACTCGAGCGAACGAGAAGGAGAGAAAGAGAGGACGAGAGAGTCTCGGGGAACAGATCAGGGGACGGCAGAAGTAATCCCGATAGGAGAATCGTTGAATGGTCGTGGCGGCTCGGTGTTAGTTCGAAAGGGGTGGGTTTACATCGCAGTTAAGTTTCGCAGTAACGTCCGTGGGCCCGATGGGTTGGGAGGGTCGCGACACTAAACCGACTTCCATGGCCGTGGCCCGGCGTGACGACGATACACCGCGCGGATTTACCGACCATTTGGCAAATGAAGACGAAACTGCCTCGTAGATTACCGCGGCCGCGATTCACCAACGACAACTCGAACCCCCCTAACGCGGACGACGGCTCCCTTTTCCAGCCAATCGAAGCGGTCGTCCGTCAGTTAACTTTGCTACCCGCCACGCCACGCCACGCCACGCTTTGTTCCGCACCGCCGAGGGGATGAAGTCAGAGTTCGGACGAGATTTATGCCGGGATCCGTCTCCCAGTAGTTGGCCACTTTTAAGCAATATGGTTTGTCTAGCCACCCGCCGGATCGCGCACTGTCGATTCACCGGGACGTATTGTTGCCTGGTAATGGCGTCGAAGAGCTCCTCAGTGCGGTTTTGATACAGTTAGACGAGATCAGTGGCCTTTTAAATCGGTCAATCTAGACAGACACTTCTATCTTTCTAATGGATGTATAATAGAAACCATTGAATTGTTCAACCTCAACGTCATTCGAAGCATTTCAAATTCGTAACACTTTCCACGTACTCCACATTAAAAATCGCTGTCTTAATGCGTCTGCTCATAATGAAGTAGAAGTCGTCAATATGATCGACATTTATCACTTGGAAATTCCATCCTCCGATGAATTAAGAGTCGAATACCACCCCGATGGTGCTAATTTTACAATAACCAGGGCCCATCAATGATTCAGTCAATCTCGCTCTAATCACATATCGATTATTTGATCAATGTCTGACTAGTGGTTCTGCGTTACCATTGGCTCCCATCTCTGCACGTCCGCAACGCTTCGAACGATTATTTTCTTGTCGTTTAATCCCTCGAAGGGGGTAGACTGTTCCAAGGGCTGGGGCTCCGGATTACAGGTAATTAGAATATACACTACAACTGGAAACTTGACCATGGCTGTGTTTCATTATTAAGAGGAGAATGAATTTCAGAGCCGGAATAAAGTATTCAGTTCGCAGTGTTCGAGAGAGAGACAGAAAGAGAGTGGGGGGCGGCCAGTCGAGTAGCCGGGGGGCACAAAGAGATTCCAAGAGCACCCCTTCCAAGATTTACATAATGAAAAATCTTTTCTTCATTTACGGAGGAGCAGAGAGAGCGAGACAGAGAGAGAGAGAGAGAGAGAGAGAGAGAGAGAGAGAGGAGGATGTTTAATTAAAAGGTTTTATACCGCGACCTGAAAATATTTCTTTAGCATTTGTTGACACTCAACCGCTGCTGTCTCGAGTTGTAGAGGAACGACCGGGAAGGAGTGGTGAAGAAATATTTCTCAAGACAGCCATGGGGAATGGTTAAACACCGTGAGATACCATGAGACCCGTATGACCCCATGAAAGCGTATACATAAGCCAGACTTCTCAGTTCCCAGATCACATCTTCAAATTTTCATAACTTTATTAAAATTGTTCCGAAATTGATAAAACAAAATTCAGTTTAAAGACTGTACATACTTTCTACTTTTCAAAATTATAAGCGAGTAATCGATGTATCTGAAAGTAACTAATTCATGGTGACCAAATAAAAAGAAAAATATTGCAGCGTTATTCCTCATTTGTTTAACTAATTTCGCCGGCTTTTGGTGCAAACAATCAACAACGAGTAGGAGGGGGAGGGGAGAGTTTCGAAATGCACTCGAACATTATTTCCAGAGTAAATAATTTCCCGCGCAGATTCGAAATCACGACGAAACAAAATATTTAATTAAATCGCCACGCGACCGTTGGAGACCGGAATAAACGTTCAATTAGCGCGGCCGGTTCGCCGGGCCAGATAATTCTAGAAACGCGATTAATTTTTGTAATTACGTCGAATATGCGTTATCGCGCGCACATTTAATTACGCCGGCCGACCGGATCGTCGCGGATCGCCGTGAAAATGTCGTGTAACTCGCGACAGCTATGGAGATTGTTTATAGCGGCGAATCGGCGGGACAAGCGACCGGAAATCGAGACTTTTGATACGGTCGCCCCAGGAATACTCCTGAAAACAATATCACCGGGACCAGAAGCCGGGCCTTGGAAATTGGATTGTCCTTCAGAAGTCCCGGGAGTGTTCTAAGCAAGTGCGCGCGATGATTCACTCGATGAGACGTCCGTAAAATGCGCTGAAACCTCTTCCTCCTCCTCTCGAAGAAAGAGGCGAACCCGGGACAACCTACGAGATGAAATTTCGGGAAACGGTATTATAATAACTAGACGGCGGATCTTTATGCGAACGCGTATTTTTAGAGAACGAAGATGAATGGGAGCTGAACCGGCTTGTGGACGATTCCAAATAAAATGTTTGTATTCTGCATACATCGGATGCGTTGCATATGCATATTCTTTCAAATGCATGTGCAACGATATACTGCACATGTCGTTTTTAGATTCCGGATTTTATGCATTTATTATAGGAATAAATAGATGGAGTTTGATACACGCAATAATTCAAGATTTTTCATGCATCTGTTTTGATACGGCTGGATTTTTCATTATTAACATTTATGAATGAACTGCAGATTTTATGTATTTACGAAAAATAAATAGCTCGAACGTAAAACACTAAAAAAAAAAACTAGGACCTTCTTTTAGCGAGACAAGAGGAATGGACTGACAGTGATAACATTGCTCCAGTCGAGGCTACTTTTACTCAGTCTAAGGGAGCAGGGAAATTTTCACAACTCGTACAGTAGTTGGAAGTGATATTGCCTTGTCAGATGTCAGACGTTTGTGTTCTAAGGTGTCAAAAACCTCGGGGTAATAAAAATGGAAAGTATTTATCAGGGAACAAGTTGGAAGGGAATTATAGTTTAAAGCAGGAAATGGTAATGGTCTGTCACTGGTCAGACATATTTGACGCGTTGTGAGAATTAAAGTTCGTAACACGATAGCATAAAATATGCAGTCTGCTCATTGATAACTGTTCTGTTTATTTTAATTAAGGGACATACAACAAAACGATGTATGAAACGTGATACTAATGCATTACATAAATTGATCTCATGGATGCTATCTCTTTTTCTAAGTACATCGCTTCCTTCGTCGATCTTCCTTTATCCTTTTTCCTCAATTATTTTCTTCTTAAACGATCCGTCTGTAAATAACCCGCTCCTTCCTCTCGGTCTCTCTTAATTCTGTATATCTCCTACTCTTTTTGTTCAGCCATATTAACTTCTGCCAGCCTTTCCACCAAACTAAATCTCCAACTGGTACTTATTTCTCTTCTACTGATCTCTCAAGTTCACCTACGTTTTGTTTTCCTTTCTTATCTGAGCTTTCCTTGCTGCCAAGCGTCGGTGATAACCACAAGCTTTCTTCCCCTTGTTTCTTTCCGAATGCTGCTTCTTAGCTCCATTCCCATCCCTAACTCACCCTTATTATTCCCTTATCTTGCTTTGCTCTTACAATTACTACAAACTACCTTTTTCTCTCTCCAGAAAATTGCACAATCAGTGTAAAATATTAGTGAGTGTAAAAACTAACGAGATTGTTCACTTGTTCACCTTGACAATAGATTCGAAGGCCATGAAAGTCACGAGGACCCCAACTTCTCTATACATAATTACCAAAACAATTAAGCACACAAGTGCAGGTTCTTAAACCGAAGCAAAACAGTTAATAGGTTAAGCATTGTCTGGAAAGTGAGGCCTGCTGGAGGCATAGGCCATCCGTCAATCTATTTCCAAGGGACTCGCATCAACTCCGCCACGCTCGTAATAAAATCAACATCACTTACAGTGACAATAATAACTCGCCGTCTCCTTAAGTACCATCCGCGACAGCCTCGCTTCGTTTCAGCCCCTCTAAGGAACGCGAACGAGACAACGGGGCTTAACAATCGTTCCTCCCACTTATCTCTCGCCGGGTAGCACGGTTTCTCGCGGAAACTCAATGTCGGTTTTCTGGCCGTTATATAAGGTGTACTTTAATACGTCGCCCGGGCTGCGATTCTTTTGTAGCCGGCTTTCTGTCACTTTAACGGGCACAAGCGACGAGAGGCGCTATACGAGAGGGAACGAAAGAAGAGAGAGAGCGGAGGTAGAGGGGCCACGGAGTCGCGACTTTCGCATGGAACTTCCACTTTTGTGTTCACCGTCCACGCAATAACGACTCTAATCTCCTTACGTTCCAAGCTGTTTTTGCGGGCCGAACGGGAGCGCTTACGGCGTTGACCAGTCGGCTATAAGGGACTTACAATTTACTTCCGCGTAAGAGGCTTTATGCGGCGCACTGCGCGTAAAACGTTGCGCTACCAGGGGACTTTACTTAACGTTCATTCCGCTTTACATTCGCTGAAATAAAGGGGGGGGAGGAGAGTGGGGAGGGAAAGTAGCTGCGGCTTTATTGCAGACAACACCTACTTTCGTCGGGCGACGTCACTCCCCGCGTCGAGGGCCGTCATAATGGAAGGGAAAAGGACCCGCAGACGGTTCTGACGGCACGCGCGATGGAATTATGGCGATTCGCGAACCCGTATCGCCAAGGTTGCCCACGGAGGTAGCGACGTTCTCTTGGAAAGTACAGGGTCTCACAAAATTATATGTCGTGGACACCGTAGAGCGATTCTACACCCTATGGTGTCCGTGACATGTAATTTTGTGAGACCCTGTACAGACTAGCATCGTTTGCTTCTAATCGCTCATGCAGAAACATTGCAAATACTTACAGTGACGCGTCAGACTGGTGGTCAGAATCTGCTTGCTAGTGTCCGCGTGCTCGCTAGAGCTGAAACCGAAAATAAAAGCAATGTTAATTGTTGTGTGCGCGTTTTCTACCTCGGATATAGTTAAACTCGCACCGTGCCGAGATTGTTATGCGAATTAAATAATTAGTGGACTGTATTTGGTTGGAGTGAATCGATACTCAAATATTTCACTTAGTTTATTTTAATACTAGATCGAGGTGAACGTTTTCTCTGAGACACTGTTATTGCTGATAGTCGAATACAGAATGTTGTAAAAATGCTGCTGTTCGCCGCTCCGTCTTGCTATTTATCGGTTACGCTTGGGCGTTTACAAAAAATGGTACAAGTGATTCTATTATTTTAAAAATTTGTTTATGTTGCAGTGATATAAATTTCCATGTATCCAGTTAAGTAAGAAGTGGGGTGCGAGTAATTGAAGGTTAATTGTTCAACGATGTGCCTATTTCTGGAACATTCTGTATAACAAAGAAGTTCTGATCAAAGTAATTAAGTAACTATAAACTCATAGTGCAAAGGGTTGAACCAAGTTGACTTCACTTCGTGTGACTTTGACGGGCATTGACGTGGGCGCTGTCGACGCGTTAACGATTTCAATATCACACTTCCCCGGCCTCTTTCACAAGGAAGAAGCAACTCGAATACTATTCGCGTATGAAGGCGCAATGCGTGCATCGCGAAGAATCTTCGAAGGTCGGAAGCTTGTTCGCACGCACCGCGTTCCACCGGGGGATTCCGTCTTCGGGATCAGTCAGGCGGAAGCATCAGGCATTCTTCGAGCGCCGTCGGAATCAATCGGCGAAAAATAAAGTCAGCCCTCGTTCGATCTGGCATTGTGCGTTGCTGAAATAGTTGCTGAATCGAGAGACGAACGCGAGAGGAGCACGATCGGAGAAGGGAAGGGGCAAGCTGACGAATGTACAGAAAGCGAAGCGGAACGCTAAAGAGAGTGAGAGGGAGTAGTCAGCAAGAGAGAGAGAGAGAGAGAGAGAGAGAGAGAGAGAGAGAGAGAGGCAACACTTCCGGGACGCAATATCATTCGGAACGAGGCAGACTGTAATTCCCACTTGCTTGGTCTTCGGAGGCGAGGTAGCAGAAGCTGCGTTTGTTGATTATCCGAGCGGTAAACACGGCGCATTGTTATCGATTGGGCCAACAATCTGCCGCCCCCATATTGACGCAATACTGCCTCGCACTTGCATAATGAATGGTTGGCTAATGACCCTACGGAGGTTGCGGTAACCGCAGCTAGAGGATGGTAGGCCCGGGCCTCGAAGCACTTCCGGCATCAAACATGCACCGCTCCGCGGATCCTCGGAATCCACCAGGTTTCTAGCCACTCGTCCGTGTATCGTACCCTCCCAGCCCGTAATAGGAACGCGCGGGTGGGCCGACTTTAATTCTTCATTAACCGTGTGCTTCGAGACCAGAAGGCTTAGCCCCGTAACCCGTGCTCGGTATCCGGCACCGCGATACCTACGGTTCCCCATTAATTTATCATTACTTTCTACTCAAACCATTACTTTCTGACCGGCGTAAATCTAAACCTCTTGGCTGCGGCATGATACCCGGACTCAGTTTAGGGGATGCTCTTGGAAATGCTCGCCGCGAGAGATATCACTGGAGAATTTTGCATATCGTAACTTCGTTGCGAATGTGCAGCAATTCGGGAGATGCTTTCGGGTTGTCACTGTGGAAATTGTGCTGAGATACTGCTTGACAATTCGTCATTTTATTATCAGCTTTATAATTTATTTAATAAATTACAAACACCGTTCCGTACCTTGCATAATCGAGAAATCAGAGAATTTCTGCTGAATGAAATTAACTCGATGCTTAGTACTCCATTGGGTGTAGTTCAGCGAATTAGGAAACGTCTGAAACGAATGGCTACAATTTTAGTATCCCTTAGGACCGTTGGGAAAAGAAGAATCATTGAAGCAGAAAATCTCAAGTTCTAAAGTCAATTCTTAGGTAATTTCTATTGAACGGGAGTAATTGAGTTTCTTACATTTACATTATTTTCACACCAAGGCTGGACATAGAAATAACAGCTGACCTGTTACACATAGCCTTGCGCCACGGTGCAGGCGTGGTAGAAGTAGCGCTAGCATTGACAGGAGATCCGGTGGCCACCGGTCAAGGAGCGAGAATTCGATATTCGTCGGGGCAGTCGCCTGGACAGAGACCCCGGAAGTATGAAACGCGGAGACATGAAAGGAGGGGATTGGCCTTGCGATACACCGAAACAGGAGGAGAAGCTGGTCGAGTACGGGGTTCTGATAAGGGGCTATGGTGGCGGAGGTAGTCGAGTCTGGGGTAGATCGGTCGGCCCCTTTGATCTAAGTTTCTGGGAATGCAGGCCGCAGGGACAGGACAGCGTGCGTAGCTACCGCCCAGGAAGTTGCCAGTAATTTGCTTAGTTGAATTAGATTGTGAATTTTGCGGCGCAGTGTTTGAGCCATCGTTCGCCTACGACTTTGCCGGGGTCCAGGGCTTCGACCAACCGCCCCCTCTTCCTTCGACACCCTCTCACCCCTTGCCGACCTTATAATTACTGTTCCATCTTCAGAGAGAAGTTTGCCAATTCGTTGCCTCGGCAGAAATCCGCGCTTTGATCCGGCAAGAAGCGGAGAGAGGATGCGAGCGGAGGCGTTTCTCCGCGAGGAGAGGCGTGGAGCGGAATCGCGCGGGCGATAATGCCGTCGTCGTCGACGACGACGACATAGTCGTCACCCGGCAGCGCAACGCGGCGTGATTTCCGTCGCTTTGATCTGGCTGCCTCCTAAACGGAAAAGATGATCCCGAGCAGGGACGCCGAGCAGCCGCGAATAAAATTAATCTAACATCAATGGGACGCACGCACGGGACGACGGGGCTGGCAACCCTGAGCCGCGAACGGGCTCAGACAGTTCGTGCCGGGATTATTTCACGGTTCATAGCTGGAAATCTGCGGAGACACCCCCGGGGCCTGCGACGTTGGAAGAGCGGTGGTCTGCTTCGGCAATCTTGCGGCCTGAGCTCTGGCTGATGATTCGTGGAACTATTCGTGTTTTCTGTTAGGAACGGGTTTGGTGTTCGCAAATATGTTCTCATAACACATCCAATTACAGATTCTGATATACAGAATCGATGGTGATATTCTTAACCTGATTCTGACGTACATACATATATCCTATTCTCGCGTTCAAGATCAATAAAGGAAAATTTTAGGAGTGTCAGGATAGGCTAGACGCTCGATAAAACTATGCAGTTTTATGTAAATACAGTGATCACATGAAAATCTTGAAAGCACGTCCACCTAGAAAAGATTTGTGAGTAAAGTTTATTTGAAATTACAATGGGATACCATGGACTCGTCTCGTCTCAGACACACGTTAGCATTAGCTCTGTAAGAAATGCATATTTATTTTCGGAAGAGGCCTTCCCCTTTCTGTGCCGTTAAAAATGATTTCGGGAAAGGGAGCCAAAAAACGATACCGGAGGTACTTAATCCGGATACGCGAGGGCCCGAACGGACAGAGTGGGCCCTAGCACACGTGCGAGCCATCCAAGCAATTGGCACTACCCTTGGCCTGCGCCAGGTCGAGGGGCCATAAATTAAGAGGCCCACTTAGGGTAGTAGGAACGTGATTCTTCGGGGGTCATTTCACAAGTATTTTTTAGAAGTTCACTAAAACAACTTAAGGGAGTGACTTTCTCCTTCACGGATCAGGAAGACCCTCCTCCCCCAAGTCGTCTAGCGAATAGGAATGATTTTTCCCCCGTTAGCGGACACCTCCGACCAGCTGATAATTCTTTAAATAGAGCTGACCCCGAAGCAGAAGGGTCGTTTTTTCAAGTACTCAGGTTTTCACTGATTCGGACTGAGAGTTTAGATTTCGCGGAGTGTCGAGATCTTAGTTCACTAGTATACACTGAATTTCTTATACGACCATAGTAAATAAAACATATGTCTTGTCTCTTCCGGATCCTTGTGTTTTGTGAATTGCATTTTACATTTAACCACCACAGTTCCTCTATATCAAATACAACAAGCTCGGTTCCACAGCAATTACCGAGCATTTTGCCAAACAGCGAGGCAGAAAAAAAAGGGGGCGGAAAGAAACCGTGGGGGAGGAGAAAGAGAGCTCTCGTCCAGCCGTCGACCCAAATTCCATCATCGTCGAATTCCTGGCGGCTGGGGGGTTCGTGATTCGCGTGCGGATCGCGATACGGGCAGACGCGTACCTGTACGTACATAGATGGGTAAATATGTATAGCTCGGTATCGTGCAGGAGGTGCACGCACGGCAGTCGAATATAATCCGGTCGAAACGGTGTTCCGTATGCACGAACAGCCGTTTGTGTACGCGTGTGCGGGCTCACGGCGTCGGCGTCGGCAAGCGTCGGCGTCGGTGGCCTGCCTACCGGCACACTGCGAATCCTATACGACAGGCTCCGGGCACGAATAGGGGATCAATGTTTTATCGATATTGCAGCAGACGCAGCACTGATACGTCTCGAGTCGGCCGCGCATATATAGCGCGTGCTTTCTGCCGTTTGCAAGAGGATTTATGGATTAGCGTTTGTTTATCGTCGCCCTTGCCTCGCATTTTCTCCACCAGCGAGCTCCCGTTTTTCTACGAGGACAATTCCTGCCGTACCCCACGCTGCTTGGCTACCTTGCAGCGGCATTAAAATCGACGATCAGCAAAAAAGAAAACTGGCTGCTCGTCCCCGACACTAGGGGAACGCTCTTCCGATGTTTTCTTATATTAGGCACATGAAATGTTCGATTGCCAACAGTAACGTTAAACGAACGCAATTTTCTTCGAAATAAATCTTATTCAAAATACTACCACCATTGTAACCAACATGTTTTAATTATAAATTTCTTTATTGAACGACTGCATTCATTTACATAATTGTTCTCTTCATCCGCAGTGTTTCGTGAGCCCAGAGAAATGCTCTGTATACTGTTTCTTGTTGCATCGCAAATTATGTAGTTTTCTTCTTCGGAACGTCTGAATTTTGTGGCCCTAATACTTTGAAGTACCACAATTTTTACGGAATTTTGTATAACGTATAAATACCGTGTAGTTTCTGTTTGTCGCAATGTGCAACTCCTGCTTGTCACAGACCATAAATATCAAACCTGTAGTACCAAATCGCTCTAGATTTTCGAGAACAGTGGTCGATGCAACGCAGCATTATGATATAAAAAATGATTGCGCGGCTGTTCTTTTACTGTCTGAAGAAAAACATTTCACCTCTCAGCGATTAAGGTGGAGATATAAGCAAAATAGAAGAGAGCGGGCTGCCGGGCGTATGCATGAACGCGTCGCTAGAATCCGCGAGACGTCGGGCGTCGGGACGCTCTTGCTGAAAGAGGAAAGGAGGAGAAGACAGGCCGCGAAGAGGAGCGGAGCAGAGCAAAGCGGACCGGAGTTTAGAGTAGCGGAACAAGGGGGCAAGGGAAAGAAAGCGGAGAGGTTGCCGCCGTCAGGAAACTTTTGTTTAAAATTGGAATTCCTTTGCGGCTCGTTGGGACTAGGAATGCAGATAGGGTGGAGGCGACGAAAACCGTGAGAGTGGATGAGACAGGAGGAACAGAGAGGAGCCCGAAGAACGGTGCAAGGGAGGCAAGCCAGAGAAAGGCAACGCACGATATTGTTTCATCATAAAGGGAAGCTTCTTACCCGCGAGGGAATACTTTTTGAGAAAACTCCCGGCCCGAAATTTGAACGGCCTGTCGGTGAGACGCTCG
Source organism: Lasioglossum morio (assembly GCA_916610235.2). NCBI lineage: Eukaryota > Metazoa > Arthropoda > Insecta > Hymenoptera > Halictidae > Lasioglossum > Lasioglossum morio. The sequence continues at coordinate 12,435,760 of OU744334.1, forward strand.
CGACTGCCACTGTGAAGTACTCCAGCAGACGCCTGTTTCATTGTAAGCATCGATTATGCTTGATCGTGGCCGAACAATGAGGAAACTCTGCTTAAATGCTGCTAAATAATTATACTGAGATCTATCAAGAAAGATATACAAGGCGACGTCTAGCAACGTAACGATTTCAAATAACTCGTAAATTATTTGTTGTATGAAAAAATGTTACGATCAAAAGTCTGTTTCTTATTACTTTGCTTTTTTATCAAGATATGAGGATCACCTTCAGTTTTTAAATGAAATGTCTAATATTTTTTCTCAAATTCTGATAGATTATGAAAACATTTTTCGTACAACAAATAACTTACGAGTTATTTGAGATCATCACGTTACGAGATCTATAGTGTAGCTAAATAAATCAAATATTTAATAATTGTACAAAATCATTGGATGGTGACGTTCAATTCTTTCTTAACTGACTTTTCAGTCTCACATCAGAAACTTAAAGATGATGTAATCAGATCGTATCCTATGCAGAAAAGAGTGCTTTCACAAATAAGAAAAAATTCACAGATTATACCTAAAGAAAGAAAAAGACACTAAGCGATATATAGAAACTAGCGTTGCATATACACTCGAGGAGCGTTCGGTATCCGGAAGAATATTTTGCTTATATTTACACCCTAATCGGCAAGAGGTGAAATGTTTTTCTCAGAGAGTGCGGGGCCGATAAAATTGCGCTCGCCTTTTAACTTTCTTTCCAGGGAAGATGCATTCTCCAAAGGACGTCCGCGTGACAGTTCGACGACTACGACGCCTAAACGTAAAAAGCAAAGCCGGTATCAGACTCGAGCATTGATCGATACATTCGCGCCGGCAGACAACCGTTCCCGCGAGTTCGACTGCAAGGATCGACGACTACTGAACGACGACGATGTTTACGGATTTCCGCGTCGCTGAGATTTTTGTTGACGTTGCGTTCGAGAAGTGCTGAGACACTGTGTGTCCGTGCGTGTGTGTGAAGTTCGATGCTTCCACCAGCGTGTCTTCAAAAGACAGTCTTTATGATTGAAGAGGAGATTGAGTTGGTATTTGCGAAGTCGGGGCGAATATTGTTTTTCTGCAAATTTGAAGCACAAGAAAAATGTTTAACGCATTCTTCAGCGTTTCTTTGAAACTGTTTTGAAGAATTTGGTTACATGTTCCAGTCAAATGGAATGTCTTTTTATATTTTCAGTCATAAAAGTTCAATTCATATAAAATTGCTTATTCTGTTTGTTTCTGCATAATTACAGTAACAGATACTCTGTAATAACTACATAGTAAAAATACATTATTATTTTTAATTAAAAATATTTTCTAAAACAGAAAGTTTTCCAGGATCAGGTGATTTACGAACCAGAAATTGTAATTGATGTTCTAATGTGGCTGAATGAAAAATGTTAATACTTGGACAGTGTGTTGTTTAAATTTGTAAGAAATTGAAGACGCGAATGGCACTGGTGAAAATATTTTATTAAAGGAAGAAATTGGGCAATGTTTGCAAATCGTCGCTTTCCGAAGTGATCGCGGGAATCTGGTCACAGCTGGTCACAGAAAGTTACAACACCTTTTTCCGACGAGTTTCGAACAGCCGAACTTTCAGCGTTACTTTGCTAATAAGGATGTCTTGCTTGCTTTCGGCAAGAAGAATGTGATCATCAAGAATTTTGATTGGAGAAGTTGAATGTTTGAACACGACAGGAAACTTATCTTGTTAACGATACGGAGCTCGAGTAGCTGAACTCCAAGTATTTAGAATAGTGCAGGAATAGTACGAGTGCTTATTCGGAAGATTTAACGCTGTTTGGACTAATCTTGGACGAGTATTATCAATTGCGCTTGTTGGACAAATTCAACTTGTTGGCTACTGCCGTTCGTAAGTAGTAAGCGAAGTTTATGATAACAATTATAAATAACAATTCTAAACGAAAATATTAGACCTGTTCACCTCATTAGAGATCAGACAGATTAATCAATGAAAAAATATCTAGCTGTTTCAATTGTTTCCTGTATTAATAATTGTAAAGTTCAAAACAATATATTGCATGTTTCAAAATAATTGTGCCTGAGTAATTGAATAATAAATCTCTGGGTATTTATGCATAATACAAATTTTTTAAAATGCCATTTCTTTAATAATTTTAATAAGTGCAAGTTCTTAAACTTTTTAAATCTTTTCACTGCTTTGAATCTCACCCTTTAATGTTTGTCACAAATGCTAAAAATCCTCACCCAGTCTATTATAAATCTTGTTAAAAAATGTATTATATATGCTTTTCTTACATTCTGATTATATTGGATAAATTCCTAAAAATCCAAACAATCATTTTCGCGATTATATAGAGTTATGCAGAAATTTCATTGATTTTTGCGAACACCTAGCGCGAAATTCGGGCAGCCACGATGTTCTTCGAGGAGACAAGATCTACATTCCGGCGCTGGCTTCCGATAAACACATACTATTCGGCAAACCATGGCAGCCGCTTAATTAATTTGCAGGTATCTTACGGGTGCCCGGAATCATGTCGCCGGGTACGCGTGTCGCCGCAGCTAAACGCATTAACCCGTAATTATCGAAATTACAGAGCCACCGGGAGAAGCCAGCTGGAGCCATACCCAGCCGTCTCCTAGGTTCACCGTCGCGCCATTGTGCGGGCCTACCGCGGATACTTAGATAAGTGTTCCATCTCGCTAATTATTCCAACGAGTCCATCCCCGCACACCCCCTCGTCAGTTGCTCCTCCGTTTCAACCCAACCCCCTTGTCGGTCCTCGTTCCACGGAACTTAAGGAAATAGATTAGCGCGGCGACGCACTTTTAAGAAATTGGAACCTGATCAGCCACGGGGACACGCCTAATCTGCCCGATTAATGAAATGGAATTAGGGTAAGTCACTCAGTTTCACTTCAGAATCGATTTTGCCGAAGCACTATGTAAATCATGAAAATTTATTGTTATCACCAAATAAAAATGAACTAATGCCAGTTAATATGAACAATTGTTTTCAAATTTAATGAAATGTACTTTTCGAGAGATATATATACACATGCTCGTAATTTTTAATTCCACGAATATTGTAGGAGAATGATTTTTGTTATTTCGCAGACATTGAAATATATAGAGCGTGAATAGTAGTGTGTCAGAATAGACGTCCTCGGCCGACAGGTGCGTCGAAGCGAGTAGATACGATTTAGTCGGACAATTTGCGTTAGCAGTGGCCCCGTACAGAATAACAAGTCACTTGTCTGCAATTTTCGCGAGTAATTTCGTACAGGCGAATCAAGGTAAGCATTTGAATGTGTCTCATTTCGGACGGTAACGCTAACAGAGAGATTTCATCATCAGCGGGTATTGTAGGCCGCCGGGCGCCGGTTGGCCGCGCGGGAGCCACTGAATACGATTACTACCAGCGCGTTATTGCGTGCGGAATTTATTGGGATGAAATTCATTCGTCTTTCAACCGGGTAACACTGTGTCGAAGTTTCTGCGATACACTGTCCCGATTGTGCACACTATTTCTCCTGACGGTTTCAATTGGATTTACTGAGTCGTAACATAAATCGGTTTCGTTCGTTATCCCCTTTTATCTATTAATACAGTCTAGAACTGTAGTCTATCAATTCTATAATTGAAAGAAGGGTATAACAATTAAACAACAAATTTGATTAGCCGGATGTGCTTCGCCGGAGGTGTATCACAAATTGATGGAAACATTAAGTAATCCGCAACGCTAATTTTCCAGCAGTACTCCGCAGAATTGCAGCATGTCGAGGGTCGAGAAAAAGCGAGGAGCACGCGTGTAATTTAAATGCGCGCGGCGCGTGGAAGCGGGATCGCCGAGGCGGATGAAAGTATAACTCGGCCAGGATCGTCCGTCAGTCTTCTTGAAACTTGGATGCATTATGCAGCGTCTAATCTGGCCGGCTAACCGTGCCGTGGCAGCGAATGCAACAACCGACAACGCGAATAGAAACACGCCGGAGGTCGCGCGAATTATTCACGCGGGTGACTAAATTAGAAACCATTTTCGATACCGTTCCGCGGCGTGCGAGCTTCGTCGCAATAACGTGGGAATCGCGGCTAGCAATCAGTCGATCATCCGTTTCGGATTGTAAGGGATAACGTCGCACTCGAGCGAAATTGTTCCGCGGCACGAGGTCGGCCACGCGAAAACCGGCGGGGCGGATTTCACGGCGACAACGTTAATAAATCTCTGGTAATTAGAAGTAATACACTAGCGGGATGAAATTGCCGGTGGGCTCGAGTCGGTGGGCCGATTCATTTTTTACCGCGTGCAAGCATTAAGATACTTTTAGCGGCCGCGGTTATAAATGATTCGCGAAACCGGAGCGGCCCACTTCAGCCTGTCATGTATATCTATATCCCTGGGACTCGAGCCGCGACCGCCTCATTAGTCACCGTGAATTCGTTTCAATTAAATCGGCCGACGCTTCATTAAACGCCCGCCGAGCCCTCCCGAATGCTTGCGATATTCTATGCACTGTGGAAAGAGGCTGTTTCACGACGATCTTTCATCTTGCGATTACTGGCTGTATGTAAGTAGCCGTTAATTTTGCCTCGAGTGTCAATTCTGACGTCGCGAAAGTATTTAGAGAACACAGGGTGGGAACATAAAATATCCATTTCCTTTTTACATCTAGAAATTCTAAGGAGTCTCGTACAACTGCTATTCTACAAGCCACAACGACACCAAACACAGCCCAACAATACCACCCACATACGCTTCTGGGAACAATCACACTCCCATCAGCCGAATCTCTCTACACAGTATTGTCACCATTTTAATCGCAGATCAGGAGATCCCGGGCAAGACACGTTCCCCGCTCGACGATTAGGCGAATGCTAAAGGGAGCACAGAGCCGTCCGAAGTGGCGGGGTTCTCCTTGGCGCGTCGTAAATCAAGAGGTAATAGTCCTCGGGGGCGGAAATATAGTTAAACGTCTCAATTGCAGCTCTACTTCTCTCTGTTCCTCTGTACTCCTCTCTCCTTTTCACTCCTCCCCTCTCGTTCCCCGTAGGTCCGGTTGGCAATACTAATTAAGTGCTAGTGTACCCTCTTGAAGGGAGGAAGGCGACCGAATCCGGAAACGAGGGTAGATGTAATTAGGATGAGTTGTGACGCTGCGCATCGCCGCCAGCAGCCAAACCCTTGGCGTTAGTTCGTTGCCGGCTGAACAACTCCTCCGCGTTTCTGCACGTGCCCGGAGCCCGTACTCGCGCTTATGCTCGTGCTCGCGTGCTTCCCCGCGTAATCTGCTCCGAGCAGGCCCCCGAACCCGGTTATTATTGTCGGCTCGAAGAGAGGAGAGGTCGTTCCTATCGAGCCGAGCATTACCGTACAAATAATGCACGCGACTAGCCCGACGATCCTCGCTTTAATTGGCCAAATGATCGGAGACCGGCTCGCCTAATCGATTCCCTCCTACGCGAAGCCCGAATCACCCACATTATCCCTTATTCTTCGATCATCCTCGATGCTGCCCCCTCCAGGATCAATTCTTACGTCCTCCTCGATTATTTATTTGATAGCTCGAATCGCGAAACTGTTCCAACGATTTCGGTTTTAATTTCGCATAAATGGTTCAGGGAGGGAGACTCGGATTTTAAAGTCTGATCGTATCGGCAGCTCGGATTGACGTTCATCCGATTATTTGGAGAACTGCTCGCGCAATTAACCTGATATTGTTAGCGGTGATTGCGGCTGTAGATACAGTAGCTACTGATCGACTCATTTTCATGTCGAGTGTCTTTTATGGTTTTGTGCCGAGTAGGGTTGAAGGATTGAATAATCGTTCAGTGAATTTTTAGTGGTGCAGAATGATGGATTTTGTGATTACAGGTTTGTATGTAGTTGTATGTGTATAGGAGTGTTAATTGGCTGCGGATTTTGCGCATTGATGACCAAAATGTGTAATCACACGCAAGACAGTAAAAATATTTAATGAATTACGTCCGAAAATAGTTGACGAAGTACAAACGTCATTTATTGAACAACGAATTAAACAGTCGGCTGGTAGAACGAAAGTGTTAATATCTGACAGTTCCGAGGAAGATGGCGCATTAAGCTGTCGAAATCGCGGCGCACGGTGAGATTTCTAATAGTTTCTGTCGCGGGGCGATTGATTTTCAGCGCGCAGGAACACGGGGAACAGCCGCGCCGCGCCGCCTGGATCCGTCGCGTGTTTCTGCCCGCGTAATTAACGTGAGCGCAGTTTATCGCGCGATTAAGGGAGTCCCGCTCCCGAATGCCGATTGAAATTCGCCGGTAAATGAAGCTCGAACGTTTCAAATTAAGACAGCTTCTGTAACCTTCGGTATTCCTCCGGATAAGCGGCGATCGTAAAGCCTTCCCCGCTCCATTACCGGCCGCCGAAGAAACTTTACGCGCACCTACTTCCTCTAATTGCTGGTCGTCCGGAATCGCCGCTAAATTTCCTTGACAGAATCAGCCACACCCTGTCTAAAGCTCATCAGGATAAAAGTTCCGTCGGAAACGGCCGCTACGACAAGCCCGGCACGGAATAATGATAAAAATTAACTCGCTCGCCCTGCGATCTCCTCCTCGTTTCCCACCGCACAAAATATTAAACTCGGAAAATGAATTTCCACCTCTTGTCTCATCTAAATTCATTCATTTTTTCATTCAAAGGACTAATATATATATAAAAAAAAAGGTTGAACATTTTTGGACCCGTCAAAAGTGAAGTTTAAACTTTTTCAATCTTTTTAAAAAGATAGAATAGACTTTCGTATGTCATCTACGCCTTCACCTATAGAAAAAACTATATAACGGGCGAGCCTTGTGGAACAAATAATGAACTTATTATATGTAGGGACGCAAAAACCGTTGAACGCGATCGACGGTTAGGATGTTCTCAAGTAGGACATTTGCGGATCGCCAAAACAATAAACAGCGGACAGGTGAATGCCCTAGCGAGCGTGTACGAAAGAGTGAGAGCGTGAATGTGTGCGAGAGAGAGAAAGCGACAAAGTGCGACAACCGCGAACTCCATGCGTGAGCCGATTCACGCGTATGTGTTGTGACGATCGGCCTATATATGCAAGGTAGGTCGCGGCCGCAGGTCAGAGTGAAAGAACGAGGATTGCGTATTGAGAAGTAGAGTGTAGAGAGTAAAGTGTAGAGTGAGAGGTTAGCGAACGTGAAGTAATGTGCGAATGAGCAGCTGTGAACCTGTATAATCTATTAAGGAAAATACATATACATATCTTGTATCCACCGATATCACGTGGGGTTATTATCCTAACAGATAAAAATCGTCCTAACCCCTACATATAAGTTATTAATTTACAGAAAAATATGGAAAAATATTTTTGAACAGATCGCTCGGTGTAGAATCGCGTGTCGAGCGCAACAGGCTCTCCATTCCATGGCTCGTTGTCTATACCGTTCACGTTACTTACCATTATGCCTGTTTATCTGTTTATAGGGGGTGCACCTGCGGTACGAGCACTATGGGAAATGCCGATCGACGTCGTCAGTCACGGCCGCCCGTTGACACACGAGCACGGATTTTTCTTCGGACGTGTGTTGCGCGTCGATTGAAAGGTGGTCGATATTCGTGATGGCTGTCTTAAAAAAAGGAGAACAACGAGTGACAGAGCGGAATGAAATACGTCATCGGCCGCGGCGATATTTCACGGTTCCGATCGATCAATCCCGATGCCAGGTTCCGGTCGCTGTTCACTCGCAGCTCCAGCTATAAATTAAAGAAGCCTCCCTCTCTCTCTCTCTCTCGTCACGCTAACTTCCACCAGCAGTTTCCCGACATTGTTTAAAATCCCGCGAATATTACCTCGTATTCAACTGCTCGGTTTAGACTAGTCTTTCCGCGAATGTTCCGTGGTGGAACGATGGACGCACTCGATGGTGGACGTCTAAATATCTTCCTTTATTCTATTGTGGACTGATATCTTGATTGCGAATAGACCACGGATTTTAGGCAACCGTGACAAACGTGAATAGGTGAAATACAAAACTGTGAGAACGTTAGAAGAATTTCAGAATATTTTCAGTTTCGACTTATTAAAATTGCGAAGAGAGAAAATTCATTTTTCCGGCGAATTTTTATGCTTTGTAAAGATCTGTAGTTTATTTATGGATGCAATACAGTGTTCGAACTACGAAAACTGTCAGTGTACTGGTAGTAGTAAACGTATTGACGGCTGACAGCTCCTGCTAATGAATCGTTCAAAGAAGTTTCACAAACAGTAATCACCCAGTTAATTGACAAGCGCTATAATACAATGGGAGCTCAAGTGACACTGCAATTACCCGTAGAACTTCTGTTCTAATCAATATTGTAAATTACTCATTATTGTTTCCGATTTGCTGCCCCACTCCATATTATAACTACCACGTTTTAAACCATAGTACATATTTAGTAGCATGAACATTGATAATAATATTTCATCGTCAATATTTTGCGTTAAATTAAGCCTGTTAAAAGGAGGATTCAATTTCAAATTTTGCCAGAGTTCGTTGCGATCGAGATAGACTATTTTTATTTTATACAAAGATCCGCTGTTGGGCAGCAGGTCCGCAGGTCCTCAGCAACAGATCGCGAACGTTTAAATTCGCGGCCACTTTGCCGGGCAAATCTCCAGTAATCGTCTTTACAGCGTCGTTTGTGCGAACCAATGTGCCTCCTTCGTTATACCCTCTGTCGTCGTATTCCTTCCCCATGGAAACGGATTCGCCGAAATAAAAGAGAACTCCTCTGTGTCCTCGAGCTTTAGGTTTATGCCGGTGCGAGGAGGGCCACGAGGGTGGGCTCAAATGACGGAGAAAAATGAACGGTAATTTACCTCGCAGCTTCCGGGATAAGTGGAAAGCGAGAAAGTCAAATTGTCGGGCGCGATCTCGAAATTAGGGACGAATCGGAGCCGAAGGGTGAGAACAAAGTGAGCGGTGACGGATAATGCGAGAGGAAGACGTCCTCGTAATGGCTCGTTATATTACAGTGGAGTCTTTCCTCGAATTACGAATCCCAAAAAATTATTCGCACTGGCGACATTTGTGAACCAATCCTTGCGCTGCAATCTATCCGATAGAAATTGCACGAAATACTCGACGCGCAGCGTTAAAAGAAAGTTTCAGCTACCTTTAATATTCCTTATCCATTTACAGTGTACAAAATCATAAAAATATTCTGAAACTACAATTTCATCTTGTTCCTGGCTTTCGCGAGACGAATATTAAGGAAAATGAAATGTTAACTACTTTTTACCAACAAAAAAGTACATTGAAAAATTGTTACTTTGCATACAGTGCCTCTACGAAGTTGTAAAAAGAGTCCGAATCTGTGTAGATTGAAGAATCGTGGAATTTGTTAAGAGTTAAACGGAAAATCGTTATCGCAATATCTGGGCAGGCCCGTGCTCGTGCAGTTAGCGGCCTTCAATGATTAAAAAATTGCCTGTCAGTCTCACTTGCGCGATTCATTTCGCGTTTCAACTTATTTCTCATTCGTCTCCCTCCTCTATTTTTCACGTGGGCGGGCACGACCCGTCCCCATCGCCGAAAGTGACTGATTAAAGAAATCCACGTCAGGTGTTCTCATCCCGGGCACCGGGGAACGGCTGTCAAAAGGTTACGTTAATTGCGCCATGTCTGATTGATTAAGGTCTCGATCCTATTAACGGCACAAGGAGATTGGCCCACCGATATCTGAGACGGTGAAGGGCTGGTAACGATGTTACCCAACCCTTTTCATTCCTGCAAACAAATTCGTCGCGTTCGAGCGGAAAATAATGAGCCTTCAGACGCAAATAATCTCGCAAATTAGTCGTCATTCCCCTTTATATCCAACGCGACGCCTATCGTACAAATAAACTCCATAATATCTTAACACAATGTTCCCCGAACGAACGTGTACGGTATTTTCTGAATAAATGAGTCAATCTAAACATTACCCTCGTATGTTCCTAAGAAATAATTGCTTAACAAATCCTAGGATAATATTTCACCCATTTTTGCTTTACACTTACCATTACTAAATTCTGCAATTTTAACAATTTCGTAAGGTACGAATATTCTCCAAATTTGCTTTGATGATTGTACAAAATAAAATACGCAGTTTAACAATGAAAAAAATCCTTTGATCTGATTTGAACAAAAAATTGAAGCAACCATGAATGAAATGGGTTAAAATCGCGGAGTGTAATCCGGAATAACTGCGTTGCGTATAATTATTGCGTGTGTCCGTGTCCAGCACGAATTTCGCAGAATGACGCGGGGCAGAAGATACCGCAAGATGCAAAATACGCGCGATAACAATTACGCCAGGACGCTGTAATTGGAGATATAGAGGGAACGCCGTCCGGCCATTATGGACGACATATTTTGCATGAGAATACAATCAGTGCAATTCAGTGGCCGCAAATACGGAGCATATCAGTGTGAAATGTGTTCTCTGCATACGTAACGATAAGTCAAACCGGTGATCAAGAGTGGCGAAGCGCATTGCAGAAGAGCTCGGCCTGAATAGGGCTAATTTATCTTGTTAATGCGTAAAGCTCGCTCCTCGAATCACGGTTATTAAGCGCCGGCCACCATCTTTTTCTTCGTCGATTCTTTACGAGGACGCCTCTTATCGAACGAGTCCCAACATGTCCATTAGCCTCTATTCGAGCTCATCGACTGAAATAATTTGTTGCGCCTTTTTTTCCAATGCAAATATGTCCCGAGTATCACACACATTTTCCTCGACAGGGTTGTAGCCGAAATAATTTTAATTTCGTGTGCAAGAGGTATGGACATTACTGAAATGATGTATCCGGACAATTTCAATGGTATTTTCGCGAATTTGGATAAATGTTATTATTAAATTCCGGATCTTTATGCATCATTTTCTGCATCAATTGCAAGGTTCTGCAACCAAATAACAATTTATATTTTATCAACCCATTTTTGTCACAAATGCATACCATTTAATAAATTTGGAATATCCATTTATAACAATAATTATTTTATATTGTTATAATACGACCCATTAAATAGTATTCAGTATTTATAACAATGATTGATAACTCTTATAATATTCATGAAGAAGTCCATACACTGGATCGAAAAGGGGCTTGAACACTGAGTTTCTCATTCTCGAGAAATTGTCGATATCTAACCTGTAATAATTTCCTGCAAATTAATAGTGCAGTACCAAACCAGGACCCGTTTTAAAGCTTGAACACTCGGCTTTCACATACTATTATTCTTTTCCCTGTAAGACATTTTTGCAGGCCGTAGCGAGTGAGAAACTGAAGACCAATTTTTCCTAACAAAGTCACCCTCAAGTTTTAACGACATGGTTCGAATTTTAAACAGAATTAGTGAAACAGTTATTTAACTCTTTCGAACCCAGTTTAAAGCACAGTACAACTCAATAAAAAGTAGCACTGTAGCATTAGTCACGTCGTTTTCCAGCTAAAATGCGAAAAACTAGTTTGGTCAGAACTTTCAGCTGATCGTCGTATATTTATTTATACGTTTTTTTTTTTTATTTTGTCGCTACGATGTATGCGTGTGCGTGAGAGTGGATGTTTCATTTAACAATTACATGGGGAAAAAAGTTGTCGCGACGAACAAATTATCGAAACGGCGAGCGGGCCGTAGTGCCGGGGTGAAAAATTTATTTTCGTAATCGACTCGGTCATCCGGCCATTCTCGCAGTGGCGCTGCAGCTACGAAAAACATTTCAAGCGGCGTAAATATCGCGTGGCAAATATTTAACCGAGCAACGAAAACATCGATTGCCGCCGCCGCGGTGTTCCGCTGCGTAAAAGCGTTTACGTTCTACGGGGTATTAATGGCGAATATTATTTCATAGTAATCCTTGTATTAATAGACACCGGCAATTAAAATTTTCAACTGAGAGGACGCGACACGAGCGTTTCGCAACTCGCGGGTTTGCAACTTCGGGTTTCTCCGGCAGTGCGGCGGCGGCGGCGTGTCGGACGCCTCGAATTCGCGAGAGCCGTATTGCCGGAGTTATGCGAATTGATACCGGTAATTAAAACTTTCGCCTTCCTCCGATCGTGCTTCTACAGGCTACGCCAGTAATTGCGTTTCACGTTCTAAGAAGATACCGGGGAGATTGGAGGAGCGGGCGCGCTCGTTAATCTCGTCGCGATTCTTTGCTTCTCTTCTTAAACGCCTAGTCGCTAATCTTTCCCTCCCCTTTAATTACGGGACGCTGATACAAATAGAGTCTTGGGAAGCTTACGATTTCTCAGACATCGCTTTCACGACGCCACCACCGCTTCTGGCTGGTAATTTTTTTACTGTTTTCTCATATGTCATTTCGGCTTCGCGAAAGATCTTACGAAACAACGCTTTCGACAAATCAATCGATGCCTCTCCCTTGTGTCCGCTCGAGCTAGAAATTGAATTTAAAACTTTGATAATTAAAAACCGTTCAGCTAGTAAGCTTAATCTGGATCAAATTTCGAGACAATTCCCACCGACACGGTGCGCACGAGAGGATCGACTAATCGAACACTGAGGTAGCATCGAGTGTTCAGGAATTCCTGTAACTGCGCGATTATCGTCGAGTATTGGTGTTATCGGTCGCCGCAAATTCAACGGAGACGCGTAAATAATGTATTTTGAGCGGTGCGTTCCGTCGACCGGAAACGTAGTCGTGCCGGAGCCGATCGCAAATCCAATTATAGGTGAAACTGTTCCCGGTGACGTCACATCCATCCTTCGGCAACCCTTTCGGGTTGCTCTCTATCGGATAACAATTACCGCCGTCTATACCGGCGTCTATCCGTCGATATCTCCACCCTCTCTCTTTCTCCCTCTCTCCGACACGCTCCCCGGCTCTGTCCGACTCTCTCCGACTCTTTCAACCCCCGATTTTCCCCATCCCTTCAGGGTGACGAGCAACACCAGCCGCGGAAGAACGATTTCCCTCGTTTCACACTTACCGACTCGCTGCCTACCCCTCGTCCTTTCCGCTTCACGAGTATTCTTTTGTCGTGGATACTCGAGAGGCGAGCCGCGCGTCGACTTTTCAACGCGGTTCCCAGGGCAAGACGAAACCCTAAACGCGATGCTCCCGCTACTTGTTGACAAGGTCTTAACGGCCGAGAGATACACGCCCGCTCGAACACAACGCCGACGAATATTTTCCATGGGGAGGAGACTTGTTGATGCGAGAATTAACCCTTGAGAGTCTAGGGCCTCCTACGGCCGCGACACGCCGTATTCTTCCGCTCCTCTATTCTTCTATTCTTCTACTTGTCTTATTATGCTGCGTTTAGAGCTGAGAGTCTATGCTCCTTCTTCCCCTACTTTGAAAAAATTCGTGCTTGCTGTTAGAGACGCACGCGTCTGTTTGAGATGAATGGTAATACCAGAAAATGTGTATATTAATAAGTAGATAAGTTTTATCTTATTTTTTATGAGATATTTTTTAGAAGAAAATCTTTCTCTAATTCTTTGTCTTATTAAGCTAACCTAACTTAACTCTTATTGAGTATTATTAAGTAATAAATAAACTGCAGTTTCGTTTCATAACCAAGATTCTCTTGCATCCAATTTAGTTCAAAAGCAAATGTTGAGTAACTGAGAAATACACAGATAAAGTATTAAAATATTTGTTTGTTGGACATGTTCGGCCGAATCAATTTTTATCATATTTAATTGGCAATTGGAGACACGGAGACCCTCCGGAGAGTCCTCGCAAACGAAAGCAGTGTCACACACAAGGCCGAGAGAGAGAGCCGGCTTCAAAGTTTCCAGATAGAGTTTAGCGAGTATGGAGAGAATGTTAGCGAGGAATTTAAAGTAGGATGCTAGAGTCCGAGAGTAATAGAGCGTTCTAGAGTTACATTTCAGAACTATCAAGAGAGTTAGTCGTAAACCGAACTAACGGATAGCCGGAGTACAAACGCTTCCAACACCGTTCCCTCGTGTTTCCTTTATCTGGAAGCAATCATGTTCGTTTCTATTAATTATAACAGTACTTTATAAATCACGTAACACGAAAACTACACATAAAAAATTATCGATAAACCCCGAGGATCATGTAGAAGCAATGTTCGGTTTCGTTCAAGTGGTTCTTCAATCATTTCGAACGTATGGATCTCCAGAACGTACCGCTAAAAATACGTTCAAACAAATTATCGAACCACGCGAACGAAACTAAACACTGCTGCCATACAATCCCGAGAAGCACACGCGTTCCCAACGTTAATAAACCATACTGTAACGAGTCGAGAGCAGCGCGCCAGTCAAAAAGTATTTAAGTTTTCCGTTCGAGCGGGCAGCGGTAATTCGACAGGCGATACATACAGTGTCGGTCGGCAGGGCGCCTAATAATTCATCGGGAGCCCGGCCACATATTGCAATGAACATCGCATAGGTAGGTTATCGGCCGATCCCGCTTTTCATTTTCCGCATGGTATCGCGGAAATCAGTCGAACGTCTGCGCGCACCGGCTCGAAAAATCGGGACGGTTGAATGCCGGGCGTTGGACACGCGCCGTATGAAATATAATCGGCGGATGGCGAGGAGGAGGGGGGGGGGGCGCGATTATTAAAACGAGCTGCGAACGCTTCATTAAAATGTTCATCGAAATTATCGCATTAAAATGGGCTTAATTACGGTCCGGCGGCGAGCGCTGCGCAACGAGAGAGAACGAGGAGAAACAGCAATGGGAGAGGAAAGAGACGGAGCAGAGGGGGTGCGTTCTATTAACTCGCCATCATCGGCGACGATCACGCTCGCGGAATTATTTGGTCGATAGATCATCGGCCAATGAAAAACGAAGTCGAAGTCAGTCGCGTCGGACGCGATCGATACCGCGAGATATCGCAAATTGGTATTAGCGGGCAATCGAGCACGAAATAAACAATCGCATTTAAACGTGGATCTCCTGGCCGCGAGCGAGCCGCCATGCCATCGTCCATTTGTCAGGGAATATCACATTTTTCCGCTTGGCTGACCGAGCCGGGGAGCCCTTCCCTACACGTTCCCACACGTGTACATCACGAAATAAATCGCGGCAAATAAAGAAAACGCCAAGATACAAGCTCCTCTCTTCGACCCCCTCATCTTCAACCTCCCTCTGCGATTCCTTTTTTTTTTCCTCTTGCTTCTTCACGGACGTTTCCTCTCGCAGTAGACTTCCTCTCGTTGTCTCGCGAGAGCCTGCTCCTCTAGGAGTTGGGGGGTGAAAGAGAGGGTGGGAACCGAGGGTGAGACGTGGGTGAGCTCACCTTCGCGTTCTTACTCTTTTACTTCGGGCTAGGTGGTATTGTACTCTCTTTCGGTATTTCTAATAACTTCTTCTTCCTTCTCTCCTTCCGGTCACCCTCTGCAACCCTCCGCCATCCTCCGCTTCCTTCACAGCCCTCTTTGCACCCCTTCCGAGCCACGACGTTCCGTCTTTCGTGCTTTTACCCCCGCCAGCATCCAAGACGGCCGTGTCTTCTTTCTTTCCGTCTTCCCCGCGTCTGGACTTCACAATACCGGCAGTAATCCGACACTATCGGACCTCCTTCCTGCCATCCTCTTTCTCCATCCCTCCGGATTCTTCTCCGTCTCCAGGCTCCTGACGTCGTCTCCGAACAACAATTACTCCGCCATATTGTCCGCTCTCCTATATCGTAAACGAAAGAGGAGATGCGAGACCAACCCCTGCGAAAGACTGATGGATCGGATAGAGACGAAGAGACGCGGCGGGATCAAGTTTTTAATCACTCTCCAATGTCAGTGGAAAAAGAAATGCGAGGCGCGCAGAGCTAGCCCGTGCCTTTTTTTCGAGTGAGGATCGCAGGAAAGGTGCAGGAATCGACGCCCATTCTCCCTTTTTCCATTCCTCGGCAACGGCTGTCTGGTCTACCGTCTTCGAAGGGTCGTTCGGGGGATGCTGGGGGCGAGAGGATCTCAGGGTGAATGTCGATGATATCCTCTGGTCTGTACCTCGATTGTTCTTTGGTCGGATGATCTGTGAAATTGCAGCTTATCTTGGCTTTGTCGATTTTTGATAGCGAGCCTCAAGAACAGAGTCGTTTGAACCGTTTGATTCGTACAATTCAACCCTAAAATTTATGTATGAAACGAACTACCTGTTTTGTTGAAACTATAGAGCACACCTTTCAAAAATATTCGAACATACTTCTTCAAGAAGAGTTTCATAATGCAGCAACTTACAAATACATTTTGTCAAACCTGAATATTTATAAACAATAAAAATCTAGTTAATGACTCAATGATTTACATGTATAATTGAACAATTTCTAATCCTCTTGCTTGAATATAGTTCTATAAATTCTTAAAGTCTCTGCCTTTTTAAAACAATTAACACAAGCTTCGTCAAAAGACATCAGCGTCTCTGACCCTTGTTTGAACATTTCGTACACACGTTTAAACAAAACGAGTAGTCCAAGCGCAAATTGCGAGGCCATCGCAGATCGACAGATCCGCTGCAGCTGATTTGGCGAGGTTCGCCGAAAATTCGCAATCCATGTAAAACCCGGAATCCAGCGTTATCAGAATTCGTTGGAATTATCCCGCACGCAATTCAAGTTTCTGTGTGCTTCATTATAGTTCCAGTTTATTTGGGGGATTAGGATCACCGGTTTCTGCTTAGTGAATCCTGCCTATAGTTTCGAGGTGGAAAGTTGCAAAGCCATGAATATTCAGAGAGCAGCGGCGGTGGTGGCGTCAGTGGGATAGCGATGTAACGTTTGGAAAATGGTGGCTTATTTGATCGATAGTTCGAGCATCGGGGAGCATAATCGACGTGCAGAAAAAAACCCAGCGAAGTGGTTGCGTGCGAACGGGACAAGGTGCAACAAAACATGACGATGTAACTGCGGATATTGTGGTTCTGATCGGAGCTAGATGCATTTCAAACGAAATGTGTTGAAAATAGTAGTTGAAATACTTCTATCCTAAATAAGACACAAGATTTATTCTGTCTCTTAGTTTTACACACAAGAATATTTGAATTATTGATGTTTTGGATATATGTAAAATAATTTTAGTTCTAATAAATCTCTTAAAATATGATGTACAAAATCAAAAATATATACTCTAAATAACTATTTGAAATTCTTGCTGAATATGTAATTCGAATGAAATAAAAAGTAAAATAAATATTTCAAGTAGTATTTTCAGTACTACGGAAGTAAATAATTAATTCGAATTCACCAACCGAACAAAATTTAGAAAATAATTTCTGCAACTATTTTTAGCCAGCACTGACAGTTCCGACAGGTGCGCGCGCGCATTGGGGGATGGAATATTGTTCTATAGACAGCCCCATTGTGTCTTACCCTTGGGTTATCATTATCTCTCTGTCTTCACCTACGTACTGAATTATAGATTGACCAGACGGCGACGCAGACGTCTGCAAAAGAAACTTTAAAGCGAACAGTTTTTCTATTAACAACACCGCGGCGCGACCCGGCAAAAAACAATGGACGGTAAAAGAAACGGACACGGAAGCATTAATTAGCGGTTTTTTTCGACGACGGGGAAAATAAATATTGTCGACCACCGGGATGGCCGCGCCTGCTACCTACAACCGAGCTTCGAATAAAGAGATTTTCATTTTTGCTACATCCTCGCGAACCACCGTAATTATAAGCGAACTTGCGTTCCTTTAGTCGCTACTGTTGAACAATTTTCTTGTGAGATTTTAGGTTAGTTTTTTTTCTTGGGTTAGTAATTAAAATCACCGATGTCTTTGGTTATAAATTTCTCTGTTTTTCAATATTCGTAATATGAAGAATAAATGTCAAGAAATACAGAAAATAGCCAAAAATATCGGTGATTCAAATTGTCTGAAAAACTGTTGAAAAACTAAATAAGTAACAAATGAATAATTTAAAATTCTATTTTAAGACGCACCTTAACGTGACAGTAAACGGTTCCTCGGTATAATAACTTACGACTGTCGTTATCAACACGCTCTCGGCTGATTAACTTTACGTCTCGTGCTTCTCTTGGTCATTCCGTGTCCGCGTTCTCGATTTCCGGCTGGGCGTTTTATGTTCCTCCGAAAGAAAACTGCTCCCGGTCGTCTCTTAATCAGATGCCATTCATGGGATCGTAAAGTAAACGGGCAACGAGCTATAGCGTCCGCGAAAGACTTTGTGTATCCGTGGCTAGATGAGCCGACATTTATTCGCGACTTGATCTCTCGCGATGTTAGAACCCCTTCTCTCTCTTTCGCTCTCTCTCTCCTTCTCTGTCTCTCCTCTCGTCAAATTACGCGACCTACCTCGAAACGGATTTACATTCGCATCCACAGCGAAAGCTCGGCAAATTTGCTCTCTCGACTGACGTGGACACACCGACGAGCCCCGTCGAGTTTTCACCGGTTGATTCTCCTCCTATTCGCTCATGCTCGGATGGTTTTTCTTATGGAAAACAGGTCCGACGACGTTTCACCAGCGGAATGTGACTTCTGCTCTCCTAGGATCATCTTCTTATCGCAGAGCTCTATTAGAAATCCTTGTCGACAATATGGAAACATACATAAGTCGCGCAATACGTTTGTGGAACCGGTGTGCATTAAGGACTCTCTGAGAACTCCACGAAACATGTAACATAATGATTTTCTACATCAGTTGCTAGAAACAGCATTGAAATAGACGTCTTCCTTTCCTTCAATGATTTAACATGTGGAATGTAATATGTCAGTGCTGGCGAATTTTTTTAATCTTTCTGTTGAACTGAAATTGAAATATTTTTACAAGATAAAGCGACATTTCAACCTTTCCACCGTGTTCCTCTAATTGCTATATTTATATCGTTCCCGTGAAATCGTATTCGAATTGAAGGAACCATGAGAAACTGTATTAAGCTGTAATTACATTGTAATGTTCTAAAAAGAGTTTCACAAAATTAATTTCATAGCTCGTATTGCACAAAGAGCCGACAGTAAAATACCATCCACAGCTAATTAATTCCGTCAGACATATGAAACATTAAATGCGCATTGATGGATACTTTCTAAAGGATTTTTAGTACTTTCATGATATCAGAAATAACCATTTAATCAATTTCTCTGCTCGCGTAACGATAAAATATCTTGTAATCTTTTCTCTGGCGAAACCATAAAACAATTTAATAGAGAGTGGAATTATTCTCGATAATATATAAGTAATCAAAGGAAAATACAATTAGATGTGGAGACTCACAAAGATCTTTTCCATTTCATTTGATTCTGCTTCAGCAATTCTGTTTGAAAGTATACTTCATCTCGGCATCAAGACGATAATACATACAAAAATAATATACTAAAAATCAGGGGAAAATACAAGTGGATGTGGAGGTTCGCAAAGATCTTTTTCATTTCATTTGGTTCTGCTTCAGCAATTCTGTTTGAAATGGGACGTATTTGCCAGAGCTGTACCGGTTCTCTAGTAGTTAGGGCATGGAGTATACTTCATCTCGGCATCGGGACGATAATATATACAAAAAATAATGTACTAAAAATCAGAAGAAAATACAATTGGATGTGGAGGTTCACAAAGATCTGTTTCATTTCATATTATTCTGCTTTAGCAATTCTGTTTGAAAGGGGACATATTTGCCAGAGCTGTACCAGTTCTCTAGTAGTTAGGGCATCGAGTATTCTTCGCCTCGGCATCAGGAAACAGGAGGCAGTCGACAGGGAAAGTAAGATAGTCAGACTAGTGCTCCCCGACGTCTGACTCGACACCGACAGCTACCACTGCGGAGGCCGTACGCAGGCCACGGCGGTAAATCGTGGCATTTACGACTGGATTCGAGCGCGAGACACGCGGAAGAATATCCGCAACCGCGTGCTAGATCGATACCACGGGACGACGGTGTTCCTATTCAGCCTTTTATGGGCATCCCCGTACTAAAGGCACTAAAAGGCGCCGCTCACCGCGAAATGAGCCGTGCTGACTTCACCGCGATTCGATTGATCTAGTAACGCTGCTGTTCCGTTCCGGCGCTTTATCGATACCAATGATAATCCGTGCCGCGCATCCGCAATCCAAACTATCCAGCCAGACCACAGCAAAAACATCGTCGTCGGGCTGGTCTGCCGATAACACTCTTTATCTCTTGTTATTGTTCCTGCTTCACGCTATCCGCGAGAACAAATTCCGATTTCTGCCTCCCCCTCCTTGGTGCCATTTTGAATAGTTCCATTGCGGATTTTTATCAAAACTTTTAGGTTAACTACGTTTCTTGAATTTATCATAGAAACCAAGAAATGTACGCTAGAAAGTCCATTTATTGTGTCATATGTCATCCAGAAATCTGTAAATGTTAAATGCCTCTATAACGAAATTAATAGCATCAAGGAGCTGAAACAAATTTGAATATATGTTGCAAATATGAATAAAATGTTCCCAATTATTTTTTACAGTAAAATAGCTAAGCACATTTATCTATTTATGATAACAGACCCTGGAACCCCGTTCAATACCTCTCACCAAGCTTCCAATACAACTAACCCCATCCCATGATACCAACGCCAGTCAGCAACCCTCAGCAACGTCTACGAAGAGGCTCGATCGGCAATTTCAACCCCCAACGCGAGATCTTCCTGCCTTGCCGACGGCACTCAGTAAAACTACCCCCTGTACTATCGACGTCCGCCGGGCAATACGAATTTCCAACACCTATACTGTTTTACCCTCGGTAGTCGCGCGCCCCCTGAAAGACAGAGTTCCAACAAAATTTCCCAAGGTAATATAATACCTACCCCTGAAAGATTCAGTCGTTCGATCAATCTACAAACTACCCTCTAAACTCTCTCTCTCTCTTTCTCGAGTCGGGAGGGGTTTCGATAATTTCGATTCCGACGAAACGCAACTCGGAGGAATTTTTATGCGCCGTTCTATCCGAGATAGTCGATGAAGTTTTTTCCTCCCTGAAATTACCGGTCGAAAAAACTAGGTCAACCGAGCGAAACGCTTCGTTTTATTGCGTAGTATAAAGAATTCAGAACGTTCCCCTTCCCCACCGGTGTTCCCCGGCGAGATTCGCGAGTGTATAACGTTGAAGATAGATCGTCGAGATTGTTTCCGGGCAGCGAGCATGAAAAATATAAACGGCGCATGATACACGGCCGGGTAGAAAATAAATTACCCGGCCCCCGCGCGCGACGTGTCCCGTAATCACACGTACCGGACCAAGTACCGTTTTGAACTTTCCAGGTCAAGAAAACTCGATGCCGGGGCAGAGTGGCCAATTCAACTGCTGATGAGCTGCTACGTGAGATGGGCCTCTAATACCACGAATTCCCGCCAACCTACCGGGCGAAAAGACCCTCCCCTTTATCGGGAATCTACCACCGAGCCTTTGATTGTTGTCGATGGAATTCAGATTCGAACCTTTTCCCTGAGAATTTACCGACGAGTTCGCTCATCGCGTCCATGATCGTCTCTCCGAGATGCTTTTCCCCCAAAAATGAATATAATTGTGAAGGGATGAAAAATGGGAACGTCTATGCATTTACCTATTCAATCTTACACGAATTACAGAGAAGCTGCTAAACCATCTACAATTCGAATCTGTTTATAAAAGAATAAATCTGAATTTTTGGAAAAGTAGAGTTATTTTATTTTAAAATGGTCAACTAATTTTTGAGCTACAAGTGTATCGTAATAGTGCGTTCGTAACTGTAAGTGATTATTAGACTGCGGATTTTTAAGCGAAATAAAAATTGTCAAGGAACTGCATAGAGGTGTATTTCTTTTTCTTATAATTTGGCAGAGTCTAATAAGTTTACAAACGTCTAAAACTGTTACACGTAATCATTCGTTTACCTAATATTTTAGAGTGTGGCAGCAAAAATTCTGTGGCAAAAATCATCCGTGGAAAAACAAACAGCCCCAGTGTATGTACGCGGGACGTTCGCTTTGTGACGCTACCGCGTGAAGCAAACAAGAACCGTGGAGAATCGGAGGTCGCATTCCGGTCGCCCGAGGAAATAAATGATGCAACAGTTCGCGAATGTCTAGAGTACGGAAACTAATCCGGGCGATACGCTGGCAAAGTGCGCGCACGGTATTTTCGTGATAAATAACGTCACATTTGTAAGGTCGTACCTCGTGAGTGGAATGCTACGCGACCACCACAAAAGAGATAATAACTCTTTAATGCTCACTCTTACCCGCGTGCCACATAAATCTACCGGCATTCCCCCGAATATGCAAATTGTCCCCATTATCACAACGTGCTGCTCAAAAACCTTCGACTACGACGCGCTGCTGGCCATATCTAGCGAGCCATGTAGAATTTTTCCATCGTTAATCGAACATTTCGAGAACCATTTAAACCCTCGTTTTCGAACTACCCCCTGTTTTATGGGAGAGCTGCTCGAACGAATTCCGGGAAAACATTTCAACCGAATGTTAATACTCTTTTTCCGTAGACGTTCTACCTTCGAATTTGTCTTAAATGACTCCCAAGTAGAAGTCGAAGGAAAATGTTACGTACGTTGGTACATTTAAGTTAACACTAGACCATTTGGAAATGGAATAATCTTTCTATTTTGTTTTTAATTCCCTGTTATTCTTCTCTAAGTTTAATGTTCTATTCGGAAGGATTTTTCGCCGAACGATCTATAATAGGTGCTAAATGCTTCCTAGTCCACTCACAACGTTATAAACTTCCAGATGCATCCATACATTTAAAAAAATTCAATCCAGAACTCACCATAACACATTCTGACCTAATATACCGCGTCATAATCAGATCTTCAGATATCCAGCGTCTGTCGTGGCGATAACGGCGCAACACCCGATATACCCCATCTAAATCTCGGCCCTAAGTGAAACAGTGTACCGATTACATCAGCTCGCATCGTTCTCCGTGGCCCTGGGGCCTCGGGAATATTTTCCCGGACAAGATTGAAAGGCGGCCTGCGCCCGAGGGAGCATCGTTTCGGAAAAATCGTGGCGGGGGTAACAGGGTTCAATCACTTTCGCCCGTTTATCACTCCTTATTATCGTCGCTATGGCATCGGGCGTCCTCCGTCGAACATATTTTTCCTCGGTATTTCTAGATCCCTTTGAAAGCCTTTAACGATCCCATCACCCAAGAGCTCTGGCGCGCTCTCCGCGCGAGAGAGCGAAAAAGAAGAGTAAAAGAAAGCTGGGAAAAGAGAGAGAGAGAGAGAGAGCGAAAGAGGAAGCAGGATCCGGGCCAACGGGCGAGAAGACGTTCGTAAACAGCCGTGTCTGCTGGATCTCGGGCTCTCGGCTCTCGTAGATCACGTTCGGTGTCTCAGATTGTTTTTGCTTTCGGCATCATCCAATAGAAAAACGGCGCAGGCTCTTTGGTTTGCGCCATATTGAAATCTACATAGATATCCAGGTGTATATAGCAAGGGGGAGTAGGGGGGGAAGTTACGTACACTCGGCTGCACGCGTACCTACACCCTACACGCCGAAAGGGACGGGGGCGGGTCGAGAAAGGTCTTAGGGGTCTCTATTGGATTACAGAACAAGCGGCTAGCACTCAAGCCTCCGTAACCCCCGCCTCGCTCCGGGCAAAGTAGTTTAGCTTTCGAGTATAGCCTTACCTATCTAGCCTTAGCTTGCCTGTCCATCCGTTACGTTATGTATCCAGGATCCACCCTAACCTCCCTGACCCGTCGTAGCAACCCCCCTCGGTCCCCACCCCCAGCGGCGGGCGCAGACGTTTTCCTCCGTTTTCTTCGACGTGAACATCGACCCCCGACGTCATGGTCCCCACGCAGCTAAGGAAAATAAAGGAGCGGTTACCATCCGGCCAATCTGCACCCACGCAATTTATGCGCGTGTGTTAGGGGTAGATCGTCACCCCCTTTCTACCCTCTTCGTTTTCTACTTTCCTCCACCGGCCCTTTCCTGCTTTATTCGACGCTTATTTATTAATAGACTGCGGGTCTTGAACAGACATCAGCTGTACATTTTCTTAATACGAATATTAAAAGTGTTCCCTCTCTTGTTTGCATAGATTGCTTCGAATTTATTCCGCTTGATATTCTACCGAAGGTAAATCGACTCCACGGAGTCGAGGATATTCAAGAGGAGTGCAGGGAATGCGGTGTCAGTATATCGGTTAACTGTTTTGGATAAGTATTCGTAGTATGTTGAGTATGGGGCCAAACCGGTGCTGCGATCGGGGGCGGGCTTAGGCGAACGCACGTCGGGAGTTCGCGGCAGTTTGACGTTCATTCGGGAACGCTGCTAGAATTTGATCGGACGATCTCTAGGGTGGTTCGGTGTGTACTTCGTTTTTGGGTTAGGTTGAGGGTTTATGGCGCTTTGCTTCGGGAACTTCCACCTGTAATGGTTCGGGGTTATTTAAGGTGGAATAGCAACATTGAAAGTTTACGATACGAGAAAATTGAATGGGCTAAAGAGCACAATGGGTTCCGCAAAGTATTCTGACAAATCCTAGAAAAATTCTCGAACGTCCTAGAAAAATTCAAAAGTACAGAGATGTACGAAAAGATCTCGAATCGGATTTTCGAATGGGAAGATATCCGAAGATTCCGTCGCCTCTCGAATGCTTCATAAATTTCAGAAGACAACCGACGGTGGCCTCTTAATCCTCTCTCCCCGAAACTATAGTACCACGTTCTCCGATATCAAAGCACCCTCGAATCAACCCCCTAATGGAGTTAAGCTCTCTATTTGTCAGGAGAAATTTCGTAGAATCTTCCGCGGAGAGAGTGACGTCGTCTGGCATCACGAGCGACGCACGGCCATGGGAAAACCAACGAAAAGTGTTGCAATTCGTCATCCGCAGATCGGTTAAGTTTAACACGATGTTATTAAAGTAGTAAATTACATTCCCGCCTGGGATATGGATTAGACGTCGTCCGCCTGGCGCTGGTGAAACTCCACAAGTCGAAGTAACAGTTCACAGCCTCGCGGAACCAAAATTGGAATTCTGTCCTACGTGGAGCGGATTTTGGAGCAGCTTCTAATTTTTGGTATTGTCAGCTCGGATATTCAACGTTCCGCCAGGAACTCTTGTTCCCATGGCAGATGATATCTGCATTAAATCCACAGAGTCTCTAGTGACTATTTTAATGAACACAATATACTTAAACAACATTTGTTTCCTTAACATTCCCGTAAAAAAATCATACATATCCCATGCAGGAGCCTAATAAAGTTAAACTTAAACTCTTAAGTCCTGTGACCCTGTACCTGGTAACCCTAAGCTCAGATTCAAGTATTTCGCGGGGTTTGGAACGCAACGGCGCCAGTGTCGTGACGTCTAATCCATATCCGAGCAGGGGATGAAATTTACTACTTTAATAACACGGAGTTCCGGGTCTTGTGCGCGGCCACATCCGCGTGCGCTTATGCATATAGCTGTGTGGAGGGGTGCAACGCCGCTGCAACGGGGATGCAACGGGGATGCAACGGGGTGCAAGGGTGGGGCGTATGACGCGCTGCCACGTCCCACAACTTGCAGCGGAGCCAGTGTCCGACAGCCGGGGAACGATTTCGAGTATTTGGGTCAAGTTGCGCCCGTTGTTTGTTGCTGGCGACGACAAGCGCCTCCAGAACGTAAATCCGGTCGACGCGCTGTCGGGAAAGTAGCGGCCGCTAATTTAACGGTGTAATATGACGCCAGAAGTTGCCCGGGTACCCTGTTCATGATATTTCTGCGGAAACGGCCGCGCCGTTTCGTTTCGTTTCGGGAACACTCCGAACGACAACGGAATTTGGCTTGTTCCAGACGGGTCTCTCCAGCCCTGCCGTGGATTCTAGGCCCTCGTGACCCCGAGAGAACCCGCGCGAGCTTTTAATGGGAACTGTCGGTCGGCGTCGGCCTGTTTTTACCTAATTTTGTCCAGCGGAGGGACGGGCCGCTTGTCAAAATGTTTCCACACGAATTTGTCGCACCGTTCCGGTTGCAAATGGAAGCATGTATGGCTGGCTCTTACTTCGTTGTTCAATAAATTTTACTCTTCAAATAAACATGGATTTTACTGTTCAACTTGGGACACTTCAAGGGATTGATTCTATTAATATGTTTTCGCAATTGTGCCTTCGTGATTCCTGCTACCGTGCAACATTGTACAATGCGAGATGTTCTGGTTGCATCGTGCACTGTTGCGACATTCTGCCGAGACTGGGAAAAATCTACGGTCGTTATCAAAAGCGCGTCGAGTTTACAGCAACAGTATTAGGAGAATAAAATTCGTCTCGGTTAGGATGTGGGTTGGGTCTTCTTAAGACTTCCCCAGGTCGTGTGCTTGCCCGCTTGAAGCTCTTAGAATCAAAGTAGCGTCTATATGCGTCGGGAGGTAAACAGGTCACTCTCAGCGAGATTGCAGTCGCACCGGATGTAACGTCTTTGAAATAGTGCTCGAGAAAAATCTGTAATTCCATATCGGACTGTAAACTCGCAAACGGCACCACTTACCCAGACGAATTACAATTACTTCACATCTGAAAATCATTTCGCGCGTGGAATTGAATTCTCGCACGTTCCTCAGAATGAACGTTCTTCGTTGCCTGCGTCCAAATACTGAAAAATTCGTTTCGGTTAATGTAATACTTTAAAAACAGGCTAATCTTCTGGCTTTAGTAAAGTCACAAATTTAAACAAAACTTAGTAGAATATTTTAGTATTGTATTACATATATTCATATATTAGTTCTAGAAGGAATTATTAGTTTATTTTTCTCTGAGGGAATTATAACTCACGACTCGAATTTCAAGTATTTAATAATGTATGTAGGTAAATCGGCAGAATCCATAAATGATATTCACGTGAAACCATAAGTCTAAAGCGCCGATTTAGGAAATAGAAGCAGTAGTCGAGTTGCAGCTATCACGGAATTGCTAATTCGAGGACATTAAATATTAAAGTATTCTGTTTCTTCCTCCCCAGTTTCCCAAGATACCGCGTTGGTCACTATACCCCGAAGTTCTGATTAGATCAACGCCGTCTAACTCTAGGAAGATCTGTGAATTGGCGACGAGATTTGCCTTAACTGTAACACGACGTTATTAAAGCAGTAAATTCTATCCCCTAAAGGATACGTATTACATCCGCTTTCCTCCTGATTAGTTCAAACATCTAAAATCAAACTGACGTTTCACCGAACTGGATCTCGGCTGCATCTTATAAGGTAAAACGTTGAAAACTACTTGATTATTTGGAAATGCTATTTATCATGCCTGTAAATAGAAACATGGAAGCCACAGTGAAGCTGAACATTTGCTAATTGTATCATAATAATAAATAGCGATGCATTTAATACCATTTATAAGTATATAAAAGGGACCGTGTAAGATAAACCACTTAAACAATTTCTCCAGGGATAAACAAACAACCAGAAACATTTGCGCGCTCCATTAGCATACAGCGGCCACCGTATATCAAAATTATTCCTTGCGCTGGCAACTACAATTTATCAGGAATAATATTATTATTAAACAGGCAATTTTGGTGAGTTTCGCGAAGTAATCGCCGCAAATACAAAACACAGAGACCCATAAATAAGTTTAATTACATTACTATCGACAAACGGCGGCCATTACGAAGAGAAGTTTAGTTCCACGTGTACGAGGCGGGGGTGTATGTGTGTACAGGGAGGTCGGTACGAATAAAATCAATTGTAAATCATATCCCCAGCCCCGGAACCTATAAATCTGGTTCCGGGCATATCGTAACTTTATTCCGCGTTTTATTCCGTCAACATGGTTTCGTCGCATCCGGCCCGCGTCCCATTTCCCACGAACTTTGTCCGCGAGCAAATTCTACGCCAATTTCGATTTCCGCTTATTTCCACGTAACGACTACGGCCCTGCCCTCCGCCGGAAAGTTCCGACGTGAAATTGTCTCTAACCGCGATCGAAGTTCGCGCGGCAGACCTATCGCCCCGCGACGATCCAGATTTTCGCAAATTTTCGGTGCACGAGAACTACCCTCCCGCCGTTTATTACACAACCCATCCATCGATCCTCCCTTGTAATTTATTGCCGGATTGCAAAACTTTCCGCCAGATCAGAATATTCGGAAGCAATTGAAAGAACCGAGTGCTCGTTCGAAATTCGTTTCCACTTGCATTGAGGGCTGTTTTTCACAGGATTTTTTTCGGAAAAACTATTCGCCATTTTACATTAGGATTTTGCACACATATTTATGTGTGTTATATTTATAAGTGTTATATTTATATATTAGTTATATTTATTTATATATATTTTTTCTAAATAGCAAAACAAAAAAACAACAAAACCTGGCGTTAAGTGTTAATAATGTTATTCCCAGGTACCCTTTACAAGAGAAAAGAAAATTTATATTCTTTGAATAGGTACATTTATTAGACACATTTGTTAAACTGTTTAAAATCTTCATCACAAATGTGACTCGATAAAGTACGACAAAGGTTTAATATTGTCGATTGTTTAGTGCAACAGATTTCGGAACGCGGGATAACGATCAGTAGATAAAAGACCACAACACGAAAGAATACCGGGTCAGTTGTTTACTGGACGTGTAATATTGACGAAGCTATCTTCGCTGTCATTGAAAGTTTTATGGCAGAAGCAAGACAACGGCAATGCACCGTTTGCACGAGTGTTGGTTGAAAACATTTCCACAACAACGAGATTCGATTTTTCGCCGGCAGTAGTACGGAGGGAGTAACTGTTGCCATTCACAGCAATCATTGCTTTATGATTGCGACCCCGATAGACAGTAATTCTGACTAAAAATAGAGACGAATCACGCTCGTCACTGTGCAACGACCGGTGCGAAACGACTGGCCTCCGGATGTCCTGCTTTCAGTTCCTTTAGAAGAGAGTAATCGAATACGAAATATTAGATGATTGCATAAGAATGCTTAAGTTTCATAGATGTCGCACACTGTACTGCACGACGGAGTGTAAATAATAATTATTTTCTAAATCGTAAATAAAATACAGTAGAATTTTATTTGTCTAGCAAAATTGATAGAATATCTATAAGAATATTTAATTAATTGCGATCGATTTGCAAGAATGGTTCGCCAAGAGAGAAATTACTGTTTTCCTGTACTAGTCTCCGTTCCACGACAAGCACCAGCTCCGCCAGTGTCCGAAACTATCCGAAACGATCGCAGAAACTATTTTCCTCAGTCGTTTCCTGGGACTTCCCAACGTCATTGTTGAACGGTCCCGATAGATCGCTGAGGGCAGGATGCAGAGGATCAGATTGAAGAAACAGAAGGACATCAGAAGTTGGGAAACGGTTAACGAGGAACTGGCGGCCAGCCAGTTAATTAAAACCAACATGCTCCTTAACTGGATTTTCCAAAGTATCATTTTAATCCACTGACCGTACACACAGACTCGTAATTGCGCGACTATAATTGCTTTCGCGCGCGACTGCTCGCAGTTGTTCACCGACTGAATGAAAAATCAATCCTTGGGAATCCCGTGGCCTGGCAAAAGCGAATCGGTTCGCACGATTCTCCGCACACGGGAATTAACGTGTTCAACGTCACGCGTATTGTGACTTTCGCCGATATTTCGAAGCTGTTCAAACTTTTCTAGTAGTCTAGGATTTAGAATAATTGTACAACTATTTTCATTATAATCA
Organism: Lasioglossum morio; assembly: GCA_916610235.2. Taxonomy (NCBI): domain Eukaryota; kingdom Metazoa; phylum Arthropoda; class Insecta; order Hymenoptera; family Halictidae; genus Lasioglossum; species Lasioglossum morio. The sequence continues at coordinate 12,465,362 of OU744334.1, forward strand.
TTTTCATTTTCATATTGAACGGACACATTTTACAACAAATAAGTGAAACATTTTACCGCATCCAAAAACAGAAGTTTTTTTGTTGTTTATGGAATGAGCTGATATTTTCGGCTTCGCGACTAATGAATCGGTAGCAAAGTTTTCGCGAGAACGTTGAAGCCGCTCACCACCGAATTTCCAACGGTGTCGAGAGAACAACCTTCGCACCCTCCACCTCTTTCGTTTTCAGCGGTTATCACGTGATACTTGACCCAATGTGCCCGCACGGACGACGGCCTAAAGGTACGTCGTGAGAGAAACAAAAGGGACCACAGGCGGCGACAGAAGAAACGTGACCTCGTCATTCGGATTTCTATCGTCGGAGCGATCGTGTCGGGAAATTAATGCAATCCTGTCGAAATCTTCACCGTAATTATCATTTTATCCATCTGTGGCGATAAAATAATCGCTTGGGGAGATTGTATTTTAAATATTCATGTTTTGTCGCAGAAAATTCTGTGCCGGATGAGTACAGTTCCACAAGATACACTTTATTGTGTCAATTACTTTATCCTGGTATCTACAAGTGATTGCTGCGTGTTCGTTGTTGCGCTGTAGAATGTAGAGTTTGAAGATTAATGTAGAATCTGGAGCAAACGTGCCGAGTGATTTCTAGGGTTTTGGGTCGCAGTAATTGTGATTTATTGTGCTGTAAAACTTGTCGTATCTGTCTCTCATTGTTGAGGGTGGATGGTGGGGAAGATATTCGTTTCAATATTCTTACATTTTACTCAGTACTTTATTCTTCGAAGCGAATATTCGAACCAAGAATAGCTCCCTTCGAATCATGCTCGCCTACAGTATATTTGCCTGATCCATGGCTTCAGCATTCGGTGTACCTCTTGGACAGAAATACCTGTAAGCTCGAAATTTGCAATCGAATCTAGCTGAGAAAGCTTGTGGAACAGAACACCATGCGATGCAACCGATATTTGAAGGCAGTCTATTCAACAGTTCGCAATACGATAGTTCTTCAGATAGTTTGCGTTGATCGTCGAATTGCAGTGCTGCGTGTCTCCATTGATAGTACTTGATCGACCGAACTTACAGCTGTGCCTGATAGCCTACACCTATGGTAGAGTACTTGCCGGCATTTAAATAAGCAGGAAAAAGAAACGGTTTATTTTAAGTTGAAATAATGTATTTCTTTACTCTTGAAGTATATTAAACAGTTTTCGAAGATGCACATTGTCGGTAAGTGGATACAAACCTGTGTGAACGATACGACGACCAACGCGTTACCCAATCCCATTTGAGGATCCCGACCAAAGCCACGCCGCCAATGACGCACAATCGAAACTCTCCAGCAGTTCTCGAAAGATCCTCGTCCAAGAACCTAACCATCACGGTACAATCCTGAAGAGCGGACACAGCACAGTTTCCCGCCGCGAGGTTTAGCGAGGTCGGGGCTGGTTAAAGGTGTGTCGTCGGGAGAGTAGAACAGGATCTGAGGGAGAGAGAGAGAGATAGAGAAAGAGAGTAAGGAGGGCAGGTTCGGTCGTCACTCGTAATTGGAAACTGCCGCATAATTATCCGAGCAGCGAGCAACCAGCCGGCTGGATGCTTCTTGTCCAGCTATACACACGTCGTCGTACGGAATCTCGCGATGGCGGCGGGGTAGCGCGGTGGCGGTAAAACACCGTCATTAACGTGCCTCGCTCGTCAGCTTGTGAACGATGCTTCAAGTGTCTTCGTCCCACCTCCTCTGTGCAACACTCTCCCCCCCCCCTGGCCCCTCCTCGTGTTCCGCCCGGTCGCCATGCGAAACTCGCGGAGCTGCGGCAATTCGAAGAGCAAAGCGCCTTTGCGGTCCGGACACGGCATAATCGTTGCCACCGAAATCCGATTGCGGTTCTTCCGGCGGATTAAACGGCGCCGGTCGGTCTGTTCGATCGGCCGGATACCGCGACTCCATACCCCTAATCGGCTGCATTCTTAACACGGCCGACACGCAATCCCGGATAATGAAAATATTCGGGGGAGTTGCAGTTTGCGCCGCGTCGGGAAGCTGTGTTACACCCCCACCCCCGTCTCCTCCCGGTGTGATGTTGCTGTTGCAGTTGCCGGTGATGCTGCAACCGATCCGATCGACGCAGCGAACACCGTTAGCTCGCCAGCTCGAAAGTAATCCCTGCTGACCTGGATATCACGCCGATGCACGGGCCAGCATGGATGCACCCGATGCACCGTGCACGCTGCTACCGTTGGTGCTGCTGCGTCGCTGCTCTTTGCACCGATGATTTTCGGCGCGAGAGTAATCGAGGGTACCGATGCGTTTATATACGGGGTAGACCATGTGACTTTGGCACCTCGATTGTTTTGTCGCGCCGAGGAGAGACCGTCGGAAGAATTGACGGTTTGTTTGAGCGATAAATTGTTGTTGAATGTGTCAGTGTTTTTCTGGCGGACACATTCTTCAAGATTTTCTACAAATGACAATTTTTATTCGTAAATCGTAAGCTTGAAGACAAGTTGTTTGCTCGTCGCAATGTTTACGGTAATATACGTAATATTTGGGATGCTCGAGCGAGGTGAACCACCCTGTATATATTGCGAGGGGGAAACGCCGATGCAAGCACCGACGGCTGAATGGATTCCGAATTGTTTTGACGGAGCCTTTTATCTCCGTTTTTCTACGGACGACGTGCTGCCACTGGATTGTCCGATTGTTCGGCGTTTGAACAATGCTCTTTCTAATGATTCTGCCGTCCCGACCTGAAGCAATTTCTTTTGGCGATTGACTTGTTGTCTTCGTTGCGAGAGCAACCACTGACCGAGGTAAGTATGTTGACAATGTCCTTTGTTTCTGCCACAGAAATCGCTGAAACAATCCAATAACCACTGAAACTGCACTACTCTTTAACAAATTTCTTCTTCCGCCATAGTTTTCCGATAGTTCGGTCCGAGTTCCAGCGACGTTGCAATAAAACAAAAAGTTGCAGCCTCGCGGGCTAAGCTGCAGGCATGGATATTTTTGATGTAGAAATTTCTGTGGCCTCTCTAGTATGTAGGAGAGTTTCGGGATCCATTTGTAGTTTGACGAAGTGAATAACGAAATTCAATTCCCCCGATCTAGACTGTCTATATCTTTCGTTTCATTATTTGAAGTTGCCAGGCCGAAACGGTGTACGCGTTCGTTCGAGGAAATTGGCGCGAATTAGACTGCTCGATTCTCAAGTTTTTTTTCCGCGATTGCTCTTGAAACACTTCGGAAATATTATGTGACATTTATTTATATACCAATGGCTGACCTACTTCCAGAAACTTCCGACCCAGAGCTTCATCAATAAACTTTTCCTCGAGCGTTCTCTCCGCGCGGGTCGAAGGCCCGAGCAAGTTTTCTTAAACGGGAAGAAGGGAAGTCCAATCGCTGCGAATTTGATTTCCGGCTTTGTTGATCAAGACTTTTGTACACGTGGCCATCGGTAATTGCCGCGAAATTCCCAATTAATCAGCTCCGGTACGTCATTAATTAATTCCAATGAATTTACGCGTAGTGTCAGCTTGCGACCACGAAAACTCTCGCGAGGACATTAATATTTGCCAAAACCTGCACACCTATTAATCCGGAACGTATCAGCAACTCGCTAAATGCAGCGCGCAGAGAAAAATCGGGCCGATTATGGTCGCGTATTATTCGACAATGAGGCGTCAGGATAAATCACGCAGTAAAAATGTAAGTGGCTGCAATTAGGGGTGAGACTTTCATAAATTAGCGACAAGTAATTTTATCCGGCTATAATGGATTCGGTTATTCGTTCAATAATTATCTGGCCGGCGAAAGAACCGAGAGGAATAAAAATTCCTCGGGTTCGCCCGACGGTCGCCGGGCAATTTGTTTCGATATATAAAACCTCCCTTTGTCGGCTCCCCGGAAAAAAAAGGAAAGACGAGAGCGAAAACCGGTGGTGGCTGTCGACAGGCGTCGTTCGATAATCGTTTCAGCGCGTTGCTTAATTCCGATCCAATATCTCTTCCCATTCTGTCCGACGTTCTCTGGCTCGAAGGTTACTGTCAATGCTAACTGCATTTTTACTCGGCCCGCACCAGAAATATCGTAAGATATTATTGGATCTGTCAGACGAGGATTAGAATTCGCGGCGAGCGTGTAATTCAATTGCAATTCGAGATTCGCGCATAATGCAATTTATGCCCCATCTCTGGCTGAGAAGCTGGAAACTATATGTGTGTGTGTTTGTGGGTGTGGGTGTGTGTGGGCGGTTCTGAGTACAAATGGATGGGACGGGGACGACCAGTTGCTCGGTCTGCGCAATCCCCGGATCTGAATCCATTCCATTATTAATTGCGGAGCCATCTAAAATCCATCGTTCACGCAACAACCACCATTAACCACCGAACGGTTACGCGCCGAATCTCGCCTCTGCGAATTATTATCCGGTTGTTTTCGCGTTTAATATTCAGCAACTGATAATATACGGATTTTTTTTTGCGGTGTTTCGATGAAAAATTTCCTGAGCGCGCAAATAGAGTTGAAATAAAAGTGTACTTCTTTTTTCCGTTTTATCTATATATTTTTGTGATAAATTCCAAGTCTCCCGAACTTCGAACGAAAAACTGTCCCGAGGTTCGACGGCGAACGGGCACGTCGAAGCAGCAATTTTTTCGGAAAACAGAGCAACCTGTATTATTTACCGTAGACAAGCCACCGCCTTAAGAAGCAACGAGGATCGCGTGATTCGCGATAAAAAGCATCGGCCGGCAAGAAAAACGGGAACAAGGACGAAGAGTTACTCTTCGGTAGACACTGCTCTGTATACGAGCAGTTCTCGCAGGAACCGCAGGGTTTTTTTCACGAGTATGCCGAGAGATCGAGGCGAAGGGCGCAGGATTTATGATCCAGCGGCAGGGTCGTCCGTTCCGCGAATGAATCGCTCGGTCGCAACTTTTTCGTAAGGCCCTCGGAGAACAAAGCTCCAACTATAGATTCCGTGATCGGAAGAACAATAGAATTAATGGCCGGTGAGAACCGCCGGAGAAAAGAGAGGGAGAAAGAGAATTTTTCCGTCCACTGTCGCGCCACAGTGTCCTCTTCTCTTCCCGGCGCCCCTTGCTCCCGGAAATAACGGGTCTGTGCACACAAGCTCAGCAAAGTTGGCTAAATTCTGGAAATGCATTATTTCGTCCGGAACCGATAGAAACGTATTTTTTATATCTTTGACACTTTTGCAATTCCAGCTGAGAGTTTCTTCCCTCGATGCATACACTTGTTCGTTTCATGTTTTTAACTTGTAATTACCCGCATATATTATATACAATCTGAAAACATTAAATAGTGTTTCAAACATAAACAGAGGTACCAAACTGGCAAATATTTATTCGGCACTGATGTAACCAGTTATGTAGAAAATGGAGTGCGAATAAATGAAGGTTAAAGAAACCAAATAATTTCCATTGAACCTTGAACAAAGGAGAAAAATATTTTTTTGATTTTTACAAGCACGGTGCGTCCCAGAAAAATGTCACAGGGCCGCGTCAGAGCTATTCGAGAGAACGAGAGGAAGATTTCAGAGGAAGATAGAGGATTGTGAGAGGGTAGGGGTTGAGCTGTGAAAGTTCGCGGTGAATTCCAGGGGCGAACGTGTCCAAACGTTATCAGAGGATGGTCATCGTCGCGCGTCGGTGGAATACTGACGCACGGAACAGCAAAAGCTTCCCTCTCCGACCTGTTTTGGGGTTTAGGCACGCTCCACGCAAGAGGATAGAGCGATGAATATTGTCGGTGGTTGACGCGATGCAATATTAAAAAGATTTCTTCGAAACAGCCGGACTGATCTTTAGTCAGTAGGTTATTCGTTGGAGCGGAATCGAATTGGGGCTCGACAGAGTCGAGGACAGAGACATCGTGTTGCCAATGGGGTGGCTTGATGTCAGGATTATCGCAAAGACCGGTGATCAGTTTGGGGATAAGTGTTGCTTGCGTGGGAAGATTGCGGGCATAGTCTTTTGGCAGTGATGGTGCTCAGATTGCTGGGAAGATCCGAGTTTACGATTAGTAATTCGTGTGACGTTTGAACTGCTAGGAATTGCTTCTACCTAGATGTAGATTGTTGAATAAACTGCAATACCGAATGATTCCGGAACACATTCGAAAAAGAATTTGATCTCTATCTCATTCTATTCCCCTGTAAAGAATTCCTAAAAACCACCCTCATTTTAATGTAATTTAGTGATTGGTCACGCTTAAATAATCCTTAGCTCACTTCAATGTTTTAACTGCTTCAGCATGACGAGGCATAGGTAAAATAACGTTAACAGTCCAGGGAAAGTTTATTTAAGCCTCAAGAGCGATTATTTAACGTTCCCGGAGTCCAAACAGGATCCCACCGAGGACGGTACAGCAGACAACGCGATTTTCACGGTTCGATCGCGCGTTTAATAATGCATAAGGCGGTGAAGTGTTTGCGAACGGTCGCACTCGCAGCCGTTCCGGTCACCCCTCGATTGGAAAAAGCACGTTCGTATTAATTAGAAGACGGCCAATTGGAATTAAATCGACGCGGGCGTTTAGCGGACGGGCGGAACATCGGAAGAAATTGCGGAGGGTGGACTATCTGCGGGCATTCATTGTGGATCGAGTGCGTGCTCGCGCGTCTTGCTTCCCTCCGGAGCGCAATGTCAATATTTAAGGGATCGGCCGATTCATCGAAGACGTCCTAGGAATTAATGCAAGAGGATCCTTTCGATTCTGCCGCAGCACCGTGGGCGACAAATGGATCGACTTAATTGAGAAGAATGAAAATGCCCCTCCGTATCCGTGGGGACTTTTATTATTTAAATGAGAACAGACTACGCCGAGTTCAACGCGAGCAAGAAATTAGGGCGGCCAGCGTTCGCCGGCCATTGTAGAACTTTCGTGCCTCGACAATTCTCGAACGACAATCGAGTTAGTAATATAGTAATTATTTTGAACTGAAGACGTTCGAGCACAAAGAGTTAAAGCAGGAAAGAAATTTCTGCTTGGTACCAACTCCTTGCAATTTTTATTTCGCATAAAAATCCGCGGTCTATGAGGTGCTCTTGTTTTTGTAAAATTTCGGTAAGTACAATTTTGGTAAACAGTGGAGTAGCCCGGTTTCTGCGCCAAGGTCTTCCGTTCCACTGCTGGCGAGCTTGCCATCCGCTAAGCCGGAATATTGTGCGTTAAATTACACGTTGAATATTTATCGCGCGGTGGCCGTCGCGACGCGGCGTGTCGCAGCGCAAAATGCTCAGTCAACCGGCGTCTATGAATATCACGAGCAATCTCAAGAAGCTCGCAAATACCGCATTCTGGCCCGGTAAATGTAGTCGGCGCGTGGCGCGCCGGTGTTGACCCTAATTTCCCGCGCAAGCCTGCAACCTGCTGGCTCGTTCTCACCGCGTTCTCCTCTTGCGACGAAAACGGGCATTGTTTTCCAGAAAAATCCCTCCAATAATCAAACAATTTCAGAGAGAAGGTTGTTAATTGAATATCTGGAGCGTGATGCAGTATGCTTCTTTTTCACATTCATCGATTCTCAACGTAGCTACCTAACTCACAACTTGACCCAGACCGACACCAAAATTTCCGGAGACGATGGTAGACTACAATTATTATTTACAATGTTTCTGTTCGATTGATTTAAGCTATTGAATTATATGTTTCGATGAAAGAAACGCACTGCAGCTCGAAAAAGGGGATCAACTCTTAAATACGAACGTCACGGAAAATAGTGAGAAGAAATAGATACGGTAGGATTAGCTTCGTTACTCCGATCAGGAACAACGACATTAAATATTGCTGACTCCGCGGAAGCGACTGTCTATAAGATAATCCCGAAGTTTCCTGGGAGTTCTCGTTCCTGGGACAGGAGCAATCGCTCAATTGTGGAAATAAAACTCGAAAGATCTCCTAACAGGATCGCGATGTCGTCCACGTCGATCTTACCTCCTCCGGCTCCCTTGGCATTTGATCCGGGTACTCGGACGATTACTCGCGTTTAATCGCGGTCGTAATGAACTTTTTTTCTCTTCCGTCGTTTATTCGCCCCTTTGTCTCGGGACCCGGTTGAATATTTATCGAAGTTAAACCGAGACGAATTTAATAAATGCGTTATGATTTAATCGAGCGAACCGACGCGGCGGGAAAGCTCGCTCGAGGGTCTCGAGATTACGTGCCTGAGGTAGAAGAGAGAGAGAGAGAGAGAGGGTTCGAGGAACCACGGGATATAAAAAGAAAGGAAACAAATCCTGGTTAAAGGGCTGATGAAGGATCCGAGACCTACGGCTCTGGAAGACAGAGACAAGCGGGAGGAAGGATCAGAATTATGGTATCGCTTAAATTCAGCCCACCGTGGCCTCAAGTTAAAAGAACAATTCGTCTTCAATCCTGTGCATCCCCTTCGTCTGTCTTCACTCGTGCGATTCCTAGTTGTTTCGAATTTTAAATCAGCCTATCATCTAACATACGTCGAATTGACCAACCCAACAAAATTAAAAGAACCCTCGCAGCATTCAGACACGCCATTTCGCACGTTCCGCAAACAATCGCGTGTCCACCCGCAGATCTCTGAGCTCGTAGCGCGACAATCGTTCGCAGCAACGGTGTTCGAGTGTTTGTCGTCCGCGAGACACAATATCCTTTATCTCGGACGCAGTTCCGCGCGGTTATCAGCGCAGAGAAAGTACACAGTAGGGGGGAGGCAGAGATTTCCAAGCCAGTGGTGGTGGCAGCGGCGGCTGCCGCGTGGAAACGTGGAAAACATTTTCCACAAAAGAAAGTGGCATCTCGGTCGGTCGCGAGGATACCGACGCCGAATGCCCGTAGCTCCTGTGTCCCCGAGATAATGTTAATATCCGGCTCGGTTTTGTAATTGCCAATTATTTCAGCTTATTCCGCTCTTTGTTCCCCGACGGTTATCCCAGGGACACCGACGCCGACGACGACGACACCGACGCTGGATTCCCTCAAGAATCCTCCGACGGGTCTTCGCAGCTGACCGACTCACCTTTATGCAATCGCCTCCCTCTAAGACTCCAGCCGACTGTTATTCGCCAGCAAAGGAACTCGTCGACCTTAACGAACACCCAGCATCCTCCATCCGGCGGAATTCCAGCCGGCGCTTCTTAAATTCGAGATCAGATTCTCATCCGATGACCTTTCACCCGGGGAACAATATCGCCCATGGTTTTAAGAGTCGCTTCCTACCAACTCCAACCCCCTCGCACCAGCTCCACCCTCCAGCTTTCGCTGTTAGCTACGTATTGCTGGAGGAACGTGACGGCGCAACGGACCCTGGCGAATTAAATTTCTCCGTCTCCTGGAAAACTTGTCGCTTCGCGCAAAGCCGGAATTTTTCCTTTTAATTAGTCGTTTGTGAATGGCGGGATTTTTGGCTACCGTTCCAGCCGTCTTATGATAGTCGGGAATCGGTGCGTCGAGGTCCTAGGATGGTCCTAGGATACACAATTATGTAAATGAAACGAAATTATTAAAATTTTAGTCACAGTTTCAGGGGATACGATCAGATAGAATCCACAGTCGAAAAATAAAGACCAGAAATTTCCGGCAATGCATTTATCATTGAAAGAAAGACATGTCCGCTATTTTGAGCCACCGTGAATTGCGAGACAGCATTTTTCCTCGATCCAGCGATATCTCTGGGAGCACTTTTTGCCACGTTAAAGAATCGTCTGCCACGGGGTGCCGGGTTATCGAAATCCCTGGTACGAGGCGAAGGGGCCAGATTAAACGCGATAATATGCCGGGCCGATATCTTTTTGGCTCGTCCCGTTGCACCGGGCCAGCCTCCCTGATCCCAGCATCGCTTCTCCACCCACGCTCGTTACCCATTCTCGGCCAGTAACGTTTAGTGCACTCGCTCCCCCCCCCCCCCCCCCCCCCGGTCCACGCAGGCCGCCTCCACAAATTTTGCAAAACACCGATATAAATCGTTTGATAACGCGTCTGGCTCCGGGCGTCGATATACCGCCGGGCTGGCCGCCGGGATAGGGAAAAAGAGGGAAAAAAACCGACGGGAAAGTGGAGAGAGAGAGAGGGGTCAGTTCGCGAAAATTTGGCGAATCGCCAGCTGCGAGCCGACGCCGCTGGAAGGCGCGCATAAACAACGCCGTTTATACCGCTCGATCACCGGCGTGCCGGTCTACGCAGCTGATATCGCTAATTGCAAAAACTACCCCCTACCTAGTGCACCCTGCCAGCTGGCGAACTTTTTCGCAAGAGGGAAAAAATCGGTAAGATTCGCCGGTTTTGTTGCGCTGTTGGTGTGCAAATGGCATACAGCTGGTGTAAAAATTCATATTCATTACACCCTTCGAATACGAATAACTTTGTTAAATAATTTTTAAACAGCCAACTTTACACGCATATAATTTTTGTAAACCACTGAACTCCTGTCATTAAAACGTACATTTTTTGTACTTTCTAGTCAACATCTATGTGATTATATAAAAAAATGTTGAAAAGTTTTGCTCCCCCACAAGTTCATCCGAAATTTTCATTGCAAACAATATTCTAGAGACTTCACTATCTGAATATCAATTTCTGAAAAAGATGAAAACAGTTCGAATGTTTTCTTTGGACATTCGTGAATGATCGAATCCCATAAAAGCGCATGAAGCGCAGCCCACAGGACCCGATACTGCACAATGACGTCGGAGCAGTTCACACCCGGCAAATTACACATCAGCACGGACATCTCTCTCTCGAAACTCAACAACTCCTTCGGCGCAGCGCCCTGTTCTCGCTAATGACATTAAATCTTCCCACTCCGAGCTTAAACGTTCGGGTGCCGGGGGTTGAAGCCCCGGAGAATATATCTGTAAAGTTCCGGCCATTGTGCTATTCAGCTTACTATCTTTCTATCTGCCCGGCTCACGGCGTCATATATATTTCTTAAAAGTTACTTACCGTTCGCTGTTTACCTCCAGCAAACTGTTCCGTTCCTATGAAGCAGAGCGACGAGTCCCGAATTTTCCGAGGTATTAAGGCACCCGAAATTCGAGACAGTGCCCCGGCTGGAATGGAGATCGGGTGGCGTGACTATTTAATCACTTAACGTTTCAAACTTTCATAAACAGTCGAAGTTCACTCGAATCCACGATGGCGAGCAATTAGCTCGCTGTCTCTCACTTCTGCTGTCCACTAACACCGAAACAAAAGACGGATACTTCGAGCATATTGGGAGCATCGCGTGATCGGACCGTTGCAAAAAGAATCGCTGATAACTGCCCGCCACATCCGGCGCATCGTCAAGTAGAATCCTTAAAAACCCATTTTTACCCTGCTCGAAAATTTCACCCTGTCGAAGTCGATGAACGGTAATTCCCTCCAAGAGCGAATGATCCGGCAACAGCTAAACTACCTCGCGGAATTCCATGAAATTTTCTGGACAATTCAAGGTTTATTGAGCTCGAACGACTTGAAATTTTTCGAGATATCAGTAGCATTAGTTCACTAGCTGGTGTACTCAGAAATTTCGGAAATACTAAAAGTCGTTATGTCAAACATTCGAGACAAAATACTTTCATTGCAATGACGACACGCAACAAATGGAGACTCGCGAAATCCAAGAGTCTGGACCACTATAAAATTCATGGTGTAGGAAAAGCGATTGTGTAAAATACAATCCACTGTCCCGGCGAAATTTGTGCGACTCCGGCGAAGACCTCAGCCAGAAGAAACACAAGGAGCTTTCTATATTCCGAGGATTCCCCTAAATATGCGACGAGTTTACCTGGTAACCAGATCCAATACTTCGTGACGAGGCTTGTCCTCGACTCTCGCGGAAATTCATAAAAATACAAGCCCGTGGTTCGCGAAAAGAGACAGCGCGGTGAAGAATAATCCCGGCGACACTACGCGGGTGCGATCATCGTGTCATCCTGGCGGATCGTTCGCAGAAACGAGAGGATTTCGAACCGTTGTCGCCTTGCAGAATCGATATTCAACCAGGGTCTTTATTCCCGAAATGCTGCAGCTGCGGAGCAATATGATTTACCGCGGTAAAACAGACAGGCAGCGTGCTGTCGCTTTCAAATCAGTTCATCTCCGACTTCTGTCGACGGAGCTCCGTAACGATCCATCGCGTTAATTCGAGTACACAAGGCAGTTCGAAACCCGGGCAACCATTCGACACCTCGTCCTAGGTGTCACAGTGGCCTCTCACCGAAGTTTTATCACGCTCGCCTCATTTCTCCTCGCTCCCATCCTCTTTCTTCCAACCAGCTGGACTCTTCCTTCGTTCCTTCGTTCTGGAGGCCGCAACGCCCTCGGCTACGTCGCTGCTCACAGTCCTGCTGTTTGTCTTGAGCCGTAAGCTTTTGTGTTTGCGCAAGCTCTGGCAAAGCAGCGAGCGTATCCTCGTCCACAGCTGGTCCAGTCAGCCAGGCGTGTTTCGCGGCGGCCACACTAATTCTCTCCTCTCTCTTTCTGTTTCTCTTCTACACTGTTTTCCCATCTTTCTCGGCAGCCAACCGACGCCGGACCTCCTCTATTTATTTAGTTTTTACTCGCAGTTTGTGAACCCTGCGCCCAAGATGCTTAATTACCGTGAGCCCGCGCATCGTTGGCCGCCATTTAAAAATGTTTCCTCAAGGAACTGCGTCAGGATTTTTCCATCGCGTAGACGGTTTCTCCCTGTGCCGTCGGAGTAACCTAATCTCGGCTCAAAGTACTTTTTAGCAAATTATTTTGACGGAACAATATTTTACACGTTGTTCAAATAGTTCTATTTTTCAAGGATACTTGTTTCTCTTCCAAACAACATTTATTTTAAATAAAAAGAAGTAAGATCTTGGAGGAAATTGAATAAAAATTAGATTGGCTTGGTGCTTGCTGATTTTTCGTGTGATGTGAATTATGGTTGGAGTTTGAAAGAGTTAGAGGGTACAAATTTGAAAGCTCCTCTCTGGGTAGTCTAGAAGACTTTTGCAAATGAAATATTTACGATTAAAATACACGTACTATGTTCGGCACCGAGAGACGAGGTTATAAAACTATGACAACCTTTCATGGTCCCTATAAGATTATCTATACTATACTGTAAATCTGGTCTCAGCGGCACAAGGCTTGTTCCATCGAAGATGCTTTACGTGTTCCGACGTGGATATTAAACCGAGAACAGGGTGAATCGATATACTGATCATATACAGTGGCTTGCGAAAGTATTCGAACACCGTATTTGCAATTTTTAGCATAACCGATAAATTTTAAAGCGGGAAGCTAGGAACAATGTCTACGGTAAAGAAGTTGTCATAACATAGTGTCAGCAAAATTGCAAATAATCGAAAAACTCGTACAACATTTTACTTACTCCTACCACAGTTTCACTCGTATATATTATTGATGAAGAATTCAAAGTGTGAATTCACAGGTGTCTAACAAATAGACAGCGAAATTAATGCATTTACGACAAAAATGAATGCAATTTAAAAGTACTGTTTTATTATTTTCAGCCTACTAAGCACAGTAAGAATGAAAATAAATTTATATTTCACTCCTATTTTTTACTTCTTGACAATCTAAAACTTTTTGATTTCACATTACAAACTTATTTCTATCCATGAAATAGCGACGTACGGCAATGTGAATATAAAATAAATAAAATCTAGCAGCAGGAAAGTTTCGAACAAACTGCTCACCGATTAAGCCACTAGTTAATACGTTTCTCAGAAAGTTAGGGAGGGCCAGTGATACTGGATCGCGAGTCATAACGCTAATGCGGAGTTTTTTTTCTGAACGCGAGCGTGTACATAGATTCCCCGGTGCCTTTCACGGCTAGTGTAACCTATGCGCTTTGATCGTTGAACGTTGATAGCGTCGATCGCGACGTTATCAGCGATATTCGATTTTCCGGTCGAACGGCTGGCTGGTTTTTCCGGGGCGTTTCTGAAAAAATACTCACGCTTTTTCCCGGCAGTGGCACGGCAGGCGATTTTCTGCGGCACGTAAGAGCGAACAGGTGGCTCGGCCACCATACTAATCGAATCCCCTTTCTCGAACGCGATTATTTAATTTGAAACCTATACCGGCGAACGTCGAACACGATCTCTCCCCCACGATGAAATTATATTCTTCCACGGTGGCTGTATCGGTTCTCTGTTGACCAGGGCGCGAGCGCAAGCATGAACTCTTTATAGTTCGCGGAGGACGGAATTGGCTTCCATTATCGGAATAAAATTTCACAGAGTAGAGTGCCCCGATCGTTACGGACTTGTTTGCTTTTGTAAGCACGCCCACCGCGTAATGTGTGCCGCGACACACGACGAAACTAAGCCGTTTATGGCTGGCCGTTGCAACGACATTTTCATTGGAACATCGTTGCCGGTGCTCCTGCTTCCTACCGCTGTTAGCCAACGCTCGCAAGTAATACGACTTTTTTGATGGGTTGTAACGAGAGCTTAATTATCATTGTATTAAGGAAACTTTTAGCTTAACGCGCCCTGTACCGTTAACTCACCTATTGTTCTTGGCGTTGGAGAGGTCGGCGATTGTCCTGTAACAGAAATTGCCGCGTTAGGTTTCAAACTACCAACTTCGCGAGAGCTGATTAAGCTAGAATCTATATTGAAATATTCCGCGGGGAAACCGAGAGCTATTACATCGCAGCGCACGCTCGCTGGTTGTGAAAAACCTATTCAACGGCAAACTCGGATTCGTGTTATAGTGACTTTTGGGAGAAAAAAACGGCTTTGAAACACAGTGTTTGGAAAAATCTACGCCTGGTCGCGGTTTTTGCAAACAAAAAATATGGTGTGACCGAAACATTTTTATTTATAGTTTGTAACAGTGTACAAAATATTTTGTGGAAAAAACAAAATATATCATGCGTGAAAATTTTATTTCACTAAAGTATTGTTTAAAAAAGCTTTCTCACTTTTGTTATTTAGTAAAAATGAATAGGGAAGACTTCTTTTTATATGATCATATCGAAACGAACGTGGAAGAAAATATTTTAAACTCTGTGGAGTTATATGAACTAGTATAACTTGAGGAGAAGAAGAGCAACTTAAGTTATTCAATCTGTTTTATAACAAAAGGGAATCTTTAAGAAGTCTAAGTTGGAGAGTGTGAAAGCAGAGACTTCGTACTTTAGAATGAGCACAGGCAAGGTGTCGTACAATTTTTTTTTTACAAGAACTTACAAGAGTGCAAAAGTGATAAAGTTGTCGATGATAATTCAGTAATACTTAAATTATGCGAGGTAGAGTATTTAAGTGAAGCTTCTATTAAGCCATGCAAAAGTAAGTCGATTGTACGAATTTATAAGAGGACAGAATGATATTCGATTAGAAGAAAACCTTTGAAGCCTTTGTAAAACTGACTGCAATCGTGCTAGCAGTCAGATGGTTAAAAATTAATATTTTACGGTAATTATATGTAAGAGGAATGTTCCGATTGTATTATTCATCGATCGCGATAAAGATTTCCAGTGCGCATCACGATACTTTGCATAGTTGCGGTCGTTTCGCGGATGGTTTCGCGCCACGCGAGAGTCGAATATCGATTCGGCAAATTAAAGTAGTTTAAAGCTGACCAAGAATAATTTATTGCGCCTAATCTAGCCTCATCATTTAACCGGCAACTGGGTCAGTGGATGAGGACTCATCATCCACGGGAAGTCATGTACCTCGCAGTCCATGTTACGTAACTTAATTTGCGATGGTACCCGACGTGAAAAACGAATACGCTCATGATTAAGGAAATTAACAAATGAATCACGTCACGCCGCTCGTTTGACTGGTCGTAAAGAGCGAAATGTCTAAATCAAATGGCGCCGTGTTTTGCTCCGAGCTACGTGGAGCTGCTCGGAAACGTTGCTAACGGAGGATCGTACCTGGTTTTATTATTGAGCTGTACCACTGCTCGAATACTCTTGTGTGTATTCAACAAACAAGTATTTATTTAATATTATTTGAAGTAATTTGTAGTAATATTATTAACATGAATCACTGTTGATTAATATGTATTATTTTATTTGAGACGTATAATCATTGAGTTATACTACTGAATAAATGGCATGAAGTGAATTCATGTAGTTTGCAGTGATATTTTTGAAATAGACTGCTGTTGACGGGATATTAGGAGAGATAAAAGCTCTTATCATGTTATATTAGTGAGCATATTATGTGACGTAACACCTGCCAATACTTGTATGCCAAATATAGAAGAACCATTTTATAGCTGCACCAAGACTCAAAAAAGCTAAACGATTAACTGAAATAATATTTCTGACGTATGTTACTGTCCAATTAGCATTAGCTATAATCAGATGTATAATCATTTAATTATTCTATCGAAGATCCTGTTTCAATTATATTCAGGTCAACTGTACTAATATTATCATGTCAAATCGTTCTCCACAGATAATTTGACATGATCGAATTTACAGTTATTAGCCTGCGCTACTTAATAAGCGGTATGATGTACCACTGTAGTTAACTAAAATTACATTACTGACTCGTAACATTGTGCAACTAATATTAATAATAATTAGTCTTATACGACTCCCATTTGTGCCATTCTGTGTGCAACGTTTAGTATATTCAACCCATACGTGATGGAATATTGAGTTACACTACTGAATATCAACTATACTTCTAATATTGACCCGTACTACTGAAAACAGTTCTATGGAACAGACTTTTGCTCATTTTACCATAAAAATCATCACAATCTCAACAATCTATTTTTATGTAAAATTCCGTGTAAAAATTCAACCCTTCACTTTGATGGAAAAGGTGACTAGAGGGAAAATCAGGTTATCGGTTTTATGGTGATTCTCCTTAATTAAATGAATGCAAAAATTCCGAAAAAATCTTCCACGTAGCAGCTGTTGAAATGGTGCTATAAAATTTGATCTAATCTTTTATTGCAAATCCTGAAAATCTTGGAATATTGCACGTTAAAAATTCGAAAAATTGAAATTTCTAATAGAACTTCAAAGACCATCCTTTATATATTTATAATAACCATATACTGTTATACCTACAACCCCTGTGTTTTTTTCAAATTGTATTACGAGGTGTTCCATAGTTGAAAAAAATGAATAGTGACTTTTCCATTGTTTCACACGTGACAAAATAAATTACGAAATAAAAAAAACATCACTGCTACTGACGAGAACGCGATTCATGCAACGTTTAACTGTCGCAATGCGGAACCCAGCTAACATTTCAAACTTTCCTCTGCCAACACTCCGTTCGGACCCAAATAAATTTGCCTGTAATCACACCGTTCTTATTAACATTTTTTTCCCGAGAACCACAGAACGTTCCCACATCCTTAACAAAAGCCCTCGTGACCGTTGGCTCGGTGAAAATTTCGTAACCAGTCGAATTAATGGCGACGCGAGGGGGCTTAACGAACTATGCAGATATAATTAGCGAGCAGCTACGATGAGATCAACAGCCAGGCCATTCGCGAGCCAATTACCGGCCAATTAGTTATACGCAAATATTTCGCGGTGTCCGGGGGACGCGAGCGCGCGCGCGCGCGTGCGGGGGCGGACGATTATCTGTCGTCGAGTCGTTAATCACGGCAAACATCGGGCGTAACGACGATCACGAGCGACCGGAACTTAATCCGATGGAAACACGGCCAGATGAAAGAACCCGATAATTTCTTTTTCCGGAGGCCTGGCCGCTCGCCGATATTCTGAACGATTATCCATCGGATTTATCGCAGAGAGCGTATCTCGCGGGCAGATGCACGCCCGGATATAATTTATTGTCACTTCGCGTTCCGAAAAATGCCTTTACTGATTCATCCGCAGACGCATAAAAACCACGCAGCCCATACATTACTCGGCGTTCAGCCTCTTGTTCCCGTTTCTATACGCATACGCGAGACCGGTGCATTATGGAGCACGCAGCCATACTTTTTTTTCGCGAACCGCGCTGTTGCTCCTATGATATTCTCACATATTGTTTTCTTTATTTGTAGCTGAAACAAAATATATAAAATTTCGCAATCTCCCAATAGCAATCGATTGTTGTATGCAGAATTAGAATGTAGCACAGTTTTTATTTCTCACACTGAACCTGCACAGCTAGCGAACCTAAAAGTGATCAAGGCACTATAGAATAAAATGTTGAATTTATTTAACATAGCATCAGTGCCTTCAGAACTAGATTTATAAAAATTGATAAATAAAGCAGTGAACCTAAACAACATGGATTATAGAGTTGTATCCATGGCAGGTTTGGTCTTGAACATTGCCAATCCTGGAAGAGACACTAACAATTCGGTGCAGCTTAATTAAAAGGATTCCTCAAGAGCAATCCGCGAAGTTCCAATCAACGAGACAAGGGAACAGACAACGAACAATCATTCGTTTCTATTTATGCAACAATTCCTGGCTGAGCCATTCTTCAAACGGCGACAGATCTTTCCCAGGTTCGTACAAAGAAGCGCCATATTTTCTTACCGAGTAAATAACGTCAGTACCACGAACACGGGCACCGTGGCGAAATGGAATTGCATATCCTCCCGCGTATAAAATACTATGTTATCATCCTTTCACTGGCGAAAATTACGAGAATCTCGAGCTGGCAACCAGAGCCGCTTCTATTAAGCTCGTCTTGAACACTTTATGTTGCGTCGCGACGTGATAATGGAGTTCTCGAAAGTCGGATTATCTTGTGTACGCGTTCCGGAATCGCGAAAGAAAGAAAAAAAAGGGGAAAATGGAAGCTAAGAACAAAACGGAGAGGGGAGAGGAAAGAATACTGGCGTCTCTGCGGCGCGACGGACATTCCAGCAAAGTGAACAGAAATCTGTGTAGCACACTTCATTTATGAATGATCGTGTCTTCTCGTTGAAACCAATTTTTCATATGCAACGCTGGCAGTGGTATGCGAGTACAAAGTTGGGTTCGATACGACACCCACTTTTTCAACTAATTAAAAGTAACTTCGTGATTTATTATCGGATTATGATGCCACTCTATCAACGCTGTTGTTATCTGACGTTTTGTAAAGTAACATACATTTTAAGTTTCGTTATTTTATTTTACAGTGGATCCAGAAAGTCTATGAACCCCATATTTCTGATTCTCGAAAAAACATTGTCAATTGTATGAAATAATTGTAATTCTTGCTTCGACAGATCTCGGATAATTAAAACTGGACAGTTACCGAAAGAGCAATTGCGCACTCGCATAATAGTCGAGAATTTTACAGGCTCTGCGATATTTAAGGAATCCCCTCGAAGTTCTGCGAAGTTGGCAATACCTATTGGCTGGAATAAATCTTCCTGAGAATACTATTATTTTCGGTGTCTTGGGTTTCGCGACTTAAACGTCTTATCAAGATAATGCTTCACTCTTCGGCCGAGTATGCGAAGTCGCGAGAAGATTGAAAGTTTCACAGCAATAGAAAGAGAGGGACAAAGAGAGAAAGCTCGGAAGCCACGGGGAGATAAAGGTCTGCCGTGAGTCTGGACAATGTGCTCGGAAGACAGACGCCTTTGTCCCAGATTAGCGCGATTCCTCGACTTCCTAGACGAAGTCCTTGAAACTCGACGAAAGATAGGGGGCAGGATATTGTTTTCTCGCTATCTAAACGAAACTTCGACCAACTGCACGGGCGGAGGTGGTAGAACGAGGTTTTCAAGATCACTCGACCATTACTAGATGTCAGCCTTTAAGAATGAGACGCTCAACGAGAGACCGAAACGAGCTTCACCGAATCTTTCCTTGAAATAACATTCCCGACTCTCACTATCTATACACACCAGAAAATACACAACAATATTATATCCTGAACGGTCCATCTCTTAAAAAGTTTCAAAGAGACAGCACAGATGTATTATTAAGATGTTCTAGTAATGATAAATTGCAAGAATCAAGTACGCAATGTAGGATCATTCCCTTCGTCCGATTCGCGGCCAATTTCGCGTAATCATCGCGGTCCACGGTTTAAAAGTAAATCAGGGTTCCCGTGGGAGAGCCCCGACGATACCGTTGAACGAAGTACGCAAAGCAAGACTTTTCCGACGGGCACTTTAGACGTTTCCACTGCGCCGAGTATAAAGCTATTTATGTATCCCCGTTTCCCTGGGAAAAAGGAGTAGTTTTTTTCCCCCGGCTTCTGCATATAACGTGGAACCTTTGAATGTTCAAGAGACGCTCAAGAAATCCGTAATGCGGGGGCCTCCACAATAAGTGGCTGGCGCAGTGACGTTAAGACCGAACGCAATAAAATTAATAACCGCCACTGTAGAGGATGCTTCGTTCGCTGCGCGATAAAGGGTTATGTACACATGCAAATGTTGAAAACGACGAAACGTTGAAGAATGCTTTTCTCTGAATTGTATATTTTCATGAAAATATTCTGTAAAAATTATTATTCACAATTTTTAGAAAAAAAGACCGATCGTTCTAATATTTACAAGTGTATACAATCCCTGAGTTTCGATTGCTAGGAACACAGTAGCCGCAGAAACCTTTTGTCATTCGATTAGTCGACGTGCGCAGCGTTACATTCCTCAGCTTGCGGGACTGTGAAAAGGCGGTAAGCAGGAATAAATTTTTCTCTCGATTACTCTCGCTTTACCGGCGCATAAAAGCGTGATCATTAAGCATTCTATTTTCGCTCGTGATAAGTTTCAGTGCTCCGCGACCGCACACAATCGCGTTCAGTTCTCCGGTACAAAACCGAATTAATTGGAGCGATGGACCCGTGCATACACGGGTCCTTCGCCGCGATTATCCGCGATGAATGCGAGCGTACGTCGACGTTCGAAACAATAACCCGACACATTCATTAATGCTCGCGGACGATTAGCGTTAGTAAATCTGCCGGGCGTACTCGCCGTGCGACTACGATCCCAGCTATTTACGCGTGTCTTTTGTTCGATCGCGGCACAGTTTCGATGTATCGACGTACAGGATGTATCTGAAATCATGGTAAAAGCAGTGCTAAGTCTGCGTGCTGATACAAGTTGGAGAAAAGGAATGACATTTTGTTTTGTTCGATGGTGCGTTTTCGAGTGATTCGAATGAACACTTCGACTTTTCGTCCAGTGCTTCCAAAGGTATTTTTTAGTTAACAGAGTGTGTCCTATGCACCGTATAAATATTGAATGGTTATTTGTTGAACACACTGTGTATGCCGAGCTCCCGGGGGCTTGTATATCGTTTGTCGTGAATGCCCGTGCACGTGACCCGGCGAATTGCCGCGTGGCCATTATCACGCTCAACAGACATTGAACGGATCGCCGACCGGACGTTCCCCGTAACGACCGAAAACCGGGACAACCATGGGGGTGGACGGGTGCCGGGCAAACCGGTAAAAAATTCACGCCGATTAACGACGGCCAATGGCGGCCGCATGCCCCCCCCCCCCCCCCCCCGACCAAAATATATACCGGCGCACGAAACCGAGTATTGGACAAGTGCGATTCGCCGGCGCGTGCTAGCCTACCGACCGAAAAATTATTCATAGACGTATCGGCCGTAAAGTTGAATCCGTAATGATCGAACGGTGCGGAACGCTGCCAGCGATGCGGATCGATCGCGCTAAGAAATTCCGTTTCGAGCCGGGCCCCATTGCGCTGGGAAATAGAACATTCTTTTTTTCAGTTTCAGCTTTTCTTGTTTTGTTATTTGGTGTTTCAGTTATTCGAATTCTTTTTTAGGTTTTTTTCTTTGAATAGTTGTACGCGTGATGAAAATTAAAAATGTTCTATCATCGAGATCGAGAGAAGCAGAAATTCGGACGCATTGAAAACGACAGAACGTTCTCAGATTTTTATAACCATGTACTTTTTGATTTTTGTCAATTAATGATTGGACAGTGCAGAATGCTACCAGCGACGCTTTAAATTCTTTGGATTCCAGAATCCCACGAATCCGCGCTTCCTCTTCTTCTTCACAAAGGAGTACTAATTAAAATGGCAACGGCAATTAAAGCATTCCGCAAAATTGTAGCTTTATTGCAGCCGTTAATAGCGAGAGCACGCGTGCGGTTGACTTTTTCGCGGCCGCGGCCGTCGAGCAAATGAAACGCGTTTTTCGAATCTCTTTTCCGCGCAATGTCTGTATCAGTGTCGATGCAAATTGGATGCTCTAGCGCGTTGAATAATCGACGAGGTTTTGTCGCAATGGCGACGCCCGAGGGGCTATTCACTAACAAGATGTCAATGCTTCAAGCGGGGGATAATAGAACGAGTCTTCCACACAGTCTTCTTTCGCACCTCGTCAAAACGGGACACGTTACTGCAATACGAGCTTCGGTCAAATATAAAGCGAACCTTTTTCTTTAACTTTTGTACTTATAACATTAATTACCTTTTCATGAATACTGAAAGGTTCCACGAAGTTATAGTTATTTAACTCGTTGTTTTAAAACGGCGTCTGGAACATGTGATTGGTTTCGGAGTTGATTATTAGATTACGAGCTTTAACATTTCACTGAACCTTGCAAAATATCTTTTTGATCTGCGGTTGTAACGCGCGAAACGTACCCATGACAGGTCAGAGTTGACGAAAACGAGAGGGCGGGAAAAAAAAAGTACACGCGGGAAAACACGTTTGTTTATTTGGATTTCCATCGGACATGGGAACCGGCCTGTTTACATGACGTTCTTACAGGGGGCAGCTTTTCGGAAAAAAGTTTCGCCGCGTTTCATCGTTTGGTAGCGAAATGTTTGGGAACGTAGCGCGGCATCGATCCCCTGCCCCCGCAGTTACCGTGCTCGCGAACATTGTTTGGGAAACCGGAATATATGAATATATACATTGTAGCAGAAAACGGGGATATTGAAGCTTTCATAAACCGGGGAGGCCACGATAGCTTTAAGCCGGAAGATGAATAAAAAGCTCGACTGGGAAAAATTGTGAAATAATAGCGGCACGGCGAAATAACTACCGCCGCATTCTATAGATTGAATTAGAATTTTCGCCGGGCAACGAAAAGCAAACAAAGATATCGCCTCGGTTGTTTGTTGAATCGTTGTTCGGGACAGGCTTCGAGTTCGAATGTGGTGGAAAGCGAGCGCTCGGTGCACGTCTTTGCTGTTCATGGTCGAACGAAACGACTTGACAGCGACCATCATGGTATCAAAAATCTATTTCGAATATTTCCATATCACCAAAACGTAGTGTTCTGTCTGATCCAGAATTTGTTCTGACTTTTTGAGAGTCTGCAAATTTGCATGTATAATTAATATAATTAGTCGATTGTACGAGAATTTCAAAACGTTTCGACTCGCTGTGCTGTTGTTTCAGAGAAGATGAACGCTTGTGTGGGTATTGCCGCGGTGAATCACTGCGGACCGACAATTAATTAGGTCAAAATCATTATCAGCCCTTCCCAGGGGTTTAATGATCTCGACCCTGGCCGTTCAACTTGAATTACCGCTGCCACGACGCATTCGTTATCGCATCTCTCAGATATCCACGCACATGCACGCACTACGCGTCGATCCACGGACATGGGACACGTCGCGCATGAGATAATACGTCAACAAGATCGACGAGGATTGATACAAGTTACGTTTGCTCGATTAAACGTTCCAGTTTCACGAGATCAATGAAAGATTTGACAGTGATACCGATTCGCGGTAATATTCATTTCTACTTCAAGAAACTATTGATTAGCTGTCTAGAAAGGTGCATGTGGCATATCATGAAGATGGGATTGTTACATTAAGTAACATTGTATAAAGACAATATAGGTTAATATAAATCAATTCAACCGCAGTAATCCCAATGCATTGCAAATTTTCTAAAAAATGCTATCGCACGTCACCCAGGAAACTAATCCGTCCACCGAACCCAGACCTAACCCAACCCTCGAGCCGTTTGGTTCAATATTAAAGAACTAATTCTATCGTAAAGGGTGTACAAATATTAACGCGGGCGACAGTAATTACCGGGGGTCCCGAACGGGGGGTTCGTCCCTAATAAATTCTTCGGGGGTTGCGAACATCTCCCTCGGCCGCGATAAACCTCGACGGAGGAGGGTCACGGATACACTTACGTGTGTACCGGCGAGATCATCAATTTTAAAGTTACGCGGTGGAAGTTTATTCCGCGGCGCGCAAAGGCACCGGCCATTGTTAAGTTGTTCAAGTTGTCGGGGAACCCGGCACAGACTTGTCCCCATCCCTGGAGCAGTTGCCTCTCCGCGGGGGGAGAGTGAAAGAGAGAGGAGCGACGAGGAGGGGAGAGAGTGCACTCCTTTCTCCCCCGGCCGAAGCTCTCGCTCCGTGACCGAAACCGCACATTCGCGTACACTTCGCTCGTGCGAAATGCGACGGTGGCCTGGTTTAAAGCGTACGTGCAAAGGAACCCATTCAACGGGACTCCGAGCTCAAACACCGGTTACCTTGGTTCGGGGCCATTTGTTTCCGCCATCCCCCTTCCCTTCGCCCCCGCAGCCGATGCAGTTATTGCGTTTTAATTCGTTGCGCGAACTCGCACCGTCATTTCCGTTCGCCCTCTCCCGCGCCGACGAGAACACGCTTCGAAAAATACGCTGTTTTGATGCTATTTTTGCGGAACGCCTGCGCCCTCGCTTCCGGTTGCGTTGCGGGAAAGTGTTTTTTAAAAAATTGGAACTTGTCGATATTATTTTATTCCAGCTCGACCCAGGCTTTTCACGAATACTAATCTTTAGAGGGCTCGCAAATGGGACAGTATATAACTGAGTTTATTTCAAGAACTAATATACGGAATAATAAAATAGTTTTCATAAATATGACAAAGTTGTACACAAGAATTTCTAGTATTTTCTCTGCACTTCCGACCAATTGCGATTTTTAATTGATATAGTAACATAGGTAAATGTACAATGGAAATTTTCTAGGTCAGAAAAAATCAACCTTTGTCAGAGGAATATTTTTTTCCCAATGGTTACAATTTCATTACGCAATCAGGACACGCGTGCGTCCACAGTCCAGCCTTCAACGACTGCGCAGACAACTGTAACAGAGGTGCATTGAATTAACAGTGAAATGCATCAAGATTATTACTTGTTTATTGTACGAACTATCTCCATTCCGTTTAATTACTGCGCGACAACCGAACAGTCGTCGTGGGCTATTCCAATCTCATTTATCTCGTGTAAATCGCGTTAGAATTCTATAATAATAGTTCTACGTTAGGTCGCAGGATTCTTGTGATTTCGAGGATACGGAAGCAGTAAGAATACGATATTCTAGACTGCCGTGTGTTCCGAATCTTCCTCACTTGCATGGAAAGCGAAAAGATCGAAGCTAGTGCTAACAACAGAGTTGCGAAGCGAGCGGTCGGTTAATGAGCACAGTGAATCATCATTAAGCACGCGTCACGGAGGAAATGCAGTTCGCCATTATCGAGCACACATTATACGGAGAACAGAGTTAGCCATCATTTAGGGCACATCGCGCGGATGGTACGGTTATAATCAAAAACACATCAGAGCGAACTCGATCATCGTGTGGTCGAATAGAATGATAACGGGTAAACTGACGGTCACATGAGCGATAGTACGCCCGAAAGCTCTAAATAAATGTGTCGGAATCACATTTGGAAAAAATGGGAAGGTACCACAGTTACCGCATAAAAAATGGCATTCGAAATAAAAAAATATCGGAAAAACAATTCCAGAGATTACTTTACAATCATGTTACTGAAAATGGTATTTCAAATATTTGTTTCACTGTACAAGCAAAAGATATTGAGTAGTATTTATGATCAACTGTTTAAATAAGTAATAAATTCAGTATGATTTGTGATTTGATTCTTGAAGCAGAAGGAAAGAAAAATTGACCAGAATTATATTAAAATTTTTAAAGCTGAAAAAATGGAATAGTATGTCAAATAAAATATTGTAAGGAGTAAAAATTGATTGCTGATTCTCGTCAGGTATTTCGAGAAGTGCCAATTGACAATTCTCTGCGATCAGATATCCGAATAAGTAGAAACAGATGATTATAAATGATCATCCTCGACGCGGTCACTTAATGAGCACGGAAGTGTCCGAGTTACGCGCAATTATCGTACGTTTCATTATACAGCGGCGACACACTCGCGGCCGCTCGCATGCTGGTTGTTAGTGAAATTCGTGCGATAAGGATATATCAGCACGGAATATCGTATTCGCGAGTCTTCGCACGGGCACAGAACGGGACAGCCTGTCCCGGATAACAGATCAACGAGTAATCTCCATTATCGTCACAGCGCATATGAGAACCTCCAGTTGGCCGGCGCGGCGTTCTCTCCACTGTCCACCCAAAGGATACGGTTACGAGAATCGTACAGCTGGACCGCGAAGGAAATTTCGAGGAATATTCCGGCGACGATACCGAAGCCCGCACGTGCGACCGTAAACCTTCGGATACGCCGATGAACCGCGGGAAAAATTTCGAATTCCGTGTGCCGGGTCACTCGACATCTGGCTGTAATTTTCGACACGAATCTGGCGCAATCGATACAGAAATCCTCTGCGAAAAGGGACTCCGGATTGTCGGAGCTTCTACGGATTAGCCTCATAAATGAAATCGCTCTTTCTTATACTCTCCGGTTTGTGGAAAATTCAGCCATTATTTGTGAAGAAATTCTTTTTTATTAAGTATTTAAGACCACTTGAATAATCGAAAAGAACAAATCTTTTTGTGGATTGTAACAGGAGGTACATAATATCAGGTGTACGAATTAATTTGTATATATAAAGTTGATATGAACATAAAAATTCCTGTAGATCATGTGCTATATCAAGTAGAATAATATATATATACTGCAGACATACACACTGCAGACACTTTTTAAGATTTCGCAGCAAAAATATTACTACAAGCAGTACAATATATGCACTTTAGATTGAGGTACCTCTTGAAACAATAAGTACATGAATTTTTCCAGAAGAAATTCCTAAAATTGACGTTCCACGGTAGCAATAACTGCAGGAACGTTCCTCGGCAATTACGTCCGTCGGATAGAGTGTTTACGTTTACGGTCGATATTTTTACATGTAACGGGCCCCGGGCAGGGTTTATCGCGCGAAGTGGCCATTCCGAAGCCGGTATCCTCGCCACTCTTCTGTTCGTCGTCGTTTTGCCGAAGCGTTCGCAGCAGAACGTGTTTTATGAGACGTTTACGGAGCCGGTTCGCTCGAGCGTCGTCTTAAGCGATCGAATTTTCTCCCCGGCACCCGGGATAAGAAAAAAGACAAACGTCCCGGACCCGTAGAAATTCTAACATAATTACGGACGGAGCTCGTGACTCTGGAAAAACTAACCCAATACCCGCCCGTTCGGCTGCGTAATAAGATCGTTCCCGATTTTGATGGCGTACGCCGAATGGACGATTCCCTATCAGTAATCGATCGACTCCCTCACTCCGTTACCGTCGCATTGACCACTTATTTATCATTCTATTATTCTGCGATCTGTTGCTCTTCCTCGAGAGTTATGGTATCACATTTAATTAAATATACCATACATGATTAGCAAATTTTTTATAAAATCCTGATTGTAAAGTTACATTTCAAACTCCGCCCTCACCGTAAACTAACCCTAAAACATTAAAACGGAAAATTGTCGAATAAAATTATTTCCACAACTTTATACGAAGCCATCAAATTTGCACGAACTCCTTAATTTTTTATGTCCACAGTTTCCAATCAAAAAAACAATTAAAAAAAATTCTGCAGCGTGTCAGAATTTTTCCAATATTATCTCCATAAAAATACGCAGTAAAAATAGACCAAAAATTCGTTCTATCGAAATAGAAGTTTGAAGTAAAGCGAACTTGTCTGGACAAGAGTGACGCAAAATGCCTTGGATTGAACAGCATTTTTAACCTCATCCCATCGAATAAATAGAACCATCGATTCGAGAATATTTGATCGTTTTCTTTGCCCGTCAGGTCCGCATCGATGTAACCCAGTTATCGTTCGCGTAACATTTCCGACCGTTCCGGTTTAAATATTTCATCGAGTGCGCTAAAATTTTAATTCTCTGACGGAATACGTAAGTCGCTCGGTAGAAAGTTATTAGGCTCCATTAACTACGGCTTAAGTACGGGGGAAACAGTTTTCAATGTTCCGAGGCGAACCTTCCGGATTAATTAGAATAATTCAGTTTGAAGCGCATGCCGTGCCTTTGCAAAAAGCTGTGCGTGCACAATGTCCCCGTGGAGCGCAGTCGTTCAACCCGGTAGTTCAAAAAAATAAAGAAAAAAGGAAGAGAAAAAGAAAAGTGCGGTGCACGTTTACCGAAACGATCCACGAACACAGTCTCGGGTTACTTAAGTTTATTGCCGGAGTCCCAATGATTCCGTTGCAGCTTCACCTTTATTTGCAGCGCGGCCCAAAGTGGAACGATGAAAAAGTTGCGTTAATGGGATCCTGTGTTGCTCCCACGGCCTGTGACCCGTGTAATTAAATATGAATATAATTACCAGATAAAAATGTAAAGCAATTTAGGAACGCGGCCAAACGAATTTAACGAAAATAAGAGCGCGCGCGGTTTAAATTCATAGCGAAACGCCAAGTTTCGAAAATTAACGAAATGTTACGCATGACCGATCAAAACTCTTTCGGAATCTCTTTTTTTTTCATTTTCAGAGGAGGAACGGGGATGTTTATATTTTTACTGCGTGTGTGAGGCTACTGAGCATAACGAAGTGCTCAAGAATTTTGTGCAACAGTCACAGCAACACGTGAGTGTTCGTATGCAGTGATCAATTCTATTAATTTTTTTATGGTTGTCTTTAAATGAAGGTTTTAGTTTGAATACTTGTTATGACTTTAGAAAAAATATCATTCAAATATAATAGCATTTTCTGTCCATTACAAATTAAAATTGAAGAACACTTTGTTTGATAAATCTACATTCGAATAAATCAAAACGAATTTATACTATAGATATAAATCCTTCGGGATAAAATATGACAATGCACGCGTTACGGACACAACAATACTGATTTATTTATTGCTACGAACTAAACCGTGGGCATACTTTGAATTGTATAAAAATATTGAATCGAATTCTATCCATCATGCTTAATTAGACAGACGTACAAATATGATAATAAATAAGAATATACAAATAGAAATTTTTGTTTATTCTCCTTTATGTCTGTCGTGATTTCTACTGCATTTATAACCATCTTTGTGAAAATAAGTAGTTAAGCTCAATAAAATTGAACGAAGTATCAGTAATATGTAACACACTGCTTATAATACATAAATGTAAAAACTGATACTCCTTGTACACACTTTCATTAAATCGCATATGAAAATGTATGCTCCAGAAAAAAGTTTTTAAATTTCGTTGCATGCAAATACATTTACCTTTCAAATTAGAATGTGCATACATTGACTAGTGAGCGGGTTCATTTACAAAATTATCATATTTGCTGTGCCATCTATATTATTCATTGAAAACCTTTCAAAAACGAAGCAATTACTATACATGATATTTCCGAAATCTACGTAGAACAATTCTACACGAGAAACTCAGTTGAAAATGTGAAATAAAATTTATTTATAGAAGCCTCCCTTTCGTAGACAATCAATTCTAAGAATTCCATCGACACGAATGCATTACAAGAAGTAGAATTGAACATTTATGACCAGGCGATGACTGTCGCGTTCTACTTTCAAGTATTGATTATCTTGAAAACTAAGCAGGATATCGAAATATCTTCCCAACTGTTTTCTCTGTAGAATTGTTAAAAAATTTATTTTCAGTAAAATAACAATTTTAACAAATGCAAACCTACGATAACCTGCGCACACAATTCTTCGATCTCAATTATTTTGCAAACGAGAAACGATAGGAAAAACTTTTTCAATTTCGGTTGTTCAAATAATTTGATTTTTAACCAAACAGCAGTCACTCGACGCAAAAACACGATTTTTCAACGTTTACATATTCCGTCTTTCGTAAATTAAGAGGAGACTGTTCATTTTTTAAAAAAATCTATCGTTCGTCTTTCAAATGAAACTATGTATAAACAAGATCATGAATATTTTCTCTTTTGAACAATTTCGATCAGAAATTATAAAGGAAATAAATTACTACATGTTGCACAATACATGTACGTTCCCATAAGGTACTCGTTAAAAAAATATGGATGCTCATTTTTCCAGAAAAAATTCCTGAAAGTCCATAAGAAGTAGAATCATTCCTACATAGTCAGACACTGGCCAGCTCACCTTACTCATCAACCTCGATTATCTCCAAAACTACACACACTATCAAAAAACTTTTCCCCGCCATTTCAACCAAGCATTCCTCATGGAATCGCCCCCCACATTCGTACCACGCACACACCTGCACCTAGACAAACTGTCACAAGACTCATCCGGCAGACGGCCAGCAAGTAGCGGGAAACTGATGTCGGACATTGGTTCGCCAACATGATTTCGTTCCACGATTTGGTCCGTTAGGGAGCCACCGCACGGAGAAAACTTTCGTCGTCGAATTAATGTCCGCATGACAAGATTAAACGTATCCCGTGCCAGCAGCTAAACAAAACACACACGCGTGCAGCGACAAGAAATCCTCGGCGCGGGGGCTAAGCTTGAGAAGCCGGGACAGAGAAATGCAAGGGAGAGCGAGGCAGAGTGCGAGGCAGAGCGAGGCATGGCACGCTCTCGTCTGTCCCAAGTTAGCCTCGTCCCTGAGTTTGCCCCGAGCCCGGGATAATTGTCGGTGAGTAACGTCAGACTCGCCTAAGTAAGATTTAACTCGGTGCAACGCGGTATGATTCGGTTATAACTCGATATTAACTGTAACGAAGCACGTCTTGCCTACTCCGGCGGGGCTTAAGCACCATCGGGTTAACGAAGAACCTATGTGCGTCTATACCAGCCGGGTTATGCTCGACCCGCAAGTGCATGGGTGCAACAAGAGTACACCGGTGCAACAAGAGCGGCGAGAAGACGATATAGCCGCACCCGTCGCCGCAACCCTCGGTTGTTGCTGCTGGCAAGAGAGACAGAGACGGTGAGGGGAGGGAACAGACAGAGATAGAGTAACAGTTACGGCATACGGTAACGCGCCAGTATTGACAAACATCTTCATTAGCTGTCGGGGCTGCTTGTGCGCTATCTGCCTACAAACGCCCTATATACCTCTCGCCGGAGTCACTATCTACCTGCGGGTACCTGCGTTCCGACGACCCAACGGCAGACACGCCGTCGATTCGACGGGATTGCCCTCTAATACGAATCGAAACGACACGTGCGTGGCCGGTTACCCTACCTATTCGGCCCGCGAATACACTGGACTGCATTGTGACTTTGACTGATCCGATGCGCTTTGCTCTCAGCTAGACATTATTCAGCCCTTAAACTCTACCGCGGTTTCATTCTGGATAGAATTAGACTGTGGATCTTTATGCTTTTATTTAACAATGAAGTATATATTGTTACATTAATGTAACGTCTCGCACGGTCAGAAAAAATAGGGAGGGTTGTATTTTCGACCGAGGAGCAATTAGGAGAGACAAACAAGTGTCCTCGTTCTGGAGATTGGCAGATAATATGATTGAGGTCTGCACCTTCTCTCAAACTGTGGATCTTTATTCTTTTATTTAACAATAAAGTATATATTGTTACATTAATGTAACGTCTCGCACGCTCCGAAAAAATAGGGAGGGTGGTATTTTCAATCGAGGAGCAATTAGGAGAGACAAACAAGTGTCCTCGTTCTGGAGATTGACAGATAGTATGATTGAGGTCTTCACCTTCTCTCAGACTGTGCTTTATTCTTTTATTTAACAATAAAGTATATATTGTTACATTAATGTAACGTCTCGCACGCTCCGAAAAAATAGGGAGGGTTGTATTTTCGATCGAGGAGCAGTTACGAGAGACAAACAAGTATCCTCGTTCTGAAGATTGACAGATAATATGATTGAGGTCTTCACCTTCTCTCAGATTGTAGATCTTTATTCAAAATATTATTTATCATATGAATCTTGAATAATTCTTTTTTAAACACCTTTTTTAAGTAAAACAAGAAAGAAGAGAGTTAATAAGAATTTAATCGAGTCTTACTCACAGGATTTAGAGTCGAAATTAAAGCAACATGGTTGTCGCAGTGTAGGACGGATTAAAGAAAGTTTTATTCGACCGGTATCCAGCGATTACGGATTCGTGGAAGTTTGCGCCGAAGATATTTGTCTTTGCGCCCCTACTCGAAGCACAGTTTTCAAGTAGAACCAAAAGGTACCATAGATCTGCTGGGTTGGGGCCCCGGGTAGAACAGTAGGGCGTAACTGCCGAGGCTAAGTCGCCGAATTGTCCACATCCGAGGAGAGGACGAAGGTACACGGGTTAAGTAATGAGCGAGAAGCTGCGCTATTTAACGAGCCCTTAATTTGCGGACCTCGTGAGCCAGCTTCCGAATTAGCCCCGTCTCCCCTTCGCACCAGGACGCCAAGCAAAACAATCGGGTAAGCTAATGAAGTTTCGATGTCGATACTCTCGAGCGAAACAGGTCAGTACGGTCTTAAAATCATGAAGGCGGAATGTTTTTAGTTGGCTCGCGAAAAAGAATACTCGACGAACGACCGCCGACGTTGCGAAAAATACGTACCGGGTGGTTCAAATGAAGCATTCCAATCTGTTTTCCCAGGATCTACAAAGCAACTTTGAGACACTTTTTTCTTATCGTAATAAAGTCTTAAATTGCAATGATGTATTTAAATAGTGGTACAATTTAATAGATAATTACAGGTATATTTAATGAACATCAAATGCTGAACAATTAAGGTCTGGGTTAGCTATTAAAGACTCATCCAAAAGGAGACTTAAATTGTCAAACAATTCAATTTTGAATTTCAATGATGTGTTTATATAATGTTAAAATTAGATAGAAAGGTACGTCAATATAAATATTAAATATTTGGAAATTTCAATGTAGATACGATTGATAAATACTCAGTATTTAATGATTAAATGCAGGTAGTAGGTGTCACAACAATCAAACATTAAATATTTGAGTGAAGGTAATTCGCAGTGTAGAGCGAAACGGCGAGTCGACAATGATAAATACGTGATTCAGAATATTTTAACGATCTTCGAGTTTCCGTGTCGAGACGAGTGGAAGAAATCGTTGGATGTGAGAGACGAGCACAATGCTCTCGCAGGTGTTACACGAAGCGGTAAATCAATCTATTTTACGAACATCGTGTCGAAAGACGGTAAGCGGATTTCTGTATATTCCTCACGGGCTACTTAACGCGTATCCTCACGATGATTTATGACTTGAAGTTCAGCTAAACGACGTGTGAGCGATTATATCCGACCTATAATAAGGAATTAAGACGGGCGAACGTGAGCTGCACGGAATATCCATCGCAAAATATACACTCGACCCCATTTACATTTAAACAAGCCATTTAACTTTTCCGTTAAAGCACCGGCATTTTCAAAAATGAGCAATTACCTTCAAAATCAAACGCTTACTCACACAGTTCCTTACATATCATTTACTTAGACACGTATTTTAAATATTTAAGGACACTGTAACTAATTAGTCGAACATACAACTTTACATTTTTGTATGAAATTAAGTTGAACGTGGATAAAAATTTTAATAGTGTTCCAGATGAATTTTTTATCTTGTAAAATCGTTACTTTGAATATTCTAATTTATACTGTGGCAACAGGATATTAATTACTTTCAAGATGGACAAGGGAAATTTTTACATTAACCATGATTCGACTGGATTTCTTACTGTCAATCGTTGAGAATTGGCAGTGAAATAAAATTGTTTATCCCGCAGTACTGAACGTGATGTTATAACAATCACACAAACCAAACAATGTCTATAAAAATCTCGATTTTATCGCTACATTAAATATTATTAGCACGACATTCTTGACAACTAGAGGCAACCTCGGTTAATTCGTTCAAAGATCCACTGTATCAATGAATACGAGTCGTCGCCCGCGAAAATCAGGTTTGCGAGCGAGCATTGTTGATACATTGGTGAAGTAGCTATAGGCCAGGTTTCGGAAAATTTAATCCATCCCGATCACTGGTCGGCGAGAGAGGACAAGGTACGAGGGAAGCAATAACGATAACATTAGCAGAAGCCAAGCGAGTGGCGAATGCAGGAGTCGGCCGCAACGGTAGTTGCGATGCAAAGAGGTAATGGTCATAATCCTGTTACCAATTCCATTTGTCGAAACAAACGAACTCCGACCGGTACGTGCCGGCGCGGCGTCGCGCATATCTACCCCATTGTCACTAATACAGTTTCTATCCCTCTACGAATTGGTCGGGCTCTATTGTCGGTAATTAGAACGCTGGAGAGCTTCGGCTACGCTACTGTCAGACTTCAGCTACCTTTTACGTCAAAGCAGACGAGTTGCTCAGCCCGACCATGAATCCTTGCAACACGATTTCGTCGAGGAAGATCCATTCTTTCGTGCGGTCTCCTTCTGTCTATAGTCTTAGTTAGCTTCCTGCGGACTTTAAGGCTAGAACACTTAACTCGTGAATACATTGTGCCGTTGTTTAACCCTATGCAGCCGGAGCTGTTTTAACTTGAAAATTAAACGTGTCTTCCGACCTAAAATAATTCCATTGTATAGGATTTTTTTCATTTGACGGTTATGAAATTGATACAGTACCTCGTGCAATACTTAAATGCGTAGTAATTCGTCAGAAGACTACGAATTGTTATGCATTTATGAAGGAATTGGCTAGGTGAAGTATAAATCTAAATCTAACCGTTTCTGTTTATATTGAGATTGGACTAATAAAAGTGTTGGAAAAATGTTGAAGGTGCAGTATCGTCAAAGTGACCTTTAAAATGCAAAAGACGAAAATTTTCGTGAAAAAAAAGTCGACCGTTTTCTGCCAGCAAAGCGATGTAAAATCACCCCGGATGAACAAGAAGCCCATGAAAACGTTCCGCAGGGTACAGAATAGTCGATAGAGAGCGTTGCACGTCTACGACACTAAAACCGAAATAAAACCCTCTCCAGTTAAAAAATGCATCGGGTACGTCGACCGGCTACGGCTACGGTCGTAGGCAGCCGATGCTTTTATTCAAGAGCAACACTTTTTTAGACGCTTGGCTCCCCGCTTTTAACTCGTTAACACTTTGACTACCATGTCGTTCGTGTATATAAATAACATAAACTCCGCAATTTAATCACGAGCGAAAAATTTATTTCCACACAGATGCATTCAATTAAGCAAATCCCAGTTTAGTACAGTCATCCCTAATGCATTATGCGCTGGAACATTTATGGACGTACGTCGCGTCAGCTAACAATTTCGTCCGAAAATAAAAATGTTCGTTATTTTATGCATTTATGACAAAGATTATAAATAGATTAATTTCAACTTGATAAAACTATTAAATGAATAAATAAATGTCTGTTTTACTTCTGATTTTTGTTAATATTTTGCTCTGACGTGAGACGTATATGAGCACGGTATGACAGTCGTGTTAAAGCTAGTGTTCTGTCTCTGTGGCAGAGAGTGTAGACGATGTTCGGACGGATTGGAGACCGTTGTAGGAGGATTGACGCGGTCTGACATCGGCGATCGGTCATTTACGAGCAATTAGAAGCGGCATAGTGCACGTCCAGGACGTAGCATCATCCGTACAGGCTTCTACTTATCTGTCGGCAGTTCGATGCCCGGCGTGCCAGTGTATTATCAATCTGGTAAGCATATCGTAGCCGGCCAGTCCCAAGCTGCGCCGCCTATCAGCCTAATCTACTCACCTAGCTATGCACGCCCGTACGGTGCAAACATCGCCATTGTGTCTATCTGTTGAACTGCAGTGCGGGTATACTCAGGATAATAGCATTGAAAATGATTCTATTCTCGGAAATAATGGCATGGCGCCTGCCGAGCCCGCGCCCACTCGCATCCACAGAGACGTTGCCACGTATGTGCACACGTCCACGTATCCGCGCGTGTGTACGCGTCCGATCCGAACCGTCGAACGAGTCCCGAACACTCCGAGCACACTTTCTCGCCTCTATCAACCCGGTCGATCCCCATGAATCCCCTTTTTCCCAGAATGG
This sequence comes from Lasioglossum morio, assembly GCA_916610235.2. Lineage (NCBI taxonomy): Eukaryota > Metazoa > Arthropoda > Insecta > Hymenoptera > Halictidae > Lasioglossum > Lasioglossum morio. The sequence goes on from OU744334.1 coordinate 12,501,398, forward strand.
AAACGCATTAAACAGCCTGGTCTTTTTTCGTACTTCAACCGGGCGAGCTTTAACCTGTTCCATGGGGTATTTTTCGATCCCGTATATGTCGGCGCTGGAATTCCAGGCCCGTCCAACGGGTTTGAAAAGGCTTTATGCATGAAATCCGCAAGCAGAAATTAACGGAGTTGTGTTTCGAGTGTTTGAACTTCGGACGACTCGACGGCTACGAATAGACCTCTTTGTGAGATGTTGCGAAAATCGTTCGCAATGTTGCTAATCGTTTCGCTACTGTTTCCACTTGAGATTGGTAGAGACCAGATTTTATACATTTATGACAAACACGAGTAGGTATACGAGTTTGTCGCAGTTCGAGTAGAAAATTTTTATTTTGCACGAATATATAGTAATTTATCTAACGTGAATGATATAATTTGCACTGCTCATCTTTGATCTAAAAGAAATATTTCGAATATTTAAAAATACCGACGTCCTCTGAGAGCTGAATCCTAATTCCTGTAGTTTTCTGGATTATAATTCGAGCTATTCGGAAATTCACCTAAATTTCCCACTAAACTCCTCGTTTCTGTCCAGCGTTCTCCTCTGGCCATTCTTTCTCGTCCCAGGACACTCGGCATCGCCGGTCAACGCGCTCGCTTTGTGCGAATCCTCCGGTCCATCCATCTGAATCCCGAATCGACGGATTTCCCTGGCGCTCTTTGATGATCCCGAATCTCTCTGTCACCGTCCCACGCTCGGATTTAAAAGTAGGGCAGTCGGAACACACCGGCACCGACCGAACCGTTCCACCTAGTCGAGGTATAGGGGAACCCGGCGCGCAGAGTTCTCGAAGACAAAAAAAAATCGATGATGGAGGAGAGGATAGGGTAAGTCGGTTGCTTCGGACTGAACAGATGGGCTGGGATAGTGCCTTCTCTAATGGATTAGGTAGAACGGCCGCGATCGATTTATTGTCGGCAGAATCGAATGAATCGGTCGGAATTGAGTTGCTCAATGGGCGGCCGCGATAATTGACCTGCGCTACAGAAATTATTATAGTTCTCGAACGTTTGGAAGTCGAAGAGAATCTACAGTAAGGTCCTTGGCTATAGAACACTTCTTTCTTCACACCTTTTGGTCTGGAACCCCAAAGTTTGGAAAAATCAGTGAAAATATCTACACTGTCTAATCCCTTTCAACACAGATGATGGCCAGAACAGAAATACAAAAATTTTTCTGAAAATTACCTTTCACAGAATTTTCTAGATTTTCTAAATAGCAAATCAAATGTAAAATTTTTTTATCTTTCAGCTGGTTATACACAATGCTTCTCAGGAACCAGGAAGTCCCAATCGGCGCAGCTGTGAAAGAAATCGTAAAGCAAGGAGTGATATAAGGGTAGTTGGCGAAGACAACGTAATTCGTACACCGGCCTCGTGTCCGTTGTATCGATTTACGTTCAGAATTTTACGTTTCCGTTTCCTGTTTCGCGTAATTCCTCGTTTCTAATTGGAAAACAACCGACGACGGTGTCCGGGGAACGACGAGGCCGGCTAGGCGCGTTGTATATCGGCCGCGAAATTTTACGAACACTTTCGGAAGGAGAGTTTTTCACTTTTATAGCACTCGGCTGCATAGAAATGCACTCTACGACAGGAATATTGCGCGTGCGTTTCGAGCGTGTCTGACCATGGATAACGCGATAAAGTTTACGAGCGGAGGCTCGCCGCTCGTAATGGATTTGCAATATGTTGCAAACGGAGCGGCGCCGCGTGAAAAGTGCGACGGCTTGCCATCGGCCGGATTAATATGGATAAAACCGCGTCCGATGGAATTTAGGAGCCATAAACGGAATGACTTCCGTTGTTCTAGCGCGAGCCTTCCGTCCCGGCCGGAATTTATACCGTAAATCAAAGTGTAGGTTGCGTTAGGCTGAGTTTTCGTGCGTGTTTAAATCAACCGCTCGAGTTCCCTGCAAAAATCGATGTTCACGTTTCATCATTGAACTGTGGACTCTCACGTAAGGTATACTTTGTCGATATCAAGTTTACAAATTTTTATTCACAGAATTTTTGGGATAGCTAGTTTCGTAAACGAGATCTCGCATAAATAAAATTTCCTGTACAATTTCACGAAAATGTTTCACACGGGACATCTTCCATCTTCCGCAATAATGATCACAGCAGCCTGTACGAATCGCTGTTATCCACGTGGCGTGTACAAGCGTCGATCAACCAGCGGCATTTCGCTCCGTCGTCGAAAATTGTTTACAGGCCGCCGCCTGGCAGAGTATCGTCGGGTATAAGTATAGCCGTCGGATCGACGGGTTTGATTGATGCGCGGGCAGATTATGAACGCTTCATACGTTTGTCGCAGCTTGCATGCCAGCCGAATTTCTCGGATCCTTCGGTATCCTTGCGCCGTGAATTGAATCCATCTATCAAGTTCCGGCATCGCGATTGGTGCTTAAGGCGGGGTTTGTATCCCCGGGCTTAGAACAAGATACGTTGATTGAATAGCGGTTGATGTACGAGCAACCGATATCGAAAAAGACCGTATCAATCTGGCGCCGGTGCGGGAGGCGGCTGCTGCGAGAAAAAAAAACCGAGCCCACGCGGATAAATAACGTTTAACGAGCCGGGGGGGGGGGGGGGGGGCCAACCGGGGACATGTAACATCTTTAATTCCGCGGATACGCCATGAGAATTTTCGCGTTGCGAATTTATCCGAGCGCGCGCTCTTTTTTTATATCCCCGCGTTTTATACTGTTCCGCGCCGTGGTCGTCGCCTGGCCCCTTCGCTCGATGAATAAAATACAACGCCAAGTCGATTTTCACCGCTTCAATTATTTCCGAGGTGATCTGAAAAATTCACCGGGACGCGGTAACTTTGTCAAACCGCCTGATTAATTCAGCGAAGATCGGCTACAAGTTCCACGACGGAATCTCTGGGTCCAGCAGAGCGATGTTTCTGTGAAAAATCAAAATTTTCTGACCCGACGCTGTTGGAAATAATTCACGTCTGATCCTTGAACACCATCGCCTTCGCTATTGTAATAGTATTGCTGGGCTGTAAGTCTTCGCATATTATCTGATGAAAGCTTTCTACGGAAAATGGAAAGTTCCGAAAGTATGAGCCACGACGATTATAATTTTGAACGAAACGTTTTTGAACGAAATCAACATTTTCTAACCTGCCACTATCGGGAATTTTAATTGTAGATTTTTATGCAAAATTGCAGTTAATAATTCATGCCCTCACCTTGTACTTCATAAGGTTTGTAATTTTAACTATATTGCTAGATTACAGGTTTCTGGGCGAAATCTGCTCTATGAGAAACTGCTGTTAATAATTTAGTTCTTAACTTTGTGCTTCATGCTCAGCAAATTTTAACTAAACCGGTAGACGAAAGGGCTTTGTGCGAAATCAAAATTTTCTGACATGTAAGCCTGCTGTTAATAATGTGTTTCTTCACTTTGTGCTTTACAAGCTGTGTTATATTAATTTTACTGCTAGACTAAAGCGTTCAAGTCAAAATGTAAATTTTCGAAACACTACGAGACGCTGCTGTTATCAATTCATTCCTTTACCTTGTACTTCATAGAGTTCGTAATTTTAATTACAGTAGCAATCTACAGAATATTCAGGAAAATCTAAATTTTCTGACTTGTGACATACTGTTAATGATTTAGTTCTTAACCGTGTATCTAATCAAATAATATCATTATTATTGAAGATTATGATCTTCAAACGATTATAGTAAAACATTATTCACCACAATCATTTTACAAAAAAATTTTCCTGTTCAGTCTAAAAGTAGCAGGTACCGCGAAACAGAAATATTGTGAAAAGTCAATTTCCTTGACCAGCTACAATTTCCCCAATTAAAGCAGAATAATTCGTCGCTTGTTTTAATTATAATTGATTTAATATCTCATCGGAGGCGCGTCACGAATCGATAGTTTTTCAGCATAGACTCCGCCGGTCGTCGATGATTCCATCTTCAGTTCCGACTGAAACGCTCGAATTACGTCGCCAAAGACTGATTAATTTCGTTACTTAATACTCACCACTCCGTCGACGAATTAAACTCGAGTCGAACGAAACTCCGTGTCTCCTTCACGGGGGCCCCGCATCGCTCACTGTCGGTGCTCCCAATGAATTATTGAAAACAAATTCTAAATCGAATTGGGGGAGCCACTTAGCTCGGGGCCCCCTATCGTTTCTCGAGGAGCATCGCGTGTCAACCAAGCGATCGATGTCGATTAACGAGGCGCAACTATGCTTCCCTGGCCTCCGTAAATTAGTATCGACAAGATTATCAAGTTGGGGCGTCAACAATTACACTCTGTTCTCAAGGACAACCCTTTAACACCTGCCCAAAGTTTCTGGGAGAACGTTTCCATTATTCATTATTAGACTGCGTAATTTATGCATTATTAGAATTATTAATGGAAGAAGCTCATTTTTATGTGATTCCAGTGCACCGTAATTGATGGAGAAAATGTTTATTTTGCAGAAATGTTATGATTGATGGAATAAAGTGATGTCAAGGCTGGTGCTTCTAGTTTTGAATCTGTCAGGAGACCAAGTCCTCAGATTCCCGTTGGCATCGCGAGGGGCATGCATTATCCTTTGTTCGAGGATAGAATACGCGGCTGTGGCCCTCCGGCCAGCACGGAGGCGGTACATACGTCATTGTCCAACGACCGTTCTGCGGTGGTAATTGTCATTTGATCCCGGTAACTCCCCGTATATATGTAGCATCCGCGGTTCCTACCCGCCTCGGAGACATTCATCATTTACAGACAATTGCCTCAACTTGCCTTGCACGATGCACGATGCGCAGACCGCTGGCAACCCAAGTGAGACATCCTACTCTCCCCGGTGTTCATCGATGCAATATATATTCTGCACACGACCGCTAAGTACACGCGACATGCACTCGTAAGATGTTGCCTCCTGCGCCGACCACCTGATGTGCAACGTGTAATCGGTTTTTCGGACGTCTTCATCGGCGAATGGTCCAGCAGGACGAGCACCAGCGATCGGAGCATCCGAGGATGATGACTTTCGTGGAAGAAACAGTTTCGCTTACTACACAATTCTTTTTATTGAATATTTTTCTTGAGCATCTTGACGATTCAAAGATTCAAAATTTAATCAATGAAGAACAAGATTAAAAAGTGATGACATTTAATTCCCAGATTTAAACAGCTATCTGCATATTAAAAATTAGAAAGTTCCATGCCATTGTTAGTCCACCGGAAAAAATTAACAAAGGAAATGAAATTTCATTCAAACTCGCTGAAAGCAGCGTGTTCAATTTTTGTTCGAGCGTAAAAATTCTCATCGACTCTGTCGCAGTCAATACATATAATTGACTGAAAAATGTTTCATACATATTTTCGCAACAAGAAATATAATGAAAACATTTTTTCGTCGATTGGATCAATTTTCCTGTTTTCGTGCCACGTACGTATTACTCTCCAATACTCCGTTGCTTTTTATACGGAAAATCTGTTGTGCAGCCATACTTAGACTAGTTAGCCGTATTGTTTACTTCCGAAATGTTTATTGCTCGAAAAATATCGAACGCTCAATTAAAGCTGCCTTTTGTGCCCAGTTTCACTCATTTCATATTTTCCTAACTTTTCATTATAGGAAATGTAATGTTCTTGCCTTCAAGCAGATTTAACAATCCTAATATTAATAAATAATTTTAGGAACAAAACAGAACATCAAAGAATATTGTTTCTGTTCAATAAATGTTATTTTGCAGTTCGGGGTTGCAATATGTCGAATTTGTACAGCGCAAGCTTTCAAAATGGCATATTTATAGATAATTCAATTTATTTTTCATGATCCACGCAGTTTCAGAATGGAATATTGTTTTTCGTAGTCAGAGCACCGTTTTAAAACAGTATTCTGAGAACGTTCTCCTGGAACGCTGATGGCGCACAAATTATCTGCCGGAACGCGCCTCTTTCGCGAAGATACATCGTCATCGTCGAAAACCACGTATGTATTTCAATCTCCTTCGCTTTTCCATCGAAAATTTCGTTGCACCGGGGCACAGGGAAATTTCATGCGCTAGCTATACCGTGACTCTTACATGATGGTAGACAGCATATTTTGGCTGCATTTTTGCAGGTGCATCTTTCTGAAAGACTCGCAACCGGGGCTTAAATTGGAGAAATTAAAAAATAATTTAATACGTTTTTCTGTTGAGGAGAACTGCTCGTGCTGATAATTATTTAATGGGCGATTCACCTCACTTCTCTCTTTATTTTATATTTTCTAATTAGATTCCATAAAGCGGGAGCAACGAAGCCTTACAAGCAAACAAGCCGCAATTTACAAGCGTGCATTTAACCAGGATAAAATGCTCTTCATGCAAACTACGATTTTTACGGAATTAACGAGACCGGCGCTCGAACACGTCGCGACCATAAACGATAAACGGTGCGTAACAAGTTCCGAAATAATTATCAACGTCTTCCCGTATCCGGGTGATAAATATTCATAAGGCGTTTCAAGATATTCCGGCTAACGCGCGACGTGACCGTGGTCCTTGTCCTTAATTAACAGCTTTCTGAAACGGACCCGCTGACAGAACTTGCGTCCCTAAGCGTTGGAACATCAATTCTATCTTGAAAAATATCAACAATTCAATATTCACAAATGGAAGGACGTTTTTAAAAATGGAGAAACGCATTTTAATTAGTCTAAAATTATAGCTAATGAAAAGACAAATATAAAACCAAAAGACGAGAGAAGCATGATCATAAACGTCACAATAATTGCCCCACTGAACCAAACATTTTTGTATTACTAAAAACAACGGAGATATTTTCGGTGTAAGTCTTAGGTACCTCACCCTTTATAAATATGCAGTCTGTTTAAACAGTTTTTTGATCGCGTTAGATACAGGAGTCTACTATAATCTTAAAAGTAGTTCATATGACCTTTTCCAATCTGGTAACAGCGGTTAAGATTTCTCCGAGAAGAAGCACAGCTTCTCCAAGGGCGCTTTGGCCTGGCAAGAGTAATCGTGGTGCTGAGAGCGACGACGTATCGCGATTTCGAGTCGCGGGAAGTATGCGGCTTATAGATGAGCGAGTTAGCTGCGTTTTATGGAGGTCGATCGTTTTCGGCGAAGCCAGCATAGTCGGTGAACGAGGCCTCGATACCGGGTTAATACTGGAAATACCGAATGATCGAGCCGAAATCCTCGGCGAGATGCTTGCATCTCCGCTCGAAATTGGCACGGATGTCGAACATCTCATAAGCCGGATCCCGGCGAAATGTCGGCTATATAGCATTCCGGGTCGTGACCCTCGGTGCCCGATAATTATCTTTAATAGCGCGCCAGAAATCGGCCCGGATGCAAATCGCACGAGCGGGATCGCGCCTCGCATAGGTCGACTCGTCACTCGGCTCGAATCGGATGACGAGAACGTCACTGTCCAGCTCCGAATACGAACTGACGCGAAAGTCTCGGATCACTGATTGATCGAGACGTCGATGAATTGGTTGATTCAGTCCTGCTAATTATAGTATTAATTCAAGCCGTTTTGTGCCACAGTGCGTCGAAAAGCCCGTTTTCTACATAACATTTCATCAACCCTCCGCAGCGGAGCCTGGGGCTGTTTTGACTCAGAATATCAAAATCGACATTTAATTACTCACTCAGTTTCTGGCGATTTAATTGAACGGTCAGCTGATACATTAGAAGCGAAAGGAAGACTAATATTCAGAATTTCATGTACGATTTAAAGTGAAACGTACTATTTATTATTGTTACTAAATTACAAGCGTTTGTCCACGATAACGTGGACTCCCCACTGCATTCTGGAACGTCCAGAGAAGTATACTTGTTATTCTCTCAGAGAGAAAATGTAGCAGGTAACGCAATTGTTGGTTTGATTTTGAATAATAAAGATACCGTTCGCTGGCTCGGGTCGCATGAATAATGGACCGTTTATTTATTTATGTAACGGCGAATTAATTAGCGCAATATGCAAAGCTTGTTGTGCTTCGCGCGATTCGCAGCCGTGGTGATGTGTAAGTTATAACGAGCATTAACGGACAAAGTTTCTGATAGCAGTATCATTCCACGTTCTGTATTTGTCTATGCGATCCGACTCCATTTGAGATTAACCCGGAAGACGATTCTGATTCCAAGTATCTCCAACTTTGTACAATTTGTCTTAAGTCTTAAGCATCCGAAGAATTTCATTTCGAGGATGAAAAGTGAAGTGACAGAACGTGCTGTTAACATTAATCTTGCGTTTTATGAAAATCATTCAAATAGAAAATCTTAAATGATATTTTATTGAATGAAACAAAAACGTGATTATACCTTTTTAATCTTGTACTATACAGGTGCTATTCAAATTGATTGTACGTTTGACATAAAAAATGCGAATCAAAATAGGGTAAAAATAAAAACGTTGATGCGTAAAATATAGGAGCCACAAAAAGTGTTAGACCAGTGAAATAGAAAAGTCGCGGAGCATGACGCCCTAAAAGACGTAATGGAGGATGAAGAATAGAGGATAAAAGGTGCGACTGAAGGAGGGAAGCTCGACGAGTCATTAAACGAAACGTTCCCGGCGTCGATCACGATTTAATTGATAGTGAAATCGCGAAGAAGTGACAATTTCCACGGAGGGGATCTACGAAAAAGTATTATCGACGGTCGAACACGTTCAGCGTATCGTTCAGTCCGGAACACGTTCTGGGAATCGGTCGATAGACAATGGAATCGAACGTGGAACCAAAGGACAAAGATTAATTTGATTTTTCCGGTCGAGGGAGGAGTCATTAAGCCGCGGGATCTCTCCCCGGGAAACGTTGGATGACGTTAAGTAATGGACTCGCAACCGCGGCCGAATAACGGCAATGATTTACAATGGTCCGTAATTAAAACACTTAACCGAAATTAACAGCTACTGCAGCCCCGGCTAATTAGAACGGAATTGTTTACGCTCGCTTATGGAAAATTAATTTCAGTGGTCGACCGAGCCGTCCGGAAGCATCCCGGATACTTTTTCATCGTTCGTTGTTGTCGACCCATTTTTCGACAATCGATAGACGACGAGAACTTCGATTCCGAATTCGAAACGGCACGCTGCACCATGCACGGAAACGCGACTGTAACTGTGTTACATAATGCGATTAATTGCGGCAAATTGACTACGCCGGGCTTTCTCAATTAAAGTAAACCCGATTCGGTGTAAATCCGACAACCATTACAACCGGATCCATTGTGTTGCAGTCGAACAGTCGGAAAAGCAGATACGATTCGAAAAAGCCATTGGTGAATGCTAGAAATATAGTACGCTACCTTGCAAATTTTCGAGTACGTTTTCCAATTTTCGCGATCCGTTGAAAAGTATTCCGAGGCGCCAGAAGCCGCGTAAAAATTCGGTGTTTCCTTGATTTCCCGATGTACGGATTCGCGGTCGGCTTGCGTATCCCGGTAGCCGTTGAATCGAACCGGTTTGCTGGCTCCTGGCGAATTCATTAAATCATCCTTTAAGCGGTCCGCGGAGCCGGTCGATGCTTGGGAAATGAGAATCTCCGGATTTCGCGATCCCAAGGCATCCCGTCTCGGCATCCCCCGTAAACAGAGTTTCTCGGTATGCTACCTCCAAGATTCACGGCGGAACCGCAGTAGATTTAGATTGCCGTCTTCGAGTGGTTCCGGTTTAGATCTACGAGCGGCCGAACGGTGATACGCGTCGATGCGAATATCTCGGCTCGGATTCTTCCGGTTCCAAAACCGACCACGAAAACCACCGACACCAGTCTCGCCCGTATCTGTCGCGAATTCATGGCGCCGCGGGAACCATAACTCTCTTGCTACCGGACCCGCGGATTGACGCACCGTGTTTTCAAACTGCAATCCAAAATTCTTGCCTTTAACTAAACGTAACTAAGCTTAAAAAGACGACGCTCAATTTATTTATTACGATCTTTACTGTAACAAACGCTTCAATTTTTATGTGTTGTCTTCGATATTGTTTTAGTATCTTCTAAAACGTTGTAGAAAAATTGTTCTTTTTGTAACACTAATTTTAAAGAACGTTTCCAATGATTTTGTAAAGAAATGTTGATACGAGTTCCTCATTGATGATTAACGTAGCACGAAATTACAGTCTCAGCAGATTGAAAACATAGTGAAATGCATAGTGCGAATCTGTTGTGTATGTATTGAGGATGTCCAGCTACAGCATCGATTTAGATTCGGAGGAACATTGTAAATGATTTGTAGAAGCTAACGCAGCAGCTAACGCAACTGCTTCGAACGTTCTATAGAATTTATGAGACGTAACTCCGGAGAATAAACTTCGGCCTCCCTGGAGTAGGTAAACACTCGTCATAAGTGCGAACTGAAATTACCATTATTACTGTTACCGAGTAGTTACGATTGTTTATGTTCGGCTACTGTATTTGAGTAATGCGAGATAACGTTCGCGCTTAACACTCCGCTCGAAATGTTTGCTGTTTGAGAAGAATACACTTGGCTTGGGCAAATTTCTTTGGAGCATCGAGTCGAGGAGGATGCAGCAAACTATAGCATAAATCAATTTATGAAGGTAACGCGTAAGGTATAATGACAACAACAAGGCAAAGTATTAGGAAAATTAGATTTGCACATTGAGTCGTCAAGAAAATGGAAATTTTAATCACTAAGAATTTTATTAATTCTCAGAGAGCAAGCCAGAAAAATGTTGACACGTTTTTACATTGCAATTGGAGCGATAAAAAAACAAATGGATCAACAACTTCGGATTAAAGTGATCCAGCATTTGTAGATCCAGTGTCTGCCGCTATCTAAACCTGTAAAAATTCTACCGTGAGATTTAAATCAACTGGCGCCACTGACAACGCAAAAAACAACAAAGTCCGGATTACACGGGTGAACCATCAACCAACAAAATTTTCATTTCACCAGCGGCGGACGCGAAAGTCGAAAAACAGCGAGCGCAAAAACGGATAGAGGCGACGTGAATCGCGGCGGATGGCGAAGTTTGCGAAGCATCAGACCCGGCTTAACCGGCTTCAATATCCTCGGATAAAAGTCCTCGGCAGATAAGTTTAATGGTGCACGTCGAAGCAGCAGTTTGTCACCGGATCGCGCGCGAGCGCTCATCGCCTAAACCTGACAACATTACAATTAACGAGACACGGACCGCCGTGTCGCAAATCCTCAATCTATCTGGAAGCAAGCCGTTCTGATTACCATCGTGACGATCTTCTAATTCTTGTCGAAGAAAAACGAAAACAAATGCCTTCCTTTAAGTGCACCGTTCAACACAACATTTATTCTTACTTATAAAAAACGAAATATAAATCAAAATGCTAGACAGTGACAGTTAAATTATGTATAATGGTTAAATTGTGTTGCTCTGAATGATTGTAAGAGACTACACCATCGGTTTGGATAAGCGAGGTTCTACAATATCATAAATTAAACATGCAAATCCGATCAGAATAACGTAATGTTTGGTATCATTTTAATCAGAAAATGAACAAAACAGTTCTATCAATAAATTAAAACATGTCTCACCGAAACTGTTGCATGTTCGACAAATTCTATCAAGTTCTAGCAACAAGAATATCAATGAAAACTGTCCGTACACGTTAAAAGTGATATGTCGACCCAAGAAATTTTAATACGAAGACGGCACTTCAAAAAATTTAATTTTGGTCAGCTTTTCGAGCCGAAGCGCTGCTGCGGCCCGCAGGAAAAATCACTGATTGCGAATTTGGACGAAACAGCTTCACAGCTCGTAGCGCAGCAGCGTGCAGTTACGCGACCACTTATGTTCGTCCTGCGAGGGCTCGTTCGTCGAAACCGTGACGTCACAAGGCCGCCGGTTCGCGCCAAATGAAGTTTCAACGCAATTACAGCGACGCGGCCGGTAACAAGGACGCTGAGATCTCTTCTCATACATTTACGCTCGGTTTCATTTCGCGTTACCGGGCGGTTATCGTTTTCCCGCCAGATCTTCCGTCTCTGGCTCACCCCTTATCGCTCCGCGACTGCTTTTTTCCCGCTTTTTCCCGTCGCACTATGAAATAAACATAAAATTAAATTGGACCCGGCCGACAAGGATTTCTTGGCTCTGAGGGTGCCCCGAGAGGCCGCGATAACAATTTCCACGACCGAGGCCGAAACCAGCCGCGAAAAATTATCGCGACGATCAAATTTGTAGAGCGATTTAGTCGTTAATTGGGCGAGCGAGAGAAGAGAGAGAGAGAGAGAGAGAGGGTGGCTGCCGAGTCGTCGCGTCGACCGTAGTTCGAGATAGCGCTCGGTTTTGCGGCGAAGTTTCTTCGAATGGTTGGCCACGGATGGACGTAAATACGGAACAATGTGCCGTAAGGGTGTCTGAAAAGCTCCGGCGGAGTTCTGATGAGGTGAACGCGTTCATTCTATTGTCCAACTGCGGCCAACCGGGCTGGAAACTTTTCATCGGAGTCGCAGCGGCTCGGAATGACCGACATTCGGCCGCCGGTTTCAATCAAGATGTTTGGTACCGGCGACGATTCCCCGGGAAAATAATCGGCGATTCGGTTTGCTTAACTGCCGACAACGTTGCGTTCTCCTAACGTTTCCTGGTTCGTGACCGTGGCGCGGCGCGGCGTCGCGTCGTGAACCCGACACCGGAGAATTATGGCAGTCAAGGCAGTCCAAGATTGAAATCCAGCGCCCGCTCCACGTTGTTTGTCCGCTATCGAGAGCCGTTGAATGGGTGACTTATGACTTCGCGTGGACCAGGCCGGCAAAGTACAAACACACGTCCAGATGTATCTTCGTCATATTACAGAGTTGTTTGCGCTTTGGCTGAAATTTGAAACATTCCTGGCAAACGCGAAGCGTCGCCAGACGCTTTTGCGAAACGCTGCTACGAAAGAAAGCTCGTGAGCGGATACTGGTTGATTGAGTGCTGGGTCAGTTTCACCAAGATTTCTGATGCTGGAGAAATCTTTTTCTGAAAAGAAAATTTCTTCTTTTCTTTAAATGCAATGAAATAATTTTTTTCAACTGTCTTGTCATCTGGTAAAATTTTCAATTTATTTATGAATGGCGCGGTGTTCTTTGTACGCAGGGCCGTCTTAAGCACAGGGCTAAACGGGCTAAGCCCCGGGGCGCAAGCCTTTTGGGGGCGGCAATTTTTATTGGTATTATTAGTTATTTAGTTATTTTTATTCAAAATCTTTTCACGACAAAAGTAACCAAATAACCTGTTACAAATTAACCTAACCCCCCTCCTGCTAGCCATCCCGTGTATTTTCTTATGAAGAGGGGCGCATTATTGTTAGTAGCCCACTGGCGCCGAATATCCTAAGACGGCCCTGTTTGTACCACTTCGTACACGTATAGAAAACCTAATTTCGCTGTGTCGAGAATGTTTGTACACCAGCTTCCAATAAGTGAATTGTTAATAACATACAGCTTTTCGATGTCGACTTTCTTCGACAGCACGTGCCACGGAATTTCGGATGGAGAGAGGGATGCAGCCGGCTGTGTAATGCAACGTGTACGACAGATACAGATTCGTGTAATGCAACGCGCGGCACGGTATGCAGAGCAACGTGTATCGCAACGCGAATTTTATGGACGTGTCGCGAACGTTTCACGAACTTCGCCATACATCATCGGAATCTGCGATGTTCCGCCGAATGGAATAAAGTGCGAACGTTTCCGTGTTCGTTCGGGATCGCGAACCTATCGTCGGTTCGATGCGTGCGACGCATTTAAACTCGCGGATCGGCTTACATTAAGCATTACGCTGCAACATGTACGTTTCGCTTTATGGGAGGCTTTTTCTGCCGTGGGAACTTCTCGTTTTATCACCGTGAATGTCCCACCCGGTGGTTCTTCATACCTCGTGTGATGTGGTGGCTTGTGATTTATGTAAAAAACGAGTGGATCAGAATTAAAAGACTAGAGACATTTAAAGAATATTAAAATACTGTAAAATTCGTTGTTGTTTTTCAATTTACAATTTTTTTTCAATTCTACTAACCACTTAATCTTAATGGAACAGCCTGTATTACAAAATTGATTCACTTGTATATTTTAGCAACGATGCAGTTACTTTGAATTATTCAATTTATTGATTAGGAGTTTACTGAAATACAAATAAACCTACAAATAGAATAAAGTTCATTTTTTTTTTCAAATATTATTGGTCTTCATGCAGAATGATATGAAGTAAAGGAAAATGAAGAAAGATTGGAGAAGACTATGACAACACCAAACATATCTTTGACACTGGTAGACAATAATTTGGAATAAGTAAGCACATTCGGCTATTTCATTGACTCGGAGTGCTACTGTTCTACTGCTAAATATTCATAACACTATTCCGCTGCTACATATTCATGAGATGATTCTACTCATAAATATTCATAAGACTATTCCGCTGATCGAAAACGGAAAGAGTCTAAGCGCGATCGCGACGAATTATTCAAGGAATAAGTATTCACTGGTCGATTCGAATTAATATACTAAAGTCGCTGCAGAGATAAAGGGGATTCTTGCTAGGGTAACAAAGTTGAACCTTCGAACTACGGGCATGCTCGAACGACCACACGGGTACCACGGGTCATACCTATTGACTCACTCGGAAACTTTAATACCTTCTCGAGTGGTTACAAATATTGTTTAACCCTTACCAGCTAAGCGACCATTCTGTTATCCAGACAAATAGCTCAATCTATATTGATCCATATGCAACGCCGTTTATTTTAAAAATAAACAAAGATGGAACCTAGCACTGTAACTAATTAAAATTCTCAGTAAAAATCCCAGTATTTACAAACTCACTCAATGGAAGCATCAAACGACACACAGATAATACCTGACCACAAATTGCATTTAATGGAAATTCAAAATTTCACTGGAAGAATGTCAGCTCTGTAGATATTTGAAGACGGAGTTAAAAAAAAGAACTGGTTCAAAAAAGCATAACAGAATGGCGCAAGTGCTGAAGAAATGGAGCTGCAATTGCTTCGAAGAAGATCTGAAGGTTTCACTGATAAACCCATTACCTTTGATACGTATATTTTTTCCGCTAAGTATGCCGGGGCTTCCAAGATAATCAGACAGCTCGGCGGAATGACTACTCACAGTGAAGAAGACACCGACAGTGTATTATTGCGAGCGCATGGTCGGAGACGAATAAATTGCAGGAAAGGGTCAGCGAAGGGAATTAATTTCATAACGGAGGACAAAACTTTTTCTCGTCGGTCCCGATAGCTACAGCGGGACACGGGCTCAAAGGCGGGCTGCATTGTTTCTTCAATTGCATCGCTGTCGCACAAGGAAGACGGTCTCGTTGAGTGGACCGGATCACGGGTGAGCGGTTAACGAGCTCCTTTAATCTTGACGGAGTCCTGGATAAATAACTGAAGCAAAATTCATTAGTCGAATTAAAAAAAAAAAAAAAAGAAGGAGAAAGGAGAGGAGCTGCTGTTATTGCTTATTTTCCGCGGCCGGCCGGTGGTGATACAAAGGCGAGGCCACCGGGTTTCTTTTCTTCTCCCGTTGTTTCCGCGTGGCCGTCCATTCTTCCGCGGGCCCGCCGGAAACAACGGTCCTCCTGCTACTAGTCTCGCGGGACTCGAATTGTGTACCCTCTTCAGCATCGTCGAGACCGTTCCGCGAGAATTACGCTGCTGAATACTGGCACGGCTTGCCATCCAAATCACCTTACTTCGGATATTTAGCGCCGTTGTGCCCGCCCGCTTTCTTCCGTATCCGGCCTCGTTCATTTGAATTTGAAACGCTCGCCTTAATTCCATTCCTACGCTCCGGCTGACGCGCTCGCGTCGACGAGACAGCGACTACGACGACGCCACGCTTCCTTCAGGACACGTCGATTCGTTTTCGTTGATCCGAAAGCATTTTTTTACCGTTTACCCAACTCGAGCATACGAGTATAATTTTGAATGGAATTGATTGATAACAGGAAATCGTTCCTCATTCATCAATGAAACGTCTGTATTGTATAAAAATGTTGACTTGAACCCACCCTAATTTCGTATCAGCTACATCATATTCGATTTTCAACAAAATTGACTGATTGTTGCCGTCAGAATGCCTCGTACAATAATTAAGTACCATACTGTGATTAACTCGTTCTATTTTTACATGAATTCGATGTCGAACAGAATCGATCGACTGATAAGGGATATAATATGTCAATTTCAATGCTTGTAGTGTTATTGAGAAACGCAAAACTGTCAATCTCGCAGATATTTAGTATGTTCGCGTCGCGATTTTTCGGCGAAGTGTCTGGCAGGAGTCTCGTATTAATAATTACGTAGACTCGAGGCGAAACTTCGCTCGTTATAAATGAATAACACGCGGCGGCGTAGTGCTCTTCTAAAATAAAATTCTCCGGCTGGTACGTACCGTATGTATTTTACGAACTCGGTAGTTTAGAGCACATTGTCAAGGAGGTAACGTTTCGCAATTTATGGCCGGGAAAGCGTCATTCATTTCGTCGGATTGTATGGGAGATAGCGGGAGCCCTCGTCTCGCCGCGAAAATACGAACTTCGCCGTTAAAAAGTTGCAGGTGGCGCCGCGTGTGTTTCTCGGTTAGGGAAAGTCCTTGGGAAAGTGTCAAAAGAGGAAAACCGACCGAGTTTCCTACGACACCGTGCTCCCCCCCCCCCTCCCTCTCCGGAATGAGTTAAGTGGGAAAGCACGTAACTCGCTCATTTATTTTAAAACAGTATAGCCCGGTAAATCACTGCCGCAGCGTCTCTCCCTGCTAACTTACAAATCCGCCGGACTCGATTCTTCTCGAAGGGAATGTTAATAGATGCATGAAAGATTTAATAGCGTTGGGGGCGCGACCTGTTTCTCGTGATCTATCGCGGAGCTATCTGTCCGAATGCATTCCCAGCTGAATAAATGCAATTTTATTTTAACCCGATTGAATGCAATTTAATTCGCTCTGCCATTAGAATCGTTAATCTCGATAGACCAACCGAGACCATTTAAATAATTACGCGCATTCGACACAGAATTCCGAGTTATCTTACGGTATTTTTTATAATTTTTTTCAAGGATTATTGTGTCGATCTACTTATTGTAACAATGATAATCTGCTTCGTTACTGGCGGCTACAAACCTTTGCTGTACAAGAATTAATACTATTTGCGAACTTGTCAGTCGAATCAGGTGACGCGGGGACAATATTAAATTTTCAAGTGCATCAGTGTTAATTTTTAATAGAATAGTTAATGATCAATTTTATGAATTCGAAAAGTAGGTCAGGATATGAACTTTTATTAAAACAGTAATTGAAGCGCACCCTTCGGAAAGTAAAACGAACTGCGGAATATTTTATTTGAAAAATGTATTCTGCGATCTTTTTTTTATTTTTTATGTAAATTCGACCTCGTCGGAGGTATAGGGCGAGGTGAGGTACCACAACGTGCTACCCTATCTAGGGTTGAACCATGACGAAACTTTTTAATTAATAACGGAGAATCAATATCGAAGTAGCAACTTCTGAGAAACCAATTTTTATGAAAACGTGACCGACACTTCATTGTTTCGGAAATGAAGGAAACTACGAAATAATGTATTATACGCTTTCTTGTTTTTCTGTGAACCGGTATTTAATTGTTAGTTATGAAACAATATTCATACACTATATTATTCCGTTCTTGAGCCAAAGATTTTTCGAAATATGGAAACACATTGTTGAACACGAAGACTTCAAACTCCTCGTTAGAATATTTAAGCCTGAGAAAACACCTTCATAATCACCTAAATAATGATTTACATAGCAATCATGCCAAAACCTGGCTCAAAAAACAAGCTGAACCAAAAAATAAAATACTCCGCACATGATAAATTTACTAAACAACATTAATATGAGGAACGAAATCTCCGCACATTCTCATTACAGCCACATTCACGCAGCCATGCCTCCGCCGGGGTATTTCATCCATAAAAATTGTCGAACACGAACAATAAAAGCTGCGAACGGGAGCAAGCCCTCGATGCAGATCGTTAGGCGTGTTACGGTTCCCGGAGTCGGAGGCAAGCGATTAAACAATTTTAATTTAAACATTCCTCTCTCAAAGACAGCTGAACGCTCAACGCTCTGCGCCCCTCTATTCGCTCCTCTCTCCACTTCACTCTGCATCTATAAGGAAGAGAGAGAGAAAAAGAGAGAGAGAGAGAGGAAGACAAAAGGCGTGGGAGAGAAGGGGCGCTATAGGAGTGGTGGAGCTCGTTGAAAAAGCATCGAATTTCCCGAACGATGCAAAGGATCTTACCGCGGCGTCCTCGTCGAGCGTATTCTCCGGGTCGCTCGCCGGAATCGATTATGCTCTCCGGTCCGGAGCGGTCGGACACTCGTTCCCTCGGACAAACAAAAAAGTCGCTGAACCGTCGACGAGACGGGGCTTCTGTCTCTCTGATATGCAAACGTAAGCTTCGGTTAGGTGCACGTACGTATAATAAGAGGGTCCGGTCGGCAGATGCCGGATTATTGCTGCACCGAGCTAGGGCCCCTGACGATGGTGCTCTTGATCGAAGCGTTGGCTACCATTTCGGCATAGTATCTCAACTACACGAAATGTCCAAGTGCCATTTTCACTGGAACATTGAAAATCTTAAAATCCTGTACGTAAATGCAAATTTCGTATACCAGCAATAGGAGACTTCATTTGTTTTACGTAAATAAATTTTGTCGACACTGTATCGAGTGCAGCGAATTTGGTTAGTATCTGAAAAATTTAAAATAGATGGAAGCTCCAAGGACGAAGAATTTATAATCATCGTAGCTGTAACAAAACGGCAACGGGCAGAAAAGTAAAATAAATTGGATATCGTTTGAAAACGTGAACTTCTCAGCAAAACGTCGCAAAATTTCGGGACCAGAGCGCAGTTTCCGAAAACGGGTTCAGCTCGGCGGGGACCTGGTCGCGGGAGGGTAGTTTCAACCCCCTTGCCGAAGGGGGGAATGGAACGGTGAACGAGGACGACGAAGAGGAACAGGAAGAGGAAGAGCGCACGGTTTCGCCCGAATGCATCGATAGCACTGTGCCCCAGTTCTCCGGTTCTCCCTCTTTTTCTGCGCCCCTTCCTCCGGGCTTCCGCCCATCATCCACCCCTTTCTCAACATCCCCCTCAACCGTCGCTCTATCGTCCTCTCTTTCTCCCTCTCTCTCTCTCTTCGTCTCGCTCGCGGATTTATATGTGGCCTTATCGCTACATCCGCACCTCGATAGACTCGCAGCGATACGAACGCAATTCCCGAAATCCTCGGGAATAGCTACGTATACCGCGCCACCGGAAAATTCGGCACGTCTTGACCAGGGAAATCGTTTTTCATTCGCGAACGAACCGACGATATCCAGGCTGATTTAACGGATCGTTCGCACGCGTGAGATTACTATCGCGAGACTCAGTATTTCTGCAGTGAACAGCGATCCTGAGACCTCGTGGATCTTGATCGTCCATTCAACCTCAGATTGGCTGCTTTTGGTCTTCTACCAAAGTGAGTTCGTTTGTGGCTCGAGACTATAGTGTTGGGAATATGCTAAACTCCATACTCCTTTATTATTAAGTACTGCAGATCGTTTCTGAGACTGCATCATTCATTTTTATACATCCCTGTTTTAATGCTTCAAAGACGCTTTCTTTTTTTTTTATTCTATATGTTTCACATTCTACCGACGGATTTTTAAGCATCGTTAAACATTCTGAAAATGTTCGTTTTCCTTATGGTTCATAATAAAGAATGCAATGTAGTAAAAAGAAACTGGCAAGGTTATTAAACTTTGTTAAACCAAGTTCTTTTAAATTCTGCGAATTAGCCAGAAATGGACAAAGACTTAGCGCGCTCAGAATAATCTTGGATGGATCCGCGGAATTTTTCGGAGCGGACTACAATTGCAGCAGAAAAGTAGATCTCAGTAACGAGTAGGTACTCCCGCACACCGATTAATAATTTCGGTAAGAGCTTCGGGATCGATACTATTCTCTCCATCCCCGAGCACACTAGCAGCCGAACAAATGAGAGCATTGAAACTTTTATCCAAAGACCCGGCTAATTGAAACACATGGGTATAGAACGAAGTTCGATCGTCCTACCGAGAAAGTCCAGGGCGAACCGGCGGAGTAATCTTTTTCGGTCCCATCTAAGACCTTTGACGTTTCGAAATTCAAATTACTCAGGCTATCTTCGTCAAACCCGTTTCCCCGGCGAATTATGGCGACATTTGCGTCCACAGCACTTAGGTCGACGATGGAAGTCGATATATAAAATTAATGGGGCCCTCTCGTTTTCGTGAATTTAATTACTGTTCAGACTTCAGTTAATTTTCTTCCTTTAATGCATCATTTAGTAGATTTCTCTTTTTAACTACTCCAAAAAATTCAAGTAATTTTCTTCAGTTTGGGAAAAGTTCCCTTTCTACCCTCGTGAAATTTTATTATAAATGCATCAGAAACGACTCGGAAGAAAATGTAATTTTCTATTCTCAGTGACGGACACGACCTCAATACGAGGATCAACGTCGGACATCGGTGACCGACACCTGCCAAGGAACTCCTGAAATCCTTTTTCTTCGGATCACAGATACCAGAATGCATTCCGTCGCACCTGATCAAATATAATGTTCGCTGAACACAGTATACTGTAACATCTATACTGTTCACAATGAACTAATAGCGTTTGTGATTAAAGCATAGATCACTCGACGAACGTAAATACAGACTCGGTGATTACGAGATTGGTCAACAATTAATTTCTTGGTACGGTCCGCCAACAATCTCTGTCACGTTATTACATTCGGGGTCCGCGTTTGCACGGTAACCCCTATATATTCTGTTATTAATTTCTGTGAACATTTTGCGCAGTGCCGTGTTTTTCATTTAATATATCCTCTTGTGCCCGGCCGCCGCCGTCGAGTGCATTTCGAATAATTTAAACGGCTGAAGAAATGAAGAGTCGTGTTTAATCCATGGAGAGTCGATCCTCGAATTTATGGAGAACAATGGTGATATTAACAACGGGGCAATTCAAATTGTTTTCGAATGTACCGGATGCGACAAATAATATCGTTCCAAGCATTACTTACATTAGAAATTGTTTAACGGATGTCTCAGCGATTATTAGTTTCTAATTGATTTTTCTGGTCCAGCGAGTTCGCGATCGTACATCGAACAAAATTTCATAAGCCATTTCTCGAAGGCGGATAGCGGATCGACAATCGTCACAGCGAGCATCCGGAACGCGGCATCGCAGATGCATAGATCTGTCTCAAAGTCTACGGAGTTAGGCCAACATATATACCAGGCGGGCGCATTGTCCCGAACTTCGGCAGACATTGTCACAAACAGTCACGGTCGATTGTTGGAATTTACTGCCTACAATTCCGACCAACTATACCTTATTGTGCCGGCAAGAAAATCGTTTGCGTTAAACAATCGAACTGTTATGGTGTTTCAAGCGCTCGTACAGTTACGAAATTGTCACAGGTTTCCAAATAGAGGCGAAAACATCGTTTAATTATGGTCGCCTTTGCACGAAGCTGATTCCCGAATTAACATAATTAGATTCTATTTCTTATGGACTCTTCACTCTTGTGGCCCTCCGCCATGCACGTATGTATAGTGGATGAGTTGAGATTGGGCCAGGAACCTATAGGTGGAGGGACACAACAACGATGAGGATGAAGCTGCCCTAATTTGATTCGATAAAAATAATCCAATTTACATCGTGTTTGTACTCATTTGAAACAGAAGAACCTCGGCTATCCTGTACTGCTATAATTATAAAGGTAAGATGAGAGCGACTGAAAATGAAATTGTCTTTGTCGTATGCTTACTTTGCTAGTCGCGGACTATCTTTGCTACTCGCGAGAATTTAGCTGCTGGGTCCTGGACTAATGTCAATTTAATCGTGCACTATCGCATTAGTTCTGAATCAGGTTCGACACGGCCACCGTGTGTTCGGTGTACGCATTCTACGGAGACACGAATCCGTTCGCCTAACAGCTTCCTGACGACGCCACGGGAACGCCGGCGAATAACAAATTACGCGCGCGGAGTTCCTCATTAATTACGCGTTAAACGGTCCGCTGTACGAGATTCGGTCGATCGCACGGACAGCCTGCCGCCTGTAACTCTCGAGAAAAGGAACCGTAAAACGGCACGGGGAATAAATGTCTGATGAGTCCGCTCGTAAGATTCCCTATTATTAACCTTCAAGTGGATTTTCAAAGCGCACATTAAAAGCGCAACAACGTATTCAATTTGTTTGATGTTGATTGCCTATGAACCGCCCAACGTGGCCTCGCCTTTACAATCTCACGAAATTGCACAAACGAGAGTATTCCAGTTTTATCTACATCTTGTATTTTTTCTGTCACCCATTTCCCATCCATTAAGCTGTCATGTTCCTTGTTGGTATATGAATTGTCCGACTTATTAGTCAGATAATCACTTCCACGAATACCGCGAGAGTTAACACGGCCCCTAGGCGTCGCCGAACTCACCGGGGAAATAGGTTACGCTAGTCAAACAGAGAATTGCTGATCGGCGACGATCTTTAAACTCCCCGTGCGCGCGTCGCGAATGAAAGAAAGAGGGCCAAGCGAATTGTAAAGGCAATAATTGTACATGATTTTTGAATCGTTCCACTTTTTCGATGCTTCTCTTCGTACCATTATCCTTCCATTGTCGAACGGTCGATTCGCTTCGAGAACTCTTTCATCGGACGATTCTATAAAATTAGGAGTCGAGTTTAATAAGACAATTTTCTTGATGCTTCCTTTCAGTACGTACAGAAAATAGTATCATTAATTTTCTTCATTTAAATATACTCTAAACCTTCGAAGACTTTCTTAAGGTACGCCAAAGCCTGTGTGACGAAACCAATTTCACGAATCCAAACCAACCCTTTCGTACACAAGTTTAGGGCCGTTTGTACTTGAAGCGAACACAAAGAAAAAATTGATTTTGCGAAAGTTCAAAGCTAGAACCCTCCGCGAAGGCAGCTCGGCGCCGCGACGGACATCGATCCGCTTCAAGCCGGATGCATTCGAGATCCGCAGCATGCAAATCGCCCCCAATTACCGAGAGTGGTGGCTCTCCTTTATCCGTGGTGCTCGGGGAATTTTCATTTCGGTATCGTTTGCGGATCGGTGCAGCACGATCGAGGCCTGTCGGCCCTCATTACCGGGCCGCACGCTGATCACGGTGTTAACGAGGGGCTAATTAAAGTTCAGGATAGATCGGCGACGTTGTTTCGCGCGCGTGTCAATTCCACGGATGCAATTAACGGCGCGGCGCAACGACTGGTCTCGCGGATGTGTGCCACACTGCCGAGCTTCGAGCCTGCTGGAACAGACTCGAACAGACCGATTCTTCGTTTCTCGGAGAAACGGGGACAATGCTCGAAATATAAGAGTGTCATGGGAGCATTAATATTCTGGGCCAGCTTCGCCCCTATTTAGCAGTAGCCTTTCCATGTAGTTGAATGAGAAGCCGAATCCACCCTATAATTTAACCCTTTGCACTCGGAGCTATTTTAACTCGAACATTAAACGTTTCTTCTGACCTACAATATTTCCATTCTCTATGATTTTTTAAATTTGGTAAATAGTGTAGTAATTGGTTAGATACTGACATATCTGATAGTGTAAACAATTATTTGAATAATCGTACAGCAATTTTTAGTGCCGCCTCAAAGGCGCCACTCGAGTGCTAAGGGTTAATTATTTTTCATCGACTCGCGGACTCGAGAAACGCTTGCCTTTGGATCGCTGAACCTGCTCGATGTGTTTTCCTTGGTTATCGAGACTTATTGTCTGTGGACACTTAAATCGTCGACTGCGGAGATGCCTTTTTTTAAAGAAATTTCTTGTGTCGTTTCAATCCCCAACAGCAATATTGTAGGGTAGAACTTGCAACTCTAATAAATTTAACAACTGAGGAAAACGGAAATTTAACAATTCAAATAAGCCAACGCGACCATTTTCTTTGGAGATTGCCAGGAGTGTATGAAATTCAGAGCAGTGGATAGATTAAACGAATTGAATTGTGTATATGGTTGTTAGCGAGCGGAAGACCAAGGTCGCAAAATGCCATGAAAAAGGACAAGGGGAGTACACGGAGGGGTGGGGATTGCTTGAAGTCTCGCGGAGAATTGGTTTTCCATAGAGACCGGAAGCGAACGTCGATAAACCGTGCACGCCAGCCGGAATCACTCAGTCACCGGGTGAAGTTGACCGAGATTGGCCCCGGCAAAGTACAATAACTCGGTACATCAGGCGAGATTTTGCACGGGGGGGTTGCGGGCGAGGGTGGAGGGATACACGGCCGAATAACTCGCGTGTGTGCGCGCAAATACCGCTCGGAGCACCGCGAGTATTTTCACGCTTCGGCAAACTCTGTTGTCCCATTGAGTCGAGGATGCCTAGCTGCCAGGCTGCTGGCTGCATGCATGCACGTTGCTGGCCCGTTCCCGTGCCTGTCCCGGAGCTCGTGAATACAAGCGATTGCTCGATAACGCGGCCGTACACGCGCGATATCCAACCCCGCGCCTACCTACACCACTATCCATCCGCGAACCTCTTCATGCCCCCGCGTAATTATGCGTGACGGCCTATAGTAACGACGTGGCACGGTTCGTTTGCCCGGTTACCCCTTTCTGATATGCCAGTTCGATGAATCGGTGCAGCCGCGATCAGGATTTCGAAGGCCGATTGCGTGGGAGGATGAATGCTCAGACGGGGATTGCTTATCTCCGATGAAGCACAGCGAATACGAGAGCCAAAACGGCCTATTCGACATTTTCTCGAATTTTTCAGACATGTTTCATTTGGCGTTTAACGGGTATTTTTATTATTCTTTACGCCGCTATGCACGAAGTTTCAGACATTTTTTTCCGAGAAACTACTGAACCTTTGCTATTGGGATTTTGCACACATATTTACTGGTATTTGAAGTACATGAATGATTTTTGTATGTAACTATAATCAAAATTACATGAGTTATATATTTCTTTTGTAATACGACTAGTATTGTATAAGGTATTGTATCAATTTCATATACATCAAATGAACCGAAATCATATCGAATGGAATTATTCTAGGTCAGAAGAAATTTTTAATTTTCGTATTAACACTTTACCGACCGAAGGCCTATTAATAGGATTTTCAATAATTCTGCTGTACCAAAAGAAAGCATAGAAATTTTCTTTGACATTGCAATCTTAAATGAAACTATTAGACGACGTTATCGAGGGTGACTTAGTTAGTTCATACTAAATGCTAATTGAAAATTTACCCATGTACCATACATTTTTCAAAAATATGCAATAATCACCGTAATGTGTTAAAATAGCTCCGAGTGCAATGGGTTAATAGGCAACACAGCCGGCTAATTTATTGTTTGATCCTTGTCCGCGTGTCCAAGTAATTCCCATTCGTTTCCCACGGAGTTAAAATTGGGAGGTTTCGATTGCGAACGCGTGTCACGTTTTTTCCAGTCCCCTCTCGTGCCGGTCCGCTGTTGGCGATCAATCGGTCGCGCAAAGTTTTAAAGTGCATCCCGCGCTAAATAATGGGCGAAAATATTGCGAGCGTTTCCAGCAGTCGATCGCCAGTCGATTATTAATGCTTCGCGTCGTTCACTGTGTCATTAGGCCATCGCGCATCAAAAGTAAACCAAGGACTATGAAACGCGACCACCACGACCCAGAACCAATGCGAGAAATAAAAAAAAAGCTTGAAATGATAATTGAATCGATGCTACGTACAAACGTTGCGAACTGAAACGACTCGACGTGTATTGGTCTCGCGTAATTTTTCAGTCGGGCCGATGTAAACTATCTATAAAATACAAGAGCAGGATGCGTGAGCTATTAAAATATCACCGGATGAATTGTAGTTATTGACGGGCACCGGACGCGATCGAGGAAAATGGAAAAACACGATTAAAAGCCGCCCGGACGCGCAGCATCAAGCGATAATGATAAACTCGAATGCAATTCGAAACGAAATTTTCCCGGTCTGTTTCGCTTCGAGTTTGCGAGATTCTCCAGTTCTGCAAATATCATATTTCCCCGGTGATGATTCGAAAATGCGCTGTTTAATGTGCTAGTCTCTTAAAATAATAGGGGAGAGGATAACGCGAATTCTATAATGATCTATCGGCGAGTCATGTCTATTGTGAATTATCTTAACATCATTGGAAAATTTTGGTTGTAATTTGTGGAGCGGTTACGTTGACAATTTAAGAATGTTATCGTCAATCTATTAAAGTAGGTAAAAGTCGAAATATATTTCTATGCACCTCTGGTTCTTGCAATTATAAGAAATTCTGAACCGTACACACATTGTCTTTCGTGATTATAATAAATATTAAAATTGTGGCCCTAAATGTATAAAAATCCGCAGCGCATTTGCGGCAAATGTGGCGCATTATGGGTTTGAGAAATTTTTCAGCGTTCCTGGGACTTCGAGAGCGATTTTCACGAGCGCAGGGTCTTGTATTAATTATTAAGATGCATGCATGGGACATTCCGTTCTTGCGTCTTGTGCATCTTTAAATGGATTCCTCCCAAGACGATGAATAGGGCTAGGCGAACACAGTTCCTCGGTCTTCTGATTTAGAACCCATAGAATCCCGCTTCCCCGGGACACATAAATTCTACTGTTTGCGGATACGGAAATCGATAACATTCGTGGCTCCCGGCAAAAAAGATACAATGGCGTTGGAATTATTCACGTGATACCACGAGTCTTTGACATTAACTGATACCGCCAGACAAATATTTCTCGGCGTATCCTCTCCTCCACCGCGGAATCTGTCGAATATTTCATAACGAAATGAGCACCGAGTACAATGCCGCATGTAACAATGCGCGGGCCCGCGGTAATAAATGTATGAGCTGGTAAAGTAGAATGAGACTGTTATCGGTGGTTATTTATTTCGGTTTCTTAAATAATCAATGGTGGTAACCGATTTTATCGAAAGTGTAGAACCTAAATTCGGTACGATAGTGCACACAATGCTGTGAGAACTCTCGTTGGGAAAGGAGTTAAAGGGGAAGACGGAAATAGTAGTGCAAGTGGAACAGGTCGGTCATTGGTCAGAAACAGTATTCTGTAATCTCAGTTTTGCAAGTTTATTAACTGATGGTTGCACGAAGAAATTTAATTGAAAATGTGGACTCTCAATATTACTTATAAAAGTATGTATACTGCTTTCCAGAACCTTTATTCAGAAAGTTAAAGGAGATTCGGCCGAAACAATAGTGCAAGTGGAGCAGGACTACCACTGGTCAGACACGGTCTATTGTAGTACGATAAGAGTTGAGGGAAATTATACTAGCGGCTCCGTTTATGCATTTGTTTCCAAGTTTAATTTGCCTGTCTCAATATTTAGTCTGTAGAAATATGTTAAAATATTTTAATAACATTCAGGTTTTAATAAAAGATTTTCATAATATTAAGATTCTGATAAAAGATTGGAATAATACTACAATTATAATGGATAATATGTATTGAATACCATGATCCCAAATAATCAGCATTTGTAGATCATGTTCAACAATGTCTGAGGGTTTCGATATTAACCCATTGTTGATGCTTGTACTTTATTCTCACACATTATCAGAAATTACATAATAAATGCATGAATATATTCACGATGGTACCCAATACTCATTAATTTGAACATATTATTAAAATTTACGATTAATGATAATATATTAAATATTACATTAAACATCGTCCATGCTTCAAATTACGAGGCGATGATTTACATCTTCGGTTTAATACACACAGCTTACTCGGTTAAATGTTGAAAACGTAAGAGTTTGTAAATTTTTATGAGTGACTGTGCTAATGAGAGCAAATTCGCCGAGTTACCTGAACCGCATGAAAGTTAATTGTTTATTGTTGAACGCTTCCAGCCTCTGAAATATAGGTCTTCGGGACAAACTCGTATGGATCCGCAGGTAGATTGCTCTGACCCACATGTGGTCTGCGGTACGCAAAGTTTATTGTTCCTAAAAACTTCCGGACGTTTTACTACGCAAGTTTCAAATGATTGGTAACGCGAGTAATACCGCCGTGAATTGTGGTTCGCGATAGGAATAAATCGCAGCGTAAAATTTCGAACCATGCCTCGCCGGCAACCAATAAACATTGCCCGAGTAAACTCGTAGAGTGGTTCACAATCTGATACGTTTAAACAATCGTATTTCTTAAATTTAACTCTCGCCCACAACAACAAATATTGTACACTAAATCCGATTTACAAATCGATCAATTTACTGCTTTTACAAAACAAACAAACAATGCCAACATGCAATTTAGATCGTCGGTTTATTTTCAATTTCACAGTCAACGTGTTAAGTTACATAATTTCAATATTAAAAAAATACTATCGGAAGTATAAGGTAATAAATCTCTTTTTAAAATGTTCCGAACAGTAACCATTGTTTCTCTTCAGCCTGGTGAGCAGCGTTTCAGTAAAATTGCTATAACTTCGAAGTAAATCAGCGGCACTTCATAAAAAAAATGTCATGTATTCACGAAATACAAGCCAATAAACCCGCAGACTTTGAGATTGGCGCGTGCAGATGTGCTCTCTTAAAAAAATTGTTGAATCCCACCGATTTTCGCCATCACGTTCAGCAGTCCGCTGAAAGACGTCGCAGGACTCGGAACGGATGATGAACCAGGTCCTCGCCGGTGTCCTTAATACCAGGCATTCAGAGATACTTGCAGTTGGTTTACGAACGCTGCCGGTCGGGCAGCGTATAGCGCGATATTCCATCGTCGGGGGAAAATACGCTATAAATTCGCGACGCTCGTTGGCATCGCTGGAACCGTACAGCGACTGATGAAAAGCATGTTCTCGACGAATATAGGTCGGTAGAAAAAACGTCTACGTGTATAAAATAGACGGGCACCGGTGTGTTTTTTTCTCTTCCCTCTCTCTCTCTCTCACTACGTTCTTTTTTTTTTGTTAATTTCTTGTTACAGCGGCATAATGCGGAGGATGCTTCGCATGAGTTCGCTACAATACTCGTTGGAAGCGCAGGGACCGCGGGACTCGGCAATAATTTAAGAACCTACTGGAAATCCCCAACGAGAATTGCCATAGGACATCCGCCCCAATTTTCAAGGAACCGACAAACCGCCGGGGCAAAGATCGTTTAGCTCGCCCCCGCGTTCCGAATAGCTAACTTTAATAAATGAGAAGGATGCCGGCCAGACTGTCCCCGTGCAGATAATTCCCGGCGATTTTTCACGCGACGCGCAAAAACCGGCGCAAACCGTCAAAAGTGGTACAATGGCGGCACCGGGGGTGGGAAGCCACATTCTTCACCGAGTGTCAAAACCACGAGGACAGTTCGAAAAATGGGACCACTTTGTTAGCCGGGCTACGTTCAATTAATTAGTAGCACAGAAGCCGCTCAGCACCCGTGGAAACCTTCGCGTTCCCTCTCGCGGTCTTATCAGTCGTAAACTGACTCGATGGATCATTTTCTGTTATCAACTTTCGTTAAACATCTCGCGCCTGTATCAATATTTCACCCCTTAATTAGAGAATTGCACATTTATTATAAATAACCTGCGGAGTTCACGGCAGATTAACATTCTCGAATTATTGATTTTATAATTCAACGTAGGAAAATGTTTATGGAAGTTTACAGTTATACAATTTTTTCTAGCCAAATCTTTGTTCTACCAAAAATCGTCCAACACCGATGTCACGTTTGAGATTATATTCCACACAGTATAAATAAACAAAATGCTTGCAATACTCCCTAATAACCATCTCTATTTACCCATTTCAACGATGTATCTCGAGCGAGGACCACAGCAGAGTTAATTAGCCCCCCGTGGTAGTCACAATCAACAATTTACTCGTCCCGATAGCTTCCCACTCGCAATGCCTGTATTTCCCGAATATCCACTTAGCATCCACTTCTTGCCGTTTCACTTAATATCATGGCCATTGCATCGGTGCTCTCCTCTCACATTCGGAAAAACATTTCTAGCCGAAGAGTCTGGCTAGGAGCGGAGTTTTTCCTGTGAAAGAGGGATAGCAACGCGAGCTGGCGAGATCGATCAGCTGATTCCTCGGGGTGCACTAAAGCGCCGCTTACCATCCCCTTAGGGATGCTAGTCTGTAGGCGTTATAGGTGCTTGCCAGCTGCAAAAGGATCTACGTGTGTGTTCACCGATGGCCTACGCCGCAGTAGCCAATATAACTTTCGTGCCAATTAATTGCTCAGTAACAAACGCTCACGGAAGCGTCCAAGTTAAGCGACGCCGACAGGTATCCTAAACAATGACGAGGATAGACGTCCGTTCTCGGGATCATTTAGCTTCAGTCAGGTGTGTTTCACACCTGTCCAAAAGAAGTTCGTGCTGTACTTAACCTCCAAATATCCAAACTCTATTGTCTCTTGGAAACAAACCGTCAATCGAAGAAATGATATTCTGATTCAATTATGTTTCGTAAAATATACTCTATTCAAACAATGTGAGGACAGATGATATAAGGAATCACCGATTCTTCCATGACAAGATTCTTTACATTCATCGACCCATCAAGTAACTAAGCACCTGCTCGTGTCCGTGAACTTTGAATCTCCCGTGTTTGGATTTGGACTATTTTGATTTCCCACGCCTACCCTCGAGTTCCCTGGCAACGTACTTAGTTAACACGTCTATTTATGTTGCTACGATGGAAACGTTAGCATGTCAGCAAATAATATTTTCTATTTGCTGAATAAACACCCCCGGAAACTTGCCGAGTGCTAACACACGCTCGTACACCACTTTCCTTCCGATCTTCGTCTTCGTCTTCTTCTTCTTCCACTCCCTACTCGTCAGCTTCCTTCTCGTCTTTTCTTCCCCTCGCGACGCTTTTTTTCAAATCACTCCCTCTCACCGCCTGCCACCCCCTACGCGCTTTTGTCCTCTCCTTCGGTTTTTGTTCTCTTCCCCGCCTCTCGCTTTCTGTTCACGCGACTGGTACCAGTGCGAGGGGGCTTTTACCTCACTGTGTTTCATACTTTCTATCGTACGGACCTACTTTCGGACTCGTCGCCGGCGAGTTTTCTACCCTCCATTAATCATCTTCCAACGCTGCAATTGTTGGCGGACCCTGCGCGTTTAACCCTTTGGCAAACGTAATTGTTAACTGAATATTAACACGTTCATCGGTCTAGGTTTGTTATGCAGTGAATGATGAACTAGAATCTCGTGACATTTGCGGATACAATGTGGTTAATTAATGTTGAAACACTTGGATAATGTACAATAAAATACTCGAGGAAATTCGAGAAATACAAAAATACCACTCAGAATAAATGTGCCTTATTTCTCAATTACAATGGCCAGTCTATTTCTCACTTTAAGATAGTCGTTTAAGATGCCCGACTACCGGAACAATTACCATATTAACACTAGAACTACCGAGCACTAAACGCAGTTGGCATACATTGCCTTCTAATAATGACAATATTGCATTTATTTAGATTTCGTACACGGGATATTTAAATATGTACTTCAATAGAGAAGTTTACTAAAAGAATTTCTCAAAAAAACATATTTATACTTTTAATATTTCTAATCGAAACAAATTCGCATTAGTCATTTTGACTTTGACGTTGACACTTTCCATATTGATCTTATTTACACATAATGAAATCTCTCCATTTGCTTTTGATTTCGTTTCAGAAAGATGTCCAGGACAAAAAGGAACTTCATTGTCCTCCGGGTGAATCCCAATGCAAGAGGTCCATGGTGTCCGAGGCGACATTGTTTGGCTATCTCCCGCGCACTTCGAGTTCCCACGGAGTTTGACGAGTTTCCCATTGTCGGCGTGCGATCTTCGGCAGGATCTCGCGAGTTCGCGACACTCGATTTCTCTCACTCTAACGAAATGAAAGATGCAGGAAGCAGGCGTCGGCTGCGGCTGCGGCCCTTTTTTGTTCCTAGATCGCCGGCCTCCCCGACAGAACTTTTCGTAGAAAGAGAACGAGAGAGGGAGAGAGAAAGAGAAGACGACTGAATTATTTACATAGCACACCTCGAAGCTCTTGGCGAGTAACTCTTGTTATCTGTTATCGCGTTACCGCGCAGCGGACGTGTAACACCGAGACAAGAATTGGGAACAGAAACCGAGGAGAAACGGAACGGAGCCAGTTTTTGCGCGAAACGCCGGACATTCTGCGCGTCGCATTGTGCGGGAGGAGAATTGCACTCTCGCGCGAGCTAAGAGACGCTTTCTGAAGAGGACCGGCTGAAAGGCTACTTGCGAATATCACGAATTTAACAATAAAGTTGCCGAGTTTTTGTTTCGGCACGATTTTTTGCTACTATGCTGCTGGAGAACATTTTGCTTTCTCACCCGAGTGTCCAGTTGGAGGGACATGGTGAATCCAGTTTGCAACTCAAATGTCTTTTTTCAGAGGACGCGAAAAAAAGAAGCAATTATGTGAATATGAATTTTTGTTTCATAAAGTTTCATAAAGTCTCGGGCAATAAAGTTTTGTGGAAAGCGATTCACGTAAAAAAATGTAACATTCCATTTAAGAAGAAAATGCTCCAAATGAATGAACATTAAGTCTATCAATCCTTCGAATCGATCTAAGAATCCGAAAACAATTTTAGGTAAATGATATTGCAAATGTTACGAAGTATTTCTTTCCAAGTTCGAGCCTGATCAGCTCGATCGTAACGTAATCAAACTTTTACATCACTCCGAAGTTTCGATTAGACGTAAATTCCGAACTAACTTGCCGATTATGTTACATGTAATCTCGTAACAATTTAGCTCAACAGTAAACCTACTAATAGACTTTCTAATAACCGTGCTACATGTAAAACAAGTTTAATCATCTCCTTTGAAATAGCAATCTCCAAAGAAGCTGGTCGATCATATTAGACAGTGTAACTTCCCCGTTTTGAATAAAATTCCCCGTTTAATCTTCGTGATGTGACTAATATAATTAATATCGTGTCATTAAAACATCTTAACCCTCCCGCTGCCGGTCCCACAATGAGGCGAGCACAATGCAACCCCAAGGCAACATTCACCATAGAGTAGCCGATCATCTCGCTCGATTACGTGCCTCGGTGTTAACGAATGTGTCCTCGCAATGCTCGAAGAATCCTGGACCAGGGGGTCGCGTGCAGCATGATCGCTCGCATCGTGGGGGTGGCGTGCGCGTGTGTCGGAAATGCTCGCGCTGCAGATACATGATTGCACCGTGCGCCAATGTAGGTCGTGAACGTAATCATTCCGCGACGTGCCGGAAAGGTTAACATTCGGCTGGCACGTCCCAGATCCGAAGACATTTTCGCACGGTGTATGCGGTTGCGACGTCGCCGGGGCGGTAAAGGAGCTGCGAGGGATGTACGCCTGCATCTCTCTCGCTCTTCAACACCCCCTCATCCCGTTCGCCACTCAGCGAGGGTGGCTGGGTGTTACAGGCACGTGAAAGTAGACATTTTTATGCATGTATTCACACGGCTCCCCGATGCATACTGCACGGTTCGAATACGTGCATGCGTACCTCTCTCTCTCTCTCTTTTTCTCTCTCTTTCTATCTACCTCTGTCTCCATCTCCAAACGGCCGCCAACCTCTGAAGGTAAGTGCTGCATCGCGGACGTACACGTACGTACCAGCTTGCACAGGTCCCGATACTCTCGATAAATATTTGCACATGGGGCTACGGGGAAATTTCCTGAAAACGCAGCAACCCCCACTACGTCCACCAGCTTCCGCCCACGCGATTCACTGCGCACCGGCGCAACATGTTTTGAACGGTGCTGCCTGGACAAAAACCTGGAATTTAATCTCTTCCAGGACGAATCTCTAACCCTAGGTGGCCGTTCATAGCTTTCCACGTGAATTCACCTGGACAATCTCAATAAAAGTACATTAAAAAATTTAATAACAGGAGACTGATTTCTATATAAGAATAATAGAATGGAATTTTTGTCAAACTTCATTTAACATTCTTATGGTAACACGTATTTGAACAAAGAAGTATACCAACAAATTTCTATCACTTCTCGAATTGTAAAAGACAGAAAACTGAAATTCGTCTTGCTAGTTCTATTGTTAAAAAAAGAGTCGTGTCAGTTTTGTTCAGTTCAATTTACAAGGAGAACATAAAAATGCAATTTTGTCCAGCCATTTTCTATCTTTTGGATGCTGCGCGACATCTCATTTCGCAGTACTGTCATTCGCGCCTCCCTCATCCTCTTGTACTCCCGTCTCGAAGGGTGAAAGGGAAAAGAGGCGAAAAAAGGGAAATTTGTAATGTCCCGAAGACACTTTCATCGGCAGCCTCGAATGGTAACAATCGATTTCTCGCTGGCTATCGGGGAACGGCGGAGGCGTGCGACCGCAGACGCCTCTGCTGTCGGCGCAGGGAACCAGAAGAGGGTGCATCTCCTTCGGGGTAAAGGGGAGTGCGCCTGCCTGAACGTATTGTTATGAGATTCTTGCGAATTCTACTGGAAAATACAGCTGCGAGATTCGAGGATTTTTTACCCGAGGACTACAATGCTCGAGGTGCGATGCTATATTGACATAAATGAAAGAACAGATTTCATCGTGCTGCTCGGTGGAGCTTTGTAGACGTATTTTCGGATTGAAAGCGTAATGGAAATGAATGTTGACATTTTATGCATTTTATACATTTTCAGCAAATAACGAGTATGTGTATATTAAACCAGGAGATTGAAATCATTTCTTCAAATTTTTTAAAGGAGACACTTTTATTTTGCTTAAAAATCTTCAAGTTCCTAATAAAAAACATCTTCAACAGACAAGTATAAAAAGATCATATCCACGCACAGTTATCCAACATCCCCAATGAGAAAACAAAATGTCATTGACATGATATTTCTCAGCCGACTGACATTGACTTGACACCACCACCTATATTACCACCAGGAAATTGAAATGATTTCTTCAAATTTTTTAAAGGAGACACTTTTATTTTGCTTAAAAATCTTTAATTTCCTAATAAAAAACATCTTCAACAGACAAGTATAAAAAGACCATATCCATGCACAGTTATCCACAACATCCCCAATGAGAAAACAGAATGTCATTCAGATGATATTTCTCAGCCGATTGACGTCGACCTTGACACCACCACCTATATCATTATTCTTGTCCCATTTACGCCGAATTAGTGACGAGCGAATTCCCGTGAACCGTTCCGTATTCGCAGCACGTTAAATTTCCCGTAGCGCGACTATTTTCCCCCGTGATTCAAGGCACGTCGCGATAGCCGTTCTTATCAGCTCGACGTCGTTCGATTAATCTCGGCCGATTAGCCGCTAAAAAATCAACTGTCTTCTATGGAAGAATCCTTATCGAGGTTCCGCGGCGAATCGCGCACCATTTGGCGTCGTTCCGCTTTCGCAGCGATCGAGACGCGATGCTATCGAAATCAATATCGCGAGAACTGTTTATCGCGGCGAGTGGAATAGCCAATAAATTCGTGGAACGCTCGGGAGGAGGTTCATTCGAGTTCGCGCCAAGATATTTCGCCAGGCGACAGGAACAGCGTTATTCAACCGTAATCCCGCCACCAAGTTGCGTTTATATAGGACCACTACTGCAGCTCCTAATACGCGATTCGTTATCCGAAAAACAACCGGGCGTGGCCAGCAACCGCCGAGTCCCGGTGCTGCGAGAATGTATGGTGGTCTGTCTGAAAAATAATCCCGCGAAAGGAGTTCGGCAACTAGAATAATCCAAGAAAATTCTAACATCAGAATACCACACGGGACCACGTACGTATGAATCCACTCGCAGTTTAATCAAAACAAAATTATGTGCATCTCCCTAACCAACCCAACTGGAAAAAACGACATATCTGGGTTAACCATCGACGCAAGCATAACACACCAAATTTATGTGTATACATTAGACTCTCACGTGTGCACATAGCACCTTTCTTTCTCCGAAGCGAGGCACGTAATCTTCCCGAATCTCGGAACATATTCCATGCATAGATTAAGGCAACGTTCTGTACACGCACCTAGGCGAACGACGCCTACTCATGTGCATAGCATAAATATATCTGCAGCTGTACATATATATATTATATATATATGTAGATCAGTAGATTCTCGATCCTAATCTAGCATCGACAAGGCGAGCGAAGAAGGTAATCCCGCGGACTGTTTGTTTTCAACAGGGCGGCTGCCGAGGCAGGCGCGCGACGTCTTAACTGCATGCCGGCCGTAAACCTCGGCTTATCTGGAATTTATAGTAAAGCGGGTCATTTCTTCGGTCGGCCAGGAACTTCAGCAACGGTACAACCATTAAACCTGGCGCCAGGTAATGCTCGCTTTCCTCGAGATGCGCCGCCAGCGGTGCAAGATGTGCCGGGCACGAACCGGAAATACGCGAGATCTCGTTTACGCGCTTCGATTCTCCCTCGTTAACGGCGCGTGATCAACGCCGTCTGTCGACGTGTTGTTATGCTGGGTTTCCAGAAGTTGTTCTTACCTTTATTACCACGTTTTTCCCCCATTGTTATGGCTGATCTTTTATTTTTTTAATTCAAATAATACAAATCAGTTGAAGAATTTTAAATAATGAAGAGGTTGTAATTTATTAATTATGTTACATACTTTAATTTTTTTTATAAATGCTTATTCCTCAGTGATATACATCGGTGGTTCACTAAGTGCGAGCCGATTTTGATGCTAATATCCTGTTGCATACAGTTAGCATTTATAAAAAAAATTAAAGTATGTAACACAATGATCGAACCTGTGCGCCGATAAGAAATTACAACCTGAGTTATCAAAAATACATTTACGATCGATAATTGAATACCCTAACGAACAAGAGGGTTGTAAACCGCTACGCATCTGTGACGGTCGGCCAACACGGAATTGTCTGCAAGGGTGCGAGGTGCGCGACGGAAAATCGGTTATGAATATATCCCGGCTTGTCCACGGGCTGACACTCGGGCCAGTACTTGGCCCATTGGATTCAATCGAACGCAACGAACCGCCGCAATGCAATTTTCCAGCGGTTGGCCCGTCGTGATCTGTTAACCCACTTATAATGATTACACTGCATTCTGTACCGTTGCAGTTCATCGGTGCAGAGGCGGTCGTCCCGGGTTGCGGAACCCCCGTTCAGATTTTCCGCGTTCGCAAATCTTCGCAGATCCCCGTTCGGGGAAATCGTTCGGGGATCGGCTCGGTAAAAAAAGAGAGAGAGAGAGAGGAAAAAAGCACGGTGGGGAAAAAAAAGAGAAGGAAGAACCGTTCCCCGATTTCCCGTCGAAATCGTCCAGTCAGCTGGTCACGTTTCCGTTGGACGCTATCGATCGCGCGACCGCGCAATAATTCGCGGTGGCAAAGTAATAACGGTCCCTTCGACAGTACAAGAGAAAGAGAGAGAGAGAAGAGGATGCCAGTGTATCGTCGAGAGCCGCAAAAGCGAATGGAATCGCCGGTGCACCGGGGGACGGACCTTTAAAATGACACATGCACTCGTATTCGGGACGCGTGACTCGCATGCACACCGACCGGAAACCATTGAGAAACGATTCACGCGCTTAACGTATTGACCCACTTCCCGATATGAATCTTGTTCTTGACTCGCTGAAAATCACGTCGACTCCACGCCGGCCACGATCAAACTCGGCCGATAAACCGGTGTCGAACCGGTCCACACATTCCCTCTCTCTCTCTCTCTCTTTCTCTTCCTCTGTGTGTGTACATTGTGAGCCCAAGCCATCTCGCACTCCCATCGACTGCCGAACGCGATTCACCAGCCAGCTTGATTTTCCTCCGATCAAATCCACCAGATCTAGCCACTAGCCGCCGCCACTCGCTGCGAGCACGGTTTCCCGACGACTTTGTTCACTTTTGTTGCCTCAGGCCGGTGGCCATTCGGATTTATTAGTTGTCTTTTTCCACCGGTGTGTTTGAAAGTTCTTTTTTTTCTGGGATTGCCGAGGGTGATCAGATTGTTAGAGCCACTTGCACAGATTGAAGTGAAACGAGCAATTTTTATATGGAAGTCGGACTACGCTCGGATCTTGTTATCTATGCGAAGTACTCCGAGAAGTATCACGTCGCACATGTGCGATTGTTAGAACCTCTCGCTGAACACCTTGAGATAGTTAATCATTATATGGAACTGTACAATGAATCCTTGCTACAGCTTATAAAAATATTCTCACAGTACGATTTCCGATTTTCTAGTTGATGGTAGTAAATAATTTTTATGTGGAAATCTAGCTACACCGAATTATTGTTATTATTTACGAAGTTTTTTAGATACATATGAGAAGTATCAAAATGCAAGTGTACGTTTTGCGAGAACGATTTCCGTCGTTATTGTTGCCTCAGGCCGGTGACCATTCGGACATATTAGTTGTCTTTTTGCCGGATATGTTTGAAAGGTTTTGCTGTCGAGGGTGATCAGATTGTTAGTGCCACTTGCATAGATTGAAGAGATTGGACTGAAACGAGCAATTTTTATATGGAAGTCTGGTTACACGGAGTTCTTGTTATTTTTGTGAAGTATACTGTGAAGTATTAAATTGCATGTGCACGTATCGAGAGGACGATTTTCGACGACTTCATTGGCGGGGGCTCGTTGATCCTGTATTTGGATTCGTTGACAGAGCAATATCGTCGTAACAAATTGTAATTTTATAGATTTATTTGCCATTTCCACTCACAAACATTGATCCCATTCTTTTTAATCGACAAACGTAAGTTTTATATTATTTTAGATGAGTTGAGTCTTCATTGTTTCAAAAATATTGTTGTATCGATCACGGTAATATTCCAGGTATTGTCACAGAAGTTAATTACACAGAAGCATAATTGGAACAGGCTTCGAAACCAAAGAGCCGGATCCTTCGGGTCGGATGTTTCGCTTCTGAGACATCAGCAGTTGCAATTCGAAGTTCCCCTAACAATCCTCCGACTCTCACTTCAGCGAACTTCATGCAGAACGATCTTTACCGACTTCGCTCGGCAAACATCACTATAGGGATAAAAACTTTGCTGAATGGAGCTTGAACCGCCAAGGACCGTCTGTTTATTCTTTCACCCGGGGAACGTTCCGACGACTGCTCTTCAGCTCGACCACAATGCAAGCACGCGAATGAAAAACACAGGTTAATTATCTACGATTGTAAACGACTCGCTGCGAAGAAGAAAAATAAAGAAACGGATACGAGAGACTCGGGATGAGGAAAGCGTCGAAAATTCTAGCAGAACGGACAGCAAATCCGGTGGATAAACTTTGTTCACCGGCTACCACCTTTCTGACAGGTTATTCGAAACTGCATTAACAGCTGCACACGCTGCGACTCATATCACTCGGAAAAACCGTGCCGGGGTCCGGGAGCTCGAACGTTTCAAAGCGTCCGTGATCTTCGGTCGACAAAAAAATCCTTTTAAATCCCGTACCAGAGGACCAGAGGGAAAAAAAGAGGATGGCGAATTGACCCAGTGCCGGGTCAGCTCGAAACGATTCCCTCCGCAGTTGTGTCGCCCCGATCAAAGCGTCCAGAGCTATCTTGAGAACCTAGAGGATTCGACGGTTCCCTAATCGGGACTGTGAATACCAAAAAAATCGCGTCGATAGTCGAACGCTTTCGAGAATATTTTATTTGGTTAATTTCGAACCTGGCCAGGTTCGCCCTACATCTGGGTTTTGTAGGATTTTAATTCGTGATCCCAGATATAGGGCACATCTAGCCGGGTTCGAAACTAACCAAATAAAATATGCTCGTTCTAAATAGAAAAATGTCACCAATGCTGTAATAAAAATGTTATAAAGAAATAATAAAAATCGACATAATTTTCGTAGACTTTTTAATTTTTTTCTTCGGTAATAACAACTTTCCGTCATATCTCGAGAAGTTATAGGACGCCACGGTTCCTTAATCGTAACTGTAAATTCAGAAAAGAGTTGCATCGATAATGGAACGCCTTCTAGAATATTTTATCGCTTCTGGCAAATGGTGGAATAAAATTCTCTGAGATATTAAAATAGTCCGATCGCTTCGGATGCTCCAGTGGCTATTTCTCGATCTTGTCATCAAAAAGCAACGCAAATGAATGCCTGATGCGAACGGTTCGAACTGGGTGACGATCTCGATCGTCAATGACTGCAAAATGTATAAAGGTACTCCAGCTATCTGCGACTCGAGGAAATTCTAAAATGCAGTTTTCAAAGTACAGGTCGAACGACGGGATAATTAAGCAAAGAATTTAGAAGCATGCAAGAATACCTCGATATTATTTTTCATTCAGTGAGAAAAGATTATTAGAGACATAAATAGATATATTAAAATTTTTATTTTGCATCTACATCGTATTCAAATCTGTTAATAAATCTACGTCTCATTGAATAAATAGTCGCAGCGAGGTATCTTCGACTCGTTGGGAGAGTAACGTCGATTTTTCAAACATTTATAAATTCACAGTCTGGCAATAAACAATTCGCAAGTGTCGTTTTAATACGTACACATTGCGTTATATTTTCAAAAATTGCGCAAACCATGAGCCCCAAGTCCACGCGTAAATCCCGGCATAAAAATTTCCGGGCGATGTTCCAACTCATATATTCTCATACGAGCCGGGGGCTTTCTTAAACTTCCGTAAAGTTTGATAGAAACGAAACACACGGTGAACGTTCGTGGGTAATAAATCGTGGCGAAATGAAGCGGCGTCGCTAAACTGTTGCGTTTTCCCGGTGTAACGCACGCACGTCGAAAGTTTAATTCTTCGGGTGAGCACGAAATGAAATGAAAGCTTGGCGGCAATTTCTGCCGGAGGATTAAGCATCGAGAGAGAGAGAGAGAGAGAGAGAGAGAGAGAGATAGGGTGAGAGGGAGAGGTAGGGTCTCTCACCGGAAGTTGTGGACAAGTCTGGAAGGAGACGAATGGTTCTGGAGAGCAGTGGAACGCGATACTCGACGAGGAAAAGCGTTTAGAGAGTTAGGACAGTTCGGGCAGGTCCTCGTGATTTACCGGCCGACATAAATAATAAACTATTACGGGGAAGCACGAAAACTCCCGGCGATTATCGAACGACGGGCGGCGGAATTTCAAATTTCCCACCATTCGAAATGTATGAGCCGGACGACGCGACGGCGGCCGCGCCCGGAAAACCCCGGCGCATTTACAAGCACAAACACGAATCAGTGTAAACTCCGGGCGTTCTCATGATTGCACATTATAGACCCATTGAATAGCGCAAAATCCTAGGCTCTAATTAATCCTAAAAGCTCCTACTGCGCCCGGCAAACGGATCGAACGATCCACACCGCATTTGCAAATTTAGCCACGGGAACGTTCGCGCGGACATTCGTAAAACGCGCTCACAATCGTTGCTCCGATGAATATTTTATACATGCTGTAATGGCTAATAAACTATAAAATGCGCGGCTAATTGATTGGGGGCCGGTCGATGCCATCGGTGAAATCGAAAACCAGTCGAAAATCATAATTCTCCAGTACGATAATGCGAAATAACGGTACGCGAGCTGATTCCCTGAATCACAGCTCGGATACGTTTTATGGCTTGAGTGGTTAAAGTAAATTCAAGCCGTTTCGCCTCGAATTTTCGGCTATAGTAAATCCTCTCTCTGTTAACTTGATAAGGATGAAACTTATTTAACGAACGTGCCTCGTATATGTTCAATGCATATCGTTCGGCTGATGAGTTTGTTATTTGTTAGCCGTGGAAACAAATTTAGTTGAATTTTAGTTCGTTGTATTACATTACTCGATTTTCGGCTTAACTGCCTCGGATTTGTGAAATGAAATTTGCCAAACCAATGTGCTATAATTAGACAGTGGAGCTTGAACAAAACTTTGTACGAAGTAAAAGTTGTCTGCATCAAGACGGAGAATAAAAATTTCGGTCATAAAATTTCTAAATTAAATACACGGGAACTATTTGTCCCAGCGCTGGTTGGTTTACTGTTAAATCATTTGAATGAATTAAAAGTACTGTATCACTATCCTTAAACTCCTCCAACGACCCTACTGTATCAAATTCGCCACTTCGTTTTCGTTACAAGCGCGCAAACTGCGCGTCGCAACTACCATTCCCCGGCGCTGCGTTAATTGCATAGCCGCGCCCATATATTCAAATATCCGTTAAAATAGGGACTTCTAATCGCAGTTTCATGTTCCCAGAATGCAATATTCCGATTCTACCGGTCGGTAGTTATGACACGGATTGTCCAGATACTCGAATTATCGAATAACAGAATTTTCCATTGTGGAAATCAGCAGCGCTGACAACTGTCGACGGTTCCACTGCGCCTATGTAATTGAAGTAATTACTGCCGCTTTTTCGGGGAATTTGTTCTCGTCATCCGACAGTCTACAATAATTATTGAACGTTCGATTCTGCGATGTTACTTGTTACAACGGAACAGAGTTGGGGGCAGGTACTCTAAAACGTTCGACGCGTATCCTATATAAATAACATTATGGTAATTAACTCCTGTGCGGTGGTGCCTGGCGTTATCTGGCGTTCTCGTGCACGTACGCGATCAACAAGTACCGCGAAAATGATTTCTCAACTCTGGGAACGATTTTATTGCGTGACTTCCCTATCGCGCGGCTCATTCGCGCACGCCGTTTTGTACTATTATTTATACTTGACGGTTAGGTGCGAAACGCTGCTTCATTACGTAACGCAGCTTGTGGAACGACACGGTTTTATGTCCAATTTGCGTTCAGGTACATCAACGTGATCATAGTACGTGTGGATAGTTCATTGTTCAATTGATTTAATCTTTTATGCAGAATCTTCAGCT
Organism: Lasioglossum morio; assembly: GCA_916610235.2. Lineage (NCBI taxonomy): Eukaryota > Metazoa > Arthropoda > Insecta > Hymenoptera > Halictidae > Lasioglossum > Lasioglossum morio. Next base: position 12,544,264 of record OU744334.1, read on the forward strand.
AGATTAATGGATTATTAGTTGTAATAATTAATTTACCGCAATTTATATTATTCTTTAAAATATTCTTCATCACTTTTTATTGTCCAAGTCTCGAGAAACGTCAGCGAAGAAAAAAAGGAAGACGTTCGAATCTAGTACATTGCAAAGAGCGTCGAATCCCACACAGGCATCGAGAATTTCAAAGAAACGGGAACATTCCTCTAGCACTCTCTCGATCCACCAGTCGAGTCACATTCCCAACATCAAACGCTCAACGTAATAACATCTAATCGCGTTCGAATCGCGATAGAAACGAAATTAGCCGACATCAAACCACCATACGCCAAGACCCAACCCGGATGTAGGTTAAACGACCAATCATTCCTCGATTCTCTATTCTCCCATCATCGAATCTCAAGAAATATTGAACCTTCCATTCTATTGAATTCTTTCGCTCCACTTCCCCTGCCGAAAAACCAATACGAAAATCTCCCCTTCGAAACATTACAAACAAATATCCCTCGAGAAACCAGTAACGTAGTCTACGATAAAAAATGATTCACGTGTTTTGTCTTGCGATTGCTAAATGTTAATGTAAGGAGAAGTTTCAAATATCATAGCATTATAGTATATAAATTAATTAATAAATATTGACAAAAAGGGACTCAGTTCCGTGTCCTTGAAACATGTTGTCTAGCTCAACATTCTGAACAATTTTTTCCAATACATTATACCCGTGGCTCGGTCTCAGTTTCCGTGATATAAATTTTTATTGAACTCGTGTTTGTTGCAAATTTTCATATATCGAGGCAAACAACAAATACAGCAGACTAGGACTGTTGATATTAAATCTGTGGTACAAAAATTCGTCGATTGCTTTTCAAGACCAAAATTAACCATCGCCTCCAGCTGCCAGCAAACTCCGGAATCCACGGTCGACTTTGTGTAAGGCAGATCCGTGTAATAATTAGGGCGAATCTGTAACGGTGAGGCGAAGCGTGAAATGTTCGGCGTGGAAAGCAAAGCCGGCAAACCGAAAGTAATTCACGAGCGAAAATACCTTCGGCGAGGTTCGCCGATACGGACTCCGCTTATCAATTAGCGAGATGTGTCCCCTCTGCGCGGCTGCGAGTCGAAGAGTGAGAGGGATTGAGAGAGAGAGAGAGAGACAGAGAGAGAGAGAGAGACAGAGAGAGAGAGAGAGAGGCCGCGACTGCTCGCAAATTAGAATTATTATTCGGCGCGGTCCGCTTTGGCTGCACCGGCAACAAGAGAATGCATTCGCCGCGCTCCAGTTCGCCAATCTTGGGGTTGCTGGCTGGCAGAAACGCGGGTTTCACCGGGATTAAAGCGCATCGAGGGATCATATCTATGAACCAAGTGGATGGGGCTCCATTGTACACCGGTACCGGCCGAGTATATACGAGACATTGTGGCGACCGTCGAAACACCATTTGTTTTCGCGAAACCGCAAGTTAGCTCGCCCCTCTACACCCCTCGCCGCCACGCCTAGCCGATAAGCGTGTGTACCCCGCGTAAGTCAATTCGAAGTTTCCACTGAAACCCGCTTGCAACAACGAGCCGCAAATCACCAGCTTGCGTTTGCCAGATGGCAAACTCCGATCGCGATCGAACGAGCAAACACCGTGAGAAACTGCAAAAAAATACGCGGGACCGGCTGAAACGGAGGAGGATCCGCAAGCGTTGGTTAAATAATTTATTCTCAAGTGTTCGCAGAGTTTCGGTTACCTGCGATTCGCCACTGGGAACCCGTAAATTCTCGGTTTCGCTAAAAATGTTCCAGCCACCGCGCCGCTCAGACGTTGTCTGTCCGTAAATAAATCGAGAACGAAATCGTTTAGGCGGACGCTCGCGAAAATTCACTCGGCTGACAGCACGTCTGAAAACGATCCGTCTAACGGAAACGATTTCTTGCAGTGATTGTTGCCGACGACGGCTGTGTGGACTGTTATTTTGCCAAGTTTATTAGACGGTAAACGCTATTTTTGAGGAGCTGCCTTGATCTCACTGACAAGCGCATAATCAAACGCGAACTGCACGGTCTAAGCAAAACGCCTATCCCCTCCGATGCGAGGCATACCACCGAGCAGCCAAGGAGCTTGAACTACCTCGGTCTCCGAGCAGTGTAAAGTACAAACATATCGCGTCATACGATACTAATAGAATTACAAAACTTTTTTATTTTTCATTATCTCGTTTTGAGACTTTCGCTAACCTATTTGTGGCTCTTTTCTTATTAAAATGACACTAACTACTTCTTTTTTTGAAGTGAAACTTCTTTGCTGAGGGTAAAGAAAATTTAAACTGAGAATGAACGGAGAAAAATAATCTCTTACCCCGACGGGATTCGAACCCCGGTCCACCAGCTGGGGACAACCAACGATCTCTAGAATGATTGCGAACATTTTTTTGATAGCACCAATTTTGGATAGTATTTTGAAATAGAAACGACAAATTCTCTTCGTATTGTAATCACAAATTTGTATAAATATCCACAGAGTTCGGTTACTGGAAATGCTCCACATATAACCTGGAGGTTCAAAGTGTAAGACTGAGCCCGAGCCCTTTGTCTCGAACAGTACTACCGTGGTTCAACAGCAAATAACAATTCTAATTGAGGGATCAGTCGTGTAGCGATAAATTGAATATTGTGGCCTGTTCCGTCTCGTTCGAGGGTCATAAATCATTCATCGGTCGGTATAACGGGAATCAATAATTCTCGCGGTTTCGGTACCCCGGCCTTAAATACTACGGTCGGCCCGGTTTGGACCGGTGTCGCTGCTTTAATTTCATAATATTGCCACCGGCCGTGTATTGGGATTCTCGTAAACAGCCCTCGAGCTTTCACCTGCACTCCAAGGTAGAAGAAAGGCAACCCCCCCGATATAAGACACGTTCCACTTCGTCTTCTTCTTGTTTGGTTCTTCGAGCCGTCTCGAACCTCCATCCCTGAACTGGTGACACCGGCGAGATGCAATCGATAACTCTTGACACCCTGCTCGCAAACATTTTAATTTCATAAGCGAACTCGTCCAGTCGATGCTGGCCCTCGGGACGTTCCTGAAATCTTTCAAGGCTGCTCTCGTTCTGCTGAGAGTTACGTTATCGAATTAGATACACTGTATGGTAACAATATTTTTTAAATTTCACTATTTGTCGTAATGCTTTGTATACAAGGTGCGTTATTATTTTTCAACCATATTTGCGATGGTTTGAGAAAAACTTTTAGAAATCAGGAAATGATCGTCGGTAGAAGTAAAGCGTCCATTTACGAGACTTCTTTTCGACCTTTTTCTCTGCAGATTCCACTTCCACCCCGGCCATTTTTCTTCCGTCCACCCCTTCGTCAACATCCTCTGCAACCCTCCTCCACCGTTGTCTCCACAGATAGTAATCCACCCTTGTCCTCCGCCCTTCACCGCGAAACAACCCTCTGTACGCGCGTTCCTCTCGCGTTGCGGAACACCGACACGTGCTGGACACGCATTCCACTGGGGGTTTCATTATCAGCGGAAATAACCGTGGCCTGTCCAAGGTCAACCGAGCTTATTGCGATACAACTGTTCCGAGGCGGAAACAATAGGGCCGGGTTTCGAGAACCCACCGCGTCGGGGGCTGCTTTATGGCGCGATGGTTATTCTCACCGGGTCGTTTTAGGGGTTGGAAAGGAATTGAGGGAATTGAAATAGCTGCTCTACTTTATGATCGTGTTTTGTGATTCTCGGGGTGGAGGATCTCTGACCTTGAGCATGGTGTTACGATATTTCGGCCTGATTAGCGAGCTGTTGTAATTAACGCGTTCACTGTGTTCGAAGAATTACTGCTGGTAGGGTAGTTTTGTAAGGGATGTTTCTTATCGTAGCAAATAAAATTTCTGAAACTGTTCTACTAGGTTGGAGAGCAAGATCTGTCATATTTTACAGAAAACATTTAAATCAATTTATTAATATATATGTTTGATATTATTCAATGATATAATTTCGATTATTTGTAACTACTTGTTGCCACCTTTCAGATAACCTGTCAAAATTAGCTACGTATTTAAAATATGACAGAACTTTCCCTCCAATCTAAAATATTTGTAATGAATAATGTAAAATTGATGGATATACGAGAATTGTCCAGCTTTTCGCGATTCCGGTTCTCCATGGCAACAGCTCTGACGTAGTGCAACGCGCCGCGGAAAAATTTATACGCCTCGTAACGCTCGCCGGCGATCGCTCTTTTTCTCGCGTCGTTCTAGTCCATTTGCGAGACAGTCGGGACCCGAACCGCGGGGGATGTGACCCTCGAATTACGGTTGCTGCGATCACGGGGTCGACGGTAAATCGAAACAAAATATTCCCGAGTTGGAACGATCGCGCTCGTTGTTGTGTAATCACGAGACTGATGCTCTCCCCGTTATTTTATTCCCCCACCGTGTATATTACGCCCCAGAATGTTCGGCAGTATTTTTTATATTTTACTTGTCCTTCCTTACGCCAGTGTTCGCCATTGAACACCGACCTAGTGGACAGGTGAATGCATAAAACATATTTGAATTATGTGCTTGATGATTTCTTCGACTTCCTCGTCGAAAAGTAACAAGTTCCCGGTACTTGCCTGGAGGATCTTGGAAAATCTGCGAGACTCGCAGAGTCCAGTATTAATTTATGACTGAGGAGGGAGAAACATGGCGTCGGCTTCTTGTGGAAAGTTTCGGGGACAATTTTGCCGGAGAGATTGATTCTGTTCCCCGGGTACACAGAGTCCCCGACAGGAATCGCGAAAAATCTGTTTGCGAAAGGTCGACGGGTACCCGAACCGCTTCCTCTTAATTAACTCGAGTCGTTAATGAAAGTCGAAAAGTTATCGTCTTAAGTGGCGAGCACACATCTCATAAACCCACGGCGGAAATCCTTTCGGATGAGGCTGATGCCTCGGAGTTCGCTCTTTGTTCGCCAAGCAAGCTTAGCGAAATTTCTATGAGTACACAGAGAGAGAGAGAGAGAGAGAGGGTAAGGGAGAGAGAGAGGGAGAGGGGAAGGAGAAAGAGAGAGAACGCGAGCGCAGTAATTGTTTGAAGTGCGTTACGAGCAATTGGAGCGATAACGTACATACATGGTGCCTTGTACCGTTGTATTACACCTTTCCTCGTGGAATTCACGGCGTTGAACAATATTTACGTAGTTACATCCGCCGTATTATTCATGTTACATGCATACTGAGCATTCTGCTCTAGTATGCAGGAAACAACGTCCGCTAAAGGACATTGTACCTTACCCGTTAAAAACTTTACACGGCCTACGCTTCAATTATGCACTCTAATATAAGCAGCCCTTGAAAAATATGGCACTGGAGGTGCACGAAAATTTGCGCAGCGTGGCCAAAAATTGCGAAATTGTCGAATAACACTGAGAGACTCTTTATATTTCATTTTAGCAGTTTCAGGGAGTAATATCATTTAATTATTCTAATTGAGTATATAATATTTGACTATAATTTTGTAGAGTTGACAAAAATGAATGTTATTCTCAGTCAGACGCAAGCGACTCTATTTATATTGTTATTGTTATTTTAAACAACTACAAATATTTTCGCGTTGTATCGCGTACCTCATAAAAAGATACAATCAAATATATACTGTTCAAATTATATTTCGAGAAATTCTAACACTTGTAAATCTTTAGAAGGTGTCTTTCGATCTGACGATCGGTGTCAAATAAATTTGAATCAAAGTGGCCGGGCTGCTAGTGCGCATATTCTCGCGGAAGTCGCTTGTATGTTCGCGAAGTGGTGGCCCCGGGGAGTGTAACACGATGGTATTCGTTGGCTGCGTTTTCGCTATTTCAACGAGAGAGAAGGGGCAGCCTCTCTCATATCTACTCGTTGATATTACATTTCTTTAAGTATTTACCTTGCAGTTTCCGGCGAGCTATTCCGTGCAGTTTTCTCTCCCTCTCTCCCTCTCTCTCTCTCTCTCTCTCTCTCTCTCTCTCTCTCTCTCTCTCTCTCTCTCTCTCTCTCTCTCTCTCTCTCTCCTCGTTCACCCCGTGCGAAGCCACGCCCGTAGTAAGAGTATAAACAGGGTATTTGTTTTTATTCCCGGGCCGAAGACAAAGTGAATCCGCGCTGGGTAGAAGCAATTACCGAGAACGAACCGTATCAAGTTTAACCATTCTCCATGGCGTGTTCTCCGCCGTATCTGCTCCCGGATGTTAACGCTTTGTCGCACCGAGAGCACAAAAGAAGCGGAAACGCCGCGCGTCGCCCGTTAAAGATGCGTCCGCCTCGCCAGACCATTATTATTGGGAATATTCTTTACATCTGTACACCCGTTGTCGTCGCTTTGTTAGGTTATAATTGAGCCGGCGATCTCCCTCTCCCTTTCTCTACTGCCCCGCCGTTATGTCAAGACGCTAAAGGTCGCCTCGATCAATTGCTGGATTCCGTTGTCGGACCGTATTACCCAGGGAACAACGAGATAACGAGCTGTGAATGTTGAGTCGCGGGAACAAATGGCTGATTTAAGGATCCCGGGATTTATCCTGTTGCCCGGGCAACCGGTCTCTCGTCTTTCTTCAATTTTTCTTACTTTATAACAAGCTTTTGTCTTCGCGACACGGTAGTTGCGTCATTTTGTTACGTTGTTCCCGAGGATTCGAGTTTTACTTGCGGATCAGCGGATTGTGGTCCTTGTCAAGGTCTGATCGAGGAGAGATACAATAAAGAAACTGTAATATAAAATAATTCAAAAGAGTCTAGTTGGACCCCGTTTTTCGCAATAGATGTAAAGATTTTTTTTATTATGCATACTGATCCACAGTGTTCGGGCTCAACCGTCGGCTGCGCCCGACTACTTCGGGAGCATCGACCGAGCGACTGAAAGGACCGCCACGGTCCCCAAACAAACAGGCGCGATCGCCTAACGGTCGCACGCACGGCGACAAATACAGGCGGTTTTTGCCGCTCGTTGCCGAATCGTTCGGCAAATCGAACCCCGCGACGCCCTTCCCCGCGCATGTAGACGCGTGTATATAAATGTCCTCCGCGGACTGTCGACTTTGAATCTCGAAGTCAACACAGTGACGAGCGCATTATTGCGTAACCACGCGAAGCGTACGCGACTCCTGCGACTCACGGGTTTTGTAACCAGCTTTTTTTGTGATAATAAAGCATTAGTCGTTGCTCTGTGAAGCCCATATTCGGAGTTTCTCTCGAGTTCGTCCCATCGTCCTTACCGGTAATTCAAAAAACGGACGGAACACACAGTCTAATAGTGAAGCAAATAGAAACATGAATTTCTATTTTGGCGGAAATTAAAAATTATCTACAATTTTCTTATTAGCACACTGATAGCTGATCTACAATCTATTAGTATTAAGAGACAGATGAAGAATGTTCATCGCCCCACACCATTTCCAATATGAGAACCCTAAAATTTCTGATACACCATGATCGAGTCAGTCCGAAGCCAGTCCATCGCCGTCATGTTCCGCTAACACCCGCGAAAACTATCTTGCATGAGCGGGGTCGACCGCGCCATAAACCCGGGGCCATCAAAAATGCATCGTTCACGAGTCGCGCAAAGTCGAGCCAATTTCTCTTTCAGTCTCTCGTGAAACATGCATCGCAGCTGCTCAACAGATGACAGGGTAATCATGCTGCAATGAAGTAGTCAGTGCAGCGGGGTCGGAGCGTCATCGGTAAAAGTGGTTGCCTAATTAATCACTGTAACTCAGGGTAGGATCAGAGACAAAGATAGGGAGAAAGAGGCGAAACGTTCGTTTCCTGCGACAGGTAAATCGTCCTTATAAATTCGGCGGCGGCGCGTTTACGCGGGCGTGACGTTTAGCTTCGATACCGCGTCGCATTATAATGGAACTTTAATATCAATTTATGGTAAGCGTTCTGTGATGGCTTAATCTCCAGTTATACCGAGCCGCACGGTCTACCTAAGGGGCTTACAGTTGCTTCACATTATTACTGATGTATGCGTGTTCACGATCAGTAGCCTAGACGCCCCGGCAGGAACGCTTATAGGCGGCCGAACCATTCCGTTGGCCATGTGCTAACCACGCTTCATCCATTCCCAAGGCCCCGAATCCCCGTCGAAACCATCGCGATATTTATTCCGTCCATCGTCCGTGGTTTCCACGGCGTCATGCCGCGCCTTTACGCTCCGCACCGCTCCGCACCGCTCCGCACCGCTCCGAACACCTCCAAAACCATACCGGACCACTTAACGCTGTTTGTAGCGGACCTTCGATCGTAATACTCCTGCAGCCTCGCAAATCCGCGCCCTATGAAGCCGTGTATTCGCGATTCGATTGTTTCCTTCATTTTCTACAGAATGTTTCTTGATTAATTGCCCACGGAAGTCATGCAAGATAAAAAGCTATAGTTTGTCTTTACTGGAGACATATTAGCGTCACGGGTCACGTTCAAGAGTATTTATACATTTTAATAAATCACGGTATTTGTCCGTACAAAAGGCTCTCCGGTTCCTATCAATAATTTCCAGTATTGGTGGCTCGGCTCACGGAGTCCGGCGAATTCTCTGCTGTTCATGTTTTAAACGAAGGCGACGGTAGCGGCCGCTGGAATTGTTTCCGCGTTGGTCGGGAAGAATTGATAAAGCTCGGTATTAGCAGTTCCGCCCGGTGGCGAAGCAATGGCCGGTATTTTTCTCTTGTTAGAGTTAATCCAGCGTATTGGCTTGTTTCATTTGAGGAGGTACCATCGTAGATTACCTTCGAATCGTTGTGGATTTACCTCGATCGGCCGATTGCGAGCGGTTAACGTTGTCTTTCGCGAACCGTAGAATTTCTTTTCACCGTTCCCATCGGGGAATTAAAAACAGAACCGTTCCGGCGAACGTTTGCAACAATTCGATACGTTTATATACTCGGGAAACGCGAAACGTTTATCGAAATACGTTTCGAAATTTTACGGCCCTTACGGTTAAACAAGAGTTAGCTCAGGTTGAAATAAATATCCTGCAGAAATAAATTCATTAAAAAGTAATGAATTATTTTCGAGTACAGTGGGCAATGTTTATATCATACACAATTTAATTTCATGTAGTGGAGTTTGTGTTCGCACGTGAGAACACGATGGCAAGATTTTTTGCGAATCCAATAGATTCGGGATGATTTAGAGTCAGGCAAATAGATTCCGGATGATTTACGATCGAACAAGTAGACTAAGGAGATGATGTAGAGTCAGACAAGTGGAATAGGCTTAGTTAATGATCGAACAAGTAGAATAGAGTCGACTTGTGGTCAGAAAAGAGGAATGGGAGATCAATTATCAGGGAAGTAGATTAGGGATGATGTATGATCGAACGAGTGGATTATGGGCACGATTTAGGATCAGTCAAGTGGAGTAGGGCTGGTCTACGAGCATGAGAGTAGATTATACTGATGATTTACGGTCGGACGAGTAGAATAGGGCTGGTTTATAATGAAATAAGTAGAATAGGGACGATGTGGTCAGGCAAGTAGAATATGGATAGTCAGACAAGTAGATTCAGTTCGATCTACTATTGAATAAATGGATTCTAGACATTTTCTATAGCAAAGCTCGCTCTGCAAATATTCTTATTATTAACAAATTCGAACAACGGTTAATTCTGAATTTTAAACGAATTATTTTGCACCGTTCCGAAGCTAGCTGTGCACAATGTGCAAAAAATAATGTCCATCGAAATACAAAAGGATTGTTCCTGTTAGCAGCGCCGAAACGGAAAAAGCAAATTCTCGTAACACGCTTGCATCGCGATAAAACACCCCTGCAGAGAAGCTCAATTAATGAACCATGTATTTTCGGGAGATTTGCTACGGATTTACGGATGATATAGAAATTATACGAAAGATTTTTTTTTTTAACAATACCACCTGGCCATCAGGTTGCATCGACGTTCGGCAAGTCGAGAACAATCGCGTCTGTTGCACGATTATTCGACGGTAAAGCCTCGAAAATGAATATTCCCGCGCCATTTGATCTTTTATCCATGAATCGTCTGGCGGCCAACGGTCTTCGTTACTTGTTTGGCCCTCTCGGGCGTCTCGATTTTAATGGCAGAAGCGTAAGATGGGGACGACAGTCGCTAACGAGACCGTCGTTACACGGTTGCAATTATCGGCGATAATCGATATTTCGATAATTGTATATTTTGACCGACTGACTGGGCCGATAATAAAACGCGCGCATAATGGCGCTTAATAAGACGCGAACGGAACGATTATACGCGGCATTACTGTGTCGGTTGTTCATCCTGCCAAAAACCAATTAGTTCCGGGGGAATTCTTGGTCATTAGGATCGTTCTCAATTTTTGATTGACATTTGTTTAATTTACAAATTACTAGAAGCTAAAAGTTTCCACGTGAGTCTATAATTCAATTTTTTTAGGACTTCTAAAGATAGAATTAAAATTATTATTGGAACATAATATGAGACTTAAATCAAGGTTTAAAAACGTAACGAAGAGAAGAGGAATGATAGAATTTTACAATGCGATATGATTTTTGGTTTAGTCTGTATTATTCCCTCTACGTCCCTTTATTTTCCCAATTTGAATACCCTAACAATGATCCATGATATTAATAATCCATTGTTTAACATATTTTACGAACAGCTGTGAATTTTCTGCGAATAATTAAACAAACAGGAAGATTTTAACAAAATAGAGATCGACCCAAAGGTCGAGGCGTAAAATATAATTTGACCAGTTTTTATTAACGTTTCAGCTATTGCTGAAACTCTGACCTAGATCTTCGATACGTATTTCAACATAATTAAATGTATTATTGATTTATAAGCTTGTATGGGTTTTTACGGAATACACAAAACGGCAGAAAAGTGCGAAATTTAATAAAACGATATATAAATTTCATTTCAATTTCCCGCAAGCATTCACACAGAGAATAGAATTTCATTTAATTCAAACAGCTTCTTTGAATTTCCCGATAAAAATATAAGTTCTCATGAAGTTTCGCGGCGTAGCTGGCAAACAAGAAATTGAAATTCCAATTGTGACCTGCCATTTTAATCTGTCACGGAAGTCGTAGCTTATTTCGAACGCACAAAGAGATCATTTTACACCTGTAATGCCGACTGATTCGGTATTCTTTTGTATGTCCATGATTGTACGTATTCAAGGAAAATATTTCGCTTCAAACATTTTATACATTCCAAATAACGTAATTCACTGCAAGACAGTGAAAAATTGATTAGTTCATTTCAGGTTAATGATTTCAGAACTGTCTTTCCGTATAATGATGCAAAATTTGCAAAGGGTCCATTAGGCAATCGACATACGAAGTGTCGATTCATTCCAAGACCATAGGATTCCAAGCAGAGGGCGAAAAACATTTGTGCAAGCCAGCACACAACATTTTTCTCCCTGTAGATTAGGTATTATTGCCGGGAGCAATTCGATCTATCTTGTAGGGGCTCCGCCAAAAATCCCGGCATCGTCTAGCAAACGAATCGACTGGTTCCCCTTCGTCCAAGCGGAATTATCGAGTGTTTGGCAGCGATGATAGCGCGGTTGATATTTCACGCACGTAAAAATCGACGGGGAGAAAAAAAAAAGAAGGGAAAGAAGGAGAGCGTCGACCGGTAGGATCGCTCGTGGCCGACGGTATCCGGTTCTTCGAGGCATTATCGGTAATTACAGCCTTCATGAGCGGTAATGCGGCAGATAGGGGGCGCATTCGTGGCCGGCATGGCTGGACAGGGGATCGCTAAAGTGCAAACGTGCGGGGGTGGCCACGAGGAGCTGCTCTGACACGCGATTCTCCTTCTGCGAAACCTGAAGCGAACGTGGAATCGTTCGGTCATGTAAGCGCTTAAGTTACTTTTCACGCCTCCGTTAGTCTCTCTCCTTTCTCTCCCTCGACTCCGTTGCTCTGTGTAAAATTTTCATCAAAAGCGATAAATAATTTTTAATGGACATTTTAATGGACGACATTTTTCTATTTCGGTCTTCATGGTAGACTTAAAGTTACAGTGCTATTAATTTTTTATCTACAAGTTTCTTCTTCTCTTTCTGTCTTGCTCTTTCTCTTTCTTGCTGTCTCCACGAGCTACAGTTACACGGAGCAACCAGTCGACGGACGTTTTAATGCGTTCGTCGAACGTGGCATCGTTTCGAAATGGATTAGCGTGAACGACAAAGCCAGCGTCTGGCTGAATGACGAAACGAAAGGAACGAGCTATTGTTTCGCGAAGAGTATCGATTGGGTCGGCGCTTTTTCATTACGGAGGATGAGTCGGTGAAAAGTGTCACTCGGAGGCAACTGCGTGAACGAAATGTTTGAATACGTTGTGCGTTTCGGAAGAACACCGGTTGACGCCGCATACTGATGCTTAGAAGATCTGCCACACGGATGGAAACATGTGTTATGCTCCTTTTCTTCGCCCGTTCTGTTGCTGTCCAAATGAAAATAAAATGCGAACTGAACGTCACCACTGGAAGCCAAACATTTTTTACTTTTTTAAATGTAACCCTGTAGGTTTTGACGAGACGATGCAAAAAATCAAGTGTTAATGTTACGAATTCACTGGTTCAAAAGCAGAATTCTTTAAGATGATAACGTTTCCGGAATTTTCCAAAATTTTACAATGACGTGCACACTACCAAGGATCAATGGAAACTGCTGAGGGACAGCTTGATACGATTATTTTGAATAAACCGTCGTTTTTTTTTTCTCGTGAGTAGACACCGGCGCGTCCAGTGACATAAATAAACGGTGTCGGGGCGGACTCGCATTCAAGTTTTAACAGAAGGCGCAATTGCGAACAATGGAATTACATATCTCGACCCCTGGTTAACGCTGTATCGCACGTGCGGGACACATGTATTTACATTGTTAATAGATACCACGCGCGGGCGCGAGTATAGCATAGGAACAGGTCTCGTAATTCTCCCGGCTTTCCGTCGGGTTTCCACGAAAATTCCTGGAGTCCGTGTCTCTCGCTCAGCTTTTTGTTCCGCGAATTTATTCGTCGCGAAACTACAAATTAACCATCAGTTGAACAATGTTATCCGGAACGTGTCGCGATCGACGATCTCACCCATTGATCGCCGATACAACGGAGCGACGAATATTCCCACCATAGTTTTTCCCGAATTTGTTTCGCTATTTGGGATCGCGTATCGATCCGCGATCGATATTTGATGCTATTAGAACGGCTCGGTGCTTGGATTTATGGAATTGTCCGATGATATTGTTTATCGACTGTGGATGTTTATACATTTATAACGTGTACGGCCTTGACACCGAGATAAAAGAATGTATAAATGTGTTTTAGAATATGAAATTAAATTCTTTAATTTAAATCAATCAGTCTCATTATAAAAATAATCCGCAGTCTCTTGAGTGTATCATGTGTATGAATATTTTTTAGTTTTTCTTAGCCGTTCATGCAGTATATTCATTCAATATAAAATTTGTCTATACGAATAGAAATGGAAATAGTAACTAAACTGAAACATGGTTCATAAAATGCATAATCGAGCTTCTCCACTCCATAACGAAGTACCGCTGCCAATGACGGCTCGGCCACGACCTCACTAATGGGTTCTCCTCAATATCCTTTTAGCCCGAAGATGCCCAACAGCAAACATACTTACAACAGGGCGGACAACAGGGAGTCAAGTGGGATCTTTGTAACGTCTTGGTCGAGTGAAGCCATTATGAAACGACAGGGCTATTTAGCTCACAATTCCTTAGCAGCCCTCTGTACCCCTTTTATTTGTCCTAGCGATTCCTCGAAGATTTTGGTGAGATTGAAATCTGTGTATTGTTAAGATCATTGTTTTAGCAACTTTCGTCTACACATGTATGCGTAGAGTAATAATAATGATGTACATAATGATAAAGTGGATCTAAGCACAAGGCTCGATTTTGGTGAGATTGAATATATTGTGAAGATCATTGTTTTAGCAACTTTCGTCCACACATGTATGCGTAGAGTAATAATAATTTAGTACAGTTCCAACCGGCTTAGTGACTAGTACCATTCCATTGAATTTGATTTCATTATGTTTCTTTTCACAATTAGTATGTATGTATAAACACCTAATTTTCATAACTATTAAATAGTCAGTTTAATGAATAACAAATTTTGTTATTTTAATTTTTACAGACGCGGACTTTTCTTGAAAATGGTTCAAAACAGAACCGAAACGTCGAAATTATAATTCTGCAAAATTGCTAATTTTTGTATTTGTGATCGAACCTGTAGCGCCGATATCATATAGAGCATAAGTAATAATAATGATGTAAATAATGATAAAGTGGATCTAAGCACAAGGCTCGATTTTGGTGAGATTGAATATATTGTTAAGTTCATTGTTTTAGCAACTTTTGTCTACACATGTATGCATAGAGTAATAATAATGATGTAAATAATAATAAAGTGGATCTAAGCACAAGGCTCGAAATGCTTGAAATAAAAGAAACGGTCTTCCGGTGGATAAAGCGTTAAATAGAGGACGTGCGGTCACCGTAAAGACGACGTGAATTCCCATTGCAATTTTCAGTATCGAGACGCAATGGGTGTCGGGAATGCTCGAAGGGCGTGTCGCGCGAGCTTGTTTTCCATCGGACTTAATTGCTGTAAGTTTGATGCGTTCCTTAGGGCCGACCGGTCGGTGCTTTCTCATGTTTAGCCGAAGTAAATAGAGGGAAATGGAGGAACGTGTCTGGCGTTGCCGGAGGGCAGGGTCCGGATAAAAATGTCACACTCCTGCGCCCCCGGGGGAATAAGCGAGCCCAAGAGTAACTGAGTGACATGTAGACAGAACGTAGAAAACGGAGGGCAAGTCTCGCGTGTTGCCCGAGAAAACTGTACACGTTCTTCGCTAGGCTCGGTGCTCGCAACGGTGTTAGCTTTATCCTTTCGTCTATCTCGGGACCTGGTCTTCCGTGGGGGACATCGTCGTTTTCGAACGAATTTCAAGTGTCTTCGAATCGATGCTCTTTACCAACTGGTTCCCGGGATCCTCGTGAACACGCGAGTTTATAGAAATCGATGCGATACAACGCAAACAACCTGTTCCTCGGAAATTTCGAGTCCTCTCGTTGTTACCGGGACTGCTTCACGCGAATCCGAACCACGCCGAGATTCGAGTATTTGTTGTTCTTTTGTGTTACGGGAATTGGCGGAGTTTTCGCAGAGTTACTGCAAATTAGTGCATGGATGATTATAACCACAATGCAGTGATTCTTGCAATTGATTCGAGAAATTGTCGATTTTCAACCCTACGTATTGGCCGAAGCAATTAAATTAGTGGATTTACAATTGTGGCTTTTCAGAAAGTAAGAATGCCATTGTATTATTTTGAACTGATTCTAATTATCGAGAAAGTGAAATAAACGTCTATGTGGCTTCGTTGTCTTGCTTGGTCCATTTTTTTAGAAAATAAGAACAGTTGAAATATCTAAATTTGTCAAAAATCGTTAATTTAATATGGAAAGTATTTCTCCAGCAACAGAGTAAAATGATACTCTAAGCTTGAAGACACGGAAGAGGATATTTTGTCCACGGTAACCCGAGGAAGCCGGTCGCAAATAAACGTTTGACGGAACATTAATTACCGAAACAATATCGTTCAAAGCGAAATTACTTATCAGGTAAAGCTAACAGAATTCCGAGAGACACTGTGCATCAATCCATTGCGCCAAGCCTCTTTAGAACGAGGCTGCACAATTAATTACCGAGACGAGGAACAATGACAGGTTGTCAAGGAACTACGGCGCGGTTCTTCCGGGACACTTTTAGACCGCGGCAAAGTAACACAGCTTACAGTCTTTCAGTTGTTGAACAAGCCCGGTCGTTAGAATATTTATTGCTACTTTAAGCTGACTTCGGTTTCCGCCGTCCTCGGTGAATAATGCGGCCCGGCGTTGTAAAAGTACAACCAGCCGGCGGCTCCAGCAAAAAGTAGATTTCTAACGTTCCAGATACCGAAGTTTCCCGATATTCCGATCCGCGACGACGAGCTTTTTCATCTTTCGTTCGAACGACTGTCCACTATGGTCACGGCATTGTTCGTTGTTTCACACTTTGCCTACCGGAAAACCTGTCGATTGGCTTTTTTAATCACTGTCCTATATCGAACTTCACTTTGCTCTAGCATTCTTTCAGCGGTATTATTAGAAAAAGTATTATTAACAAGTATTTTTGAAAGAAATTATAGGGGATTCTTCCTAACAAGATTATTGGACAAAATGAATGAAGCAAGATTTCAAAAGTTCGAATAGAAAATTTTACAAGATTTAAATGGTTGAAAAGCGACTCCGATTTTGCACCGGTCATCCGTGACAAAATAACGAAACCGTCGGCGAGAATAGTTTGGTTGCAATTGCCACGGAAAACCGATGCACGGGAATTGTATCCGTACTCGACGCGCAGGACACTCGCGAGACCTTTAAATCTAACTAGATTAATTGTTGCTTGAATGTCTCGTTCATTACGGATACTATAATATCGCGAGCGGCGTTCGCATGGAGTTCTAGGCGCGCAGCATTAGCAGCTATGCAATTCGGCGCATAGCGCAGTCTCGCGAAACCCCAGTGTGTAATTATGCGTGCTGGATCCACTGGATTCATAATGAAAGCACATTTTTTAACCTAATCAGGAAGTTGTGAATTTTTATTCAGTAATTTTCATTCAGAACGATATATACACATTTTTGAAAATTATTTTATATTACTTTTGATTTAGTAGAATTTGTTAAGTACATAAGTAAATTCAACTTCTATTTCTTTATCATTGCAGCAACCGATTTTCAATTTGAATTCAGACGCACAGTCCGTAATTGCCTTACTTTCGCATGACTACATGTATGTCTACATGCCGACCCTATTCTACTTTAATCTCACATTCTATTTTCCAACCAATTTGCTACTTCGTATCGATCGATTTCTAGGAAAGGTTGCAGACCGTCTATCTCCAATTTGAGAGAACCTTCTCAAGTCTGTGGAACAGCCAATATACGCAATTTTATTAGAAATAATAACAAAGGAATACAAATATAGAGGAACAATTTTCTTTTTCGATTTGAGGGAATGTAATACAACTTTCTAATATATAGTTACCAGTGAACGAGACTTATATTCGCACTCTATAACCAAAATCGAATACGTCATGTTCTACCAGTGCACGCAGCCAAGAGAGTCGTTATGTATGTCTGACTGAGAGCTGACTGAAACTACTTACATTAGAACAGACGTTACATATACCGGCAATGAAGCTTTATGCACACCTCAACTACTCATCTCACATCCAACATAGAACTTCACCCAACTTGTCTGGCTACATGGAGGCCGTATTCTACTCCAATACCACATTCTACTCCCTTCGAACTTGATATTTCATCCTGGCTCGAACATGGTTGCACTGAGACTTGTCCAGCTCCCATTTAAACCTTCCACGTTTATTAACCCATTATACTCTGCTAATTCGTCTTTTATACAGAGAAATTTAAATATCAAGTTTTTAGATTCACAATTTAATAATTCATATAAAAAAAATTTTATATTCATAATTATCACAATTTATAAATTAAAATTTTTAAATTCACAATTTTAATTGTCAAGCTCACATGCTCCGAAAAAACATGATACAAAGCTTTCTTCTAAAAGTCATCACTTAAGTAACATTTTAAAAGTACTTTTTAATAAAGCACAGTCATTCGGGATCACATTAACAGGCGACGTCTAAGGTCAACCGAAGTTCCAGTGAAAAGCAGAAGGCGAAAGTGAAAAGCGAAGGTGGTCGAAAGTCGAACAAAGTTACAGAAAAAAAAAATATTCCCGCAAAAAGGTTGAAAACTGGACATTGCCACGTGGTCGAGGTGAAAGCTATGGAGCGCGTGTCAGCGGCAGAGACTACGGAGGCGCGCGGTAATATTACAATCAATCCGAAATTAATTAGGAATTTAATTTCACGGGAGATTAACGCGTGGCACTCGGAGTGGGCCAATCCCTGCGGTAATACGGAAACACGTTTTCTCCTTCGATTAATTACCATAGATACCTATGCGTCGGGATGGCGAGCACACGCGGAGATCAATCACCGGTGCGGCATAACTGTGGTCGTTCGGTTCCGTTACGACGTGGATTTCGCGAAATGGAACGGTCGAAACCCGGACCCTATCGCCTCGTCGCTGTAAATCATTTCTATCTAATCTCCTTATCAGCCGCCTACCGTTTAAGGGGCTTTTCGCTTCGGAAAAATGATCTATCCTAGCCGGTTTCAGTTGTTTGCATTTTATGGCGTGTCAAGCCTTTGGAAATATCTCTCTCCGAGGATTCCGGATGTTTTGTCAATTCTGTGCCGCCTGAAGTTTCGAGCAAATACGATGCAAAATATTTTTAAAAAACATATCGCGTGTTGTTAAAGTGCAGCCCAACAAAATCCACAACGGTAAGAATTCCCTCGTCTAGTATTACATCACCCTCAGAAAAATTCTCGTAGATAGTCTACCATTTTCAGCGTCGCAGCAGGGGCTGTTCTTAATGTAATGTAAAAATTCCTCGAGTCATCTCGTAATAAACCGTGGCGAGGAGATGGTCGGCCGCGATTACACGGAAAATGCGAGCCGTGTTCTTAATAACTGAGATGTTTGCGTTAAATGGTGCACCCTGTATAACATTGGGATTGGTCCACTAAAACGAAGTTGATCGAGACGATCATACTGGATGGTCCATCCTGTACAAAATTTGTATTCGTCTACTAATGAATATTTTCTTTTATCTCGATCGCTAGTTTTAAATAGAAATTGCAATTTCGGCGCACAGGTTCGATCCTATGTTACTATTTTCCTAAGCAGTTTTACAAATTAATAATTCGACGTTTCGGTCTAGGTTAAGACTATCTTCAAGAATATAATTGCGTCTGTAAAAATTATTATGAGAATATATATTTCCGTGTTAAAAAGCAAAAAGAGAAACAAAAGAGAAAAAATACAGAAACCGAAACGAATGGTTTGCTGGTATAAACTTACTTGCTTAGTAACAAATTTAATTTAGATTTAATATTTGAAAACGTTATGATATGACCAAGGTTTTTTGTTTGAGGAGACGACAAATCAGATGACAAAGACCAAGCCATTGGTCGATCGATATGTGGCGGTTAATTCAAATCGAGAAAGACGTTTCTAAACGCACAATTTGACCACAGTAAAGATTTTTTAAAACTGCTTAGGAAAATAGTAACATAGGATCGAACCTGTGCGTCGAAATTGCAACGTCTACTAACGACTGAGAATAATGAAGGTGGCCAGGTTAGATGATGCGCTCTGTATAAGACCAGGTGCATGTCCGAGCAGTTTGCAACGGGTCGCTAATTGGTTTGGTCCATGAACAGGATTGCGTGGCGTTCAAAAATACACGGCGGGCCGTTTCGAAAATAAAACGAGCCTTGGGATAGCGTGTTCACGGATGGTTAACGCATTCTGCTATCGGAACAACAGATCGGAGGAAAGCGTAGTTGCGTTCTATTCCTGGAAGGGGCTCGGTGAGGGAAAACGCGGCGAAACGATCGTTGATTCTATCAACGGATCGTAATTTTCTAGAGGTGTTATTCCGGTAAACATAACGGCTGTCCGATTGCTTAACCGGCCCCCGTAAAAAGTTATGGGGACCGCGGCGGTACGCCGGCCACTGCGAACTCGCGACGATTGCGATAACGATTTCGGTATTTGAACGGCCCAGTAATTACGCGTCCGCGATTCGCGAACGCCAGTCGGCTTTTTTACAAGTCGAGACGTGATACCAAGGAATTATGGTCGGACCAGGCTTCCCACGGTGTTCGGAGCTCGGATGTTTACGTAGGAATGGTTCAATCCGTTGGGTTACTGCTAATCAACGTTTTATTGACGGTAACTTGGCACTCGCGACGACGCTCGGTCTCGTGGCGAATCGTGACTCACCTGCAACAAAAATGTTACATGCTGTAAAGTTGCTGGGCTTGATGCTGGGTTAAGCGTTAGGTGTGCTACACCGGGCTGTCTCGTTACTTGTTTTTATATTTTTCTTGAAAGTTCTCTGTATTTTTGCGGAGCATGAGAAACGGGAGAGACGCTCTTTGAAGTGTATCGTGTTTATCACTCGCATGCACGTCCGGGAAAGTTGCATCAAGGATTCCGGGATACTATTTCCTTCGTTCTTGGTTTATTTGTTAAATTAAGACATCATGTTTCATTTAGAATATCACATTTTAACGAGATGCATCTTACAAAGACGGAAAATGGAGGAATTTTTATGTTGAGGTACGTGTTGCAACTTGTACAAAGAATTCTGAACACTGAATAATTCTCCAATAACTAAAACAGTCTTAAATAGATCTAATAAAAGCTGTCTGTGGTCTAGTCTAGTCAAGTTGTATAATATAACTGGTAAGTAGATTATGTTTGATGAGCATACAAGTAGAATAGAAACTGGCTGACGGACAGACAAGTCGAGTACAACTAAAACGTGGTCTGGCGAGAGGATTAAAATCGATTTATTGCCATACAAGCGGATTATGCATGGTATACGGTTAGATAACTAAAATAGGTGTGATGCCTTCTGACCACGCAACCAGAATAGGAATTTATGGTCAGACAAGTGGATTAGAAATGGTATTGTGTCTGGTAAGTGGATTAGTATTGGTACATGGTCATACAAGCGAACTAAGGAAATTTTGTGGTCCAAAAAATGGCTGGAACATATACAGTCAGACTAGTGGAATATCACTGTTCCCCAATCCAATACGAATGTCACACGTTCCTATAAATGACACAAATCAGCAACCCACGGTCACTAGAATAAAATTACAATTGATCTACGATCTGGTAAGTGGAACAGCAGTTGCCCATTTCCAAAATAGGTGGAACAGGTGTGATGCATGGTCAGAAGAGTAGAGTGCGGATGATCAACAGCCAAACGAAGTAGAACAACCGTGATCTACCGCCGGACGAGTATACCGACTTGCGATCCCACAAACGGAACGTGAACGATCAATGAATCCCTTCGAAACCTGCATATTCATATAACGCTTTTATTAAGCATCTTCGACGGGCGGCACAATGCGGCAGAAGGTGACGTCTCCCGGCATTGTGCAATTTATATAACAATCTGCATACAATGTCGGCGCACAACAGCAACAATAAACGGGGAGGCATAATAATAGGAAACACTAAACACAACTTTGCATCGCGGTCGAATCGTATTCAACCTTCACCGCGCGAATAGCTCTTGCTACTGCAGTCTGACACGACACGGTCTTACTCTACGTGTCGGCAGTGTGCGTAGTTGGTCGGCGTTCGCGGCGAAGCTGCGGCGCATCGAATATCAATCGTTTCAGAAATAACATTTATCAGAAAGCCATCGATAGGTCGAGTGGCTCCGAGAGGAGAGTCGCGTTTAATATTCGCCGCGTTTGTTTAGGCAGAGCGAGAGAGAGCGAGCGATCGGTCGATGAACCGTGGAGGCTGCGTTTCGCATTCGCATTTCGCGTTCGTGTTCGCGACGCACGATATTCCGGGTTGTCCCGCGGCGTGGGTGAACAGGAAGCCCGTCAAAATACGTCCCAGCTACCCGGGGAACGTGCGCCTTCCGAACGTTTCATCAAATTCTAACGCGATACAAGAACGTGACAGTATTCCCAGCCGTGTGTCCCGGACTCCCCCAGCGTGTTCCCGTGGCCGTGTCGCGTCAGGCATAAAAATATTTTCTCTAACCGTTACGGCTGCGTCGATAGGAGACGGCTACGAGACACACCGTGGAACGTATCAAGACAACGCACACTTGTCAAACGCGGCCGCGGGATTACGAGATCTGCTCGTCGGAGCGAGGACGAGTCGAAACAGCTTCGTCTTGCTGCCACTGTTTACAACTACAGTAAATCCTCGAGTTACGCGGTTAATTTGTTCCAGTGCTTTCCGCGTAAGTCGAACAGTGCCTAGGCGCCATCGCTGAAATGTTATTAATACGATCTAGCTGTTCTGGCAATCAAAAAACGAATTTCACTGTTCGGAATTGGTGTTCTGATTCGCTTATAAAAATCCGCGTAAGTCGGGAACTTACTGTATTAGGGAATACTTTCTGAAGTTGTTGTTTATGAAAATCTATCTACGATCTATGATCTCCAACTTTGAAGTTGGAAGATCGAAATATCCCGAAAAACACGAATGTCTCCTGTCCAGCAAGTTCCAATTTCTGAGAACACCGTGGGTCTCCTTGACGAGCTACACCTGCTCCCTTGACGCTGCCACAGCATCTACCTTTGCCACCCTACCAATGGAACCAGGCCCTCACCCTGGGAATCGATAGGGTAACGGCAACAGCGTACCTGCTGCCACGTATTAGATCATAGAATTCTGTGCAGGTTTACATCCTGTCGAACGTGACCACCCCCGCACGGGACAGACGTGTCCCCTCTGGCAAACGTGTGTGCTGGTAGTCGGAGGGCCACTACCAGCTGAATCGTGACGTCATTCGGGCGACATGTGAGAAGGAAAACTTGCTGAGAGAATAGTGGAAGAGCGACGAATGTCTTCGGAGGAACGATTGTGTTCCGAGGACTTCAGATACCGAAGGTGACTTCGCAGCCTCGGGCATGGATGATTGATCTGTTTAGGGGGTTCGTGAGATTATACTGTGTGTCTAGTAGATCTAGTGTAGATCTAGAATCTAGTAGAATCAGTTTTATTCTTCGAACGTTTTGTACTCTGAATTATGGACGTAGAAATAATTCCCTTTTAACGAGACGTATTAATTCAGTGGCGGCCCCAAGCGGTAAACATTTTGGGGCCCTCAAACTCAAGTTAGAAATAGAAGTTGCAAGAAAACTCTGATAACCTTACTAACAAAAATAAGAAGTAATGCAATATTTCATACCGTTACACATTAACTAAACTTATTTAAAAATTTATATTTAACATTCGGGGCCCTTTAGTATTCAGGGGCGCACGCGGCCGCTTAGTCTGCTTACCGTTGGATCCGCCACTGTATTAATTGTGTAATAGCATTGCGATACGTCTAACGTATAGAGGTAGAACGACAACAGTTTTGTCCAGCGAGCACGTTCGCGACAGTGGGGGATAGGCAGCATGGCGCGAGAAAGAGGTAAAAGGTGAAGGTAGCGAACGGAAAGGTGGCGTTAGGGTGACGTAGGTGGCGAGGGTGGGTGCGAGAGGAAAGGAAGCAGAGGGTCGCATGGAAGCGCTGCGAAGCTTAGCCGCCCCAGTTGCTGCCACTAATGTCTCCTCATACTAACTACCTTCTTATCCTCCCCCGGATGGCTAGGGCAGCTAAGGCCGGGAGTCAGGTCGGGCTGAGTCGGGTGAACCTGCGACAGTTAAGATAAAATAGCTCCGGTGGAAGTGGATAGTCCTGTGTGTCCCTGGCTGCCGTCTCGATTTTTCTCTACTCGAGCCAAACCACCCAGGCTGTGCTCCCCATAGCAGCGCGCGGGTAGCTACCGTTTGCTGGCAGACCAGGCTCTCATCCTAGTGTTTATGAACGGCGATTGTTAAGGTCAGTTAATTTCCAAGGAAGAGAACAGCAGGCAGAGAGGAGAAGACGAGAGGAGACGCGGCGCGGTTGTTCGCCCCGGGAATTTTCTTCCAGGTCGAAGGAGCGAGATAACGCCACCCGAGTAGTCGTAGAATGGGAAAAACAGCTGCATGATGAAGATTGGTTGAGTCCGGATAATCAAGCTGGCCATCTACTTCCTTCTCCGTTTCCGTCCTCCTCCTCCTCCTTATCCTCCCACAGGCTTCCCAGGATTTTACTGTGTTCTTTACTCTCACTCCTTTTCTCTGTGTCTCTCCCCCCTTTCTTTCTTTCTCTCTCTCGCTCTCCCTCTCTATGTGTCTCTGTTCTTCTTCCCTTCACAAACGTTCTTTTCCTCGTCCACAGCAACAATGATGCAGCTGCGGGGTTCACCAGGGCCAGCAAATTGTGCTATTTTATCGCGCCGGATACTTCCGTAATCTTTATCGTCGGGGCGGGCGCGTAATGAGAGTCCGGATAATAATCTTCCCTTTAAAAATACCTTATTCCGACGGATATCGTCGGCTCCGCTTTCGCCCCGGCGCGTCGCGGCAGATCGAATCCGAAAGAAAAACGATAATGGCGCGAAAGTGCCGCGAGAACTGTGCCACAGTAGAAAACCGGGACGGTTTAGTTGCGAACCAACTCGCCGCCCCGGATTCCTCGAGTGCGACTTAAGCGCGCAACTTCGCCGTGTAATTCCTTCGAGCTGTACTTTTTTTTCCGAGCGGACGAAACTTATTTACGTTTCGCCTCCGATGCGGATCCACGAGAATCCCTCGGATACTTTCGCGGAGCTGTGTTCATTCGACCCGAACCCTTACACCGGAAACGCCTGATCGATAATATCGCCACGCTCCTCGAGTTTATGGTGCGTTCGGATCAAACGATCGAACGCTCGTACGCCTCCACTTCGAATTTGCGGTAGTTTAAATGTCAAACGCGAGCAAAATCATTTTATAGCAAATTGGAACGTGTACAGGGAAAATGAGATTCTAGGAAAATTTGTCTTTTTTCTTTTCTTTCGATATCCATAACAATTTGTGATCTTGTGAATGTTTGTTTAGTACAATATAGAAACGTTTAATCTTTTTTAATTGGCAGACGTACTAAGGAAACTACGAAGCAAAGTTCAAGCGGAGTTACAGTTGATTGGCTGAGTGAATTTGTATTTCAGAAGAGTGGGAACGAGGTATTGGAAAAATGAAGTGGAAAACTCTCGAAAAGTTTCCTGGAAACTTCGATTTTTTGACGCCTCTAAAAAAATCGCGTGAAAGCACACATTTACGACTTTCTTGCCATTGCACGAACAGACTTTTTTTCAGTCATGTGTACTAATAACATACAAATATCGTAAATATTATAATTTTTTATTAACGCTTTAAATGTTCAACAGATTCCCAAAGGTATACACAAATCACTTTCCACGATGCAGAAAGTTACAGTTGAACCCGAAACAATCAGTGATCTCGCAACAAATTACTAACAATTACAAGAAACACCGGGCGCACGAGCTTTTAATACACAATGCATTAAACCGATCCTCCGGGGTTTCGAGCAAACAAGAGCAAGCGAGAAAACAAATTTTACAATCAACGAAACACATTAACCGGGCGGCTGTATCCTCTAAATCGTGATTTCCGCGTAACAAACCTGCGGTCAGGCGTTTGTTGCTCCGAGCTACCATCGCAATTAGACTAAAAGGATTCGATCACTTATTATTCAACGCGAAGTCGGCCTGGAGGGATCCACTCGACGAGACCGACTTTCTCTGATTCTTTTCTCTCTTGGAACCCCGACGAAATTGATTTCAATAAGACCGACCGATCAAGCAGATTAATCACATCTCCAGCCTCGCTTTGCCTGGCTCGTCAACGGGAATTTTTTAGACTCACTTCGAATTAGGCTCGCCGAAGACGAACTGACATTTTTACCTTCACACTGAGGATTTCACCTCTCCCAAACAAGATTTCCTGAGAATCTTCATGAAATATCTTCACTGTGCATCTTTATAAAATATTTTATGCATTAGCTGAAGTATGAAGTTTCGTCTCTGAACTCGGCACTTTACATTAATGCAACTATCCCTTAAAAATTCTGAACATAGAGACAGAACGGAGGAAGCAGTGAACATTCTATAATAGGTGAAGAATTCCAATAACGCCAGAGTAAATTGACTTTCCCGAAATTGCTTTGCCCATTTAAGTAGAACCACTAAAAAATTCATCATCCATGGGAACACATCTCCGCCGCACAAAAGAAGAAACGCGTTCCGCCCTAAATTGTCGGACCACAATCTAAACAGTACACTCAAGTAGAACAACTGTAAAATTCATCATCCACAGAAACAAACCTTCGGGACAAAAAAATTCTTTATAAATTCGAAACATTACGAAACTTTGAAGACACGTACTGCATACTATTTTTCTGGAAAAAATTCCCAGATAAAAGCTGTTCCTGTTAATGAATAACGTCGCCCGGTAAAACTTGTATTCACTCTTGATATAATTATTAAAAAAGTCGAATAAGAGCTGAATTTTCATGGATCGATTTGCCCCTTAAAATTCATCATCCACGATCTATCAATTTCTATGAGAGAAGAAAGCTTCGAAAAACAAGAGACACGTTCCGCCGAAAGTTTCATTTAGCAGATATCGCGGCAGATGCTCCATCGTGCCAATAACCCGACACTAAAACGCAACGATACCGTGTCAAAGCCACACGAGCGTAACTAATGTCCAAAGAAATCACCATCAAATTCACGCGCAATTACCTTCAGCCGAGCTCCCGGCGTTCAGCCGGAATTCTAACGTTGATACTAATCGTTCGTGTTGACGTACCGAGCGAATCTAATTTCGAGTCACGAGAAACATTATTAAGCGGTTGCATTTAGCCGGGGTACCGGGCTGCACGGTATACAAACGTGGTTGCTGGAACAAGAAGAACAAGAAGAAGAAGAAGGGAGGCGATATACGGGAGAGTAAGAACAGAAAGAGAAGACGGAGGTAGACAATGGCGGGCCGAGTCTGGCGATGCAGCTGGTCGAATACATATTGCAGTTCTTCCCGGTGTCCTCGAAAACAAAGATACCGTCTCGCCCGATGATATTCAATAAATCCACCGGTGGAAAAACACGGGGTACGTTCTCGCTCGTGGGATATTGCTGGGGCTGACCTTGTTTCGAGGGAATTTCAAGCGGTAATTGTTCGTCGTCCGTTCCTCGCTTTGTGCCGGAGCCTCTTGAATCACGATTGAGAGGAACGAAGGCGGCGCGAGCGCGGACTATTCATTCTCCGGCGTGGCTTGTCCCTGTTTTCCAGTTTCAATCCTACCATTCCGAACGGGACGTGTTCCTCTTTCCGAGCCGGCACACAATCGCCGAAACGACCGCCGCTGATCGCGGCTCCACCAGAGAATTCGCCGAGCACCAATTAACGTGTTTGGAACGCAAATCTTTCACGTTTAGAAACTGATCTGGCCGAACTTTACAGTCACAGTAAGATCTCACTTATGCGTTTAACACGTTCGTCGCGGGTATGTTTCCGTGGGTACCCAAATATGGGTGACGCTCTTCTTGTTAATTAAATATAGGTTAATCAATTATAGGTTATTATACATTGTATAGGATATACAACATATGTTTGTAGCAGCACTGATAGGTTTTTGTAGTAACCCCAATTTATTTTCGTAAATTACAGATTTAAGACAGTAATTACTTTACAAATTAATAATCCGGAATTGAGAGCAGTTCGCTCGCTTCTAGGTAGACGATCGTTCGAATTGTACTGAAAATGCGATTATCGGTACGGAGAAATCAACAATGGTTAAGGGGGGGTCCCCACCAATGATACACTTGTAGAGACAAAGACACGCGTCTCACGTTGTTCGTGGGCATGCGTAACGGTTTTTGTATCGAGCGTTGACAACATTAGACATTGAACATTAAAAACACATTATACCGTTTTGCGTACCGACAATCGAATTTGGGCCCGCGGGAAACTTAGCCGAATTACGCTGGCCGACGAACGTGTTAATTCGTTCCATCGTTTTATTATATGTACTCATTTGAAAGGAAAATTCGAATAAACCAACTATGTCCATGGAAAATTTTTTCACTCTTAAATAGCAAAATACATCCGCACCAGCAAATTGCATACTGCACTGTTAAGTTACATAGGACTAGATAAAATAATTCGCAGTATGAACATGTTTCGCACTGAAACATCGGCAGCTCAGACCACGAGAGCTGGCATCTCCGTCAACAATGGCAGAATTACTATAACGGGAGCCGCCGGTGGCAAATTACAGGCCGGCGTTCACCAAAATATTAATTCCTCTCGCCCTTAGGATCGGATTCCGGCGGTGCGATCCCTCTTAGCAAAGCAAATTCCAGATTCGACCGCTGTTAATTCATCAACGATCCGAGCGAATCGCGGGGCTTCGTCGGGAACGGTACATAGCGGCTTCGAATTCAGCTAGACCGGAAGCCGGAGCTGGGAGACGTCCGATATTGTTAATTAACGAAGCCCACGGTGCCAGTCGCCGCGGCATTATAAGTAGTTGTTAAGTCGCGAGAATGTCGGTTCGCGAATGTTCCGGATCTGTGCCCGCCAAATTAATCTTGGGCCAGTAGTTCGAATGATTTGATGATATGAAGGACGCAAAAGACAATACTCGATTCGCATGACAATGAATTACGTTAAAAGAAGCGTTTCGTCCCGGAGATGCTAGTGGACTCATCAGTAAGGCTGATCTAGCAGGTCCTGCCTTATACGCTAGCGCACGCGAGGTGTTTCGAATAGTATGACACGGAGTCTAACACGGTTGTTCTATGTGATGGACAACAAACTATTGCACTACAAGTCTTTGGAAGCTGACTCAATGATTGACAAGTACAACGGCCGGTGCGTTGTACTTGTCTTTCCGCGGGTTCAAAGACGCTTGTCCGAAAGCTAAGGACGAACTGTCGGAGTTCGACTTCTTGTCCGAACGCGATGAGGACAAACATGTACTGATTGGTTCCTGCCGAAAGTTGCATTTACCAATCAGCGTCCTCAAGAATGTTTACACCTCCTTCTTGAAGCTCTGAAGGAGCCTTGGGACCCGGTAATTTGACTCTACCCTTGACGGACGCAGGTGGTCGTTCGAAGGAACTATGGTGCATTGTCCTTTAACACGTTCACGACGGTGCTGCAATTTATTTTTCTCTCCAAGGGACGTCGCCGAAATAATTCCTATTATTTACCATTCAAGTTTGAGCCACCGGAGGTCACGCCGTCCGATAGGACACTCGAGCTTGTGCCACCGGTGGCACACGCCATCGTGAATGTGTTAAGATAAACGAAACATCTGGCGATGTATCGAATGGTCGTCGAATGACCCTAATTTACTTGATCTTCGAGGAAGATTCTTAGTGACGAACGCACCATAAATATGTCCGAAAGAACTCCACGTTTTCTATTTCCGACGAGACGGAACAGTAATGTTTGCTGACTATTATTAGATATCGCGGGGAGCGTGGACACGGAGGTAAGTCTCAATAATCAACGGCCGACGCGAAATTGTTCTGTTTCCAATACGATGTGCATTGTAATCGAAAGTGGGCCACCGTCACAATGGCGCGGTTCGGTCGCATTGTGCGGATCAATTATTAGCCACTTAAGTGGAATTGCGTAGGCGGCCGCGGCAGAGAGGCTTACAATACGCCATTTGGGGCGCAACGTGCGTAACTCGAACGGCATGCACGGGGAATCGGTAATGGTCGCGCGTGAAACGTATCATTTCATAAATGAACAATACCGCGGCATTGTTCTCGGCCGATCGCATCGGATCGGCACCGCTCGAAGACAAATATCTCCGAGAACGATACGTCAGAAACGGAACGCTGCAACGAACACGCGAACCTCTGAACCGACGAACTGGGGCGCAGTTTCATCAAACATATTCAAAGACCGGTTGCCATCCAGTTGAAAAGAACGTATACCCTGTCGAACTAGAACGTGCATGTTCTATCAACATCGTGAATGTGGTTATCAGAGGAATTATCTTTGCAAAGAGTTAACATCGAAAAATAGTATTTCCGTACAGACCACGGTCAATTAATATAGCATTCAACGACGGTTCGTTGTAACGAAGCACAGTGTGCTTTTATCAAGTATAAAGCAAGTTTTTAATACCTCGAATGACGAAAATGACGACAGAGAGACGTATACGTTTTTATATTAATATTTTCTTTGTGCGCGACGAGTTTCATCATTACGTTTGCATTTGCCACTGATGAAAATATATTTCTCGACGCATATATGAATAGTTATAACGACACACGCTCGGTTCGTTTGATTAAGTACTTTTTTGCCAAGTGCATAAATACATTCGACAGCGTGGCATGTTAATATTGCAATAGACGAAAAGCAGATAATTAATCCCAGTCCAACTGACTTGTTTTATATCTTGGCTTTTTCCAAAGACTGCTAAACATTTCCAATGTGTTCATTAATGGAAAACGAATTTTTCGAATATCGTAATACAAGAGCAATTTGAAAATCCCACTAACTATTCACCAAACGCGATACATACTCACTTTTACCGACGGTTGACCAAATGCAGGAGAGAGGAATTCGTCGGAGCTTATGGTAATATCAATTAATGTCGAGTCAGTGAAACAAAGTCCTCATCGCGTTTATGGTCGCCGAATGGATGTCGGCGGGGAAGTATAAACAAGCTCGAACGATTATTACTCGGTGTAGACTACAAACCGCGCGAGCGCACGCTTGCCGGAGTGAATTAAACGGGCTCCATCCGCGCGGATAGCGAACTTTTATTTAAATGGAAGAACGACCGTGTTCCGGGCCGGGCAGGAACGTTGCCCGTCAATTTGAAACTTATTCTCCGGGCCCGCTCGCAAAAACCGTCCAACAGTTGAAATGAAAGCGACACGGGAAATAATAAAACACGTTTCTCGCGCCGTGGAACGCGCCCACCGCGCGTTTTCTCTTTCTCTTTCGCGGTAACCAGTGTTCGGCTTAACCGAACACACGTCCGAAATTTCATAAAGAACTTTAGAGCTGAGAAACTGCGGGACGTTCACGCGATTCCCGACAGAACTGTTTTTTACCGGGCTATTGGACAGTCTCGGATAAGTTCACTCTTGTTCTAACCCCGATATTTGGGACGGAGCCACGAAAGAGGATTTCGATGCGCTCTGTAATGGTAAAAGTTGCTAGAACACTGTGTTAACACTTTACCGACCGGAAGCCTATTAATAGGATTTTCAATAATTCTGCTGTACCAAAAAAAAAGCATAGAAATTTTCTTTGACATTGCAATCTTTAATGAAACTATTAGACGATGTTATTTAGGGTGACTTAGTTAGTTCATACTAAATGCTAAATGAAAATTTACCCATGTAATGTGTCGGTAATGTGTTAAGCTAGATTTCCTGAACAAATTCTATGGAAAATTGTTAGTGAAAGTAACCCCAACTTGTTCAAAAAGTCATCTATTATTTTTTTTCTCCTACAACGATCAGTCACTCTTCCTAAATGATAAAGGAATGTTGAAAACAAACAGCTCTTTCAGAAACGGCGGAGAACGTGTCAAATAAACAGACGGAACAGATAATCCTGGGAAAACGCATCGAACGGAGCGAAGAATCCAACGGACAATAAAGTAAAAGAGTTACAACCGATAGAATTCCCAGTTATAAGACGGCCGGCGGAGCTTACGATCCTGCGGAAGCCAGGGACGCGACGCGAAAATGGTATCGTCAGAGTACAGACTTAAGAATTCCATAAGCTAAAAGCCGGTGAGACCGTCCAGGGGAAGAAGCTGGCGAGGTTCGTTCGTTTCGTCGACGGCACTTTACGGTCAGTCCGACACTTCCCGGGTCCTGAGACATAATTCCCGAAAAGCAACGTGCTCGTTCTGGTGTTCGCGCTGGCAGCTCGCTTTATGCCCTCCAATTGACAAACGAACCAATTTAATTAGCATTATCAATGCAATTTCCGCGGCGGCGTCGGAACTAATATTGGAGGCGACGAGGCTCGCCAATGTACGTACGTAATGTACACGATATTGGACAGAACGAGCGACGAACGGGGCCGGGCATGTAGTAATTCTGTAATATTGCGGGTGACGGTGGTTAGCCTTAGGGAATGGGCAAACAATGACGTCCGACCGCTGCGGCTCGATTGCCGCGCCGTTTCCCACCGTCGAACGATGACAGCGTAAACACGCTGCGGAATTATTTGCTCGCCGCCTCGGTAATTATTTTCGGGTTCTAATGCCGCCGAGCCCGAAGAAATTCGCCACGAGCCTGTACAAGCACTATGGGTCGCGAGCAAATTGCCTCGACAATGTTCGTGTTTGTCGCTCGTTCTGCTCGAAATTAATAGGAAAACCGGGACAAGTACATTTTTTTCAATTTTTACATCTCTGCAATCTGTGTCGGAATCAACTATGAAAAAGAATTTTCTAAAGAAGAAAAATATGTGTAACGAAAGTATACTTTCGTCGAGGTGAGTTTGCCGCGCCTCTCACGCGCGTCTTTTAAACCAACTACCGCTAGATGGAACGGAAGATGACTGTTGGGAGAGTCGATACATAATAGAGCACACGTGCAAAATTATAAAAGACAAAACTTTTGAATAGAAAAGAGGTTATAGAATTTAGTGATTAGGATAAATAGAGACGTGATAATTATAAGCTGTAATTGTCGTTTCTTTACAGGTAAAAGTGTAAATAATTGTAAAATAGCGAATAAAATTTTAAACTTTGTTTACGGAGAAACATATTCCAGTTTATGTACACACCTTATTTTCCCTAATAAAATAACTGGTCTTATGTACAAAATCTTCTATATGTACAAAATAAGCCAGAAAATATTTATTTATTAAGTGAGACTTTTTACAAAAGGCATCTCTAGAATTTTCAACGGATACTCGGCCAACATCAGAGTCAGTTCTCTCGTTAGGTCGAATTAGGACGTAACACCGAATAGATTACTCTTCGGAATCATTCAGGAGTTAACATGTCGCCGGGTGCACAGTTCACAGGGTCCGTTATTGATCGTAGAATCTAGGACGACAGGATTCTTCTGACAAAGGCAGACGAGAAATGTGGAATAGAATTTTTCCTGGCCGCCTTCTTTTTCTGGCAAATCGAATTTGAATACATTTCGGTTACGCGTGCTATCCGGCACGACTTCGCTGACGTGTCTGTCCATCGCACACCGTTTCCGTGTACTTCCATTAACCACCGTCGAAGGTGTGGATACCTCGGAAACCGTCGATGCCATTTTCCTCGATTTAGCACAGTTATTCTTGATTCCTAACGTGTGCTACAAGTCGAGGGCATTTCGACGCTTATTTGTTTCCTGGGTATTGGGAAACTGTCTTGTAAACATGGTAGTTTTTTGTGCTTGCATACATCGTTTATCCTGTTACTACCCTTGGCAAAAAATATTCGATCATACAAATTCAGAGTCTGTCATTCTAATTGTTCATACTTCAATGTGGAAAACGTTTCCATTAATGATGGAAGTAAATCCAGTGAAATATTGATATTAAAAATTAATATTTAAGTAACATATTATTAATATTTCAGAAATAATGCATCTCGGTGTTTCCAGGATAATTCAGAATAGTTTTCTCGTTCATTTTTGCAACATGGAGCTCTGCCATAACCAGTTGCGCTCATCCTGTGTATATATATATATTCAATGGTTGCTCGTGACGTTTATCATTTAGTTTTACAGCTCGTTGCGCGGATTATATCCGAAGTGGAATCGGCCGGCGTCGTAGTTTGTTGCAGCTGGAGATTAAGTGACTCGCTGTGTAACACGGAAATTAATGATACAGTCTTTCGAGAAAATGTTCGCAGCTATACCTGGCAGTTATTTACGTTAGCTGTTACATGCATATGAATTCGAGACATAGTGGAAATAAACCCGCCTTGTCAGTCAAGATTACTCCTGCCGTTGTAATTGCCATTAGTCAGGAAACAGTCTGAGCAGTAAAAATACCATTCGTGTTCTTTTAACTGTCCCGTGTATCGATCAATTTTTGTGCAAATAAATCCACAAGTAATTGTACTTCCTGTTGTATAAATGAACCAGTCGATTCTCCTGTCTTTCATGCATATGCCATGATAATTAAATCGTAAACTCGTATATCAAATATACAATGTTATATAGTAAAGTCTTAATGAAGGAACGAGAGTTATAGATCCAGGAAAATTGCATAACTCTTTATAACAAAATATCTACTATTTAAAATTCCAACAGTTTACTTCAAAAAGCATATTTCTGGAAAACATGTTTCAGTGTTGATTAAAAAAATTCTGAAATTAAAGATGAAAGGTTTGAAATGTTCGCGGAGTATCCAGTTGAATATTAGGGCGAAAAGTCATCACACATGTTTTTCGAGAGTTTGTTCCCGTTTCTAGTTGGCGATTGCGCTTGAAAAATATAAAGGACAGACGAAGTTCGAAGCAAGGGAACGAATTAGACAACGCGACTTAGCATTCCCGGAGCTGTTGACAAATATGAGCGACAGCGCGGAGCAGGGTAAATGTTTGCAATGTATTACGGGGGTCGTGTACCGCTCCTATTTCCGCAGTCATATAGATGCGGGGGGCGTGTGGACTCGTTTCTATGCGGCCGCTTCGTGTATTACAACTGCCGCCATAAACTGGGAGGCAACTGCCGATCTATTAACCGATCCATTGCCTCGCCTCCCGTAAACACACGGCTCCGGATTAACAACTATCTAATCAGAATAAAAGTTCGTTGAACTTGAATGGCTACCGGTTTATAGCCACCCCCCTACTACGGAGTTACCACTCGTAACGAATGTGTGCGGTTCGCTCATAGTGTTGTCTCAGCGTTACACAATTTACTGTTTACGCTGCGGCGAAGAGTAGCCGCCGATTTCCACGGACACACTGATGCTTCACCGACCCCGTAAACGCTGCGCATCAACCGAATAAAATACTACAATGACCAGTGTTTAAAACAAAATTTACTGGGTCTACAATCAGTCATGTAGTTCTATATTTCTGACTTTTTCGGATAATCGAGGTTCCGAGGAACCAAATTGTATCGTGTTTGGTATCTTTTTAATCAGAAAAATGTCACAAACATGTCAGTAAACATCTCATATAAAAATAATTCAAAACAGGAGAGGTTACGTAGACGTTATTTGGTCAGCATTTACCAAGTATTATAGTGTCCAAATGCTTTATAGGGCCACCGTACGAGGTAGTGATCAAAAACTCTATTAATAGTCAAGTTGCGGGTAAAGCGCTAGGAGCAATAATGAATCCGAATTTATTTCTATCTCGGTGGAAATTTTCTCGGGAAAAATATTCTATATCTGGACCGGGGGGATGGAGGAATATTCGGAACCTGGTTCCAGACGCGTTCATTTCGGCGAGCCTCGTTGTTTTCAGCCATCCGATGGATCAGCAGTCCCTCTTTCTCTCTCTCTCTCATACACACACACACACACACAAACACAAACTCACCCCCATCGTAACGTGGCGGTTCCATGGCACGGTATAAAATAACGTGGCCGCAAAGGTATCCAGAATTAATAGAGCAAGAGAGGGGGCGAGCCTTCGCGGGCTCTGGATATCGAAAGGAAATTAAAACCGCGGTCAGCGGAGGTTCCAACCCCCCTGCAACCCCCTAGCCAAGCCCGCAAAAGTCGCCCAATCGTTCCCGATTTCTGGCTTCTTTTTTCCTCGATAAATTGGAGGGGGACCGGCTCGGTAAAATTAGTTTATTCGAGTGTAACGTCATGCGCGCGGCACCCTCTTCTACCCGCTTCCACCCTCTTCTCCTATTCGTACCCGATTTTTTCGCCCGCACCACGAAAGCGGTATTGGTTTCGTCGATTGTACCCGCACGGCTACCCGCACCGACCCGACCGCTCCTCTCTCTACCCAATGAAATTTAATAT
Organism: Lasioglossum morio; assembly: GCA_916610235.2. Classification (NCBI taxonomy): domain Eukaryota; kingdom Metazoa; phylum Arthropoda; class Insecta; order Hymenoptera; family Halictidae; genus Lasioglossum; species Lasioglossum morio. The sequence continues at coordinate 12,579,762 of OU744334.1, forward strand.
TTGAGACTTTCATAAAGCTTAATCGCGACGTGGTCGTGCACTGGCTACGAAGATCGCGAACCGTGATATTCATTAACGCGGAGACACGGACCGTGATCGAAACTGCCTCACCCTCTCGCAAGCCAAACCACGTTTAATTGATCTGTTAAGACTTGAATTTTCATAACTATTTTGTTCTTCCATATTTGTTGTTCTGGGCAATGATTTTGGAGAATTTTTGGTGCGATTCTTCTTTGGGGTTCATTATTTTATAGAGTTTTGTACAGCGTTTTTTTACGTTCTCATGAATGAATGGTTGCAAAAAACTTTATCTTTGCTGAGCACGTTTCTGTCGAAGTTCCCACAAGCTCGTTACGTTTTTACAAAATTTTATTCGTATATTATATAACTTTAAACTTCCATAATTTTTTACTCAATTTTACTAAATGCAAAATCATGCGCTTCTCGACACTGTTACAACCTCGTCCTAATACATGTTTTTTTTCGAAAGTATAATTTTGCGGGCAACTGTAAAACCGTAATCGATCGTTCCGATTCCTTGAACAGTGGCACGGAGCGCGTCTTATTATTTTAAGCAGCGTATTTCTTGGAACGGAGCTGAAGGTTCGCGATTTTTCCAAGCGTATTCGAGCTGGTTCGACTGGATCCCGTTAAAATTAGCCCGAAGATTCCCGGGGCAATCTAGTTAGCGACGGTATTTGAGAAGATAAGCATGCTTATTCCTGCACGCTCGAGAGTCGTAAATTCCGAGTTATGAATGCCAAGGAGGAACCGTCGTCGGAGTGTCTGTAAAACAGGAAAAACCAGAGCCCTGTCGGACAGTCTCTAACGGTGAAGACCCGGAGAAAGGGCAAGGACCCCCAGACCCGTCAAATTGACGGGATTGTTGAATATTCCCCGGGTATGTTTCGTCTGATCAACCGACGTCCAGCTTATGTATTAGTTATCATACTCTCAGACATTCACCCTCTCAAACACTTGAGGCAACCCCTCCGCACGCGCACGCTTGTGCGGAGTCTTCGGTAAACATTTACATGCCTAACCTACATGACGACTCCACACACACGCGTAATGCATCTGATCGAATTTGGTTTAATCCCGATCTTTGACCGCAGAGTGCATATTGATACTTCGAAAGTGTGTCTTCCCTTCGCGGTCCGATTGCAACTTGTTTATGCTGGCACTGGGTAAAACAGGATCTCAAAGGAAACATACTTTTGGAGGACGTTACCCTCGCTACAACAAAGAAAATCACTTCCTCAGCCAAAATCCCTTTCCATAAAAATCATCGGTGAAAAAAAAAATCGCTGACGTCTACGGACCTCGTAAAAATCGATCTCGACTGCCTCCACTGCGTCTCTCTCCTTCTACTCGTTTTCTTTTCCCGCACACGCAGAACGGAGCAATAAATTATTGGTTTCTTTAATCTTGGCAAACTTGCACGTTTAATCATTCCGCGGTGTGCACGTGATTCATTTATCATCCGCGGGAACGTGACTGCGTAGAATGGCTGGGGGGATCAGCGTGCAAAACCGGGACTACATTTTCTGCGGGCAAGTTAGGAACTTTAATGACCGCATCTTTACACGAAGAACGTAACGTGAAACACCGAATCCGAAGTTCGCCGAACAACTGGTAACTCGGGCTTGCGAATGTTCTACTTATACCGATGGCCACGCTACCTTTCTGATCTGCGTTGCCACGAAAGGGAGAGGAGAATATGTGTCTGTCTGTGTGTTTGTGTGTGTGTGTGAATGGAGAATATGCGGGAGTGTAGAGGTGGTAAACCTATGTTCGATGCCGGACGAAACTTTAGCAACGATGCGGAGTTTCCACCTAAGCCGCGGAGCCTCTGTCCAGGGAAAACCCGACTCCCAAGAACAGTAAAACTAATTTCTATCTTGCCCTTCGGAAACTCACGAGTTTATGACGCGCTATCGAGGACAACGCGGGTGAAAATTCTATTGTACCTTCCGTTTATTCCTCCACCCCCCACCCCCTATTCTAGCGAATATTTCTACCCGTTTCGATTACACTCGGATGGAATCCTCGGATTTCCAGAACCCGGATCTTCGTGACTGTTTCAAAAACTTAGATTTCCAGGATTACGTAGTCTAGATTCCCCGTTCTTCCCTTATACAGAGATAGAATCTCCAGCTGCGATTAGGTTGAAACAAATACGATTATACGATGCTGCTTCTGTATGCGTTTAAATAACACTATTTCAGGAGGCGTATTAACCCCTTGCCGTATAACATTTTCTTTACAGTCACAGTGATTGAAACGTCATTATCCCCACAAATTGTCGTAAAAAAGACCACAAAATTGACATTTCTTGTATGGTTAACAATGAAATTTGATTTCATCTAAAAAGTAAGGCATAACATTCGTATTTGGTTAGACTTTGTAAAAACATCATCACGAATCTGACTCGTTAAAATACGGCAAGGGGTTAATAGAATTTTCAATAATTGTACCAAAAGGAAGCTTAAAAATCATATTTCATATAATAATTTCAGCAGAATTATTAGAATTATGAATGGTGCAGATAAAATTTGAAAGTGGGGGCAGTTCAAAGAGGGAGGAAACAAGGTCAAAAGAGCTGGCATACGAACACGAATCATTGCAAAACGTTGCGAATCGCGTTAGCGAAAGTTTCGCTTTATCCGTCGACGGGAACGAGCGCATAATTCCGCGTGCGGCGGGCGCAGAAGTCGCCGGACGTTATGCGAAAAGTTTTCTCCCGGCGGAAGACGAAGAAGAAGAAGAAGCAGGACGGTGCAGCTGGCCCCGATGCACATTCCCGGCAATAATTCCCATTCCCTCAGATTATTTGCGAGCTGTTTACGACGTAACACGACCGCCGCGAGCGTAGCGATAACGACGGAAGAGTTTCCTGCCGCTGCTCCTCCATTTCTTACCATTTACCCTCGTAACGCCGCCGCGCCGCTGTAAATTCTCCTTTCGCCGATAGGATACGGCCTTAGGTTAGCCCGAACCGGAAGTAGAGGTTGCACAAGGCCCACAACGCTCTACGAGAACCGCGCTTTGCTCCACCGAATCCCATAACAAATTGCCAATCTCGAGCCGCGCCGCTTCGCAGCCTTAACATTTCCCATTCGCAACCGATTTTTAACTGTGACGATCTCGAAATAAAATGTATTGATTAACGAATGAAGGAGTAATTTCATAAAATATCTTGATAATTAGTTAGAGAAACATAAAGTTATTTTTAATTGTGACGATCTCGAAATAAAATGTATTGATTAACGAATGAAGGAGTAATTTCATAAAATATCTTGATATTTAGTTAGAGAAACATAAAGTTATTTTTAATTGTGACGATCTCGAAATAAAATGTATTGGTTAACGAATGAAGGAGTAATTTCATAAAATATCTTGATATTTAGTTAGAGAAACATAAAGTTATTTTTAACTGTGACGATCTCTAAATAAAATGTATTGATTAACGAATTAACTTTATATGTTTCTCTAACTAATTCTCAAGATATTTTATGAAATTACTCCTTCAACTAAAATATTTTTCGGTAGTGCACACGTATGCCAATTTTCAGGATCGACAACTTTGTATTGTGTGATGTTCCTGATTGGCTGTATCTTGTCTGCAGTTCTATTTTTGTGAAAAGAAGGAAAAGGAAGTGGCGTAGAGAGATTCTACGGATGAGAGGGGAGCTTCGTATCGATTCAAGAGGCAGGCCTGTGATTCCTTGAATGGACTAATCGAAAAAGAATGAAATCGGATCGCGATCCGGCTGCCGGGGCAAATCGCAGTGGAGCGGGGTAAGCGGCTCGGTCCGGGAACTTCCGAAGAATTTCATCGGGAAGCTGTAATGAATACGGCACGCTGCTGATGCAGAATTTAAGAGGTAATTAAGTCCGAGTCCGTGGGGCCGAGCTCTGGCTGCGGTACCGAGTGGAATGCTGTCGATATCTACGACGTTTTTGAAAACTATTTATTGCCTCTCGCACCGATGTATCGACCATCTATGAGCTAATTCAACGGGAACGGACTTCATTTATTCTATTCAGATTATTTCAGATAAAACGCTGACTCATTATTCGCTCGCGTGGCTAATGATCTGTCAATCGTGCCCGCGCAAAAATCTAATTTATCGCTGCACCAAGCCGTAAGTAGAATCTATTGCCGCGAAAAATTAATTAGTGCGCTGCCGACTTTTGCATTTATTCCAACGCTGAGTAAGGGCAACTTCGTTACGGTAAAAACATGTCACGAATTTTCAGATACTGTTGTACTAGTTTATAATTTATCGAAATTACCAATGAAGGGAATACATATCTGTTTAAATTCATCATAAATTAAATTACCCATTTTTAACTTTATTTTTAAAAAATTGACTGCACTTCCCATGTTTCCACAATATTATTGCTATTACTCGATGAACAAAATTTTATATCATAAAAATATCCATCTGAATATTACAAAATAACATAACAATATGAAATTCTACTGAATAAATGCATAAACTAATGCATTAAATATGCGTTCGCAATGTTGACCCGCCAGTTCACCGAATAAACTGAAACAACCAACAATAATCGTAACAATAAAAATGGAACCATCCAGGAAAGGTTAGCTAATTAACGAAAAAATTATTGACTACAAGCGAGGCTCCGAATCTTCTGCATTTTGCATTATAATATTTGTAATCATTACAGGGAAACAAAATGGAAGCGTCACAGGAAACATCGACGAGCGCTGTTCCGTCGCTCGCGGGTCTTTATGCAAATTAAAATTTGTCAAGTCCCCTTTACCGTAATTGAAATTAATTGGTAACTCATGCCTTTTATGACAGATTTCATCCGGTAACAAATAAAATGAAAAATTCCCGAAACCTTCATTAAAGTTTCTATTTTGTTGTATTTTACACAGACAGTCGCGGCGCGGACGCGTAAAATCCGCGGTCCGGTGTCCCATTTCGACGAGATTCCCATTTTAATATTTTATGGCAGCTGTAAATAATAATGGCAGAAAATTAAAATGAAATCAAAGTGTCATTAACCTACGGATGGACGGACACGTGCATGGAAATTCTTTTTATTAATATTTCACTCTGTCACAGAAAGGAACGTATACATTTTCGATAATCATGGTTTCGTGTCTGTTTTAGCAAAAATGTATTACACGTACGTAGAATTTGAACAAAAACGGTTCTGTTGCAGTGTAAATCTTTAACGAGCTTCGAGTACCTCAATTTTTACATTTCGGAGTTTTCATGCTTGTTTCAAAAAAAAAAAAGAGAAAAATATCTCTCTCATTAATTTTCAACATACAGGTTTCCTTATATTTTATAATTTGGTGCAGATGATAAGCGCATAAAAATCTGCTGTTTCTCAACGAGTTAATTACCGTAATAATTTTCAATTGTCCCGTTATAGCAAATAAAAAAATCGCCTGCGAGATTCACCTAAACAATTCAGTGAAATAAAATTTTGTTCCGCGCCGCTCGTGATCGACGCTCGCCTAACAGCGTTTCCCGTTGTCGATCATTTAATGAACTCCCAATCCTGCGGACCGAAAACATGAGAACAACAAGTCTCTAACGGCGCACGCGTGTAGCATTTTCCGAAAAAGCCAACAGAAAAATAAAAAAATCGGTAGCGTTCGCCGATGCAATACCGTTCGGTCGCCTATTGATACCGACCGGATGAAAGAAAACGAATAGCGTTTTTTAATGAACAAAAATAACGAACTCTCCGGGGAGAACAACGGTCTCGTATTTACGAACGTAGCTCGGCCGATTTTTTGTTTTATTTTTTAACGCATTCGAAACAGAGGGCGGGTGAGAGAGAGAGAGAGAGAGCGAGCGACACGGGCACATTGAACGGAAACAACAACTGAGAGCAGAGAAGTTCGCGAATTAATATGAATGATTTTGACGCAGCGTAGTTTCCGGCGGGGGTGAGGGGAGGAGTCAGGAAAAAAAAGAGAAGAAGAGAAAAAAAATCGCAAATAAAGTAACGCCGTGGATCGAGGGCGGATTACAATTTCGAGCTGCGCGGAAATAAAACGGGTTTTACAATTTGCCCGTCCGACGATAATAAAATTCCCCGGATTCGATACATCGCGCGGAAAACGGCGTTTCCAATACGCGGGCTAATAACGCGCGCAAAAAAAAACTCGTCCCGCCCCTCACGCCATAAGATTTTTATTGCTGAAAATCGACACGATCAAATTCAATTTTAAATCTCTCGCTCGCTACAGCGTCGGGACGTTCTTGTCATCGTATGAACTCCAAACTCGGTGGATAAGGTAAACCCCACCTCTGGTTCAGCTGAAAGCGTCCTCACGCGTCGTTTCTCGAAATAGTATCTATGTTGAGTAACAACGGTTAATCGAGTTAAGTCTTCGACTTCGTTCATATCTACGAGATACATGTCTAACTGCAGCATATCATTTAATGATCATCCCCTTCGATTATACTTCCTTTCTTTATGAACTTTTTCTTAGATCTTTTTACTCGAACTACCAACAATCCTTTTGACAATAGGTTTCAGCTATTACAGTTTGGATTTAGATCGTCCCTGTTCTAGGATGAGTAATAAGATCGTCAAGATTTTTATTGGTAAAAATTTAATTTTAGATCTCTCTCGTTCGCTGCAACGTTTCGACGTTCTTACCGGCGTATAAACTTCTGGTCTCGGTGAATAAGGTAAACCAGAGCTGGATGGATGCTTCGTTTCCCAAATAGTGTCTACCGCCCGCGTTCGGGAAGTCAAACTTCGCCGAATTGCCCTCCAGAAACCTTTGAAGTCTAACCTTTGCCCGGCGAGTGGAGAATATAGGCGTTATGCGAGCCCCCGACTCAACTAAGCGCGCGCGATTTAGATAGGATTGCTTGAATGCTGGGCGCAACTTACCACCGAGGTTTTACACCGTTCAAACACGAAGAATTTTTAGTGATGGATCTTTTACAAACGTTATATTAGCGTTTCACTGTCGGCGAGACCACGGTTGATTAGGTATTGAATTTCGTGGTTCGAGAGAGGCAGTTATTCGAAGCTGATTTATGGTCTTTTTAACGGTGTGAGTACTGGAGAGGTTAAATTGACACGTTTCTGGGTTTACGATCAGGAGTGAGAGCATTAGAATTTATATTGACTTTTCGGAAATGGACTGTAGATTTTTAATTATTGATGCGTCGGTTGCGAATGTGGCGACTGAGGAATTTAGTTGAAATCGAAACTTACATATTTGATAAATGGATTATAAGATGTTCTGAAGGAGTTATAATAATTACTTTGATTTTGTTGCACAAGGTAAGAGGAGGGTACTAAAAGCGATTAAAATTGTTTTAGAAAAAACATAAAACCTGTTATATGGCGGCAGCGTTAGGTTTAGTGCTAAACAAATTACTTGAAACGATCGGGACCTGTTATGAGCAAAATTGAAAGGGAAATTCAGGTAGCAAAGGGTTACGGTTTATCGACCGACGAAATCTGCGACTCTCTTTCTCAGAGAGAATTTCGGACGGTTTCGGTAGGTGTCCGGCGAACGTTCACCCGTCGGACACCTCCGATCGTGATTTTCTGGCGGGCCCGGTCATCGGCACTTTCGTTGAAAGCATTCCTCTCGCGGCGAGTGGCCCGGGCTCGTATTCAGATTGAAATGTATGTAAAAAGGCCGATAGGTACACACTCGAGCCGCGTCTTGGCCGTCCACGCGATCCACCTTTTACTTTCCTCGGTGGTCCATCTTCTTTCCTAAGTAGAGTGTCCACTATCCGCCAGATGCTTTCAACTCTCGAGAGTCGGAAAGAGGACAAGTGTAGACACACCGAGGCATGGCAACGAGTCTCCGATCCGTTCTGTTCCGTTACCGAGCCGCGTTATCTACGTGTTGACTATCGATTACCCTTACGTCCTATTTCTTTCTATTCTCCTTTGCGCTTCGCACGTTGGAAATTGATGCACAAGCGTGCTCGCGCGGAAACAGCCGCAGGAAAAATACTCTTAATGGACGCTGCCTCGATCTTGAACCCGGCAGACCTAAATGAACCTTTGATGAAACTTTATCTACGCTCGCCGACGAGGCTAAAATTACGTGAGTCGGCGGTCGAACGTTTGGAAACGCTTTTCGAGTCAAACAATTTTTCAGTCTGAATTTCGTCCGTTTTCATGCCAGTGATGCGAAAGTCTGGTTTATTCTTGAATCGTTTCTGCCTGTTCCGTAATGAAAGTCGATTTAAATGAAACTAGATTCGGTTTAGCAATGTATACCTTCATGTAGAATTCGAATTTGATCCTGGTTCTTTCCTCAACTTATTTTTTGATGTATGATTATGATTGATCGTGAAACAATTGAGAAAAAATCTTAGAAAAATAAAATATGTAGAAGAGGTGGTCAAAATATTCTAATATTTTAACTACATTTTAGCTACATTGAATTCTTGTCATTTTTGTAGGAAGTGTTGATTGTATAAAAATTAATTGATTGGCTTTCACGTTTCGCTGACGCATATAATTTTAATGAAAGTGGACAAACAGCTCGTAATTGTTAGTCACTAGAGCCGATTCGTCGTGTTTATCGTTGTGGTCCACTTGATACCAAAAATGATAATTTTGTTTCGATCTAATACCGTCGATGTCGGGCTCGTTCATCGAGAATGAAGGAGTCCGACAATTCTGCACTTTGATGAACGCTGACGCAGCGACTACCGTCGTTTATTTTATTCATGTTTTCGATATCGATAAATGTCATCTACCCGAAACCGCAACCGCTGTAACCTCATGAATATGTCAAGTGCGGTAACGAGCATGTTGGAAATAACTCTCCAGCCGAAACAGACGGTCAGCATATGATCTATATAATATTATCGAAAAACTATTCGAGATTTCGAGTTCTTCCACCGAGTGCTATATATGTATATTTTACACCACACTGATTCATCAGAATGACGTGTTATAAAGTTGGATTCTATGTATATTAAAAATTAAACTTAAAGTACGTTCTCGGCTAAAAATGCAAAACGATTGAAAAATTTTATAATGATGTAGAATGAAACAAAAATTAACTTTTTGTATACTTGTGACATTTTTCTGTTGAAAATGTGTCCAAAAATGTCACATATATGTTGATAATATTTCGATTAAAGAAATTATTGCAGACAAGAAAGTTTCGTCAATACATTAGCATTCTCTCAGCAGTACATTCTACATATTTAGAGGACTTAATTTCTGGACTCCTCAAAGATTACACCGAGAGATAAACTTCTCACAAATATCGTATACATATTTCCACATGTAGTAGGGCATTATTGTATTTACTCGACCCTGATCTGAGATCTCGAATTAAAAATCGCACTTAGAGAGGCGAACGGTATCAGCAATCTTCAAGTTTGCTGGAATATCGACTCGCTTTAGAACACGGCACAGGTATCGCAGGAAAATCCACAAGTGCTGCGTTGAAAAAAAGGCTCACGCAGGCGACGACAGCGGCCGCGATTGTTGCTCGTAATCAACGGTCGCCGAGAAATTCGGAATAATTCGAGAACAATGAAGCGCGCCGCGTTCAAACGGAACGAAACGGAACAGAACAGCACAGAACGGAACGGTGCAGTGTAGTTTTTCAACCGGGTACACCCACACACAGCAAACCGTCCGGCTATCGTTCCCATCGTCACAAACGATCTTTCCCTTTTCCGACGAGTTTCGGTGAATACGCCGCGGACGAGCGCACGCGAATTTGACACATTTTCGCCGCACGAAAAGCACGCCGACGGCATATTTTCCCGTTTTTTTCCTCTTCCTCTCTCTCTCTCTCTGTCTCTCTTCTTCTCACTATCGTTCGCTCGTTCCAGTACACGTCACTGCTATCACTCTCTCTTTCTGTCGAGCTTTTCACTTCGTTATAACAGTTTGTCCTTTGCGAGGTACAGAACCAGGAAAAAGCATTCGCATGATCAACGGAGGATACAAAAACTTTCTACACAGATAATTTTGATGTCTAGGGTTGAGAGAAATTTGATCAATGTTAACCTGTTCACCGTTTGCCTCCTATTTTATATACATACATTCCTGAAGTCCCACTGCTTATTTCTCTAATGTTAATATTGTAATAAAAAATGTTCATTATATTGTTCAATTCTAGTCTATAAGATGTCCTTGTAATGTTAGCATGCACAGCCATGTGCATGCTGCTAATAATCCCATGTGGGGTTTCATAGCTTAATAAAAAAAAACCTGTTCACCGTTTACGTCGAATATACTCGTCACGTATGGAAAAATTGCATTTGCTATTGAATAAAATTTTACGGGAATGCGCGGTGTAGTATGAAAAATACCACAAAAATGATGCTAGCTTAAAAATAATTAAACGCACAAGTGCACGGTCTTAAAATGAAGCAAAACAGTTGACAGGTTAAGCGAATACTTTTGTTCCTCGCTGTTCTCCTCTCGCTTCTTGTCCCCCACTCCGACGACATTCGCACGCCTTTCCGCACGTGAATTCCCTCTGTCCCTCCCGCAGGTTTCGCGCAATCCCTCTCGGGTCGCCTCGCTATATCTTGTCCCTCAATTTCCTCTGTGCGACCCCGGGCGGCCGTGTTTGGTCCACTCGCAAACAATGCCGCGACCGTCCTCGCACCTCCGTCCTGTTTTCGCTGAATAAATTTAATTTAAATTTTCCTGCCGTTCGGGAACGTTTATTAAGTAAATATATCACGCGGGACAGCGGTTTATACGCGCGGATGTTTTCCACGGCAGGACGTATTGCACGGCAGCAGCGTGCTCGCTCTCTCGGCCCGTGACGTATGGCCGGGACGAAACGTCGAAACGCGGACCCCGATGTTCACACTATTAATTTATTAAGTTTCGTACTGTCGCTTCCGACTACCCGACCCCGTTTCCAGCCGACCTTCTCGTAAAAATCGTGGTTGAATTCATTGCCATCCCTCCACCACCCGCCACCTCCCCGCCAAACCAATTGTTAACCGTGACTAATCGGGGACCTCGAAATGGCCAGAGGTGAATTGTTTTTTCTGCATTTTCCAGCCCCTCGCGAAAATATACGCTGTGTTCGAAAAGATGGGATGATCCGCTGTGTATACAATGGTTCTCCTAAATGTCATTAGTAGAATGCAGATTTTGTTTTTACACTGGAAAATTGTTTGCTTTATTGATGTTTTTAATCCATTAGTTAAATGTGATTTGAAGAAGCTTCTGAATGATTGTGATACATCAAGAAGGCACGAAATCTTATTCTGAAAAGTAACCGCAAAATAAATCGTTAGATTACCTCACCGACGGTGATTTGAATAACAATTAAAATTTAGAAAAATGTAAGATACTCTGGTCAGATTTGATTTATATGTTTTCTACATAATAAAAAATTAGTGAATACCATTTTTATTTCATAGTCTGCAAACAAATTTGAATAAGTGTCCGGCAACTTGTGGACGAGAGTGTACGTATAGGAAAAAGTTGTTGAGACGAAAGATTTCAAGGGAAACGCGATCGGAGCTGTTTTTTTCAATATTTACTCGTTTGAAGGAATAGGAAAAAATCGTGTTTCGACCACTCCGAAAAAAATACCAACTTTCATTCCCTGGACCAACTGTTGACACGTAACGTTCTAAGTTCGATCAATAAATAGTCGCGCACGAGAGCAGAAAAATCCGCGTGTGTCATTATCGCTTACGAGTATGAATAGCTCGGCTTTGTCTTGTAATCCCGTGATATTACACTGCAGGTATCAATATCGATGGATGCGCGCCGTGTATTCACGTATAGAGGCAAACGGTACAGTGTTTATTTTCATTTACCACCTCCTCCGCCTGTTCCCCGTTCCGGCATCGACCGACAAATGAAGGCGAGTGCCGCGCGCGCGACATTACAGATCTCGAAATTAACCATATTCATATACTAATTCAATGTACGCTGGGAAATAATTCAATGCATCAAATATTTGTCAAAGCCGGCTCTCGCGCGACTCCAATTAGACGCGATTAATCGTCAATTGAAATGCAACTTCGCCCGATATCGATTCATCAATTTTCCGATTGAATGACCGCCGGTCTAGCCGCTTATGCGACTCGAATAATGATCTAAGTAATACACAAAATAATCAATTGCTGGCCTAATGGCCACAGCACAACGAAAAACACGCATCGAAATGAGCTATCCATCGATGTTCATAGGGCAGCAATTAATTTCGTTCGTAGGAACTAACTTTTGTATACAGTCAATTATCGAAAATCAGAATTTAGACTGTATTATCAGAACTATCGTCTGTGGACGATTCTATATGGAAAATAGATTGACACACAGCAATTAACCAAACCAACAGACAATCAGTTATCATGCGCACTGGACAGGGTCCAGAACGACGAAAGGAAACAGTAAACGTTAACAAATTGACACTTTACTTACTGGTGGTTATTTATGAGATTATAAACTTCATGATTCGCAGTGGAGAATTTCTTAAAAAATGATTCAACTGCAATAGAACATCTTTACGTTCTTCTTTGACAAAGTGCAGCTGGCTTCTAATTTTTATATTTCATGAAGATCTACAGTCTCATTAATGATAATTTATGAAACCTCGACGGAATGAATCACCTTCAATGAATCACTTCAATAAATTCTTAATTAACTAATTTCGACATTCAACGCATTCATAAATAATTTGATCGTCAATTTGAACAGAGAACAAGCATTAAAGAGACGATCCAGTTGCACGAGACACCCGTTATAGAGGACATCGCGTAAAACGCTAAAACACAGGGGACCATTACGGCTTATTCGTCTAGGAACGACAACATAGTACTGCTATTAAGCTGTTAGGCGAAACGTCGAACGTTCGTGAAACAGCGTAGTAGAACGGTAGTCGGACGGACAGCGAGTTGTGGGAACGCCGGAAGGCAGAGGTAATATTTGCAGCCATTAGGAAGCAATTAGCCAAACGTGAGCAGTCCTTTCATCTTCGACGAGTTAAATCCGATACTCGGCGGCGAAATATTTAGCGTAACTGGAGCCGTCGACTTCTGCCGCGAAAACAGAAACCGAAACCGAATCTTCGTGACTCCTCACCCGAACACGCTTCTTCATTGAGTCCTCGTCAGGTGAGATTTTAAGCGGCATTAAACGCGAGAGGTCCTCCCGAAAGGTATTAAACGGTTCGCGAATGTGAAAAGAGAGTGCCCCGGAGAATCGTCCCGTTTTATCGCCCGGAGATTCTTCGTTTAGATTCGATGAAAATTATGTACGGGATAGGACGCCGGAAACGGGTCACCCGATAATGGATTCGATGTGTAAAGGTATGGCTGTGTTCGTGTGGTAGAAGTTATAAGATTGTTGTCAGTGCTGGTAAAAATATCGAAATTTCTTGAACCTTTCTTTGGTGTATTTATAGTGAAGCTGTGACAGACGTCTACAAACTGATTCGTTTAAAATTTATTTTTGTTTTAATTCTGTCTGTGTTTTGACTGTTTTTCAAATAACCTTTCACTTTAAAAAAAAACTCGCATTCTCCTTCTTTTATAGAGACATTCGAATTTGAAATAGTGCACTAGATTCTAAATTACTCTTCCAAGAAAGCAAAACATAATATAATCACAGAAGTACTCCCATAATTAACTTTTCAACAAACCAAGACAAACCTCCATCCCCATCGACTTTGACTTCACCCTCCCGAAACTTCAACTTCTCGAGAACAGAACTTCCTCGTGCTTTTTCCTGCCACGAATTTCCAGCATCCCCCAATTTCCCGGTTCACCGTATATAATTCCGATCCTCTGTCGAATTCGGCCGTCCTCTATTAGGTCGTCGTATTTGCCCATTAAAGGCTCCGCGATCTCCGATCCGTGAGGAGAAAACGAGCACTTTTAAAATTCCGTTTGTACCGGTGGAGGGTGCGAGACGACATCGGTGTTAGCGGCACCTCCACCCCTACACTGCTAGGTTGGCCGGTCGAAAACTCCGGGACACGTTCGCCGATGTCACAGACACAATTTACGCGTCCCTTTTCCGTGCACGGTAGCCTCCCGATCCTTTCTCGTTCGAAAAAAAGGCTGTCCGCGATAAAAGAAGCAACGGAAAAAAAGAAACAGGACCCAGGAACGGGTGCACTGCCAGGGAACAGTAGAACGACAGAGGTACAGGTTTTACATTCCGAATTCACCATTTTGCAGATCAAAATCACCTTTTTACAATCCAATGCAAACCAAATTTATCCTCTAGCTAAACAAATTCATCCTTTTGCGGAACAAATTTATCCCCTTTTCAATCAAATTTATCCTTTTTAAATTCAGAATAAAAATCACGACAAAATGGTGTTGTGTTATTTCCTTCTCGATGAATTTAAGTTGCATAGGGGTGAATTTGATCTGTGTAAGGGTTACTTTGGAGTGCAACGCCTGTACAGAGAGAAATAGAGAGAGGAAGAGAAAGAGATAGAGAGTGGAATAGAGGGACACGGGAGGGCGGGATGCACGAAAAGAAGAAAGGCAGCAGAAAAGAGAAAAAGCGAAATAGCGCCGATAAAAGGTCACAAAGAGGACCGATAGGAATTGCCTCATCATCGGTCGGCGAAATAGTAGCCCAGATGGAGATTGCCCGGCCGGTCCCCCCGGATTAAACTATTGCGGAATGAATCTCTAACCGCGGTGCACTTCGCACCGGTTCGCACCGGTTCGTAGAGGTTCGCACGGGTTCCCAGAGGAGGTTCGTGGCGTCGGAGCGTCGGCCGAGCCTTTTGATTTGAATGTAAGAGCGATTTTCCGTGCAAGAAGCTTGAAAATGTAAAAGCCATCCGCTCGAGGGTTAGCGAACCGAGGAGAAGAGAGGGTAGAGGGTTGAACAGAGAACAGAGGAAGAGGGAGAGAGAATTGAAGAAGGGTCGTGGAGAAAGAGGGAGGGAGGAGAAGACGGTGGGAACAGAAAGGCGGATAGGTGAGGCTCGGGGTAGGAGTAACATAATTGCTTTTGCAAAGGAGGTCGCAAATTTACCGTTCACAGTCGGTCAGCGCGGCTGAAAGTGTCTTCTCGAGCGTAAGCTTTTTAATACGAATCCGAGAACTACTTCTGGTTTTGAAAGCGTCGAAGGAGATCGCTTTCCATTTTTCTCTTTCTCTCACTTGCTCTATCTGTTTCGCGTTCTTTACTCCCGTTTCTTCGCCTCTCCTCTGTGATTCTCTTTATTCCTCTCTCTCTCTCTCTCTCCGAGACTCGCTTTTGCCTCCAGGTTTTATTCACCGGCACCCACCTTCATACTTTTCATCCCGTTCTTTTCTTCCCGAGGCCCAAGTTTGCTGCTGCCGGGCCACGCCAACCGCTTCTTCTTCTGGCCGGCTATCGATTACCGATATTTATTGCTACGCGGTCAGCGTGCTTCACCTATATGTTCTTCGGTGCTGTGCGAACGTCTGTGTATCAGTGTGTTTGCCGATGTAGGGGACGTTAACCGATCAAACTCCACGGTTCACCAAACGAGTTGCGAATCGCGGAGACCACCTGCAGATACGCCGCGACGCAATTCGCCACGGACAGATTAGATACGGTGCAATGTGGCTGCAATGTTGGTGCAATTCCGAACTGCGTGCTGGGCTGTCCTTAGATTTTCAGGGTGATTGCAACGGTGTCGAGGTACGTGTACGTGATGGGATAATAAGTGAGTTTCGCGAGGGATGAGATTTTTTTCAAACAGTTTCTTCTGTTCGTATGAGGTATTATATCAATTCCATATCTATGAAAAGAAAAAAATGATATAGAATGGAATTATTCCAGGTCGGAAGAAATGTTTAATTTTCTAGTAGAGAATGCTGAGATAGCTCCGAGTGCAGAGGGTTAAATCACTAACTTGATATTAAGTTGTCAATTTTATTTCTGACAGACCGAAAAACAAAATATTCTCGTGTTCAGCGAAGCAATTCCAGAACAACGACACAGAATTCAAAGAGGACAGCTTCTCGCACGAATCCGGATCGAGTTCGCGCAGAATTATAAAATTCCGAACGAAACGGGCCGGTGTCTCTGTCTGTTGTTTCGAGCCCCATGACACGGATAGGCCGGTTCCACGTGATTGCGAGTGCCATTCGATCAGCAGGCGAAACGTTTGCTCGACACGCGTCCCCGGCTTGCTCGCGTTTACGAGCTTTCATAGTGCGCTGGCGCGTGCGAGAAAGAGAGAGAGAGAGAGCGGGACGTAGGTGCACGCGGTGTGCCACGTAACAGAAACGAGGCTCGCGAAATGCAGCCCTGGTAAATTGCGGTTCTTATAACGCGCCCGCTCGTAAACATTCATATCTGGGGCCCCGGTTCGAACGTGTAATCGCCCGGGGAAGAAAACTACGTTAACGATGAAAAATCTGTGGAATTATCGCGACGTTTCCGCCTCGATCGTTTCGACTTGTGCGGTGGTAGCGATCGCGTTCGAGATACGCGGAAGAAATTCAATTTCTATTGCGGCACTCCACCCAATTGTTAATATCATGACCATAAACTTCGACGTTGTTAGGAATTTAATGGAGTGCCTATTGCGGTCTTGCTGGCAAGGCGAATTCAAATTTCGTTGATTTTCGAAAACTTGTCGGACGTTCCGTGCGCTGTAAGCTTGTTATTACGAGGGGAATTTATGCTTTTAATAATAACAATTCCGCCTAGGGTGAATGGACCCGGCAAAGCGGTTGGGAAATATTTTTGTAATGCGCATCTCGCCGGTGTTCTGCTTTTATGATGTATTTATACTGTATGCTGGTATGAGAAGGCTCCGGAACGGCGAGTGCTTTCATTTGCAAACGCTCTTGCATCTCTTCCTCTTGTAATTATTGTAATTATCGGATCGTTCGTGAACGATCGCTTGGAACGATTATAAAAATTACACGTGGTCGAAGTAATATTACAAACGAATTTTGTTGAAGTTTATTTTCCGAATATAAAACCATGAGATAGTTAATGTGTTTGACACCTGATGTTAATTTTCTACCGCGTTTTGGTGTGCTTATTTATTCACGACGTTCCCTCTTAATTTTTGGTTAACTTTGTTCGTTTCCCTTAGTTCTGTTAACATTAATTTCATGATATTGAATTATAGTAATATCTAGGCCTCCTATTTAGTAGAGGCATCAGTATGCAACACCAGCCGGACATATCCCCATGCTCGGATGACGTGTGCAAAATTCGAAGATTATCCCTGTATGCAACTGCAGTTCCTGGGTTATGGTGCAGTGTATTTACTAACGCGTCAAAATGTATTAATTGTGTCGATCAGGTGAACGGACAATATTCGACAGAAATATCGGAGTTTTACTATGCAGAGAGAAGATTTAGTCTCATCAGACATTCACGCAAAATTATTAAATTTGATAACATGTGGGTATCGCGGAGTATTATTTCCCAACAGAAAACAATGAGGTCACGTCCTACTTTAAAAATATGCATGTCTCGCTTTTCCGTTAAAACACATTTTTAGTATAATACATTCAGAATAGTATGTTTATCAGAATGCTTCCTTTTATTTCTATCGAAATATTCTATGGATTTTAATCGCATCGTTTCGAAGAAAGATGCAACTGTGCGCAATATTTAAAAATGTATCTCCGGACTTGGGTTGCACGAGCAAAATTCGAAGACATTTCCCAAATGACGCTGCAGTTTCTAGGTTACGCTGCAGTGTATCCATCCATCTATTAAAATTTTACAGTTGCTCCTATTGGATTAGCAGGAATGAAATATAGGGCTCCGTTATGGCGAGATAAAATTATTTCGAGTCAATCATTTACCTTTTATTCCAACACTCTATTCACGTTCGTAATTGAACAAACTGTTTCTCGGCTACTTTTTAAGGTCTCCATTAAGAAAATTAGTAAAAAATTTACAATATATCAAGATGCGTCAGTTTTTGCTGAGAAAATTTTTCCTTCAGATTCTTATTACAAATTGAAGCTCATACGCTTCTCAAAAAATACGCTTCTTCTTATAAAAAACGTTGTTCTACCAGTTTCTTACTGTACATTCAAAGAAATAGCTGTAGGCTCCAGCAATCTTTATTGAAAATTTTAAAAGATCTTGTTACCCTGACACGATCCTCAAAAATAGTTGCAAGAGGCGTGGTTCCATCATTTTCTCACTTTCCCTCTCACTCTACAGCACGTCTCTCATCCTCCGCCATCTCCGTTCGCGCCAGCAGAGAAAAAAAGGTAATGTTATTATTAAATTTCCGAGATTCAGTGCGGACCAGCGAAATGAAAGCGGCGCGCGGCAGAAGCGGACGTTTCGTGTCGATCAATCACGGCGCGCCGAAACGGTGCCGGAATTTTAAACCGTCCACGAACCGAGAAAAAGATAGGAAGCGAGAGCGAGAGAAAGGAGAAGGGTGTATGGTAGTGAAAAAAGAACATCGTGGTGCATACGTAAAGTTGTCGGCCGCAGGAGTTGTCGGTCGCGTCGCTCTAGTCTGCTATCCGTGGAAGAGAGACAGGAGACGTGGGGCACGGGTACGAGTATGTACGGGTGAACGAAGATCCGGTAAATACTGGCGAAACACTCGATAGAGTCTAGCCGAGGGTGGATCTCGCGTAGAGAGACGGATTCTATCGGGGCACAGCACCCTTCACCCCGATTACTCTCTCGCAGCCTGCACTCGACTTCGACACGAGAACGCTTTTTCCTTGATAAATTTAATTTACATCGACTTAACTCGGGAGCGGGGCCCCGACCCGACAACCCACCGCGCATTAATCGTTAACGACTACTTTAGAAATATCAACCCCCGAGCAACCACCCAGCGAACTTGTACTTTAGGCTTGATGCCGTATCGATTCGGTAAACGCGGCTTCTCGCGCTGGGAATCCCACCGATAAATCTGATAGCGTTCTCTGATACCTCGCGCAGTATGCCCGTGGAAGTGTTTACCATGCCAACTAAAATAGAAACGTCTTTTGTCTGCCGCTATCGAATTGTCGCCGCCACGAATCAACCGTGAAAGTTCAGCTGTATATACAACCGAGATGTCCAAATGAACTGTACACATATACACAGTTCGAAAGCTAACACCTCACTTGAATTCCACTCTGTTCAATTCTAATAACGATTGAAGACAGACTGAGCAGCTGGTCAAGGATATTCTTAAAGTGCAGAAGCAGGTTAGACGAGAGTGTTAAAAGAACAGTCCAGTTAATTCCTTCGCTGATGTTCATCATTGTAACTCCTGGTAAATTATTATGAGCAGACTGCGGATTTGATGCATTTAAAGAGAAACTAAATGATTTCTAGAAGATTTATTTAAATATTCGGGACGCCAATTTGAAACTATGTTTCCAGTCGAACTGCAACGGAGAAAATTCTAGAACAATGGGCAAAATGGATGGGACAGTGTCGAACAGGGGTAATTCCGTTCCATAAAAAGCACAGCGTGTACACGGTACTGGAACACGAATCGGTAGGTCCAATTTACAGTCGGAGACCGTGTCCGGCGATATCTTTGCCGTTCGGCAGGGACTGCTAGCAGGGAGGTAAGCGCGAAAAGTATACGCGCCACCACGTAGGGGAAATAAATTAGGTGCCTTGGAAACGAAGACCTGGAGCCGAAGACAGAGTCAATTATCGAGGAGCCCATCGGTCTCCAGAGGCCATGGAGTTACGGAGCGCCGTCGATATGGCGTTCCTTGACTCTCTCGACTTGACCGTCCTGGAAACGAACAACGGGGCCACCCCTAAAATTCGCTTCAGATATTCCCCTATAGATCGAACCGTGAATCTGTTTCGATGGTAATAGAGCACTAAGTTTATTTCGAATTTACCATCTGATTTAATTTGGTGCCTCTCGATAGCTCGGGTCTTTATGGAGTTGATTTAGACGCTTCGGTGTGAGTCCTGCTCGATTCAGACCACGGCTAGACAAGGAGTGGGTTGAAGACCAGTTTTAAATCCAGTTAAGTTAGATTGAAGCTGGTTAGAGTCTGATTGATGAGCTCGGAAGTGATTCAGCGCTGAGCGAATGAAAATAAACAGTCGATCTGATTTGAACGCAATTAGACAGCTACGTGGCGTTAATTTCGGCTTGTTTCGATTCCAGATGAATCCAATGGTATCTATTCAAAGCCTAGTCTGAGAATTCAAGTGTAAATTCACTTTTACTCAGATCTGAAATCCGATGTCAGTCGGACTGTGATCTGATCCAATCGTAACTCATAAAACAGTGAAATCGCGAGCTGAGTGAAATATACATCGAGGCGCAAAATTAAAGGATCACTAAATTTTCGATGAAAAATAGTCGATATTCAAGTTACGACTTCATTAAAGAAATCGTGGCGCACCCCGCTGGCACACTTTTCTTTCAAAGTGCAATAAAACGGCGTCAAAAAATCGTAAATCAAGTTTTAAGAGGTCGTTCCAAAGAGAAGACTATAATCTTTAAATCCATGGTGATTTCACTCTTGGAAAAAATTCTTCAAGCCTCATAGACATCCCAACATTCGAAAAGGTAAAATTTTCCGATAGAAAAAGCGTCCTCACCTTATATACAAAAAATTCAATTCAGACAAACCGATTTGAAACCTGTTTCAGACCAACTTGGACCAGTTTCCAACCTTACCGAGACCTCGGTAAGATTCAACTGTGCCCCATGAATTGACTTGCCTGAGAGACAAGTAGTCGAATCGAGGATAAACTCGACCTTTTCACTGGCCAAGATTATCCCCAACTCCAATTTACCAAGAACTCCATTCAGTCTTAGTAGAGGGCGCATCCATTGGGTTTCTTCGTTTCCATTATTTTTAATTACATCTCGGGGGTTTGCACACGTTCTCTAGGAAGCATCAAGAACACTCATTTATAACGTTCCACTTGTCTCGCGTCAAGAATGGTTCGAAATTTTTCATTGGGCGCCGTGCAATCTATTTAAATGAAGCGTGC
Organism: Lasioglossum morio; assembly: GCA_916610235.2. NCBI lineage: Eukaryota > Metazoa > Arthropoda > Insecta > Hymenoptera > Halictidae > Lasioglossum > Lasioglossum morio. The sequence goes on from OU744334.1 coordinate 12,600,651, forward strand.
AACGAGCACAGTTGTTTGTCCATTGACCGAAGCGTCCGGGTTCTTTAAGCTTGTTTTCATTTCCAGCTTTCATGAAACTCGAATGCCGTGTTTACGGATACGGCCGCCGCCGCCGCCGCCGCCGCCGCCGCCTGCTCCGGCAAATGTAGTTATTCTTCCTCGTTATCGTCTTTCTTCCGCATCCGCCAGGAACACTGGCCGCCCAGGAAAACGGCTGAAGGATTTCATTAGCAAGTATGTTGCTGCGCTTCGAGCGTTTTCGCGCACCACGCCGGACTCCGCGTCTCCGTCCGTCGACTTCCGTGAATAATGAACGCGTTGTCGGTTTGATTGCACGATCGAATAGCCTTCGCCTAATGCTCCCTCACGGCGAACTTCCTCGAACGATCAACTGCCACGGACACTGAATCAAACGGCCTTTCTGCGATCAATTTTAATCAACACCACGGAAATTCAGAACGTCTGACCATTCCTCTACCTATACCGCTTGTAATCTCTTCTTCCCTCTTTTAATCATTGTTCACATTTTACACTGTAAAATTTGTTTGGATACAGCACATTTAATTTACGCAGACATCATTGACTTATACTACTCAATGTTCTCTCAGGTTCTGAACTAGGTGTTCACATTATACACTGTAAAATTTGTTTAGATACAGCACACTTAATTTACGCAGACATCATTGACCTGTACTACTCAATGTTCTCTCAGGTTCTGAACTCGGTGTTCACATTTTACACTGAAAAATTTGTTTGGATACAGCACATTTAATTTACGCAGACATCATTGACCTATACTACTCAATGTTCTCTCAGGTTCTGAACTCGGTGTTCACATTTAACACTGTAAAATTTGTTTGGATACAGCACACTTAATTTGGGCAGATATCATTGACCTGTACTACTCAATGTTCTCTCAGGTTCTGAACTCGGTGTTCACATTTTGCACTGTAAAATTTGTTTAGATACAGCACACTTAATTTACGCAGACATCATTAACCTGTACTACTAAATGTTCTTTCAGGTTCTGAACTCGGTGTTCGTGATTTTACGATGTTACACCTGCTCACAACTTATATTTCATTAAAAAAAAAAACAACAATAAAATCAACTGTATCCGCAGCGACTTTTAATCTACAAAAATTAATCTCCTCCCTCGCGAAAGCACACTCGATTTCAAACCACCGAAAAATTAAGTTTTATGAGGGTGTGGGAAGTTTTTTCATTATATAAAATTATAAAGTTTTCCATAATATAAGTTACGAAGTTTCTAAAAATATTTTTAGAACGCGCACACGTACATATAGCACAGGTAGTACCTATTCAGGACAGGTTGTACGCGATAATCGTTGACTGTGGCGATCGTAACGTCAGGATGGCGCGAGAGGCGAGCGTCGTCGTCGTCGTCGTCGTCGTCTATCGTAAGAAAGTTACGTCGAAAAGCGTCCCACCTGTTATTTGCGAAGTTCCAACCTCGTTTCGCGGCTAGTTTTCCTGATATTTAATCAGCGAGTTTCAAACTCGATAATAATGATTGCGTTACTCGCAACGATTTTATCTCTGCCGAGACGCCGGCTCGTTACTCCGACGTCGACAGACGACGACAAGTTTCGCGTCGCTGTGACGAGTCATCTGTTGCTGTGCGTTTTGCATAAACCGTTCCCATTAAAACATAGCCTGTCCGAGCAATTCAACCGAATGCGAACCTCCTAACATTCAGCTACACTCGATGGAAAAATTATTTCAATCGCTATTCCACAAGCTGTCCGAATAAAATTTTTACGAACCTTAACAACTTATAAATCACTCGATTTTCAATCCTTTCACGTACATTTATATGTTCATGTGTAAAAGGAATCTGTATTTTATTTAGAATCATAAGAATTAGTTGGTGTCCAAACAAATAATTTTTCCTTAAATTTCGTGTTTTCGAAGAGAAAATATAGTTGAACTATCAAGTGGATTATGTCGAGTATTTTGCCGAGAAAATTTAAGAACCAGAAGAATGAAAATCAAATTGGAATTATTAGAAAAATTTTTTGGTACATATCAATAAGAGTCATTAATAAACATTTCCAATTAAATGCACAATATTTTTACGGAAACGGGGTTCGAGAATTCGAGGAGGTAATATTGACAGATTTAAAGAGGCGCGTAAATTCCGGCGGAATTAAAAGCTAGCCGATTAAAATTTAGGGGACGTCAGTTAGGAATATTGGCAGATTTACAGGGAGTAAATTCCGGTTTAATTAAAACGTATGCCATTGCAAGGCGCGAGGTATATTTAAGAAGGCCGCGATTACATCGTCCGGGTAATCAGGAGAGTTCGAGGAACGAAACTGTCCTAATAAAATATTTCCTTAAAATGTTTTCCCGCGACCTGGAAACTATTTTCCTGGATAGCATCAGAGAAGGGTGAAACTTTCGAGGAGTAGTTTTATCGTCCGGGACTCTCTGGCCTCCGCACTGAAAAAGAAATACGCAACTCTTAATTTTTCTCACTCCACGCGCGAACTTTCACAAAAATCAACGTCGGATTTTTCTGCGGATACTCTCACCGAATCTCGAGGCAATCGTGACACGGATTATTAAACCTTGTAGGAAGTATTCGAGCAGTTAATCAACAATGATATTCGCTCATTTGTATTTTTGTAGAAGTCTTATTTTTTACGAGTGTTTGATAATATTTTATAATATTCCACAATCCCCACTGTATAATAAATGATGAAATTGGGCTCGATTTTATAATAAATATGAATCGTCGAGCAACCAATCGCCGAATAAATATATTATTCGTCAATCATTTTTAATCAAGTTAGTTTTCGGTCGAAATTAAAATGAAATTCTATTTGATGTACGATTTTAATCAATTTCGCGCGTCAGAATTATTTTAATCTCAATTCAAATTTAATTATTTTTGTTAATCTGAACCATTTCATTCATTTTAATCTCTCGGCCGTATTGATTAACGTTTAAATTCGGATAATAAAATAACAAAAATGTATCGGAAGAGGGACGCACATTTGTACGTAATATGAAAAAACGAAACGTTGTCCTAATTTTAGTTTAATAAAACGTTACCCTAGATATCATTTCAGTTCTGTTAAGTAAATTAAATATTTTTTTCTTATAGTAGACGATACGGATTGACGAATAAACGTAAATGTAATGTATTTGCAGCAGATCAGATTTAATCGAAACACCGTGGATACTTGTTTTGAGAGGAGACCAAAGCGTTCGACGATACCTGCGATTTAAAGGCTCGAATGCCGGACAAAAGCCAAGGTATCTATCAAGTTTCATTGGTCAGTGGTTAGCGGTTGCCAGTCATTTGACTGTAACCAGAGATGCTTGATATCGTAGAAATACTCCTTGACTTTTAATGCTCGACCGTCGCTCAATTCGCTGCCAGAACAATTTGCTGTGCTTTCAATAGCAAATCGCGATCGCAAAATTCTCGTAAAATCGACATTTTCACAAGTACCTTCAAATCGAATTACTTCTTTTTTTAATCTTTCTACGCACCTATGCAAAATCAGAAATTCTCGGCGTTGAAATAACATTCAATCCACTATATAAAAGTTATTCGTCTTTTAAATGGGAACGTGACGTACTCCATGTATCGACGGGAATAGTTTTATCGACGACAGAATTTCCATTTTCATCAAAGATGGAAAACGTCCGATGACTTATGGACGACGGTGTATGCACTGTTGATCCCCGTAAAAGCTACAAATGACACGGGGAACGTTGGGCGATATCCACGGTCTGATTCGCAGTACGTACGTCCTCCATGAAAGTTTTATAGGTACTCGCATTTCGAGGTGCAACACGTACCCTGCCAATAACGATTGTCTCGTGCAACCGGCACACACCACCTTGTAATGGAGCATGCACCCGGTCGCAATAACACGATAAACGATCCCCGAGTAACCGCTTAGCGGATACGTCGCCTGTATATATGTATCCCGCCCTCTCACAGGGAATAAAAACACGAGGGACACGGAATAAGGATGCACAATGCCAGGCTTTATCGTCGATACATTGAGTGTTGCCATGTATTGAGAGATCGAGTCTGAACTGGCCTGACATTGATCCCGTTTATGTTGCAGAAACGAAAACGTGCATCTTCGGCTGGCTTATGCGCTAACACAGTATTCCGTGTCGTCGTTTTGACGATGATCCTCGCAGGTGCAATATTTTACTGGTAAAATGTATTTTACCAAAAAAGACCTATTTTTTTTATTCTGATTCGCGTGATCGATCACCAGTCGATCAAATTTAAAACGGTGAAAAGGTTAAAATAATTTATTTTATGTTGCATGGAATTTTTTATTCGATAGCAGATCTTTATGGAATAGAAAAATGTTTCCCCATAGATTGCAAGCAATAATTTCTTCTCACTAATCAGATAATAAGATACACTACAAAATATTTAATTTATTTCAGAAACAATCAGACCTGATCGCAGATGAAAAATTGTTTCACGAACCGAGATCTAATGAAACAGTTTTGTCCATTTAACATCTCACTACAAATATTCCTGCACGACGAGATAATGTTTAATTAGACGCAAAAGTTTCAACTACCCGGCGCAATGTTTCAAGGAAAATTCATTGTTCGCGGAACAAGTGAACAGATATTTTTGAGCGGCGGTGTACTTTGGTGCTGGTTAAACAACTTGGAAGCTTTCAATGGCTGCCGCAGAGCTCCGAGTAAAATGTATTATTCACGGAATTGAAGTGAGAGACTTATTTCGTCTCTTGATTAAACGACCCACACATTCACAAGTAAATTAACGAAGCAACCGTTTAATTCTAGAAATTATCTAATAATGAGACCTCGGCCATCAAGCGGAATTTAGAACTTTATCAAAATCTCGTTTAAAGAGTTTTTCATTTATGCGAACAAACTTAATAAGTGTTTTATTATTTATTTTTAACCTATTAAACAAATGAACTTGTGTTCCACTCTAGTTTGTTGTAATTCAGTTAGAAAATTGTCAACTGTTAAAACGAGTAAAATGGTCGGTGACTATGCAGTAGAACGAGTTGGTCAGTGGTCAGACAAGTATAATACTCGTTTAACCATCAAGCAGGAGTATGTTTGCAAATTCTACGTCAAGTATGTACAGTTTCCAGCTAGTATGAAGATAGTTCTCTAGAATCTAAAATCAGATTGCAGAGATTCTAAAACAGCTCGCAATGAATAACGTTTAACGACTATGGGAATTTTGTATCACGTTTTCGAGCAAATTGAGCACCGCGTCTGCAGGTTCCGCAGGCTCGAAGGAACGGCCGTGAATAATTTTACGGGTGAAGCTTCAGCGAAAAGAGAGACGTTGGCCCCTGCAGGATCGCCGAGGGCTCGGACGAGGCCGACTATATGCCTCGTGTAACGAACGCCGCCGACGCTGAAATCAGATAAGAAGCCGCTTGATCGGTGGCCCACTTCGCCGACCTGTTTGCATAGCGGTACGGATGCACTTTAAATATATAATGACGGAACCGCAGGGTAAACTGTCAGGGCCACGCGCAGTAATGAGACTCCGCACGCTCTCGCACACGATCGCGTATGCTGTCTTCCTCGTCTCAGACGCCGCGAGTTTTTTCACTCGCAGGGAACGTGTGCAGATCTTTCAAAGAGAATCTCCTTTCAGACGAACGCCCGTGTCTCTGGAAGCAAGCATTCGATCGATCAAATCCGCTGACCGTTGTACGAATGAATTATTAGAATTTAATTCATTTTTGGATCGCATGCATCTGTTATACCCGTCCGTATCTCCGAGAGAAAGTGTTCGATCAAACACTCGATGAATAATTAAAATTTATTTCTTTTTTAGATTGTTAAGCTGAGAAAAATGAAGGTGCGACAGAGAAGGCTGTAAAAACGACCTACTTGTAAGTGATAATCGACGCGATAGTCGACCAGAATAAGTATACCCAAAGCCAAATTTATCCGTAGCACTGAGAGACTCATCAAGTGTATTTCAGTTCCAGGAATGTAGCTTAGGACTACGATTCAATTCGAGCCAGGAATCTCGTGAATTATAGGTGTCTTTGAATAAGTGTGCCTCGCAGTGACGGAGAACTTTGCAGCAATCCTGTTCCCGCAAGTTCTCCGCCAACTATAGATCCTCGGAGAGAAATAGCCTCGGTCAGAAGCCCGCCATACAATAGACAGGAGCCGTGTTCATTTTTATTCCACTCGCCTCCATATTTTAACAGCGTGTCTCCAGCCAAAAATCAATTTATATTGCACATTTTCATAGATCGATATTTCTAGAGCACAGCGTTGCTATGATAAAAGTTCTCGCAGATTTACATTTAACGTATTAAAAATTCTTGAGCACTTTCATCAAGTCGCATAAAAACTAGGTTAGCTTCATGAATTTTTTATAGGAATACTAAATAGCGCAGAGCTCAAACACTTTACGCAATGTGTTCGAGCGTGATTTAGTGTTGTATACAAATTCTTACAGAAGACTGGATTTCAGACGTTTTACACAGTCGTTTATGAAAAAGTGAAAAACATCTACAACAAGCACTATTAATAGCAGTGCGCACATAGTATAATCGAACACATTCCAAAAAGTTTCGTAGTCCTATACCATTCGGTTTCCCTATAATAGATTCCGGAACATGACCCATTTTTGCCCAACTTGCTGGAAGTCTCTATTTAGAGAAAATCGTTTTTGCGGAACATTTCCGCAATAACAGGCATTAATTAGGCGGGGTAGCAACGAGAGTGCGGGGAACACCTTCGATCAGATTTCCAGACGAATTTGCTCGCGGCTCGTGATCGAATTTCGCTTGTGCGCGAGAAATTTCGCGTGATCGTGTGCTTCACCGCTACAAATCGCGATATCACGGTAATCGAGCGGGCGGCCGGTGCTCCATGCCCGACCGTGTTTTATAGCGTCGATCAAGTATTAATGAGCATTTCCTCGCGTTCAACGACCAGCGAAATTCGCTGTAACATCTCGAGCACGGTGATCGAGGCCGGCGATGGCGGCGAACGGTAAAAATTGGAGCAGCCGCCGTCGTCGTTCCGCGCGTGCGGATAGATTGTAAAATATCGCGTTGCAGCGAACCTACCCCCGGAAAAATTACCGTGAACCATTTAAAGCTTTCCAACCAGATTCGACGCAGCCGCCGGATCAAAATTGTCGGAACAATGACTGGAACAATTTATTTCGTTTATTTCCCTTCTACCCCGGTGCGCCGTCGATCTTGATATTTATCATCCGACACGTTTTATCGCTGTCGCCGCGTTTAAAACGTTTTCGGAGGCGATAAGAAATTAATTCGACGCTTCTAGAGGCACTTTTCCGGCGCCGTGTGTATCGGTCCTCGAATAAACGCGTATCGCTGACTGGACCGTATTGTGCGATATTTTACAGCGTCGCGAGGCAATAACCGTTTCTCGCGGTAATTATCGGAGCTCTCCCCATCAACTCGGAAATTGAAAATAATTCGCAGCAACAGAGCCAAGGAAAAGACGATTCAATTAACAGGGAAACGGCATTCCTCACGGCTTCGTTAAGCAATAATTAGCGGCCCGCCGTGCGACCGGTTTCCAGAAGAGAACCTTCTTCAAAGCTAAGTATCCGCTAACGCAGTAATAACTTAACGCTACGACGAGTGACAACCTCTGCTGCCGTTTGATAAAAGCTGCTCGGTACCCTGTGTGCAAACAAGGCACGCAGGCTTCTACCAACTCGACGAAAATCTCGTTCTTTTACTGGTTTATTTAGTCCCTCGACATTACGTTCTCTGTGTGCTGAAACTTATTCGACACAGTCAACGAACTTTGTTTGTCACTTCTGCTTTGTACACTTTAGCGAATTTTTCAGCACTGAGTACCCAGATATTCAAACTTCAAGTACGGATTAAAATATGGGTTGAATATTTTCTTTGACAAAATTGTATGCAACTGTATTTATTCATTTATAATTTCATGAAAAATGAAAATTCATATTTTTATGAAAAATTTGAATTTCTTACAACTTCAGAAATGAATGCAACGTGTTAAACGGATCGTGTTGTGCAGATCGGCAATGTTGTAGCAAAACATTGAAGAGACTGGGGCCCAAAGGAGCTCCGGCACAATAAGTAGAATAGGGCGTGGCTGGTCAGACGCACGCGTCCCGAAGCTGATTACGCTTGAGCGCGATATTGGAATATTCTTATTCTAATATTCTTTTAAAAAATGTTGCCAGAGACGACGGTAGAGTAGCAGGACTCATTGTCACAGTTCCGCTCGACGTCATTCCGAGCAGTGCAAAGCGACGTAATAATACGTGAAATTAAAATACCCGTGGAAGGGTATAACGGCCTCGACAATGGAACGATATTTTCAGTTGTACACGCGTTCTCGCGTCAGTTACGCGAGTACGTATTTAAACGCGCTTCATTAAATGCTAACTAGCCATGCGACAAAGAACTCATATCTGCGGGATGGAAGCCAGAGATTAAACGGATCCACAGTCCGTTCCTACCGGACACATGATATTCGTACGAATGCCTGCGATCGGCCATACGTGGTCTTTGTACAATGTACCTATCACTATAGCATGATTATAAGCTGTATAAGCTTATACCCCTGTATAAGCGAAGATCTCTTAAAAACAATGAACAGCAAAACTGATCTTGACCATTTCTTCACGGTCAAAAATTTTTTTATCGCATTCCATAGAGACGATCTGAAAGTTTATTATTAATTTGAAAGCATTCTGTAATTTGTTTTGCCATATTATATAAACGATTGATTATCAATCTTTCTTCTGTATCGTCAAATTTTCCTGGACGATTTTGTTAAAAAGCAAAAGAAACATTATCAAAGTTTGAATCAAATACCCATCACGAAAAACAAAACTCTCAAATTAACTACAGGTCTGATGTCAATCGTTCTCTTAAAAAACAGTTATTTTTACCCTATATATCTACGGGGTGTCCAAAAATGGTACACGGAGCCTCTACGTATAGATCGTCAAGTAGAATGAGCCAGTTATAGCCAGACACGTAGAGTATTTTCCGCTGATAATACCAGTAGAATCCAGACGAGCATGTTCAGATCAGTTGAATAATGGCACATGCTCCAACAAGTGGAACATGTGGCACCTATTGAAATGTAGAAGTTATCTATACCTATAGTCATACAAGTGGAATGAGGATTGTCTACGGTCAGACCTGTGGAATAGTCTCTTCCGTATCATTATACCAGTAGAACGAAGACGACCATGTTCAGACAAGTTGAATGATGTTATCGACTCCAACAAGTGGACTAGGAAATCTCTATAGTCAGACCAGTAGAATAGTCTGTGTCTATCATTACACCAGTGGAATGAAGGCAGCCTGTGTTTAGACGAGTTGAACGACAATATTCAGGCCAACACTTGTTGCGATTCAGTGACGCGCTCTAGTTGCATCAGATTTGTGATTCTTTCATTTCAATCACTCGAAACGCAGTAACACTCGATGCAATCGTTCGAGTGACCAAAAAGTTATCATTTCCAGCGACGCGACGCTTCCTTATCGCATAAAGCTGAACACCCGGTGTATCGGGGGAGGAAAGTTTCGTCGCTCCCCCTCGTTGGGAATCAGAAAATAACTGTAACGCGTGTTTAGCCAGTCGTTCTCATGCAATTAGCTCCGTTGGCCGCGACTACTGGTTCGCAAGCTGCTCGGTTACGTCGCGCGCGCTTCAGCCCCGGTTTCACCGTGGCCACTCGAAACAGGAAGCAGGAAAGTTTTTCATAATAACGCATCCTCTTCGGTAGATAGGGAGACCCAATTGCCACAGAATGCACACAAGGGTCCGAGAGGCTAGAAAGGTTCCATCGCTTTTTTTTTCCCCCGCGGCCGCCCGGCCGCAACTACACGGAACACCGAGCACTCGCGCGAGAAACCCTTTCACCGTTGCCGGGGTTAATTTTAGAGATTTCCTCATTCAAAGGATACGCTGAACGGCTTTGGACATTTTTTGTCGTGTCCCGGGAAAGGGTAATTACTGGCTGTTTCGCTGTAAATACCACGCATAACTGGTTTTAGCGTCGCCCCGGCTATATTTCGATCGAGACAACGTTAAATTAAAGCTGCTCGACGGCCCGAATCCTTTCTCGCTGTCTCTCTCGTTTCCTCTCCATCTTCCTCTCATGCTCTCTCTCTCTCTCTCTCTCCCTCTCTCTCTCTCTCTCTCTCTCCTTCTCTCTCCTCTGTGTGTGTCTCTCTTTTGATTTTTACTCGTCGACGTGAATGAGGAATATGCAATTTCAAAGTGAATACCGTTTGGATAAATGAAACTCCGCGGCGGGAATATCGTTGTAAAATAACAGTGGACGCGCGGCGGTATCGCGAGATTACGCGACTTATGAAATTTTAGAACACTTTTGCGCGCGCGCGCGTACTCTTGGATTTCTGCCATTGTTACCCGGCCACATTTTTCCTCGCAATACACTCCCGTACACTTTGATTGCTGTATTATCTGTACGCCGGTGATGCGATTCTTTGTGCTGACTGGGGGAACCAATGTTTGCGCGAACATGTTCAGCGATGCATATTTTGTTAGAATTTTGCGGGATTAATTAATGCGATGAATATTGACTTCCCTGCTTTCGCTCTGCTGCATCTGTTCCCTGGCATCTGTTATTCATGCTCAACAGTATCGGAATAATTTTTACAAAACCAGATTGACGTGTCGGTCGTCCTTTCGTGCAGGTTGAAACAACATTTTATCAGGCGTACAGATTAATCGTTACAAACTTTTTCTTTTCTTTTATTGTAGTAGATCTCGCAAGAGATTTATTTCAACATAATACAGAATAATATATATTTGTGTTTTACTATAAATATTAAAGTATTTCATCGAACCAGTGCGCTGAAAACACAAATATATATTATTAACAAGTTGTCGATCTTTCATGGAAACAGTTATAATACAGAATTCAATATAAAAATGACAACCAAAAGAAATATTTACAGAATAACATTATGCAAATACAGAAACATTAATATGAATACAGGTGTATTGGACACTGTGTAACTGAAAGTTGATTACACGGAGGTTTTCAATTAATTTTAGTCTTTCATCATTATGCAACTGTTACAACGTTCATTTACATAGGAATCAAATTTATTCGAATCTTGTAAAGAATACCCATCATTCTCTACATCCACCTCGAATGTAATGATAATATTTTTTAACAATTTCCCCGGTTCACGTATGAAACAGAAGCAATCAGAGCCCGTGGTAGCTCATGCTTTCGAAAAACCATTCGAACACCAACATTCGTAGAATCTCACCAACACAACTCATCGTCAGGTGACGATCGCGGCCGTCGGCATCGGGGCGCCGTATTTTTTCATTGATATGGCGGTTCATCATTTTGATAACGCCTGTAAATCTTGCGCGGCCTCCGATAAATCCCGGAACAATCTGGATTATCGGGACTCTCGCGTAATAACATCCCCGGTGGTCGGCTGCTATAGGTGTAATGAAACAGCACATTAAACGCGACGGCGTGAATTCGTTCGCGGGGCTCCGAAAAATTCGCATTTTTCGCGGGGGTTCGTGGGTGGAAGGGGTTGGTGTGGCAACACGAGAGAAAATGTGGGAGAGGATGAGCACACCGGAGGGGAAGGGGAGTCATTAATCGTTTACGGGTACGCAAGCTGCGGCAAATCGACGCAGCCTAACACCGGGGGCTTTGGCTCTGGCTAGGCTCGGTTACGCTGTAAAAACGAGAGGTTGCCTGGTTACCGAACAGTTTTACAATCGACGCCCGCTTCCCGACGGGAGTATTCGCATCGCTGCGTAACGATCGGCACCGAGCCCCCGGAGCCCGCTCTGTTTTTCCTATCCGCTTTCAAATTTTTGTTCACTGTTTTTCGCCAACAAACGCCCGGGACGTTTGAACGACGGCCCCGCTCCACGGCATAAGGGCTCGCACTGATTCTCTAACCGTTCGCGAATTCCAGAACGTTGCGCGTCGAATGGCAAACTACTATGCCGAAATTCTCACCGAAATTAATATCTCGAATCGCACGGTTAATTGCATTACATCCGTGCAAAAGTAATTATTATTTTCAAGACGTTCGCTTCTGGTGTTTGTTCTCGATGATTGCGGTTATTGCTGTGTAGAGTCTGATTGAAATTGTTATGTGGTACGCAAGAAGAATTGTTAGACAATTACATTAGCAAAGATACAATTAAATATATTATATCGTGGTAAAATTGTTTAACTTTGTATAAACATTTGTAAGTGAATTACAGAAACCTGGAAATTCATTTCCGTTTCTCAACTTGCAGCGTTCGCAGCGGAATGCACCGGTGCGCTTTGAATTTGCAATTTTGAATGCGTGTGCAGTCACGCGATGAAACGCGCGTAAATAACGGTCCGGCAAAGGAGGGAGAGGGAAAGAGAGAGAGAGAGAGAGAGAGAGAGAGAGAGAGAGGGAAGTTTGCGAAGTGGGGTAAGGATTTTCTATGGGCCGGGGATAAAAAAGGAATAAACAAGGGGTGAGACGGATCGATATTTATGCGTGTCGAATGAGAGGGTGCCGCGGAAGGAGGTCGTTATTTATGTGTTTTTGTTATAAACCTTGGGAAATCGTGTTGCTCGTCTCTACCAACGAGAGCAAGTGACAAACTTGCTTCGGAAAATATTGAAATAGATTGATTAAACGTAATCTACAAATTTGAAATTATGTATCTGTCAAATACGCTGTTTTTCTATTGATTCTAATGTATATGTCAAATACGCTGTATTTATATTGACCCAAATGTAAAGCTTCATAACCCCCAAAGGGGAGTTACATTAAGCTCAATAATAAAAAAAAAATAGATTGATTAAGATCAGCTGATACATCAAGATCCTAACGATTAGAAATACCATTTAACGGGCATCTCCATTTTCCACGTTAAAAACTTCGATCGACTTTTCAGCTAACACGATTACAGTTGGCAGGTCCTTACAGGCAAAGAGCCTTCGAGTGCAAAGGGCTAACCCTAGTTTCAGTTCTGGGTCAGCTTTCAATACAGCCGGAGGCTGCAACTCGCTCTCGCAGTTTAGAATAAACCTTACACTCTCCGAGCAGTTTATGTACAAACACTGCCTAATAAAGTTATTATCATAACAACCATAGTAAGAGCGAACTTATAACAAATCATATTCCATTTTTATTAATAATGTCGAGTCGTATCGTTCTAACAAAGTGCAATAGCATGTTTCCCTTGCATTCATTCATAACTTCTTCCATTACTACGTCACGAACACAAATAAATTAAATTAGCAACTACGGTGGTCCCAGTTTGCCGGTACAACGTGTTGCGATATTCTATTAACAAACATCGCTATTATTCGTAATGCACTGCTGCTTGGTCAAATGAATTTCAACGTGTGAAGTAAGTTCTCGACTTACGCGGATTCTTATAAGCGATCAGAAAACCAATTGTGAACTGTCAAATTCGTTTCTTGATTACCAGAATTGGAGTTTTAATAAGTATTTCTTGTGTACAGCGTAGGCATAATATTCCACGAACATAGTTGGTTTATTAGAATTTTCCTTTCAACTGCGCACATACGTGTAGTATGTATTATACAAAGCAGATCGTATTAATAACTTTTCAACAGTGGCGCTCAGGCACTATTCGACTTACACGGTTTTTCGACTTACTGTAGTGAAAAAACGTGTTCTCTGAAGTACAACCACAAATTCGTCTAAAACGACGCATACGTTCCCCGGAATTCCTGTAACGTCGTGTTTCCTCTTACTTCGAGGTCCCATTTCTACGTCGGAAAACCGATCGGCCTATTTCCCTGTGCCCTACATCCTGCTTCGCCGTCACCAAACCCGAAAACAGTGCGCTTGACACAACAATCTTCGCAGCCAGCCCTAACTGTTCCCGGAAAATTCGCTTGTCCCACCGCCAGCCACAGAAAACCGTTCCCCAAGCTCCCCGACAACTATAAGAAACAATTTCGATAGTCGAATCTGAAAGCAACATTCACTTTTCCTTAAAAATGACTTTCGTCACGTCTTTCAAACTACTGCAACTGATGTGACTTGTCCAAGTTCCCCGTATAGCCTGTGGGACATGGCTTATAATTGGACTGGCATATGAAACACAGGCTTATAAGTAGACTATGGATTTATCACATAAACGGGTCATGTATTATTTTAAGCTTCTTCACATTAGTAAAGGAAGATGAAAAATTCTATTCGACTGCTTCTCGCAGTGGATACAAACTAATTCTTACTATACCTATTCGCCACTTATAATAACTACAAATTTTCGTTTCAACTACAAATCAACAAGTTGTATTGTATTGTATTGTATAGTTACATGATATTTGGTCCTCTCAGGGTTTCAAATTCATTTACCAATCTCTTCCCCCTCTTTCCATACCTCACTATCGCCTTTTCAGCGGGACCTACTGTTTTTATGGTGGGTTCCGAACCACCAACAATCAACAAGTTTCTGTTGCTGACTCTGCTCGCAAAAATGCACAATTGTTATTTCGGTCCCCGGACTGAACGAAGCAGCAGCGACTGTTTACTATCCCACCGCACTCGCATAATGCCAAGCCGGTATAAATCTTCGAAACTTCGATATTACCGATCGGAACCGGATCGAAGCGATTCTTTGGGGGCTTGTTCCGCGTAGCCGCCTGTCCGCCGTGCAGATTATGCTAATATTCGCGGAGTTGCGCGGATTATCAGGCCGGAATGCGCACGATAACCGTATTCAGGAGCGCTCCGGGTCTCTGGGAGCGCTCCGATCGATCGTAGACGCGCCACGGTAATTTCTATCGACGTCCCATTCTGTCGAACAATGATTAGCGTTCGCGCATAAATAGTCTTACATGTGCCCGTGGTTTATGGGATGGTATCGATAACGAGATTTAGCCGATCGGCCCTCGCGTAATACCGGCTGCTAGCATTAACCGTATCGGTGTTATCCGATCTCGAGTAAGATTCATAGGGGGCGCCCCCCCATAGTCCGCGCGACGCATGATGCGATGACTCGATATTCATAGTGCAAGCCGATTTCCCTGCTATCTCGCGTAATCCGCCGTGTGTCTGACCACCGGCAAAAATTCTGTTGGAACAAGCCTTCGGGGACTGGAACAATGCTTAACAGATGTCGACCAACAGAGCGCTGCGCTCTGCGCGCCTTTACTCTAATGCCTACCTCCAGCGCTGCAACAGTGTTTTAATGCGCCTAACTCGCGGCACGCGACCGAATTGCTCGTTGTCCTTTGTCCCGGATGATAATTGAGTGCTCTGAGAGGACTTCCTGTTGGGAGACTTCTGCATAATGTACTCAGTCTCAGACTAAGTTCAGATGTACGTGAAACTTGTTTCTAAAAAATAACATTTACCGGGATTCGTACAAAAGGCCTCCCCTAATAATTCAATTAATTTTATTGCGACTCGTGTTGCGTACGTCAATATCGTCACTGTTATGTGGCATATATAAAATTGTCTCTTAGCTGTCTACAACGAAAATTGTAAAAATACATTTCGTTGATCTGGGTCAATTATTATTATTATTATTATATACGGACCGAGGTCCTTTTATACAAATGTATACAGTTTTTACAGTATAACTGATAAAAACAAAAAGGAGACATAAGAAAAAGAAGAAAAAAAAGGAAGTACTAACCTAAAATCTTAACAATTATGTAATGAGATAAGATTTTTTAAGACAAATTAGAAGAGGAAGTTATATTACCGATGTTACCGATGTGTGAAGTATTAACCCTTAGCATTCGGCTGTCCCCTCTGAGGCACCACTAAAAATTGCTGTACCATTCTTCAAAATATTGTTTACATTATTAAATATATCGGTATCTAATCAATTACTAAACATTTAGGTACTGTATAAGGTAATGTACCAATTTCATATCCATAAAATTGCAAAAATCATAAGCTATGGAAATATTCTAGATCGGAAGAAACGTTTAATTTTCCAGTTAAAATAGCTCGGAGTGCAAAGGGTTAATAGGATATCGATATACTGAATAGTCACGCGTCCAATCAGTATATCATAGGCTGCTCGACAAGCAGCTAATCGAAACAGCCGGCTTCCGGGACAAGGGACGGCAAGAAACGGTTCCGGACGTTGGCACACGCTAGTTGCCATAGACCCGAAGAATTCGGCGACTGGATTTCCCCCTGGCTCGCGTGAAAGATCCTTTCAGCAGGAGGCGGCTGTTTTATGCATCGACCACTACTTGCCTCGGTCGTTGGTTTTTGCGTGACGCAGACAAGAACCACCGGTGCCAAGAGAGGAAAGAGAGAGAGAGAGAGAGAGAGAGAGAGAGAGAGAGAGAGGTAGAGAACCCTGGGGACCCTGAAGGGACAATGGTTTGACATATCGCCCTGTCATCGCCACGGCGTTTGCTCCAGCCTGACCGACCAAGGGCTGCAACCCCCGGCTGTACTTATCTTAACCGACTGCGCTCGATCTCCTGTTTCTTTCGCCGGAAATTATCGCGGCCCGTGGATTCAATGAAACTGTCGCGTTATCCCTCGACGAGAAATGCGAACGCTCTCTCGCAAAACGCTCGGCAGTCCTCGAGCCACTCGAACGTTGCTCGACCACTTCGGCGACGATCGATCTACTAAAACGTTCTTGCAACCACCGTGTACTTTGTTGAACTCTGCCGTTCTTCTCTGAAAAATTTCGATTCTTTATCGTCTATTTTGGTCGGGAAAATAGGATTAATATCTTGAATGTATTAGACTTTGATTAAAATTTCATTGACTGTATTAAAGGACAGTTTGAACAAAGATTACACTGTGTCAATGGAATTAAATCTGTACTTTTTTTCTATTATGTTCAAATACGACATCGATAACGCTCTTAAAGATTCAGACTACAGTGACAAAATAGACGCAAAATCGTCGAGGGAACATTTTCGGAAGGAAGCATCTTGACTAGCGTTAACGGCGGAACTTTCTCCTATAATTAATAATAATGTTCCGGCGGTGGATCCAATTACGGGATTGTGGATTGCTTGTCGAATCGGTTCAGATTTAATTCCGAGAACTGTCCGGGCCGGTCGGTTCTCATTTGTCCCCGGAGAATCGGAGGAGAAAAATACTGTAATTTTCATGGACGGATAGGACAGGAGACGCCGCACTCGAAAACGTACTCATTACACACAAAACCATAAAAGTCGATCCGAATCCCCGAACGCGCTAGAACACGACGGGTGAGGGGTGGGGAGGGGAGGGGGGGACAGCACGGAAGAAAGGAGGGGGAACGGTGGGAAACAAAAGTTGGATCGAACAAAGCAATTATAGTCTTGAAGTTGCTCCTGCGCTACCTGAAAGTTCTAACCGCATCTGGTATTCATCCGAGAGACTGTAATAAAGGAGAGGACAAGACGGGAACCGTGCTGCTTCAAAGAGTTACAAAACTTTTCGTCGGTTTCCCACCCCCTTCGCGACCGATCTACCCCCATTCCCCTCGTTCACTCCTCTCTTTACCCCGTTCAGTCGATTTAAAAAGTCACCGATCATCGATCGACGAACGTCGACTCCCGTTCGCGAACTTCATTCGTAGCTCGAGGAGCCACCGCTTGTTACGTGTTTACCGGATAAACCAGACATCTCCGCCGGGGACCGAAAGTTTTAACGAAATTGGTACTGAAACGTTAATTTCGTTGTTAGCCGGAAGAAGAAGAGGAGGAGGGGATGGGAAGTGGGGTGGGGATAGAAGAGAGATTAAAATTTCGTACGACTGGAATGAAGATTCAGGTTCCAATTACGTTTTAAGTAACACGACTTTCGGGGCCCCGCCCACGTCGTTTCCGACGAATCTCGTCTTGAACGGAAAAATAGCTCCGGGCTGTTTTTACCCCTTGCGTCATACCGACGACGCACCGCCGAGGTTTAGGTGTCCGACGAACCCGTTGCGATTAATACGAACTTCAAGCATTGGAGACGATTTTCGATATCGATACCCTTAACCAATATCCGTCCGAATTATTGAAACTCTTGAAAAAGTAAGGGACTTTCTATATCAAAGAATTTCGAAGAACAAGTTTAGAATTTATATAGATGCAAATAAAATTAATACACAAGGCAACGGACGAACTATCCGATACAAAAAAAAAGAACTGAGCAGTAGAAAATTGCTAATATGCAAATACCAGCTCCTGATGGGGTCAGGGGTTTACGTGGTGGACTGTGGATGTATATTTCAGGGACCGCGTGTGCGCACATGGCCCGGCTTCAATACCTTGTAATTATATTTTCCATCGGCAACCTCAAGGTAAATGAAACTTAAATCAAAGTCTTGGCTTGGGGCAGGTCGCCTCGGAGCGAGGCAAGGCGAGGCAGAGAAATCCCGGACGGAGGAAACGGATGTCGAGGAGGGTCTGCGGGAAGATCCTGCTCTCGCTTGCGTGTATCGCGGAGCCCACCAAAGTAATCTGAAAGAAGCCACCCGTAGAGAGGAGCAAACTCTTTCTCCGGTAAAAGCAATTACCGGGACCCGTTGATATTGAAGCGGCAACGCGGCCTCGGGAATATTCGTGCGCATCAAATATCAAACAATTTCATTACTTAATTTCAATGCCAGCGACTTACGCACGGTCGAGACCCGCCGCGGAATCCGAGGCGATTTCAATACCCGAGTTTCGAATGCCATTCAGAAGACACCGCTCCTTTTTACTTGTACTTGTTGAAGATTCGTTGCATTTATTCGCAACCGCAAGCACAAAAGACAAATTAATCGGGACACTCAAAGCGACTCAGATATAAGCGATTGTCGTAAAAGTGACACTGAATGCCAATTCGTTCGCTCCGGAATTAACTAAATGATAGTGTGAAGTGCAAACTTACCAGACAGCGGATCTTTATGTAAAATAAAAATTTTTTAATTGTTCTAACGCTGTTACTACCTTAAATTGCACCTGTTCATTTTTATCATAAATGCATCCGTCAAAATATTGTTTCCAGTCGTATCAGAATCACCTAAATTAAAAATTGTTGATGCTGAAGATAATATTGCAAATGTACGCAACTGTGATTAAAGGGAAGATTTTGGACTGAAGAAATAAGAAAATTTTTAGAGCTTGTTTGTGAACAGCAGACGCTCGAGCTCCGAGCAAGATGCCGAGATTATAGAGCTTTCTTCCGGATGTCAGTTCTTTAGAGGAAGTCCGCGAGAAGAAGTAAGTTCGCGAGTTCCATGAAAAACAGCCCCGTGGATACTTCGATCAGCATACTTCTCAGCAGTAAATACGAGTCGCTTTTTGGTTGGAAATTTGCGACGATGTCGGAAAACTTTGAATGGCCCGCGGGATGGCTCCGGATAGAATCAACCGTACCTCGATTCCTAAGTGAATACGCGCTACGCCGGACAGAAGAAAATACCAAGAGCGATAACAGTTTTAAAAGTCTTTTAAAGCGTTTTATCACTACTGAATTTGCGAATCTGGAGTCACGAGAATAATATTAAAATTAGCAAAGTTACAGTCCGTGGTCGAACACTATCTTTAATCATTTTGTAATTTTTTCCTTTTCCGTTAAATATGTTAACCATATTTTTCAAAGTTTACAGCACTGATTGAATGTTTAACAGTCTGAAGCTTTCAATTTATTTAAGAAAGATCCGTTTGACAGCTTCTGAAGTTAATCAATCAATCAAGTACATAGATGAATTACTGTGATTTTTACGAATCCTAATATTTAGGAAGATGATACACAGAAGGATAAAAGTAAAATTCCGAAGTGATCGAGTCCCAGTAAAAAGTGTCGGGTTATTGAAAGAAGAATCGAGTGAAGAAGAAGAGCGCAGTTGATAGAGATCAAGGGGGTTTAAGCAGACGGCTATTGAGAGAGGCAGGTATTCGACAGGAAAGTAATCAATCGCGAAACAACGGGCGTCGTTGTTATTTAGGAGGGTAATACCGGCGTGGCCCGGTAGTTCCTTTGAACAAAGGCGTGGTTGCATCGATTCGACAAGTCCTTTCATTGATAGGAACGGGTCATCGAAGTGAGTGGACACTTTCTGATGACGACAGCATATTGACTACGGGGCTCAAAGGACCCGATTGACTTCGGGGCTCGCCTCCTAACGGCAAAGCATTCGCGGACAGGATCATATCTGTCTATATTCATGAGCAATACGTATACGGGACCGAGGAAAATGCAAATGCCCGTGCCTTTCCGGCCGAAGATCCGGGGCACAATTTTCACGGAACCCTTGGGAGGACATACGTTTCCGCCGCTACGCTCGAATATATATTATAATAGAACGTAAAGAACGATTCCCCGGCTCCACGGATTGCTTTCTTTTACGGCCACGGTATTTTATCCGCTCCTTGTTTTTCGACCCGAAAACTTATCCTTTTTACGGTTACCCGAGCCACACGGATTCGGCTAGACGCCACCGGGAATTCCGCGGGGCCACCGTTGACTGTTAACTATCCCTGAAGACGGCCAACAGATTTGCCCTTTTATGGTTTATTCGTATTTCATGCGCTTTCGCACAATGTATTAGCTCGTCTCGAAAGTTTCTTTCGTTTTCGATTAGTTCGATGCGCATTCAGATTAGTTTCATTAAAAAGGAAATCACACGAAGATGAAAAATATAACAGTAATGTCGAAGTCTACAAACGTCGAGCAGATTTTGTAATATTAATTAATCTCTTCATATACTCTGACACGTTCTATAAAAACAGTTGCAATGCCGAAGTACTTCACGCTCCGAATGTCCCATCGAGAATCGAATCAACTGTCCAACATTAGTAATTCGGTCCCTTCGTTTCATTCCGCGCGTAATTGCATTGCTAATGCATTCGAAGGAAGCATGACACAGTTCTGTTCCACGCAGAGTGATCGATAACCGACTGTGTTGGTACGGACTGCGATTTTTAGAGACAGACTCCCAAAAGTGGTTCTCCCCTATTTTTATCTATATACAGATTCTAAATAATCATTGTTCACCAGCTTATTAAAGCTAACTTCCAGGTTTTTCATTTGACATACTTTTGCGGTAACTTCGGGTCTCAAAAAAATAACATATTGAAGACACAAAAATTAATACAAGTAAAAACTGCAATCTTTTATGAATTCTTTCAACATTCACATTCACTAAGGAGTTTTATTAAAATTTTAGGACAGTTGATGGGTACACGAGAAACTTCAAACATGTGGCCAGCAGCCAGAAAAGATCGTGGTCCACAGGATACACGATCGTCCACAGCTCGGCACCCTTAAATACTTAAAGGAGTTTTAAAAGGCCTGCTGCAAAAGGAATACACGGTCCCAATATTTTATACACGAGGTATCCTCGAGCGGAATCCCTATACATCTACTGACAACGTCTCAGAGCTGAATAGCTGATATCGACGGGAACAAAGTCCGCAACTGGTAATAAATTCTTCGGCAACTGGAGAATGACGGAAGCAGAAGGGAAGAGAGAAGAGACGCAAAACTCTCGGATAAATAAAAAATGCAATTTCGACCGGTGAATGTTTCAGAACGGCTGTGCATTACCAGCGGAAACTTCCTCGAGTCCAAACTTCAAGCAAAAGTAACCAAATTTATCATTAACAATTACACAAGCAAACGTTTTCTTGTATATTTTTGGGAATTTTGGACATCTGTGATTTTGAAGTCTTAACAAACATGACCTTGAGAAAGATTGTTTGCTTTTCGTATTCTTTTTATTATTTCGAAGTACATTTTAAATGAAACTCTGAAATTCTGCAAAGGGTTAAATGATCGATTGCTGCGGCTCAGACGGGTCGTCGGACGCAACAAAGAAGCAGAAGACTGCAGTGCAGTGGCAGTGGTTGGGCCCACGGATAAAAGCTCGGTTGTTTGTTACAATTAGGAGCAGCTACACCCTGCCACTTTCATCCTGCTTGGCCGCAGGCACTTCTTAGGCAGCGGGGTTGCACTCGGCGCCCCCAGGATGCATTCAGTCATCCCCGTCACCTCGAGCGTCTCAAATGGAATTACGCGAAATGGCGCGGTCGCGTTTTCGTAATATTCGAGGGATCCCCCGGTTCCCTCGTCGAGAAGGCTTCCATTGTACGTGATTACCGACGCACCCCGTCTAAGCACAGGTGCAAGTACGTGCAAGTAATTGTAAATTGCAGTGACGACTCGATGACGTTTTATTCAGGTGATCGGCTGCCGAGTGATTCGACAGGGTGCATTTCACTCTTGCGCTGCCAATTCTGGAAATTCTGAACAAATAGATTGGCGTTTTCTACAGAATCAAGTAGAAACGAAAAAGTTCTATTGAAATGAGACTTTGCCCTGCTAGACTCTCTCGATTTTACAGGAGAGGTGTATATTTTAATAATGAAATGGTGCCCGCGGAGAGAAGGTGGTGATTTCCCAAGAAAAAGCAACAGAAAAATGCGGAATTAAATTTTCAAAATTTGATCTTCCTGCCTGTAAGGATACTGCGAGTGAAATACGCTGCCTTCCTGCCTCGTTTTCCTTTAATCCTGCATTATTCAAAATTAATCTCGGTTTCCTTTTACGAAAGTAGTGCTGCAGCTAATGTGAAAGACTAGTTATACCCTCGAGGGGCTCCCATAAATAGCAACTACTTCGCCTTCGAGCATTTTTCCTGTAGATTACCATAGCATTAAAGATGCTGCAATTTCAGTGAATTAATTAAGTCGGATCGGGAGGTCGGATGCTACCTCTCCCTCTCTCTCTCTCTCTCTCGACGGAAACGTTCACTTTGAGTATGCATTACACCGCAATTGTAGTAACATCTAAATAATGTCGGGTTTTCGTCGGGCGCGAATGGAATTTCGGCTCGTTCCGAACAACGAGGCCGATCTCGTTTTACGAAGTCGATCTTACCCGCTTAATTGAAGCACCGGATGATTGTTCGAAGAACAACAGCGCCTATTCTACTGCCAAAGATAGCTACGTCCTAATAATATTGTTTCGCAGTTATTAACAATTACAGAGACTCCGTCGGGAACTTCACCGCGAGTCTCTCTCTCTCGCTTCGCGAGCTTTTTAAACAATAAACTGTTCTTATCGTGGAGAGTATTCCAGTGTGCAACGGTTCCCTAACATGGCGTAGAGAACATGTTAACAAGCTTGTCATTTAGTGGACCGTGACACGACGCTGGCATTCCCAGCACAAAATTCAGTCTGTCGAATTCCTATCGAGTGCGCTTGGCACTGACACTGGAAAAGACGTCCCAGGAACCCGATCCACCGAGAAAAATACCTGCATCGCTGATACAGCAGGCATAGTTCTCCGCAGGGATCAACGAACACGTACTATGCCATCCACATTGGATGGCCCTAACAATAAAGTTCAGACCCGTTAACACGTTCGACAGTAACAAATTTGAATGATCTACAAAAATAGAGACGTCATTTATTATTAAACTAATTATGATATTCAAATTTTCGGTATTCCATTCATGTCGACAATCGTGTTAAATGATAATAACGTTCTTCATAAAAATCATGGTTCTGTACCAACTATGCACGGATGAAAAAGAAATGTGATTTTGTCTGTCTCTTTAACAATTGACGTTTTCTACCACAAAAGGGACGAAACCGCATCTTATTGAAAGTTGAAGGTCCACAGACGAACAGTGTGATAATTCAAAGGTCGAGGGGCGACTGGCGAGATTTAAAGAGCCGGAACAACCTTATCTTGTAGTAAATTTTCGGCGACTATGTTCGCGCGGAACGTGGATATTAATCCTAGCAAAACGGCGAAGCCGAACCGGAGGGGAGGTAGTTGGAAAGAGCGATGTAGCCGGAAGCTGCCGAGATGGCGGATAAATTTCCTGAACAGGAGATTACCCCAGTACTAGTTTCCAGTTTTCCTGCCGCTATAGCGAACATTGCCCCGCGCGTTGTCTAACCGCCTCTGTGAGAACTGTTGCCGATGCAGTTTCCAATTTTTAGAACGGTAACAGACCAACCTTCCGATTCCTGGCACGCCAGTGTACCTCCAGTGCGGCCCGGCCCCATTGTCCAAACCGAGTCCGTTTAGACCAAGATTACTGTTGATTGTTACAACTCTAATTGAATTGTTACCGCAGTCTTTCCCGAATGTCCTCGAACACCGTACGTTTGACGCTCCGTTTAACGCGAACGGCTTTCAAGCCACTCCACGATCACTGCTGCATGATCTCTTGTGTCACTGGTTCATAGGAATATTTTATTGATTTTTATTTCCGGTAAAAAAATACAAAATTTCGTTCAGTCTTCCAATTAGAACATCAAACATTTTGTTTTTTTTTAATTCTTGATGATGCTGTTCATTGTTTGCTTTAAAAGTACAATATTCTTCCAATTTTAGTCCAATTAAAATTTCAAAAAACAATCGCGACAGTCGAGCTTTAAAAGCGAACAGCTGCGGAACAATATTTCGGGAACAGCGTGCTATCGGCGCGAGGCCATGCGAGTATCCGAGAAATAAAAGCGGAAAGCTTTAGTTTACTACTTTTTACGATGTCAGGCACGATAAGAAAGTTTTTTTTTTTTACAAGATACCTTAAATTCTTTCATGGTTTCTTCATTATAAAAAGTGCACTTGTAGTCGGAGTAATATATCCCGGGTGAGGGGAGAAAAATGGGAAAGTTTGAAACGTAGTTGCAGCTCTTCTTCTTTTTTTGTTTTTTTTTTTTTTTTTTTTGTAAATGTAAAGGAGAAACCGGCGACTCTCGGGGGCGCTGGGAAAGTGTGCTTCGCGCGGAACAAAAACCAGCTAGAAATCCGTTTGCTCTCTTTTGCATCGATCCGATGTGATTCAAGAACGGAAGCGCCCGCGAAACTTTCAGAAAGCACTCCGATAAACTGTATAATTAAGTTAAAGAAACTATCAGAACCGGCCGGCACGAACCCACCGAGTTTAATTAAAGCTGATCCGGACACATTTTCTGAACGCTGTTTCACCGAGGGAAAAAACCGGTCAGCTTATTTTACTTTTTATTACCGCGGACTCTGGTCTAGAAAGCATCATCTGCAAATAGAATTAAACACGAGACGATATGAATGGACTGTGGGGTCTTTACACAAAATAAAATTTATAAAAAGTTATTTCCATCATCAAGAATTTTTATAAATAGATGTCTAAATATCTTAAAGTTCTAACTTGTTTGCATTTATTTATCCTAGTAAGAAACCAATAATTGTTTCTGTAGATGAAAGAGAAAAACTAAAGAATGTTGTCGTACATTCTAGTCTCCATGATTGTCACTAATAAACAAAACTTCATTCAAAACAATGTACATAAGCACAATATTACTTCTTGTACACAACATAATTCACATCTTGCAAGTGAAAGAGCTCAATAATTACTGCTGCGAAGCGCATGAAAATGTAAAAGCTGGAAGACCGTCCAGCGCGCAGCTTCCGATGCCTGGAAGAGAACCAAAGAAAAATCACGGAATAATTAACCTGTCAGAAACGATAAAGAGAAAGAGACATCCGCGAGTCTCATTAATCGACCCACCGAGCCACTCATTGAAATCACCGAGCGCGTATTCGCTCGGTACAACGAGATTGGTCGTTTCTCCGTTGCGATTTTCGAAGAGTAACAAATCTTGATGGGTGGAAGCTCGCGGAGAGAGATTTCGTGACGAAAAAATAAATGTCGATATTTCATTGATCGCCGCGAACACGCTGCAAAGAGGTACATTGTTTTGACAGAATCGTTGAACAACAAGCGCAACGAGCAATTGGACCCAGGCCGCGTAAGGATCAGAAAGTGCTCCGGTTATTGTTCCCGGAGGGTTCGAAAGCAACGACCTATCAAAAAGAGAACCTGCACGGCCCGGTGATTGACTGCAATATTTCTGATCGAACGTCGCCGTGTAATCGACACGGACAAAAGCCGAGAGCCGCGCACACAGAGATAATTTCCCAACGCGGCCTTGCACACCGCGTGTTGATGTCACTGTGAAGTTATACCTTCTCGTGGGCATATACCAACTGAATAACAATTATCGATTTACGGTTACACTGCCGGATACGTAATGCGTCGCAAAAATCCCCGTAAACGGTACAGCGAAAGCCAAAGAAAAGGAACCGACCGACAGGCCCGGTGACCGTGGAAAATCGCGTCAGCGAAAAGTTTTTGCAGTCTCATCGATTTCTTGCGTTGCGAGGGTCAGTAGACGAGTACAGTGGCTGAACAAAATGATTAGAACCAAACTGTTAGTGTACACAGGGTGTCCCAAAGGAATTATACTTCCTTGAAAGGGGTGATTCAACGAAGTACAACATTTTTGTGAAAAATAATGGAAGTCAAGGTTAGAAGTAGAACGTGCAGATCTCGGGTCTGCAGATAGCACGAAGCAACCATGATTTCCATAACAGAAGAGCAAATCGTCAGGTCGCACGTTCCCGCGATAAACAAAAACGCCATACGTCCCGCGATGTGAATATTCCATCGAGGTGGTCTATAAACTGAAGAAATTCATTTTTACATGGGAGGTTGACGCTCCGCGTACCCGGGGCTATTTTCGCGAATAAATCTGCCTTCTTTTTCCACTGGGTACGGAATGGCACCTCGAGAGATCCGCGAACGGTCACGTACACACGCGGACCTTGAGAAGACGCGTCCCACAATGGTCGATAGAGTGGCATCATAAAGCCATATATAGGATATGAAGTCTGAAGAACCGACAATCTCATTGGATAACACACAATGCGCGGCGACATCATTTACCCGCGAACCTTATCGATGCTTCTACCGTGTCCCAAGTAGTATCCATTTCTTGGGCATAATCGTCGCCATTAAATACCCGGTATTTAGGGTACAATAATCTTCAGTTTTAACGATTGTAAATTTTGTATATGCACTATATGATATCGGCGCTAGAGGTTCGATCAAAGATACAGAAATTAGCAATTTTGCAGTATTATAATTTCAACGTTTCGGTTCGGTTTTGAACCATGATCAAGAAAAGTCCGCGTTTGCTAATTGTGAGGAAACAGAATGGAAATCAAAGTAAATAAAATGATACTTGTAAATAAGAAGGTTTGAACTGTGCAAACTTTTTCAAGAACAGTTCAAACCTTCTTATTGACAAGTACCATTTCATTTACTTTCATTTTCATTCTGTTTTCTCACAATTAGCAAACACGGACATTTCTTGATGATGGTTCAAAACCGAACCGAAACGTTGAAATTATAACACTGCAAAATTGCTAATTTCTGTAACTTTGATCGAACCTGTAGCGCCGATATCATACAGTGCATTTAGGGTACAGCCGTGAAAGTGGTAATACGTGAGAGAATAAGTCGAAAATATCAAATGAATTTTTTTTCCGACTCAGTTTGAAGCTGATAGTCCACGATTCCGAGAATTTCTACCGTGCGATCACCGCTGCGAAAATTACCAAGCGAAGAGATCCTGCATGAAACCGTTTTCAAGCCGGCAGCAATCATCCAAATCGCAATCAGCGAGCAGTTTAAACCTCATTTTGGAAAACGCGTGAACCGGGACCGGCTCCGCGGGAATTAGAGTGTCGGGCTGCGTTCCGCGGCCGGGTTATTCCGCTCATAAATTTTCCACGAGCTTTCATCCACTTTTGTCCGGGTCAAGTAACGCGAATTGATCAATCATGAGGTTGTGGGGGGTTTGCGCGGCGCGACGTCGGAGGAGGCAGCGAGCGAAAGCAATTTTTCCGAAGGATAAAAACCGGGGCCGGGCCTGAAAACACGTCCCGTCCCGGGCGCCCTGGCAATCGATAAATCTACGCGAACATTCTTTTCAATTTGCGTGAACCGCTCGGAACACGGAATTGCCTCGTTCCGCGTTTCCCCGTCCGGTCCCCTTTCGATCGTTGCCTATTATCGCGTGTGTTCACCGATACAACGACTTTTAGCGGGTCCGCTCGACCGCGCGAAGAGAAAAAGAACGACAACAGGAGGGCGAGCGAGGGAACGAATAAAAATATACCGGCGAAACGACACTGCGTCGCGCGCGGCGCCGCGTCGCGCATCAATTCAAGCTCTAAATCGCAATTTAGACACATGAATAGCCGCGAACGCGTGCTAGGTGCATTAAAGATCCCCCCATTAACGTGACGGCCGTGCACATTCCGGAGCCACGTGCACCTAGATAGATCATTAACTCTCGGGTCGTCGGTCGTAATGCTCGTGGGTAATACGTGGAGGGAAACTGCTCCCTCTCACTCTCTCGCTTCTGTCTCTCCCGGTTGCTCCTAGAGCAGCGTCTCTGACCGACGTGGAAAAAAAAACTCGTCTCGAGATAGCAACACATAGGAACGAAGACCGCGGCAGTCGGCGAGAGAAAAAGCAGAAGAGCCAACGAGATGGTTTGATAGCCGCGGTCATTCGTTATGATAGGTACGCCACGTTACATTTCTCGAGCCACTGTGTACGTTCTCCTGGGCCGGCGAAGATCTAAGGGCCTCGGAGCTGGTGGAGTCGTCAGAGGTTTCTGGACATGGTAATCGCACGGGACGTTGGGTGTCGCCAGATTAAGACTTGCCTCCCACTCTAACCTTTCCCTTCTACGTCGTTATTCTCCCATTTTCCGGCGACGAGTAGGTCCACCCCTCCGTCACGGCCCAGTTACCAAAACCGTTACCGGACGAGTTATCAAAACGAGATATTATTGGCATTATGGATGCTAACTTCGAAAATCACCCACGTAGGGACCCAGTCGAAAACGTTGTCCCTACTCGCGTATCCCATTTGTTAAAACTTGATCCCATAGGCATCATTACAGTGCGTAAGTAATCTCAGCTAAGCTACTAAGTATAGGTTGTAAGTATATAGTTAAAAGTTAAAGTTAAGGTAGATATAAGTTAGTATTTAAGGTTAAGATAAGAGTATCGCGAGGGGGAGAACAGGGGAAGGAGAAATAATTGTAAAGAATGTAACCCTAAGGGGAGTCATTAAAAGTACATACATACATACATACATACTCGCCGATTTGGACCGGTGCGGTTTTTCAGTTATGTAGCAACCTCCTAAACAAAAGTGTCCCTTTCAACCGTTCTCTTTCTCTCGCAGCGTGTCCGTTCAGCGGAAACGATCGGACAAAGAGCCTTCTGCATCCACTGGTAAAGAGGAAGAGGGAAGCATCGGTGCATCAGGGCAGCTGGCAACTCGCGGGGGTGGGTGGATAGCGAAAGGGAAATGGGTTCGGCTGTCACATACACGTACTCCCCGGAGCAGCAAACTGATAGTGGACAGATACTGCGCATTCGTGGCGCACGGTTAGAATTAATTGCCAATGTTTGGCCCCGGTACGTGGATATTGGGATGAATGTTCGTTAGCGAACACGGCCTCCCCTAACGTTCCCGTTCGGAATGAGTTATCCTGTCAGAACGGTACTTATGTCGTGCATGCTGGTGTGCTGGCGTTTTCTCTCTCTCTCTCCCTCTCTCGCTCGCTCTCGAAAACGAGAGCATCGTGTCCAGCGATAATAGGCCTCGGCCCATTAATCAACCTCGGGGGCCAATCCAAAAAACGATGAATCGGATTTTGAACGTTGAAAATCGTCGGATCCGCGACAAACTACCAGCCGGTTCTCTCTGTCGTTCGATAAGTCGACGTTACACAATGCGTCAAACGGGGAACCGACAAACAAATTACATCGTTACGTGCCGATACCTCGGCAACCGGGAAGCTAATCCGCGTGACGGGACACCGAAATCCCGAAGATTCAAAGAATTATCGCGAGCCTGGTTCGAACGCGTCCTTTCCTCTTCGAACCGGTTCTCTCTCCCTCCCTATTACCGTTTCCACCCCCGAGAGAATTACGGTCCCGGGATTAATGGAGCCACCCTCTCCCGCAGATCCTAGCACCCTCTGCCTCTCCCTCGGGAACCGGATTAACGCGGTTAAATATTACTGACTACAGGCCGTCGCAAAAACCGGGCCGTGACGGCCCGTTAACGCACCCGAGTGCCTTAACCAGCCCCCCGATACCGCTGCCGTGAGATTTAGCTGTTGCCTCGTTACCATTCTAGCCACTGACTTTTTTCCCCGACGTTCGCGGCCGGACAGTAGATAACAAGCTCTCTTTCCCGTTTCTCTCGTTCTCGAGCTAGCTCTTTCTTGCACTACAGGCCAGACACCAAGCCGCAGACAATTTGGTAGTTAACGACTTTACAGAATACACGGGGATTATGTTAATGCGATGTTTCGGTGGATCGCTTTCAGCCAGATACCGAGGGACACTAGCTGCTCGCCGGTAGTTGGGCTGCGTGTAGTGATAGCGGATGGATCTTGCTCTCTGTATGGAGAAAAGCAGACGATACGGGGATTAACTTTTAGACGGCGCTAATTGCCGAGACGCTCGTTTGGTCGGTCGGTTTGTTCGGAGCCAAGTGCAGGGAGAATGCGAAGTGATAGAGAAGAGAGGGTGTTGATAAGCGAGTTCTTTGCTCGATTTCAAATTGCACGACTCTGTTGTTAGGATTATGCGTTATTCCAAGGTTACTTCGCGTTTTTCGAATGCCACTTTTTTCGTTTGTATATTAGGAAAGCGCAGAAACAAAAAACAAGTGCAGCATAGAATTACCAATAAAAATTGCTGCACCATTATTCACCATATTTTTTGCATTATTCAAATCAATTACTACACATTCAAATATTGTATGAGGCATTATATCAATTTTTAATATTAGGAAGGAATGTTCAATTCTTCAATTCTCCAACTACAAAGGGTTAAGCTTTTAAAAAGTTCCAGATATTGATTCCGAGCCGTTAAATCGTGATTCGGGACCAGAGTGCGTCGCGCCGAGACGATACAAGGAATTCCAGAGGAAGCTTCGCTCCCAGCGGCGGGAACGCATCAAATTTACCATTCCAAATATTGACCCGCATTTCTCAAGAACCTGGCGCATTCCACAATAACCTTCCCCGGGCCCCGGGCCGAGCAGGAAAGTGCATTCTGGGATCAACCGAGGCGAGCCGCGTAAATCACAGCCGCGTTATTGGATACTTACGTCGATCAGATATCGCCTCGTCGTCGACGTATCGGGTAAAATGAGGGGCTCGGTCGTTTTCCTTCCGGAATTTCCCGTAGAATACTTAGCTCTAGCGTTTCGCAAGTTTTGAGACAGCGAGACCGTGTACAGCAGAGCTGTTTAGCGTCTGTCCGTACTGTGAGTGATTTTTTTTGCCCTGAGCATACGCAGAAAGGCGGGGATGAACTCACGTGTTTAAATCAATGGTTTGAAACCAGCAAACACGTGTATTCATCGATAGATCGATCAATTCAATAACTGTCTCAGTCACGCATATACTATCTTCTCTCTTCACGTACTTCTCTATTCCAATAGTAATTAATGCGGACAATTTGTATCTAGCATAAAAATCCACAGTCTAAAATGGAAGAGATTGGAATGAATGAAATCGTTGAATATAAATTTACAGACATACAGACATAACATTATAACAATAGGATAACATCTGGACTCGCAGATTACATTTGTTTAAAAAAGTTATAATATGGTGGCAAGCCCCGATGTTAGGACCTTACAAAAACAATGTTACTATTTTATTTATCATTATAAAGAGAGAAGTTGTTAGATCGTTGGAAATAAAAAAATATTTGGAGAAAGATTTCGGGAATAGGTTCCACGCAGTTGTCCCGATAATTGTTCCGTTGCCCTTCTCCGTGGATTACTCCGCAATTACTGGTCTGGACGAGGGATGAAGGGGGTGAACCGGAGGGGCAGATCTACCCTCCCGACGGAGAGATCACGTAAAGAAAAATCACGTTAGAGGATGGCGGACGGTAGAGGCGCGCGGCGGTTGGCCGGGCACTTTATTTAAAGCCAGCCACGACACTTGGCCGAGGACTTCATTCACTTACCATTATCCCGGACCGAGGGCGACTACAAAACTGTCGCACTTAACCGCCCGACGCGGAAGGAAGTAGTTACGTTTTATACCCGACGCAATAATCGTTTCCACGGTCGACGCCGCCGCCTCGGGATCTGTCTAAGGCCTCGCAACCATACGCGTACCAGTATCGCTCGTATTCCCGTCGACCTGTCTGCTTACACGTCCCTACAGAATTATTGAGACATCAACCGTTTTTAGAAAAATGGCTGGATCGATACATGCGATTTATGCTCGGCTTCCTAACCGCCGGTAATTCTGAAAATGATGCTCTACACGGTGTAAAAACCATCTCCGATGAAAATGAACCCGGGATTTTGGAAAGTTGTAGCTTCGCGATTTTGTAAACGAGTCCGGGTGGATCGCTGTACGATTTTTTCCACGAATGGAACATTCCATGTCATCATTTCTAATCAATCACTTATTCTGACCATTATTTCCAAAGGACATTACTATTATACACACTTGTATTATTAGAAAATTCTTATTGTATTATTACTGTATTTACTTATATTATTCGTGTAAAGCAAAATAAACCCAGTAGGGTTTCAAAATGCTCAAAATAGAAAAAAAATAAAAATTCTGACCTTTAGATATAAATTGATACAGGACCTGACCTTCAGAAATATTGTTTACAAGCACGACAATTTTTCTCTGCCGTTGATCGCGAGGGGATGTTCAAAATTTGTCGAAGACGCAGCACTGTGCAAGCAATCGTTCAGCTCCGTCTATCGCAAATGTCCCGACACTTATGGTCGTTGGTGTGCCAGTAGCAGGCCCGCCAGACCGCCTATTTGCTCGGTCGCCGTTCCCAACGAAATATCGCATTAACATAATCCTCGCTTACCCCGGCGATGTCGTTAACTTCCAAATTGGCGATCCGTTGGATCCGCGGGGACCAGGCAAACGGCCCGAACTTTCGTCGTTACCGTTCGCGAGCAAAAAAAAACCCATGGCAGACGAATGAAGGTTCCGTCTCGTTCGCCGTCGTTATGATCCCTCGTCGACGTTGCGATTTCCTCCGTTGTCGTGTGTCTTAACGGTGATTTGCTACGTTGTTGCGTCGCAAGCTTGTTAACGTCGTCCCTGGATTCATAGTCAGGGGAACGTCGGGATTCGAAGCTGCTCCCGTTCGATAGGACATGAGCCTGTGTTTGATGGACAGGAATAGGTTCCCCGATGACTAAAACCGTATATGGTATTTTATATTCCACTGGAAACCCCGTAACATCCGGGACAAATCGTTTCTATGGCTTTTCTGGGGGGTCGGAGACGCTCAGTTTCACTGAGGGGGCTAAATTTTTAGTGACGTCGTAAAAATTCGCGAGAACTTAAGATATATGGGTATTTCTCTTATGGGCTAACTTTCGATCATGGGGCTCTCGTCTCCTCCCTGTATTGATATTTTGCTTGATATCGCTAGGTGCTTACTGATAAGTGAAACACTTAATGGATAGTTACTTTTAGTTGCAAAAAGCCTGATCAAATTGGACAGTATGAGTCTTTCTATTACGGAATAATTTAATTGAGAAATTTTCATGATACAGAGATCTTCCCCATAAAATTGAATCTTACTAAACCAGCGAAAAAATCTGATCAATTAGTATAATAAGATTGCTTTTCTACGTAAGGGTACGTCAGTTATAATTAGGGCCCGGGGCAGTATCGTCGTGACATTTCTCAAATAATAGAGAGAACATAATTCTGCATGCAGTGGAACTTCGTCGAGGGTACATCCTAGGATAATGAAACTGCAGAGAGAAGACATTAGAACATTAGTCGTGCACCGTAAGAAAATGGCCGAGGGTATAGCGGCCGGGAGTAGAGACCCGTGTTTTTCGTGAAGGGGTTTTCCAGTTTTTCGTGCGCACTGTTTGCCTTTTTGTGATCCGGCAAACTTAGGAAATCTGTTTCTCGTCGAAGTAGGGCGCCAAGCGCCCAAACCAGATGCTACGTTTTAAAGGAGGCCACGGAACAAGGCAACTGTTTTTTCGGGCTGTGCACTCTCGAACGCTGCATAATTTAAGGATTGCTCCGGGTTTGCACAATTTCTGTAGTACATGCTCTAAGCACGAATCAATACCGTCTTCGGACTGCGCCATATCTTGTAAAACAAAAATAATGTATGGAAGAAAGTGTTACAACAATTTTGTTGTATCTGAAACATTGGCGATGTTGAAAATGTTGTAATTTCCTTTGAGAGAATTGTACGAAGATAAATCTGAATTAATTTTGAAGCCTGAAGCCTCTATTTTTGCACTCCATCGTTCGTTTTTTAAAGCGGTTTAAAACGGAATCTGACGAGCTATACCAGTTTTAATATTAATTATTATTCGAGAGTCAGAATGTTTTTTGAGGCACGAAATGTATTTATTTATTATGGTTGATTTTTTATTACATTCTGCTGTGGTTCGTGACTCATGATAGTACGTATTCCTATTTTTGTTCTCTTTTTTCAGAATCCCTTTCGTTTGAAGATATTCTTCTCTGGATTCGTCAAATATTCTCTTTAGGTTTTGTTCCAGTTTTATTCTACTTCTCTGCATTTCCTGACGATGTATTCCAATGTTTCGCATTCTGTTTCGTAAAATCTGCATCTTTCGCCTCGTTACGTTTTCCGAACATTTGTTACCGATATGAAAATTTTATTTATACTATAAATTACACGATATTAACACCAGAAGCAATTAATGTGTATCGCTCCATAAATATAATAAAATTGCTCTCTTGCTAATTTTACGGGATGTGTGTTACAATAAACGCTTCAATAAATGAATTCATTCAGCAATATTACACAATATCTTTATAATTTTATAAAATATAAGAACCAAAAATTTTGAAAGCGGGCGAATGAAATAATTTTCGTGATAATTTCACAAAAGAGCATCTCTGTAATTACAAATACAAGCAAATCGATCCACATTCATGTGAAATAAACTTCTACATGAAATAAAATCAATGAAATTTATTTTGCCTTATTAAAGCTTCCAGTATATTAAAAACAACATGTTTACACTCAATTTGATTCAATCCTGCACAGCAGACAGCAAAACATATAAAATATAATAATCATATTTCACTAAAAGGGATCCATTATAATCAGAGAATTTGCGAAACTAATACATTCTATATGTAATTCCGTTCTAGCACAGTGAATTTGGTTAGAAATAATGAACCGAAAAGATGGCATACAATTTATTAATTGCATTCGATACGTACAGGTTGAAACCGGATCATATTTACATACTTCTACTACTGACAAATCGACAGAATATAAATTTCAGGTTCGTTTACTTGTTGAAATCAATTTCCTCCGAACGCAGATTGCAGTATAATAATCCACGAAAAAAGATTCGTACAAAGGTTCATGGTTCGACAATGAATGTCGGCACTTGTAAAGCAACGGCGAAGGTAATATAAATTAGCAAGCAGCTAATACAAAATAAAAACATTGACGGGGTGGGGAGGGGAGCGAGTTACGAAGCATTAAGCTCGGAAGTAGCCAACGAGGAGACGTCACGCATTTAATAATGGCGGACTTAATGGAGCAGAAGGAACAATGAGCGCGGCGTTACTGAATCACTGGACTTTCGCCCTTGTAAAAGAGGATCGAGTGTAACACAAATAATTTAAAGTCCATTGAGCACCTTTTGTTGGAAACTTCTGCCACATAAATTATAATAGAAACGGTACACGGGTCTCGCTTAAATTGCAAGTGGATAGAGAAAGAGGGAGAGAGAGAGAGAGAGAGAAAAAGGCGAAAAATAAACAAGCCGAGGAGAGAAGAAAGGCATGTTTAAAGCATTGTTTCGAAGTTTCATTAAAGGTTCTCCGGGAACAGTTTAGAAAATTATAGCGGATAGGTGGCTATGGTTATGAACTCCTCTTATTGCGTAAAGAAAGTTTCGGAAACTTTGTTTTGCTGTTGATCTCCGGTAGCTGATACCTTCGAGAATTTCCCGATATTTTTGGTAGCAGACGGAAGATTTTTGGTTGATGCCCGAGGCTCGGTGAAGTTTGTTACGCAAACTCGCTGACAGTTGAATTTTGAGCTTGTTTGTGGGAACATTTTGTTCGTTTGACACGCCGATAGCAGCATGCAACTCGGTACTCAACCAATTGAACGATTCTAAATTCTATGTACGTACTGTGCAGTTGGTAATAAATATTTAATTCTTAAACCTTGCAAGGTGAACAACTTTCACGATATTTTTTCCAGCCACGACACTCATTCTAATTTGCATGCAACAATTCATTTTAAAAATATTTTTGTACCCACTTCTTCGAGATCAACGTAGACTATCTTGTTGGGTTTAATATAAATGAATGATAATTTAATACAAGATATTTATATAAAAGAATATGATGGTGAAATAAATATAAGTGGAAAGACTTCAGTGAAGTCGCCCCCGAGACCCATTACAGGACCTCAGAGAAAATCATCTCCAAGGCCCTTGAAAAAGCTTATTCTTATGTTAGTGAGGATCGCACAGAAGATTCTTAAAGGAGAGATTTTAGGGAAGATCCTTCTTAAGGTACTCGAGAAGCTCCAAACCGGAATCTTTTTGAACGTCCTCGAAAGACTGTAACAAGGTCTCCCCTTCCCTAAAAGATTCTCAAAGGTATTGGAAAAGTACATTTTGGGAATTCTTCAAGAAATTTTAGAGAACCAAATATCCAAGTTCAGAGGACTCCTATGAAATTGTAAACATTCAAGAGTTCATCCCTGTAAAGATCCTTCAAGGATTCCTGAGAAAATTCATCTAAAAGCCATTGAAGGACTCCAGAAAAAATGTTTCTAAAAGTTTTTAAAGACCAGCATTTTTAAAGGGTTTCTGAGGATGTTTCTTTAAGGTTCTTCAAGGAACCCAGACAAAATTCATCCTTGAACGCTCTTCAGGGCTCCAAGAGAACATTGTTTTGAAGGTCCTTCAAGGACCTCGATGGAAATTCCTTTGAAGACTCTTGAAAGACCTCAGGGAGAGTCATTCCAAAGGCCCTTCAAGGACCCTAAAGGAAGGACTCCGGGATTGTAGGTGGTTAAAGCGGTTCAGAACAATAACTGAAATGGCGATAGGGCGTTAGGTTTGCCAAAGTGGTGATCCAATGTCCAAGAGTAGAATAGAACTCAACTATGTGTACTATAATGAACATCAAATGATCTTCTAAGGAGTAATTCACAAAAAACCGTAACCTATGAAAACGATGTACGTTTCATGTTTCAAGGACCTTTGTAGGGTTACATAGTATGTCAAATAATAGACTTGTGTCATTGAAAAATAAAAGAAATTTTGTTTCGTTTTCTCAAGTGAAAAAGAAAATAAATTTTTTACCATTTTAAATAAGTTTTGTGACATTTTATTCTATGATCTCTTGCGATTTTTCGAACGACCTGATACATTAGTCGAGATCTGCTGTAAGTTCGCAAAAAAATGGTTTGTAACGCTTCACGAGAACCACCCTGTATATTATCTTGGAAAACAAGAACGAGACATGGCTCGTTACCTCTTCTTACGATTTCCTCCTTTCGTTTGGTCAGAAATGGCATAGCGAGTGAAGGAAATTACGCGAAACTTCGAAATATGCAC
The DNA here is from genome assembly GCA_916610235.2 of Lasioglossum morio. Classification (NCBI taxonomy): domain Eukaryota; kingdom Metazoa; phylum Arthropoda; class Insecta; order Hymenoptera; family Halictidae; genus Lasioglossum; species Lasioglossum morio. The sequence goes on from OU744334.1 coordinate 12,638,101, forward strand.
GCTAACTCCTTATTATTCCATCGCGGTTGGGACGGAACGTTGGATAGGTACTCTGTATCCATTGAACCTTTGCTTCCACTCTCTACAGCTGGTCTTTTCAAGGGTGATAAAACAAATGGCCTTCGTAAGTCCATCAGAGCACTCTCGGCAAAGTAATTGGAAATAGATTCCCGAGCAGTTTGCCCGTTCCCTCTTTCTTCCTCGATCAGACAAAAACCGATGAAGCGGTAGAATTTCAGCCATCCAACTGTACACACTATCCTTCTGTTCTCGTCCTCGAAATATCATAATCACAGCCGCCCCATTAAAATCACAATCGTCGAGAACTTTATGTTCCGTCGACGTCTTAATTCTCATCCGTTCCTTATAGCAATTTGATGCATTTTTCCATTAATTTTATTTTACTCGTGTCCCATTTATTACAATTTTTCATTCTCAAAGAGGGAATTGGAAAATTTTTAAATTCACATTATTCTCATAAATCTTTAAAAACATAAAAATATACTGCGTAATAAGAAAAGATATCGTTATAATAGATGGATCCAAATAAAACGAAGATTCCCCTAACTTTTCAGTTCTGAAACCTCTGGGGTTAATTCAACCCAGATAGTTTAGATTATACTAATGCTGACGACTGCACTTTTTCGTTCAAGGTGCAGTAAAACGGCGACGACGACTCGTACGTCGAGTTTTAAGGGCTTGTATTAAAGGGGACGCTTCAATCTCTAAACCCACGATCATTTTAGTCGAGGAAAAAAATTACTTAAGCTCGGAGATATATTTCACTTTGTAGAATTTCCAAAGACAATTTTTCATTTCCATTCTTTTGACATTCGCATTTGTTTCTGAGGTAAAGAATTATTTACAATAAAACAACTCAGGGGGTGGAAAAGTACAGAGTTTTCCCTTTAAAATGAGCCAAGACGGATAGCTGCACGATTTTTTATTGCCAAGTTACATCAGGTTGAACGTTCGCAATTTTTAAACCAAGTGGTAATGATTATTTAATGTGTTTATCGTACGTATAAATTATAGCAAGCACGATTGTTCACATTTAAGTATAATGTAATGTTTAATAATTATTCTGACCCCGATGGAACATTTAGTATAGAGAACTAATTTCAAAAATTAATACTCGGATTAACATCCAAAGTCTAATAACAGTTCTACATTATTGCAATCATAATTCTGTAGCTAGTAAATAAAACCACAAAATGTTTCATGTTTTAAACCTTATCAGTAGACCGCTAATCTTTATGCAAATGTTATACATATAAGCTTTTATGAGCTAATTCATGAAAAATAGAATCGTAAAAAGTGTGTACACACTGCCGGGGACTTGCCCGAGGTGTTGTTATATTGCAACCAACATAAAAATCTAATTAAACTTTTTTTTAAATATGTTTCTGTGTCAGGTTTCACAGGTTACATGCATAAAATCTGCAGTCTACTTGCTGCATCAAGAATGTTGCTCCATATTTGTCAGTCAACTCCAGATGAAGTTGTTAAATTTAATTCTCACACTGCCCCTCGTGTTATATTAATACATTTTGCATCGATTCTGTCTACCTAGGGTGCTCTAAATATCGTTTAATCAATTGCGAATTACGAAAGTCATCTTATTTTATAATTATTCCATTTGGGTTTAGTCCTTCAATTTTAAGGAAGTCAATTAGGTATTTCCTACAATAATTATTTTTAATTTCTCCTTTGACAATAGTGTTACAGGTCGATAATACCATCAGGATTGCCAACTAAAATTCCAATCAGCACGCCAGCCGAACAATTCGGAAACACGATTGCCAGCTTCTTAAAATCAGAGTCACTTCAGCATGAAACCGTTCACTAATTTGCCCGGCGAAATTGGAAATACTACTTTGCCTCGGGAATTCGGCGCCTCGTATCGCAAAAGCGAGACAAAATACGGTTCGAGGGAGCGAAAAAAAAGGCTTGCCGAGCGTATCGGTAATACACTTGTTACGCGGCAGGCGCGGACATTTATTCGAACGGTAAATTGTCGAGCGGCGGCGTTTCACCGTGAAATCGGAAAAAGCGCGGGCTCGAAAATTGGCAGCGATAAAAGGCTCGTCCCTGGTATCGACGCGCTTCCGGTTCGTTCCTTTCGGCCGTGGCCGCGGTTAGGCGGCCCTAATTAGTCGGACACGCGCGGCTTGTCGTTTCGCCGATTGCTGCCAGCCGGGGGGCTGAACTCATGTTGCATGTAGCACCGTTTAACCCACATTTCCTGCCTGGTAGGACACCGAAACGAACTCGCGTTCTACGTCGAACAAGCCCCTGGATCATTTTACGTTGTTCATAAGTAGCCTCGGGATTTTACGTGCCTATAATGCAAACGAATAGATGGAACATTGCTTAACGCCTGTGGTCCTTCATCGATCAGACCTCGATGTTGATTATTTGAGAACACACTCGGAAAAAACAATTTTCTTGGATGAAAGGAATGATTACACTTGTTGTGTTCGTTTCGTTATTCTTTTACGTGGAAATAAAAAGAATGCCATTCATGGAAAAAATTGGTAAGCACAATTTAAAGCAGTGTACATATTAAAAAAAAATTTAAGACATCAGTGTACTGGTTTCAGTTTAATGAGATAATTAAAAGAAGAAAGAAATTTTTTATTTTGCATAGAGATCCGTAGTCTACTTTATGATTTTCGTCCGAACGGGCTTTCCATCGCAATGTGCGTGCTAATAAATTATCGGAACGCAGAATTGACGTTGGAGTGTAATTAGAAAAGCGGCTTTTCTTTTATTGTCGACCTCAGAGAATCGTCGATTCGTGCTAGAAATATCACCCTGGCCTGGTTTCTTTCATGGGTGAACCAGGGACCGTGAACGTAATAGGAAGGCCAGGTGTAAATTTCATTGTAGCGCAGCGCGGCCGCGACACACCGGCGTTATAATTCGTGTAAATTCGTTGGAAGTACGACGCGATAAAAATGCAAATTGCGGCGCCGACTCGGCTGCAAACGGAAAAATTGCGAGCGGTGCTGCACACGCCCTTGTAGAGTCTTCGGAACAGCAACGTACGGATGCAACACTGTGAAAAATGCGACTATTTTTGGGAGGAAGTCTTCTGTGTCAACGGTTTGAACGCTCGACACGGGGACTCTCGGGTAATCTACAGTGTCAAACTAACAGAGTGGAATAGATTTCTTTGTATTCGATGGAACAGTAAAAAAAATAGCCAATCTACATATACGGATTAGGATAGGATCTGTATCCAATTCTTTTTTACTTACAATCACCTGACTGGTCAATAAAATTGGTAGGATCCAATGAAAGAACGTTGCTTACCTGAAACAGAAAATTCATTTTTAAGATATTAGTATCAATCAATTGATTAAAATATTATCACGAAATTATTATACAGAACATTCGATTTTTAAGTGGATCAAGGTCCTCAAAAATTTTCTCAGCGTCTCTTGAAAAGCATCTCCTAAACATTTAGGTATTGTATGAGATATTATACCAATTTCATTTCGAAAATTAAAAAATCATAGGGAATGAAAATATTCTAGGTAGGAAGAAATGTTTAATTGTCTAGTTAAAGTAGCTCCGAGTGAAAGGGTTAAATTTTTCCAGTAAAGAATTAAACCAGGAGTAATCTAGTGTCTGTTTCAGTTGCCTCGGAAAATATCAATTTTTCGATTTCCGAAAAATTCCAGCTCTTTGATCCGGAAAACACAATTTTTGCTAAAAATCATTCGTTCTTTCATTTATAAAAAAGTGCACCAGCTAAATTGGTGCATTCGTTTTACAGAAATATTGATTACTATGTTGGTGAACACGTTTCGGAAAAAGCGCGTGTCAAATTTTAAACGTGGTTTTAAGCACCTATAGCACAGGTGTCTATAACAGACCATACCTTCGTCACGACTATGCATTTTTCAGACGAAAATTGCATAGACTATTTTGATTAAAAGTTTTTTGCGAAATTCAATTCGCTCGCTGAACCGGTTACACAATACCAATCACAATCTCTTTTAGAATCGATGTTGTAATTAGTTGAAAAGTTTTCAAACCTGGTACACTTGTAATTTCAATTACGCATATAAAAGTGTACATGTAAAAATATATTTTAGTTTCGTAAATATTTCAATCAATCCGTTGACCCAATTTTCCAACAATAAGGTAATACTGTCCCATGAAAAAAAAACCAGAAGTAGCCAGTATTTGTTTTCACAATCCGAACATCGGTAATTTAATTAACGGAGTAAATTTGCCGGGTGTGCCCTGCCAACACCTGCTCACACCTGCGAATCGTAGGATGTTATAAAAAGACCTTTAGCCGATCCTGCGAGCGCGTTTGCGTAGTGGCAATTTCCACTCGGGTTCGTTCCACCCCTCAGCCACCTCGTGAACCCAAGGGTATTCCCTTCTATGTTGCCTCGTGCTGACCAACTCGTGTTTTTCCCACCCTTAACCTGAAGCGGCAGCCTGAGGTTAACCGTAAGGGTAGACGGCCGAGCGACGGAGGAAAACGGGGATCGTCTGAGGCGCGTAAATTCGGAAAAGAATTGAACGGAAACACGTCCGAAGAAACGCCTCTATTATGGCCGGTGGAACGGCTCGATCGAGCCAGATTGATTTGACGGGGCCCCCATAACGGTCCTAAGGGCGGCTGTGCACAAGAAGGGACGGCACGAAAATATTTCGACAATGTACCACGACTAACGAATAGACTATGGATTTCAAGTAAAAATGAGTGGGTACAATTTACCCCTTCGTGGGCAATCCTTTCAATGCGAAGAGAGGGGAGGTCCTCATTTTTTATTTTTCAGATTTTTTGAAAGCCGATTTCTTTCAAACACGTCACTTGGCTGTCTCCAGCAGTTTAAGTGAATGCCTCAATATCATCACTCTTCATTATGCGTGCAACAACTGTGAACTGATCTTCCCATAAAGTACTTATAACTACGTTTATGAATTTCTTCGAACAATGTAATCTACAAATTTAAAATTATGTATATGTCAAATACGCTGTATTTATATTAACCCAATTGTAAAGCTTCATCACCCCCAAAGGGGAGTTACATTAAGCTCAATAAAAAAAAACTACGTTTATGTATAAGGATTCGACTTTGCATTCGTATGTAGTGACTCTTGTGGTTGCTACGGGCCTAGATTTTGATACGACCTGTATAAATAAATAAAAAAAAAGAAAAGGGATAGCAAAGAATAAGAACTGGAGCGTGTTCTATTCCCGAATAAATTGGAGTTAATAATTTCTGGGTATTAACTTCCAGATGAAAATGGCAGTAATAAATACTATTGTCTGCCGTGTCATTCTATTTCTGTCTCCCGTCATAAAGTACACCAGCAATCCGTTCCCTTGTTATGAGATTCACTCGGCGAAATTTATATACTCCGGTCCCTCGTGCATCGATTAAGGAAACGTTGCCTGATAAACGTTCAAAAGGAAAAATAATGTTAAAAAAAGGATAGAGGAGACGAAACGGTTAGGCTAGGCATTTTTCTTGATTCTACGTGCCCGGACCCAAGCTTACGAGATGATTTATCGCCGGTCGTAATTTCGTCAACTTCTTTCCCTCTGTTTCTCGGGGAACCGTAGCATAATGTATCGTTCGCCTTACGTTATAGTGTCTACTATATTACCGTTGCCTTCGTACCGGTAGAAAACCTAAACCGAGCACGCAACTTATTTGCCTTCCGAAGGGGCAACCACCCTTCTCCTCTTTTCCCCTCTCCTTTCCCGCACGGTGTCGTTGCTTCTTTTTCGCGTTCAATTTAATGTCAACGTACCTCACCTTCATTATCGTTCATTTCCGCTGTGGTTGTAGTTAAGAACACACTCCGGAACCGACGCTGTAGAAAATCGCGTGACGTAGAACGGAAAATTCGTTCTACGGTATACCGAGTTAACCACCGAGCGATTCCTAGAAGAATAATTCTTCGGATAATGTCCGACAACAATGCAATCCGAGCTTCATTAAAGTCATCGACTAGTACTATGGAAGAATTCAGTTTTATGAAAATATCCGACAACAATGGCACACCGATTTTAGTGAAAGATTTCACAACAGTAGAGTCCTTAATAGAATATCGGAGAAAAATGAAAATCAGGTTTTAGTGGAATCTTTCACATCAGCGGAATATTTACATGATTATTGAATATCCATATACCGTCCTTTAAATAGCAAGGAAAAACGGAATCGATAAGATCCCAGCGAACAAATTTATTTACAGCGTTTACGGCTTAAATGGCCCGCAGAGTAGCTCGGCTCTCGCTGAAAATCTCAGCGGAACGAGCTGCGGGATTTTTTTCTCCCGGCCATGGCGACTGCATGTGGAAACAATTAGGATTCAACGAGTCGTAAGAAATGCCGGCAATTTCCAGACACGGGAATCGCGGCCCGTGTAACGTTCTTCGCGAAGGAAAACGCAGGGAAAGAAACGCGGTCGGTGCTCGCTACAATCAAGCTCGGTTTTTAGTTGCATTTCCTTCTAAATGGTTTCACGCGTGCAACACACAGCGACGCGGAGCACCGTTGCGAACCAGTATTAAGCGTGGAGCGTAGGAAAAGTAATCGTCGCGCAATGCGACATGAGTATTCATACCGTTGGGTCGTCGTTGTCGAGGTTCTCCATTTTCCGTTTTTATTCGAAGCTCCCATGAATCTCCAGGTGGTATTCCAGGAAATACGAGCCGTGTAAAAGTGTGTCCGCGACGGGATAACGGCGGCGAATAAATTATTGGCTCGATTGGTCCAAGTAGACGCTCCTTAAACGTATTTGTCAATGGGTATCAATTCAATCGGAGCTCGGCGCAGTCTGGCCCCCGTAAAACCGATTACTGCCATTCGCGGCCGCATTACTGTAATACCTAATCAGTCTTGGCAAGCGAAAGCTCCGCGGAGTTTCTGTCCTTAAGTGGCTGTCAAAACCAAATGCCTCCGATACCGAATAACGCTCTTCGGAGACTCATTCTTTGATGCGCCCGCAGTTTGGCAGTAACTCACAGACATTTATGCAGAAGTTCAATATTTGTATCATTCTTCTTTCATTATAAAATATCATTGTAAAATTTTTCATTAATAGAATTGCCTCTGTAAAATTTCCAACTGTGGTCAAGCAGTAATCAATTTTTCTTGTGACCCTTAAATGCTTATAAGTATCGGGTGAACAAATTAATTCGTGTCCTCGTCTTCATAAATTCGTTGTGCAATGTCGGGTTGCCGAAGGTCATCCAATAGAATATTATAAAAATGATTCATATTTGATTTACATTATACAATATTATAACAATGATTTACAAATGGACGACGTACATTTCACGTTTGAAATTGGTTTGAAAATATAATCTGCAGTTGCATCTCGTGAAACGCCGAGCTGCAAGAAAGAAAAACCCGTTTTCTTGAAATCGTCGCGGAACCCCTTTAAGTTCGTGGCTTTGTGCGGGGTTTGGTCGCGGAATATTTCTCCGGCGCAAGGCCACTCGTCGAGGCCGCGGCGCATCAGTCCTAATTTCTTTGTTGCTTCATAGTTTCATATCGCCGTCTACCTGTATTCATCACCGCCATTATTATTATCATCGTGTTGCAGGAAACAAGGCGAATAAGGAGAGCGAGGCAACCCAAAACACAGAAGAAAACTCGTTTCTCCGTAGCCGGAAGAAAATGCGACGATAAATCTCGCAGGGCCGGGAGAGCACGCTGCTGCCCCGCGAGAAAGTATTGCGCACGGTAGAGCCGGTTATGAGGTACGAGCGGTGATTTCCGGTCTACAGATAACTGGTAATTATATAGATCAGGGACCGGGTCATCGATTTTAATCGCCGTGAAATTTGTTACCGCTGTCCGACGCGCCCGGGAAATTTTCTTTAGACACACAGCCTCGAGAAATTGTTCGAATACATACTGCACTTGCTGCGTTTAATACGAAAAATATATTAAACGGAAGTTCCTCGGGTTTTATTTCTTAAGAGTCTCACTCCACATTCACCCTCTTGCAAGTCAAACTCAACCTTATTCAAAATATGCACTATAAATGTTTTCTAATAATTTAATTTTTTGCATCCAGTTGAATATAATAATGGTTGAACCATACACATATTAACATTGTTATGTTAATTTCACACACAAAATGATTGCTAATTTTCTACCAATTTCTGATAATACATTGGTTGGAGTGTGATGACGAATACTTTAAAAGAAATTCGCGCCTAACATTGATTCTTAGGTTCTTGATCCTTGACATCTGATTGGCTAGTTAGATCTACGATATTCTTTTGGTTCCCGTCCTGACTTTGCCACAACAGTTACAGTTTAGTACAGTTCAAACCTTCTTATTGACAAGTACCATTTCACTTACTTTGATTTCGTTCTGTTTTCTCACAATCAGCAAGTATGTATAACTACCTAATTTTCATAACTATTAAATAGTCAGTTTAATGAATAACAAATTCTATTACATTAATTTTCACAGACTCGGACTTTTCTTGATGATGGTACAAAACCAAACCGAAACGTTGAAATTATAATACTGCAAAGTTGCTAATTTCTGTATCTTTGATCGAACCTGTAGCGTCGATATCATATAGTGCATATACAAAATTTACGATCGTTAAAACTGGAGATTCTTATTCAAAATCGAGTGAAATTGATTTGCAAAACCTATACAAGGGATTATAGACTTGAGAACATATTTCTAGGTGCAGGAATCAGAGGAGAACCCTAATCTGTATAATAGTCAGATAATCGCAGAATAATTAGATAACGAAGGCGGGTCGAAGATTTCGATTGGTCGAGGTGCAGGTTCGCCAGGAATTCAGGGTGACGAGAGGCACGCGACAAGTTTAGTTTATTCCCCGAAGCCGGAAGAAGCACGCCTAAGGCCGAGGCCGAGGAGATTGATGGCGCAGCCAGTCATGTGGTTCTAATTTGCCCTCTATTACCTCGCTATAAATTTTCCCCGAGCAAAAACGCGCCGCGAGATATCATTATGCCGCGTGCGCCGTGATCTTACGGTCTACGTGAACGATGCTGCCGAGAGATTATTTCCGTGAGAGGATGAGCGTGTCACGTACCTTAAGAAAGGGTGCCGATCCAGGAAAAGCTAGATTTGTTGTTCGAAAAAAAAAGAACAACCGTTGAGACAATTACCATTGCTAACACGACAATTATTTTTGCAGAATTCATACTCGAAAAATTGTACTTTTCATCCGCGGTGAGTCGCATAGCACGTGAGTAGGTAGAAGGGCATTTAGGGTAGCGTTTTAAGCGGTCCGCAACGTTGTTAGATCGGAAGACAGGCAAATCGGATTACGAGTCAGCTTACCCGTCGGCTTACGCGTGGAAAAACTAATTTCACGGTTCGTTACGTATGCGCAAAAATTGCGCTGCTGCGCCTCGACGAAGGATAGAGGCAAGGGCGCGTCGGCGGTAACTAATAATTCATTCCTTACGGTGCACCGTGACGGTTGTCGAGCAAAGAGGAAAAGAACAAACAGGAAGAGGAGGAAGAAAAGAGTCAGGTTCACCGAAGAGAGACAGAGGGCGGTTGCGTGTGCGGGGTTGAACATTGCAACCCTCGTCCAGAGCATTTTGTTGCGAGCCCAAAGAAATTAGCGGGACGAGAGCGTAAGGAAATGTTTAAGGCTCTGTAGCCCGACATTCTTCAGCTTCGTTTGCCCGTCAGACGTCGTCGCGGACTGTTTGAAGCCCGACGAATTCAAAGCAAAGAGAGAGAGAGAGAGAGAGAAAGAGCTGCTCGCGAATAAAATGCGAGAACAGGGGTAGTTTTGCCACGGGGGTTGTCGGAAGTCACACGGGTGGCTAGGAAGAAAACAACGCAACGACCGGAACCGCCTACAAAGACCATCGTCGCTAATTAGGAAGATTATAGCGACGCCGTGCTGTGCTCGTTGCGGTCTTACCGAGTTTTTTAAACGCCAAATGCACCGACCACTGACCAGGAGAAACCAAACTCCCATAGGATGAATTAGGCGACGCACCATGCGATATTATTCGTAAATTTCGTGCTTGAGCCTCTTCTTCGAACCCCTTCACTATGTACATCGATATCTAAAGTATGTGCTCAGCGATGTAAAAATCATTTTACAATTTTTTCCGTGAAATTTACGAATATATTTAGCGTTCTTACTGGTTAAAACACAATCTAGAGACTGCCAGAAAGATTTAATAATCAATGTTGAATAGTTCTAGCGTTTTAATCGAGTAATAATATAAAAGCTATTCGGGGGAACTAACAGAAAATAGAAGAGCCTCTAACATCGAGATCGTCTTTGGATGTGGGATATCGTATATCCCTATGCAATTCACGATTACGCCCGGGCGTTCTAATAAACATTCACTCACGTCGTTCACTGCCTAGATAATCGAGAGAGCGGAGCGAAGGCAAAGAGAAAAGGGGAAGATTGAAACACACGAAGCCATGAAACGGCGTCCCGGTGTGTATTTTCAGCTGGGTTCGATGGAAATCTCAGAGCGAACCAGATGATCTTCGAAAGTTTCCCCGTTGGTTCCCTGGAGATGAGCTTTATCGATGCGGCCAATCTGAACGACGGCATCGGCGAGGACAAATTTTAAGTTTCGCTACGACGCGGAAGAAACGAACGTGTAATTTTATGCAAATCGACCAGCTGATAAGCCGTTCGAACACTTCTGTCCCTGAGATTACCGTGAGACAATCTATGATTTGTTTCTCGAAACAGTTTTATCCCTTCCATAAAATATTGTCTCTTATTTCGAGTAAGACTGATTAAAAATTCATTGGTAATGGATACCCTATTTCATTATAATTTTGCAAGTCGAAGAGAGCACGTACAGCTGCAGTGTACTGGTAAACAAATTGTGAGAGTCGTAATATCAAAAATATGTTGCCTGTAGCAGTTTCTTATCGGCGTATCGTGTGGTGTCTATCGATTGAGATATCGGATGAGATATTGATTATGCTTCGGATGTTTTAAACCTATCGTCTGGTTACACTGGAACCGATGGAAATATATTTAAGAAGCTACTTTCACGTGATTGTAAAAAGAATTGCAGAGCAAGGATTTAAGCATGAAACGATTCGTAGTCCATCAGAACTGGAAAATGTTGCGCGTTATCGCCGGGTTTACCGAATGGAACGTGAAGAGGGATTTCGAAACTATAATGTTCCCATCGATCGTTCGCAAAGCCGTGGATTTTAAAGCTACGATTTATAAAGCTTTTGTAATAATTCCTGTTTTGCAGTTGGATTTGCAGCAGCGCTCTGCATTCACCGTATTTCGCAAAAAAGCCCTCATTCGCATCTCGCCTTTGACGCGCGTAATATCCAACGGACATTATTAAACAAACAGCCGTAGCAATTTTTCAATAGCTCTGATACACGTTCTACGTATTCTAAAAAGCTCTCCTCGATTTACGAGCCGCGCGCGCAATACGCGGAAAATTGTTGATTCACCGGGAAAACCATTTCGAATGCAAAATTCTCCTGGTTATAAACTTCGTCCTTTACAGATGCGCGCGCGGAAGGATCGGCGTGCGATGGCGGCGGCGCGCGGCGATCTCATGTATTTTCGAAATCGATTTTTCTTCGAAGCCTAGCTACCGGGAATAATTTCATTCCACATTTTTGATTTATTTGCCAGCGGAAGACCTATTTCCTGTGGGGCTTCGTCGGAATGAATATTTTTTTTTTCGTGCCGCGGAAATTTTAATCACGCGATGCTCGAAATCCTTCCACAAACGTTGCCTTTACTTCTGTTATTAACATTGTCCCGTTCTGATTCGATACCAATTTCCGCGTAAACATTTCAATAAAAATTCCACTGTTTTTCGACATGATTCGCCACAGAAATATAATACCAAACAAAAATGGCTCGCAATTTTTCAATATCGTTTATACGGAAACTGTCTCTCAAAACAACTGGTTTTTGAATTCTAGTATTCTTAAAATAATCGGTTAAATCGATTTTATAATTTTTATAGAAACTACAAAATATACTTCAAAGAGTAAAAAGTGTGTACATTTGTTTGAAATTAATTTATTTTCTGTGAAACTATGTATATTATAACAACATACAATGTACTGTGTACGAAAAAATAGAAAGAATCGTACAAAAGATGAAATCGAAATTTGTATGACACGTGGCATTTCTCTGCAGGAAAATGGGGTTTCAAACATCATGAAATGATCACTGGATTGAGATTGGTCAGTCTGTGTGAGACCACATAGAATAGTATAATACGTTTGTGAATTTGCATGTCAAACATTCGCCTGATTCATGAAGATTAGTTTTACTACAATATGCTTGCGCCCGAAGCGGAAATGTTAACGTTGTTAATTAGATCATCAATTACCCCTTCGTATTAATTTTAGAATTTGAATTCAATTTTTGAAATATATATATACAACACGAAAGTTTACGACGAAAGGTACAGTTAACGAAGGTGCAGCATTATTTTTGATAAGGGTTAGCCTCCGTGGTTCGCTCAATGTAAATTTAAATGGGAGAACCAGTCTTCTTTGAGGTGAATATTAATCGTGTCCAAGAAAGTATACTAACAGGCTCTTGTTAAAGTCTCTTGAAGATGCTCTCTACCGTGACGGCTTCGAAAAATCGATTTTCTTTTGCATTTCCCTGCAGTTTTATATTTCAACGGTGTAATCACAAAGTATTACAGACTAATTGGAAGGACCGGCAACTCAGCGAAGTAGAGAATTCTCCTAAGTATACTTCGTAATAGTGCGTGGAACTTTGCACACGCTTCCTTGGGAACGATAGTTCACGAATTGAGTGGTGGACCGAAAAACCAATTTTGATTGACACTTTGCTGAAGTTCTCGCTAAATAATCCATTCTTGTTCACGATTGCACGTAATATCAATGTGAATGCAACACGTAAAGAAATTTGTTGAGTGATCAAAGCAATGTTTGTAATCGAAGGAAGTTTACGTAACATTTTCTACAACGTGTAACAACAGGAATAAATTCGTATTGTGTTTAAGAGAATTTTCCATTAATTCTGGAATTATTACAATTATAAAATGATCTGTACACATTCTCCGAGTAAATCCTCAAAATAGAGATGCCAGATTACAAATTACACGTATAATACAAAAACAATTGTATTACTACAATACGTAGAAACAATGGCTTCGAAAAGTATTGTTACACTAAATTTTCCATTCCCAGGAAATCGTTGATATTTAAACTGTTATAATTTCGTAAAATCGAATCATGAAGCAATATACCTAGTCCCATTTTAAAGCTTGCAGTCTCCACTTTCGCAACCTGCAGTTTATTCTTTTAAATGGTGTTTTCGCGATATGAAAAAGTGAAGTGAACTGAACTGATGGGAGGGGGGGTTGGAAAACTGGAGGTACGTTTTTCTCGAAAATGCTAGAGAGAGGAACGCCTAAAAAAACAGAAAAATATCATAACTAAATGTATTATACGAGTTTAAAAGTTTTAAAATAAAGATTCTATTCCAGTATACGTATAAAAACCGCACTCTAATTATAACAGTTGAACATTCATATCGAAATGTCTGATATGATCATTGACTCGTTCTACTGTAACACTCGCGTGCTCTACAATCGGTGCAGAGTCTTGAAGGCTCTATCGCGCTTTAAGCTCGAGTTTCTTTTATTTCGGAGAGAAAATAGCGCGGCGTAAAATTTGAAAGGTTACATCGGGGATATTTGTGGAAGATTGCGCCTGGTTCGTCGGTCGGAGGTTCCCTAGAAACACAAGGGCCCGTGTTTATGCCTCTCGTATCTCGACAGAAAGCGCGCGCGAGACAGAGAGAGAGAGAAAACGAGAGCGAGAGCGAGAGAGAGAGTCTCCGGAAATCTGCATGATATTTGACGATACATAAATTTCTAACCGGAACGACTGTGTCGTACAAAGCACTTATTTCCACGTGACGGTATCACGTTTAAGCGGTTCCCCGTGAAATTTCGTTCGCGCGTAGTTGCATATAGACGCCGGGCGTGCATACACGGTTATCCTTATGTATACATATACGTACATGTATAATACGCGTGCCTACGCCACGCTCTAATGAAATATGCTTTCCCGATATTCCAATATTGCCGAGGAACAATTTATCTCCTTACGAGTGGGCAACGCCGGCTTGTAATACGATAATGAAAAAAATCCCCGGCTGCAAAGCCCCGAATAACTGCTGAATATTGTTTTCCGTCTGAACGGCTCCTGGCGGAGCTTAGCAGTCGGTAATTGAAAGTCTATGGCTGATTTATGCCGCGTCGTGGCCGCAGATGTAAATACCGATACACCGTGTCCCCCTTTCGAATCCCGGAATCGATATCTCGACGTATAGCCGGTCGCGATTTACCTCTTCCTCTTCCGGCCGTCGTCGCCGACTTTCTTTTTTTTTCCTTTTCGTCCCCTTTCTCTCCTCCGAGAAAGTAAACCGTGAAAAAGAAACAAATTTTGCAAGTCACCGTTATACCGCAAACATATTAATTGAAAAAAACTCGCCGCAATGCCCGACGGTTCGAGGCACACTCGAACCTGAAGAGGACAGAACGCTGTACCAACCATTCATAGACCGTCTTTTTCTTCACTAGCGATTTCTTCTCTTTTTCGTCTCTCCGTTTTCTCTCTTTAACGATGCGCCGGTGAACCGACGATTTCGATGGTTCGTTCATCAGGCCGCACTTACAACGGACCACCGAATCGACCTCGTCGATTCGCTCGAACTTAATTCTAAAGTTATTCCGTCGCTGCATGAAGATCCTCTCGGATCGAGGCGTTTTTTTTTTCGATTCCCTTCCGAGTGGCAAACTGAAGAGCCGCGGCGCGGCGGACTGCCAAATATTAATTTGAGTAATGATTTAGAAATTCAATTGGACGATTCAGAATTGGAATTGGAGCAGGTTTTGTTAATGAGAGGCACTGGCAGTAGGGCACCGTGTGGTGCTTTTTGTAATCTTCTGCTGCAACCGAATTACAAGTGTTAATTTATCAAGCGTACGATGGCGAGTTCGTAAAAATTATAATTCAGAACGATTTCACTCCATTTAGACTTTAAATAGAATAAAAACATTTTAACGAGTGAAAATGACGTTCACAATCGCAGAACTCCAAAAACGTTTTCATGAGAAATTTTTAATAAATTTCTTCGTCCGAGCACATACGAAAATAGAAACAGAGCGAAATCTGAATAAATCCAATTCTCTCGTTATTATAAAGTAATGTACATTAGTCAGGATTAGTATTCTGTGGTTCTAATATTAAGTTTCATCTGATCGTGTTTCATGAATGCGTAAAATCCGTTGCTGACTCATTAAACTGATTATAGACTCATTCGGCTGCAGACCTTCACAAAAGTTCATAGTGGCATAGTTTACTTTTCAAAAATTAAAGTGGATTAAATTTTATTTCACTAAGCAGAAGATTTATATTTATACGTATATTATATTATATTATTTATATTCTGGTTATATTAAATTAACTCTACTCCGGCCATTATCCTTATTCTATAGGTCACATTTTTCTAACAAACTCGGCAATATTCCCTCACGACCGAATATAACAATATCCTCACTTTTCAGAAGCTATATGATTTCACCAGTTGTGACTGAACGAATCTATACAGGCAATCACGACAGACTGTACACGTTCTAAAAAAAAAGGAATGAATATTGATACAAAAATCGACAGAAATGTATAGAATATTGTAGAACAACCATAGCGAACTATATTCGTTACAGAAATACAAAAATCCACAGAGATTTATTGAACCACCAACAACCACAGAAAACTCGAGTTCGTATACATTGCTATACCGCAGACAACAAGTAGAAACGCCAACTAATGGTCAGACACATTATATTCTAGTCGAACTAAACAAATAATTCTTTCAGCTAACATGCTCCCGGTTTCGATGGAGTATGTTCCGCTGTAGGTAATACATGAACAGCTAGAAAAAAAGAACATTCAGATCGTTTTTTTACAATTCAATATAAAACCAGCTATAACATGAAACAAATAATAGTACTATAAATAACACCTACAATAATAATCGTATTTACAGATCGACATCCTGCAATTTCGCCTAATAGCCGAGCGAACCAGCACAGGAAATCGCGGCCGACGGTGCACGATTATGCACATTCCAAAGAAGCGAATATCAGTGGGAAAATCGGTCGGAATTTATCGAACAACCGCAGCAAAGTCGAATTAGTAGTACATTGCTGTCCAGCTGGGGAGAGGAGGGAGGGTGCCAGCAAGTTGAACCGGCGATTAACGGTCAGACAGGGCGTGCGAGTCGAGCCGAACAAATTGTACGCTGTACAAATATTCAGTCGATTTTCTCTGCAATAAAGTGTCGCGAGGAACAAGTTTATTCTATGTTTTTGTTACTGTTTCCGAATAAAACATCGGGCGTTGCCTGCTGGCGCAATAGTTTCCAATCGAAACCATATTTCATCTTTCACGGTGTGTATAAGGGAATTCCGCGCGTTCGGTAACCGGGCGCTTCGAAAAACTACGAGGACACAAAGGGTGGGGAGAGAGAGAGAGAAAGAGAGAGAGAGAGAGAGAGAGAGAAAGAGAGAGAAAAGGGGAAAGAGAGGATTCCGCGCGGACAGTGTCCACACGAGTTTCCCGAAAGCCGCCATGTTCGAATTAAAGCGGCTGAAAGGACCGCAGCGGCGACGGTTTTCCAACAACATCCGTTCCTTTGCAATCGAACGTGTTTGAAAATACTGCCCGTTGAAATTCAAGGGTCCGCGAAAGCCGTGGCAACAATATTCAAACGACATCTCTCTTTCCTTTCGTGTTTGTGTATCGACGTGCTTTGAAAACGCGCACATTCAAATTACAGGATCTACAGAACTCGCGGTAACAGTTTTCCCCCGGAATATCTGGACCGTTTTTCTTTCCCCCTCTTTCTACTGTGTCGCTTTCTCCCTCTCCCTCTCTCTCTCTCTCTTTCTCCCGCTTTTTTTTTTTATTTCAGTTCTGTTTTGTTTGAAATCAACACACGGCCGTGGGCGTCCGCGGTCCGGCATTGTTCGAACTTCCGTTGCTCGAATGCGCCGCCGTTCGAATTAGAATGGACCCGTTATTGCGCAGACTATATTCTTTGTCATCGAAACGTTCCTGTGCGACGATCGACGCACAAGCAAATATGATCCCGCTGGATTTCATGCGGACTGGAAAAAAACAAGGCGCTGCTGGGTGCAGCATTTCCCACACATTATTCAAAAGAGATGAATAGGAATTCTTCAAGGATCTGCCAAAAATGATTGCTAAAAGTTATTTGTGAAAAATTATTGAAGCTGTACAGCGTGTCCCGAAACTATTGTACTTCCTTCAAAGGGGTGATTCCTATAAATTCACTTCAGAGAGAACAGCAAGTAGTTAAAAGATTGCTTTCAGAATGTAATAAATTATTTGCTCGAAAAATTATACAAAATTCATTTTCTCACTTTAATAAGGCTACGTATTCTTGTAATTGCAAAAAACGTAAACGAAACCAAGAAGGGAAGCAGGGTTGAACGATACAAAATCGATTTTTCGATCTCGACAAGGGTACGTGCCCCTCTAATTGGAATTCTGCTCGCGCAACGCGACGATTAAAATCAAGGACTAGCAGCACCCGATCTCAAAGCGTTCTTCTAGCGTGAGGGAGGGGGGAGGGGGAGAGTTAAAAGGGGAATAGAGAGAGGGGGAAGGGTACGGTGCTAATTAATTTTCTCCCCCCGCGACCGTTGTTACATGAAATCGTACCGGCGCCCGTCTCAAAGCAAACTTGAGCGACGCCGAGTACACATTTTATTGTAATTTACAAACGGCCGATTAATCCGGGCAATGAACAGCGGATAATGGGCCAGTAATTAAACCGCGGTGGATCCGGCGCGCCGGCTCAATCGGATTCGATCAAACTCATTTCACAAACGATTTAATAGGTTAATTTCGTCGCTCGCACGAAATAACGGTGTTTTTTTTCGCGGGATGGGGAACTGGCGCGCGGCGGTCGCGCTCGCCACCGGAAAACTTTTATAAATCACGTTCAATTAATCTCGCGCATTAATTGCCGGTGGAAACGGATTTCGCATTTTTGAGTGTCTCGCTCGTGGCATATTTTTCCTTCGCGAGCATACAGTGCGAGAGAGAAATATAGAGAACGTTTGAAATATTACTGCGAGCTGCGGCATCGATAATTCAATTTCAACCGTGCTTCTTCCCCGCCGGAAGTTGCCGAACTTTCGCAAATTCGAGCCAGCTCGAGGAAAGCGACTTTTGGCTTCGTCGGGACGTGATCCCGATAGATTTAGGCGAGCACCTTCAGCTTGGACGAGCCTAAGTCGAGGCTTATCCCGTCCGAGTCGAAAAACCCGAGCCGGTTTAGCGGAAGTTGTCGACGATGCGTGAAACCTGTTTGTATTTTAAAAACCAAACGTGATTTACAAGTTCTATCATACTGAGAAACCTAGCACTGTATTTGAAAAATCGTGATTTCAACCGGAACCTTGATTCATAAACGTATCAATGAATATGTTCTCGAGAAAGATTACAAACCCATTTAATATCGATGCAGCCGACAAGAAATCCCTGTTTCACAATTGTTACGTATATACCCGCACAATACATTTGTCCCCGTCAAGAAATAAAATTTATGTATTATTGATGGGCCCAAATAGCACGACCCCTTTAAGGATTCCACCACAGCGTAGTTATGCTATTGATATATTCTCGCAACATTCTGCAAGCTATAACAGGAGGTTTGTTCTTGTTTCTGCTGCATTTTTCATGTACTTTCGTTTAGTTAGACTCCGGTATAAATTTCTGGAGCGAGTTTTAAAACAGCCTCTGGCTCTGCACCCCCGTCCTTACGCAATATTGTATAAACTATGTACACATAAGGTTTACGTATAGATATTGCGTGTAATAAAGACGACGTAATATATTGAACGAACCTATACTTTTTGGAAGACTGATATTAAAGGGAAATATGTGCTCGAATGACCTGCAATTTTACTCGAGAACAATCATCGTAGTAATGGCTACACAATTTATTCGATAATTCGTATCAATTAATATCGCTATCCACACCACAGCCTGTCATTCCGATGTTATTGAAAGACCACCACTTTATTCATTGAGTATGGAACACAATCAGCGCGTAGTTAAGTCTCGGTCCAATTAGTAACACCATTGTCCGATAAATATTTACGGTCCAATTACCGGCGAGCAATTCTTGTAGATTTTCCGATCAATGAATGAACTGAAACTTCTAAAAACAAATCCAAACCTGTTGGACGATTTAATATAAAACATGTATTGTTGGGTGTTTCGAATGACGCACGGCAACCATTTTTAATCCGTTGTCAGAATTTTTAATAAAATATATATGAATATTCTACCATGTCATTCTTTATGATATTGTAATCTGATCGAGCACTGTATACGTTGTAAAAAATCTCTGGCGCGGCTGACAGTGATTTATATTGTCATTAACAGTTTTGCTATACCACGAATAAAATCAAACTTCGAAAAGACAGTATAAATGAATTTATGGACCGTTGATAGTTCAGTTTCCAATTAACAATTTAAGAGAACTTGAAACAGAAACACCAGGAATTATTGAGAGTATGAATATAAAATAGAGAACAGTTGCAAAGAGGAAATCTTTTTCAGTCGTTAAATGATTTAAGAGAGTTTAAAAGCGGAACCCAGAAATCAGTTTAAATTAATTATTAGTAAACGGCGGATCTTCATGGAACAACATAAAAATTGATTTCATCCCTTAACAACTTTGTTACATTAAAAGCAACATTACAGCATTCTTGAATTTTTAAAATCTTTTAATGTTTTATATTTTGCCCAACCGATTTCTTCATAAATGCATAAGGACTCGCAGTCTAATTATTAGAAACAGATGATTTTGTTACGCAGACAGTTTTCCAGGGGAAATTTTGGTCGATTGCAGTTACGCATGCACCGTTCCCGTTGATTTTCCCATTGTCCCAGATTTTGTTTAATGGGTCCCAGTGTTCCCGCCGGATTGTCGTGATCCCGATCGTTTTCATTCGTTATTAGAGTCCAATAATAAGCTCACGTGGAGCCTTTTCTTTCACGGCAATGACCACACATGTGCGGTCATGCGAGGCTGCACGTGCTCGACCGTAATAGGGAATATACGAACGAGGTTACTTTTTATTGAGATCGCACTAAACTGGCGGCCATGTGCGCCGGGCATAAAGTAAAATACGGCGTTTAATATAAAACGTGCAAACAGAGCCGTAAGCGATTTAAGCCCTCTCTTTTCCACCATCCGCGACCGAATTAATATTCGATGTAATATAAGCGCGGCACGATTAATGCATCACTTTTTGAACAATTCGGAGCGCGACCGTTCGACTTCGATTAATGCTCCTACCTATTGATTATTAATTAGTAATTACTTGGTCATTACTGCTCGATGCGCCGGACCATTGCTGTTCAGCGAATCATGAATGAGAATTGCTGTTTCTTCCTTCGATAGCGTAAATAATACTATTCGGACAATTGTTCACTTCTCGGTTTCGAAATTTCTAGCTTTGTTGACGTTAAAACAATACATTTTATTCGAGGTAGTAACAGAGCATACTAGTATGCAAATTGGAACTGTGCAACTATTTGTGTTTCGTGCGGTCTACGAATTTGAATACTTCAAAATTCATTTTTTGTCATAGGGACTTTGAAAAAAATTGGTATACCGATATTCAATTGATGGAAATGGCTGAAAGTCAAGGATCGTGACAGGCGAAACAGTTAGAAAGGAAAATTTCGCGATCGTTTCGCTTTCGGGAACTTTCTTCGGTCGATGCGAGTAAATGTGAACAGTCGTGTCGTTTTCGTCGAGTGGTAGTTCCTCGAACGTATCAGACGTGCGAAGGACACGTTGGGAGGGCCGAAGGACATCAGACTATCGTGGTGTAGGAAGGACATTCGACTGGGAAGGGAAGGAAAGGGTAGAAAAGAGGTGAATGCCGAAGAGGCTGAACAGACGAGCGCACTCAGCAAGGGATACAACGGCGGAGGTAGAGGGGTAGGTAGTCTCTGTCTGTGATCTGACACGCTGGGATTACCGTCGGGAAGAGGAAAAACGCGTACGCCCCTCCAGAAAAGAGCGAATGACAAAAATAGATCCCCTCTGTATTTACTCCGGCCGGTCGAAAACAAAAGGCGACGCCGAGCGCCGCTTATCGCGTCGGAGAGCGTCCAGCGTGAACCAGGTATGCGCGTTCTACCTGAAAACCGAGGGATAGGGAGCCACTCTGTTCGACACTCTGATTGGGTACCACATTTAGTGGGGAGGGGGAGAGAGAGAGAGAAGATGCCCTTTCAATCCTGACCGAGCTCGAACGGTGGCCAGCGATTTCGTTGGCACTCGATGTTAACACAGAAACGGGCCAAAATAAGCCACCATTTATATTCCATTAGAATGGAAATTTCTATTTTTTTAAATTCATTATTTTCCCTTCCATCAACCACTTAACCCTTAGCACTCGCGTGGTGATTCTGAGGCGCCACTAAAAACTGCTGTATCATTATTTAAAATATAGTTTATATCTAATCAATTACAAAGCGTTTAGATACTGTATGACGTATTAGATCAATTCCATATCCACTAAATTTCAGAAATCATAGAGAATGGAAATATTCTGGGTCGGAATAAATGTTGAATTTTCGAATTGAAATAGCTCCGAGTGGAAAGGGTTAAATTGGTTATTAGGATGTTATGTCAATGTAACGTAGTGCTTGTCCCCAAATGTTTCTAGCAAACAGCAACTTACATCGAAGCAACACAATCGGAGGAACTTTTGCTGTTTGTTTTAGACTCAAGAATACACTTGTTGATACCGACAAGCTGTTCGCGTGCAGGTCTGTTTGGTCCAAGCTGCTGACGACTGAAAATAGGTAGCAAAGAACAACCAGCAATATTTAATTCGTTGCTGGCGAGAATATTTACGAAAAATCTCTGTTATTGATTCAGTGTAAACGTAACATTAAAATATTGATCGCTTGTTGCATTTAATAAAACAGTATGTTTCTCTTTAATTTTGAATGCTTTCAATAATTGAACAAAAATCTATTTCGGCATGAACGTTCGCGATCTACTCATGAATTTTCTATGACTCGTCTACTGAAACATTCAATCAATTGCTCTGCTTTCGCTGCTCGATAATTTACATAAGTACGTATATATCTAAATTCGAAAATACATGATCATGCAAAAATCTAAAATTGTTTTCTTTCCAAATGAACAAAATATATTTCAATACATTTTGATATTCAATAAAGAAAAAAACATAATTTAGAGATACTCCATGTATCGAACAATTTCAAAAAATCAGAAGTAGATCATTTCTACCCATCAGCTATTTCCGCTACGAAAAATTGCAAAAGAGGAACAAATCAAGTTTTGACAAAATTGAGAGCATATCCTACTGTTCCGTGACTTTATCAAGATCGCGTACAGAAAGCAGAGGGGGTAACAAAATGATCGTAAAGACGCGGTCACGCGTTCGATTTCCAGTCCACCGGTCCATCGAGCGGTGACAGGGAACGAGCCGTCGCGTTCCGTCGCTTTACCAAATTGTCGGCCGCCTTTTGTCACTGGGAACGATTCTCTTTCCATGGATGCATTCGCCGCAACAAGGTTTAATCTGCTTAGTCGCATTTAGACTGCGTGGGAAACTGCACTCGTGTAACTAGATCGTGAAATCTAGTATGTCCCTAAAATCGAGGCCGTGTTCCTGTCCCGGTGAGGTATGGCGGCCGGCCCGCCCACGGTGTGTCTACAACCCCGCGTTACAGATTTAAATAGTTCCTCGCGCGGCCGCGTTACGCGTTTCCCGCGCCTGCCATTCCTGTTTTCCACCCCCAAGTTTACAACCTCTACATTTCACCCACATTTTACAATGTCCCATTTTCACCCCGAATTTTTCATCCACATTTTCACCCTCCATTTCTCTACTTTCCATTTTGAAGTTCCCACATTTGCAAGTTTAATCCCAATTTTTCACCCACGTTTTTCACCAGCCATTTTTTGCATCCCCCTTTCTGCACTCCCGACTCTAAACCTTCATTTTCGAACGTCCCCATGTTCATCCCGAATTTTTCACCCACATTTTCCAATCGTCGTTTTCACATTCCCTATTGCCAAACCCCTATTTCAACACCTCCCCAACTTCAAACCCTCCAATTCCACCCTGAACTTTTCACCCACATTCCACAATCCCCACATTTGCACCACCATTTTCGAGTGTTCCCGTTTCACCCCCATTTCCACTGCTCCCATTTCCACCACCCCATTTTCCACCGCCACATTTTCCACCTCCCCTTTTTCCAAGTCACATTTTCCATCCCCCATTTCCCATCACCCCGTGTCCCGTTCACCAACCGGTTCTTGTCGAAAGCTTTCGTAATTTCATGCTCCCGCGCGCGCCCGTTCGCCCGCTACCTTTTTTCTCGTTCGATAAAGATTATAGGAGGAAGCATTAAACGGCGGGCCTTCGACCTTAATCGAACGTCGACGCCCCCGATCGGACCTAATCAAACGATCCATGGTCCTACGACGAATTTCTCGCGGCAAGTCCGCCTCCCCTAAACTCTAGTCGATGCTAATTCACTATTTTTCCTATCAGTTCTATGTACTTCATCGTTCAACTAAACTTACCAAACTCAAACATCGTGGACGTCTTCGAACCGCGATAAAAAAGCAGAGATTCATTCAAAAGAATCATAATTGAATAAAATCGTCGACAGTCAGAGGAGTATTTCGCTACTCGACGTAACGACATTCAAATTTAAAGAGTGAAATATTATTCTTAATGCGACGGGACACGACTGAATTTTTCATAACAAAGTTTTCTCGCTGAATCCATGGTTCTCGAGGACGGCGACTTTGAAGACTTTCGAGTGCGGAGGCAATTTACCGAATGGATCCAGGCCCGGTTCTTTTATTATGTCTGTATATGATATTTACAGAAGGTATTTGCAACACACTTTTTGCGCAACTTACATCGTTAGCCGCGGGCGAATGATAAAAATATTTTTCACCGTTCGCGGCAACAAAGCCGAGACTGTTCTCAACAGTTTCCGGAGGCACTTGAGAATAACAATGCTGTATGAACGGTTCTGTTTCAAGTGCCCGGCGTGTTTTGCTTGTCAAAGAAAGCTGGAGAGTCAATATTTCACAATTTTGCGCTTCCATGAATTTGTTATGGATCCGGTCTTCCATTTCGATCGACTATCCAGTAATAAATGTTTGCATAAAACTATAGTTGTACAAGAAATGTGCTGAAAATTAACATCTCAAAATAAACTTGCAATAGACCCACGAATTAATTTCTATGTCTAATAGTCTGTACTTTGTTTGCCAACCAATTGTGGTTCTCATTTCTTTATTCCTCTCTTGGTAAAAAACACGCCAACATATTCTAGCACAACTCCTTGCTGTTTTCGAAATTTCTTTCTCACACTTTTTCCCAGCGCGGCATTTTGAGGGACAAATTTCGCAGTCGAGGTAGCGCAATTTTTTTACACGTTCAACATAATGTGATTGAAGCACACTTGGTCGCACTCTTTTATTTGCAGTCGTCAGAAAAAGCGAGAAATGACGTTTAACTTCCAGAGAGGACATGCGGGGAACATTTTCGAGATACTGAGAGAGATCCTCGTCGAACGAGATTCTAATATATGCTTTTGAAAATGAGGATAATGGTGGAACATGCAAAGAAAAAATTCTTCGATCAATTTTTGCACTCAGAAGTCAAACATTTTTATGAATGCAGTACTCTATCTTTGGAATTTCCTCGAACGTATTTTCCAGACAGCAGAACATTTAGGAATACGTTCAGGTAATCTCGGGAATGCGGCTGTTAGGTGACGTTAGCCGAATCTGCAGCTTCAGGTACACGCTACATATTTTACTGACAGAAGCAGGTCGTGTTGATACGGTAGCAGATGTTCCAATAGATATTCCGATAAATGCTATTCGTTTCCTGGGATATCTGTCAAGAAAACTCCCCCCACAGGAAAGGAGTATCTTAGGATGCAGTTTCGAGAATAGCCAAGCCGTTATGAATAAAAAAGTATTCGTCGAAATATCGCGCTACCGGATAGGAATTCCATAAATCAGTCTCTCCGCTCTGCTTCCACGGTCTCTCTCTCTCTCTTTCTCTCTGTACCTCACCATGAACTCGAAAGGACCTTAAACTGAAACTTCCAATCCCGGCTCGTTCAATAATTTCTGGATTCCCCGGGTCGCCGAAATAGTAAAGTCGCTTCTCGAAATGATATCCACGGAAATCTGAAACTGTTGACTGTATCGTTTAATCGATGAGTCGCCGAGATGCTTACACTCGCCGAAAATAAGTTCGCCATTAGTAGATTGCTGATGTTTATGGAAATATTGGGATTTGGTTCCGAGAATATTCAGCTAATCTTTTACGTACTTAAAGTGGCTGTTGACTACTTGTATTTCACACTCGAAAACAGTCGTTATAACATTTTCATAATTTTATTCGCAGAAGTAATTATTAAATATTGATCACAAACCTGGCTAAGATTAATCGACCTCCAAAAATATGAAACTTTTCCAAGTTTTCGCACGTTTCAGCGCAAATTGATACGTCGAAGATGGGTCAGTTTGGTGATGGGAGGACATCCCGGTCGACGTCTAAATCCTTCAGGACCGGGATGCGCCGAGGCCAGGGCTTTAAAATTTCACCTCGTCCCGACAAATCGGTGTTGCACGATCGCTGGGGGCCAGGTCGCGCAGCTGACGCATTCTCACCGACTAATTCAATATCAATCGCGTATCGGCTGTTCGTGGAAGTTTGTCGAGGCTGTGGATGCAGTCGGCTGCAGCATCCCGGGTTTGCAGCAACACGTTGCGTCACCCCTTTCTTCGTCCCCCTATTCGACGGTTTCCGAGTCGCCGAATCGCCGCAGACCAGCCTCGTTGCCTCTCTCGCTCGATTGCAGTTTTTACCGTGAAGCAAAACCACGATGTTGGCAACGTCGGAAGAACATAATACCGGATACAGCTTATCCGAATGCTGATAGAGCCCAAGAGAATCCGCCGTAAGCGCGGCCGTAGTAGGCTTACCACGGCTTAAGGGCCAGCCCCGCACTCTCTAGCTCACTGTCTTTCTCTTTTTACCGCATGGCCGCTATCGTCTGCGTAGATCCCCGTCTCTCGTGAAATACGCGGCATTCAGAAAGGTTATCCGAAGGCAGAAAAATGTTTTGCCAGATTATAAAATAATACCCGAGAGCTCCTCTCTTTCTCGTATACCATCCCTCGACGTCTGTGCACACCGTTCCAGGAACCCCCTATCTGTCCACTCCTACACCCCTGTCTTTCCTCTCTCTTTGTGCTCGGGATTCTCCTACAATTGGTGCTGCTACCGCGAAAATTTCCTTTTTGAGAAATAAATAGAGGTGGTGTGACCCCCAGTTTCATATTTTTCGAATCTGATTCATAAATGAAATTGTCTTAAGAATGAAATACTGTATTGATAAGTATTCAGACCGGCTACTGTCTACGAAAATTGTTTTCTCCAAAAGTCAATTGCAAAACAGTTGAGGAGTTCCTGCAAAGGTACGTACACATTGAGAAAGAGTTCATATCGTAATAGTACTGCAACTGTCTGGTAAAAGGATGCACTCGGATCTGATCGTTTCCCACGCATCGACATCTGGAGCACGTGTACAACACCGCACTTTTAATCTATTAATGGATGCATCTCAGGAAGTAGGTTAAATCAAAAAGGGGCAAATACGTGGAAATTGGGGTAGGTGTCGAAGGTGCTCGAACGTCGACATCAATTTTTCATATTAAATGTCGTCGCTTCTCGGGATCGGTGTAATCATCTCCACGAATGGATTAATCGCTTCCCTTGAACCCTCGTACGGGAATCTGAATATCCGGATACACATTTCACAATTTTCATTGTTTTCGCAATTTTCATTTCCAATTGAAATAATTATTAAATTTCTGCGGACAATAGGTAAATGCATTCATGTTGTCGGTAGGTGAGCCGAGAGGAGATCTCCGCAAACATTTCGAAAAGCGCAAACGACTGCGGTAAAGCACGATTTCGTAAGCGCAACATTCGCGTTACATTATTCCCCGTATCTGGACGCGAAAGTTCGCCCATCTATTTAGCATGGAAGTTTAAATTTTTGATCACGCGAGGCATCCCGTACACGCTGTTCAACACGAAACAAAAATGGGGAAAGAAGTTGCCGGGACGGGGCGTAATCCGCGTCGAAGTTTCGACCTTGTACCCCGAGCATCCGCGCCGAAGTAAGTCTATGAATAATTTTAACAGCCTGACGCACTTTTGGTCGACCCGTACTCGTCTTTTCCCCCCGTCTATCTATATTTCTTAACAAATTGAGTTCACGTTCAATGGAAATTGGAGTGCACAGGGTTAAATATAATTTAATGAATCTTCGCATTTCTAAACTACATGTCACGAGATTCTCTTGACACTAGAACTACCGGACCAGTCAAAATGACTGGTGCAAACTTTCTTCGATCAGAAATATTAAAAGTGTAAATATGTTTTTCTGAGAAATGTTTTTAATAAACTCCTCTATTGAAGTACATATTTAAATAAAACTTGTACGAAATCTAAATAAATGCAATATTGTCATTATTATAAGGAAATTTGTGTCAATTGCATTTAGTGCTCGGTAGTTTTAGTGTTAAAGGTTAAATAAAGATTACTCGATATAAGACAAGGCATGTTAACAAACAGAAAGCAGGACCTCGCAGACTGTAAACCGAGCAACACGCACATTTAATAAGCAACTTTTATAAAAAGTCCCACAAAATGGTAAAAGTGAAACACGATGCAAGTGACAATATTTCGCAGTCTACCTTTTTGCCACGGCGCGTACAATTCTTGTGTTTCCGGGGATTCGTTAGATCACTTCAGACACACGACAATATGGCATTCCCATTCAGGTCAGGAATGAACGCAATCAACCCCGGGTTGCACACATCGAGTACGATAGACTCGCAGCGTGGTCTGTTCTTGCGTAATTGATTTTTAACCGCGTTTTCGCGTTCGCAATGTTCGCATCTTTCCAGCCAGGCTCGTAACGCCAGCCATAAACGAGTCGACGAATTTACGCGGCGAGCTAACGATCGCATGCGTCCGGGTTACACTCGCGCGGACGTTTATTGTCGCGTAAACGCGATTACGTTTGAGAGCGTCTTCGATTTTCTCTCAACAGATTTAAGCTCGCTTCTGGACGAAGAGATAACACGTTGCTGTATTTCTGTTCTCAGCTATACGTCCACAATTTGACAAATGTTGTTCAGAAACATTGAACAGAATCCTTGACACCCACTAACGAATTAAAAAGTAACATTCATCAACAATTGAACCCTTTCTCCGACGATCCAGTTATAGCACATCTTTTGTGCGGATGAATTTCGGAAAACCAACAGCGAGCAAGATTGGATTCCTTTCATCGGCGATCTATAACCAGAAACGCAGCTCTTTTCGGCCCGGGAATCTCCATCGGAAGTTCAAAACGAGAAAGTTTGTTAATCAGTTCGACGACTTGCTCTCGACTTCTTCTTCTTCTTTAATGCGAGGGAACGAACGCGAACCTCGGGGCTGATGCGTTTCGAGCTGTTCCCTTTCAACGCCGTGCAGGAAGTCGAGGGGGTCTGAGGGCTAAGGGTTTCGGTCTCGTTTGCGTTGGTTTCGCGAAAAGGGTACGAGCGTCGCGGATACACGCGAATAGGGGTCGCGAAACGGGTGAACCGAGTGCTTTCGAATTCCGCGATTTCCGCGGCGCGGTACGTGCATGCATTATGCGGCGCGATTCTTGGAAAAGATGCTGGATGAGGGAAAAGAGGAAGACGACGAGGAAGCTCTTCCAGTACACATATTTACGGGGCACCGTCGTTTTATATTTTGCACGCGGGACCCAGCGCGTAACTGCGAAACGCCGAGGCGAGCCGGCGTAGCTCGGCGGACCGCTGCAAATTTTATCGAGTGTGAATTCGCGGCGAGCGTATTCCTTCCGGTCATTAATCTTGCCGGGTTGCCCGCGATGAATTCGAGGGCGGACGTGTGCCAGTTTCGGCATCGTTCGTAAACCGGTTCGTTCCGTTTTTCGCGGCGATATCTTGAACGAACGTCCGCCGATGTAACGGGGGACGGGATGAATGTAAACGTTGACGGTTGCATTATCTGCGGAAAATGTTGCAGAAAGTACGATGTAGGAAGCCGGGTATGTTGTTGCGCGGTAGCTTATTGCGTGCGCAACGTTTAAATAAAGTCAGGAACGCGAGGACGCGTTCTATTCGATTGTAATAAATGCGCTTAGTGGTACACCTCATTTAAAATGCAGATAATTATGATTAACTAGCTTTTCCCCGCGGCTTCGCTCGCACAGGAAACTGTTTAATGTCCACGAATAGTGATATTGTTTCTCCATGAAACCTTTTAAGCCCCCATTCACCCCTACGATTGTATCAATGAGCATTAAGACCAAGTATGATGTAAATCAGGCCACGAACGATATATTCCTCATACAAACGTTGCAACCACTTTTCACCCCCTTAGGTGTTGAATTTTTAAAAATGACGATATAGGTGTTTGATTAATTCTATCAAAGAGCATTAAGACCAAGTATCAAGCAAATCCGACCATAAATAAAATATTTCTCATACAAACGTTGCAACCCCTTTTCACCCCCTTAGGGTTGAATTTCGAAATATCCTTTCTTATCCCTTGTATAGATCACAAAGGGAACCTCTGTGCAATATTTCAGCTTTCTAGGTCCAAGGGTTTAGCCTGGGCGTTGATAGGTGAATAAGTCAGGACATCATTTTTATATAGAGAGATAAAACGTGGTAATAAGAACTACTCGTAGTGAATGATTTTATAATTGATTGGTTGTAATTCTAGTTGAAGGACGCAGCATTTGATTTTCCATTTTCGACAAAATATTCGAGTACAGCAACTCCAAGAACATGTTCATAAAGATCATATGAAATTTTGAATTTTGGCGAGTTTCTCGGAGAAGGGACCACTCTGGTTCGTCAGGAAACGCATGCACATGCAGTCTCGCGCAATTCCCGCGACACGTTCCCCACGGTCCGGTCCCGCGATCTCGGAATTGCGAGTCCGAGGATCTCCGAATTCCCATGAAAACTCGATATCAGATTTCGCGGGAACGGTGCGGTGCGGCGTGGGCGTTTGGATCATGTTTCGCCTCGTCGCCTTTCATACGGATCCTATAAGAATACCGACACCGATACCGATGTAAACGCCGACTGGATGGGAGCTCTATCGGATGGCAGACGATCTACAAACGTCGCCGGCGACGAGGAGCGTACAGATAAGTGTGAAAAATGGAGAAAAGTTTAAACTCCGGTATAAACGTCGAACGAGACGGTTAGGTTGTGGGTGGTAAGAGGATAGCGCAACCGACGAAGAAGAAGAAGAAGAAGAAGAAAGAGGAGTAGGAGGAAGAACAGCGAGCACAGTTCCCTTTAAAATCTGCGTCACGTAGACACCGTAACGGGAAGAGCGTTCGCCGCGGTGCTCGCCTAATGGCCGGATTATTAGTGACAATCGTGTTAAGGATAATTGCAGGCGTCACCGCGCGCATAGGAATCTATAGGCAGATCCACGGAACGTCGCGCAGCGCACCGGTTGCTTCTAAAGTACACGAAACACGTTTAGTATGCCGTCGTAAGTCCGGAACTTATGGCAGTTTGGCAGCAGACCGGGCTGAGCGAATATCATCGTTCCGAGGATTTAGCCGCGTGTTCCGTTTAGCCCCGTTCAGTTTAGTTGGGATACACATCGAGGATCAGGCAAGCCCATGGCTAAATGGCGGCCAACCAGTAAAATAGTTCGCAGGTTATCCAAGGCGCAGGGCTCTCGAGATCCCGGCCCCAGCTATCCGAGTCCTCCGACAACTTTTTACACGACCGTATCTCGACCCGACCCGCCCCAAACTTCGGTAACGGCCCCGACGGAAATCCTGTACTTCGCGAAGCTCTCGCGACGATCTGACGCTGACGTGCTTCCAGCTGAAGGGAAGGTTGCGCCGCGTCGAGCCACGCCGGCACCCTACGCGCGTAAACGTGAAAGACGAGTTTCGTGTCGCGAATGTACCCTGGAAAAGGTACATTCTCTAGTTGCGACTCTAAGTGTCCTGTTGGCTTCTGCGAAATTTCCGTCCCCCGGGACTTCCAACTGATCCCACCCCGAGGCCGAGGAAGTCTGAGGGAAGTTTGCTGTAGTGCCTTCGACCGCGATGACGAAGATCAGTTATCGTTGTTAGTAGAGCGTGGATTCTAATGACATCTGAACTGTCCAGGAACAATCTTTAACTCTCATCCAACCTTCCGGAAATTTTTAATCTTCTTTGTAAAAGTCAGTACATATTTCTCCTGATCTTCTATTGTTGAAATGATTAATTATTAAATTAATTAAATTTTTCTTTTGTGCATGTCCCTTCTTTGTTATTACACGAGCAGTATTGTATCTTTCTCTTTTTTTTAATATTGTAAACACTTATGTAAAAGGGCTTCAGTCCGTCTATAATAAATAATAATAATAATTATTTGTTTGCGACTTGAAGAATCAGGTACATGGACTTGCAACGATTCGATATGTCACTTCACAATAACACGATTAAATGCTTTCGATACCGTTGCAGTGGGATTTACAGAAATCTAGCTGAATAAAACAATCGCAACCGGACCGAATAAAACAATCCTGAATGGAATCAGCGAGAGGAAGAGTTCAGTGAAGTATTCACGCCGTATATTCTCCAGGATAAGAACATTAGAAGAGCCTTTTATTATCGCAAGATTTACCCTCGAGTCGCAAATCCAGGGTGCCTGTACAGGTCACGGAGAGCATAATGCGCGCAATCCTAGGGAACTGATTTCCATTTTAATGCAGCGCGCAGGTAAGTCTCTTTTAATTAGTGGCGCACGATAACCGATGCAAATCTCTCAATTTTCATTAACATCCAGCTGCCTGTAAGCGTATTTTAATAAATTATGCCCGCCTAGATCTACCTGCTTCCACGTTACAATTATTTCCGGTTCTGCAAGTTCGAGATGTACAGTTCTTTGGTTTTTGCATTTTGTTTGCGATTATGTTATTAGTAGACAGGTTCGAATTTGATCAAATTTTCTAGTCTTCGTTTTTCGAATTTGAGATGTTCCTTTTAGAAAAAGAGTTAATAACAACAAATAAAATACTATATATATTAAGAAAGTATTGGCAAAGATTTCTATAGTAAAACACTTTTTAAGCGAAATCAATCTGTCCACCCGTTTTAGTCCGTGAAAATGCGAATTTATTGCGAGATACGCAGATGATTGGTAACAGACGACGAGGTGGTTAGTCGACCAATGAGAAAATAAATAGATTGGTGACGAGACGGTGGAATTTCGCGAGACACCGAATGCGATGCTCTCGAACAAGCAATAATATAAATAGACCTTGTCGAGTCCGGGGCTTAATCAGATTTATCCGGCGAACGTTGAATTCCGCCGGGGAAATTATTCCTCTTACTTTCCGACAGAAATCTTCGCGGGCAAACGAGTTCACGGATCGACGAGCCCCGGGCCCGATAACGGGAAATCAAAGCGAATATTCAGCGAGCCGCGTCACAAACATCTCATATTTGAGCCCGCAAATCTGCTTCCATCGGATGGCCGGGGCTCTCTCTCTCTCCCTCTCTCCCTAACTCTCTCCCCCTCCCTAACTCTCTCTCTCTCTTTACTCAAAGAAGAAAAAACAGCATGTCGTCGGCGCGACAGCCACCTTGAACGTCGTTTTTATTTTCCGCGTTGATCCGACGCCGCCTGAGATCTGTTTTCACGGGATAAACAAAACGAACGGAAATAAAAACGTTTCGGTTTCTGCCCGGTAACCGTTGCTCAGGAATTTTTCATTTAAACACAGATAACTCGACTGTTGTGCATGGAAAATAACGACACCAATTTAAAGCGCGAGTGTCATTGAACTGGTTTTATTTTAAAATCAAAAAATGTTATGATATAAAGCAACGGGATACGTGAAAATAAATAGGTATGCGTTTGTGAACCAATTAAAGTTGTAGTCGTCTCCCTAATTGGTATTTGAAGACCATCTGATATCGTTAAACCCACCATTACCACAGCATATCTAAATAATAAGATAGGTCCACGTTATCAGAGAAACAGGATAAACATGGTTTATCGTCAGACAAGTGGAATGGGTCGGTCTATGGTCAGACAAGTGAAACAAAGGTAGTCTACAGTCAGACCAATAGAATAGAGACATTATCAGATACGTAGAATAAAGACAATCCGTATCCAGATAAGTGGAATGAGGATAACCTATGAACGGACAAGTGGTATACCACAGAACTATTGTCAGACAAGTTCAATGAGGATAGTCTACGGTTAAACAAGCATGATAAGCGTGGTCTTACAGTCAGGCAAGTGGAATAGGCACGACTTATAGTGAGACTAATGGAACACAAACTATCTGCGTGATGATTTATGATCGAACAAGTAGAATAGGTGGGTGTATGGTCAGACAAGTGGAGCAAGAGTTCTGCCATAATCTCGAACTTTATTTTTTTCTGTGGATTCTTGAAATGGTACCGAATATTTTTTTGGGTGCTGAATGTGAAGGAGATGCTTTAAGGAATCGATTGATATTCTTTTAAGCGGATCGTTGGATAGGAACAGTGTCTTTGCTGTTAAACATTTAATGCATCATTATTTAAAAATACAACTGAACCCAAAATATTGCGATCATTCTGAATAAAATTTTACAATATTTCAGAGGATATATAAATAATTTGGTGAGTTTGAAGAAGATTGTTGGGTAACTATTTTGCAAATTCCGAGCAACGTGACACGGAACAGCATGGCCAATGCATTCGAAATTCCCCGGGCACCCGAGAAAACGTCCCGCAATTACGCATCCCAGTATTTCCCGGCTTCTATTTAACATAACCCGCGTTTGCCGCGAGATTGCTTCTCAATTGAACTACTTAAACCCTGAAACCTAAACTTTCTCACCGGTTGCACCGGCCATCGTCGGAGTGAACTTCCGCCATAACTCGCCCTTTTGGGGAACTTTGAATTATACATTCATCCGGGAACCAGGAACTTGCCGATTATCGAGGCTATTAAATTGAGTGAAGACGAGAGCCGGGGTCCCTCGATTAAACATGTAAAACTGGACCGTTGCAACCACGGAAGTGTGGACAGCGTCGAGGGGAAACATTGTTGCAACATAAACATGCATTTCCTCTCGAAATTCGAGACACTATCGGAAGGTACTGGGTTGCAAGTTGCTACCCGCTCGTCGGAAACCGAACAACGTTCTCTTACAAAAATATTAACGATAGAAAAAGGTAACCGTCCTCCCAGTAACCAAAAATCGTGAAAAATATCGCAGATCAATTTTTAAGTACTCATTCTAAAGAGGAAACACTGCTTCATAAGATCACCTTGAAAGAAAAGTAGAAAGATACTTTTTTCATAAACTTTTCCAACGAAAGATAAAAGGGTTTGACAATGGAAGACATTTCTTCCGACCTAGAATATTTCCAGTCTCAATGATGTTTAAAAATTTGCTAAATACAATACTTGAATGTGTAATAATTGATTAGATACCAATATTTATAATAATAAAAACAATATTTGAAATAATAATGGTACAGCAATTTTTAGTGGCGCCTCACCACTCGAGTGCTAAGGGTTACAATTGATCCCAGAGTCAAGTGCGCGAAAATGAACAGCTCAAAACCGACGCAATGGACGGCGAACCGCAATATAAACCCAGACACCGTGTCTAGGCAATTCTAGTCGCACGATGGTCAAAGGGAAAATGCAGGCAAATATTTTTAATATGTGCAACGCGTCGGTTAGCACTCGATGCTCCTTTGTGTGCGGCAACACGACACCCACCAGCTCCGCGTTCAACCAGGATTAACCTGTTCCACTTTGCCCGGCTGGAACATTATCATTACCGCGTCCCCGTGTAACGCGCATACAGCCCGCCTCTCGCTATTGCGTGAACTCGTTCTGTCGCCAAGTTTTTTTGAGCAACAGAAAGTATGAAAAATATCCCCCGGTGGGAGCTGCTCTTCCGAGAAAGACTCGTCGACTCGCGTATGTATTTTGTAAATCTTTGACGCACTTCCACGCGATAACGCTGTGGTCAATTTACACCGAAACCTGGACAGCAGTGAAAAACAAAAGTTTCCAGTCTGCGGAATATAATTGACAAATGTAGCAAAATGTTTTAACGGTTTCATAATTATCTCAATGATAAGCTACTGAATTAATTTGGGCTAATAATTCAATATTCTAAGAGTATTGACCTATTATAATATTAGTAATTTTACTTTTACAGATATTTTAGAATGCATAATCCAATTCATTGTAAAACGAATGAATTCCTGTGAAAACAGAGGCGCAGTTGTGTTAGACACGTTGGAATAATTATAATTATTAAAATTAATTTCATTACGCTTCCAAACTGTTGATTTCAGTATATCAGCGCTGAACCAAAACGAACAATGCTGAATTAAAGTGTTAATTGGATTACTAGTTATACGTTATTACCTCACCCTTCTACTGTGAATGCCACTTTTATAGCTTTCCATAAATTGCAAATGTACAGATGCGTAGTAAATTAAATGAAGAGACGTGAAGCAGTAAAAATTTGTAGATTGCATCTACATTGATTCTATAAAAGAAGACATACAAAGTTCATTTCTGCTTTCACAAGAAGTTGTAGTTTATTAAAAAATAAGATTGTCACATTTGGAATCAATTTGCAAATCCGAAACGAAAGTGAAATTAATCGAAGATTTAAACCCGTCTGGTAAATTAAAAATGTTCATTTGTTTTTGCGCAGGCTCTCGAGTATCGTTGAAAATATTTCCCATATCTCATCAAGCCGCGTTTCCATTTCCAAGGTACAGAATACCGTGCAAAGCTTGTAATTAATATTAATTGTAAAAAATGTTCGACGAAATATCAATAGCAACTCCAGGTTCTCCGGATCAACCCGATCCAGAAACGAGAAAAGGAAGTACGCATCGAGCGATTCGGCAAGCCACAATATCAATTCCGTATAGAATTAATCGTGGTACTAATACCAGTGTAGAAAGGATGATATTGCAGCGTAAACACATACAGAAGGGGAAGCTTGTGGAACGATTATTCGGTCGACTGTTACTCGTCGAAATTAAATATTTTTGTAATATGCCGGCAGGGTATTAATACCTTTTACGGAATTAATTGAAACGGGTATAAACGAAGAGGCGTACGCCGCTGCTGTCCGACTGTTTATTTATCGAACGTTAATTTATGAAAATGCATATCGAGACTTAATAAACCGAAATTTCTTCGTGATTCGGGACTATTTGTACATCGAAATGTCCAGCAAAATATCGTATTTATATAATAATATTTGTATAATAATTTTTCATTTCAAAATATCTGCAATTCACAGAAACTGACTGCATAAATGATGATTATCCAAAATATACCCAGGCAAAAGAATCTTCATCTGTGTAGTCATAAAAAAGGTCCACCCTACGATACATCAAACAAAATTGTCAAATATGTATGTAACATGATATTTGGTCCCCTCAGGGTTTCTGGCCTGATGTTTAGTCTTTCTACATTCTTGAAAATACAAGGTGTCAGAAATTTAGTCCTTTCGAGGGACCTCCGCGATCGTCGAATCCTCGTATTAACTAGCAGGTCCGGGACGAAACGCTTCGTTTAACGTATTTCATTGTCATGCGAATCGATTATTGTCTTTTGCGTCCTTTATATCATCCAATCATTCGAACTACTTGCCCAAGATTAATTTGACGGGCACAGATCCGAAACAATCGCGAACCGACAGTCTCGCGACTTAACACACGTTCCAAAAATTGTCAGATATCTCCACAGCCATTTCCAATCCAAAAATTGCAGTTTCATTCAGCGATCTGAGCCATAAGCGTCGGAGGTAGTCATGGGCGGTAACATAACCGTATCTCGCACGCGTCACGGCGTATCCGGCCGGCTACTTTTCCGCGTGTAACACCCGTGAGAACGCGGGGGTGTACCGGAAGTCGCGTGTCCTGACTGTCTGGCTCTCGTTGCGCCTCGCTTCGCTTCGCTGAAGGAGCCGACTAGCTACACGACGTCCTCGCGAACAGAACCAGAGACTGGGATAGGTCGAGAGAGAGAGAGAGAGAGAACGAGAGCGAGAGAGTCAGGAACAGAGGCAGGGTCGCTTCATTTAGACGGTGGATTTGACTTGATCTGTCTCGAGTTAACTTTCCGCGAGAGAGGGATTATATACCTTCCCTGGGTGACTGTTCGGCCCTGGCTCGGCTCGGCTCGGCTCCGCGCACCAGAGCGAAGGCAGCTTGCTGCTCATCCGAGCGAGATAGAACTTTCGGTGTAAGGTTTACTCTCGGATATCCAAGAAAGTTGATTTCGCCGGAGTTAATGGAGAGAGTTCGCGACTTGTCGGAGCGGGGTTTTTCAGGCCAACACGCTCAAATGCCGAAGAGTAGTTAGCCCCCTTTTCTTCTTCTCGCGGTACACGACCTCTATTCCCGGGCCTGGCAGCCGGGTCCCACTAACCTTCTACTCTCTGACTCGCTTTCTCGTTCTCATAAAGAACCCGAGACAATGGGAGCTTGATCAGTTGGAGATAATCATGGGGAGCGAAGAAGTGGGATCGGCCGGTATCGGGGCTATCTACGGTTTTGGGTAAACGAGCGGAAACTTTCACGACTCCGAGGAAACACTTTTGCAGGGCAGCTCATGTCCCTTCAACCGGGAGCTTCGGATAATCGAATTTCGATTAAAGTGTTTCTTTCGACCGCGTATATTACGGGGAAGCTGGGTGGTACGTGCGCGCGCGCGTCGTGGGGATCTAGCACAGTTTTCTAATTGAGCTCGTCCTTTGGGAACAAAAACGTCGTCTTCTAATGGTTTTGATTGTACAAGAAGTCCTAGGTGTTGTTAGGAGATGTCTTATGGTGGTCACAAATATGTGTATATTGTTTTTTGTGCCTTTAAAGGTCATTCTATGATAGTCTTCTAATTGGATCTGTTTCTCCAGGAACGCTGACAATTTCTTGTTTCTAGGGGAAATACGATTTAACCCTTTGCACTCGGAGCTATTTTAACTCGAAAATTAAACGTTTCTTCTGACCTACAATATTTCCATTCTGTATGATTTTTTAAATTTGATAAATATCAAATTGATATAATACCTCATACAATACTTAAATGTGTAGTAATTGGTTAGATACCGACATATCTAATAGTGTAAACAATTATTTAAATAATAGTACAGCAATTTTTAGTGGCGCCTCTGAGGCTAAGGGTTAAGACCTATGTTCAGTTAGATGGTTTTAGGCGTCGTCTGACCGAGAGCAACACACTCAGCTAAGCAAAGCAAACATCGGCGCCCTGGGACGACGGAAATTCTTTATCGATGCAGCGAACGCCGCGCAGCGAATTTTCAGACGGATGGAAATGGGAATAAGAACGCGCTTCCGACCGGAGACGTGATGCTGTTGCTACTGGCGTTGCTACTGCTCCTGTCCCTGCTGCTGTTGGCGCTACTGCCATTGCTGTTGCTGGAACAACGTTTCGTGAGGGATTCGTCGCGTGATTTATTCGCCGAGGATTGGATCGGCGCGAGGTTCATGTACTGGGCGTTGAAAAGGTTTGCCTCTGACGGATTGTATTCTATTGTTTAGCCCACTGATTGTTATTTCTCCTATCTCGTCTGGCTTTCTTCTGGCGACTCACTTGACTCCTGTGTAAAATCTACTTATGTATTGGCTTAATATGTGCAATCATTCAAAGTAAATTTTCCTTATTGAGCCAATTCTTAAAATGAATAATTTCCCATCCTTATTTATATAAGATGGCCTGTAAATATAAAGTGGTCCCAGATAAATTTTCTCTTGAGAACGATTGATACTATCAAAGTAAAATATTAAAGAACCAAACGTCATATTTGAAATAGCTTCAATTTTCATTTATACAGAAAATTCGCATTTATAGATTAGTCATAACGTATAGAATGGTCCATAATACATTGAACTAAAATTCAGTCTCAGTAATACCGAACCAATTTAAAAAATGTAGATGTCCAATTAACTAATCCAACTTCTCCAATTTCCATTCGCGAGTCGTCCCAACATATAAAACGATCCATGAATTTACCACCGAAGTAAAAGTAGCTCGGATCGTTCGCAAAAGTTTAGAAACAAAGTTTTCCCGAAATCGGTGATTCGAGGCCGTCTAAACCAAAGAGCTGCGAATGACACACGGTTTCATGGCTATCATAAAGCGAACTAGTGTCGCGAGAAAACGTAATAGAATCGCATTCCTTTCGTTTGTAATGGATATTAAAACTCTTAACGATAGCGGCGGTGATATTGCAAGAAAACAGCCCCGCGCGAACAGCAACGGGAGAAAGTTTTGCAGAGAGCTTCTCGCTACTTTATACGGGCACGTTGCGGTTTATCCTGCGGTTGATGGGGGTTCAGATAAAACGGGACGTGAATACAAGTGCTCATTGGCCGCCGTTGAAATTTCCGGAACAAAAAGGCGAATTATTCGCCGGGGGTCGCGTGTAAGCCCCGATAAATCTAACCACTTTCGAAGTCCTCGTTTTTTTTTCACGGACTCGCAACATTAACGTCTGCGCGACTTATCGTCCACTGTGTTCCAACACTTGCAGAACCCCTCGAACAGTGGATTCAAAATTGAATTAAATTGCATCCTATTAAACCTTTCCTGCAAAAATGATTTAACGCGAGCCAGTAAATACAATTACAATTTACTGTAACAGTTAATAATGAATTTATACAATCTCAGTAATCGTCGAATATTGTAAGCATCAACTACATGAACTTTTTATTATATGTTCTTGTTGAAATATAGCTGAAAAAAGCAAAAATGAATTTCCACGAGAATAGTTTCTGATCGTATGAAAGAAATAGCAGGAGAATCATACTGGACGATCCACAAAGCCATTCCGTCAATAATTAATGACGCATAATTCCCCGAGCCAGGAATTCCGTCCATCCTTTTACTATTCCGGGCCACTTTAACTTTTGTCCACACCTCCCGGATAACACTCGAACAAAAACGGGGATTGGGTCGAATTTGGATTCTATTCGACTAACTTTCGGCCGCAGCCGGAAGCGCGTGGAATTTCCACGAGGAAAAGAGGAAAGGCGATCGATGCTCGTCGAAAATTTATACGACCATATACCGCATTGTTCCACCAGAAATTTATAACGAAGCAACTCGCCGTCAAAGGACTCGCGGCCCGGAAGTGGGCCAAGCGGGAAGGTTTGAAATCCAACGGCAAGGAGGGGGGCGGGGGTTGTGCGCAGAGGTGTGCGAGAGAAAGAGGGGCTAACTTAATCCCCCTTTACGAAAAAGTGAATTTATTGCGTTCCACGCGCAAACTCCCCCCACCCTTTCTCTCTCTCTCTCTCTATCTGTTCGCGTCTGTCCCCGCCATCGCTGTTGGCCACCCGTGAAAAATAGCGACGGTGATTGATCCACCGACCGCCTCATCCGGCCGTCGGCTCGTAATTATGCAAATTCGCTTTCCCCGGGGCTGTGGCGTGATACATTTTTCTTCGGCCCGTGGGAATATGTACCCAGTTTCGGTGCCCTTCCGCACGGGCCCGCGAGAAACGCTCCTGTAATCAATTAACAGATTGACCGACAATGTTCCAAAAAACGGGATCGCCCGCTTTGATCTCCCTGCTGACGCGTTCCCATGCATCGGCGCAACCAAAATGCAGGAAGCATTAGAACAGTTTTATCATTGTCCTCTTGTCATGGCTAAAGTTTGGGAAGTAGATAAAAATATTTGGGAATTTAGCAAAGCTGCTACACCAACAAGCTCCAAGAGATACGAATTCATCATCGAGGATTTAACTGTTGTTGTTGGTGATATTATTATTACTATTATCTCGTTCTTACTGCGGAAACTCTGGACAGAAGCATTACAAACACGGACGTATGCACAATCTTGCCAAGGACGAGGTGTAGCCAGGGGGTGTTTAAAACATGACCCAGAAACGAAAACTAATATTAGACTTAGCAGAAACTGAATTACGCTAAACAATTCTAACTGTAACATCTGGAGCGCGCTGAGATTTAGGAAGAACT
Organism: Lasioglossum morio; assembly: GCA_916610235.2. Taxonomy (NCBI): domain Eukaryota; kingdom Metazoa; phylum Arthropoda; class Insecta; order Hymenoptera; family Halictidae; genus Lasioglossum; species Lasioglossum morio. The sequence goes on from OU744334.1 coordinate 12,679,352, forward strand.
GCGAACGTGAGAACCGGAAGATGAACCTAACCCACTTTGATATTATTTTTCATGATTTCTCGTGTTAGCCTGAACACCAGACACGCAATTTGTCACATTAAAAAGGGTAAAAATTGTTATATTAACTTGTGTAAATAAGTAAAAATAGTAAAAAAAAAATGTATAAACTCGTCCGAACGGCGATCAATTGAAAGAAGTGAAATTTTTTAATAAAACGTTCCCATTGCAGAGTACCTACGGCTTACATTTTATAAATAGTTAAGAGGATAAAAGAACGTTGCGAGAAACGGTAAAAGGACCACTGAAGTAAAAGTGTTTTACAATGAGACATTTTTAAGACCCCCAGACCCGCTATCGCAAAGCGAAACGTCGTAAGTCGCATTTTCGAACAATTCCCAGCCAACTTCAGAACGGAGACGCGGGAATTTGTATTTTCAGAAGAAGCAAGGATGCATTAAAGAGATTGTTTCCTATAAAACGGTGTTCCAATAAAATAAGAACGAAGATGACCCAATTTTTTTCCACGACTCTGCACGGAACGTTAATTTTTCCAAGATTTCTTCCGTCCTGCTATATATTACCAACAGTAATGAGTAAAAAGGAAAAACGGCACGATGACAATGTGGTAACGAACTACGCTGCGAGAACCTTTTGTACAGGAGTTCCGTGTTTGCGTAGGATCTTATCCCGCTAAGTTTGAGTAAACGTATCCTGGCTGGCAAATTAGACACGCGAACTCCGAGTTAAATGTTATTTTAATCGTCACGGACGTTAATTACACCTGTGCAAACGACAAGAACGAAGACAGACAATTATTAGAAAAATTGTGGCACGAACTTTCGTTCGTGTTTCGCGAAAATAGAACTGCAACAATATATTCCAAACTTTCGTTCTTAAATCTAGATCGCTTACATTTAGTTCCATGAATTATACTTACAAACACGCGTATACTTGCTCTGTTATTAGAACATTGCAGGATCCATAGAAGAAGTATGACTCACCTGAAACAATAGGAAATCCTCTGATAGCGTATACCCTCGAAACTTCATTGTAAGTACATCAAGATTCTCGAGAGTTTGTCAGACTCTCTTGACGAAATTCCGAGAATTTAAAGTTCCGAATACTTTTGAAAATTTCAAGACTTTTTAACCCTCGCGAAACTAGTCGGCTACCTACTTCCAACTTTACCTTTACATTTTTCTACTGTCCCTGTTCGAAAAATTGAAAAATAGTTTTTGATCCACGTTCTTCCGAAGTCGACTTAGAAATTCGCGTTCGGGACCAGAACAGAAGTTTCGAAATGCTTAAAAGAACGTATCTTTCCTATCGGAATGTTGCATTTGCTTCACTGTGTAGTATATTTTAGTTCTTGTCAATTTCCTAATATGAAGCAGATCACAATCTTCCGATTCAGTGTACAGACGCAGTCAGGTGTGAGCAGCGGTGGTTCGCCAAAAATCGTCGGATAATTTTTCGCGAGATCGATTTGCCGGAAAGTGTTAAAGCGGGAGGGATTGGCGAATCGGTGGGGAAGCTATTTCAACAAATATCGAATAACTAATGAATACATGAAATACATTCGAACGTGTGGAAGTTTATGTAGAGTCCGAGGAACGGGAGCACACGCAGTTTCACAAACGATCGCCGACGAGCCATAATTCCACGGTGGAACGATCGCAATATTCCCCGAAAGGCACGTATTTCTACGGGGGCAGCGCGGTGTGGCATGGCGTGGCACACACAACGGCGTGCGCAACGAAATCGTTAGCAGTCGTTAATACTTCCCGGCCATCCGGAATCCGCGATTCAATTTAAATATAAATTTAGTGCGGCGATAACCGCGTAACGATAAATTCATCCCTGCATAATTCCTCGGGGTATAGACCGCGCGCGTGCACGCGAATGCAGGAAACTAGAATTTTCGGGATCACGCGAGAGAGAGTGCCCTGTCCTCGCCCCCGTATGTTTCCCAAGCCTTTGATAGAATCATACGCCACGGTAACTTAACTTAAGAGCCGTCTCTCTAGCTACCTACCTATATGCGAGAACTCGAAACTTCGTTTATCAGGCCGGACGCCCGATGGGACCGGACGTTACCGATGCGAACCGAACACTTTAACTAGCCGCGCTCGTAACTCAATTTCAAACCGGCCTGGATCCGCCTAAGCCTCGAGTATTTACGAGTACGACTAACCCTACATCCCTACGATCCACGTTCTCCAGGAACCAGGAATCGTTTTTCGCGTATGGACGACAGAACTCAGTCGATACCTCATACAGAACGTCAGCACAAGAGAATTATTTCAATGAAAATTATTCGACGTTATGACTTCAAACTTACTGCGCTTATTAAGTTGCTTTTGAGGTATGTACTCAATTTTTTAAAAATAATAATAATGGTTTTCCTCGAAGGTACAGCAGAATTAGGCAGTCTTCCTAGTCTCACGCTGTGATTGTTAAGCAATTTTCTAAAATTTTTTTGCAAAAAGGTGACGAGTATTATAATTTCAAATTTGGTATGATTATTGACTATCATTTGAACTGTGTACCCTAATTTTTTAGAATAATAATATAGGTTTTCTGCGAAGTTATACATCGTTACAATCTCACGTACACACCGAACACGAATAAATTGCATATTTAACTGTTTTGAGCATTCATATTCCAGTTAATAAGGTCAATAAGAATCGATGCAGCAAAGGCTGGCAACCACGGTAGCTGTAGCTACTTTTTCCGTACGTACGATCGACCAGTACTCGTAAGAAATTCATCGATATGATAATGGGCAAGCTTATCCGAGTGCTGCGCTTCGCTTTGAGGTTGCAACTCGCGATGCTACAGTGCTGACAGAGTTTACGGTGACAAACAGAGAGAACCTGTGTAATAATTGAAAATTCAGCTTTTGTAAAGTGCATCGAAGGAGTTGTTGCATAGGCGCGGCACCGTTCACGGGATACGACAATGCAGACGCGACTGTAATAATTTAAATTCGCAGAGAATTATGCGACTGGGATGGAACAGAGTTGTTCAGCATATTATACTTCGATTGTTAGGTCGAACTAATTAACCACTTGCTGTTAACTAGGATCATAAAATGCTCGTAAATGTTCCGCTTTTTGAAGATTCGCTCAAATCTTGCTCATAACATTAAACACGTGAATTTTTCTAATTTTATATCTTAATATTTTTCATATTTTCGAGCTGGATAAGATCGTACAGCAACACGCGATTATTTACGAACAATTCCGCCAGGATATAAATAATCGCATAACTGGAACGTCGAAAAATTCGCGAGCAATGTTACAAATAATTCGAAATGGTCGAGTTTCAGCGAGTCTCGGCTAATATCAATAATCGCGGAGGAAAATGTGCGGCGCAAAACGTCGGCGGGCCGAGTAAGCGAAAAATGTCATTTCCCCGCGAATAATACGATAATAATGGGTTAACAATTACAGCTATTACCCCGTAAACGGCATCGAAGAGCGGAAACGCTATTGGGGTATCGCGTCGCGGATCTTCGCTTTCGTTGCAACGCGGGAATAACACGCTCGTAATTAATTGATCAGCGGCGGGCGGGCGGCCCGTTCTAATGTTAATGGCGCGAAATACAGTGTCATGTATTTTCAGTCCGCCTAATGCATTGCGGAACAGGTCATGCGTATCTTTTGATCGCACCAACATAACCGTGGCCGAGCGTTGCGCCGTTGCGTTGAGCCAACGGGCAACGGTGCGCGCGGCCGTGCACACCGTTCGATATAAAGGATTGTTATTTACGGCACGGTTTATATTTCATCGGAATATAATGGAAAATGGACCCCGGCGTTATGCGGAACGTATAGTTTCCCTCTCTTGACCTCGCTATCGGCGAGCGCGCCGCACCGTTCTCATTTCGGCGATCTCGGGTGCACCGGCGCGGCGCTCGGTGCAGCACGGCGTGTGCCCACCGGTGCATTTTGACGTTTGTTCGTCGTTGAAATATGCGCCTATAAGCATCTCTGTAATTATTCGAACGTTGCCTGCCGTGCCACAAGCTCCGGGCCATCTCAAATTATTAATCCGACCAGCGAGAACTATGCTCGATCGCGCGCCGCCGCACACGATTCTGACTAAAAGCTCGAATGTGGAGCATAGTTCTCCTGCGTGGACCATCAGGTGATCTGTAGAACGTTGAGGAGTTTCTCCATATGCAACCGGAAAGCCTTTTTATCTCAGCTGCATCCTGCTCGAATTGCGAACTATACAAACTCACACTTGCTACGATTATTCGCTAACATTTCGAGTATCTACAACTTGTCAAATCTAGCTGTGCAGCTGGATGTTCCCCGCAAGGGGAAATGAAATAGGTGGTACTTCACTACGATATAGAACTGATCGTCGCCTGTCAAACAATAAACGTGGTGACAGTTCAGTTAAAAGTTACAGTTCAATTACTGCTGTAAGAAATGATGGACAGTACACACTTTTCACGAGGTGTGTACATACGTTGCATCTTTCTCTCATCGAGTGCGGTCTTTGTGTTCTTCTGCGCATACCTACATTTTGTTCAGCCGCACAGCTAGATTTGACAAGCTGTACTCAAATTATTTGAACATTGACAAATTACCTTTCGGTTCGGAGGCGTAAACACGGGGCTAAAACTGGCTGTTTTATTGGCAGATCGTGAATTTTTATACACAATGAAAGTTTTTTTTCAAGTCAACTGTGAGAAATGTAATAATGTTAATTGCGAGAGTGTAATTTGTCACGATGGTGCCTCGGGCAAGCATGACTCCAGAGGTAGCCGTCTGTGCAATAATCCTCCGCTGTTTGCCATGACCTTTAATGCAGCATGCGTACGCATAAATGAATTTAATTAATAACATTCTATAAAGGTATCGCTGTAATCCCTGTGACAACAGAATCGACGATAAGAAACCGTAATTTCCACTTCTTTGATAAATCATAGGCTAAGAATCGCTAGTTAAAGCTGTATGAAAACGTGATTATGCAAATGATTATTAAATGAAGTTGCTGTGGCTTGGAAATAACAAGTTTCTCTGTCTCATCAGTTTTTTTTTGAAGTCGTGTAACACAACTGGAAAAAGAAGTAGCTAGAATGCAAAGTAACACAGAAGTGATGACGCACGCTGTGCATGAAAAGAGAAAGAGAGATAGAGGTAGACAAAATGTCAAGAGAGCAAACGCATGTATCGGAAGTGATTTCCAGAATTTCAGCAGAGCAGTGGATGGCCAAGATTCGCTTCGCTATGGAAGACCAGCGACCACGAATGCCCAGCAAATAACCACCGTGATCGATTCTGATCGATATCACAACCCGATGACATCATCAAAATGGTCAAAGCTGACCATTAGTCAATCAACAGTTTCGAGGACACATAAATCACTTGAAACTGTCACAAGCTTGATGTTTGCACACCGCACCATTTGACGGACCGGACACATTTGCAGAAAAATCCGCGCGAGCTGCGTGTCAACCGAATGTGTACACAGTCTTTTAACAGTGTTTGTTCGCTCGTCGTACTCACAATTTACAGAAATGGAGGAGATAATTGACGGGGCCGGACGGCCATTTGTCATCGCTGTTTTATCACGTCTTCGGCCGGGGTTTAACTTTAACCAGATTGATACAGTGCTAGTTGAATCAATTAATTTCATGACGTACTCGTTACGAGACTTCGGATTTTACGCGTGCGTGGCAGAAAAAAAATATAGATACGCGAAACGCAAAACAGGAGAATCATCGGGAGAGCTCGAAAACATCGATTTGTTATTTTCAATTTATTAAAACCGTTCAGAAAAGAGTAATTTTTATGACACTTCTGCTCGTTGACATTTTATCCGCAGTCTGTTCGTAACGATCGTAACCAGACTAAAATAATTTCTATAATCTAATAGATAAATCATTTGTAGATGCAGTTTTTATTTAATGCTTGTTTCTTGCACTTGATGGGAAATAATTCCGTTCTACAGTCTGTTCAGAATAATATTACAGGGAACATGATTTATGTCCAACTTGTTTTAGATAATATATCATGATGTACATTTTCAATAATTAATACAGATGGTAGTACTAATTTTTGCAGCATTGCAGATAGAATGACGCGCAGATAGGTAGATAAAGAGGTAGATAGGACAGGTACTCCACAGTTGCGTGTGGAGTGCCTATCCACTCACATGGATGAACATGTAGAAAGGTAGATGGGTAGATAAGTAGATGAATATGTAGATAAAGTGACGTGCAAAAGTTTCCGACTAGGTAGATTTTTTTACTTTACACCGTGAAAGCAGTATCCTGAAAAGAATCTCTCCAGATAAGCATGAGCAGTCACCTTCAACACCATTTTTGGTATCCGTGATTCTTGGAACAATGCATCTTTACGTGAAGTGCCATGTTCGAGAAGATTCAGATCTCTGTTGCTTCTTTCAGCACGTTAACTGCCAGATGGATACCATACAAATGCCACAGAACCATGACAATTTAAAAGAAGAAAATAACATGCCTGAATATTTGGTTGGTAAAGTAACGATCTGATATTTAAGGGTGGGAACTTATACGTTGCCAAATAATATCATTGAGATCTTGAATATTGAGTGAGAATTTACTGAATAAGACTGCGACTAATTAATTAACCCTTTGCACTCGGTTGTCCCCTCTGAGGCACCACTAAAAATTGCTGTATCATTCTTCAAAATATTGTTTACATTATTAAATATATCGGTATCTAATCAATTACTAAACATTTCGTTTATAAAATTGCAAAAATCATAAGGTATGTAAATATTCTAGATCGGAAGAAATGTTTAATTTTCCAGTTAACATAGCTCCGAGTGCAAAGGGTTAAATAAGTAATTCAAGCTGTCGCTAATGAGCAGAAACAGATGAGACTAAAATAATTAAAAAAGGACAAAATTCTTTAATCTAAAGTTGCACGAAATCGAGACAAAAAATTTTCATTTTACACATCACTGAACCAACTCGACAACCCTCCCGTAGAAAAGGGTCTTCCAGAAACCGTCGTCGGAAACCTTCGCCGAGGGAGTAGAATATCCCAGCATCGCATCCGGGGCTCCTAATTTCGCAGGATCCGGGTCCTTAAGGTCCGGGGAACTTTAAAAATTGACGCAGTCGGAACGAGCTCGCACGCAATTTGGTCGGGAACTGCTTGGCAGGCGAGGAAAGGAGGAAGAATCCTTTGAAAATTTGGGTAGCGAAAGGATCAGGCTAGGGGTCCGTAGCTCCGGCGAATTTCAAGGAAAGTCAGCCGGAAATCGGGGAAACGGTGTTGCGCAAACGAGAGAAGGCTAGCACCGTGCTGCGGCGTGCCAGGTCCGGCATGGTGGGTTCGTTTCTCTCCGTGCTTATTTCGGCCAACTTTTTCTTCCGCGGAGCTAGATTCTGCACACGCCGGGCTTCAAAGGATGCAATTTCCCGAGGCAGCAAGAGACTAAGAGAGTCGGACCGGCGAACATTCGCGGGTTCCGAGGCCACGCATAGATCGTGCGTGCGTGCACGAAACTTTTGCATGTCGAGGGAATGGGGGGAACGCGTGTTATCCGCGAAAGAAAATTCCCTGGTTTCTTTCTCGCTATTTTCCAGCTTTCCCAGGCGTTTCCTGTTCTTTTTTTTTTTTTTTCATTGTTCCGGGAGTAAGCAGCGGCCACTCGCGTGTCTGCCACGGCCATCTCCGCCTCTCATCTCGGATACTTTCGACGGAGTTGGCCGACAGACGCGGAAAGACGACACGGAAGGCCGCCGAAGGATCAGCGGAGGACTGCCCAAGGGAACCGAGTTGCAACTGTGAAGGAGAGCTGGAGAGAGAGGGGGGTGGGTGAGACAGAGAGAGTATGAAAGTGGGCAGGCTACGGATTGTTACGAGAGCGGGTTTACGAGGTCCCGGTGGACAGGAAGCCAAGGAAAGGGGGACACGTCGCTCCTCTCCGAAAGGGGAAAAGCGTTATCTTACCGTGTGTGACTCGAATAACGAGAGCAAGCCGGCCGTGAAGTCCGCTCGGCAGACGTCTTATCGTGGCAACGTTAATGCGATTCCTGTTTCTACAATTCCGGGACTTTCGTGCTCGATTTCCTGCCCCCAGCTACACCCACGTTCACGTCTCGAGCTGACTCGTTCTTCAGCTTCGCGTCGATCGGTACGGTGTGCCGGGAGCGTTTTTTATTGAGGCAACTCGGAGATCTTCGGGGACTATGATGCATTCTGATGCATCAGGCGAGGGTCAGATCTGTGTTTGTCAATGTCTCTGTTTCGGTAGTCCATTCTCACGATTTGCTGTGGCGAAAAGTGCTTGAGTCTTTTGCAGACTGATGTCTTCATGGCACACATCAACGTCCCATGACTCAAGAACAACGGCGTGTATGCTAATACGAGACGAGAACTGCAGTGAAATCATCATTAAAAAATTTTGGTATTCAAACGACAACGTACGTAAGTGTCCAAACACCTTAGATGCATGCATGCATGCATAATGAAGAAAATAACGAGGCCTCCCAGCGACTCGAATGGTCAGAACAGCAAGTCACGTGACAAGTCACGCGACTCGTTATGTGACTTCGGTTGTTGCGTAATTGCGGCAGTGATAGATCATTCCCCGAGTCCTCTGTCATTTGTGCCAGGTCTAAATGATTCGGCTGAAACTGTGCAATTGTTTTAGAAGTGGTTGTTCTCTCTTCTCGGTACCGAAGCCACCGATTAGTCCCACGAACGTCAGTGTTGTGTATTACCTACTTGCCGCGTATTATGGGGATGAGAGTCTTCTGAACGCTCAGGGTGGTAGAAATGTTTAGGGAATAAGGATTTCAGAAACGTGCGCAACCGAGTGGTTGAGTGGCGGCTGCGAGTGTGGGTGGTTGCGCGTAGACGCGAGTGTTCTTAGAGACGGGCAGTGCGTGCTGAGAGTCAGAGTTTGAGAGCCACCGACGTAAAGAGCGATTGACGAGAGAGTTTAGGAAGGGGAGGGAAATAGAGAGACAGGGGACAGGGACTAAAAAATAGAGACAGCCAGAGAGACCGGAGAATCAAGTGCAAATCAACTAGAGGGGGAGGGCTACATTGTGGTCTTCATTCTCAGTGGAGAAACGAATGTCACTCTATTCCTAGTTGTTCTACTTTTATTAATATTATCTCGGACATCAACCTCAATCTTCTCGTGCACTTTAATTTTTAAAATAGTGATATATCCAGAAATATTGACCGAACAACTGCGAATTTTCCTTATTTTCGCTAAAAATAAGTAAGTGTAATATTAAAAGAATTTAAAGGCTGATTAAAATCATTAGAGAAAGACTAACATTCTTGTAAAATTTTTATTTTGCATGAAGATCTACCTACAACACGCAGAATTAACCAGAACGAAAATGTGAAAAGTTCCCAGTGGCAAAAGGAAACTGTTGTGGTTTGTCGCAGTCCACTTCAGCAACGGTGATTGCTGGGGTGAAGAAAAATTTTCCAACCACTCCTCGGGAAGAGTAATTGTCACTAAATTGACCGAAGCCGTCCGGACGAGTATCCAGATTAAATTCGAAGACTATTGTCCGTCGACTGTTCTGGTTCGAGCCCGTGGTCGAATCGAGTCGGCCGAACCTCTCGTCGGACGTCGAAAGGAGCGTGATCTCAAATAAAAATCTACAGGAGAGACGAAGCCACTCCACGTACGATCAGCAATAAGGTTACAGGGAACGAAGATGATTGAATCGGTGAGCAGAAGTTAATTAGACAGTAATTGGATCGGATCGAGTATTATCGACGCGGTGTGCCAATACGACCGACACAGACGTCTGAAACGACAAAGCTAACCCGCGTTAATCTTTTGTTCCTTTGATACGCGATCCCGATTGCGTTACAGTCCTCTTACGGCTGACATTAATTCGAACTTTAAACCGCTGCTTCGTTTGCATACTTCTGCCAGGTCCTTTGCGCACTTCTACTCCTTGGAAATGAATTAGCGAACGAATATGTAAAACATGAAATAATTAACATTAATATTTTCGACTTATTAGAATTATCAAGTGAAGAAATAAATTGCTATTTTGTTTGAGAGCAGTCATTGAGGTGAATGGTTGGTAGAGCAATCGTTACTTATTTCTAACAAAAATGTACAGGTGAAACATAATATATTTTTATTTAATTTTTGTTCTCGACATTTGATTCAGAAAATTTTGATTTTACATGAAGATTCACAGTCTAATGTACATTATGATTGATGTTAATTTTCAACTACGTTTTCCACGAGTTCACGTAAATTTTTAAGAAGTTCGTCGGCGCGAACGTGTTAATGGGCGCCTAATTAGATTACAAATAATCTATAGTCTTACAAATTGAATGACAGGAACCTACGTTCATGCAAATAGAACAGGAACGTTCTGTAGTCGCGTAAATGGACATCCCCGTGAAATATAGAGACGAATAGAGAGAGAGACAGAGATAGAGACAGAGGAGGGAATCTCCGGGAAATACGAATTTGTCGCGACACCTGTATTTATATCATGACCTGTTTCGAGGTTCGCCTCGAAGATCATCTATAAATTATGCAGACATCGTAGAGTACGTGATATTAAACACGCTCTCCACATAATGTCTTCATACATATGCAACGAGCATGGAGAAATTCCAAAACAGAGGTCCGTAAAGGGCAACAAAGAATCGCGAAGTAGACGTCTGATGGCACACTTTAAGGAGCGAAGGTAAACGCGGCTCGGTAATGCTTGAGAAATATCTGGCTCTCGTCTCGGCTTCAGAACTTCTTCCTGTAGAACGTCACCGTGCAATCCATGCCCCTTTCGCTGTACTTTCAAACGCGAGATTTTGTGAAAAATATGAGGAAATTTCAGCCTTCGAATTTTCCATCGTTACCGAAACTGCAGTCGAACCTCGCAATCTCGGGAACGTTCACAACACAATAATTTTATTTGCTGCAGTCTACTCGTCAAGTCTGGTTGCTTTCTAGTGATTCAGTCTACTCTTTCAATGCTTCTACTCTTTGAAATTTCATCTACTGTGAGAACTGCATTCACCAAAATTTGTTCGTGATTATTGATGCAGCAAATGGCCCGACATCATTTCAAAATGAACAATTATGTAATTCCATTTATTAATTTCGATATCAATTAATTAAAACAAACTACAGTAATGTTCAAATTACAGAGTTTACAAACAAACAATTCCCATCCAACTACGTGTGAACTTCTCGTTTTCACAAAAGGCGCGATTACTACACTTTCAAAATAAACGTACCCATTGTTGGTGACACTTGAAATTTGCGATGCACGAGATTATCCTGCGCATAAGGGACAGTTGGGCCCTAGCAAGGCGTGTTTGACCGTTCCGGTGACCTCCATTGACCATAAGCGATTAGACCGTGCTTTAATATCCCCTAAATTCGATTCCGACACTAATAAACAGATTTGCCGCGGCCAGGTTCAATCAACACAATTTATACAACAAAATCGACAGCTAACCGATAATTAACAACCACGATTACACACTGAGTATACTAATCAGCGCCGGTATAACGCCGCGCCGATGTCGCCGAATAAACTGGTAACAATATTTGTTGTACAAAGCGCTGGGACACACGGCCGCGTTCCGCGACGCTAAACCGAAATAAATCACTTACTCGTTTAATCGCCCGATAAACGATTATCGGGAGTCTAGTTTATTACATCCGACTACGGGAGTCGTCGATTATCTCGTGGCGTGACGTGTCCAAAGCAAACGCGCAAATTTAAGGGTTGAAAACATGTATAGTGACCAAAATCGGCCGAATCCCAGTCGAAATAAATATTCCTATTAATATTGTGCATGGATGTCTCATAGATTCGAATAAATCCTCATAAATTCGAAGTATTCAAACAGTTTCGATTTCGACTTTTGGCCAGGATTTTTCTGGTGGCGTGCGCTGCGTCGATGCTCAACGCGATTGGAAATTCGACACATTATTTCTGTTCCGTCGCCGCGATCCACGCATTTTCCTCCGGTAATGTTTAACCAGTGACACGAGTCGATACTCGTTCGATTGACGTGCAAGTGACAGCCGAAACTATTACGTAATTTAGACGCGAATTCGGCACGAGTCGAACCGCTCGGGGCCAGGCATGAATCGCGATTCGAAATTGCGTTCGGCGACGGCTGCTTTCGAAAGCAGCGATAATTCCTTTCCAATTATATCCCGCTTTTTGGGGTCAACACTTTTTCACCGGTGTTTGCACTGCTCCCTCTCTCTCTCCTCTCTCCTCTCTTGCCGGACGTCGAATATGCTGGCCCCGGATTTCGAATTCGCGAGGAGATTACTTAGCGAGATCCGTGATGGATGGGAGCCTCGTGAAACCGAATACACCGGATGTTTCAATTCGAAAGTGGATTTTATTTTTAACTGTACAATGCTCTGTTACTCGGCGACGCGTGGGCGACATGAAAAATTAATTTTTCATCGATCCGACACAACTGCCGCGAAGCTATCAGACTCGGTACACTTCTGAAAATTTGAGGAATCAAAAAAGGGGAAACACACGGCGGACACGTGCTCCTTGAGAATTTTTAGGCTGCGAGAGTAGAAGGACATTCTCCTGTGACTAAGAAGCGATATAAACTTCACATTTTTACTATAAAATGTTTCTTTGATCGTTGATTGTACTTATTCCACTTGTCTGATCATTGATTGATTACCTCAATGTATCTCGTCGTAAGTTTCTCTTATTTTTAAGTTAGTAAATTGTTTTTATTATTTCATCAAATAATGACGATAATACAATTCCCCGTTGTCAATAAGGTCGTTAACCCCTTGATCAATTTGTACACAGTATTGGATACGGAAATTCGACCGGTTTGAAAATGTCGACGCTTCTGGTTTAGCTCTCACGCGAGTACGTCATCCAAATGGAAGAACCCTTGTCAATATTTCATCATAATTACCTCTCGCTGCTCTCTCCGCTTATAGTAAATGTCATTACGCGAATGCAGAATTGTATCAGATATTTTATTTATGTACAAATTATTGAATAATCAATTACATTCTACGGACATCCCATTTCTCATTAAATTTTATGCAACCATTGGAAATCTAAGGAATTATTATTCGCTTTTTATTTGTTAGTTTCAAGTCAATCGCTACACATGAAGACATACGACTACATATGAAGATTGATATTAAAGAACGATTAATGTTAAAAAATCTGTATCGTTAGAGCAGCCTAAATCATTTATCAGACTGAAACAGTAGATACGAAACATCCATCAACCTCTGCGTACATACACTGCTCTAGTTGTTAAATAATATTTCGTTTACCGTTTTAATCACTCTATAATTTTAATTACCCAGAAAAAGTACACAGTGGGATATAAAACGAGTTAAGCTGCGACTCAATGAAAATCGAGAATTACCGGAGACACGACGAAATTGTTCTGTAATAAAATATGCAGATTTTATGCATTTATAGCGTTTGCGAACGAACGAAACGCAATAAAACAAATAATTTTACTGAAATTTAAAATAGTTCCTGCATTATTAATGCGACAACGAAGTCGCGCGACAAAGGAATTAAATTTCCATTCAAACGGAATTTTTGCGAACCAGTCCGTAAACATTTGTGTCCGCGCGAAACGCGAATTAAGGAAGTGATGTTCATAACTATTTAAACATTTTTGGATCGGCAGTATTGTTAACTCTCAAACGATACGTCAATATTGGTTCAATGACTGTTCAAACAAATATGGCACTTTGTATGAAAATATAAAATAATCTTGAAATGACCATCAAAATTGAGAAATTATTTCTGTCTATATTTAAATGAAGTCTACAGTTTAACAATTACCAAACGATTACAGTAAGTCTGAAAAAAACAATTAACTGCAATATTTGTATACATTGATGGGCAAACACGGTAAGTGTCCAAATATTTATGGACCCCGTCGCATATTGAAACTGCGACGACGTTTCGAAACGATCGCGGCACCATCGTTTCCGAATCGAACGATCCATCGTTCGAGGGCCAGGCTCGATAAGCGTCACAGCGACGATTGCACCGCGACGCAAAGTTTATACGAGCCGCAGGATTCCGAATAAAAATATTTACGCGCGAGAGGATTCGCATTGAGGCTTCTTCTCGGAACGGCGCTTTCGTAATCGATAACGCTCTTCTGGAGGAAGCGGATTGAAAATCGAGGGCCACAGAAATTTCCGAACGCCTCGGAGGAACACTTTTATCCGACGACGTTGAATCGACGATCGATCGACGTCACAAGGAACGTATGCGACGTACAGTGCCTCGGTAAATCGAAATTTTAATTTCTTCATCCTATAACAAGTTACTAAAAACTATCAGTACATCCTCCAAATACTAATCAATAGACTGCGGATCTTCATGCAAAATAAAAAATGTTAGCATTGATTCCTCTTTTAATTATTCTTTGAAACTGAAACTAGTACATTGATGTCCTTAAATATTTTTTAACACAGTGATAAAAAAAACAATAAAATAACAAGACAAACAGTTACTTTTCGTTGTTTTTTTCATTCAAATTGATGAGTTAACATTCACATGTTAGGTTTTTGCGGTTATATGTTTCGCATTTAAAAAATAAAAGTCACCAAGTTTTGGACACATTTACTTACAAATTACCGAACGGTATAACTTATATCGGGAAAACTGTGTCAAATCGACACGAGGGACGGATGAGGGTTAAATTGCACGTGCCCTTTTTTTACATAAATACATAAAATCCGCAGTCTACTAATCAATAATGGTACCAAATATAAAAGTATAATACTCAACGCTGCTACTTTTAAAAAATCCCGAAAATCGTTACAATATCACAGAGAAAAAAACAATCTGAAAATCTTCGTAAATCCACGTCCCTTCCGAGCGTGACGTTACAAGCGTCTACGGTGGAGGAGAATTGGCTAACATCGGGGACGATAGAAAAACGGTGGAGAGCAGACGGTTTCTGCGAAAATGAGTCGAAAACTGTTCAAGTTTCGCGGCCGATGCAAAACAGGCCGGCTTATCTGGTGCTCGCACGGTGATTTATCCCTCAGGATGTCGGAACCTCCGCCTCTAGCTGCTGGCCTACATACCGAGAGAGTTATGCCCGCGCCGTTGCGCCGTGTCACACGAGTCACCGCCGCGAGACGTACAAGGAAATAGGAGCATCACCTTGCCGGAGCGTCGCAGGAAATTCCGATGACGGTGTCGAACACGAGACAACGGGCTGCGTTTTCGACGGACGTCCCGCGAAAATTCTCGCCGATAACCTCCGAAACCTAGTTTTCACATAGTTTTCTTCTTTTTTTTCCGCCAACGAACGTCCGCGACCGACATCGATCGGATGAACGATAAAATGCACGTTGATAAAGCTGCTGCTGTTGGTGGCGCCGCTGTATCCGTTCGGTAATATTCGACGACGATCGATCGACGCGTGTGCACACACGCGAAACTGCACCCTGTCGTCGTGGAATTGAGATTTTGTTTGGGATATTAGGCCGCTTTGTGCGGCAGGACCTTGATCGTTGTAACGACCATGATTGCCGCGAGGTCTGTTGTACTCGGTTAATGGGTGCTCGATAAGAGGAGCCGATACACGGATTTTTCGGAGTTTTAATTGGTTCGTGGAGTGGACCGTCGATTCTCTTCTACGGAAGAATTTTGTAAAGATTTTTGTGGTTTATAGCAAAAGTATTACTTTGTATTGTCTGGAAATATAACAACTACAGGACCAATGATAAGAAATTTCGTTAAATTGTTGCCCTCTGATACACAAGGAAAATAATCAGCGACGGTCTAAAAACACATCGAGAAAAGAAAAGAGAGGAGAATAAAAAGATCGTGAAATATTACAGTACGAGGAACACAGAAAAGAACGCGTTCTCCGAGAATAAACACGACAAATAACGAGTAATGAAAATAAATTACGAACAGAGTAAAGGCATTAAGAGTTTATATTCAAATTAGAACTCACGATAAGATGTACTACTTGTTTAGTGCAGTATGAAATAGAACGTTTGCTACAGCGGTCATGCTAGCTTTACGTGAAAAAAACTCGAGGGATTAAAATAGAGGAAAGCTCTGAGATCGAAGCTTCAAGATCATTTTCCGCATACGATTAAGCTCTAAATAAATAGAATCGTGTAATTTTCACAAGTTAATCCAAACCAGCCACTTTTAGTGTATTAGTTTAATTTAATTAAACGCTTAGTAAAATTAATGAGTTGAACGAATCGGTGCCATGAACTGCTGGAACAATTATTTTTTTTTCGAGTAAATGGTTGACTACTTTGAAGACACTGAATGTTTTATGAAGCAGCAAAGAGACGCTTTGGAATTCGGCAACTAATCTGTATGTTAACAGAGTATCTTGAAGGGAAATGATCTTTTCAGCGGGATTATTCTACCGCCGGAAGCGTTCGAATGCGCTACTTTAAATGCCCCACGGTACGCATTATGGTTATTTCTATTCCAGCCGATCCGAAGCGAATTCCAAGACGAATTCAACGAGCTGAATGAAAACGCAATTCCAACAAACCATATATACCTACACACGCGTACACACACACACACCAATCTACAAAATATGAAATGTACGAACAGTGGCGATAAATGAATGAAACCTTTGTGGGTCAAGCCAATTTGTTCCCCATTCTGAAACCTGTATACTTGCCGTGCGCCGCCAATACCAACCAACCCGTACATAATTGATCAGAAGTGTATTATTCGGCCCATTGAATTCGTTTCGGGTCGCACAATGAAACGAATTTGATGCGAACGTGTAGACACAGAGAAGAAACTCGCGATACATACAACGTTCACCATTATCACAACCAAAAATTGATCGCGTTAATTCTACCTCTGTAAGCTTCCCAATTAAAGATTACTCTTCGATGCTCAGCGAAAGGAGCCTCAATCTTCAAGTGTTTCAAACGACCAAGCCCAGAGAGAATTAAATCTGAAATTGTATTCGAGACACTTAAAAATCAGGTATGTGTTAATGCAGGTAACACACAAAATTTCTTTCTTCTGTTTGTAGGTATTAGATAGATTTTAATATTTATATGTGTTGGTGCCGATCGATCGTCGGTGACCAGCTGATCGTCTGCTGCTGGTCGTCGTTACGAGCCGACGATCGATTTGTTATTAACGATTGACGTTCGATTGTATTAAACATTTGTATTCAGATTGTAACATACCGTGAAACGAAAAACATCTATTTAAATAAAGCTCCTATAAATTCGAAAAAAAATCTTGTTAAGTCAACTTTATATTGAATTATTTAAACGCACTGATTATCAGACCTCGCGTGCGAAGATTTTTCCAACGACCTGCATAAGACACGATCGAATATTTAGGAAAACCAGACCGAACAAAATTCCGGATTCGCATAAACGCGGCCGTTGACCGGAACAGCAGTCGACCATCGGGTGTCACAAAGAACAGGGGTAGAATTCGGTGAGGTTTCGGGTTTCGCGTTCCGCATCGCTCTCGCGTCAATCGAACGGTTTAAAAATCAAGTGTAGGAACGGAATAACGTAATGAGGAACGAATTGGAACCGAATTCCCGTAACACGATAACAATGCCGGTCGGCGGAAGGCACGTCGAAATGGACAAGCCGTTCGAACAGGCTGATCAATTAACGCGGGTTGTTTACAGGCTCGATGGTGCACGCGGGTTTGCGCGGATTTTGCCGCGGCCGGAGAATCGTCTTGACGGTGTATCGCCGCGCTAATTGAGGGTATTTCGTTGGAACGATTTCACCGCGGAATTAATTGTACCCGGCATGATTTCCGCATTAAACCATGACGCCGTCGGAACACGCAGAGGCACACACGCCGATCCGATGGAAATCCCGAAATCAGTGCACATCAGCCCGCGCGCGCGGAAACGTCAAGCCGTCAGTTACTCGGGCTCGTTGCAGGTTGCACGAGGTCTCGCACGCCCGAGGCTCCCACTGTATCGGTGTACACAAGTTGTTAAAATCAAACGCGCACGTCAGAATTGACGTTTCCTCGCGCAACGAAATCTGTTTAGTTTAGCCGGCGCTCCCGCGGATTGTTAAACTTCCCAGGAATTGCATTAATCCGGCGGAAATGCCGGAAGTTCGACGAAATATCGCGCGGACACCGTACCCGCGGCGCAATACCTGCATTGATCATCGCGGATCTTCTGTCGACGTTTTTATGGCGAGACGAGAGCCGACCGATTGCCTGTCGAATCATCCGCTCGTCGGTCAATTGATATTTCCGCGGAAAATGCGCGAGGAAAAAAGAAAAGGAACGCTTCGTCAAAGGCCCGCTACAGGCCCACTCTGTGACGCCATTCCATAGGGTGTGGGCGGGTATCCGGAAATTCGGGATTGGGTCCCGACCGTACCAAGCACGCCCGAAGCATGCACGAGGAACTAATCACGACTAATAAATCCCGGGTATAGGTTCTTCAAACGAAAACCTCGACCAGTAACTACCGACATACCAATTAATCATTAACTGGTTCTTCCCGTTCGGATGAAATGCCTGGAACAATGGCCAGCAGGCCAGAAGAGAACGATATGAATTTGCCGGGGTTCAATGAAATCAAAGAGCCACCCTCTCTTTGTAGGGAGCCGTTTGTTACGGGCCCGTAGATTTTTCCCATCAGCGTTAATCCGCGGCTAAGAATATTTTTAGCGAAAAAAGGCTCGAGTTCTTTGATATCCTTTCACGTACGCGCCGGGCGTTCTTATGCTCGATACGCTTGGACATCGCAACGGCGTCGAATAATTAATACGGGCAAATGATTACGACGCCTTTTTGCGCGCGCGGGAAACTGTCTCTCTCTCTCTCTCTCTCTCTCTCTCTCACTATCTGTCCCGGGATATATCCCCTGCTCCCCTTCCTCCGGGGTTTGCGGCCGGTATCCAATACCCATTAATTTTAATGATGAACGCGGTCAGTTTAACACGTCCTGGACTCATTGTAGCAAGCTTGTAGGCAATAAATCATACGCCCTTGTCACTGAAAAGTGCATGACTCAGATAAGTGCGCGTCCGTTATTTGTTACACCCCCAACTCTGCCTATACAACCCTCTTCTTCGCTCTGTATGCGATCGTACCTGTGCATCCTACATACTATGTTATACACGTACACATACATAGGATGCGGAGCGCACACGTGTATGCATTACAGTTAGGGAACACGATATCGTTTCGAAAGCGCGATCAGAATACCCCGAGCCCGGTTATCTGGCCTGTCAATAGAGATAACGTTTGAAAGAGTTTCGAGAACCAATTCCTTTTTTCAACCCCTCGCCAACCTTCGCCCACCCCTTCTCTTCTACCAGACTCGACCTACCCTTTCTTCTGCTTAACCCCTCTTTAATACACAGAAGAAAGCGGCTGCGGTATACTATACTCGACGTATCGAAAGCATTGTGGAAAATCTTGTTTGGAAATAAAGTCGTACAGGATAAACGTGTTGCCGCTTTGTGAACTCCTCCTTCGCGATCTGATCCGTTTTCGCTTTGTGTATCTACAATCTTTACCACGACGGGTCATTTCTGAATACGCCGAGGAAACAGCGCGTGAATAGCTATGCAATGGAACAAAGAGTTTTGTCGACTGTGTTCACCTAGTTAAATCGTTTCTCACAAGGGTGACACGCCGATTTTAACACTAGAACTACCGGACAAGTCAAAATGACTCATGCGAATTTTTTTCGATTAGAAATATTAAAAGTATAAATATGTTTTTTTTTTGAGAAATTTTTTTAGTAAACTTCTCTATTGAAGTACATATTTAAATATCCCGTGTACGAAATCTAAATAAATGCCATATTGTCATTATTAGAAGGCAATGCATGCCAACTGCGTTTAGTGCTCGGTAGTTCTAGTGTTAATGAAAGTTTGGTATGATATAGAACTGAAAAAAATATTTGACACGTATTTTTTTTATAGTTGCCGACATTCGTGTTGAGGGGATGAAATATAGTCCTCGAGGTATGCGTTTCTAGCAACATATTAGCCGAGTGAATATTCCTCAAGCTGGTTTTCCCAAAACCAAGTTTTTCAAACTGGGCGGTTCAATAATTCAGTGACTCTTGATCCGATTTCTAGCGGGCACTTGCTTTTAGAATAATTTTTTGAGCTTGATAGTACGGAAGAGATTTCGGTCCATAATGAATACATTGAAACTTTGACATCAAACTCCGCCGTTCGGGGCTAATTGATGCAGAACAGAAAGGAAATTAAAGTTACAGGCGTTGCAGGTTCTTAAGCGCGCTGAAAGTCTTATTAGACGAGCTTGTACTCTTCCAGCGAGTTTTATGAAATCGTTAACAAATAGAATCCATCAGTGTTCTGCGATTCTGTCTGACTTTTCAAAAGATCATAAAACAAACAAGATGCTGGACTATATTGCGAGGTGTCTCGCGTTTCAATCATGCCATCGTCGTCTCCAACGTTCGAATCACAGCAATCGCGTTTAATCGTTTCTTCATTCGACGTTCGTGCGCTCTCCGCCGCGCATGATCCCACCCGCCAGGGTAGACTTATGTTAGTAACGGCGAGGGTAGTTTGTATCGACGACAGGGCGATACCAGAGATTCAGGGGGTGCTTCATCGGCAGACGATGCGCAGCACTTCATTCGACTTCGAGCAGCACGCAGCAGCCCCCATACCGCCGGTCCATCTCCACTATTCAATACCCATTAATTTTAATGGATGTTGGCGGTTAGTTTAACACGTTTCATATTCCCGGGCACAATGGACGCCGGTTCCGGAACAATTTCGCGATGGGGAACGTTAAACACCTGAGATGCAGCCTCCGTACGATTGACGCAAATGACTCTGCTCCGCATTCTACACGCCGAGGGAACTTTACCTACCCGCGGAAGTGCTTTTTACAAGAGCTGCTGCACGGAGAAAGGGAGAACCTGCAAGTTTTACATCGTATTACGAATTTCAATTCGCACGACCCTGCCCTCCCACATCTTCACCCCTCCATCCTTCTACCTCTGGCCAAACGTCGCGATGAAGTCCGACGAAAGTTTTGTGGCGGCCCTGACGCTGCCTTACACCACTGTCGATTTTAGAAAGCTTTCCATTTTCTCTCCGTATTTCATTTTCATTCTTTTTTTTTTTATTTCAGTCATGGTGCACATCTGGCAACAACGAAACAACTAGTCTCTTTAACATTGATCACATTTGAATAAACTTGTGATCCTTGACATCTGATTTGCTAGTTAGATCTATGATATTCTTATGTATTCTTATGTATTCTCGACTTTGCCACAACAGTTACAGTTTAGTACAGTTCAAACATTCATATTGACAAGTACCATTTCATTTACTTTGATTTTCATTCTGTTTTCTCACAATTAGCAAGTATGTATAACTACCTATTTGTCGTAACTATTAAATAGTCAGTTTAATGAATAACAAATTCTATTACATTAATTTTCACAGACGCGGACTTTCCTTGATGATGCTTCAAAACCGAACAAAAACGTTGAAATTATAGTACTGCAAAATTGCTAATTTTTGTATCTTTGATCGAACCTGTAGCGCTGATATCATAATATTGCATATGAATAAACTTGTGTTGAGGAAAGCTACTTACGTTTTCTGTTTTGGAAATACTCGTTTCTCCAAAGTTATTATTGTTGGAAGCATCTCACGATTCGTTACGACATTAAATATTAACACATTACCGACCGGTGATTATTGCATATTTTTGAAAAATGTATGGTACCTGGCTAAATTTTCATTTAGCATATAGTATGAACTAACTAAGTCACCCTCAATAACGTCGTCTAATAGTTTCATTTAAGATTGCAATGTCAAAGAAAATTTCTATGCTTTTTTTTGATACAGCAGAATTATTTAAAATCCTATTAATAGGCTTCCGGTCGGTAAAGTGTTAAGAAACGTATAAAAGACGCCAATTATTACTGTGAGTGACTGTACATCATGATTAATCAAACAAATTAGTAACGGCTGTACTGTTGATCGTGGAAGACGCACAGACAGACACAAGTATCATCTCGTCGCGTCCAGCAAAGGAGGTAGCGTTCGCCTCACCCCCGATCGCATATTATCGAACGATCTTCTCGAAAGTTTCGTCGGGGTTGGACAGCCTGTCGCCCGAACTGTCTCGTCCCGGAATATCGAAGAAAAATTCCGCGGAAAAGAAAAGTGATTACCCAGTGACGGCACTGGGTCAAGTATGACTCGAAGCGAGACGCGAGAACCAGTCGTTACGCTTAGGGTGCACGGGGGTGGATCTCCGGAATTAGTGATCTCTCCTCTGAGGCACCCTCGGCGCTCTGTTCGCGTGTACACCCCCCGCCAGTCGATTAAACGTTTCATCTCATTGAGAAGGAAATTTCTTTTCGCCACCTCGCTCCAGGCCACGCGAGATACGAAACGCAACGGGCGAGCTTTTCCTTTCAATATTTCAACATTCATCCACTCCCGTCACGCTGGAAAACCCTTTGGTGTTACGAGCACTGTGGGAATACAAGCGGAAAGCCAGCGAAACGCTTCGCAAACAGACGGGGTGATTCTTAAGGGTGCGTCGCACCCCGCGGGGGGCGGGGGTTAATCAAAGCACAAAAGAAGAAAAACCGCCGCCGAGAATATCGGTTACCCTCCGCGCGCCCCGTACACACAATGAAATGATTTTCTGTTTATTATTCTCATTACTGCCGTCCTCCGACATCTTTGTAGTATTATTACTAGACTGTGGAGCGTTGCGCGAGACTCGTTTTCACAGATTGTTCTGTGCAATCGAGAATATAAAGGCGTTTGCCTCGTAAGAAGCACCAGGATGCTCGAGTGTGACATGATCACTGTAATCTTTGCTGACAATGTATCTTGTTGCAGAGAAAATTCTGTTGTATTTGAAAAAAAAAAAGTTTGAATCAATTTATACAAATATATGTTCAGATAACCTGTCAACTCCTGTTTCCCAATCACTCACTAGCAACATGTTGTTTTGATTTACAATCAAAATGACCTGTGTAAAAAACATTCTGCAGTTGTTATAGGATACAGGAGCCACTTAACAACGTTCTCCTTCTTTTGTAATATACTGTTCCATTCTTTCGATCTTTCCATTTGTGTTATAAATGTATAAAATTCACGGTCTCGGAAAAATCATTAATCTTAATGCAGGTATTACACATTTCCAATGTTCAGAGACCTAATCACGACAAATAGCGTCGTCGCGAATTCCCGTTGCGGTGGATCAATTACACGAAACGTGCAAGCAAATGTTCCATATCATACATGGACCGATAGAGAAACGAAGAATGAACTTTATCAATTTCGAGACGTTCAATCCGCGTGCATTATTCACGGATCCCATTTCACCGTGCATGCCGCGCAATAACGGACCGCGCTCGTCGAGTTTATTTATAAACGGCCGTCTCTCTCCTCTTTCTCTCTCTCCTTTTCTCCGTTTCCATCCTTAATTTCCCCGCTTTCCGTTTGCAATTTTCATGAGCTCGCGAAATAAAGTCTGAAACGAAAGTCCGCGCCGGCGCGCCGCGGCGTAATGAACATTCCTTAAAGACCGAAACAACGGTGCGATCGTTTTTTTAAAAAAAACGATAGGAGAGAGATCGAGATAGAAGTAAAAAGAAGAACCAGTTTTGCGGGGAAAGTCGAGCTCAATGCCTAATTGAGGTTCGTCGTTAAATATCGAACCGCAAGTTAATTAGCCGAGTAACGTATGGGAAACTATTGGCGATGGCGGAACAACGGTGGATCGGCCGTCCAATAGCATTCGTACATTGTGAAATCAAAATTTGAATGAAATCTTTCCGGGGGAACAATGTGGCTGATTAAACGCTCCTGATGAACGTTGTTTCCTGTAATGAAGATACATATCGTAATTACTGGACTGTTGCTCTTTGTGCTTTTCTGGTATGTGGAATTTTCATCGAGGATTCGATAACGGATTAATAAGATGTTCAGTTCAGTTTTAATTTGAATTTTCAGTTGATTCCGAATGAATCTCTTCGAAAGAAGAAAAATTTAAGAATATATCAATGTGTCGGGTTCAGTCAATTTGGCCGTGTTCTCTCGGCTGAAAAATTAGTGCACCGTGTTCGGGTGCATCGAGGCTACTGCATCCCGGCACCTGCAGGTCTGTGCATCAGCCGACCGAGATCAGAGATCCTCTTTCATCGAGCATCGCGATCAGCCGGAAGGTTCTGCCGCGCCGATGCACGCGACTCGAACTTAACCCGGCTCTCTAATGAACCACGTTGCAACAATGAAATTTCATGGACAAGAGATCGAGAGGACGAGGAGGAAAAGGGGCTGAGAGAAAGAGAGAGAGAGAGAGGAAGGGAGAGGAGCCTTAGATGAAGGCAAATCGATCTGTCGGCGCACGTAATACGCGGTTAAGTAGCGCGTTAAAACTCCGCGAACGTTCCGGGTATGCTTTCAGCATATTTGCATAGGACTCTACTTTCTGGCGGATGCACGCACACGCATCCGGCCCATGCAGTGTCTACGATGCGAGGAAGCATCGTTTACATGGTCACGTGAGGTGACAGCGAAATCGAGTCGCCGCCACACGAACTCGTAATCGGGAGGATGTTTGACCCACGGTCAACAAATGTCGGGTCATCTTGACCCGCTCGTGTAATGGGTCAAATCCTAGAAATTAATATTCTCCATTCCAAGGTGAGCTAACCGTTGGACAGCCGTAGCTAGGGGTCATTCAAATATTAACGACTAGTATAATTCCCGTTGAATAATCAACGGCTGGCTTATTTCTGAAGTTATGTCACTAATTTAAGTTTACCACTTGATCCTGGAAGATTTCCGGAATCAAAACACGTTGGTGCATCCCTTTGGGCTAACGGCTACCTGTCTACCAAATTTCAAGTTATAGATCATCCTTTTTTTTATACATTCTTAACACTTTACCGACCGGAAGCCTATTAATAGTATTTTCAATAATTCTGCTGTACGAAAAAAATAGAATAGAAATTTTCTTTGACATTAGTTAGTTCATACTAAATGCTAAATGAAAATTTAGCCATGTACCATACAGTTTTCAAAAATATGCAATAATCACCGGTCGGTAATGTGTTAACATACTTTTTTAACACAAATGTCATTACAAAACTTTGTAAAAATTGCGAAAAATTTCATTTTCGACGGTCACTTCGTTAAAATCAAAATAACTGTGTTATAACTGGAAGACTTTGTGTCGCAAAACAAGAATAAGTGCGAAGTAAATAATACACTGCTACGAGAAAGTTTGATGAAGCGTCTAAATGATCATATAGTTCGATGGTTAAGAAGTTCGGATACTCTCGCGAAGAAAATAGTGCCAGCTAGTGGCTGCAAGATGATCGATCGTCCAGCGGGAGGATCGATGATGATTGCCGGACTCATTTGTCTTGGCACATCGTGCGATCTTCTCTAACATGTTTCGCATCGCGTGACGAGTTAGAATATTTAGAGACTTCTCGAGGAAATTAAGGTACGTATGGAGATTGCTTTCTTTTGCTCCCTTCGCTAGCGCCGTTGGCAGCCGTTCTCGATTCTCTGCGGGAGAGAACAAGAGGGTGCGGTGAACAACGGTCTTTCAACTTGCTACAGTTGGTCGCAAAAGTTAACACACATCTGACGAACTCCGAACAGTTAGAACTGCGGAGCAAATGTTCTAAACTTACTGCAGAAATTCATTCTATTGTTGTTGGAAATTGGACAGTGTCTGAAATAATCATGTTTCTACATTTGCTTCCATGTTTACTTACATTGCGGATTTTGTTTTGTTATTCTTCGGATCGATTCAGTTAAACGTCCTCATAAAATGAGCAATAATCTATTTCTTCTATAACTGTTGAGATTTAGAAAGTAAAATGTTTGACATACGGATTTATTATGACTGATATTTGTTCGTTTCGAGACAGGTTCAAAGCTCTCGCTGAGTAACGGCGTTAATAATTTTTTCACCGAAACGTCGCTAATTACAAGACTCGCCGAACTCTACCCGTTACTCAAGTTTCATAGTCCTCGTTATTTACAGTTTTATCAGAAGTTCCGGGAATCCCTGGCCCGTTGGCACAATTATTCCTCCGGGGGAAGATTAAATATACAAATGTAATAGAAATTAACTATGCTCGGGATACTTCAAGTTCTCATCGTTCCTCCTTCATATTTCCATAATTGAGAGGAAAATGCAAACGCCACTGTTTTAGATCCGGAGCGAACGGGTAAGTATCCTGAAGAAGTTGAACATCTCATTTCAGACGGTCGATAAATTAAAGAACAACATCCGTCGTGCAATTATTCAGGTCATTCTCAACACTTTAACGCATCACCTCACATTATTATCGAATACCATCGAAAAGTTTGTCATTCAGCCAACGATTTATTTCTAACAATTGTAATCTTGAATAGACATTCTGAGGAATACGATTCAATAATTTCTGAATTTCCCAATAATTATTTGTTACAAATCATATAAAGCGCCGCGAGAACGTTAGCGCATATAAACCAACCAGCAAATGAATAATTTAAATCAATTAATAACAGAAGCTGATCAAAGGGGGTATAAAACGTCGCGCAGCGTAATTACAAATAATATGAAACAATTACGAACATAAATAATAAACGACAAAGAAGGAAGCTCATTATTATTGTCTAACAAGCACGGAATAAAAGTTTGCTACAATCTTTACTAGCGAAAAGAACACTTTCTTCGCGTTTATTCAAGGCAATAGCAGAGAAACCTTTTTCATCGGAACGGATAAACAATATTCGCGAGTTTCGCCGTCGTGTCGCATCGAAACAAAGTTACCGCGAGTGTATGAAAGAGGTGGATGAGAATGTCCAAGTGTCCAATTTGCTATTCACCGTTCCACTCTGCGATTCAGTTACGTGCGGAGTTCACATATCGAGTTAAATTTATTAGCGATCCCATTCGTTCCGATTTAATACTTAATTCCAGCGTCGCGCTTAAACCGCGTTATAATCATCGAGAGTACCTACCAGCGCGGTGTGTTTTACTTTCCTTCTTTTTCTTTCTTTCTTTTTTTTTATGATCGTCTATAAGTGAAACAAACGATTGCAGCTGAATCAAGCGCGGGCTAAAACGACGCTTGTTACGATCGGGGACGAATTAACGCGCGTTAAAAGCGGCGCGTGACTTATCATACCGCGAAATGAAGTTATGCCGGTGAAATTGGCCGCGATATACTGTAATAAAAGCGAATCACGTTGTTCGTATAACTCGCGGTTACCGCGATGTCGCCTAAGTGGATCATTCCGAGCTATATCATTGGTAACGCGCCGGATAAAACTCGCATGGCCTATGTAACGTCGCCCGGTTTTACCCGCTTTAAAAAACTACAAAGTTAATTTAATCGGACGCGCACACGACCACGCTACCTCCCCACCCTCCGAAACGCGTGTATAGCTCTCGCTGATTTAATCGGCGATTACGCTACGCGGATATTTCGCGAACGCGATCCCGCTCGAGTCTAGCTTTTTATAAAAAGCGAAAACCGTGGCCCCGAGTGTCACCACGATCCGACCACGCGTACAACGACAGCACAAACCACCGCGAATCCTGAAATTATCTCCGCGAAAAAAATTGTCTCGATATTTACGACCGCTAAACGACGGATTTAATACAGGACCAAATGGAATTAGGGGTGAAAACGAAAGTTTATTTGAGAACCGCGTAGCGTTCCATGGTACTGACATTTGGACCAATGATTACAACATTTTTGGATGAACAAATATTGAAAAGAAAACAGCTGAAGAAAAAAAGCGGACCTCTTCTTTGCAAAACCAAATGTCAAAGCCTGTGAATTTATCTTGCAGTTTTTAAACTACTGTGATCTGCATCTCTAGTGGTTGGTCGTATTGTAAATGTACTCAAACTGTAAAACTAGTGTATCTTTGTTAAAGCCGAAATAAACCTACAATAGGTTTCAGTGGCTCAATAAAAAGAAAAAGGAAACAGCCTTAAACTACCTCGTGCTCGTCTTCGAGGTGAAATTTCCGAAATATTTTGCAAAACTCGCACACGCGACGCTTTTCATTAGCTTCATTGGGTAGAAAGGGAGAGAGAGAGAGGGAGGTACATGCATCGTTTCCAAGATAGAAAAGCTCCTTGTTCGTTCCGTGGTATCCCGGGCTCTGTTTATTACTTTTCCCCAAAATTAAACGAAATATTTACCGTGAACGCTCTGCTTTCATGCAGGCAATAACCCGCCCGCCAAAAGAACGTCTCCGAGCCGTTCTAGTTGACGCAGTGACGCCAAACACACCGTTACCCTATTTCTCGAGGCACGTAACTCCCGAGACCCTCTCTCGCCTCCAGTCGATTATAATTTCATTCTGCCGAATTTCCCGCGATTAATGTGGCTGCGCGGAACACCATTCTCTCTAATTAAATCCCGCGTACAAGCCTGAGCACAGTTTCGAATCCGCCGTTCGATCGATCCGCGAGCTCCTCTCGTACCATTGCAGAAGAAATCGAACGGTGTGCTCGCGAGGCGTTGATTCCAACCGCGAGAATTCGCAAAAGTCTGGATTAACATGTTTCATATCATTTCGAAGTTTCCATTTTCTAATTCCAAATCACGAACTTTCTGGTTTGGCTTAAGAGTTTCGTATTCTGCCGTGGCTAAAATAACAGAACAGTATAACTTATTTCGGGAAAACTGTGTCAAATTGACACAACGGACGGTTGACGGTTAAATAATGATTTTCTTGTTTCAAGAGATCTCGGTAACCCACTCCACGAAGAACACGTATAAAATAGTATGTGGTTATTTCGAGTTTCCAAGATGAAACTGTGCTTAAACGTTAAGCGACACGACACGTGCATCAACTGAATATTTTTTTCGACACCGGGCTTTATGAAAGGCTGTCCTAAAAAAAATGATTCCATTCCGAGGAGAATGAAAACCGTGTTAAACTCTTAACGAACAACTATTTTTCCCTGCACAGTATTCCATTGCCAGAGTTTCAAATGGATTTTAAATTTCTCTCAACGCAATTGTCAAGAGAAGATTGATGCCATTCGATACTTCGTGGGTAAAAGCCTCTGCGCGTGCATGCAAAACGTATACGTTTGTGCGTTTTGCAAACATTTGACCATGGTCAAATCACAGATTCCATTTTGAGTCAATTAGACCGTGTTGACAGATAACAACTATGAAAGTTCAATAAAATCTGTCTGCTTCGATCACAAAAAAAAAACAACCGTATAGAGTTATTTCTTCGATTGATAATTTTTACTTTGCACTAATTCTTTTTTTCTCGTAAATAGATGAAATCTGCGGTCTACTATGAACTCGATCGAAGGTACAGATCGTATTGGAACGCCCAATTTCCCAGGGATCTATCCAGTCTAAAGATGCCCCCATCCGAAAGATTCAGGAAGTTCAGCCGAAATAAAAGAATTTCAAATATGCTCTGAAAAATCGAGGTCACTATCGCAAACAAAGGAGGTCACATAAAATACAGGCTGCTGCAAATAAATCTCCCGGATCTGGATCCACCATTGTTAGTACTTTGGTAAAGCAGTGGAGGCTGTGGAAAGGATCTTTCGGTCGCACGAGCCTATGAATATATGTATACCGAAGACGAAGGTCATAGCATCGATGATATAATGCATAAAAAAGGTACAAAAAGAATTACATTCGAGTTGGTTTTATTTTATTTTTTTTACCCAAAAAATTCAGTAGAATTTTCTACAAAGCCCCAGTTTTATTAAAAATCGTTGAGTAGTTTGAATAAAATTGTGGTGCAGGAATTTCGAACCTTTTCATTCATTTCATTCCGTTTTACGAAGCCAGAGATCGCAAATAAACTCGCTAAATGGACATGTATTGAGTGTAAGTAAAGGAATGGCATCCCAAACATTGCTTCAGGATTGCAGCTAGCTTTATCAAAGGACACAAAATCCCTTTGAACACGTTTTACACACGGTGGCATCGAACAATAACAGTGAACGAAGTATAGAGAGCCTGAAATCTTTAAGGGAAGAGCACATTCGTTCAAGGATTCGACTAATGGAAGCATTGTTTCCAAGCATTATAGCACGATCTCGAGATTAACAACCATGAAATTGTATCCACTGCGATTTACTACCGAGCTTTCAGCGGTCGTGCCAAAAATTTCAACACGAGCATTCGCACGCTTTATATTATACAACACTTCCGCGTTTCCACTATAAAATTGTTCAAATAATTTTCAATAGCACAGCAAGTTTCAACAGACACAATTGATTAAGTCGATGAATAAATAGAAATCGAAAATTTGATCAATTTATTCCGGTAGCACTGCTAATTTTGGGAAACCGAATAAATCTTTAGTCACGTCCATCACACTTGAGTGACACAATTCTACGTGCAGTTTTAGAATCAATTTTCGTTGTGACATATTGATGTAAATCAAATAGTATTAGGGTTTACAGAGAAACGTTCACGAAGAAATCACGGGATTAATTTGACGGGACATTCTGGTACAGTCGTCCACAGGAATATTAGGTCACTTATAAAAAGACGATAACTTGTTTAAGTCTGGCACATTATTAGATGTGCTGGTATCTAATCGATTACTAAACGTTCAAGTATTAAATGAGGTATGACATCCACCAAATTTAAAAGATCGTAGAGAATGAAATACAGGTCGAAAGAAATGTTTAATTTTCGAGTTTCAAATAAACTCCGAGTGCGAAAGGTTAAGATAGGACAAAAGAATTGACAAAAAAATTCGCATAATCATAACAACCCGAACGAATTAGAAAAGCAGCGTTCGAAGCCACGCGAATCTCGCACACCGCGACCGCAAAACTCTTCCCTTTGAATCCGCGCTCACCTCAATTCGATGCTCTGGTTCCGCTTGTCATTGATGCTAACAATCACGTCCCTAGGTTTTATGGTGTTGTCCTCGTTGCACTTCGTGGTAGTCACTTTGCCGCACGGCTGTTCCGCGATCTCTTAAAGAAGAGCGGCTGCTCACGCGGTTCCGCGCGCGGACTCTCACCACACGTTGCACCGGGACATCAAAGACATTAATCCAAAAGCCCTCGGACAACAAGTACACCCCCTAAACTCTACGAACAAACGAACCACCTGAAACCGGTCACAACTCGACAAAACCACAGTCAAAAATCGCCCGATCGAACCTCCACGACGACACTGAACCAACAACACTGAGTCTCTTTATGTCTGGACACACGCGACAGTCACGAGGAAGTCCGGCCTTCCTAGACCCCGCACTAATTCAGAACGAACCGCGTCGAACACAAGAGACGACGATCGAAGAGTGGGTTTCGAGCTTCGATCGACGCACGATCGCGAGGCGAGACAGAAAAAAAAACCCGATCGACGAGTGACAGAAAGGATTGTCACACGTGCGACGCTCGGCAAGATGAAGCAGGTGCTCAGCTGATCGAGGATCCAACGGTAGGATCACGCGAAACACGCACGACGGAATCGCGAGCCAGAGGCGGGCAGCAGGCGCGCGTGTATTATTTACCCGCGCGGCGACGTAAACACTCCGCACGAAAGCTCTCGACTGGCTCGGCAGGGATGACCGAGAGAGAGAGCGGGTACAGTTCGGTGTCTCGCGCAAGCAGCTCGGTAACGGAACAGTGCGCAAGCTGTGCTTTTGTGCGGCAGATGCAGCGCCCGGTGGGATCGGCAACCTGACAGTCGCTCGCCTGGCAGTCCAACCTCGTGACCGAGTCTTCCCTAAAACGAACCCGTTCTCGACTTCGAATCAATCCTTTGCCCTTCGATCGATCCGTGGATCCTCCGCTATGCTTCCAGCTGCGTACTCGCGCGACCCGCTCTCGCACCCTCGTCGAATCTACCCGCGCAGCGCTCTCTCGCCCTTGTCCCTATCTGTCGTCAGACCGACTGACTCCGACTGACCGTTCGACCTGTGTGTACCTGCGCCGCGGCAGAGGCGGCCACGGTGGATCGCGAAAAGTAACTGGCGAGCCGACCGACCCCGATTGCCTCGAGTCTGCGCCCTAGCGACATTTCTCGTGTACCGGATATAAAATATAGACGCCAGCTACCGTGTACGTGTACCTACGCGTACCTCTCTCGCGTAGATGCTCGCCAAAGCTTCGCCGTTCTGCTCCATTCTGCTCCATTCCCGCTCATCCTCGAGCCTCAACCTTCTTTACCATCTTCGTAGCGCCGAGCGCGAGAGAAAGATACACCGAGACGCGACACGCAACGAACGTCATTCCCTTCGCTGCCTGCCCCTCGAAAATGAAGAAACTACACCCCGCGTTGTCTACGAATCATTCTCGACTGCCTTTGACGAATACTGTCTTAGTTAGGCTTGTTTGCTTACAGATGGTTTCTTTTATCTACTCCCTTTCTCGTTCAGCAGGTGATACCAGAGATTTTTCTGCTTCTCGGGAGCAGTAACGACGGACAGGTAAGTGTTACGTGATGGTTTTGATGTACGATGTAAAATATTCTATATTCTTTACAAAATATTCTATGTTGTCTGAATTTTAATTATTCTTCTTGTAGTTTCTAATTATTAAAATTTAAGTGAGGTATGTAACATGATATTTGGTCCCCTCAGGGTTTCAAATTCATTTACCAATCTTCTCCCCCCTCTTTCCATTCTCACCGTGGTGTCCTCTCCCCTTGCCCCTACGTCCTGTTGTCGCACGCAAGGTTAGGTGATTCACAATAATACAAGTACTCTTGCTTATACCTGGCCGCACGGTGCGTTCTCTCCTAGGCTCCGTGTTTCACTGACTCTCTAACACAGCGGCCGCGGGCCCTCGGGCCCCCCACCATTGCACCATCAACACCCCGCGCGGCACATCTTTATTTATATGTATAACTGTGTACACCATACTCACTATCGCCTTTTCAGCGGGACCTACTGTTTATGGTGGGTTCAGAACCACCTAAAAATTAAGTGAGGTAATTAAATAATTAAATTAATTGAAACACAGTAAAATCAAGCTGGAAGCTTGTATTCTTTAATTACCATTTTGTTGAAGATGAGTAAGTGTCCCGTGATTTATGGACGGGAGTGTATATACTTCAATAAAAATCATGCTCCATTCATTTTTAATACTCGGCGGTTGTAGTGTTAAACTCAACCAAACATTACCGTATATACAACTTAATATTAGACGGATGAAACAAACGATTGCACGATCGCAGTTCAGTTTTTCGACTCTGTTTCTCAGGTCCGTTTGATCGTACGCGTCGCGGACTCTCGTCGCCGACGCGCCTCTGATTCGTTGTTTTCGTCCTGGTTGTTGTTGTCGTCGTTCGTTCGTAGACGGAAAGCTTTGTACGGATCTGCCTCGGCAAAGAAGACGCTTCGAGGCAACGGGCGTAACGCTCTTGCCGAAGTGCTCGCAGTTTTTTGCGACGCCGACGAAGTCGTTGAATCCGGGTCTCCATTCGGGTTCAACGTTTACAGGTTCAGTTCAAAGTTCAGTTCAGCTCGGCACCGTGCGCAAACGGTTACCTTTCGGTGTTTTTCAAGCTTCTGGCTGCCGCGGGATTATATTTAAGGTGCGGCGAATGTAAATAAAAACAAGTCGATTGACTCAGACCAATCCACAGGATTCCGTTCTCTCTGATGATACCTAGGACCCCATTCCCTACCGGCAGACTCTTCTATTTATGTTGGATCAGTTCGCATCAACCTCTGAAGCGACGTTACAACCTATTTGATAATGTAAACTACCGGGCCAGATTTAGATTATATCTCGGTTAGTCCATGGTTTTGTTGGGATAGGTCGTCTAGCTCCTCTTTGATCCGGGATACGATTAGATTGGGGTTATCAATGGATTAGACCTAATGAGGAGCATCATATGGAGTGTCACCGATGAGTCGGGTTTGGCTTAGGAACCTTGTCTATGGCTGTGTGTACATGTTTGAGGATCTTTGTAGACTCGGGTTTGATGGGAGATTGACGCTTCGGCTGTTTGGCTCCGGGCTGACGTTCTTAACCCTTGGGCATGATTAACCTGAATCAGAAAAGTCACTTTTGTGTCTGGTGATCAGGGTTTATCCATCAGCTTTATTTTAAAATAATTGATCAGTTTTGGAATTGTTAGGGAATAAAATAGAAACTCCACTTAAGAATTTACACGGTCTATAATAACCGCGAGTGTTGTGTCAATGTGACACGGTTTCCCGAAATAAGTTATACTGTTCTGTTGTTTGCAGGTAAACCTGCCCGACACTTCGTGACGTTTATTTTATTCTACGAAACACAAATAAAAAAATCTAAGATGTAAATGTTAACTCATCGATTTAAATAAAAGAATTCTGAAAGAATTCTTGTCTGCATCACTATTGCCTGACTCATGGCAGTGTTGATCTACTTATTCTGACTTGTAGTAGAGACAGAACAATCTAATCTTAATTACTCGATTTTATAAGTGTCAAAAATGTAAATTCCCCTCGTCGGATAGCGTTAAATAAATATTTTATTATCACTAACTTGAATCTCGGTAAACGCAGTCCTGTAATTTATAAATTACAGGGCTGTCACGCTGGTTGCCTGGCACTTTCAGTGTTAAGCCCGGAGTTAGGTTCTTGTGCGACGTTAATGTTACGTTCCGATTATGGGATTGTTTGCTACAACGAGCGTAATTGGCTCTACAACCCTCCTGCATTATAGCATACGTTCGAATATACGCATTTAGGAATAATCCGGTCTCGATCTATGATCTAGAACCGAGCTAGAGCTAAGATTATGTAACTTTCCTAAAAGAATCATTAAAAAGCTAATATAAAGAGAAAGATCGTTGTGAATCGTGAAATAAAAATAATTTCAAAACTATATGTATTTTATAAATCCATTAAATGTTAATTGAAACTCTTTTTTACATCTACTACATTTTCAAAGATACACAAGTGGAAGAAGTGTAACGCCAATTTCTATCTGGGGGATATTTCCACCCCGAAGAACCGAAACTAAGTAAAAACAAATTACCCGATGCATCCTCTCGAGTTAACCTGCAAAGTTTTCAAAAAATCAAACTGTTCCAGGTTGCCGCAACCCGAACTAAAACAGGCACGAGTTATTTACTGATTTTACACACGGTTTCTCGCGGAAGTCTGTTTCAACGAATTCGTCCGTCACGCTCGAAATTCCTGGAGCGCCAGATTTGAAACAGTTTTCCGAAACATTTTTCGCAAATGAGAATTTTTTAGCACGAGAGTGGAGGAGAGAGCGAACGTGGAAATTTCACCAGAGCAAATTGCTAACACGACAAAATATTTAGCACGGCGTTACGAGCCGGACTAATTGCGCGACTATTTTTCTTCGCCCCCAATTCCGCGGATATCAATTTCTTGCTGCGAGTGTCCTGAACCACGCGCGAAGGATTCCTCTTCGAAACGCGGCGCCCGTAATTATGTTCATCGCCGAGTTTAATACACGTATTTGTCGCCGCGTTTAAAACGAAATCCACGAGACTAAATTGTTTTATTCAAAAGTATTATCTACATCGAAGAGATTTATCTTTTTTTTTTTTGTAACGTCACGTGCATATTGAAAATGGATATCATTCCGAAGATTAATGTACGTTTCTACTGTCAAAATTGATTTTCTTTCCTTAAAGAATCATATAAAGGTAAAGTAAAAAATCGATTCACATTAAGGATTTTACTATTTTTGAAGGAATATTATTGATAACTTCATCAACAAATGTCACTTGCATTCAAGTACGAAAAGAACGATAAACCGCATATCTCCTGAAACAAGGAGTTCAAAAAAATATCACAAATATTCCAAGAACGTATTGAACAAGAATTTAGTACATTCCACTTCTGAAATTTTCTGTAGCAAACACTTTCCTAGAAAGTAGCATTATAACTAAAATACGGAGTTTATGCACTCGCAACAAAAATGGGTCGACCAAATGCAAGCCATTCAAAACATACAAAGACTTTCAAAATACTGTTGTATTATTTCCAACTCGCTGAAGTAATTAAAAAAGAAAATACACGTCCATGTAGCTTTTGCATCCTGAACTTCTCGTTTCACATAAAAATCTGTAGTCCAATTATAACAATTATCTTCCACCGACTGTCTGCAGCTTCAAGTATGGAAATGCAACATTAAAAAATGCACAGTACTTTCGAGTTGCTAATACTTCCGACGCATTACAATTTTTAGGAGCAGATACTTCCTGTTTAACTCGAGCTTCTTGCAACCGACGCACTCTTATTTTTGCATAAAGATGCTCAGCTTGGTAATAACAATTCCCGGATAAAATACGACGGCGGGCACAAGAAAAATTCTGAAACACAGCACTATTTTGTTCCACGCGCATCGTCGCGTCGGCGTGTAGGTGTGCGTGTAAGGAAACAGGAAAGTTCTTTGATCAAGGTAAAACACCCTCGAACTTGAGGATCGTTCTATCTTTTAACGAAACGTTGTAACATTACGAAATACTGTAACGAGGCACACCTACGGAATACGTTAACGCATCGGACGTTCATTTCCCCGAGAATGCGTTTCCTTCGGGCCGGCAAACAACGTACTATCGGTGTACGTGCAATGCAAATAGCGCGGGGATCCAATTTGCAAGCGTTACCTTGAACACCACGTGTATCGGCGAGACAGTGGGTCAAATAAAGTTGCACAACGAATCTGGACTAACGTTTTATTTGACGTAGTTACCGGATCACATAAATCCACCGTTTCGCACTCGAATTTTTCACGTGAAACCGAAATCCAAAACTGTGCCCGTCAGCGCCACTCGATAGCAGGCTCTCAAAACGCAATGCAATCTGAAATCTGACACATTTGAGCTCTAATTATTTATTCCACTAAACTCGACCCCGGATTCGAAATGCTCAAATTTCAACGCGTTGATATCTAGTTTTGTTTGGTTAATTACCGCGAATCGAGTTGCATGTTCACCGCGTATAAATTCAATTTTTTTTTAATTTTACAATAACAGGGTCATTAATTAAACTGACTCTCTAATAATGCATCGTTTCCATTGTGCGGTTTTCAAATTTTCCTTTTCAATTAAAAATGTTTACAGTTAACACGAATAGATATTATTTTACGGTAGCCCGTGTATAAGTTGTTACATTTTCCTGATTAAAATAAGTCCAAACATGACATAATTCGATCCAAATTTACCTGTTTAATTCACGATTCATTAGAGCCTCGATTATCCGATCGTAGAGGTTAGTGTCGAGAATTAAAGGAACAAATATGATCCAAAGTGTGTAAAAAAATAACTGAAAAATAAAGAAGTTGGCATTTCAGACTCAAAGTAAAATTAATAATTGCGGTGCAATTGAAGGTGTTAATTCGAGTCACATATACTACTGTAATTTGTTCTAAATACCCGGTACCTTGATTGACTCTTTCGACGGCATCCACAGCGGGACATCGGTCAGCCATTTACACGGTTGCTTTAACATGATCGGCCGGCAGAACGCGCTCGTAATTTTATCGATATTATTCGACGAATTACATCGAGTCTATTACGTCAACGTTACAGTCCGCTGCCCGGTAAAGTGAATGCAAGAGGCCGTTTCTAGCGGGTCATTACATTTCGTTAATGCACGGAATCCCATGCAGAATTCATAGATCGACGAAACGCCCGGGTGTATAACCGAAGCCGAACTCTCTCTCTCTCTCTCTCTCTCTCTCTCTTTCTCTCTCTGAAAAGCGCACAGCCCGTAATTCAACGTTGAATTTCACGCTACTATCGAGCCTTTAAACATTGATCGTCCGGTCACTTATCCTGTACCGTTCGTACCTCGCCGGGTTAACTGCAACAAAATTCGCCATGATATCGCGATTCGTTTATCGAACCGTCGAAAGTTTAATTACATCGAGTCTCCTCCCCTATTGTGCGAATTAAGGAGTCATACTCGAGAAAGAGTGATTTTTGCGAATCTTTTTCGCTAAGACTGTGACTCCGTGTGCGATAAATATTTTTGTGTTTAAAATGGTGGAGCCTGTTAAAAAGGAGCTGTTAATGCATTTTGTAAAAAAAGAATCTTTGGCCAGTTTTTGTTATTTAAAATCCTTATTTTAGAGAACACTCTTAGAGGATATTGAAAAATAATTAAATTTATTCAGATGGAAACAGGAATCAGAAACACGAAACCATGAATTTACTATACAACCAGTGTGCTGTAATTAAATTTCATTAAACTTATTGTAATTATTATCATAATGTATTTGATCGGTTTTAATATAGTTACGGTAATTGCTTAAATGATTGCATATGTTCCTGTCTACAGATTATTTATATGGTTCTATAATGTTTTAAGCATAAAAACATCTCCACGTATGCAGAGTCTCTGTATTATTACTTTTATAAGTAATAAACGAATAAATTTTAATAAAACGCGTATTGTTAAGTATCGTAATAGGTTTTTAAAAACTCAGATGAATTATTAAATTTCTATAAAACAAACGACAGTGAGCGCATTAAACAGTCACTTTTCCAACAATTTTCAGCTCGAACCTAAATCAAATTCGCGAGCCGGATTTTTCTGCAGGCTATAAATTATCAAGTGCGACCACGGCGTCCGCGTAGTTGAATTTCCGAATAGTTACCAATTTTTCACTCTGTTTAGCGTCGCCGACGCCATCGACTGAAATTCTGCAAAGCAAATTTCTGTTTACGAACTATTTTGCAAGAATGTCACTGGTCCGGTAGATTTAATAAATTGTAAAAGTTTAATTCCACGGCGGAGTGAATTTTCCCCGATTGTTTTCGAAGAATCGGGGAACTTCACACCGTTCAACTTACTTTACACGTTATCTAAATTCAGGAGTAAAATTTGCCCTTGCTTATTTGGTGATTACATTTAACTAACATTACTGTTTTTCCGCTTCGGGTAGTTGAGATTGTATTGGAACTATGTTACTATCTTTTAATACACATTGTTTATAAAAAGTGAATATATAGGGTGTCTCAAAATTTCTCCTGTTCGAAACAACTTGCAAATAAATTTGCTGATACAAGAAACATATTAAAATATTAATTTTTTGTTTCTTCTTGAAAATTATAACGATGTAAATTAACAGTTTCTCTGAAGGCTACTTGAGGGTCACTTCGCATAAATTCGTTTCCACATTCGAGGCCCTTAATCCAAAACTGCCAAGAGCTCTTCAAGTCGAGATAACATTAGACATCTAAAAACGTGTTTGCTGGTTTATTTTGTTTGTCGAGTGGCGTGTTGATTCATTCCAAGGGAAAAAACTACGGGGAGAGGGTAATGAATGGCGGCGACCGTCGAGAAATTCGAAGTGAAAACTGCGCTGGCGTGTTTTTCTCTCCGGTTTTTTTGCGGGCGCAGCGCGTTAGGAATATAAAACTCGTGGGCAAAACTTAAAACTTTGATTCCACTTCTAGCCCCTTGAAGTTAAGATTTACTCTCGAACTTGGGGATCTAAAATTGTCAACTTTTCGAGTAGGAGCGAGCACATTCCGCCGCGTTTCCCTTCTCCGTTTCTTTCTCGCGTGCAGCTCTCTTTTTGCGATCCGCGACAAATGTATAGTAATTTTCGCTGGAACTCCCCGTATCGCGTACATTGTCAACAAATTCTGAACGTGGAATAACGTGCTGATGTTTATAAAAAAAATAATACAATTGATACAATAGTTGCAGCAAAGTTGTACAATTTTCTTTATCAGATGTATTTTAATGTGATATTTATGTGAAGATATATATGTGAGATTTAATCGTGTTTATTAGTAAAAATGTTGTAGTACATTCGTCATTTGTAATTCGTTTATAATTACTGTTATTATTAATTACCAAAGAAATCGTACAACTGTACGCAGAATGCATGAGGTTTCTATTTTCCCCGGTTGAACGCGTAACGATATGGATACGAAAAAAGAGTGAAACCGCGAAGCGTTTATTACCCGCAGGGTGATGCAATTAACCTGTACACATTATCGGGCTGCGTGCATTATGCACGATCCACACGCGGAGAAATGTGGCCGGCGATTTGTATTGTAAGCCGTGCACTTTGACGCGTCCCGCCTCGCGCTAATTAAGTAATTGCTGGCTAATGACCGAGCAACGTTCGATGCCGGTATCGGCTCGTTTTACCTCAACAGGTCCAGAAAAATTGATAAATTTCTTTCTGTAAAACTTCCAATTTTACCTAAATCATTTTCAAACTTTATCATTACCGAATTAATTTTCATTCAACATTAGATTTGCACAGATTTCATCTGGGGGTCATTTCATTATTAGAAAAATTAATTATAATAGGTCAATCCTTTCTGAATAAAACAAAAAAAAATATAGCTCAATCAGACAAACAATTCCTGAGATAAAAATTGGTAAGTGAGGCTCGTTTTCGTCAAAATGGGAAAAATCTGCAACCTTCGAAGGCCTGTAATATTTAAACAAATTCTAAACCGGCAAACGGATGACTAAAACCCTCTCCAATTTCGCATGGACTACAACATAGTCCATTTAGAACAAAATCGTCGATGGTAACGTCAAAAAAGTGATCGATTTGGCATGGAATAACCTCTGGCCTAAAATATTTTTATATGGTCTTCCTCATTTTGTCGATAAAAGTAAAAGAATACGAAAAATTGGCTTGCGCAGCAATATTGAATCAGGATATGATCTCGTAGAAGCGTTAGTAGAGCAGAGAGACAGAGGTCCGTTGCAATCAACGGCGTCGATAGCCCGTTCTCACATTCTTTTCGGTTGGCTGTCAGTATTTTCAGCTTGGAACGTGACTTTATCGAATAATTTCTCGGTGCTCGAAGCCGGATTATCACGATGAACGCGTGGAGAGAGAGAGACTGTCTCGTTACGCACGAAGTCTGCTCGATACACGTGCACAAGGCATGACGCATTAGAATGACGCCACGGGTTCACCGGCCAGCAGCAGCAGCAGCAGAGGACGGTTTGGTGAAACGGCAAAGGTGCAAACCTCTCGACGTGTACATCCTGCAGGCATTACCGTTTCCACGTTACGTCATGCACGCGCAATCAGATACGCGTGCAAGAACGTTAATGGCCGATTAATATCCACGCCCGTTTCGCTGTATGCACGCCACCAGCCCGGATCTTTACGACTTAACGAGCCGCGGCTGAAACCCGCGTCGTTTTGCGCGTCGTAGTTCCGCGAATCTGCGAAAATGATACGTGATGTCGGTTACTAAGTGTCCAGGCAACAATTGAGTTATCTCTGCTATCAGTGAATCGCGGCGAATTGCTCCTTTGTTCATTGTAGAAGCGATTCGCGGTCCCCTGGGGCTCGTTTGGCACCTGCGAATTTGCGAATGGTTTATTCTGCGTGCAGATGAAAAATCTCTTCCATAAGTTCTCTAGAGAACAATGACGCAATATTGCTTTTTTAAATTTTTTAATTGATGCAATAAAAAAATGGTTGTTCCGTTTAACCTTAAGATTTAAAGTCAATATTAATTCTTCGGTTTCATCGATCTCCACCAAACCTAGGGTGTAGAATCTCGCTACAATATTCGCGACATATAATTTCTCTATACTTATAGACTTTTATCGCAATAGTTAATGATGAAACATAGTTATCTTAAGTTAAAAGACAGCGCCTCCGTAAGCGAAGAAAACGGCGCACACAGGAGAACAAAGAGTTAATAGAACAATTAGCCGAGGGAAGACGTTGCAGTTTCCATTTCTTTGTTTCAATGCGCGCTGTTCGGCTTGCGGCAGTTAACCGCAACCCGTCCGCACCAGCTTAGAAAACACGCGTTACGGTAAGGCAAGGCAGGACGAGGCAGAGCAAGGCAGAGCAAGGCAAAGCGAGGCAAAGCGAGGCGAATCGAGGCGAGAGAGCACGTCTTTATCTTCTACACCAGTCTTAATCTGTTTCTACTTAACCGAACACACGGCGAGCATTACTCCGAGTGCCTTAACTCACCGGGATTAACTCCGATTCGCCACGTCCCGATACGATTTCGGCAAAGATGGCCGGCGAATTTCAAGCGAGCCCGAACTCCGATCCCCCGAGGAGTCAGCCAGACAACACAAATCGCCTGGAACCTGTCCGATACCGGTACGAAACCGGCGCCGAAACCAGGCCTATAGAACGTCGGCTACCCCTCTTGCCCATCGAATTCCTATGCTCCGTAATCGAAGCTGATCCTACGCCGCTGTCCCGGTTCGATCGACTCGGCCCGTATGGTTTTCGATAAGTCGATCGGATTAGACCCCAAATAGATTCGGACGATTCCGAAACATTCAATTATTCATTCCGATACCCGACGTCCTCGAATTGCGATCATCGATCGTGCTTGTTCGACGATATCTCTCCAACCGAACGTGTCAGCGGTCGATCCAGAAGTCGCGACTAAAATCTTTTAACCCTTTGCAC
Source organism: Lasioglossum morio (assembly GCA_916610235.2). Taxonomy (NCBI): domain Eukaryota; kingdom Metazoa; phylum Arthropoda; class Insecta; order Hymenoptera; family Halictidae; genus Lasioglossum; species Lasioglossum morio. Next base: position 12,721,689 of record OU744334.1, read on the forward strand.
TCGGAGCTATTTTAACTCGAAAATTAAACGTTTCTTCTGACCTACAATATTTCCATTTTCTATGATTTTTTCAATTTGATAAATATGAAATTGATATAATACCTCATACAATACTTAAATGTGTAGTAACTGGTTAAATACCGACATATCTGATAGTGTAAACAATTATTTAAATAATAGTACAGTAATTTTTATCACTCGAGTGCTAATGGTTAAAACAGACAATTTTTAAGTGTTTTTATAAAGGATATTAATGAACTACCTTTTCAAGGACTTATTAGATTAACTGGAATTTGTCTTACATTTCTTAAATTTTTGTTAATAATTGATTCGAGTATTTTCGTTTTCTTTCATGTTAATATCTTAATTAACAACCAAGAATGAATGAAATCTAAATGCATAAACTCCGCAGTCTACCGATGGCATTCCGAGGCACACGCCGTAGAAATCGCAAGGGTGAAAGTGAACTTTCTATGGCGGGGTCCCATAACGAAGGGATTAAACACAAGGCACGTAAACGTTCGGAAGGCCAGCAGTTGTTTCATATATTCCGGTAAGAATGCCAGCGCCGGGTCGTTGGGGAAATAACGCGGGCCGAAATATTTTTGTTCACCGTAGCGTTTATATAAAATTAAGGGACGCAATGGAATGCTCATTAGATCCCGGACGATTCCGTCGTTCCTTTCTCTCCGTGTCTTTTCCCCGTGCGCCGTTCGCTTACCGCCGGGCTTTCTCTCTCTATTTCTACCGGGGAGTTTCAAGTTTATGTTTACCCTAACTTCGGCAAAGAATGTATCAAGTGTGTACTATCCGTCTCGAGAGTTTTACAGTTGCCATGAACCACCGCCGCGGACTCGAAATATTCTGATTAAACGTCGGGGGGAGGGGGGACGCGGCTTCTCCTACGGCAAACAATAAACATTCTAGCTTGATGAAAATTGTATTGTGTACGATGAATTTCTTTCAGGACTTTCGTCCGCGGCCCGTAGCTTATCGCTATAATTAAAAAAGGAGAGAGAGAAAAGTGAGATAGCGAGAGCGAGTTCCACATTCGCACCCAGCGACCGACTGTTCATCACCGTCGGCCATTTTTATCCCGGTGTTTTACCCAGGAATCTTAAAATCTTTATTCCGGAAGAAACTCCCGGCCCACGGTGCTTTTACGAGGCTCGAAACTTCGTAACTTCGGTTTAAGTGAAAATATTGTAATAGATAAAACGGAGGAACAACGCGCTGATTACTTTCTTCTGTTTCCGAAAGAATCGAGCGCGACAAACATTGTTTACTATCTTCGATTGAGACAAACATGTTTGGTATGAAAGCGGATTTGAAGACGTATGCGAATGAATCGGAAAACTGATTGTATGCGTTTACAACACAATTTAGAACAGTAAAAAATTTTAATGAATTTCAGAATATCAATATACAGATTACTTCCATTTTATCAGAGTAATTACCGAGACGAACGATTTTCCATTTAACTCCTGTCGACACGTAACTGTGCATTATAACAAAATGCCAATATTTATAATTATTTACCAATACACAGAGGGTAGTCTAAAAATTAAGCCCAGAATTGTTCGGACACGTTTAATAGTCAGGGCAAAAGAGTATTTCAAACAAAAGATAATTAGAAGGATAATTAGCTTTCCATCAACTACTAATTACGCTATCAAGAAATTAATAAGAGTTTTGCTTTGGAGAAACATCAAAGTCACCTTCATTTTTTAAAATGATACATTAAATCTAGTTTTATATTTTCTGAAACGATCGAATACATATTGCTAGGAGTATAGTCGACGATGTCCGCGCCCCAACGAGCCGTGTCTGACCATTGCTGTCTGTTTCTACTTGGCGTATCACACTGATTCATATTTTCCTAAAAAAAAAAAAACTCATGTAAAAATGTTTCTAACTGTTAAAGCTTCCACGTCAATTACTCAATGTAGATGTTGACGCGCGGGTCACGCGAGTTGACCTTTCCGTAGAAAGCGCAATGGAAAAACACGTCCCCTCAAAAAGGGATGCAACTAAAAAGGAAATAGAACAACATAAAAAAAGTTAATGCATTTTCTGACGCTTAGTTTTCTTCTGTAGCTAAAAGGGTCCAAAATTGAGGTAAAAATGTCGCGTGTCGGTCGGTTTGGTCTCTACGGTGTTAAAATCCGGCGTGTCCTACGGCGAGCGTGTTAGTTCTAATAAAAATACGACGGTACAATGTGGAAGCGATCAATATTCCGCTTTCGGTGTGATGATTACCAGGGAAGCCTTTAGTATCAAGAGCGTCGATTTAAAGTAAAAATTCTCCTTGTGCGGACCGGGTGGGCTATACCGGTGTGTAACGAGCGCGTCGTATACGGTGATTGCATACCAGTTAACGATGTCGTGAAATATTTCACGCCGTCCCTTTTAATACTGCGTGTATAAAGAAAATTTGCTGCCGAACCACCGGAGGGGATGGCCAGCAAAAAGCGATAAATTTGCAACTTTATATTGCACTTTCCACGAAGTTCACCCCCCTGCCGGCTCTATACATATTCGACAGAGGGAGAAAAAATCACCCCTGGCAGCCCCTCATCAATTCATTGACTTTCATAACGTTATCAGTAACGAGCTTATCTGTTCTATGCAGAGAAGTTCGATAACGATGCAACTCTAACCGACCGTAGTTCCGAACATGAAACGTCTTTACGAAGTGTTAGGCGCTGAAATACGCCCGTACGAGTACCAATAAGCGGTTATATGAAATACCTCCGCTATCACGGCCGGGGACGACGACTTTATTACCACCGTAAAAATCCCATCCCCTATCCCCACCCCCTCTCGTAACCCGTTGTACACGGCCGACGTGTAATATGTAGGTCAACGTTTCCGATGGTGATTTAGATATGAGAGGATCTAGCCATTCGGGTCACTCTCGGAGACTTTCGCGAGATAAACACGTTGTCGCGAAAAATCCCCTGCATCCAGGATTTCTATTAGCAACTGTGCGAACAGCAAACTTCAAAACTTTTATACGGCCAAGTAAAATGGAAATACGGGAGTCCGAGCACCGGACACGTAAAGTTTTTTTGAAAATTTATCAAATTATACGTGTCTTCTAAATCTTCTCTTGTTAATGTTTTTCCTCTTTTAATGCATCTTTATCAATCCTCATTTTAAAAAGAGGAATTATATTATATTAAATATACAGGGCTGTCCACTTAAACAGCTTTCTTATTTGTGACGACAAAGGAGTCTAACTTCATGGTCATGTTATTAATATAGTGTAGATCATGCTAGAATATGCGAGAAAAAAAATATACATTTACAAGGAAAAATATGGGTTTAATATTATTATATTAAAAAATTGAAACATAAAATGCTGACGTTATGCAGACCTAAAGGTCCGAGCAATCGGCCCCAGTGAAGAAGAATAGTGCGAGTAAGATTGAGATCGTTAATTCGACTATATATTTTGCTTTCGTTATAACGTAACGGCAATGAAGTAAACACGGTTGAAAAATCGACCGTTGAGTTGTAATTACGAGTACGTTACTACCGCATGGTCCATTCGATTCAGCTACACGTGAATATGAAATTGCATAAAAGCCCTTACCGAGTGAATCAACACGAAAATATTTGATTATCTCCTCGCCATTTGACGCGGCCGGATTCAATCGAGAAACTAGCCCAGAAGTAATCCTGATTATTTATTCACCGTTAATTAGGTTTCGCCCCCTTTGTCCCAGGAACAAGGATGGTAGGGAATGGTAGTAGAGACACGGATGGGATCGAGTCGAGTGTGCTCCAATCTGGAACGTGGCAGCGTTACAAAACCACGCCTGATGTGGCCCCACACGCATAATTGGCAGGTTATTTTGAAAATTCGCGTAATAGAGCGAGCTATCACGGTGTGATGAGATATGAACAGCGTTATAACGAAGACACGTAGAAAGCACGCCGCAATATATCATGCATAACAAGTGACTAGCCTGACTCCGTGCCATGCACGAGCTGTCTAAGGGATGTTATTGCGTCAGACACAATCAGAATCATATTTCTTAGGCGATACGCGAGACACTCGGCTGTCTTGGCTTTCATTTTTAGAACATCGCCGCCGTTCTCGGCCTCGTTCCATCCGGTCGACCAATTTTTCTATATCAATGCGTACACCTCGCTCGAAAAATATTACCCGCGGTCGAACACTGCGGTAGAACCTCGTTTATTGCATGGAATCCCCGTTCTTTGCATACCATCGAGTTCTTCCAAGTTCTGGAACTCGTAGTGGGGATTGGGGACACGCGATTGGTTACCTCTTTCCTTGCAAAATCACCGAGTGAAACTTCTAAATAGTGACAAATGCTCCTAGACTTGACACAATGCGTCGTCATTCGTGTAATTTTTGATTACAAGTGTAGTTCCGCAAAATTTTCGGGATTTCGTAAATCTAGTTAAGCTTCCATTGGGCAGAGAATGCGTGAACAGCTGTCGTCCTTGGAGTCCAGTAATTCGCGAGGTTTAAGGTCCCGCATAAAGGGGCGGGCCCCGTGGGTCGATCTATCCAATAAGCTAAACGATTCGAAGGGGGTTGGATTTTTAGCCGTCGATAAAGGGCGTTGCGCCGTGGCTGTCGCGAGAGGGTGGCGTGCGGGGGCGAGTAACTCCTTTCATATTCAATAATAACGTCACGCGGCAACCCCGGGACGCAACTTTGAATACGTATATAACAAAAGTTCGGAACTTATAAGATGTCAGGAACTTTCTAAGATAATACAACAAGACGCAAACGCGTCGTGGCAGCGGCCGACACTCCGCCCGGGCAACTTTCCCAATTTGCTATCTATGACTGCGACTACGGATTCTAACTCGATACGCGGGGAAACGGGTCGCGGCGCGGGAAGGTAGAAGCGGGGCGTAGACGGGGGACGAGGGGCTGTGCGGCGGGGAGCTTTTAATATTCATTAAATCGCGCCGGGGCCCGTCTTGAACGTCATTTCACGAGCCGCTTCGTTGTCGCATACTGTACGAAACGGTCGCGTCGAACCCGGCAATCCAATTTTCACGGGGCCGCCGCAGCACGCGTACCCCTCGCCCAACACACCCCTCTATCCCTCCGCAAACCCCCTTCAACCCTCCGGAGCAGTATCGCGGAGAAAATAATTTCGAGCGATCAAAGGTTCGCGTTTTTAAAACGATATGCAATCACCCCGGCGAATATCACGCCGGCTAGATTTTAGGAAGATTTTATGAAACGTTTACCGGCCCCCGGAGTGCGCGAAACAACCTCCGGCTCCTGAAAATATTATTTGCTAGCCAGCTTTTCCACCCTCTCGCTACTTTTCCCTCTCATTTTCTCTGTCGACGCGAAATTAGCTCCGCGTCGCGCGTCCTTCTTTTTGCGCGATGGATTTAGGTATTTCCAGCAAACATGGTTCGTTTTTGATTAATTTAATGTACGCTTTTCAGGCAACAAACATAACGATGTGAAAAATGGATGAAAGCTTTCGGAATTCCTATTTCCAAAAAATAGAAACCGAAGCAAGTCGAGACGAGATCGACATAAAATTGTTCGGATCGTCCAGAAATAATAAAGGAACGTTCCTGGAACGACTTGGCTGACAAAAATCTGATAAATATGTGAAACCGTCACGAAGACAGGGCATAAGCTGTTCAGCAAACGAAAATCGTTCCAATTCAATAAACATGACAGAGGAACTAGTCGGAATGACTTTGTTGACACGCGACCGTCCCCGATTAATCAGGAGCACGCAACTACAGGGAAAGTATCATTTTTAACAATACCGCAGCACAGCACACCATGAATGCATAAAGCAACCGGGCCGCACCATGAAATTTTCATAACTCACGCCACTTGCCGTGAATTTATGCTCACCCTGGCCGCATTGCCGACATTACCCCCCTAGCGTTGCGCGACATTTTATCCAACATTTATGATCACTATAAGCTAAGATCGTTGGTCGGTCTCCCCCTCCCGTTCCACCTCTACCCCCCTTGTGCTCGTATTTTTCATCATTATCGACTAATAGGGCTATAAGTCTTGCTACGACACAAATGAAATAGCACGTATCCTTATAATGATCAACTGGGCCACGATATGTCCGACAATTTCGCTCCCGTAACGAGAGGGTCAGACTTATGGTCTCTGCAGGACTCTATTGGCCATCCAAGGTCACGCCCGTCCCCAAAAAAATTTACAAATGGACCTATAACAAGTCAAAGCTTCAATCTGGAATAATGGGACCAGCTTCGAGCGATCATTGCTCCTCGAAAAATAATTTTCAGAAGAACATGTCAATGATCAAACATTAATGAATCCATAATACGACGGTTAAAAGATTTCAAGGTAATATAAAGTTACAGCTGATTCATTTTGAGAGCCCAAAACGAGTTAGCACATCTAATATACGTGAATATCGCTCGCAACAAATCGCGCTGGGTGAACGTTCGATTGGAAACGAATATCCATTAATGCATTGATTAAAGTAAATGACCGAATCCCAAGGATTTGTTTTACTTCTGCGGCTGATTTGCTCGCAGCATTGTTATGGTAACGGACGAGGGTATAATGTACCTACTAATTGAATAACAAAATACAGCTGTAATATTCAATTTAATTTAATATCGCAGGAAAATGATCAGCCCCGTTTATGCTAACGAATGCAACGTGCTGTTACATTTCGCGCTGCTCGATTTCGTAGTAACCACTCCCTGATGACGTTGCGCTTTCGTCGGCTCGTGTTGCTTCAACGGTTGCACGGTTGCATTTATCCGCCGCGTTTTCAAATGGAGGCTAAAATAATAAGTGCGCACGTCTGTGGATAACCCGGAGCTCGTATATCTTCGCGGCGCATAACTCCACGTATCTGCATTTCATTAATTTTCATATTTAACCTTCGGTGCGTTCAACGTGTTTTATCAAGCCCTGCACCCGCGGAAGAAACCTCAGAAATGTAAGAAATTTTCGCGTGGATGGACTGTGAATTTTTATGGAACCTTAAGAATTGTCTAAGAATTTCAACGAATTCTTTAGATATTTTCATTCTTTTCGATTTAGTAGATTCTTTTAGAAGAGACTTGTTTGTCTCTCGTGTGTAGAAAGGTTAAAGGTGGAGGTATAGTCGATACAAAAACGGGTAATGTGAAATTAATATTGTTTTGAAACTCGCTGAAACATTTATCGGGGTAGTGAGCATTTATGTAATCCATGTTTCTGTTATCAGTAAGTCCTCAAAAATGTTCATTTGCATAACGATCCGCAGTACAATCGTAAATTCGCTGCACAGACGACAGCGAACACGTGACGATAAAGCAACTGTACTTTATACAAGTTAATGAGACTATTTAATAATAACGTTTATTTAATTAAAGCCAACATAAAATGCACATACGTTCCACGTTTGATCGTGTATCGCTACACAAAGAGTTCGTGATATAAGCGCTTTTGCTATTGGAAAGAAATTAAGTGATATAGATAGAAAATGTTTCATACAATTGTACGCAGCTGCAGTGCATAAAAATGTTTGAAAAATGATACTCTATAAAATTCTGTACAATGCAGTACCACTTTACATTGTTGTTAATGCATTATTTACAACTTTATATAAATTCAGATCTTTTTACGTGTATTAAAGTTTGCATTAACATACACAATAAAATAGTTACGTGGTACATGTTGAATGATATTCGAAATACTTTCATTACACAGTGCTTTCACGTGGACAGACATTATTCAAATTCAGAAATACATTCTGGTCGAAAAACAGCCCCGACAATGCATTTCGCAGAATAAATGCATTTTCGATTTCCATAATACCATGCTACCAAAAAATATTAACATGGCGGGAGGTAAGTGATTGATCAATGGTTTTTTGTTTGACAGTTTGTAGTACAAATACCCGTAGCAATTTATCAGTAGGTAGGCATAATGTTTTAATGAATTTAGTGGAAATTTCATTCCGATATCTCTTATGGTTGAAGAGTTATAGTAAAATGTGTTACGATTCCGTGTGATAACTGTAGAAAATATATTTTAAGAGTATCAATTCCTTATTGTATCCATTCCTTATTCAATAGTATATTTTAAAGATTGTACAATAAATATATATTTTTACAGACGCAATGCAAATACATCTTGAAAAGGATTCAAACTAGAATCGGAACGTCGATGATTATTTTATAATTTGCAAAATTGTTCTTTGATTTCTCAATAGTAACACTGTCCAACAACAAAAATATAATTGTTGGATGGACCTTATTGAGTTTTTCGCGCTGATTTCAAATCTGGTCTTAATTTTTCTCCTACACGCACAGTTTTTGAGAAACATGAGTTTGAAAAACATGTTAAACATGTTTAAACAATCGTTCAAGACGGGGAGACACCACTTTTGCACCATTTTTTGATGATATTTTTTACTTTATCTGAAAAATTAAGGGTCTATAAGATCCACCCAACAGTTATATGGAAACATGAAAAAGTTGAAATTTGTTGGACAGTATAATTGATCGAACCGTAGCGCCGAGAACATTAAACTTTTATCCATTACTGAATCTGATACTGAACGGACCTATAAATTGGTTATATAGATTGTCTCTCTCTAAAAACTCGTTTTCTTTCTAAGTGTCGCCTCTTTTTGTATCCCTACTCTTTGCGGAGGGGTTTAATAGTAGCAGTAGGAAGTCTGGCGCCGTCTAATCGTCAGAAACAATGGCGTCGGATAGGCTGGTGGTGCGGAGCCGATATCCTGTCTGAGCGTGGAGGCAGCAGCGGGCTGCGACCGCAAAACGTGGCTCAGGCCCAGGCGGCTAGAGATCCGGCGTATAACTGCTCGCTTTGACAAGTTTACGGCGTTTAACGGGATGCAAATGCCGTCGACTGAGGGGGTGGTAGGCGCGTTCTCGCTTGCCGGCGATAAAGAGTGGAATACACGGGGATAAAGCGGAGGGCGAAGGGGAAAACCGACGTAATTACACGGCGTACGGTAATCCTCGTACAACAACGAGGACCAGGCCGCAGACCGGCGAGCCCTCGGAACGGGTGTCGGCTACGGGACTGGCCAAATGCCAGCTGCTAGACGCTAGAAGTAGTGTTTTCGGCCGGCAACTATATCGGCCCCGACGACTATACCCCACGTCCCCATGCACCCGGTGCGTGTGCATACATCGCAGACAAGGGGAACGCACGGTACTAACGACCACCAGTTGCCTGCTCTTCGCGACCAACGGCCCAACGGAATGGTGTGTCACTGAGCGGATACTTGCCGAAATAAATACGGCTTTGCCACCCCCCGGAATGGATATAGACAGCCGTCGACGGGATCCCGGGATCGTTCGGTTCACAGGAGAATCACCCGTTAACGAGGTGTAAGTTGAAGTCGAGGTAAAATTTCAGTGAATGACTCTAAGAACATTTTTAAACATATTTTCAATTATTTTGGAGAAAGTTTGTACCAATGTCTTGCTATATCTTACGTTACCCTGCCAGTGAGGGGCATTTTTAAAAAAGGCTAAGGGGTTACATGAAAATTGATTTATTCTTTCAATGTTAAATTCGTTTGATGTTACTCATTTTTGTCATAAATACATAAAGGCAGCAATCTTGTAAGCAATCGAAAAAATTGCAACTTTTCAGATTGGTTATCTTTAAAAGAAGTACGTGATTTGATCTGGTTAATTTTTGGTAGCCGATTGTTCAGCAGTGATCGTGTTAAATATTGATACCATAACCAGTAGCTACGTTTATAGACAACCGCCGACAGAATTCCACGATTGTTCAGTTTAGAGGAGAATGACCAGGGCCCGGTTAACGAGACAGCCAACGAGTGAGAACGATTCGCCTCGGACAGTGGAATTCGCTACTTTGTTGGCTCTGGAAACCGAGGTTCTCGATCGTGTTGGGGAAACTTGTCTGTCTTCATAGATCCCCGAAATGGTTTCGCTTTCTTGCTGGCTCGGATTCTCCGATTTACAGTTTTCATGTCTCTGTTTCAACCGTTAGTTCCTTGTGTGTACGTACACTGAAACCGATATTAATCCTCGTTTCTTCCGCAGATTGAAAATTCACATAATAGTACAGTAGTAGTCTTCTATATAATAAAAATGAAATGCTGTTCGTTGGTCACGACATCACGTGAGAACGGCTGGACCGATTTGGATAATTTTTTTTTTTAATGTACGTTGTAGTCCGAATCAGGTTTTTAGCGTAAAAAAAATTGGATAAGTTGGAAAAATAGAAAATTCGGGAAAAACTAAAAGTGATTTCTGAATCATATTTTAATACAACAAAAAAAACGAATGTCGCAGCTTTTAATCAATATTTCAATAGAAAGTTGCATTATTGACGTCTTAAGGTTTTTAGGGAAAGAAAAATTAGAAAAGTTGCCTGGAAAAATGGAAAATTCGGGGGAAAATGGAAGTGCTTTTTTCTATGGGATTTTTGTATAAACTCAAGACGATAACTCACGATTTGAACAATGGATATGCGTACGTAGAACGATCTCAAAACAAAATTGAATTTTGGACAGGACAACGTCTGTCGGGTCAGCTAGTAATCACATAAAATTAAACAAGAAGACTCGATCAAAAATTGTCCAACGAAAGAGTTCAAGCTACGTCGGACAGAAGATAAAAATGGCGTGTGTTTCTTGGTGTTCACAGGAACATGGCCGTCTACAGCTCCACGGAATAAATTGAACCGCGTTCTCGCATGCTTATCTGCCGTTACACGGCTGCCGCGGGAATAATTACTTGAACTGTAATTTTTACAACGGGCCAGTGCCGCACGGCAATACGTATCAGCACGCGTATAAATTGAAACTGCAAAAGGGGTGCACGGGAAATTTTCATTTCGTTCAACCGCGGGCCAAGAATTATTTTCCAGACGCTATCGTCGAGACCGAGCGTTGTAAATCGCGATCAAGTTTCAACGCGGTTAGACACATCCGCCCGGCTATGGCGACACCATGCTTTCGAAAGGTCTATCTCCCGGCTTAATGAGCAGTGAAACGAGACACTCGCCGTTAATGAAATCAATGTGTGCCCCGTAAGTACCCACTAAAAATCATACAGGCCATTTAACACCGGCGGATAAACTGCCCCGGCGATACACTGCTCCGATAATGCCGCCCTCGCCGTTTGATCGGTACCGCGGCTTGTGTCTGAACCTAATTTAATTAGCACACTGCCGATATTATGAAAAAATATCACTGTGCCAAACGCGAAATAGAAGATACAATATTTCATGGTGAATTGAATAGAAATGCATCACGGAAGACTGTCGAACAAAATCAGCAATTTTCTAGCCGAATTGCAACAAAAAAAAACTAGAGTGAAATATAAAATACCATTTCACAAAAGATTATAGAACATTTTATTTCATCTAAAAAGGAAGAAATAACATTCATACTTGTTAGATTTTGTACAAATCTTCATCGTGAGTCTGACTGGTAAAATACGGCAAGGGGTTAATATTTTGCACTAACATTAAACAAGACATTAAACAATTTGCAACGACATCAACGAGTCTAAATAAAGTTTGAAAAACATGTTCGAAGAAATGGATAAACTACTTAAGTCCGTATTCCAAGTGTTTTCGATAGTAATTGTTTTGTTTTAGTTCCGTTCGAAGTCCGCGGCGCGGGCGCAGCTCGATATTACAAGTCAAGGGGTTAACAGAGCCAACACAAATAGTTGACAACTGAAGTTAGCCGCCGGAAGATAAGAAGTTAGCTGAAGCCTTTGGAAAGCTCGGCCCAAATGGATCCAAACGCCGCGCCGGCATTCAAAGGTTTACGCTCTAACGTTCGACTATAGCCGAGCTCCGCTCTGTAGTATGTCCATTCATTGCGGGTATTCGATTCTTTAGAGCACGTTCTGTCAGAATTTATTCTCCTCGACTGTGGGGATTCAACGATGTTCTCTCGCACACATCTGCCGAGTTATTGGAGACTTGGACGAGCCCCAAACCATTGCTTCTTCCTAAATTCTTACATTTCAAGAGCATATCGGGAAATTAACTCCTGCGGAAACATGACGCTCGCATTGGACTTGTGACAATCACGTCCTGAAATTTTCTTGGTGTTTCATTTCATAGCTCGTGTATACATATACCTTTTTTTTTTTTTTTTTGTTTAAGGGCGGTGGGGGAATCCACTTATGGACACCCTCCCCTACGTTGTTGTTCGGGGAGGGTAGTGTGGGGCTCGGCTCCCCCCTCAGCTGTTATTGGGGGGATTATCATTAGCTAAAACTATTCTACCGCCATACCCACTAAACCCCCACCGCCCAGGTCTTCCAAGACCTTTCTCTCCTCCTAATATGTCATGTTACCCCCACCATCGAACCGCTATTCGCATTACTTGATGGTGGGGGTATTACATGATCTCCGGCCACGCTTGTTCTTTGCCGTTAGTGTATACATATACCTTGTATTGCTAAGCATAATCGTGGTAGAGCGATTTGACGAGTAGAGTGAAAAGGGTTCGTAAAGGGAATAATTGATTTCGCATCTCCCTAGGAGTCGCGGTACGTGACTATCGATTGGCCGTGCTTCGGCGACCTAATTGAGTGCTCTATTTCCGAAGTGCGATTATCGTAGTAACAGGTAAGGGCACGGTGTACATCAGTGTGTGCGGGGAAGATTAGAATTTCGCTTGCACGGCCAGCATCGGGGACAGCCATTCCTCGGGTTTTATTTCCATCGTAGCTCCTAACGAGATATTGATACAGCAACGTGAATGGAGAGAGAGAGAGAGACAGACCAGTTGTAACTTTCTGCCAGGCGGATCTCTCACATATAGACTTCGTCCGCAGTCACTCGTCGTTACGCGGAGGATGGGCTCGGTAAATCCACGTTAGTATGTGCGGAGGGTTGCGAGTGTAGCCTGTGTGTAACCACCCTTCTTGTTCTCGAGCATCGTCCATAACGTCGTTCCAGAGTTCCACGACAAGCCGTCGTACGACTTGAAAATTTATTATCGAGATGCCGGGAAAAAGCGAATACGAGTCTTCCGATCGGTGTCTTCCTATCCCACGATCCTTCCGCGGCTGAGAAACATACTAACGTATTACTGCCGGCTGACCCGAACCCTAAATCCCTTCCGATAGTCACCATTCGAACACATCCAACCTGCTTCTGGAGGAACAAGAAGGCACGCAGCAAATAGCATAGTGTTTAGTCAATTATCTTGGAAACCTCCATAGCGAGCCTTGATCGAGCTTGTCACTAGATATCAATCGTATAAAATTCGTAGTATACAAAGATCCCAGTAATTTTGCTCGTACGTAACCGCAACGCAATTTGAGAGATGCATCTGAAAATATTTAACGCACTAAGCTGCGTCGTTCGAAAGTTCGGATTAGGTTTTGTTCGATTTCCCATTGTACAGCCGAAGCGCGAATTAATCCATTTTGCAGTATTGTTCTGGTTTTTCGATAATCGCCCATCAAAACGCTTTCGGTATTGATTTCGCGCTGCATTTTGAGCATGTGTATTGTACCACGTTTTGGTACCTAGAATTTCAATGAATTAAGCAAACAAACGACTATCTGTCGCTGTTTATGAAATCCAGAACAAATTCTGATTTACGAGAGTCGAACTGTTGTTCTTCTTTTATTTATCCTGCCAAGAGAATACCAGAAGCGACGAATCGTCCGCTGTCATTGCGCACAGACGACTGATTCTATTATTTGTCAATTATGTAGCAAGAGACGAGATGGATTCCCGTAGGAATGCAGGTCTTAGTGGTCTGAATATTGACTGCTCCTTTGATACGCAGCCACTAAGCCACGCATAAACAGATCCGACATCATTGGCTCCGCTATTTCGAGAAGCGTTCCCCTGTCTCGTGCTGTCCCTTCAATCTAATCTTGTCACCTCCCCGCACCGTATTTGCTCGTATTATTGAGAACGCAGTTGCCATGATTCCATAAACCGAGTGGCAATCTTCAGAACTTCTTTTCTTTCTACGTCCTTCTTGCATCGAAACACTTCGCATATTTGCACAATTGTACACATAATTATTAAAATGGTCTAAATCATGTATTTCTAGTTTCGAGATGTTTAAAGGATCACATATTCATTGTTAACAAAGGAAGTTACAGATGTGACATCAAAATAAAAATTTCCTACCTGAAATTTATTTTCTCTCGTAATCTGTTTAATAGGTGGAGAAATGGATTAAATCGACACAAGGGACACTCGAAGGTGAGAATAGAAATGGTTAAATCATAAAGCCACCGTTTAATATTTCCATAGTTTGCTGAAGATGCGTGTTCCATTAACAGCGACTGGGTTAAATAATTCTGGAACTCGGTGCTGGATCCCGGTGGCAAGCAGTTCTCGAGTTATCGATTATCCATCGAATCTCTCGAGTTGTTTCGTCAATGGGAACGCGTGGCTCTGCCTATGAAGATCGTCTCCGGCTGATGGATGATCCGTAGCTGCATTTAAGCGACGTTATATACAAGCCGGCTTTACGAGGGCTCAGACCTCGGTTGCGTGCACGGCATAAGAACAAATTTCCCGTTGTACCGGGAGGCACGCGTTGAATTCCTCGCGTAACGACGACATTTTATGGACGATTTTATTTGTTCACCCCGTATGAACACATTTCCATGGACGTATTTATTATATTCCCCGATATCGCGTACCAGCCATAAAATGCGCACTCGTTAGGGATTCAGAACGTTCGTTCGAGCCTCCTTTTCTTTCCTTTATCCCCTTCCTCGCTCCCTCTTTCTCTTTCGATCTCGTTCCTTGTAACAAGTGCATCGAGGACGGCACGCTTAATTAATGCTCGCATGTCAACGAAAACAATGGCTCTCGCCCGTCTCGTTGAGCTGTCATTACGCGTCGCGATGTTTAAATTTTCAGCGGCTCTGCGCGCGATGCTATCAATGATCGTGACACCCGGGTGTTAGTGTCGTCCGCGTGAAAACAGAATTATTTTACATTTTATACCGGCGGCAGTGTGTCAGTCCTGCTATCTAATCTTCCGTGTGGGCGTGACACACAACACCGAAAGCTTTGAATCACTCTAAGAATCAATGCATACACGCGTCGTTATTGTTGTGGGCGTTTTGTTGTACCTAGACTGTCCACAGAGGCAACACATAAAAATTTATAATATTCTAGACGCTATTCGTTCGAACATCTGCTTTTACCGCTGTCGATTATGTTGATGCATCAAATAAATTATTCAATGGAAAGTGTAAGATTTGCATTAGGAATATGTTATACGATTCGAATGCAACTCGTTTCAAAACTAGTGGGAAGAGTTTGTACGAATTGTTTGTTGCAAGCATGAAACTCGACCAATGGTAAATAGATATCGAGTGAACAAACACACGGGAAAAGACGCGACGTAAATATTTATTATGAAAGCGAATCAACCATTTTCACCCCATCAGTAACGATATAGTATAATGGGGATGAAAGGGAAAGGCAAAGGGACACATACGGGGAATTTGCACACCATTATTTGCCGGGATCGTGTATGCACACGATTAAGGGATTCTCTGAAGTTTTATTTCCTCGTATTCCCGGTGATCGCGAAACTTTTCATTCTATGTGGCTGAAAATGATTTAGTTTGAAGGAGTACGTACAAATTAGTCGATGCATGTATTCATAAAACTGTTGGAATCAATTGCGATATTTTTATCATAATTTATGAGAATTTATTTCTGCGTAGAACGAGAGACGAGAGATAACTTGTAGTTCATTTATTATGGAATAACTGATCCGGAGAAAGACAACGAGATGTGGTGGATATATTATTTCAATTAAGTAATGAATATGGATGTGCTGCCCTCGTTGGATCCGAAATCGCAACGATGACCATGTGACTACTTTATGCTCTGCTGGAAAACAGTATCCTTGTACCATGCGTCGAATAACAGACGAAATCACTATCATAAATTGCATTCTTTCTTTTTTATAGACAATAACGATTCCATTGGGGACACATTGATAAATGTGTATTTATAGATTATTATATTTTGCAGTCTCTTTCTGTTCGGCAACAGTACAAAATCACAATGAATTAAACAATGAACTACTTTGGCATGGTCTTAAATACAATATACGTTAGCCAAGTAGTTTCAATGAAATCAATAGGTATCTATCTTTAAATAAATGCTTGATTTTACGAATAGCTTACGACAAATTAACTTGTCCAATTAAGACTAATTAATGATGCTTATTTAACATGTATATGACTACTAGACTGCGAATCTTTATGAAGAATAGAAAATGTTCGTATCGAGTACAGAACACAGAAGCCAAATAAAAATTGTATTCTTCTTTTAAATATCCTATTTTGCTGAAACTGATACATTAATGTCTTTAAATAATTTTAACATGTCCACATAAAATCCGCAGTCTGGTGATTACATATTGGCGTAAGAAAATGACAGATATATAATGTACGACGATACGAATTAAGTTATAAAAAAGTCATTACAAAAAAGTACATGTGATGCTAATCAATGAATTTCTGTTGTTCTACTGGCGTAAGCACCAGGCTCTTCCTCTTCTTTTAGTCTCCTTAGTCTTTGTAGCTCAGCACTTCTTGCTCTATGAATAAAAATGTTTATTTTTAAGACAATGTTATTCTGCACAAAAAAATTTCATGGTTTAGAAATTTCGTTTAGTACAATACCTGGACCGTTCTAACTCCTCTTCTCGCTCTTTCTTTTGTTTCTTAAAGAATCTGACTGCCACGAGAACTATTAGGAGTATAATCGGTATTATGCAGACAAGTATTATACCAGTTGTAATACCAGCCTGACGTGAGCTGTATTCCTGTTGACCTGTGATTTTTAACGAAATCGACGGCATTAATATACGCAAGAAATAAAACCGATAAACAAGTTAATAATTCCAGTAGTCTGGTGAGCTGAGTTCAAGTATGCAGACATATACATACGAAGTACGTATATAGTTGTGTAAATTGTGTGCTCATAACGTTGTCTAGTTATGAGAATAAATAAATAAGAAGGGATGGAGGTGACGGGATAGAAGTAACAGAAAGCGATGACAATAATTCTGGTGGAAATTTCCATTCCACTGAAACAGTATCAAACAACATTCCAAACATTTACTCGAGTGTTGCAACGAATGCGTGTGGAATAGAAATTTCCTGAGTAATTTGAAGGTATAAAAAAGAAATCGTTTATTGAACTGTGCTCTTACATTAGTTACCAAGCATCTCGTACAATTGTGCTGTATCGAATGTTATCATTAAATTTGTAAATTGTACTTCGTTTTAGCGCGCTCGAAATATGCTCTTACACTTTTCGTCAACGCGAAACTGATCTCTGATTCAACGGTACGATATTCAATTCATGTTCCGACACATTTCTATTCCACAGCAACAACAAAAGCAATTTACACACATGGTAAAGGAGCTATTCTCCACGATGGGGATGCGTTTTGCAAATCATGCTCGTCACGCGCGCGATTTAATCTCGAAAATCGAAGAGGAAAATGTATATATAAATACTTGTCATGAAAGGTACTTGCGGTGATTTCGATGCGTAAGTGATACACTTCTGGGTGTGAGAAAAATACTATAAGCACTATTAAAAAATGTCTATATTGTACCGAAAACGATTTTAAAAAAGACGCTTCTGCGTTAGCCATCTTTAGTCCGTCACAATGCATAATTCTACTATGCATACTGGCGTAAACTCTATTGTATTACGTTGTTGCATATGAAATGTCCGATTCCAGAATGCAAATGTTATGAAGAGTTCACGAAATACTAGTCTGCTTGTTTATTACATACTATTTTAAGATCTTCAATTTTGTCTATGTTCACGAATGAAAGGTCGCCCCATTGAAAAGTTAAACTCGAATGACTGAGATCGACTAACAGCCTCTAATTTGATTTAAACGTCGCTCTCTTTGGTGGGACTGCCAGGTTTCCTAATCGAGTCTGCGGTGCTCTTTTCCGAGTCTGTCGGGGACTGGGGCTCTTTAAGGTCCCAGTCTTTTTCCTCGAACTCGATATCCGGCTTATCCGGCAGGGGCTCGTGCGTACGGTAGACTTTTTCATAGCTATGCCTCTTTTTGCTAGCGGTGGTTGCTGTGCTAATGTCGCTATCCGGCGAAATTGGTCTGCCGAACGTCTTCAACGGCGTGCTCTGTCTCAACAACGTTGAATCGTCGATGGCAGAGCCGCGTTCCGAATAACGCCACGACTTATCCGAGCTTTCTTTCGCCTGGTTCTTTCGAATGAAGAAAAATGCACCTGCGATACATGCGACTGTAGGGATTAACACGATGCAAATAATACCCATCGTCGTCCATGCTGTACGCTGGGTATACTCGACCTCACCTATAGTTGTGTAACACCAAACACCTTTTATTTCACACTCCGTCACTATGACATCCGTGATAATGGTCCGATTGAATCGAGAACTTTGGCGAGATTGTGAGGCTTGAGAGATGGTTGTTGCGGAGAATGATAGGAGTGCGAAAATGGGAATAGCGATAGTAGAAGGTAGAATTGCGGTAGGTGTTCCATGTGCGAATGCGATGTGGCAGTCTACGCTGCTCAAAGTAATTCGTCCGCTAAGTCGCTTGTTATATTATGTACAGAACTTTCATGAAAATGGTGAGAGGCCACCTGATAAAGTTTTCAAGCTTCTGCTGTAATTTAGCATCTCGAAACTAGTACCTTGGACAGCGTATTGAAAGAATGTTTCATATGATAGTATTAGGTCAGTGGTCGGCAAGTATTGAATTTAAACAGGACAGTCTTTTGCAATGATGAATGAAAAACCGCATTGACAATAGTACCTCCTCGAGATTGTGGAAACCTATTGATACGAAAAACGGCCGAAAAGTGCAAACCTTGCTGACCACTGTATTAAGTCGTTCAAGTACTCACGCAGACATTCCGTGTACCCATATTCTGGCACATCCCATCGTCCATCGGGCGTGCAGACTCGTCTTTGATCGCCCACAAGTATGAAGTCCTGGTTGCACTCGAAGGTTACCTTTGTGCCAGGTGTGAAGAAGAAGTTACTCTTACGACCGAACCGGGGTGTCTCCAATACACCGCACGAAATCACTGTAACCGAAAGAAGATAGTAGTAAACATTGTGTTACTCTTCAATTTAGTATCTCTAAATCAAAATATATCCAAATCCTGGCATCCTGAACATCTTACCTTGTTCGTCTTCGTTGGTGTACCTGATCTGCGAGTACGAGTCGTAATAATTCTTGGTGAAGTGCGCCAGATCCCTGTTCAACGACATCGCGTAATCATATTGGCATTGATAAGAATCTGAACAGAGATCGTGGGCTTGCTGGATATCGTACGATCTGTAAAAACGCGAGACAACTTATTTCTCTGAACCTATCCCTGTCGATTGAATAATTTATCGCTTCGATGCGACGCTGTAGCTACCTGTTACTCGGCACGAAATCTTCAGGTTGCTTCCGCCACTCAGGCGCGAACGTTCTGTTCGCATAGTAGCTCGCAGTTCTTCCGAATTCTCTAGTGAACAGTGTACCACCCACCAAGTCGTTCTCCTTGTCCTCCAGCATCCATTTCACCGCGAAATCTTTGTGCAGAGCTTCGAAGTGGTTCAAATTCCCTGAGCCCACTATTGTACCGTCAGGACCCATTAAATCGTCCGTCATATCGTTGTTCCATTTGCCGAAGAGGCCTTTGGTCTTGTTCTGGAAAAGATCAAGATACTTTGTTGAAACTGTCTCTTTAACATTCAGCTACTCGCACTCTATTTTCCGCGTAACTGTTCACATGGAACATTAGATGACTCAACACAAATACATCTTTATTGAGTAAAATAACTACTTCAATGCAAAATCAATACTTGAAACAGTAAATTTAATATTTTCGAACCATACCAAGTAGGTCCAAGGTAGATAGACTCTAGCCGACATGAATCCCTCGTTTTCGATCACTTCCACGCCTGCACCGGTGTCGAACATGATGATCACTTCGCTCTGGTTCAAGATGTACGTCGGCGTGTAGACTACAACCCCGGGGAAGTGTTGGAATTTCAAGGACGGTCTGTCGAAGTATACTCGTCGTTTGTCCGCGAAAACGTCCAGCCGATATCTCCATTGGGCGTGCTTCGGTCTCAAACGAACTTCAATGGGTACGGAGTTGTTGCCCCTTGCTGTGAACCGAATCAGAACGTCCACGCGTTTGAATAATCTTGTTACTCGTCAAGGGAAACAGGGTCAAAAACGTCCTTCAGTCGATTTTGACGATGTGAAGAGCGTTTTTAATCCCTATAATCGGCTACACCATTTGCATCGGTTACCTGCAATGGAGGTCAATTGCGTAGCCCTGACTTCCCCGTGAATATTATCCGGCAGCTGTTCAAATCTGCCTTGCACATCGAGCTTATCCTTCGCGTGGTTCACCCGGAGCAGAACGAATTCTCCCTTTCCGTTGAAGGTGTACTGTAAATTATCGAACGTGACGATGTGGGGGTCTCCGAACACAGTCGCCACCGCTGGGGATTGATAAGCCACGCAATCCTGCGTCGGTCGTCTCTCGTATCTGAAGGTTTCGCAACCGACAGAGTGTTCCTCTTGCCACTTGCAGCACAGGTAAATCGGTATCACGTCGTGGTGCCAGTGAGACAGGGTTGGAACCTTGTTAGCCTCGTCCCACGGATAGTATCCCAGATTATGGGATCGGTGTGGTCTCGAACCCCATTGCTGATCATACGTCAGCATCAGGTACCCGTATTTGTCGTAACAGCATTGTTGCTCGGACCCGTCCATACTACGGTTCATACAGAAACATTGGACTAATACTTTAGCTACATCGAATGCACATGCAACCAACATATTCGCTTAGGGTACAGATATAGCGGTGAAGATTAATGTAATTAAAGATAAAGGCATAAAGATCCGCAGTCTAGTCATCACAAACAGAAGAGATATTTAGAGGAGATATTGGACCACCCTGTATAGTGTAGCGGTGCACATAGAAACAAAAATCACCGCTCCACTATATTCTCGTACTTAGTTTCGTGTACCTTGGTGAGCCAGTCCTCACGCAATGGTGGGCGTGTTGGTTGTAGAGACAGTCCAAATTCGAGTCCTTGTCGCAGTCATAATCCGGAAGGAAGCGTCCTTTGTCGTTCAAAGCGTGTTTTAGTGTGCAAGGGCACAGAGCTATCTCCGCAGCGAAATTCTTCAAGTATCTATCGTTCATGATCCATTTGTTGCAAAGCGATTGCGGCCATTTTACACCTAGCATACGCTCCCACTGCCAGCCGAAGTACCAGCCCAGCGGAATTGGTCTACTCCATAGAGTCCTGTGAACAATTAACACATCGTTGAGCATGTTTAAATTCTCCAAACGAAAGAATATTTTCCAAATACAAGTCACGCACGGTGTGATGTTGATGAGAGAAGTCTGTTGCGGATCGGTCAGGTTCAGTTGAATGAATCCGAAAGTCATATCCTGCTGGTAGGGATTGTCTGCATCGCGGTATTTAGCTGGCGTGACGATGTACTCGCCTTGATTTGTGAGCCCGCTCTGGAATTTTATCGAATTTGTATTAGATGATGAACTATTCTGTATCTTGCTTATCGTCGATCCTTGATCGACCAACCTCCAAAGTAGTAATGTATTCGAACTCCGGGTGAGTTTTCGTTTCGCGGTAGCCCCACAGAGACACTTGCACTCCAGCGTTCAAGTTGCTAGTCAAATTGTACCGATCCCAGGTGATCTTGAACTCGCGAGGTTGACGTTCGTGAACATCTTTTGAGACGAAGATCTTCTCGGTTGCTGTGGCCGGGGTTTCTGGAAATCATCAGATTCAATAAGCAGTTGCTACAACAGTGGCAAAGCAAAGTCAAGAAACAAAGAAGCAAAAATTTCCTTTTTTCCTCTAACCACTTCAAACAGTTAGAAATCAAATTCTATTATTCTTTCTCGTCTACTCATTTTTCTCATGAATGCGTCAAATCCGCAGTCCAGTTATCACTTCGCTCGAAGGGTCCGGATTGCAGATTTTCAAGCAAAAATAAAAATATTATACCTTGCTCGTGTTCGTCTTGTAAAATCTTTGTTAGCGAACGTTGTAAAGTAACCTGCTATCACAGCATTTTTGTCCTAAACGTTCTGTCTCGTGTCTGCCCTACTTACCGATGAAATATTTTCCCTTCCAGTTGTAGACTTTGCTCTCTCCGATACTAATCGCGAACCGGATGTATCCCTGAGCTTTCACGTACGGTTGGACACATATGGCTCGATTCCTATCGACCACGGTGCCTATCACCATCTCAGATTCGAATATACACCGAATTTTTACGGTCTCGTTGAAACACGGCCCGGTGATATTGACGATGGTACCGCCTAACATGTTCCCACTTTCGGGAGCAAACTCCAGTGGCAAGTTAGCTCCAGCTGTAACATACACATTGATTTATACTCTTATCTCGGAGATAGATCACCGAGTGCGAAGAATTAATTGTTCCTTAGAGGTTCGAGCTTTACCAATATCTTTGTTGCACGTTCCCATCATGATCTTCTCATCTATCCTGAACATGTGTCGTCCCGGGAAACCATTCGCCCAGCCTCTACCTGCTAGATCGCGAATCGTCGACATTTGGGAGTATGGCTTGTATTCGTAGCTCTGGGTGCCGTTGCCAGCATTGAAGCCGATCTAGAATCAAGAAAAACATTAACAATATTATTTAGGATCGCCGATAGTCCAGGAAATTCGATTTTTGTAAGATGAACCCGTGAGCGCCACGAACACTTGGTGATTTCAACGCGTGGTAAGAACAGCATCGCTGGATTACAATATTAAAGTACTAATCAATCATGTTCTCTCATAAATAGACTACGGTTGTTTATGCGATTTTTTATTGCAAGCAAACTTCAAGAAAGTGGGAACTAATAAGATCTTATTTTCAGTGGTACAAACCTTTACAGATCCGGTATAAGTAAAAATCGTAATAACATTTTTAGAAGCCACAAATGCATAAATCTACTTTCTACTTTCGTGGCACATAAGAGTCCTGAACCTTTGATCTTCGATTTCTAGGAGACAGTCAACAATGTTGTCAAGATGCAAACAAAAATATTGAAACTTACGAAAGCTGGAACACCACCTTCTCCGCCGGAAGTATCACCGCCAGCCTCGGTGTGACTGGACCACTGAATGTTCAAGTAATTGAACATCACATAAGTGGATACTTCGTCCGTAACAAGTACCATCTGGAAGGTGTTCGTTTTGTAAAGGGAATTGTCGATACCACCAGCGAAAGACATGTTCTTCCAAGTGACTATAGCAGCGTGTTTCGGGTCGAATGATTCAGCACCGATAATGCCCTCGCGGATGTCCCACTTGACACGTTCTCGCATCTCCACGCCGAATTTGTCTTTCCTCGATTGCAGATCCCTTTCCATCCTGAAACATTTCAATTCGAAGCAATGTTAAAAATTTATATTCTTCGTTTCGTAGTCGATTGTGAAGTCGAGCTTCGCGTACCTGAAGTAAACGCCCGGCAGTCGTTGATCTATATCGTCTTTTCTGATTTCCCCTATGCGACATTTGCTGAAGAATATTCCTATGAAACTGGGATCGTTCGTTTTCGGCCAATCCTTTACGGGAAACACGAGGGGATACGTGTAGTGGACTGGAGGGTCGCTGAATTCTAAATAACCATTCATCGATACCTAGAACGTGATCAATTTGTTTAATATACGAGTATGATGAATTTTAAGGGGATGGAAAATAAATCTAAAGGAATTAATCTATTGAAATCCATTCAGACCCATTTACTTTTAGATATTTGCAAGATTTCATCGTTTCGAACAAGTTCGACTTTTTTATATTTTTAATATCACTTCTTACTGTATCTAATCGTACAGCTATCGAGTTAATTTTATCGTTTCAAACAAATTCGATAATGCTTATGGTATTTCGGGTTAAAACGACCCCGGGCGCCGCTGTATTAAATGGTTCGTTCCATTTCTTAACCAAGGGTGACGAGTTAATTCGTAATTGGTCTGTTTCTGAAGCACGTTGGATCAGTTCACTTATCGCATTTCTTTTTATCATCAGCGCGATGCGATATCTTTCAATGCGTCGTCGGTATTTCCTCGAATCTAAATTCATGTAACCATATTACATACTATCCTCGCTTATGCCAATGCGAGTTTAGTAAACTAACTTTGTACCCGTCAAAATTTATGTTCTAAAAATGTCTATTCTGTTTACAAGTTTCTAAGATTTTTGTGCAAAATAATTTATTTATTTTGCACAAAAATCCACAGTCCCGTTATTAAACTGCGGATCTTCGTGCACATTGGCATCTGCGAATTTACGAAATACAGAGAACCAGCATAACGCTTCGCAGTTTATTGATCATCGACGTACTCTGGTATAATTGAATCTGAATCCGTAGAACGGCAGTTGGAAGTTGAAGTTCTTGTGTATCTGAGGCGTCGACGATTGGATCTCTTTCTGATAATCGCCCATTTTGTTGCCGTCGCAGCCCGTGTCGAAGTACCAGTACATAAACTGCGATCGGATATCCTTCAACCGCTGTTCAGTTATGACATAGTTCGCTTCTGAATCGGACGTGCAAGGCGCGTACCTCTCCGCCTGAGGATCACCCGAATCTACAAGAATTTCATTTCAATGAATTTCAATCTCTTCACCATGTCGATGTCGATTGCACATTGTGTAAACAATGCCCTAAGCGCCTACAGAGGTATTCGCGCGGGTCGAACACAGGAAATTGTAAAGTAATGACTCAACTGATTGCACGTTACATTATGACGGTACTTTGCAACGACCTCAGGCCAGCAGAATTCGGGACTACAAAAATTCATGGCGCTTAACGCATATTAACCCTTCGCACTCGGAGCTATTTTAATTAAAAAATTAAACATCTCTTCCGACCTCGAATAATTCCATTCTATATGATTCTTTTCTTTTTATAGATATGAAATTGATATCATACCTCATACAATACATAGATGTTTCGTAATTGATTAGATTCCAACATATTTAATAATAATTTAACATTAATATGAAATTGATATAATACCTCACGCAATACTTGGATGTTTAGTAATTGATTAGATACAGGAATATTTAGTAATGTAAATAATATTTTGGATAATGATACAGTCATTTTTAGTGGCGACTCTGGTTCACCACTGGAGTGCTAAGGGTTAAGCCTTGATTGGTATCTTGACTCTCTTATGATCCCAAAGAGAACTTCAGTACATTAATTTTTGCCACCGAGTCGCACGATAAAATCATGAATATAAAGTTTCTTGGATTTCTCGGGGACATTTGGTGTTTGAAATTACATACTTGAATCTACATTAGTATTACAAAATTTTCGAGAAAGCCCAAGCGTGATACTTCAAAAATACCAGTCAAAGGTTAGACATCAATCATCGCGTGTGCCAGAGGGTTTCAAACCCGACAGTACCGCAAACGAAAGACAACGAATTATGTACCTAGTACTCATTACGAAAGCGCAAACGGCAGATATATCTAGTGATTCATGAGCGATTCACGTTGGAGTGAGTAACTGATAAAGTAGATAAGATCTAACTGGTTAGTGGAGCCGTGTAACAAATAACTCTGCCGTGCGATCGATGCACACTTCTTGAACACGGTGAAACGAAAAATAATAGGAGTGCAGCGTGTTTTATGGAGAGAAAAGATGAACTATCAGACAACAAACCTCGAGCTCCTAAACAATGGAAGCGAAACATAGAAAATAGCGGTCACGCCCATTGATATCGAAACACTCACCGTATCTAACATACTTTCCGCTTTTTTCTCCAATCGTTCTACCGGATATACCTTCAGATAAAGTGACTTGCTCCTTCGGTTCCGGTTCGACGTGATCCGGGCCCACGGGTTCTTTTCTGTCGTCGTCGATGTTCTCCACGGGGTTGTTATTTTCGTCCAGGTCCTCCGCTTCATTCTTCATGATTTCCGGTGTCGCCGGTACCGATGCTCCATCGTTATTCGAGTTGGTCTCTTCGTCGTTTATCCCGAACATGTTCTCGAACGATTGATCCTCCTTCTGGGCAGATATTTGGCCCGCCAGCAGAAGCAAAAGACATCCGAGAACGGTCCATGTTGCGAAACCGAAAACGCGGTCGAGACGAGGCTCGTTTCGCATTTTTAATACGTCCAGGGTGGATGAACCGATTTGTTTAGTATGTCCAAAGACACTGAGCCTTGCTTCAGGTAACGAATCCTGATAACGGCGCTGATATCAGTTCTATTACGATAACGCGCGTTTATCTCCTTACTACAGGTGGATAAGCTAACATGGAAACTGAAACGAATGAAATAAACCAAGGGATAGTGGCCTACTTTCCGGAAAAGGGCCTGGGTCGACGCCCTTTAAACAATTGTACGTGCTAGAAAGAAGCACGCTGCATTGCACGATTTTTTTACTTGTTTGATAAGTTAAATTCGCTCTATGAATCATTCTGTGTGACCTACTCGGTGTCATTTAATAATAATGCTTGCGTAGCCGAATGTCCGTTTAAATTCTCGCATATCGACTTTGGTGTTCTGTTGTGCCTGACATCAATGATTGACAAAGTTTCGGTTTAAGTAAGTTGTTTATTGTATTTCTGGAACGTCGTGTTATTTACAAAAGAAATGCAGTTTGTGTGATTGCGTTCAGGGCGCAGCGGAAGATTGCCTTTGCCGTCAGCCTGATGGATAATGCTTGTTACAATAAAACGTACGTAGTATGTATAGGGAGGAGGAAGAGACCACGCCGTGGAAAATAATTTTAGAAACTAAATCGACTATATTTAGTCTTCTATAGAGATAACGGAAACGTTCGAGTGGGGGGCATTTAATCGTAGAGAAACGATAGAATGATCTTTTTCTGTTCTGTTACGCGTTTTGGTATTTACTCGCTCGGTCTAAGGCTGGCGAGAAGCGTGACTTCGACGGATATTTATTAAAACGCTGTCGAGCTTACGATTTACTGATCTATAAATGCACTGTATGATAAATGTACATATGAACACTGATAGATGTACTGGGACAATGCAACCATGCATTTCCTTCTCCCACCCTCTCCTCTAACGCTCATCCAACTCTATCCCGTTCTTTAGAGATTTTTTGAAAAATCTTAAAATTAGTATCTGTTTTCTTCGACTCTCTTTATTTCTTTTTTTTTTTGCTTTGTACTGCAATCTTATATTTCCTTGTTCTTTTTTTATACCAATATTGTCACAAATGTTTGTAAAGAAACTATCTTACATATTTCACGTTGCACATTATAGTAAATATTTTCATTTAATTAGCATGTATCACAGAAGAAACCTACGAAAGACTTAAAAAGTTCGAGGATGTACAAAAGAAAAAATGCACGAATATGAAAAATTCTCCTGTAGTTTTCATTTCTTTTTCTTTTTTTTTTGTTGCTCCTTCGACCAACGGTGTCTGTGATCTACAACAATGACTCGTTATATCGTGGATATGAACTATACGCTTGATCATTAATTGAAACATTATTTATAACATTTTATTTGTAATGAAATAATCTGATCCGACTGAGGCGTGATAGTTTGTTTTGTTGTTGTTTGTTCTTTTCTCTTTCGTTAACATTACGAAGGCGAAGAATTATCTCCATTACTTTCGAGATATCCTCCCGAACCGTTTACGACAAATGATGTTCCCAATCCGTACAAGTGACCACAGTATTTTGCATCGTCAATGTTGTCCTCGAAAAACATCTGAAACAAAATATTTACAGTTCAATGCACGCTAGAAACGCTGGATGCATCGCACTCGTTGCATTATCAGTTGAAGAGATTATATTTACCTCTCGCATCTTAAAGAAAACCATTCCAGTGAGTAACGAATCTGATCCAGCTTGATGTTGAGGTCCCACTCTTTGAATTTCTAATTGTTCTGCTACCTCTTGAAGTCCTCCTTTCAGATTTTTGCAAGATTTCATTAAGTACTGAGCATAAACATTTCTGGATTAATATTAAGAAACAGCAGTGTCGTTGTAAGGTGATGATTAGAGGTCTACGAGAACTGGGGATGGGTTTCCAAAAATGTTCGAGATCCTCAAGTATCTTAGGGTTCTCGAGAATCCCGAAAATTCTTACAGATAATTTTCAGGTTCTCGCACACCCCTAGTGATAATAATCAGTTCTTACTTTTACATCGTATATTGTCGGAAAATATATCCTAAGAAGCTCAAAGAATTCACTTTCTTCCTGGGGCAAATTTTGGTCTGTAAGAAGCTTCAGTAGATAACCGAAATCGTAGCCAGAATGAAACGATAGCCATTTTATATCATCGACAAGAACAATACCAGACGTCATTAATAGTTCAGCGAAATCTAGAGGATCTATGCCCTCCTCCTCATGCTTTTTGAATTGAATACCGCTGCTTTGCAGCATTTCTATACTGTCCTGTGCATACATGTCCTCCCTGAAACATCGAACGATATCAATCGTTTTATCGATACTGTAATTTCATTGTTACATATTAATTGCCCGAAAAAGCTTACTGTAAATTAAATTTGAAATTAAATTGCCACGTCGTGTAACTACCCCCAGGCGTGTTCCCCGATTCGTCAAGAAACGTAAGACCCAATTGAATTATCCGCAAAAGATCTACATTACACCGTAACAATTGGTACTGATAATCTGCACTAGTTCTGAATTCACCTGGAAGATAAAAGAATGATTTTGTAAGCAATTATAATCATCCGTGAAGAAACGTTTAAAAAATTATAATGATTTTCATTATACCGATAGGTCTAGCTACTACTCCAGGAAATTCAGTGTCCATAGCAATGTACTGGTATTGTTGTACAACTTGTCGAATCGTTCGGAATTCTTCTTCCAGATTGTGACCCCATACATCTCGGATCCCACATTCTTCATTACTGGGCATAGTCGCCCCACCCTTCTGCTGCCCTATAGGGTTGTTTCCTCCTAAAAAATTAATTGCTAGTTAACATTGTACCATATATAGTAAGATGTAAAGTTATAACAAAAATCATTGTATTCTTTACGCGTTTTACAACTTAATCGTCTATATTCTTTCATGTTAGTTTTACTACTAAATATTTGACTCAACGAAACACAAGTACGTGGACATCTGACAATTATAAATTACATACTTAATGTAAAAGAAGATACATTTCGCATGATGACTTGAATGTATTACTAGCTCGATTTACTTCTATCTACTCTGAAGATCTAGGTACAAATTGTTTCGATTTTATTCTAATAGAAATGATGTGTGAAATTAATTATCATCTTACAGAGCCTACAGAAAATGGCTCATACAACTGCACCTTCTAATATCTGTGCATTCTTCTGAAACTCTCTGAAAGTGGACACCTTTTCTTGCAGCAACAGGGACTGTATATTTCTTAAGAACTTCATCTCATAGCTTAATACAATTCTACTACTCTCAAAGCAAACTTCGATTATGCAGCTCTTCTGTACAGATAGCCCATGTAATTTCATCCACAAGAATCCAAAGTACTCTATCTATCGTGCCTCACCGTTCCTGCAATACGTATGTGCCATATTTTTGTTATTTAAAAGAACATGTGTTCGTATATTTCACCTTCAGTATTCGTCCTACAACCGAAGCATTATTTGACTTGAATGAATTTGAATTTGGAGCATGTTCCTTAATGTTTAATCTGTTAAAAATTCTTGAAGCCTCTATCGACACAAGTTACAGGCTAACCGTGTGTTCTAGAGCTTGTATGAAAAATGGTAGTCGAATGAAGAAAGGCAGCGATGTATATATGTGTTTACATGAAGTTTCATACGTACCGGTAGCCGAGGGCATAAGGTTAGATATTCCTGTCGTCACCGGGGCTATTTTTATGTTTGATTCCCACCGTCACAGCTTTACCCTCTTCATATCACTGTAGGCATATTCGCATATATGTTATCACTAATCAAACAATTTTTATTGCATAATACACATACACAACATTACTGACATAATTCGTACATGCTGCGTACACGTCGATTCGACGAACGGCTTACTAATTTAACTCCAATAGTTGCCAAATAAACACTACAATTTGAAGGTTAGGACTCCGTGCAAACAGGTATCACTTGTCATAGCGAGTATACGATAAGCTGAATTTAATGAACGCAACGTTAATACGAGGCATAATCGGCGTGAGTGATTAAACAAGCAGAGAACGTTCTGCCGGGGCTTTAACATCGGAATGAAAAACCGTTCTTTCGGGAAACTAGGTTATGTATATCGGATAAACAAAAACGATTTGTTCACGTGAATATGAAAGAAGTGAGTGCGTGGTGTACCTCTCTGTGTGCTCGTTTTTCCGCACGATGTTTTACAATGTACCACGCGAAACACTGGTTTCTAAAACACTTATCGCGCCTTTAAATCTTCTGTCACTACGCGAACAGGTTAAACGAGTTTCCAAATTCAACGCAACGAATCCCTCTATACAACACCTAAAGTTAGGGCGCCAAAATCGCTAGAGTGGTTTTCTTTATAGTCCGTGGCCACGGATCACGTATACGAGTAGACCAATCACCATATTGGAGTTTCGTGTCTCATAATCTGAAATACCGACATCGATGAATAACAACTTCATTTCTTGACGCATCCATTTTCTAAATCCACTAGAACCTTATTTTTTTATTATAAAATGTCTCACCGGTGCCTTGGCCTGTCTCTTCTTTTAAAATAAAGTAAAATATCAATTTCCTGTGGTAGGAAACAGAACCACCGAACATAATTCGGTGTTTTCTTACGCCCTCTAGGATATATTCTGGCTGGAGTAAAAAACAGAAGGCCATCGATGTGATCTGGTCGGTACAGAAGGCCACTGAGGAGATTCTCGTCGGTCAGAAGGGAAAATGTCACGCAACCATCTTAACACCAACGAGAGACTGTTAGTATTGTTACGGGTTAAG
Organism: Lasioglossum morio; assembly: GCA_916610235.2. Taxonomy (NCBI): domain Eukaryota; kingdom Metazoa; phylum Arthropoda; class Insecta; order Hymenoptera; family Halictidae; genus Lasioglossum; species Lasioglossum morio. The sequence continues at coordinate 12,752,634 of OU744334.1, forward strand.
CAGATATTTCAAACGATGTTTCAGTGTTGGTTATTTATGATTTACAATATTAAAAGCAAAGCTCGAGGACAAAAGATTCCTAGAAATATTAAGAAAGCATTGAAGCATAATTTTCGGAAAATCACCGATTCCGACTTTAAATTTTATATGAGAGATACCCCAATTTCTATTTTCAAAGTATTTCATAAACGAGAATTATTACCTTACACTTTTTCATACATAAATGTTCGAAGAATCGATCTGTGGAAAAGGAAATATGTTGAAGAACAGAGTAGGGAGACTTTACTGTAAACAATTAAAATGGCAAAAGAATTATTATAGGCATTGAACAGATAGAATCAATAAATTTATCGTAGTATTTATGTTGAATAAATTAATGCGAATGTGCATGGTTTAAAAGTTATTCTGTATCTCAAGTTCTATTGCCTATTTTGACTAAAAAATTAGATGGTCAGATAGTGAAGGGAGTGCTGGTTAACATCGTTGACGAAAGGAATTGTTATAAACATTGAACAGCCAGAAATAATAAATTTCTCTGTGAATTGTATCGAATAAATTAACGTGCGCAAATATTCATGTTACAAATGTTATTCTATATCTCGAGTTCTATTGCATATTTTTAGAAAAAAATTAGGTGGTCAGATAGTCAAGGGAGTGCTGGTTAACATCGTTGACGAAAGGAATTGTTATAAACATTGAACAGCCAGAAATAACAAATTTTTCAATAATTACTAACTCGGCGATCGAATCGATCGATGGTAGAGGAGTGGGGAGAGGCAGCGAAGCGAGAGCGCTGAGTCAGTGACTCAGTCAGTCAGTCAGTTAGTCGGGACGGCGGAGCCAGCAGGGGCGGACGTGTTGCGGTACCGGGGGTTCCAGGAGGTCTTTGAAGACCAGGGGTGGACCAGGAGTGACCAGAGGTTCCCTGGTGAGTTTTAATTCAAATATTCTTGAATGCTTCTTGCTTTGTTCACTCTTGGTTCCCTTCAACTGTTTTCACTGAACAATCATTTTCAATGTTTACCTCCAATATTCTTATTGCAATTTCCATCAGAGAAGAAACTTTCACAGTTCAGTGTTCGAAACATATTTATATTTCTGATGCTGGACATGTGATTTTCTTCCTGCTTCTGTTTGTCAAATTCGCACTTTTGCCTATCTAATTTCTCGATAATTACTCGACGTAATTGCGTAACTTGGTAGTTCGGTGTTGTTAGAAAGGGAGCCAGAAGGAATATCGCATTCGTTCTGACTCCCTTTCCGGGTCTCTTGTGCAGCAACCTCCACGTGGTGAGACCTGGTAATCGGCATTATCCTCTATTCGTAAGAACTTCAAGTATCTTACGAATAAAGGATAATGTCGAGCTAATAGCTGCACGTATACAATTTTTGATAACAATGTGTAATGAAATTTAAGAATGGTAAAATATTACAAGATATTTCATTGAGTTGAATATGAAATTACGTTCAGCTAACTCGCAGTTGGCCAAGGGTACATCGATGGTTTGTTCGTTTACCCTTGGCCACCTTCGGTTCGTTATTTCGAAGTACTCGTTCAGTCAGTGAACAAGACAATTTTAATTTCTGATTCGATAAGTGTTCACATCGGAACTTTCACAAGTTCCTCTTCGAGAAACGTTCACATCTTGTTGAAAATTGGTATTCCTCCGATCGGAGTTCCCTCAGGGGCTCGCTCACGGGTGGGGCCTTGAGCGAGTACGGGGAGTCGCGTCCCTGGGGCTACCCGAATCGCCTATAGTTTGGTCAGGCCGCACTCGTGTGCGGGGTTAGTTTGGCTCTCGTGAGCTGGTTAGATTCGCACTCGTGTGCGGGGTTAGTTTGGCTTTCGTGAGCTGGTGGTAGGTAGGCTCACGTCAGCTGGTCGTCAAATTTACTCTTGTGAACTGGTTTTTTTGGTTCTTCTGATTTTCTCGTTTTCTCGTTTTCTCGTTTTCTCGTTTTTTGGTTTTCTGTCGTCAGGTGTACTGGTGGTCTAGTAGGAATTCGCACACGTGTGCGGCATTAGGTGTTGTGTATAACTATTATTAGTCTGTTTCAGCTGGAGTACTACGACCAGACAGCCAACCATCCATCCATTCAGCCAGCCAGCCAGCCATCCAACCATCCATCCATCCATCCATCCATCCATCCAGCCAGCCAGCCAGCCAGCCAGCCATCCATCCTTACGGTCGAACGAAGAGGGCACAGAGAAGGAAAAGGGCACATCCCAAAGGAGAGTTGTCGGAAAACAGAAACAGAAACAGAAACGGAAACAGAAACGGAAACAGAAACGGATCACGGAGACACGGTGTCAGAAACAGAAACAGATACAGAAACGGGAACAGAAACGGAAACGGGAACAGAAACAGATACGGAAACTATTGTATATGAGTCTAAGATACTAAACGCATTAAAACATGCAAATAGATATCAAAACCATATACAATAGACACAGATAGCGGAAACAGAAACAGTCACAGACACAGAAACAGTCACAGAAACGGAAACGGGCCCAGAAACGGAGACGGTTAACAGATACAGAAACAGAGCCAGAAACAGATACAGAAACAGAAACAGAAACCGACAACTCGAAGAAGAAGGAAGGAAGGATGACTGAAGATGGGAGAAGAGGAGATGAGAGGAGGAGGATTGGCAGAAGACAACGTGAGAAGGTAAGTAAGTTGCGATCGGAGTTCCCTCAGGGGCTCGCTCACGGGTGGGGCCTTGAGCGAGTACGGGGAGTCGCGTCCCTGGGGCTACCCGAATCGCCTATAGCTTTTTCAAGCCGCACACGTGTGCGACGTTGGTTTGGCTCTCATGAGCTCGTTTTTTGGTGTGCTCACGTGTGCTCTTTTTCTGGGTTTCTTGTTTGCTCTCGTCAGGTGGTCTCTCGTATGGTCTCGTGTGTTTCGTTGTTTTGTTCTGGTGGTTCAGTATGAATTCGCACTCGTGTGCGGGGATTGTGTTTGCTCTAATTATCATTAGTCTGTTTCAGATATGATACAACAGTGTTTCATCGTCGATGGAGAGGACACATGGAAGAGGAGGACACTCACCAAAGAAGACTTCAGCGTATAGTTAAGTTGCGTTAGTTACTAAGACTTTAATTGTATATCGTCGTTGTACGTACGTCGAGTAATTATCGCCGTAAATTCACTTTGTTCGTTTTTTTTTCTTACTCCGACACAGTCTTCTACTGTGTCGGAGATCTTTGCTCGCATGTAGTATGTACCAGATTGATTGGTACGGGAGTTCGCGGTAGTTAGTTTATTAATGGGGGGGTCGAGACGCGTTGTGTCCGCTCTTTACCACTCTCCCGTAAAAATTTTCCACCCATGTCCGTCTCTGGCGGCAGGTGGTTGGAGTAGTTGGTATCGGTGTCGGAACTCCTCTCGACCATTGCTCGCGTTACCCTCAAACCAGAGCCTTCTGCTCTGGTTTGCTTAGTTTTTCTTTCTTTTAAAAAGAATCAGAGCCTTCTGCTCTGGTTTGCTTTTGTTTTTCTTTCTTTTTGAAGGAATCAGAGCCTTCAGCCTGATTCGCTTTTGTTTTTCTTTCTTTTTGAAAGAATCAGAGCCTTCTGCCTGATTCGCTTTTTGTCCCCTGTGGATCGGGGACTTCTTCTCCGATTCACACTCTTTTGCTCCGCGATAATTACTCGACGTACTTGCGTAGTATATTAGTATAAGTCCGACGTTGTAAGAAAGGGAGCCAGAAGGAATATCGCATTCGTTCTGACTCCCTTTCCGGGTCTCTTGTGTAGCAACCTCCACGTGGTGAGACCTGGGCAATCGATATTATCCTCTATTCGTAAGATCTTCCAGTATCTTACGAATAAAGGATAATATCGAGCTAATAGCTGCACGTTTACAATTTTTGATAACAATATGTAATGGAGTTTAAGACTTGTAAATAAAGATACATATATTCATTACATTGCACCTGAATTTACTTTCAGCTAGCTGTTTTCGGCCGAAGGTACATCGATGCTTTCTTCGTTTACACTTGGCCACATTCAGTTCGTTATTTCGAAGTACTTGTTCAGTCAATGAACAAGACAATTTCAATTTCTGATTTTCCAACTATTCATTTTGGAACTTTCACAAGTTTCAGTTCGAAAAATTTTCATATCTCGTTGAAAATTGGTATTCCTCCGATCGGAGTTCCCTCAGGGGCTCGCTCACGGGTGGGGCCTTGAGCGAGTACGGGGAGTCGCGTCCCTGGGGCTACCCGAATCGCCTATAGGTCTGTTAGGCCGCACTCGTGTGCGGGGTTGGTTTGGCTCTCATGAGCTCGTTTTGTTGTTTGCTCACGTGAGTTCGTTTTTTGGTTTGTTCACGAGAGTTCGTTTTCTGGTTTGCTCTCAAGAGCTCGTTGTCTGATTTTCTTGTTTGATCTCGTCAGGTGGTTTCTCGTTTGGTCTTGATTGCGGAATGTGTTTTTTTCCTGGTTGTTCAGCAGGAATTCGCACTCGTGTGCGGGGTTTGTGTTTGCTCTAATTATCATTAGTCTGTTTCAGTTATGATACAACAGTCTCTCATCGTCGACGACGAGGACACGTCAAGAAGAGGAGGACTCACATCGAAGAAGACCCCAAGAAGAGGAGGACACTCACCAAAGAAGACTTCAGCGTATAGTTAAGTTGCGTTAGTTACTAAGACTTTAATTGTATATCGTCGTTGTACGTACGTCGAGTAATTATCGCCGTAAATTCACTTTGTTCGTTTTTTTTTACTCCGACACAGTCTTCTACTGTGTCGGAGATCTTTGCTCGCATGTAGTATGTGCCAGATTTATTGGTACGGGAGTTCGCGGTAGTTAGTTTATTAATGGGGGGGGTCGAGACGCGTTGTGTCCGCTCTTTACCACTCTCCCGTAAAAATTTTCCACCCATGTCCGTCTCTGGCGGCAGGTGGTTGGAGTAGTTGGTATCGGTGTCGGAACTCCTCTCGACCATTGCTCGCGTTACCCTCAAACCAGAGCCTTCTGCTCTGGTTTACTTAGTTTTTCTTTCTTTTTGAAAGAATCAGAGCCTTCTGCTCTGGTTTGCTTTTGTTTTTCTTTCTTTTTGAAAGAATCAGAGCCTTCTGCTCTGGTTTGCTTTTGTTTTTCTTTCTTTTTGAAAGAATCAGAGCCTTCTGCTCTGGTTTGCTTTTGTTTATCTTTCTTTTTGAAAGAATCAGAGCCTTCAGCCTGATTCGCTTTTTGTCCCCCGTGAATCGGAGACTTCTTCTCCGATTCACACCCTTTTGCTCCGCGATAATTACTCGACGTACTTGCGTAGTATATTAGTATAAGTCCGGCGTTGTAAGAAAGGGAGCCAGAAGGAATATCACATTCGTTCTGACTCCCTTTCAGGGTCTCGTGTGCAGCAACCTCCACGTGGTGAGACCTGGGCAATCGATATTATCCTCTATTCGTAAGATCTTCCAGTATCTTACGAATAAAGGGTAATATCGAGCTAATAGCTGCACGTTTACAATTTTTGATAACAATATGTAATGGAGTTTAAGACTTGTAAATAAAGATACATATATTCATTACATTGCACCTGAATTTACTTTCAGCTAGATGTAGTCGGCCGAAGGTACATCGATGCTTTCTTCGTTTATCCTTGGCCACATTCAGTTCGTTATTTCGAAGTACTTGTTCACTCAGTGAACAAGACAATTTTAAGTTCTGATTTTCCAAGTATTTATTTTGGAACGTTCACAACTTTCACTTCGAAAAATTTTCATATCTCGTTGAAAATTGGTATTCCTCCGATCGGAGTTCCCTCAGGGGCTCGCTCACGGGTGGGGCCTTGAGCGAGTACGGGGAGTCGCGTCCCTGGGGCTACCCGAATCGCCTATAGGTCTGTTAGGCCGCACTCGTGTGCGGGGTTGGTTTGGCTCTCATGAGCTCGTTTTGTGGTTTGCTCACGAGAGTTCGTTTTTTGGTTCGCTCACGAGAGTTCGTTTTCTGGTTTGCTCTCAAGAGCTCGTTGTCTGGTTTTCTTGTTTGATCTCGTCAGGTGGTTTCTCGTTTGGTCTTGATTGCGGAATGTGGTTTTTCCCTGGTGGTTCAGTAGGAATTCGCACTCGTGTGCGGGGTTTGTGTTTGCTCTAATTATCATTAGTCTGTTTCAGTTATGATACAACAGTCTCTCATCGTCGACGACGAGGACACATCAAGAAGAGGAGGACTCACACCGAAGAAGACCCCAAGAAGAGGAGGACACTCACCACAGAAGACTTCAGCGTATAGTTAAGTTACGTTAGTTACTAAGACTTTAATTGTATATCGTCGTTGTACGTACGTCGAGTAATTATCGCCGTAAATTCACTTTGTTCGTTTTTTTTTACTCCGACACAGTCTTCTACTGTGTCGGAGATCTTTGCTCGCATGTAGTATGTGCCTGATTTATTGGTACGGGAGTTCGCGGTAGTTAGTTTATTAATGGGGGGGGGTCGAGACGCGTTGTGTCCGCTCTTTACCACTCTCCCGTAAAAATTTTCCACCCATGTCCGTCTCTGGCGGCAGGTGGTTGGAGTAGTTGGTATCGGTGTCGGAACTCCTCTCGACCATTGCTCGCGTTACCCTCAAACCAGAGCCTTCTGCTCTGGTTTGCTTAGTTTTTCTTTCTGTTTGAAAGAATCAGAGCCTTCTGCTCTGGTTTGCTTTTGTTTTTCTTTCTTTTTGAAAGAATCAGAGCCTTCTGCTCTGGTTTGCTTTTGTTTTTCTTTCTTTTTGAAAGAATCAGAGCCTTCTGCTCTGGTTTGCTTTTGTTTATCTTTCTTTTTGAAAGAATCAGAGCCTTCAGCCTGATTCGCTTTTTGTCCCCCGTGAATCGGAGACTTCTTCTCCGATTCACACCCTTTTGCTCCGCGATAATTACTCGACGTACTTGCGTAGTATATTAGTATAAGTCCGGCGTTGTAAGAAAGGGAGCCAGAAGGAATATCACATTCGTTCTGACTCCCTTTCAGGGTCTCGTGTGCAGCAACCTCCACGTGGTGAGACCTGGGCAATCGATATTATCCTCTATTCGTAAGATCTTCCAGTATCTTACGAATAAAGGGTAATATCGAGCTAATAGCTGCACGTTTACAATTTTTGATAACAATATGTAATGGAGTTTAAGACTTGTAAATAAAGATACATATATTCATTACATTGCACCTGAATTTACTTTCAGCTAGATGTAGTCGGCCGAAGGTACATCGATGCTTTCTTCGTTTATCCTTGGCCACATTCAGTTCGTTATTTCGAAGTACTTGTTCACTCAGTGAACAAGACAATTTTAAGTTCTGATTTTCCAAGTATTTATTTTGGAACGTTCACAACTTTCACTTCGAAAAATTTTCATATCTCGTTGAAAATTGGTATTCCTCCGATCGGAGTTCCCTCAGGGGCTCGCTCACGGGTGGGGCCTTGAGCGAGTACGGGGAGTCGCGTCCCTGGGGCTACCCGAATCGCCTATAGGTCTGTTAGGCCGCACTCGTGTGCGGGGTTGGTTTGGCTCTCATGAGCTCGTTTTGTGGTTTGCTCACGAGAGTTCGTTTTTTGGTTCGCTCACGAGAGTTCGTTTTCTGGTTTGCTCTCAAGAGCTCGTTGTCTGGTTTTCTTGTTTGATCTCGTCAGGTGGTTTCTCGTTTGGTCTTGATTGCGGAATGTGTTTTTTTCCTGGTTGTTCAGTAGGAATTCGCACTCGTGTGCGGGGTTTGTGTTTGCTCTAATTATCATTAGTCTGTTTCAGTTATGATACAACAGTCTCTCATCGTCGACGACGAGGACACGTCAAGAAGAGGAGGACTCACACCGAAGAAGACCCCAAGAAGAGGAGGACACTCACCAAAGAAGACTTCAGCGTATAGTTAAGTTGCGTTAGTTACTAAGACTTTAATTGTATATCGTCGTTGTACGTACGTCGAGTAATTATCGCCGTAAATTCACTTTGTTCGTTTTTTTTTACTCCGACACAGTCTTCTACTGTGTCGGAGATCTTTGCTCGCATGTAGTATGTGCCAGATTTATTGGTACGGGAGTTCGCGGTAGTTAGTTTATTAATGGGGGGGTCGAGACGCGTTGTGTCCGCTCTTTACCACTCTCCCGTAAAAATTTTCCACCCATGTCCGTCTCTGGCGGCAGGTGGTTGGAGTAGTTGGTATCGGTGTCGGAACTCCTCTCGACCATTGCTCGCGTTACCCTCAAACCAGAGCCTTCTGCTCTGGTTTGCTTAGTTTTTCTTTCTTTTAAAAAGAATCAGAGCCTTCTGCTCTGGTTTGCTTTTGTTTTTCTTTCTTTTTGAAGGAATCAGAGCCTTCAGCCTGATTCGCTTTTGTTTTTCTTTCTTTTTGAAAGAATCAGAGCCTTCTGCCTGATTCGCTTTTTGTCCCCTGTGGATCGGGGACTTCTTCTCCGATTCACACTCTTTTGCTCCGCGATAATTACTCGACGTACTTGCGTAGTATATTAGTATAAGTCCGACGTTGTAAGAAAGGGAGCCAGAAGGAATATCGCATTCGTTCTGACTCCCTTTCCGGGTCTCTTGTGTAGCAACCTCCACGTGGTGAGACCTGGGCAATCGATATTATCCTCTATTCGTAAGATCTTCCAGTATCTTACGAATAAAGGATAATATCGAGCTAATAGCTGCACGTTTACAATTTTTGATAACAATATGTAATGGAGTTTAAGACTTGTAAATAAAGATACATATATTCATTACATTGCACCTGAATTTACTTTCAGCTAGCTGTTTTCGGCCGAAGGTACATCGATGCTTTCTTCGTTTACACTTGGCCACATTCAGTTCGTTATTTCGAAGTACTTGTTCAGTCAATGAACAAGACAATTTCAATTTCTGATTTTCCAACTATTCATTTTGGAACTTTCACAAGTTTCAGTTCGAAAAATTTTCATATCTCGTTGAAAATTGGTATTCCTCCGATCGGAGTTCCCTCAGGGGCTCGCTCACGGGTGGGGCCTTGAGCGAGTACGGGGAGTCGCGTCCCTGGGGCTACCCGAATCGCCTATAGGTCTGTTAGGCCGCACTCGTGTGCGGGGTTGGTTTGGCTCTCATGAGCTCGTTTTGTGGTTTGCTCACGAGAGTTCGTTTTTTGGTTCGCTCACGAGAGTTCGTTTTCTGGTTTGCTCTCAAGAGCTCGTTGTCTGGTTTTCTTGTTTGATCTCGTCAGGTGGTTTCTCGTTTGGTCTTGATTGCGGAATGTGTTTTTTTCCTGGTTGTTCAGTAGGAATTCGCACTCGTGTGCGGGGTTTGTGTTTGCTCTAATTATCATTAGTCTGTTTCAGTTATGATACAACAGTCTCTCATCGTCGACGACGAGGACACGTCAAGAAGAGGAGGACTCACATCGAAGAAGACCCCAAGAAGAGGAGGACACTCACCAAAGAAGACTTCAGCGTATAGTTAAGTTGCGTTAGTTACTAAGACTTTAATTGTATATCGTCGTTGTACGTACGTCGAGTAATTATCGCCGTAAATTCACTTTGTTCGTTTTTTTTTACTCCGACACAGTCTTCTACTGTGTCGGAGATCTTTGCTCGCATGTAGTATGTGCCAGATTTATTGGTACGGGAGTTCGCGGTAGTTAGTTTATTAATGGGGGGGTCGAGACGCGTTGTGTCCGCTCTTTACCACTCTCCCGTAAAAATTTTCCACCCATGTCCGTCTCTGGCGGCAGGTGGTTGGAGTAGTTGGTATCGGTGTCGGAACTCCTCTCGACCATTGCTCGCGTTACCCTCAAACCAGAGCCTTCTGCTCTGGTTTGCTTAGTTTTTCTTTCTTTTAAAAAGAATCAGAGCCTTCTGCTCTGGTTTGCTTTTGTTTTTCTTTCTTTTTGAAGGAATCAGAGCCTTCAGCCTGATTCGCTTTTGTTTTTCTTTCTTTTTGAAAGAATCAGAGCCTTCTGCCTGATTCGCTTTTTGTCCCCTGTGGATCGGGGACTTCTTCTCCGATTCACACTCTTTTGCTCCGCGATAATTACTCGACGTACTTGCGTAGTATATTAGTATAAGTCCGACGTTGTAAGAAAGGGAGCCAGAAGGAATATCGCATTCGTTCTGACTCCCTTTCCGGGTCTCTTGTGTAGCAACCTCCACGTGGTGAGACCTGGGCAATCGATATTATCCTCTATTCGTAAGATCTTCCAGTATCTTACGAATAAAGGATAATATCGAGCTAATAGCTGCACGTTTACAATTTTTGATAACAATATGTAATGGAGTTTAAGACTTGTAAATAAAGATACATATATTCATTACATTGCACCTGAATTTACTTTCAGCTAGCTGTTTTCGGCCGAAGGTACATCGATGCTTTCTTCGTTTACACTTGGCCACATTCAGTTCGTTATTTCGAAGTACTTGTTCAGTCAATGAACAAGACAATTTCAATTTCTGATTTTCCAACTATTCATTTTGGAACTTTCACAAGTTTCAGTTCGAAAAATTTTCATATCTCGTTGAAAATTGGTATTCCTCCGATCGGAGTTCCCTCAGGGGCTCGCTCACGGGTGGGGCCTTGAGCGAGTACGGGGAGTCGCGTCCCTGGGGCTACCCGAATCGCCTATAGGTCTGTTAGGCCGCACTCGTGTGCGGGGTTGGTTTGGCTCTCATGAGCTCGTTTTGTTGTTTGCTCACGTGAGTTCGTTTTTTGGTTTGTTCACGAGAGTTCGTTTTCTGGTTTGCTCTCAAGAGCTCGTTGTCTGATTTTCTTGTTTGATCTCGTCAGGTGGTTTCTCGTTTGGTCTTGATTGCGGAATGTGTTTTTTTCCTGGTTGTTCAGCAGGAATTCGCACTCGTGTGCGGGGTTTGTGTTTGCTCTAATTATCATTAGTCTGTTTCAGTTATGATACAACAGTCTCTCATCGTCGACGACGAGGACACGTCAAGAAGAGGAGGACTCACATCGAAGAAGACCCCAAGAAGAGGAGGACACTCACCAAAGAAGACTTCAGCGTATAGTTAAGTTGCGTTAGTTACTAAGACTTTAATTGTATATCGTCGTTGTACGTACGTCGAGTAATTATCGCCGTAAATTCACTTTGTTCGTTTTTTTTTACTCCGACACAGTCTTCTACTGTGTCGGAGATCTTTGCTCGCATGTAGTATGTGCCAGATTTATTGGTACGGGAGTTCGCGGTAGTTAGTTTATTAATGGGGGGGGTCGAGACGCGTTGTGTCCGCTCTTTACCACTCTCCCGTAAAAATTTTCCACCCATGTCCGTCTCTGGCGGCAGGTGGTTGGAGTAGTTGGTATCGGTGTCGGAACTCCTCTCGACCATTGCTCGCGTTACCCTCAAACCAGAGCCTTCTGCTCTGGTTTACTTAGTTTTTCTTTCTTTTTGAAAGAATCAGAGCCTTCTGCTCTGGTTTGCTTTTGTTTTTCTTTCTTTTTGAAAGAATCAGAGCCTTCTGCTCTGGTTTGCTTTTGTTTTTCTTTCTTTTTGAAAGAATCAGAGCCTTCTGCTCTGGTTTGCTTTTGTTTATCTTTCTTTTTGAAAGAATCAGAGCCTTCAGCCTGATTCGCTTTTTGTCCCCCGTGAATCGGAGACTTCTTCTCCGATTCACACCCTTTTGCTCCGCGATAATTACTCGACGTACTTGCGTAGTATATTAGTATAAGTCCGGCGTTGTAAGAAAGGGAGCCAGAAGGAATATCACATTCGTTCTGACTCCCTTTCAGGGTCTCGTGTGCAGCAACCTCCACGTGGTGAGACCTGGGCAATCGATATTATCCTCTATTCGTAAGATCTTCCAGTATCTTACGAATAAAGGGTAATATCGAGCTAATAGCTGCACGTTTACAATTTTTGATAACAATATGTAATGGAGTTTAAGACTTGTAAATAAAGATACATATATTCATTACATTGCACCTGAATTTACTTTCAGCTAGATGTAGTCGGCCGAAGGTACATCGATGCTTTCTTCGTTTATCCTTGGCCACATTCAGTTCGTTATTTCGAAGTACTTGTTCACTCAGTGAACAAGACAATTTTAAGTTCTGATTTTCCAAGTATTTATTTTGGAACGTTCACAACTTTCACTTCGAAAAATTTTCATATCTCGTTGAAAATTGGTATTCCTCCGATCGGAGTTCCCTCAGGGGCTCGCTCACGGGTGGGGCCTTGAGCGAGTACGGGGAGTCGCGTCCCTGGGGCTACCCGAATCGCCTATAGGTCTGTTAGGCCGCACTCGTGTGCGGGGTTGGTTTGGCTCTCATGAGCTCGTTTTGTGGTTTGCTCACGAGAGTTCGTTTTTTGGTTCGCTCACGAGAGTTCGTTTTCTGGTTTGCTCTCAAGAGCTCGTTGTCTGGTTTTCTTGTTTGATCTCGTCAGGTGGTTTCTCGTTTGGTCTTGATTGCGGAATGTGTTTTTTTCCTGGTTGTTCAGTAGGAATTCGCACTCGTGTGCGGGGTTTGTGTTTGCTCTAATTATCATTAGTCTGTTTCAGTTATGATACAACAGTCTCTCATCGTCGACGACGAGGACACGTCAAGAAGAGGAGGACTCACACCGAAGAAGACCCCAAGAAGAGGAGGACACTCACCAAAGAAGACTTCAGCGTATAGTTAAGTTGCGTTAGTTCCTAAGACTTTAATTGTATATCGTCGTTGTACGTACGTCGAGTAATTATCGCCGTAAATTCATTTTGTTCGTTTTTTTTTACTCCGACACAGTCTTCTACTGTGTCGGAGATCTTTGCTCGCATGTAGTATGTACCAGATTTATTGGTACGGGAGTTCGCGGTAGTTAGTTTATTAATGGGGGGGTCGAGACGCGTTGTGTCCGCTCTTTACCACTCTCCCGTAAAAATTTTCCACCCATGTCCGTCTCTGGCGGCAGGTGGTTGGAGTAGTTGGTATCGGTGTCGGAACTCCTCTCGACCATTGCTCGCGTTACCCTCAAACCAGAGCCTTCTGCTCTGGTTTGCTTAGTTTTTCTTTCTGTTTGAAAGAATCAGAGCCTTCTGCTCTGGTTTGCTTTTGTTTTTCTTTCTTTTTGAAAGAATCAGAGCCTTCTGCTCTGGTTTGCTTTTGTTTTTCTTTCTTTTTGAAAGAATCAGAGCCTTCAGCCTGATTCGCTTTTGTTTTTCTTTCTTTTTGAAAGAATCAGAGCCTTCAGCCTGATTCGCTTTTTGTCCCCTGTGGATCGGGGACTTCTTCTCCGATTCACACCCTTTTGCTCCGCGATAATTACTCGACGTACTTGTGTAGTATATTAGTATAAGTCCGACGTTGTAAGAAAGGGAGCCAGAAGGAATATCGCATTCGTTCTGACTCCCTTTCAGGGTCTCGTGTGCAGCAACCTCCACGTGGTGAGACCTGGGCAATCGATATTATCCTCTATTCGTAAGATCTTTCAGTATCTTACGAATAAAGGGTAATATCGAGCTAATAGCTGCACACTTTAAATTATCGTTTATATTGCATACTAGTGTGTAAATTAATATCCACGATTATTTCAAACCTATTCCCTTCCATAACATTTTGCAATGGTACGTTCCCTTAGAACAAAGTATATTATTCAAGCTTGTTCATTTGATTTTTTTATTAACCCGCATGTCAATTATTATTGAATATTACATTCTCTTCCATATTTCAACCGATGTTTTGGCACTATTTTGATACTATTCTTGTCGGAGGTGGAACTTGTAGCTATGTGGTCTTTCAGATCACTGTAATTTCCACGTTATCCCCGCGCCCATTTCGCCCATTTACAATTTAGTATTTCGTCGGTGGCACGGGCGCTGGCAGTCTTTAACAGTGTGACAGAACCTATTTCATTGTTGTTAAATCTAGAGGGTGCGACGGGTATTATCTTAATCGATTACCATTCGAGCTAAGCGAGACTTGGCGCTCAATGTTTCCTGATTTTACCGCGTGGAAATTTCAAACACAGCGCAACGATTGATTTTTCCGCGCAATTAGAAAAATCTGCTCTCTCGATCCTCGAAAATATTCATTCTAACAAGCTCTTTTATCGAAATATTTCGATTTGCTTCCGTTTAAATTATTTTAGATCATGTTCCTTGTGCAATCGAATCAAAGTTTTTCATCTATTAATACAGAAAAACAAATGGAAGTTTTATATTCATGTAAACAAATTATTGTTGTACGTACATATACACAGTATATTGATATGTGCTTCTTTCAATCATTTTCGAGAAGAATCACTATTAACTCAGCACCGTCTGGCTAAGATATAAATTGATCAAGATATTAATGTACTTTCGATTTCTGAGGCGTTGTTTATCATTAATTATCATCGCATAACAAGATTGATCAGTGATAAGGGGGATTCAGGGTTCCTTTCCTACCATACTCCAGATGATTTGACTGGAGACAAAGTTTATTCGTTATCCCTTCGCCAATATGGTAAATATACTGATTAGACTGGAAAATTTTTATGCAAAATAAAGATTGTCCAATCGTTTCCTATTTCAACATCGTATAATTCTTTTAATGTCTTTTCTTTTACAATTCACATAATAATGGACAATTATATGAAGATGCACGCTAATTATCTGATAGGTATGCAATTTGAATGACCATCCCACTGTGAATTCGATGAATTGATGAGAAAAATGAGGAGGTGTAATTTAAAACAGTAAGATCATTAGAACAATTCAAAAATGCTATTGTACTACCTTCACTCTGTTAAACATATTAAAACAGAAAATAACTTTTTATTTCACTGCGGTTTGTCGCGATTCAGATAGGAAATTTTTATTTTGGTGAAAACATCCGCAATCTAGTGATCAAATGTCAGCGTTAGTAAATTTGTACATTGTAATGTTGAGAGTGCAACGAGGAAATATACATCGCATGAGTAACTGAGAACGACTGCAAAGCTTCGTGAAATCCAAATGGGATATCGACGTTAACAAACGGATAATAGATAAATAGTTTATCTGCTGACTCAGTTGCCATTTAACTTCACGGTCGAACTCGACGTACGAACCGTTTGTCACTAGTGCGTAAGGGATTAACAGTTGGTTAAAGTCGGTTAAGCAACTTATTAGCTAGATTTGAATCACTCTTTTCACGGTTTGCCCCCACTTAAACGATTCGATTAAAGGAATGGGAGTACCACGACAAATCGCGCCCGTTCATGTGTGCGTTTAACAAACATAAGGACGCCGCTAATCTTACGAAGATTTCCTATCGAGCCGCCCGAGCGATATATATATAAAGTCAACAACGTGTGACAACGGAGTTGCAATCAGAAGTTACATTGCGCACTCAGAACACCACCAGTTTGTAAAATGAACGGAAAAGTTGTCGCATTCCTCTTCCTCGTCGCTTGTTGCCTGGCGATCCAAGTATCCGCCTCAGTTGGACCACGTACGTAATTATTTTCTTTCATTTTCTTCTGCGAAAAGCAACATCAACAATGTAGGAGACAAATTTGACAGGAAATTTTGGTTAGTTTTAATTGTGCATCGAACCCAATTTTAAGTAGATATTTATTAGAAAGCATTTCAGATAAAATTAATTCTAAAAAGAGTTTTACTTTAATCAATTCATAAATGGTAACTTTAAATTGCATTATATAATTTTTATGACATTAATCACAACGAAACACAAGTTATAATACAAACGAAACATTTTGTTCGTTCGATATTTCAACGTTTTCAACAATTTCGTGACAATTCTTCGTATTACGAGTTTTACCTTGAATAGAACCGTGTCACTGATACATACATACGTTATCTACGAATAATCATTTAGTATCACGAATGAACAGCTCTTTAAAGAACCTACGGTTTCGTGTTTGACAGAAATCATTCTTTAGAATGTATCACCGGTGTGTTACAAATTATTCTTTGCTGATTTTCTAAATATTTATCCTCGCTTATTCAATGGCAAAACTCTCTGTTTTCAATTATCAATTGAAAAAATGTCACAAATATGATGGTCATTCGGTTATTCACAAATATCCGTGCATTACTGTGCGTGGATTTTAAAGCAATTGGACTATTTGCATGTTTCTTTCAATGACGACCATGATTCATTCGTAGAATGTCTGTTGCCATTGGAGCGTGGTCCATGCAGAGGAATGTTCAAGAGGTACGGATACAATCCCGAAACACATCAGTGTGAAGAGTTCACCTACGGAGGATGCGGCGGAAACGAAAACAATTACATGAATCGTAACGATTGCCGACAATTCTGCGTGTGAACGTGATTCTTAGTGCGAACTAAAAAAAAAAAAAAAAACAGCAAACAGACAACATTTTACTGTCCCTGTGCAGTGAGAACAACCTGATCGTATACAGTATGTATCGATGGGAACTATATGAATTGTACATAAGGTGGATGTTACCTTTAGTTTCTCCCTAATGATTGTTGTCACGAAATAAACACAGATGTTGTACTAACAGCTTTGTTATTTTGCTAAACCCAGATGCGAATCTATCGGTATCTTATTATTCAGTGTCTGAATGATACGTCAACAGACATCGGGACAACTCGATGATCGAGATAGCTTATTTAAATACGGTCAATGAGGCAAACATTGATTAGGCTAGATAGAAAACCTGAGATTAATATCACTGATTCCCAGGAGATTGTAGTGAAAAGATTATTGTATGTATATTTACTCGTTCCCTTCGTACAATTCTCTTCTTTTTCTTTCACGCTATCATCCTTCCCTTTCTTCTCATTTCTTTTCTCTCCTCTCTAAACAGTTCATTAACATTATTATAAACAGATAGGATTAATTGATTGTGATCGTATATTGAGTCTTAGTACTCCGAACGGTTTTTCAATTTTATTCCCATCAAGTCTTCTCTCTCTCTCTCTCGCATAGTATGACTCGTCTCTAGGGATAGCTCCGACTGTAGCGTTTCGTGCAGAGAAACGGTACGAAATTCCTCGGAGCGTAGAGCGCGTCCCGTTGTCAACGCGTTAAGCGGTCGGATAAGATTGATACCGGCCTGTTAGATCTGCGGATCACGAAGCAACGTGTAACAGTGCGTACGCAAAAGAAGTCAATGAACGAACGATAGACGATCACTATTATCGAAGACCCTAAGTGGACAGGCGAAGAGCCTGGCCGGAGCCGGCGCTGTGGTATCGTTAAAATATTTCCCTGCGCAAGGTGTGGCCAATAATAAGCGTTCACGTGCACGCACGCACGCACGTATCTACGATAATAGAGAAATTGGATAATTTTAAGCATGAGTGGAACTGGAGATCACCGGGCGACACACGTACGGTTCCAGTTCAACAAACAGAACACAGGTAATTGCCGGGAACACAGCACGACGCGATCGTTCCTCGAGCTACCAGGGGTCGACCACTTTCTTTCTTTCCATCGTTCGATTACACCACTCCGCCGCGATTGCAGAACTGTCAGTCAAGTATGATCACGGGAACACGGCCACGTGCGTGCCACCCTGCGAGAAGATATACAGTCAGTCGCATCATCGATGGCACACATTTCAAATCGGAGTAACCTTTTTACCGATGGGTCAATCGACCTCAGTTTCTTTTTTTTTATTTTAGAAAATCTCATATGAGATTTATTACAACATAATTACAAAACAGAAATACACTACATACAATACAGAGTATGAAGATTGCAAAACAGAATAGGTTTCTTGTAGAAATACAAATATTATAATACGAACATATGATTAATAGGAACAGTGTATGAACAATCGACCTCAGTTCTTCCGCAGAGCTAGAAGGATCAGTTTTCAAAATTATGTACCACCCGTCATCTATTAGGTCGAAGGGAACGTTCTGTCGTATTTTAAATAAACAGGTAATTTTACTTGTAAATAAAAAACGCATAGTGTCATTGTTACAATTAATGGAAATTATATCATTGAATAATATTAACCCTTTGCACTCGGAGCTACTTTAACTCGACAATTAAATTGACATAATACCTCATACAATACTGAAATGTTTAGTAATTGATTAGACACCAATATATTTAATATTTAGAGTCAACACTCGATTTATGAATTGTTTCGAATGTTTTCTTTAAAATACGACAGAGCTATTCCTCTAATCTAATAGTACAATCGGTGTACAGTATACAAAATATTCGTACACCTTTTAAAAACGAATAACTTTTTTCAAAATGGATCCGATACTTTGTACACCCACTGCATATTCATTTTTATAGCTTCGCGAGAAAGCTGAAGTCAATTGGTCCATTCATTAAAAAGTGTGTGCATCAAGTATGTGACTGACTATGTATACCGCCGCTCCCGAGAAACTTCTGCGGACCAGTTCGTTGGTATTCTTACAATTAGTGTCCTGTAACGGAGACCGAAGATAATTTCATACATTATCGGATATTTTTCGGCGAGCCGCATGTATGCTGCAAGTCGCCTGAAAGCGACTGCCTGCCACAGAAACGTGTGAAAGTCGAGCGTCTGTTGCGTGGATCTGTCGAGACCAATTAACCCTCTGCGGATCAGGAATTATGGAAATGTTACAGATATTATCTCCGGAGTGGATTGAACTGCTGGAACGTTTTTTCGAGAAGCTAGAAGACGGTAAACTGCTAATTATTGTGCAGGGGTCACACAGGTACGTCATTTCGAAATTCACCTGATGATAAATGCACAAAGTTTGCCGTAAAACCCGCGGTCTAGTGATGAAGTATTTCTAGCAGCGATTTCTGAAATGTACTACTGCTCTCATACTGTGTGTTAGTGTATTCAGCGGCTATTTAGATATTTATAGTGAGTTGTACGCTCTATGCAGAGCTCGGGCTTCCACCTGCGCGGTATTATTCATAATTAGTCGAATGTCAGAGATTTTAGAATTTACTTTATTTATGAGAGATATATGCAACAATCCTATGTTATCGTTAGTGTGAATAATTTTTTATTCGGAGGAATAGCACTCTTTATTGGATAGTGAATGCATTCTAAATTGTATATTTATTTTAATTGAATATTTGCAAAAATTCATAACCTGGGTGTAATAATTATATCATAAATGTTTCAAGTTGGAAGGTTACCAAGTGTTATAATATTAAGTCCACAAGTTTTCCACGTAAATTATTTCTCAAATGTAACATTCCACTTTCTGAAAGTCCAAAGTTGTTCGAGTAATTATGAGCGCGTAGCCCTAATTCGGAAATCAGGTAGGACACAAACCACTAACAGGGGTGGACAAGCAGGATAAATTGTACCGTTGCCAAAATCGGTTCCTGTGGTTAAGGTACAGACGTTAGCTTGACACGCTGGCCGCAAGGATGCTTTCTCTTGGGCGTTGTTAAACTAGTGGACCATCTGGACCTATTGAACATATCCTGCGTGCTATTTAATTACGTTAATATATATTAAAAACCATTATCTCTACTGAGAGCTAAGAAAAAATCATTAAAATGCCGTTGTATAGAAAATCTACACTTGGCTACCTTCATGGCGATACTTCGTGTTGAAAGAATCTCGCGCAAAAAATTCGCAACATGACGAAAACTAATAAATTGTCCTTCATCCTCTCGCATAAGTACCATTAAGAAGAAATATTTCGTTGCCCACGCAAGGGTTGAATACGTAGATCTACTGACCACGAAGGGATCCAAGAAATGATCCCTTCATCCCCCGATACGAGTGTCGCCAAGAAAAACCAAATTCCCTCCATTGTCAAGCTCTCAAAATCATCTGTTTCACATCACCACCGTCTACCCTAATTCCGGGCTCCATCTATTATTCCGCGAGACTAAAACAGCTCCGTACCCCCATAGCGTCTCGTCGACGGTTCTTGACATCCCGGCTGTCAGAGGGACTCGCCGTAAAACCGGCAGCATGCAGTGGATTCGTCGAATTAGTAACTTTGCGAGGTACGTGTAACGATCTCGAATCTTGCCAGCCCGTGTCTCGTACATCCTTCGGAGTTGCTAGCTTAGGTGTGTGCCTCTCTCTCTCTCTCTCTAGCTCTCTATCTCTGTGTATGTATGCGTGTGTACGTTCCGTACACGGCAAAGTCCCGCTAACGATTAGATTGAATTAGGTTGGAAGTGAGATCCATTACTGAACGGGGACTTCTGGGTCCGCCACGGTATCCGGGCTCTTTATGTAAAGGGAAGATCGACGATACGCGGTATTTGGAAGGCGGACGACTCACTTATCTCTCTTTCTCTCTCCGACTGGCGTGGATTTACGGGTCGGATCGTAAAAGACGACCACCGTGTACGGTTCGTTCGCGGTGCTTTACAACGTTAACCCGCGAAGAGGCTGACGAGCGTTATCGCCAGCGTGTAACGTCGCGGGACGGCCATTGTGTTACAACGTGTGGCCCCGTCGCGTCGCGTCGTTCGCCGATCTTATCGCGCCGCAGACCCGCGGCGTTACAAGTGTAACACGTTTCGGTCATTCGAGGCTTTATCGGCGCCGCGGGTTCATTTGCGGTCCCGTGTCGGCTGCCTTTGACTCGTGGGAAAGTCACGGAGATGCCGGGAATCAGGCCAAGTTGAGTCGTGCAGCTCCGGTTTTATCGAATCGCGAACCTTCGGGTTCCGTTTCCAGAGATACGTGTGCACCATCACCGTTTTCGGAACTCTTCCGCTAACCTACCGGCAGTCGGGCTACCTCGTGACGTCGCGATCCCTAGAGTATACAGGGTGAACCAAGGTTCGAAGAGAGCTTTCGCGTGATTATATCAAATTTTTTGTCAATTCTTTTTCTCATGATTTTTACAGATTACCTCCAATTTCTTTTTTACAAATACATTGCAACATAATACATTGTAGCATAAAGGAAGAAGGAAAGAAAATTGTTTTTGTAAAAAATTTGCTGTAATCGCGTGAAAGCTATATGCTAATCTCTACTGATCACGATCCGTTGTTCTCCTTGTACAATATACACGTAGCTTTCCTTCTCCGGATGTACAAAAAGCTAGAGTAATTTGTAGTATCGATACGTAGCGACGCCAAATACAAACAGCAATCGAGATGAAAGTCCGGCACGGCTTATTGCAGCAGCGTATTATTTGGTAAAAAGAGTTGACAGTTACACGATACGCTTCTGATCGTATTCCGGCGAGGATCTTAGCGATTCAGAGGGTTTGACCTGTCCCGGCCACGGTTGCAGCGTGTTGCAGTGGTAACGGTGCAATTGGAAAGCGGGGCCGACATGATTGCGTCTCGACTGCAAAAACTTGAGCGAGTACAGAGAACCAGCAATGCACGTGTAGCCGTTCTAACAATATAGCAGCTATGATGGGATGTTAGTTTAGCAGGTAAATTGCCTCTGCTTCTTCATTTATCCTCTTCGATTTTTTCCGAATGTAAAGTGCCGCGCAGTTCGCCTTGATTTTCTGATCTCTCTTGGTTTTCTAACACACGCTCGGATTACACACACGTATATAGGAAGTCGATATCGCGCCAGGTCGAGACGATTTTTTCGAACTAGAGTCTAGAGGTACCATTTGTTCGCATCTCGTTGCGGTTCTATCGCATTTTACTTTCAAATTAATCGTTTCCTTAGCGCGTACCTTCAAAATGGATACACCGTGGCAAATTCGGTCGAACGAAATCTATTTTGAAAGGACGGGGGACGAAGCTAACCGTCTCGGACAATCTATCTCCGCCAAGAGCGGTGATTTACATACAACAAGGCACCGCAATGATTGCCTTCGGAATACATTAGCTGGCATGCTCTGGATACAAGGTAACCTGCGAACAAAGTGCATCCCGGAATCGACGGAGCTCGCTGTCCGAGCGATATCAACGGAGTATTGCGGGAATTAGGTGATCAGAAGTATTTACATAAGAATCGCATTTCTCCGCGTCACTTGATCAATCAATCCTGAGAACACTTCCTCCAAAATTAAACGAACGATCTTCCACGTCCAATCCATTCTACTCCGCAACTGTTCCAGAACTGTTTCTGTAATTTTTGAGATTTCATTTTAAAGCTTGATCCTTCTAATTCCGAAGTCCATTGTACTTTTTTAGCAAGTTTTTGCTAGAAGTGAGGCAAACAATACATCCTGCCTCGCTGGGCCGCGGCAACCAACGCATTATCGCATTGCTTGCCTCGTCCGGCCGATTCAGACCACGGATTTGCTCATATTTATTTAACGGTTCATTTTACAGGAGTTTTTCAAACGCAGTTCTCTTTATAAGACCTTAACCCTTCAGAAAGTGGAACTCGAAATTTTCTAATATTTTAGAAAAGAACATATCCTTTGGAACATTATTCTGCAAAATAATATACAATTAAAAAGAAATAAGTTCCACAGGTTACAAAAAACATTGATTTTTCGCTAATCAAGTAGATAAGAAGAATTATTTAATGAATTTTAGTGGAAATGTTTAAGATATCGAAAAATCCTTTGCTTCTCAGAGCGATAACGATGTATCGACGAGTGAATGAGTAGCAAACAGATTCTAGGTTCGCGTCGGATTCGCCCTGAAGCAGGTACCGATAAGTATTACGAGGCGATGCTCAGAAACGCAACTCGGCGACCATGGAAGCACGAACCTTTCGCTGATAAAAGGGACAGAGATATAGGCCGGGGGTCTGTCGGTATGTGGGTGGAAAAATCCGGAATCCATGCAATTACAGCGTGTTTCCTCGGGGAAGATCGGTACGGGTTATCAGCCACGTGTGTGGCAATAGCCGAGGGCTCTATCCTCGTGTCCTACGCCATATTTCTTTTGTGTCAGCGGTCTATGGAAACGAGCGGATCACAATGGGTACTTGAAAGTAATCCTAATAGGGCCGCCAGAGGCCGCTCTCGTAATTTAATCTGCGATTAACGAGAGATACACCAAAATTCTGATTAATTTTGCTTTTGTTCAACGAGGGCCATACCTTCAATAATAGAAAACAATGTGAAACATTTTCAAGAAAATATCAGCTGGAAGATCACTGGGACAATGTTCCAGGGTTCCATACTGTCCAGCTTCCACCGTAATAAATAGACCTCTCGCGAAAGCAAAAGGACGTGTTAGGAATTCCGAAAAATCTTTTTACTGTATCTGTTTTCGGAGCTTTGTAACAGACCGCCGCAGAATCAATATTTCATGGGTCCCCTCCCATCGTTTCTCTTGAAAAATACAACTCTCTGGAAGATGTATGATCCTCGAACGCGAGCACCACCCTGATTCCGCTTTCACCGGACAAGAAACGTTACAGTTCAAGAAATTTGGATTTCTGTATTACGTAGCTGTGTTGAAGAAACCTCAAGCGATTCCTTGAGTCCGTACGACACACAAATAATCGTGATAACAATTCATTAATCAGCCGGATTCGTGTCGAAGATAATCAATTTTTGATGTCTATCGTTGGGCAAAGTCGGAATTTATTTTGTCGAGCACAATTTCCTCGTTGAGTCACCAGTGTTTTCACGATTCGTCATTTCGTCGAGATAAAGCCTGAGACGTGCTAGACAAGCTATTTTTTTAATTACGCCGCACGGTGTTACGAATTGCTAATCTAGATGAACCATAGTCATTCTTGCAACCGTCGTACAATCTTTTTGTAACGAGTCACTGAAGTACTGAAGCGCAAATTTTACATGGTACGAATAAATGAATTTCACCCCTTTTTTAATTTTATTATAATTATTGCTCAAGTGACCACCATCACCCTGTTCTCCCCCAAGTTTGCAAGACAGGCGCGACGTGTTTTCCGCTTCCGGTTGCTGAATCACGGCACGAGCCGCGGAGGCAGGATTGGTATTGTGTCCTCCTCGAGGACTCACGAAGTGATATTAACGATAAAGCGGCCAGTGAAATTTACGAGTCACGAAAAGTATAAAACACTGTGCCGCCATAAAACTGGAAGCGTTATTGCCGATAAAACACGCGTGACGGGGGCGAGGGCGCGCGCGCGTCATCGGGACTCGTGAGGGACTCGTGTAATGGAAACGATTTTCTCGTCTAAACGGATACAAATAGTAGAACGATAATGCAGTGACACGCTCGTGTATCGGCCGCTCGATACCTTCATGATTTAATGGACGTCGGGGCCGGTGGTGGCACGGGTAACGGGTGTTTTACGGTAATATTATACGGAGTTTACTCCACCGTGCACGCCATTGTGCACGCGGAATCGGTGGAAATAGGCTTCCTTACCTGGGGGACCGTCGTTTTTCCTCGTAAAACAACCGGCCTCGTGAAAGCGAATATCGACGGGCCCCGGGAACGTGTTAACTGACCCGTGGACAACCGTGAACGTTTGAAAATCTCTGATTGATTTCTGGTCACGATTTCCTAACCGCCGCGCGGTTCACCTCGGTGATCCAGAAATGTTACCGTCTACGTTGCAAATTTTTCTCGAGAACGCCGGAGCCTCGATCAAACATTTTTCTTCGAGACTTTATTACACGATACTTAAGAAGTACAATGGTGTTGCGAAGTTGTGGCGCATTAGCAGACGTCGTTTCTTGAAGAGACCTGTTGGAAATGTTGTCCAGGAGTCGTGCATCGTTTAACTGAACACAGAATATTCAAGACTGTTGCGTACGTACGTGCCAAGTACCAGAGAAGTGTACTTTCGAAGAAGTACTACAGTATTTTCTCTGCGATTCCGACTACTTGCAATTTTTACCAGATTTTTTTTTTGTTCACGTTGTGTAGCAAACCAATTGTCCGAATATTAATGGGACTCACTGTGTGTGCCGGTGTTCGTGAAAATGGTGCACAACTCCTGCTTCTGATAATCGATGAAAGCAATTTTTATTTTTGCATAAAGGAAAAAGCGACGTCGAGAAAGGAGGTTATTAAAGTTCCCGGGAACGCGGAGAAGTGGGTAGCCTGTAATCCGAGTTTCGGGGATCGCCGAAAGACTGAAACGGCACACGCGCGCGTATCCCGACGGAATTTCCATAATTAGTGGGTGGCAAAGGTACAACTATTAGCGCGCAGGAGTTGGCGAGTTGCTAACTGATTTGCATCTAAACGCGGGCTCGTCGTATCAACAGGGCCCGTCCCACTTTCCTTATTACTTCATCATCCTGTATTCTTTCGTACCGGAAACGCATTCCCGCCCGAACACGTTTCGGCGATCTCTCACTCGACGAGAATAATCGCCGTTCCTCGATC
This sequence comes from Lasioglossum morio, assembly GCA_916610235.2. Taxonomy (NCBI): domain Eukaryota; kingdom Metazoa; phylum Arthropoda; class Insecta; order Hymenoptera; family Halictidae; genus Lasioglossum; species Lasioglossum morio. The sequence continues at coordinate 12,777,668 of OU744334.1, forward strand.
GAAGAGCCAGGAAAGTTCAACTTTAATAAAAATGTGCACAGATGATCTAAAAAGTAATATTCTCTATTTTTAACGATCGTAAATTTTGTATATGCTCGAAATGATATCGGCGCTACAGGTTCGATCAACAATACAAAAATTAGCAATTTTGCAGAATTATATTTTCAATGTTTCGGTTCTGTTTTGAACCATCTTCAACAAAAGTCCGCGTCAAAAAAATGTTTGAACAGAATTTCATTTAAAAAAATAATAATGTAATCATAAATTTGGGACTCATCTTAAAGCTCGAAGCATCTACTTGTACACCTTCCATTCAAAATTCGATAAATCAACCAAAAGAAAATCGTATCTTAAAATCGCAGCGGTCGAATACTCGTTCGAGTAATTGTTTGTGAATTGTATAAATATTGTGTTAGACGTGCAGCGATCAACGGGGTCCACAGCAGCTGTTAATTTTGTATAAGTACATGGCAGACAATTATTGACTCAGCCGCGCGTGGAATAATTACATATCGCCGCAACGTTGAGGTTTCAATCGTTGCCCGGAGCTTCATTTGACGGCTGACTGGTTGTGCCGTGTTTATGGAATATGATTTACGCGCGGGAGTGGCCGAGAAAATTATGGCATCTTGGGTTTCCATAATGCCGAGATTTGCTGCTCGCGGGAGCTGCCTAATCCAGTTCCGTGCAAGAAGATCCTCTTATCTTGAGGACACGTTCGCCCGGTAAGTAAGACGATTATCTTCGGAACCTCGCGTGAAAAGGAGCTGCACTGCCAGCGAAACGCGTTGCCATGCTGACAGCCGTCTCGCATACTCTCTTTTTCCCGAGAGAAAATTTCGATTTTAATTATTCCCCTCTCTAATCAGGCTCCGACCCTTTATCGGCTCGAAATAGTTGCGGTTTCCATCGGTTTAAACTTCAGCAATTTTTCTGGAATGGTCAAAAGTTCAAATTGTTGTGCTCGAAATGAACAGTTTTCTGTCCTCTATGTTCCTAACGAATCTCGTGAAGTATGTATCTCGTAAAGTCGTTGTGAAATTGATATTTCTTCTGAACGTCGAACGTTATAACTAGACTGTGCATCTTTATGCATTCTTATGGATTTTTGGAAATTTTTTTTTTGGAAGTTTTATTACCACTGAAGATCAGATTTTGTTTGATCCGAATGTCTTACAATTTGCCTACAAAAATTTCCAAAAAGCCATACGAATGCATAAAGATCCACAGTCTAGTTGTAACGTTCGAGTTATTTTCGTACGATATTTTTATTCATTTCATATCTACAGAAGGCTATTACCACTGAAGATCAGATTTTGTTTGATCCGAATGTCTTACAATTTTCCTACAAAAATTGAAACTTGCAGTCTAGTTATAACAGAGTCGTTTCGAGTGCGCGAGGATATATGGCATTGTTCCACGTCTGCGCGCAACGACCGTAAGATTGCAGGTGCGTGGAAACCATAACATCGAAAATCATACCGCTAGGTAATTTCGAAGATTGCCCGGGCGACTGGTATTCCCGTGAGTTCCCTCGATTTCGATGGAAACGAAAGTTCACCGCGACTCTCGGGGCGGGTCGTCTGCGTTCAAGGTGAACCGGCCTGTTCCATTATGATTTCGACTCGGTAATCGGCGAATGGTTTCGGCCGGGACCGGAACCCGCGGCAGATTATGCATCGGTCGGCCATGCGATTGTCCATAATAATTAATCGAGCTCGACGAAACCGGGGACCGACTTTCCGACGAAAGGAACCGTGAAGACGATTCTTTATTTCGCGTGCGCTCCTTTCAACGAAACACGAAATAAAGAAACAAATGTGTCGCAATCGCACGGAAATCGACTGCGTCGACTCAACAGAGTGCGAGTAAAGTAACAATGTTTAAGATCGTCCAAGCAAGAGAGAGCAGTTCCGCACGAATGTGTCGATAAAATAAATATTTGATAGAAATAAATAAAAGTGTTTATTCGCGTCTGACGCGCATGTGCCCGAAGCGATCGGCATCTGTGTACGCAAATTCTCGGTTTTAAGGACCAATTTGCGAAAGTAGGAATTAAATACAGGCCTATCAACTGTGTAACGATTTCGTGAAGTAGCAGCGTACGTTGCGTCTGCGTCGAATTTCATTAAAACGATTATTTTATTGCAGCCTATCCACCGAGGCCCGACGGTGGATGCGTAAACCGTCTAACCGTAATCGCCTATATGAAATTCAATCTCAAATTTCATAAACGTTCTTGGCTGGGTCAGAGACTGCCGAACCAGTCACCGAACGAGATCGTTTTACCGGCTGAGAAATGATTTTCCCGCCGCGGCGAACCGGTATCTATCGACCCGTGGATTTAATTGCACAGGAGCGGGCTATCTTACGGTTTATACTGGGAGGTTAGATCCTGATCCTTCTTAATCCCTCTTCAAACTGGTAACCTGAGATGTTTCAGTGTCTTACGGGGGAGGTTCCACGGACACCGGAGACCCCCTTTCAACTTTACGTTTGTTTACCTATATACCTTGCAGAATGTGCTATCGGTTACGGCTAAAGATCAACCGACCGAAAATGGAACTTCGTGGAAACCCATGAACATCCGACGAACCGAGCTCCTACGACTCAACAGCATCAATCGGGTTCGAAACTTCGTTCCTGCTGGTGCGGTTATGTTTCTCAACAGTGGACACGCGAACAAGTCAGACGAGCAGATTTTTATGAAACTCGCACTCACTTGGTAAAACATTCATCGTTACCTGCAAACGCACTGAAAATCGCTGAACTTTAAACACTCGTATCTTTCGAACCATTGATGCTCCAGAATCGAAACTTGGATGTCTTATTTGTAAGGAAAAGTTTACTCTTTTACTGACTTATTTATTTTTTAGGGGTGGAGATGGCTAAAAGTCGCAAGAACCATGCTTGGTTTACATTTATCGTGGCAGTGAATTTTGAAACACCGATATCTCATCACGTTTCAAAAGGTACTCGACGCTTTGTCTCCTCAAGTACCTGATAATAACATTGCATCGATATACGCACTATACACTAATATAATAGTACAACAATATTACTTAAAACCAATAGTACTTCGATAACAAATTCATATCGTTAACAGATAAAAGAATTACTACTCCAGATCAACGACTGACCATATCGGTATGAACCAGCGGACGCACGATCACCATCTTTGTTTTTATTTATTTATTTATACAGGTCGCATCAACAACTAGGTCATTAGCGACCACACAGATATTATATCATAATATTGCACTATTGCGTCTTTGTACTTAACATGATAATCATTTATGAGTATACTGTACATATATAAGAATAATGTATACAAAATTACAGCGTGTGGAAAATTTTTGTAGATTTTAGGAATTTTAACCCATTGCACTCGGACCTATTTTAACTCGAAAATTAAACGTTTCTTCTGATCTACAATATTTCCATTCTCTATGATTTTTTAAATTTGATAAATATGAAATTGATATAATACCTCATACAATCCTTAAATGTGTAGTAATTGGTTAGATACCGACATATCTGATAGTGTAAACAATTATTTAAATAATAGTACAGCAATTTTTAGGGGCTCCTCAGAGGCGCCACTCGAGTGCTAAGGGTTAAAACTTGGACTATGTTCGAACTATTATTGAAGCAATCATCGTTAGGGATAGCCAAGCGTCTTCATTGTAAGTAAAAAAGAGTTGATTGCAGGATTAAATGTCGATCACCATCTTGAGATGAAGTTTCTGGTGTGTTGGGCGTGAATGGGAATCGGCGGCGGAGATTCCCAAAACTTGCTGGCAAAGGCTACAAATTACAGCGGCGACGGTGTGCAGGTATGTGCGGAGGGATGAGGCGCGGCGGTTCCGTTGAAACAACAACGTTTCCGTGACAATTAATCGTGGCGGTGGATAGCGGCGTAGCAGAGGGCGCGGGCGCAAGAAAAGCCCAGGGTCTGGCTGTTGTCCTGCCGGTGTCGGGGAGCATCTTGACACGAGCTGCCGAGAAGCATGCCACCGCGTCGCGATGCCACTCGATTCATACGGTGCTTTACGGAGCCTGTTAATTACCGGTGACCAAGCGGCAGACACGAAACGGCGTCGAGTGGCTTAACTGGCCCGTTATGCTCCTCCCGTGGGCTGCGAGCTCCCAGTGCAAATCACTCGTACGTCGCCTTGCCAGCACGAACTCAGCACAATTCTGTGCACCGAGGAGGACGCCTGGTGCCGCTGCAGTTGCCGTTGCCGTAACTGCACCTGCCATCCTCGGTGCCGGCGCAGCTACTGCCTCTGCTGCTGTAGCAGGATCAATGCGAGAGGAAGCTGTAAATCACCCGACGCGTCTCTAAAGACTAGACGCCTGTGCCCGTCGCGCTCCCTGATCGATCCTTTGAGAGCCGGTTGAGGATTCTTGATGATGTTCAACCGGCGAACACCACTGTCTAGCTCTCGACCGCACGCTACACCACGGACAGTTTGCTAGCCTACCTCTTCCGATGCGTTCGTTCGCCTCCCAGCCCACAGTGACGACGACACCACCTTATGGCGATCAAAAATCTGTAAAGGTTAAATTCTTCTCGATCGAAATTAAGACAAAAAATAAATTGATGATATCGGCGACAGGTTCGATCATTTATAGAACAAAAAACAACAAATGTGCAATTAATTCATGTTTCTAACGTTTCGATCCCGATGTGGATCTTTTTCAAAGAGACATTTCTGCGTCTGAAAATAGAAAACGAAATTAAGAAATAAAAAAAAACACAAAAATAATACACTTACATGTTGTGTCAAACATCTGTAACTTTGATTCTACTTTATTATAATGTATTGAATTTTTCACAAGTTGATCATTACATTGTAGCCTTTATGTTATGTAAATTTTAGTGGTATTGATGGACTCGGTATGGATATATTCATCTTATTATCAGATATTCATTTTCCAAGACCTGAACCATGTCATATGCGTGTGCCCAAATTGTGAGAATAAAGCTCCTCCAAGGTACACATTGCTTTCCTCTTAGCACGTAGTACAATCCGACAGCGACAGTTTATTTTTGATAGAGACGCACTTCTCAATTTTCCATAATGTCAAGGTGGGGGTTTTCAGTAGTTAAAAGCGCTGGATAAAAAATCAATCTATCTTTGTGAAAATAGCTACAAGCGCAAACTTGATTGGTCTTTCATCGTGCGCTTTTGACTATTGAAAAACTCCGTCTTTGCTATGCATATTGAGAAATATGAAGGCGACCACCCTCACCTTTGCAATCCTGGAAAAGAGAGTGTACCCCCTTGATATGTTTAATAGGTTGAAAATCAGATCGAATATTAATGGCAGTCAATGCAGGTACCGATATCGGAGTGAGCTGTCACGGATGTAGCTGTCTGGGGAACCGGCATAGGTCTACGGAAGCACATGTTTGCACCCTGGTTGAGGCAGCGTAACGTCGCTCGAGTGCTATGTATTTCCAATTTCAAAGGGTGTACGCGTCGCTATAGCCCGAGCCCACTTTGCGAGACACCTCAAACGCCGATTCTAGTCGCGACGTTCTGAAGAAGCCTCCATTCGATACTCGGCATTGTGTTCCAGGAGCAAGACCCATTTGCTCCCCGTGCTAGAGGGTCCTGTAATGGCGAGAGGAGGACGCTGCCTGACGAGGAATGAACGAAGAAGAGAAACGAGGAGGAAGCAACCAGCCAGCAGAGGCCAAGCCAGGCAGGCTGTAGACCGGCGACGGCGTTCTATTTAATTAAGTTTGCATTGTATCGAAGTGCATGCTGCCGGGAAAAGATCGTTATCGAACTTTCGCGAGATATGACGTTCCCCTGGCCCACCACACTTATCAGGGACGATCTGCCGGAGCAAATGAACGGCCGTTCGAACGTTCACTCCTAACGAGATCGAGAGCTATGCCGGCGCGCACGTTCCTCCTTCTGTTATCCCGCGAACCAACGGTTCCTCCGCCGCGACGCCGCGCCGATGCCATTCGGAATTTCTACGTTTACGGACGAGTACAGATTCGAGATAACCGTGTTTACGGCGGACTGTTCTCGGGAACGCTGCGATCGAAATCATTTCGCCGGTGTCCGTCTTCCGTCGAATATTATGTTTCGCACGACGCCCGGGGAATTCGTGGCATTTTTACCGTTTCGCCAAGTACCCGATCAAATTTCGAGCATTGCATTTAAATCACAATAATATTCGGGGTCTTTTAGCTCTCAGCACTCGAACGGTGCTGAAAATAAAATGTTAAAAGTCACAGGGAATGGAAATATTCTATGTTGGAGGAAATGTTTAATTTTCAAAGGACGATAACATTTTTGATAATGGACCGTACGACCTAGATGTTTTTTTTTTGTGAGAAGTTGGAGCAATTGGAATATTGCATTTGGTCGGAATTAAAGTTTATGAGTTTGACGTTGTTATTAAATTATTATTGGTTTCACCCTCTCCTCTGAACTCGTTAAACAACTCTGTTGAGAATTATTGAAACGAAAAATTGTTTCACTGCGAAACCGAAGCCGCATCGAAATTGCAGTTGTCAGACCAGTTCCGTTTGTTTCGGGGTTCGACGATTCTTATTTCACCGATTCAGAAATTCAGACACGTCCAGCTACAAATTTCCCGTTCACACGGGGTAGTCGGGCGCGTTTCATTATGCGGCGCACACACGGCCGACTTTAATTACCCGTATAGAGATTTTTCAAACGGGCATCACCGGGCCAGGATGCACGCTGCATAGGATAAAGTGTTGCATTGCCGGAATATTTTGTGCCGATTCCACCGCGGCAACGGCCAACTACTTCTTCCCACGCGTCGCCCCCGCTGAATGCAAATAATCTGTCGCCGGGGATGAAACACGGCGGACGTGACGTTTCCGACTAATAACTCGTAATAATACACAACACCGAAAAGGTGACACGTATTGGAAAGCCTTTTCCATATAATGTACGTGATCGCGTTGTATATCACGCGATGTTTCGGGATTCCGTGATCCTTTAAGTCGTCCCAAAAAGAATCAATCATCGAATCTCTAGTAGATTCGTACAAAATAATTGTTTTTATACTTTTACAGACGATTCAACTGAAGCAACACCGAGCAACTTTTTCTTTATTTAACCGAATGAAAGCTCGATGATGTTTCAGTGTGTACAGACCTTTATGAAGGTACAAAGTACAAAGGGATCAGCGACTCGACTATGAGTGCTATACGTTATGCGACAAATCGAAATGGTAACTCGCGGCAAGGGCGCGCTGCGAATCTGCTTGATTCATCGATTTTCGCTGGGGACTCTGGCGTGGGATCGTTTTTTCTTGATTTATCGGGCCTCCACAGCGCGGTGACTTATTCTTAAAGACGACGAACCCCAGAACAATTCCAGTTCTTGCCGGGTTTCTCGCTCGCTCTCACTCTCTCTCTCTCTCTTTCTCTCTCAGCCGTTCTTGCCTGTTCCGACGGCGTCGAGGCGATTGTCACATTTCCCGCAAGTTCGCCGGCCCACTTTATCGTCCCCCTTTCCTATCTATCGTTTTCAGCGCAGTATATCTACGTCGGGAGGTGCGGCGAGGCACGTTTGTTCTAGGAAACGGAATTCCCTTGTCTGTAGTCTGACGACGCGTCTCGGGGGACGTATATTGTTGCCGTTCTGCATAGGTCTTATAATCTGTTGCTCTCTTCCTGACCCATCAAGATACTTCTCTGAAAACCAATCCGCAATTCCTGGCTGAAGAACCATTTTCTGTTAAGAGACTGGCCCTTATTTTAACACATTACCTACCGAAAGCCTATTAATAGGAGTTTCAATAATTGTGCTGCACCAAAAAAAGCACAGAAATTTTCTTTTACATTACAATCTTAAATGAAACTATTAGACGACGTTATTGAGGGTGATTTGTTGGTTCACAACGAAAATTGCTGTTGCTATTGAAGGTTTCATTAAAAAGTGTTTAGCCATGTACCATAGATATTTCAAAATCATACAATAATAACCGGTCGGTAATGTGTTAACTTATAAACTGTAGATTTTAATGCAAAATAAACAGTCTTCCCGAAATTGCAGACTACCTGCGAAATAAAGAATCGAAAGGAATGTGACTGTCTTGGAAGGGTTAAAAGTCGATACTGCGGATTTTATGCATTTATGAGAAAAATTATCAGGTGCAATTTAGAACAGAAGATAAGTGCTCGTTCAGATATGACAGAAACCACACGTTTTTAATCATGATTTGAGTCTGAATATCATTTCTAACTTGTTAAAGTTCTTAAAGAAAGAAAAATTTTTATTTTGCACAAAGATCCGCAGCCTAATGATGCCATATTTTCCAGGCATTAAAAGATCGAGGATATCGCAACATATGACGACATTTGCGATTTCGCTAGATCGAGCAAGCGTATCGCGACGAGCATTAACTGTCGATTGGGCGGATATTTAGTGTCGAAATTCGCGGACCGATAAGGCGGCCGACCATTATTTTCAGAGGATGAATGTTCGTATCGTTAATCTATTATAATATGCGCATCAATTCGCTGTCAAACGCATCCCAGCGAAATACACGAGGACGACGAGGAGAACGGACTCGCGTAGGCGTGGCTCGAGCCCCCGCGTTGAATTCCAATTTTCGTCCTGCAATATTTATGAACTGCATTTATCCGGCAAAAATGGAACGGCCGAAACCGCATAATTTCCCTGTTCCGGCAGTTCGCGCTCTGCCCGAAAACGCCCGGGGGAACAAACGAGACCAATTTGGAGACGAAGATTGCTCCCGGCCGAATCCCATAAACGCATCCGGTAAATAAAGTTTCTCCCCACCATCCTCTTGTGTTCGACGTCGCTAAAGCAACTATTTGCTTACGCTGAAAACGAACACGAATCCTTTTCGAGTTGCATCAGTTCGGTTGTAGATTGCGCCGGGCACGCTTTGTTCGAAAGTTTCGCGTCTACGCCGCGTTCCATGCAGATAGTTGTACCGCTCGCGATTTATGACAAGCTAAATTACAAGTTTGAAGAACTTGTTAAATCGTAGAAACCACTTTCTGGAATTGCTGTTGTTAGCCGCGCTCGCGGTTTTAATGATCGTCGGAAAAATAATTGCTTTTTTTTTCCACGGCGATATCTATCTTGGTTATTGCTTCTAGGAAAGTACCTGAAACCGTGTAAAATAGATTTCCGAACTTTTGTCATTCAATTGAGTTAATAATTTTTCTTGTATAAAAATAATCATTGCACTAATGAAATACGAGGTGTTCGGTGACGACCAAGATTGCTTTTGCGTAATGGTCGAAACTCGATGGTCGTGATAATCAGGAAGGTCGTCGTTATATATAGGCTGGACTAAATTCATTTTAAAAGGCCAACGTAAAAAAGGTGAAACGTTCTCGTTTGTGCGCGGCGTTCCGTTGGCCCCACAATGAAATGACAAATCGAGGACTAAAAAATTCACGGAACTAAAAATAATTGGCCGCGAGAAACGCGAATCATTGCCAATTTGAACGCGAAAAGAGTCGAGGGACGATTGCATCGTGAATGTCGAGCGTCCGGGGACCTGTTTCGGCCCGTGTAACGCGGTAGCTTGTAAAGATCATCCTCTGTCGTCATAACCGCGCGTTTAAATGCCTCCCCGCGGCAGTAATGAATTTCTTCAAAGATTAATTCGAAAGTTTTCATGCGTCACCCGATTTAACGAGGGCCGATGACTCGTGTTTCAGTTTCGGCTGGGATTCGCCATCTTGTCGAGCGCGGGCTCGCGCTCGCGTACTTTATCTGCCATTCGAATCGTAAAAAAATACTCTCTAATGAGCCAACCAGCATCGTTAAAGTAGCCCTTTAAAGATTCAGCAATGATAAATCATCGTGATTACCTGTCAAGATATCGGTTCCCCTTTTTCCTCCGACAAACCTCGATAGGTACAAATTAAGAGCGCGCGATCGCTGCACCCGCTGGCATTAATTAAGATATTTACGCCATTATCAAAATTCTTCGTTCCTCATCTCTTCTCCGCGCTGACGTCTCAGCTTTCGACGTCGCTTATCTTCGCGTTGGGCGATTCTCTTTTAACTTTGTTGTCACCGGCTTGCTTTCGATCTAGATCAAGGAATAAAAGTATTATAATAATCCACGATTAACCTTTTGGACTCGAAGCAATTTTAATTCCAAAATCAAGACATCACTTCAACCCAGATACAATTTTCATCCTAAGTAATCTTCTTTATATTGTGTTTACACTTGAGCTTTTTACAATATATAGAATATGTATTTTATAAAAATATATATATTCGGTTCTTACATGGATCACTATCATTAGATCGATCTCTAAAATCGGAAGTCTCCGTGAAGATCTAGCGGAATTCTCCATAGTTTACCGATAGGTTTATTTAAGAAAATAGAGAATGGCCGCGACTCGTGATTTTTATTACAGAGAAATAAAAACTTGTAGAGCACTGACAAAGATAGCGCGCGAAAATACATGGAGCTGATGGCGAGGTAGATTCGAGGTAACGTCGAACAGAGATTAATAAACGAGGCTTTCTTTTTGCGCGAGGATTCAGCGATTCCGACGATTGGCGAGTTTCCGCGTGCGATAAAATTCGAGAATCGTTGGGCGTCGGGTGCGCGGATTGTAAAATCGAACGGAGAGGACTCATCTAGCGAACGCGCGCGGAATGCCGAGGGATGATCGTCGTAAAGCTAGCAGGTCTCGAGCTATATCGCGAATGAATTATCCGGTCGCAGTAAGCTGCCAGTCACCGGAGGACATCGATGCGAATACTCCCATAGTCCCGTCGATAGTCCTGCCGATAGTCCTGCAGCTTTTGCGCGGCGAGCTCTCGCGTAAATACGCAAACTGCCGGTACTTCGTCGCGGACGTATCGCTTTCGAACACCATCGGGCCGAGCCAATAACATTCGAACGTAGACGGAACGAGAATCCTGATTTACGGCCAGTCCGCGGACCACTTAATTGTATTTACGCAACGTCACTGTCGTCACCGCATTCGTAACGCGCGTCTTCCGTGTGCTGGTGTCGCTGCGAATTCCGATTCAAACGATCGTGTAGAATTTAGCGAAACGGTCCCGTATAATTGCTGAGGAATCTCGGAACATTAATCATCCGGCGAGGGTAACTCCAACGAAAACGTTAAGCAGTTTTCGCTGTGTAATTCACTTGTGAAAGCGTTATACTACAGCGTCTTTTCTGTTGCTTTTGTACAGGGTGTATAAAAAGTAACGGTCATCTGTTTTTGGTGAATCGACACCTCTGGATGTAATAGAAACTTGTCGCAAAATTGTTTGTAACAAAGAAAAGTGTTAGAGCTTTTTGGATATAAGGTTTTCTTTCATATTTCGCAGCATCAAAATTATCTGAATGGGCAGGGAGACAAATGACTCGGTACGGGCCTAGAAAAATAATATTCTGCGTGGAAGGGAAGAAAAAGTCTATCAGAGATTATCAGAACCGACTAGAATAGATCAACATCTGTTTATAAATATCTGTCTAGGCCCGCTAGAGTATTTATTATTCGACGGAGAAAATATCATCCCCTAAATCACCTGTCGCTGGAGAGAAGACGGTTATCAGGTGGGGTAGTCGAGGCCCGATAAGGGAGCGATATCTTCCAGGTCTTTCCAGCTGGTTAGCGCCGCCGCGCCGATCATATTAATTAATCCTGGAGGAGTGTGAGGCTCTGCAAGAAATCCAGCTTCGGGAAAAAGTTCCCGACGCACCTCCGGGCAGGGAAACTCACGGAAGTCGATGGGAACTGTGATAAGTCCGACAAAAGGGGTGCGCCGGAAGGTGGCGGGACGTCGCGACAGAGGATTGAGAAGAGAGACGGGGGCAGGAGATAGATCGTGGAAGCCGGTTCCGCGGCCTTATTACATCGTAAATTCCCCGGCAGTGATGGATAACATTAACCCATCGGCAACGACAAATTACTTAACCCCGAGATCGGGGCCCGGGCCTCCGTTCAACCGGAACCAGGCTGTTCTTCCGCCGCGGACCAGTAACTCGGGCTCTATCTCGCGGATACAACTTCGAAAGTCCATCGTGAACACTGTCGCCCCTCCGGAAACTTTCCCCGCCCCTGCTAGGAAATTATTCGTCTCCGTTAAGGTATCGATGGTCCTGGGAAATCATCCATCGCGTCGTAAAGTCGAAATATTCGGATACTTCTAACTGGAAAACTTTCGCGACTCCGAGATTAACGGCGCGCCACCTCTAGAAATACAACGGTTAAAGGGTTGCAAGCGGTTCCCTTCGGAGCCGTTGTAGTTTTCTGTTTTTAAAAATGTATTATCTAATATAATAAAAATGAAATGCTGTTCGTTGGTAAGCGCATCACTTGAGAATTTTTTTTTTTAAATGTTCGTAATAGTCCGTATAAGGTTTTTAGGGAAAGAAAAATTGGAAAATTTCGGAAAAAAATGAAAGTGTTTTTCTTTATGGGATTTTTGTATGAACTCAAGAGCATAAATCACGATTCGAACGATAGACATGCGTGATTCTTTTTTCGTTTTGTTCGTTATGGAGCTGAAAAAGTTTTCAGGAAAAGAATTCAAGAGAGTTACAAAGGAAAGTCGGAAAATTCGGACAAACTACAAAAATCATCATTTTAAATTGAGTATCCATGGCCACAATCGTTAATAGATACAATGATCACTCAGAAATACGTTTTTTTCTCATTTATACTTTGTTTACACATTTCCAATAGCTTTTCACAAATTCACAAAACGATCGGAAACAAATTTATTTAAATTTGGACAGGACAACGTCCGTCGGGTCAGCTAGTCAATTATAAAATGTTTGTTTCCCGGGACAAAGTATACGAGGCTGCAAATAAAAGTGCACCGCAGATAAATCGTTACGCAGTCAGCCAAGCTGTGCCAGGTGACTGGAATGACTGCCCGGATGAGTAACTCTGGAGAACAATTTGTCAAATTGAATCCGTGTCTAGCCAGCAATTGCAGCTTAAACGTCGTCTACTTGGAAGCTCGGATTTCTCTTAATAACTCTGCGATCTCGTTTTTCGCCGAACTCGGGGATTATAAAATATCGGCTAAACTCCGTGGTGTATACTGAAAAATGAACGTGTAACTGTCGGCTTCGTCGCTTTTGCCTAAAGTTTCTTCGCGGCGAGATACACCCGGAACACGATCGCTTCTTCTTCTTCTTCTTCTTCTGCGGGGAAAGTTTATCGAATTGCGAGAAGCCTCGGCTCCGAGCTCCCTTAAGCATCGTCGAGCGTCGAACCGGAAACATGACGACAATTGCGTTTTCTCTTCCGGTTGTCGCCGGACAAAGAAACCTGCAAGTTAATTTCCGTCCGTCGATGGGGACACAAGAAAATGCACCCGACGGGATAAACGAGAGGTTCTTCGTCAAACCACGTAACTTTACATCCCGGAAAGCCTAATTCAGTATGCAAGACGCGTTACACGGAAATTGATGATACAACCCGTGGCGAAAAGTGTTTGACCAAATAGGTCGTTGTTTTCGAAAACTGAGCCTCCAGAGAGTTTCTTATAAATTGAAACAGTATGGATTTGGTAATAATTGTCTCTCAAAGAGCCAAACACAGATCCAATTAGCTCTTGCAATATTATAACACCTTTTCTGTTCTTGAAGTTCTTTGTAAAATATACAGGGTGGTCCACGTAAATGTAGCCACCTAAATATCTCCTTTATTTGTGATGACCTGTGATGATTTTTTCCCCCTTGAAAATAAAGGAAATAAAGAAATGAAAAATAATGCAGATATTTAAGTGGATCATTCACGTTCTTTGTGAAATATATACTGTTCAGTTTCATTACCTTTCGTTAATGTCGTGCTCATCTCTGTATGTTGTATACGATAAATAATACCTGTAAAGTTACTAGAAAAAATTTCAGGATATTGCTACATAATTTTTGATAGTATTTTATGTGTTTCACCATGCTTCGCACTTCCGCGTTGACCACTTCTTCCTTTTCTCATGGAACGCTCGATAGCCACGCAGAATCCCATCGTAAATCGCCAGCGACCATTAAATTAGAGGCTCGCTGAAAAACGACCGCGACACCGAAGATAAGTTAACGATCACGCGTCGTAGTACCGTGTCGTCAGATTAGGAAAAATCAGTCTTTATCAATAGACCGACGTATGAATACAAAACGCTTGACATGTCGCCGAGGTTGCCGCGATAAGCGCGTTATCATTCAATGAATTGTAATTGCGATCATTGCGAGAGAGTATGTTCTGCAGGAGCTTACACACGTGCGCGCAACACCGGTTGCTGTTTTGCAGGTTGCATTGTTCGAACACGCGTGCACGTTGCACGAAAGTAATTAATCAGAAAGCTATGCCAGTAGCAGATTCTTTCGAGCGGATTACATTTATTATCGAGATAAGGTATATCGAATAATAGCACGAGAAAGATAAATGGTTTTTAAATTGCTTCCTTTTCAATCAATCCTATCTCTCTTCGGGATTTCTACAGATCTTCACGCTGTAAAGAATAGACTTTCCAAGACACTTTTGTGAACGATAGTTATCTGTAAAATTTTGAGTGTCTATTGCGACGTTTAATTCGCAGAGATACTCCTATCGGTGATCAAGATATTTGTGCTTTGTAGTGATCGATTAATGACCATCGATGATTCATCTACAATAATACAAAGAATCGATTCTATATCCGCTCAAAATTTCTTACTATCCATCAGAGTTGTCTGATCGTTAGACAACGATTCATTGCAAAATAAAAAATTTCTGTCTGAATTGATTTAGCAGGTTAAAAATAATATAGCAATATTTTAAAGCTTTTTCTGATGTTTTTATTATTTTAAATAACACCTACTCATTGTTGTTTAAAAATGCATAAAATCGTATGAGATGAAACAGTAAAAATCTATGAAGCAGATCTTTGGAATCTCTTTAGGACTGCAGTATTCGCCACAGAATTCAATACGGTAAGTCATCGAAAATAAAAATTGCAAGCGAAATGTTATACGTACGCAACGTTGTGTCTAAATGGATAAAGTACCAGAGAAGCAGAAGCGTCTGAAGCCGTCTAAAAGGAGGGACTAGTTCCATTTCTGCCTCTGTCGCATTCTCTGTTTGCATTCTCTCGTTCTCTCTCGTTCTCTAATCCGATGACGATCGGATCAACCCTCGTTAAGTACGACGTCGTAGTTTCTGCTCGATTGGAGCTGGTTTGTAGGTACTCGGCCGCGGAGCCCTCGTTGTCCGGCACACGCGTGCACACATAACGCGGTCGCGTGATGATACCACAATTAATTGGAGCCTCCAGGAAGGCGAGTTGGCATCTGTTGCCGGGGGTACGCCGTGCACGGATACGTTACGGGTACAGATAGCTCGTTAGTCGTTCTATTCCGCGTGCCACGTGATACGGAAAACGCGCGGCCGACCTCCACGGAATAAAAGAAAATCGTCCGTCGATGCGCGGCCGTGCTCCGCCTGCACTTTGCGTGGGTGGGTGAACCTCTTTCTGTGTGCACTTATCCATGCGAACTTGCGAACGTAAAGGAACCGTCGCACGGTGGCAAGTTTTACCGAGATCCTCTCTAAAAATGAAACACATGATTTCTTTATTTTACAGATTTATGCATTGAGTTTCATTTAGGAATGGTTGAATCGTTATTATTCACGTGGTGCACAATGTGTGATATAATATTGGAATAATTACAGTAAAGTCGCGATCTAAGCTAGTTTGCCTACCCCTTCCACTGAGGAGCAGTAATCCGATACTAGGTACTAATCCATCTACGAAACTTTATTATTTTTCATTAGTTTTGTATGGGACTTTTACCAACTTATTTGTAATATTTTTCTTATCACAATGGCTCTAAACGCAATATAATTTCAACTGTATTTAGTGGTTTAATATATCCATTCACGATCTCTGTCACAGCACAGAACCGAGAGTTTGCGCGCACGTAACTATCTAAAATGGCTTATGTAAAAATTTTTGTTCGAAATGCGGAGCTTGAAGAATTGAATTATTGTCTGTGGACTGTGGCGTACGTCCTCATCTCGAGGAGGGTTCTCCTTGGGCTAAGTATTCGCGTTCCCGTAGAGCGAATATCGGGAACGACTCGAGGAAATCGAGCCTGGCAACGATAGGAGAGTAGACACGGTCTCCGTCGTCGTTATTAAGATTTCATGGCGCCTCGTCCGGTAACAGCGGCGGTCAGCGTAGCTGGTCTAGAATCTACGCACCAGCTGTAATTCATTTCAACGGCGATAAATAACGTTAATGACAGTTGAATGGCCGGGGGAGGCGGGGATCGCGGGCAAACAAGGGTTCAGGCGTTCAACGTTCACGTTCGCAGAGACTCGCGGGTTTATCCCGACTGCCTTCTGTCTGCTAACGGTCGCGGCCGTCGTGAAAGCGATGCGAATCACGTTTACACGTATACCGGTGGACGCCGGTGTCCTCACATCGGATCATTAAACACGGATTTATAGAATTGATTATTCTAGAAATGGAAACGATACGCGCACGTCAACCGGAAAATATGCGAGACACTCGTGCGCCCCGCCGCCGCGCCGCGCCGTCGGATTTACGAAGCCGCTTGAATGGCTGGACGTAATGGTATCTTATCGGGTTATTTACTTATCGTAACGGGTATTTCATGAACGCGGGCGACCGTCGCGTCGTTTCACAAGACTGCCAGGAATTCTTGTTCTAGGATCCCGGCCCGACCACCGCCGGCCGCTTATTACCCTTATCCACGGTCATTTCACTCCGTGACAATTTTATTAATACCCGTTTAATATTCATTTGCCGATATCACCGCGTTACGTATGGAAAGTCGTTCCAACGAGCCTGCCGTCTACATCGCCACGCAAATTTCTTATTCCGTCCGGGTGATCAACCTCCGCGCGTTTATTATAGTGAAACATTGCACGCGTATACGTCCCCGCTTTCTTATTTCTCCATTAATTCGAAACCTACACGGTGGTGTATCCCCTTAAAAGTTTTCTTCAGATTTGTTGCCTCAACATTCACGAATTTTTTTTCTTTCCAACGAATTTATATTCCACGGACGTTCTGGCATGTCATTAGCATTTTTAGTCAATACGGACACACCAAAAATCAATTCACCCGCGCTTCTCCGCCAAAAAAGTCTCTTCTTTCACGCTCAGGAAACTATGCACCCCTCAACGCTACCCTCATAAGTTCTAATAGCGGCCACCATTTCGTCCAAAATTACGTACGCGCAGCTGTTGCCTCCGAATAACCCTAAATCTCGGGCAACCCCCTATCCGCACAATCTTTTAGCAGTTTCCGCACTCGAAACTGCTTCCTCGATGTATCGTGCAGCTTGTCAGATGCTTTCTCCGGGCACGTATCTAACGTTAAGGTACATGATCGCTGGGGGGTGGTCCCTTGCCTTAAGAGTCAATCCTCTGGAGCTCTGTTTTGATTACAATAATTATAGTAAGTGTATTATGAATGTACGTAAAATTGTTTTGTATATTTTACTTTCTACAAAACGTTCACAGAGGTTTATTGTATCGTGTCACAGTGCCCGATTTCTAGGTTCGATACTGCAATTGGCATAGATGTGGGATTTATTTATTTCGTTGGACTAAAGATTCAGTTCTGCAATATCTAATATATATGTAATAACAAAACAAATTTTACTTAACGCAATAATCATCTTTTATCATAGTATATATCTTTATTGAATTCCCCTTAGGGTTACAATTCTAATACTATATAATTCTCCATTTTTCCCCTGCTTCGCTCTTATCCTCTATCCTTAACTCTAACTTATTAACTAACTTATAACTACTTTGATCGTAGTATTTAAAATTTATTAACAAAGACATCCTGGAAAGAGCTCGTTCAGCCTCTGCACTTGTAGGTTAATAGTTGGTATCAATGCAATATCGAGATAGTTCTTCTTGCGCGTCGTGATCCTGACAATTTTGATTACATTTTTCTTCTGTTTAAGAAATGCGGGACCAAAAACTGACACGGGATCCTGCGGAATTGCAAGCTCTAGTGGGCAGAGATCGAATCGGAGATGTTCTCGGGAACGGTGTACGGCGCGACAGGTATTTCTATTATCAATTACTGCTTTTACGCGTGCCGGATCGCGACGGCACACGGTTGCAACCATAAACTCGGTGGTCTCACGCCCCTCGAAGTACGGGCGACATGTGTAACAATGGCTATAACAGTAGCTGCCCCGCCGATCCGGTCAATGATTCCGAATTGTTTTACGCCGATAATAAACGTCAATCGACTCGCTGCAATCCAGCACACGATAGGTGCTCCCTCCCCTTCACCTCCGTTTCCGTTTTTACTTCGAAAGTCGCTCGTAAAAAGCTCCGCCTCTATGGAGTGGAAAACTTCCGACTGGCGAAACTTTCGAGCACGTTGATCGATTTCCCCCACACCCGACCCACCCACCTGCCCTTCTAATTGCGATTCTCCTTTTTTCCTCGAGGTTCTCCTATCGGGCACTTTGTTATCTTCTTCCGCCGCGGGAACTCGCGCGAGATACTTCCCCGGCCAAAACAAACGCCGAAAATTTATCGTCGGGGGCGCCTCTTCTCGGTGCTGGGTTTTCTGTTTTCCACGGGATACGGGGGGTGGGAAGTGGCTCGGTACACTACTGCGCAAAAGTAGTGTCGACGATTTTGAGGCCATTCATGCTTTCATTGTTTCGCCACAGTCACGTTTGTGCAATGTTTTTCACCTAAGAGCCGAGTCCACATTTCTTCACTTTCTATTACTCGCATGTAGTACTTTACAGTCCAATTAATTTAGTGATTCAAGCATAAACAATGGTGCCGTCTACACTAGAAAATATCTATTTTGCAGAGAGGTAGTTATTTCATTGAATAAAAATATATTTATGTTGGAGTCGTAACTGAAGGTTAAAAAATGATCTTATATAGCATTTTGAAAGTATGTAATTCTCGAAAGCCATCGAACGGAAAGAATCCGATTAAAGATCGATTTATACTATCCGCACAGACGCGGAACGTATTCGTTCAGCACCGATCAGACATTCTTTAATGCATTTGAACAGAGGTGTTTATACTGTCTGATCGTATATCACCACAGACACGTATGGGAGGCTAAACTAGAAAAGTATTACTATACTGAAAGAGACCGTTCCGTGTCTGCGACGATGGTGTAAATCGGTTTCCATTCCTGCCGTATAATTAGCTAGATCGCGCGAGTACGAACCTATTTATTATTGTTTTACTGTACTCGTTCCGTGCACGATGTCATTAGCTCGTTCATTTGGCTGGGTAACGAATCGCGTCGCTTCTATTTCGAAACTGATTCGATACTCCGGAGATATATATTCGCCGTCCTTGACCGATGTTCCGCCGATCCTTCGCGAGCAGCGGCCGATTAACAGCGTACAAACGCGCGCGGCCACTTTGCAAACACGAAAAACGCATTTACGTCAGCAGATTTTTGTCACGGTTACTTTCGGCCGACGCGGCCCGGCTGATTGAAGCACCCTCGATCGAATCGTAATGCACGCCGTCGGGAAAATATTGCTAAAAATCGAAAAAAACAATGAAAAATGGGTAAACGTTCGCGCCGAGTACAGCGCTTTTTCCGCGAACATCCACGGATTCGTTGCTTACGCAATGTAGACAGCAACGATCCCGGGAACAGGATAATAAATAATCTCCGTGAAATCTTTTATCCTTATCGCACGCGTCCCATTTGCTCGGTCAAGCATGACCGGACTCATTCTTTTTTCCTTCCATTTCAGCAATTATAACAAAACCTCTTTCTTATTAAGCGTTCTATCAAATCACAGTTATTTAATTGTGGGATACCATTCGCTACAGCATTTATGAAAATTTATTTTAAGATACATGTTTAACAGTACTTAATGATAGTATTTCCATTACTTGGAACAACTGCTTATCATCTTTCAAACAATATATTTTTGATTTACAAACAAAGTTACCTGCTTGTTTAAAATTTCCCTCTAATTTAATATATTGGAAGATTTCAATTGCCCAAGTATTACGCGATTGCCAGGAACGGGAGAGATATTATTAGCGAATTTGATTCTTTATACAGTATAAGTAGAAATAATGTTCAACTTTGTTATCGGGAGCCTCTGCAGTAATTTAGCGGAGACATTTTTTTAGTTGACGAACGAAATTTTTCGCAAATTCTTTTATTTGCTGGAAGAAACGTAAACTCGGATGGAACATCGGGATTGTTTGTTGAGAATACGCACGCCGTTCATTCGGATAATGTTACATCGATATTCGGATGGTACAGCCGGCAAATGAACAGATCGTCGCGTCTCAGATTGACAGAATAATCAAAGCAAGTGGTCGAATCAGCCAGAATTTGACGGATTGGCATATGCAAATACCGCGATTGCGTCCCGTCCGACAATTGGCGAACATGTCGAAGTGCGTTGTCGAGATCGATTCGGCCCCCTCGTAATGTCGCGCCGACTTCAATCAGAGTAACGTAATTTTGCGTAATAACCCGGTGTCCCCTTTTCTCGGTCCACTTGCCCCTTCATACTGCGCAGACTTCAGAATTAGGCAGCAATGAATTCTTTCGTAACCGATTTCTGTAATCGATTATCCAATGTAATCATAGTGACTGTAATCATTAAAACTTGTAAAAATTACATACGTTTAGAAGAAGACTAAAGAATTGTAAAGTACGAATTTAATTTGATTTAATATTGTCTATGTATGAATATGTATTTACTGTAATTTACATTTGTACAGCAAATATAGATCTCAGTTGAGATCTGAAATGCTTAATAAAAAAAACAAAGGACTCGAAACGACCGAGGCAATTAAGAATTCTCTTTGAGAGCCTCGTGGATCATAAAAGTGGTGGGAAGAAGCCGGCCAGCTTCGATTCGACGCACGTTCCCCGATTATACCCGGATTCCAATTAAACTGTTGCGAGATCCGATATTGTTCGGCGAACTTCGGGGTTGGGGGCAGCGGCTGTAACGAAAAGGCAAGAACGCCCTCCGCAATAAATCCAGGAACTTAAATTACTTCCGGCCGTATCGAACGGCAACGCCGATTGACATCGTGCGCGAAAATGGAGCGCGCGAATTTTCCGAAATGGCAATAACGCTCCGAGGCGGCCGTGAAATATGCACGACGCCCGTTTTCCGCCGGTTGAACTGCTGTTTTATCCCTTTTCACCCAGCGTATCAATTCCGCGCGAGACTGTGAACAAAAAAAACACGTTGAATAAAATATACCGGGGAAACTATCAACGGTCTGAAACCGACAAAAAAAAAAAGGAACCCGGCCGAACACTCGAAATGAAATTCGCGCGCTGTGCTTTGGTAACCGAAGTGTCGGCGCGTGTGCTTTTGTTCCGCTGTAATTTCGACGGTGAATGCGTTCCGTTGCGCGCGGGTATCGGTTGCAAACAAAGGGGACGGGGAAAAGCGAAAAATTGTTGCACAACGCCGACGAACGGGAAGAACAAGCTGCCCCGCTTAACGTCGTCGCTAATGGGCGGACCGTTTTTTGCTGCAATTGCGTTTGCTAATAGATCAGGAGAATTGACTAGAATTGACCGGAAAAAATTAGTTTACACCGACAATATTTATCGACACCAGATTTGACCAGTAATAACATTGGCCGGCAACTTCTTAGACTGTGGCATTGAGAGACAACATCGAATAGCGTCGTAAAAGGTAGAGTGGGGAAAACAAGTCTTAATCTGGCGACTCTGGTCTCGTCAACGAGTAAATATTTTGTTCGGTGTCGACGAGATAATTCTCAATGAGGTGACTGTCCATGAAATAATTATTTACAAGCTAAAGGTGACCATCTCGTATCTTTCCGTACGAAACTCGAGTGGCAAGGAAAAAAACGCGCACGAGCGTCGTTTGTGGGCTACCGCGAAAATTACGACGACCCTTCTCTCTTTCTCTGTCTTCCTCCCGTTTTGCTTGTTCGTTTCATTTGATTTTGACACGCAATCTCCACCGAGAAATACCCTCGCGCCGGCTCCTCCCGCTGGTCGATCAATTTCATTCCGTCCCGGCCCGTTCCCCCCCCCCCCATCTTCCCGTATCAATTATGTCCGCGAGATAGGAAAAGCTTATGAATAAATTTGAATAAGTATAATTTTTATTACGCAGAAATATTAGAACGCGCGGCCACACCACTTCTTTGCATAATCCTTTTTAAACCGGATAATCGTATAGAATGGAACTCTGTATTCTATTGCTGGGCAGATAACGCCGAAGTTCCAGGCTAACCAGCCCCCAAACTTCCGCGAAATACGCTGCCTTGAGAAATAACTGCGGCTGATCGTGTCTCGGTGTGCTCAACAGCGAATCGGCAAACTGTACTTCTGTTTGCGAAATTAAAATTTACTTTAGAAATCATATACCGAATAGAAGTACAGTGTTCAACATTTTCAAGTCCAGTTTGAAACGAGATTGACTTATAAAATGTATCACGTCTACACGGTTTCGCAGTCTGTTACGTATACAGGGTGTCCCAAAACTACTCTAGGAGCCGAAAATGGGAGGTTCCTTGGGTCATTTTAAGCGACATTTTCCTTTGCAAAAATGTTATCCGCGACTTTGTTTAGGAGTTATTAACGAAAAACACGGACCAATCAGAGCGCGACCTAGACGCGAGTTGGCACAGACGACCAATGGACAGTTGGCGCGCCGAGCCGATTTTGCCAACTCGCGTCTAGGTCGCGCTCTGATTGGTCCGTGTTTTTCGTTGATAACTCCTAAACAAAGCCGCGAATAACATTTTTGCTAAGGAAAATGTCGCTTCAAATGACCCAAGGAACCTCCCATTTTCGGCTCCTAGGGTAGTTTTGGGACACCCTGTATAGTAAAGTGCATAATCCTCTATCTTTACGATAAGCTTTCTTACGTCCTTTATTCCAACAAAGAATGAGCTTTTGTAACTTACTGGCGCTCATAACCATTTATTGTGACTGGTTTCTTCAGGAAATGATATCTTAAGTAAATCAAAAAGAATGCTCGAATAATAATCATAATATGGAACGTTTGTTCTACTATTTTTTTTTTTAATTATTTATGACAGTTCAAATATCGACAATTTTTCAAGAATGGTTAATTTCGGAATTTTGTCTTTGCCACCCTCGATCATTGGGAAACCGGCAATCATGCAGGAACCACTCGTAAAAGCGGTACGACCATAATCTGCGGGGGTTGAAGGAAATATCAAGCATTTTCGTGGCGAACGAGGTACAGGTTCGGGTGTACCGATACCGTGGTTCACCGAGTACAGGGTTCACCCCCGTCACAAAGGTGCTGCACCCGGTGCAACGCGTTTCACGGGGTTGCGCCGCATTCTGCTGCAACCTCGGTGCTTTGTTCCGCTCGTAAGGCACGAGATCCAGTTACTCGTAGGTGGAGAGCAATAATTTTGCTCGGCGAGCGTCATATCCGAGAGAGAAAAAGAGACGGAGAGAAAAGGAGAGGGAAAGGCAGAGAAACGCGGAGACGATGATTTTCACGGATCGACGAAGGGTCGTTGCGTAACACGCACCGGGCACGCAATTGTAACTTTCCTTTCCCTTAGTCCTTGCTAAGAAAATATTTAAAACCGCTTTGATTTATAGAAATGTTTTGCATTTTAACATTTGAAAGTTTAATCTTGAATTTTTCTCTCCGATTCCTCGATTATCATTACTAGATTCTTCATTATCAGGTTTATCTTATAGTCAGTGAATTTTTCCACGGTGGTACAAATTATTTACGACTAGATTTAATAATTCACATTGCTTCGACTTTCATTTTCCCTCTAACGTAATTTAAAAAATATTGAATGTCCGCGTACAAATATAAAACTTGCTGCGTAATGTTTTCTTGTGAAGTTTGAAAAATACAATTTCAACAATCACTCCATGAAATGTCACATATTGGTTCTCAGCGCACTCATTAAAAAATTTCATATTAAAATTGAAAAGAATTCGTCGTGAAAACACGTTGAAACATAATTTGATGCAGATGAACAAACAACGGAACATATTTCATGCTTCGCGTTTATTTCAGTGTTACATTATTATTTGCGATTGTAGTAATCGTGCTGCTATCAATAGTCTATTGAACATTGCGACAAGTAGTAACGTCTGAGATTAGACAGACGCGATAGACAGCTATTCAGTCGAAGATCCAACACGTTAACAACCTCACACGGAATGTTCACACGAGTTTTATGATCGACGAGCTCGCGCCAGATGTTCAAATTTTTCCGAACGTATGATATCGATTTCGCAAGTAGCGAAAGCCAGTCTTTCTCCCACGAATAAGGTAGCAGTGCAACCGCGTTTTACCGTCGAGTCGGTGAAAAATGTATAGCTGTATGCGATCAAACCGTAAGTCCGTTCTTCTGAAAAGGAACGTTTCCCAAAGCACCAGCAATTACATCTTTATTTATTGATCGTCGAGCCGGCTGCTCGCACAGAAAACACTTACACAATCGGTGGCGGGCTTTAATGCTGATTAATTGCACGCGGAATTATTGGTTAACTGTGTACGAAATTTATTGGAAGTGAAATTGACCCTGCGGCGACGGGATCGGGATTAATGAAACGCATAATTTGTCTTCGGCCTGGCCTACGACGGGAGATATCGGCCGCATCGACGGAGTCTTGCCGCCTTCGGATACAAGACCGATGATCCTCGATGGTGTCACATAGCGATGGGCACGATCCTTCTCAAATATTGGGTCAGGAAGTTCAAAATAAATTTAATCTTTTTGAAACATTTAATTTTCTCTCGTAAAACATTCTTCATAAAAAGTAAAAGATCTACTTATAGATCTGAAAACTTAAGAAACAAGAAAAGAATGAAGATTTTAAAAATAAAAAAGAAGAAGAATTGAGAGGAAGTAGTGAAGTTTGTTTTGCACTTTCAAGAAAAATGATTTCGAGGATGATGGCGAAACCATCGGGGACACTCGGTAGATATCGCGGGTCGGTTGACGATCCCTCCAAGAGAGAAATAATCGAGAAAAATGTTCCCGGCCGCGAAAGTTCTGCAGCATGGGCGTAACAATCGTCTGGCGGTGGCCGATCAACTTCTCGCCTTTCGTGAAGCAATATTTCAAGCTAACTCCTTCTGGCGGGAAGGCGGAGCTTCATATCCGATTATTAATTAAGTCGTCGGATATGAGATTCAGGGGTTACTTGACCGCTGTTCTTTAAATTGCGGACGTTCGGGCCAATGAAATATTTAAGGTTACCGGCCGTGAAAAATGTCAGTCAGGTTCACGGATGCTCAATCAATGTTGTAATTGGATAGTCCCGTGTACCGAAGAGTAACAGTCTACAAGGAGGCAATCTCTGTGCCAATGCCATCGAATATAATCCGTGTATAAAGTTTCCCGACGGTATTCCAACGTCCGCGGGATCTCTGCCACTAAGTGCTGACCCCGTTTCCCTTTAATTGAAATCACGACATGCAACCGGGTTAATTACGCTTTTTACCATATTTCGCGGCCGCGGTCCCGGTCCCGCGAAAACACCACACGATGTGGCCGAATTAAATTTGCCACACCGGAAATACGTCTGGAGACAAACCGGATGTTGAACAAATGGTGAGTAGTACTGCGAGGTATGAGAAAAAGAAGTATAGTTTGTGGTAAAATACTACAATTAATGTTATTGGCGCACTGGTTCGATCAATTGGAGACAATAAGCAAAATTGCAAGAATTACATGAAATTTAATTCGACGTTTCTGTCTAAGTTTAGACCATTTTCAAGAATGTAAATTTTCAGTATTGCGTCTGTAAGAATTTATCAATTGATTAATATATTGTTAGGTAAATGCCTTTCCGAAAAAGCAGGAAACACTAATATATTAACAATAAAAAACAAAAGTATTAACTCACATGCTTAGAAAAATGTATTAATTTAAATTCTTAAGAGTCAAGAAAGCACGTGTTGGTTCCATGCCGGTGGTATGTGGACTGAGTAAACCGAGACAATTTGAAACAACAACGAATCAAACCAACAATCAAACCAACCAACAAACTAGTTGTTGAAATACCAATATGAAACTGGTAATAAATTCATCGTCATTCAATATGCTTTTTATAATTACGAAACAAACAATTATATTATTTGGAATGTGATTCATCATAGAATACAGTTTGTGGATTTGGAACATTCGTCACAGAGAGCTTGTACAAGGTGTTTCATAAATAAATCAATCACCTCCTACACTATTCTTCCATCAGAGTGGAACCACGAGGACACGGGACACCCAGGATAAAGTCCGAGCGAGTTTCACGAACGACAAAAAATTCGATTGCCAAGAGCTAGTGGTAGTCCGTTGTAAGAAACGCTGAGAGGATCGTGCAGGCAAGAGAAAAAGAAAGAATGAGAGAAGAGAAAGAGAGAAGAGATTAAAGGCGCGCACGTGTATATGCAATAGAAAGAAAACGCTGGCCGGGACGATTCTCTTTTTGATCGTTTTTGACGGGTCGACACTCGATGGGTCGGCACGGCCGTTAATTAGGCCGGCTGGCGACTTGCCCCCGGCTGCACTTGGCAATTGCAACAGCGGCTTAAGAATTCAAGGTGGCGTAATCTCTTTCCCATGTGCGTTAGGGCCGGCACACAGCGCGCGGGGGCTAAAATAATTCAGCATATTACACGCATAGTTTAGCACGCGAGCCAACGTCTGCCCGTGGTATCCGGCGACCTTCTTCACCGTCTCTCCTCCTATTTATCCGTACCCTCGTTCCGATCTCCTCTCATTCCTGCTCTGCCTCCGATCTTCCTCAACTCCTTATACTTCTTTTTTTTTCTTTTAATTTGGAAATTTCATATGAGATTTATTACAACATAATGCTTAATACAGACTATTACATAACAGAGTATTAGTACAGAGTATATTGTATGGTATAACAAAAATATTAGTTACAATATAAAAATCAAAAATGATTAGGCACGTAGGTTACATGTATTTAAAAAGGCTATCATATATATACAAGCACTAATATTGGGTTCAGCTATTAAGCAACCTATGTCCAATGGCAATTGTAAACCTGCTCTAGTAAGGTTCTAGATAAGTTTGGTCTTCTGATCTTTATATAAATTGCTCTGCCATTGAACATGGTTAAGCGTTTCCTGCTCCTGGTTACATTTACAATTGGGATTATCGATGATGCCAATGCGAGCAAATGCAATGTCAATGTCTGGCCTGCATCGATAACTCCTTATACTTACCAGTTCACTTTCTCCACATCGATTAAACAAATAATTTGATCTTGGATCATTTCAAAAAAATCGATGATACTATTGTAACATTCTTACATTCGTTTATTCTTCCTGCTACTTCAAACATCGCCCAGCCGACTCCGTCATAAACGGACGAAGTCCGGTGTCTGCTCGTCGAGCCGATAGTAAAACGTTATTATGCACGCGTTAAAACGCAACGAGGTGACTTTAAGCATCTCTTATAAAGCTAATCGGATATGAGACGACAGAACACAAGACTCGCTGTACCTCGTAAACGAGATCGAATAGAAAACGTGTTCGTACGACCATTATTTTTGTATTCCTTTCAGGCGGCGAGTCCGTTCCAGTCGGTAAATTTTTCTGACCACGGTTCCTAATTGTATCAGACAGCCAAAGGGTTAATTGATATTAAATGCCAGCCGGCTAGACGAGTCGTTCGCCGATCGGATTCCACGTTACTCGCCGATTCCGGTTCACGAGCGCCTCTCACGGCGCTCTCTCGCCTATTAGACCGCCGTAACGGGCGTTCCTATTCGATCGTATAAACGTTTATTGCCGTGCCGATCTTTCAATTCGAGTGAAAACACGTCTGGCGGTCTTTCGCGTGTTCGTTGCCGCGTTTACAACGCTCGCTCGAGCTAGTTCCGCGAATTCGACGCACCCCGGCACCCTACTGGTCGCGTTCCGCGAAAAAATATAACGTCCAGGAAGCAATAAGGATTCCGAACTCGCCGTTTGATACCGCGAATCGTCCAGTCGATCGATCGGACGCATAAATTCTCCGGGATCGATAGAAACGACACGCGAAATTCCGTTACTAGAAAATTATCGGTGATACGAAAACATTTCATGTACAGGATGATTCACCTATATGTACCCAGACGAATGCTTTGCAAATTTTATTTTTTTCAAGAGAATAACAATTGTTGTCTATTGTTAGGGTATAAATGCATCTCACCTGAAAGGTGGTGCAGCGAATCTCAGGTTTCTACGACACATTGGAGAAGACGGCGACGCGAACCGGCGCGGTGAGGACACCCGAGTATTTAATAATGTGCATTAAAAAATAATTGCGCATTCCGTAGAAAGGGGGGCTTTTAAGCCGCGGCATACATTACGAGGCCGGACTGCCCGGTCGGATTCACAAAGGCTCCGGCCACACGGACTTTTTCATGAAAGTTAAACCCCTCTGAAATTACTTATTCGCTCCGGCTGTTTCGCTCGAATAAATATGCTTTGAAGTGTTACTGCGGCCGCGTCGCTCTATTCCCGAGGACCCCCGCTGCCGAGGAGAACACGCGCGCGTTATAATGCGGCCGAGAAAATTTTCGAGGGAAATCTCGATCGGCCGGCCTATTCGCCGCTGGATGTCCTGAGCGTGATGTCTTCGGCGAGACGTTTCGCAAGTCTGTCCGACGGTACGCGTAGGAAAGAGTTGATCAAAATGACGATCTTAATAACATACTTGAAATTCTTCTAATGTTTTTACTATTTCAAATTACACCTTCCCATTTTTGTTGTAAAATCCGTTGTTTATTCATCACATTTTGGCTAATTTTAATCAACCTGAGTGTTTGTATGAAATCATTTTAGTGTTAAGGATGATAATAAACAATCGCTCCCTTAACACTTTACCGACCGAGAACCTATTAATAGGATTTTCAATAATTCTGCTGTACCAAAAACAAAGCATAGAAATTTTCTTTGACATTGCAATCTTAAATGAAACTATTAGATGACGTTATTGAGGGTGACTTAGTTAGTTCATACTAAATGCTAAATGAAAATTTAGCCATGTACCATAGATTTTTCAAAAATATGCAATAATCACCGGTCGGTAATGTGTTAACTACACGGCTTTAAAACCTCTTTCATGATAATCTCCTCCGCAGCACCGGTTGTCCTCAATTACGTGTGACTTATTAACTTTTTATTGAAAATCGTCTTGACCCATATATGGTACGCGGCACTGTGAACGCGTTAAGGCGCCATTGTCACGTCGCGATATTTTGATTGAGTACACATAAAAGTTTGAACGGACCAGCGAGAGCAATCATGATTTTTATGGTTCGGTTCTGTTTGTTCGTTGCGCCGCGATCGTTAACCTGCATCCGTTTCTCATCCGCATTGACAGATCAATGGCGAAAAGTCTGTATAAAATAAAATGAAAGTCGTGTTAGCGGAGTCGTACCAAAACCGATGTACAAATAATTGTCAGCATTTTTCCTATTTGTATTCTCTGGAACTTTCTGTGTGACAACTAGACTGCGGATTTTTCTGCAAAATAAAAAATTGTCTGTATCACATACTAGCTACATAGATATTTATTTCCTCTTTTCAAATGTTTTTACTGTTTTGCAGTTGATCTATCCACTTTTGTAGTAAATGCACAAAATCCGCAGTTTACTGATGACGTTCCCGTTGAAGATTATGAAGAATACATACAGGATGAGGCTGTTACGTGACGATCTCAAATAACTCGAAAGTTATTTGTTGTGCGAAAAATTGTTTCGAACAAAAGTTGCATGGTTTCCTGAGGGACATATAGTGCCCTAATCTGTTTTTTATTAGCTTGCTTTTCTGTCTACTATTTTTAAAGTATTGTACTTTTTAACGCAGAATTTTATAGGTCATCCAAATGTCTCGATAAAATAAACATTTTTTCGCCTAACAAATAACTTACGAGTTTCTCGAGCTCGCCACGTTACGAGACTCGCCATGTACATGAAAAAAAGAAAGCAATCCAACGAAATTCTGCGCAAGCAAATAAAACGTATCATATTAACCGAGGGAGCCAACAAGAATTAATCGTCTTGTCATTATCGAGTCGCGGTGTATCGATGACCAGGGAGTTTCAAGTTCGGGTTACAATTTTCCTATTGTCTTTTTGGGCCGGCCGACTTTTTAGGGTATCATTGTCATGGTTTTTTGCGAGAACGTGGACCGATGGTCGGTCACACGATCCGGTCGTCCGCGTTTCTTCCTCTGCGAGCGAAAGGGTCGAGCGGAAAAAGAGAGGATCTTTCTCTCCGTTTCTCCGGCAGATCGCGAATCGAATCGGATCGTGTAGAGAAGGGATCCGCGACCGCAATGGCAACCAGCGTCGTCTTCTGCGGACAAGAGATACCCGTGAGAATACGAATGGTCCAGCATTCGGTCGCAATAATATTCGTAGTAGCTCGTAGAATTTCCGGCGGCACGGCCGCGCGTCATTATCCGTGCTTTCGACCGGTGTCCCTCGGCCGCAATCTAAATCTTAGTTACGACTTAGGAACGACGGTTACGGTTTTGCGGTAATTATAAAGACAGAAGACGGAACCAACCCCTTTGACGATCCTGACCCATGTGTACTCTGTGGCTGTCTGCTTTTGTTACGAGCTGCAAACCAACGAACCGGAGTACGGGCGAGCGTATTCGAAGAGAACACACGCTCGTCTACGACGCGGCTCCACGTCGCTTCAGGGGAATACGAATCGCCTTCTCCTGGATCTTTACCACCCCTCCGCACACCCTGCATATACCCGCGAGAACTCTACTCCTCGACTACGCTTTGGAAACGAGGAATTTCCTACGCGATGTTTCGCTTAGCTCACCTATTCTGTTTCGGTTGAACATCGTGTCGCAACGGCGGCGGATCCTTCACGCTCCGCGCTATAGTTCTACAGAGAATGCAATATCAGTGGAAGACGACTAATTTATGGGTGACTCGGAGCTATACGAGCTCGTCGTGTGCGGAAGTTGCGTTTTCTGAGAAGAAGGATAGACATGGACAAATATCTACAAATGGTACTGCCTAAAAATTGATCCTGTGATTTTTGAGAGCCCGCACGAGCTCGACACGAAGGAACAATCCTCGATACTGAGTCCTGCCCGAAAAAAAGACCTGGACGTCCGCAACATCGCTAACGATACCTGGCTCCGCTTGAAAAATGGCTGGGCTGTAATGGCAGCCGGCTAAGTACCTCCGGCCTTGCTGTCGACTATTCGTCATAATCTGTTCGCGTTCCCGGATCCGTTCCTCAGTTCTTGCCTCGTGAAACTGGAGGTGGGTCACGCCGTGGCAGCATCGCCGCACAAAATTCCCTCCGAGCGATCACACGACGTCACGGTCCGAGAATTGTCCCCTATAGTAAGATCCAGATGGAATCAACTTACTCAGCATCAGTCGCGACGTCATTATCTGGGTTGGACTACATTATAGCTTCATGACGTCGTTATCTAGGTTGGACTACATTATAGCTTCATGAAGCCACTGAGTTGGACTATACTATAGCTTCATGACGTCACTTCTGTCCTCTCTGTAGCATTTCCCTCACCAATTCATCCGAGAAATTCCTCGATTTGGTAACGCCGAGCCGATCCAACGCGAATCCTCGTTTCGGTCCCAACTTTTTCCACTTCCGACTCGACCTTTCTTCGGGCAATCATCTACCTCCTTTTTTTTCGTCGCTCGGAAGCGAGGCGGATGCTCGTAAAAAGTTACGACGCGACGAATAAAAAGTTCGAACGATCGATTAAATTTACAGCGGGATCCCCTGTGCCGTCGGCGGTCCGTTTTGAATGTTAAACAACCCGCGAGTTTTCAATTACCCGCCGCGGCAACGGTTCATTACACGGCCGCTGAATCCGCTCAATAACGGCTCGAGCAAGGTCGCGGCTACATCGTTTCGGGTGTTGTTCCACGGCGCTTCCAATTATTCAATTACTAACTTGCTCGGCGTGTTCTGCGGCGCACGGAATCCCGCAGCGTCGGAATCGATGACGGTATAAACGTGACTGATTTTTAATACAAGACGTAAACCATATCAAAAAGATTAAATTCTTCTCGATCGAAATTAAGACAAAAAATAAATTGATGATATCGGCACCAGGTTCGATCATTTATAGAACAGAAAACAACAAGTGTGCGATTAATTCATGTTTCTAACGTTTCGATCCCGATGTGGATCTTTTTCAAAGAGACATTTTTGCGTCTGAAACTAAGTTCTAACAACGTATGTTCAAAATTGCCGCTCTGCTGTTCACGTACCACTGTATATACATTGATCGATATCGATCTACCAATCATGAAACATCATTCATATATATGCCAGAGCCTTCTTGCCTTTGAAACAACACGTGTTTCAGTTACATATCTGCCACCATGGCTTAATGTTGGTATTCGTGTAACTCAATATTCTTAAGTATTTGTCCACTTTTTCACACAACATGTACGTGTACTATTTTTGTGTTCTTTTTCTGTTACACGGTTTCAAAAATATTGATTATTTCTTAATTTCATTTTCTATTTTCAGACGCAAAAGTGTCTCTTTGAAGAAGATCCACATCGGGATCGAAACGTTAGAAACATGAATTAATTGCACATTTGTTGTTTTTTGTTCTATAAATGATCGAACCTGGCGCCGATATCATCAATTCGTAAACCATATCGCTGGGAAAGCGAACATTTGAATATCTGAAAACAACGGGGAAATGGGCTTACCGTTTTCGAAATAAACGGTGCAAATGAGGAATTAGTACCAGGTGAGCAGCAGAACGTTAAGTGGAAAGCGAGCGGGTCCGGTCCGATTGCAATTTTCGCATTAATTTAGATTAAGAACGCGCGGTATGAAATCGGCTCGCGATTTATTACAGGTCGCGCTCGCGAGGAGGCTTCTCCGGTTCGTCGCGTTAAACCGTGCCAGTTTCCGGGCGCGACGGGTTCGCATAAGAGGGATATTCCACAAATTGCTCGGGCGACACGTTTCTTCTCGCGATCCGTGTCGACCCAATTATACGAGCGTAACACACCGGGACAACACCGGTGCGGTGCCGCGATTCGTTCCCGCGACCGGGGATCGGACCGCGCAAGAAGATTTAATTAGATTGCTTTCTAATTCCCGACGCTGCCGTTGGTTGGGTGTTAGTAGGACACTCGGATGACTCGCTGCGCCGCCGCACCGTGGAAAATTATAATAATCAGTCTCGTTACGTCCCGCCGATACACCGGGAAAACCATAAATTTCCCGTCTCGTCGATACCCGATAACGATCCCGATTATATGGACCCCCTTTATTAGTTCGCCGGACGCGGGAAAAATTAAAACGAGGTTAATGGCGCAGACAGTGTCGCTTTGATTCTCGCAAGAAATTCATAAACGCCGTCTTTTTGTCCCCGTTTGGCTATTTCTTCGGCTACAGTAAATATAGATCGTAGCTAGTTTGTCTGATATTTAATTGTGGCAAGTATTGATGTGTTCGATGAATATTGCCACAATAGTCATTATTAAACTGCGGATTTGATGTATTTATAACGAAATTTAAAAAAGAATGAGTTTATTTTCAATGTAAGTTTTACGATACTGTCAAAACTGAACCGATAGATAGTGCTTGTTATTTCAACATTATATGGAATTCAGTTAGGATTAATATCTGGAAACAAGAAATATATGGCTAGTACTACTATGAATTTTTATTCTATTTTAGTTTGTTTCAATGGAGGTTGAAGGTTGAGGAAGATCGGAAGCAATTAATCGAGTTTCGTCTAATTCTAAAGTAGATCGCTGTCCAAGGGATTACTACGAACTAAAGAACGTTCGTACTTACCGGAATTCAACGCGATTCGACGTAGTAGAATGGATGGTTCGATAAAGCCAATGGAGCTTTTGACAATTACCGATTCGGTCGGTGCTGGTATCGAGATCGGTTGAAATCTGGCAGGTCCAGCGCCTCTTTAAAAACAGTTTCCCTCGAACCAGCGTTCACTAATGAATATAATTCCGGCGAGCCTGGATGAGTTTAATCTCCTCGTTTCTGTTATTCCTTTCCACTAATTTTCCAGCGGGCCTAGCGTTTCTGTTAATTATCCTCGTTCCTGTTTCCCCGGGTAACGCGCCGGTGGGAAAATTTCGAGGGATGGATTTGCTCGCGCGAACGCCGTTCATTAAAGATAAGTAGCGAAACGGATTCACCGTGGACCGACGGGTCTCTTTATAATTTCGCGAGCGACTCGTCCGGTGTAAATAACGGGACGTTTAAGTTGATGATAGCCCCGGATCGGCGGCCATTAAAACACGATGAAAGAAGCGAACGCTGTTTACACAACGCTAGGAGGAGTATCGGATTTAATCGCGTGACCGCGAAAAATTACAATGTTGCACGCGAGCTATAATCTGCGGGCGGGAACCATCGGCATCGGGACGGCTGATTTTCCAGCAACAAGTGTTTATTTCGGTGAGCGACCAACCTCCATGCCAGACGATTATCATCGATTCGAATGTCGGCGATCGATCCGCGAAACCGATAGTTACGCGCGAACCTGAAAAACCCTGTGGAAGAGCATGCTCGCGAGAGCTACCGTACACGGATACAGAATTGCAGCGGATTCCAGCCGTTCTGCTACTATATGTACCTCTTATTTTTTTTTAATATATATAATTAGACCTGGATCTTTATGTAAAATGAAAATTTTCTTCAAACATTGCAGCACACCGGAATGAAATAGAAATTAATTTTCTGTCTTAATATTTTTTTTAAATTCTTCTAATATTTTTTCTGTTTTAAGTTACTCCTACTCGTTTTTTTCATAAATGCATAACATTCGCTGTGTATATATAATAATAGACACGTTGTAAATAATAAAATGTTTTTTAAAAGAGCATTAAAAGAGCAAGCATCTCATTTTTGTAATTTTTGTTCGAATCAATTACGAGAAAAAAGTACGCCAAACTATTGAATCTTTCTGTTCGCATATTGTAAGCGTGCCTTTGATAAAAATACGTAGAAATAAAAAAAAAACAAGTAATTAATTAGTTGTTGCAGTAAAAACGCGGTCGTCAATCGCCAGCAGGAGAAGACAGCGCGGGCGTTATGATTATTTTCTGTGGCCGCGAGCGCGGC
Source organism: Lasioglossum morio (assembly GCA_916610235.2). NCBI lineage: Eukaryota > Metazoa > Arthropoda > Insecta > Hymenoptera > Halictidae > Lasioglossum > Lasioglossum morio. The sequence goes on from OU744334.1 coordinate 12,812,773, forward strand.
TACTTTCGAATGCAATTGCACGTGAAATTTCATTCGTTCCCGATGAATGGTTTTTATGGATCTTTTGCTGTCGTTACCGAAATAATGGTTGTAGCGTAACGAGAAACGCGGGCACAAAACGGCGGCGTTCTCGGCGCGCAGTGAATTTCATTTTAATTCTGCGGTGTACCGGGGGCAGCATCAATTAAACATTCTTTGTCGAAATTTCGCAGACTGCTTGCAATTTCCGGGGTAACGAACCGAAAGGGAAACCGCTTGTAACGAGGAAGCCAACGACATTGCGAGCGGACTGCATGAACTCGCAGTCGCTTTCCCGTGTTACACTGCGTACACCCGGCTACTGAAATTTCGAGGCGGCCGCGCGACCTACTCGGTAAATTATTTTGCTACGGACAAGATTTTTTTCCCGACGAGGGACTTCCGAATATATAAATTATTCCCTATGAGAGCCTCCAGAAAATATAAATTATTCCCTATGACGAACTTTGTAAAATATCAACTAATTCCTCTGTGGAACTTCGTGAAATATAAATTATTCTCTGTGGACTGGGTCCGCGGGTCATAAATTATACCAGCGCTGTCGAAATAAATGGTTAACCCATTCTAGAGACACTAGAAAAGACTCTATATTCAGTCGGGAGTTCGCAGTACTTTAGAGCTCCCTGGATTTGTACCGTGAAAATTCATAGAGTTCGTCCTGAATGTAGAATGCCAAACTATCAAAATCGCCATTTAATTTCTCGATTTACAATTTATGGAAACCTGGTCCAATTTCTTGGCCGTGAGGCGGAAATAATGACAGTATATTATTGCAAGAACAATTATTTAACTCTTCATTTCGAACCTCAAACTTCTCATAAACTCCACGATCCTCAAATTCCAATCTTCAAGTTCTCCAGTAATGATCTTCTCGCAGCGGTTTTCAAGATTCTTGTGCAAGTTAAACTTCATTATTCTGGCGAAACTTTATGATCCTCTCCATTCTATACAGAATACATCTTCTACTTATTATAACGATCATTAAACGCTTTAGATGCTTCGAGGATCCTTGAACATTCTGGATCTCGAAATCCTTTGTATCCTTACAAGATCCCCGATTCTCCGCAGAGGGTGACTTCGCTGGAAATTTTAGCTTCGGCTGAATTTTCCTACACTCTTCTTTCTGTGACAGTGCGCCAGACTTTGAAGCTTTTGTGCATCTAGGACTATGAAACAAGTCCCTACGCACACATATTTACAAAGACACGCGCTTTAAGAAAACGTGGTTAAAGAAAAATCGACTTTTCCAAGATTCTAGACCAGAGGACGCCCTTAATTATTTTATCATCGGGCAGCTGTTGCTCGCAAGAACAGCCGGATACAATTAAAAGAGATGCTTCTTGAACCGCACAGCCCGTCCATCCTGAACTATGTCAGACTGTTATTCTTCCACTGACGTATCCATCAATCACGACCGCCGTAGAATCCGCGCGTTTCTTCTCCACAGAACCGTAAAAACTTTATTGTTTTAATTAACCCACCTTCGTTGCGCGAACACGGTTTACATCGTTCCGCGATACCGTTCACCTCGTTAAAATCTCGTTCGCGAGGAGTCGCGATAATCCAGCCGCACAATCGAATTCGCCCATATGCGAATCATACAATTTTATAAACGGATTCGCCGAGTATTTGCACATTTGACGGACTTGGGTACACGGCAAAGCTTTTAATACCAGTCACTATCGAAAAAAACTATAAAATTGCTATTCCATGAACTTTTTCATACTTCCACATCGACACTTGTTACTGGAGAAGTTATCGGTCGGATTTGTTTCGACAATGCTTTTCCCAATGGCCAGTTACTGCATTCCTGCGTGGACAGATATGAAAATATTCGCGTTTCCAGCGAAACGAAATAGACAGAGAAGAAAAATACCAACGAGGAGAAATAGCGCGACAGTGTTCGAAACGGATGAACCAACAATGAAACTCGTTCGTGGCCGAACAAGCGAATCGATCGACGTCGATTGAATAGCAGCCCCGGCTCTGCTCGGATCGAGAAGAATTAAAGAAGAAAGGGGACGCGATCGAGTTTCACGGCTAATTATTCGACCGGTTTGCTCGCGACAAATACGCTAATTTAATTCGCGGCCGCGCGATACGATCCGCAGTCGGACACGCGTTGTATAATAAATATTTATGCGCGGCAATGAGCGCGCAACGCTTTCCCGCTGACTAATAAACTGATTCCGAATGTTTGCCGTATGGCGGCCGTTATTAAGAATATTATGCGCTCCGGTACACGATTCTAGATCCCCCAACGCGAACGCTCATTGGCCAGTCTTATCACGGCGAAAACCCGCATAATATTTGTTGCAGATTTTGCGAACTAGGGTAACTGTACCGATTTTACTGCTACTTTATTTTATTATATAATATATAAGTATAAACATTTGTTGAACATCTTGAAGTTGACAACATTTCACAATTGCATTTACAATGTAAACTCCTTTGTCTTCCTCAATGCTCCTTCCTTTTTATTTCTAAAAATCACCATACTTGTTTTGTTCCTCAAGTTTTCAGTTGCATAAGTATATCTTTTCGTCCACTTCACTTTTTGTTTTTTATCTTTGTTACTGCTTTCCTTATTGTAATTCGCATCGCAGTTTTAGTGACGTATCTAGTGATTTTCGTGCCGCAGTAATGAGCTCCTGTTTCACTTTAATGTACGCACTGCTGAGGGCTTAATTGATTTATTAACGAGGCAAGCGAAGTTTCTTTTTATCATTCGACGTGAACCACTCGTTTCGGCACGAACCATCGGATCGGCAACACCCTGTACTTTTGATTGCGGGTTACAGCGTCGCGTAAATCGTGCATCGAGGCAACGTGGAGAAAGCGGCCGACTACAACTAACAGCGTTTCCGCTGAAACTCGACGCGACGGGCGTTCGAGCGGGTACACGGCCGGGTACGCGAGAAGACACCAATCGGCGGATGGCCACGGTGTCGAAAGCGTGAAATAATGCTACAAAGGGAAGTTAACGGGCGACATTTACGGTACGCTAAACTTTCGTGACGATCCGGGATGCAGATAGAGCCCCGTAACGACGGAATCGTTCTCGCTACTTACTTAGCCCCGTAACTATTACCGAGAACCGTCGCGTCGCGTCGTACACTCGGAAAATGTCACTACGTCGCTCGCGATTTGTCACGTTCCCAACGAAACCGTTCGGTACTCGTTCCACTACACTCGTAAGACGGAACCGGGCTGTTTCCACGCCGCGTTTATTCGCTTCTCGCGCGAAATGTCTTCACTTCGAGACCGTCGAGCTGCGAGGAGATTGAACGCTATTGGCTCCGGTGCCGTTTATTCCCTCTCGCGGGACAAGCATCAAGCTGTTTCAGAAGATTTTCACGGCGGAGGATCCGACTGCTTTGATTTTCGACTGTGTCTCGTTTAACAGGATACAGATCTCCTTAAAATATGTTTTTCATTTTAACCATTTGTATGGAGAACAGTGGGTTACTTGAACTTTTCACTGCAGGTATATTTTTGGATACGATGACGTTGACATTTGTATTGGGTTCGTGAGAAGGTCTGGGCGTGTATTTTTCGTTACAAGTTTAAAGAACAGACGACGAAAACTGAAAGAAGAGGATAGTCCTGCTCTCGTGGTGGTTTTATAAGGCCGAATTTGATGAGGCGTGGGATTCTTCCCCAAGTCTGATGAATTGGTGTTAGTTGAGTGTGGTCCTCCAGTACATTGTCAACGAGTAATGTTTTATCTTCAATATTATTCAGATAATTAGATCAGATATGTACGTCGAATGAGAACGAAAAAACGACGTAATATTTAGTCCGCAGTAACGTTTTAACGAAAGCAGTGTTTTAAAGCCAGGACGCAAGGGAGTTAAAGGATTAGAGTAATCGAATCACTTCAATTTTCTTCGTCGAATTGCGCCTAACAAGGGATATAAAATTCCATAAACCCGATTACGTGATTTTTCTATTTGCTGGCAGACGCGTTCCCGTCATGGGCGGGGTAGCAATTTATTCGCGGACTCGAAGGTGTACGTTTTTCACGAGTCGTCACGGGAAACGGAAAATGTGACCGGCGCGACGACCTCCTCGAGCAGACTTGCTTTACCGGAGATGGCTCGCGAAATTAGATTACCATTTCGCCCGTCTATGTTTTCATAATCTTTTTAGCGATTCGAACTCGTTAAAATTCTCAGTAGCCGGCCGGGCTCAAGATCCTTGAAAGGATACGATTCACGTCAAAGGATGTGGATTTTTCATGGATTCCTTCTCGGAATTTTCGTGGATTCCTGTCCGCTTCAATTTTTCATCAGTCCTGGAAAAATTTTGCCTATCTCCTCCCCCACCCCGCTAACCTACAGTTAACAGTCACAGGGAATGAAATATCCGTACGCTGGTCCACTTGTTGGAACGATTTCTTCCATGAAATTATTTATTTCATTTTTGTCCTTGTGTCTCGTATTTAGAGAACTGCCGAATTTTGGTCGTTTGTCCGTACTGTGCGCTGATAAGAAAGTTTACAAACACACAATTGAGTAAAACTCGCAGTTCAACGACGCCCGTGACAAATTACTCGGATTTAGGTCTCTTCACCGAGATCATGCAGCGAATCTATCACACTGCTTTCTCTCCGCGAGCCTATACTCTTCGTACCACCGACTCGAATCCACGGAAGACTATATTATTATTATCATTATCCCTTCCCTCAAGGAATGTGGTTCAATCATATGCCTGACGCATTTTCCAAATGCAGAAAAAGTCGTTCCAGAGAAAGGGATTATTCACAGCGCTAATTTTAAGAGACACGGTACAACTTTTAAAAAAAACTTGTACTATGGAGCATGTAGCTTATTCTCACTGTACATTGCATCGTGAAATCCTTGGCGAAATTGCTTTAGTTTAGCGCGACTGCACACGAAATAACCTTACGCGAACATTCGTCGTTGTGTAAAAACGAAAACAGACTTTATGGAAATTTCTATGTTTGCAGACTGTGTGTAACGACGTGGACTACTAACGAAACGTCCCCATCGGGCGAAACTACGGAGGTTGTTGCCTCTGCACAATGGGGTATAGTCTTTCGGAGAGTACCATTTTGGTGACACTGCGTATGGGGAAGCTTTAACAATATGCCGTGTCGTAATGTATAGATGTGCGAATTTTATAAATTTACTAGCATAATACGCGTTGAATAATCAACGGTTGGCTTATTTCTGGAGATATGTCCTTTATTAGCAACCGTTTTCTCTATAGTTGTATCAATATCTTGTTATAAAATCCTATTAATGTTGCGAATTTCCATATCACCTTTAGGCAATACTAATATATTAACAGAAAAATATGTATGCATGTATGCAATGGATATTTGGTCCCCTCAGGGTTTCAAATCCCGTTCCACACTTCTCACCTTTTACCAACACTCTCCCCTATCGCCTATTTCAGCGGAACCTACTTTTTGTTACGGTGGGTTCCGAACCACCTTTTAACAGAAAAATATTTTAATAGTATTTTATAGATATTGCTTTATTTTCAGCCTTACAGCTAAGAAAATTGGACTTGGTTTACCCATTAACCTATTTATACAAAACTATCTTATTTCACACATTCGTTCCACACCTTCTCTCATTAATTTCTATATCTCACACATTCCTACCCTGTTCTACTCTTTTAGTATCCTAATTATCATAATAGTATTTTATAGTATTTTTATATATATTACAAACATTAGTAGATAGTATCCACAACATAACAACACCATTTTTCAGGTTTCCACCCAATCCTAACCCATGTCAGAGAACAAAAATGATTCGTTGCAGACAAACTTTTCAAAATTACGTTTCTGGCCAGATACTGTGGTATGCGTGGCCAGGAAACGAACGTCCGCGAGGTCATTAAGGCGAGTAAATTCGAAATAAATGAGCATTAACGAAACAATCGTCTAAGCAAGGCACGCGAGACACACCGGTCCACGAGCAATGGCAGCGTTCACTCGACTTTCCAAAACATTACCATACAATACGAAAACCCTTCGCCGTAACACGGCCCGCGCGCGGTTCGCGGTCGGGGTTCGCCAAGTCAGTTTCGCAAGCCTATCAACAAATGCCACGAGCTTGAGTAAAGAGAGTCCCCTTGGCTCGCATCGGTGTGCTCACACATGCAGCCGCCACGGTATCAAATCTCACCGGTTTCAGTTGGCGTCCAGTCGCGGATCGTAGCTGGTACCACGAATGGTGTCCGTGTTCACCGAAATTCCTCTAACTGTTTCCGATCGTGACAAGCGTGGAAATAAGGAGATCCTGGCGTCGGCGGCGGCGGCGCTTGGTAATTTATGGCAACGGCCGTACGGCACCGTGTAGCCAATGTTTCGAGTTTTCGAACGTGTCCGATGCCAACTATTACCGCGCCGGGCGCAAAGAATCCGAGAAATGGTACACTCTAACTACATAAACGAGCAGACACCACGCGTACATACAGGCACGTTGAAACGCTCGCTCGCGCGCGCGTGCACCCGGTACGTCGCCCGTAAATCTCGTTACGGGCTTATAATTTCGTTCGAGGAGAAATTAGGCGCAACGCTTAGGAGCCGCGCTCCTCGCAAATTGAATTTGCATAACATATCCACCGATCACCGCTTCGCTGACGCTGCACGGGACCACGGAATCGCGAAATGCCGTCGCAAACGTCCTCCGCTTTATCCTGCTCCGTACCCGGCGCAAAATAGGTCGTCAGACGAATACCTATACCCACGATGCAACGCGGTGCACCGGTTGGCGCAATCAGCCGAATGCGTTATCTTCCCGTTGAAGTTCCGTTACGAGACGCGGCTCGGCGCGAAGCTCGATAGAAAATTTCGCGAGTGCAGCCCGGCGCCGCGCTTTATTTGCATTTCGCGGCGGGACGCGTTCGGCAACTTGTTCCCAGGGCTCTCACGGCTCGTCCGGGGACCACTTCTGCGGTCTACGCTCTGTCATCCTCTTCGGTGCAGCGGTGCACTTCGTTAGAACGATTCTGCACGCCCAGCGGCTCCATCGTTGCCGTAGAAATCGGAAACGATTGCTAACCGAGCGGAATAGAAACGTGATTGTCGATGGGAGAAGCAAATCGATTGGTTTGAACCGATAACTATATGATCTTCAAATTCTAAACACTTTACCGAGCTTGCGGTACTTCGCAATGGCAAAAATGTTGAGCATTAACACAATTTTGACATGTAATCGCACCGATTTTAAGCATTAACACAATTTTGAGATGTAAAATCGTAGCGATAAGATGCGTTTGTCTCTGGACGTGGACCTTGAGGATTTTATATGCTGTCCAATTTTAATAAATTTGTTTGTAAAGCAATTTCAATTTGAATCTTGAAATTCAATTCGTTGACATGAATGTTTTTCTTATTGGGAACCGATAATACTTGCACCGTTTCAATAATTATGATTTTTGCTGTTCGTCCGAATTTTCCTACTTTCCATTGTGATTGTCTTGAATTGTTTTTTTTCTGAAAGCTTTTCCAGAACTATAACGAACAAAACAAAAAAAGAATTATGCATATCCATCGTTCGAATCGTGAGTTATGGTCTTGAGTTCATATAAAAATCTCATAGAAAAAAAACATTTTCATTTTTTCCCGAATTTCCCATTTTTCTGGGCAACTTTTCCAATTTTCCTTTCCCTACAAAACCTGATTCGGACTACAACGAACATTAAATAAAAAATTAGCCAAATCGGTCCAGCCGTTCTCACGTGATGTCGTGACCAACGAACAGCATTTCATTTTTATTATATTGAAGATTCATAGCAATTCTCCTTTAGGTATAGTTCCACCTACTTCTATAAAATTCAAAAAGAATAGAAACCTGTCGCTGAACGAAGTAAAGGAAGCGACGCTTCTCGAACGAAGGACATCTACATTATCCAAGGTACACATGTACGAAATTTGTTCTGTACGAACAAGGGTTTGACGAGCTTAGTGCGCAACTTATTACGAGCTGAACGTGACCATGTCCTTTTAACGCGTCTCGTCCCCTGGACATTGGCGATTGAGAATCGCGGATCAGCGACGGGAATGGATGAAACTGGTAACAGCTAATGCGAGCGTAACGTAACGTAACGCGACACTGCAGATATACGTCCTCGGGTCTCTGTACGAACACACGTTCCCGTTGCGTTGGAAAGACAGCGGGTCACGTGCACGCGGTAGGGAAAGAAAGGACGAACCTCCTGGTCCGGTAACGGCAGTCAGCCTCCAGACGCCTATTAGAACCAATTATCCATCGCTCCGCAACACCGAGAGAGACCACCCTCTCCCCCCGTACCATCCCCTGCCGTCGTTCCTGCCTTCGTTAACGTCTATCATATAGGTTACAGCTCGGGGAGGGGGGCGAACTAGTTCTTTGCGTCTGCTCGCGTATACGGAAGCGTACAGCGCCGCGTCACACAGTAGGGCAATCCTCTAGTAACGTTGGACATTCGAACGAAAGACTGACCCGAAAAACGAGGAGTCCCCTCTAGGGTTTGCAATCTCGCGGCATAGATGTGGGATTTATTTCTTAAAAAATAAGGATTTATAAGGATTTATTTGGCACACAGTGGGTCAGTGGATAGAGCGCGCGACTGCGACCAGACGGTTTCGAGTTCGAATCCCCGCGCCCGGGCACCTCTTGAATTAATTCAATGTGCTTTTTTAAAAAACTGTGGTGCCCAAGGTGGTTCGGAACCCACCTTAATAAAAAGTAGGTCCCGCTGAAATAGGCGATAGGGAGAGCTGGTTAAAGGTGAGAGGTGTGGAACGGGATTTGAAACCCTGAGGGGACCAAATATCCAAGACATATATATATATATATATATATATATATATATATATATATATATATATATATATATATATATATATATATATATATATATAAGGATTTATTTCTTCAATCTAATGTACAGGGTAAAACACGAATCCTGATCAGTTTTTATCAGATGCTTTCAAGACAGAAATCGTTGAAAATTTTTAAGCCTACTCGACAATCAGATTTTCAGACGCTGTTAGGCTGTGCGTCGTCTCGCCATCGCAGATTTCCGACCTTCCTTTCCATCGAAACAGCCCCGGCAGTCTGCCATTAATATTCTCGACGATGACCCGCATCTGTCGATACGGTAACACGATGATTTAGCGACGTAGAGCCGGAGAGGCACGAAACAGCTAGCAGCAGTTGGAGTCGGTGGATCGCGGAGAGTGCACGGGTTCAGGCAATAACTGTCTTTCACGTGCTTCCGACACTTTCGAGAATTCCTTTAGCCCCTCATAAACGCCTCTCAGCGTTCGGAGTAGGCAATTCTACATCGTCAATACGATTCCGTAGACTTCGCTCGCGAGCAGTCTCGCCTTTAACTAGCCAAGAGTTTACGAAGATAGCTATCGCGTTACCTTCCTGCGTATTAATCGTATTAGATCGGTGGGAAACAAATGGCCTCTCCAGGCGAGGTTGCGTTACCGTTTCCTGTCCCATCGTGTTCATTATGGTACAAAATTCAGCTGTCTGTATGTATACTGTTACATGGGAAATTGCTCGTAAGAATTATCGGCTCCGATCAAACCCCTGGAAATGTTCGTCTTTCGAAGTCAAGCCTGTTTCTAATACAACGAGGTTGTATAAAATTGCAGCAATCTACTGCTCTGTTATCGAAATTAATTATACATGTAAAGAAAGTGTAGTTTCCTTAGTTGAATACACCGCGTCTCAGTAGAGTAGATAAAGAGGGAATCTGAAAAATCTACCTATACGGATGTAGGATAGAGCACGTTTGCAAAATCTAGACAGAATAGATAGAAAGGAAGCTAATAGTAATTGATAGAGAGGAAGTTAATAGCACTGATAAAAAAAAGGATAGATTAATTAACTTTAATTGTCGTTTCTTTGGTTCACAGGTGAACGTGTATATAGTTAAATGTACATAAATAAAATAATGGAAAACTTTGGTTTACAGAGAAACAAATTCTGGTTGATTATTGAAAATCCTCAGCCAATTGTCTTATATACAAAATTACAAGGTGTCGCCTAATAAATAAAAATGTACCTGTACGCGAACTGAAAAATTTCAATAGTTGAATAAAATCGTGCCAACTAGAATTGGTTCGCAGTCCAAAGTGTGAACGAACTTCATCCAGAAACGAGTCACATCGAAAGTTAAAAATTGCCAAGGAAAAGTTGCGGATGCACAACGTCGCAGATCAATTTGAAATTCATGTACGGGCAAGTAAATAGTACGACCGAATCGAGTTCTAATATCGAAGGGACCGGTTCGAAAATAATTTGACTGCGAGCATGGTCGAGCAGCCCGATTCTTCGCAGACAACGTCGACGCCGAGGACGTCGGCGTCGTCGTGGCAAAATAGCCTGGCATTAATTGAATAATTAATCAGCGCGCCGGCGAACGCCGTTACGGATGACGTTCCCATAATCTCCATCCGCGCGCGCGTTCCCTCGCGAAACGCTGACGGGATGGATACTAAATCTCGCCGTCTACTCTATGAACTTCCGTTCCACGTAACCGTGCACCTGCAACTGCATTTTCCGAAGGGCGGCGAACGATAGTCTTAAAACTTTCGGGGCGGGACGACGCGCAAGGAGGCACGCGGCACAGCCCCCTTGACATTCCGGACACGCTGCCTCGTATCCTTTTACGAGCGGCAGAGCCTTCCACTTGATAAGGCGAGTTCTCAATCGATACTTCGCCGAAACTTCGCCCGTTCCTGTTATCATTCGGCTTGTCGCCCGGAACTCAAAATAAAGAAAACGCTGCTGCGCGTACAACGCGCGCGCCACGCTTTGTCCTTTCGGGACCTGGTGCGAATCCTTCCGACAAAATGCTCGAGATAATCCTAGTTTCATAATATTCGACGACCAACATGCACCGTGCGACGAAAAGGTTGTCTCAACCTTGTCTGCTACCACTTTTGGAGGAGCTCAGGTGTAGCAGCTCGGTTGTTGCCCACGCCGCTCTCTTTGTTATAACTAGCCTGCATTGTTAGCGTCGATTGTAAGAAATAGAAACCAAATTGAATGTTATTTCTTCCCTTAATAATTTTAATAGAGAACTTTTTAAATTTTCAAACCATTTTAAATTTCATCTATTGAATTTTGCTATAATTTTGGTATCTATCTTTGTAAGGAACTTTGTACTGCAAGGTAGAAATTTTCTCTCTCGTGTAATAATGAGAATCAGTATTTAATTACAGAACTGAAATATTGCTGTATTATATCCAACTTATTAAAATTACTTGGAAAAGAAATACATTCTCATTAAACTGCTGTTACTTATTGATTTAAAACATTTTTATATAACGATCCGCAGTCTATTAATTACCTGGGAAAAACTAATTTCGCAGCGAAAAATAGAACAGAACGACACGAATTAGAAAATGCTTGGGAATGTTAGTGGACGCAGGTCGGCGATGCAAAGAGCGCGGAATGAATCGAAGGTCCTCGAGAGTGAGGTGGAATTTTTGAAGAAGCGAGCGCGAGAAATCGTCAGCGATGACTCGGGGAATGTCGTGCCGAGATCCATAAACGAGACGATATCCTGTTATCACGTCGAATAATTGATGTTCCGTGTACGGTTTTTTCTTTTACGAGCGTGGTGGCTGTTTAACATTTCTCGAATTACCTTTCTCCGCCTTTCACTCGACAGAGTGCCAACGCCGTATTGTTCTTTTGCAAGGGAATGAGATGCAATTCGATTTACAGGCGCCGTCGCGGTTATCCCATTGCGAAACTATACGCACAGAAGCCCCGGTTCGAAGTGGGCGACAATGGGCTCCGCCAACGGCGACCACTGCTGTGCTTCATCCGGCTGAATTTTTGTTGCTTCCTGCGCAAATAATAACCAGCCTGCCGCTCCAGAAAGTTACAGACGCCTTCTTCGATCGCGAAGGACGCTCCTGCGATCGTTCCGCAATCCAACCGGTATGTGCTTCGAAAGCCAACAGTGTAGGTACGCATCCCGCTTGTTTAGATAGGGCTTGATTTTTCATAGCTCACTGAGTTCATAATTGAAGTTCGATTCAGCGTTCTTAATAAGGGGTCGCGAAAGGGATGAACGACCCTAGACCAGATTTTTTTGTTTAATGAAAGGACAGCTTAGTTTTTAGTTCTTCCTTATTTTGCTTTTTCATCTGTTAGGTCATTCGGAAAGAGATCGCATTCCTTCCATTTGTTATTACCAGACTGCGGATCTTTATGCGCATTAGTACAGTGTTTATCTATTTCAGCTCTGCAAAGGCTACTACCACTGGAAATAACGTTCTATTTTATTCTACTTTCTTAAAATTCGTCTACACAAATGATGATTGTATAAACACCATGTTATTTCGCTTTTAGATCTAATGTAAATATGAAAGGCCATCTTGAAAATCCTAAATATAATACGGAACATTTACAATCCAAGCGAAAGCCAGCAGAGAATGAATTGCTACGTTGCGAAGACCCTCGGCGGCACACAATTTTTAAAACACGTCTTCCACAAATAATTTAAGATGTCGGTACAAGGTGATTCACCCTCCACGAACAGTTCTGTCGAACATAAAGCCACTGTAGCCCGAAGTACATACCGTTTATTCAACTCCGTAGCAAATAAGCATCTAAAATTTCGAACTCGCTCGAACACCGGCGGTCTATTTATCACGCATCGCATTCACCAGCCATGAAATGAGTTATCTCGAGCAACACGGGGGCGCGAGAGTACTGTTGCCGAAGTTTCCCGGCGTCGGGAGAGGAGAAAGAGAGACATTACACCCGGAGGTGAGACCTCCGCACCCCCGGGGGGTGCTGCTACGTAAGGACCATTTCAAGGTGATCTGAATTTTTTAAGGGCCATTCTTCACGCTCCCCGTGAACACGATATTTCAACGTGACAAGGTTACCGAGCTGCTTTGTACACCCCCGGGGCGGCGTTTAAACGAATCGATGCCACCCCCGACACCCCTTCAAAACTTACCTTCTTATCGGTATCCTCAGTTTCGAGAAGAACTGGTAAAACGTCGCGCAACAATTGAGCTGTTCGATAAAAAATATCTTTGAAGATCCATCCATACCCCTCGTCTTTTTAAACGATGCGAGGCTAAAGGCTGCTCGTAGCGGCGTTTTTCCATCGATGGCGGCCATCGATTCGTTTCGCAAAGTTTCGCGCAACAGTCGCGTTCCGTTGCGAGGGTACACGCGCGCGACACGTTCCCCGCAGTTTGCCCTCGCCCCTTTACTTATGCATAGCCGCTGCTTTCGTATGTATTCATTCGCAAACAACGCGCAGTCTTACTTTTAGCCGGGTAAACAAGTTTATCCAGTCCCGGCGGGAGTTTCTCGCGAACTTCGTCCCTACTTTTACATTATAACTTCCACGGTGCCGTGCTCGTATTAAAATGCGAGAACTGCAGAACGAGAAAGAGGGATAGAATATACACGGTGGCCCTCGCGAGTCTTCGGGGCCAGTTGCGGCACTCGCGAGTATCGATGAGCGAAATCATGCCGGGAGACCAGTGGAATCCATTGCTAGACGACCCGCTGTTCAACGTTGCGCTGAAAGAAGGAATTTCTAGGTAAGGAGATCGTTCGTCTGAAGGGTCAGACAACTTTTGCGGCTCGCGATCCTGCCGACGATGTTTATTCTCCGCGTCGGATTCCTCGGGGTATGCGCTGGAATGGAGTAGATCGCATACATGCCTTAAAAATAGTGATGTGAAAGCTTCTGGGATAACATCTGACTCATCTTTGATTTTAGTCAAATGTTATCCTCATCCTGCGAATCTTTATGCATTTATAGAAAAATTGAGTAGAGGACATAAAAAATAGTTGGAACATTTTTAAAATTGAAGATGTCAGTATATGATTTCTCCTCTATTGAAATCTTTAAGGGCTAAAATAGCATTCATTTTCATTTCTATTTCTTGCAATCGATGCAGTCAATTTTTATTTTGAGTCCACGAGATCGAGCGGCAATTTCAATCGTTATACAAATCAATTATTAGTCAAACGATATCCTTTTACGTCACTATTTTTAAGATATGGCTAGGAGCTACTCTACTAAAAATAGTGGCATGAAAGCTTCTAAAATAACATTTGACTCATCTTTGATTTTAGTCAAATGTCATCCTTCTCCTGCGAATCTTTATGCATTTATAGAAAAATTGAGTAGAGGACATAAAAAATAGTTGGAACATTTTTAAAATTGAAGATGTCAGTATATGATTTCTCCTCTATTGAAATCTTTAAGGGGTAAAATAGCATTCAATTTCATTTCTATTCCTTGCAATCGATGCAGACAATTTTTATTTTGAGTCCACGAGATCGAGCTGCAATTTCACTCGTTATACAAATCAATTATGAGTCAAACGATATCCTTTTACGTCACTATTTTTAAGATATGGCTGGGAGCTACTCTACTAAAAATAGTGGCGCGAAAGCTTCTAGAATAACATTTGACTCATCTTTGATTCGTGTAACGAATAAAATCGCCACTAGAACTCGTGAACTCTCGAGCGTCATAAAATCTATCCATATTAAAAGCTATTTCCCTTGAAATTACATAATTCGTTTTTGTGTACAGATTAGCTCTGGCGTGGTTGAAACGATGGCTCGTCGTCGGCGACCATTTTAGACAGACCAGGTACCTAGTTCAATTAGTAAAGTAGTTATCCATTAAACGAAAGACGCGGTTTCGAATCTCGATTCAGCAAACCGACGGGATCTTCGCCGAAGCTAGGAGAAGGGAGAGAGGGGCGAAAGCAATCTCGAAGAAAGCCCGACGACGCGGATCTCTCCCTTTTCCCCGCGAAACGGGACACGCGTCGCAATAATATGGATAAATACAGGTGGCGTCCGCTCTCCTCGCGTTATCCCGTTAATCCCGTTAATCAATCTCGATCGCCAGTGGCTGCGTTGCGTGCGCCGCGCGTTGGAAGCCGATGAGAGGCATTTCTAATTGGAAGTCCCTGATCGTTGATTACTTTCACGACCCCGTGTACACGCCGCGCGGATACAATATTGCCGGTCTTAATGAAGTTTACGAGACCGGTGTCGTTAAGCGAGGACAGCGTTATGTCCCCGTCGGATCTTTCCTCGCATTCCTCGCCACCGACCGCCGATAATGAAATCGGAATGGCGTCTCCGCGAACCGATTCGAACAGGAACGGGACTCGTCCGCCCAGCGTTGCCGCGAAAAGTCCCTCGGAGGGATCGCGTGACGTCAGGTTCGAGAATTTATCCACGAACGTAATACTGGAGGTATTTGTGGCATCGGTTTGCACCCCCACCCTCAGCATCAATCTGTTGAAGACTAGACTACCCAACAAAAACATCCTGTAAACAGGTGCCAAGTTTTCTATGGCCGTAAAAAGTTGTGAGATCAAACAAAATACGGCCAAGTTCGTTAGCTTAGGAATACCTCTTGCAATACTGAAAAAATGCGTTTGTAAAAATTAGTTTAAAAGAACGCTATTTAATTTTTAATTGAAGACTAGACTATATAGCTTCGTGACGTCACGCAAGTTTTGACTAACATCTGCCCCACTATTTATGCCTCGATGTGGTAACGCCGATGAAATCGGAACGACGTCTTTGCGAACCGATTCGAACCGGCTGGGACTCGTACGTCGTGTCCTCCTTGTCGATCCGAGTGCAATGAAGTTCGTTCGCGAATCGATGCGAAGTCAACTTTCGTGATTTGTCGCGAGATAAGCGGACGAAGTTCGACGGGAAAGTCGATCGTGTTCGTCGGCGAGGACCGTTTCATCGTTCATCGGCGACTGCTGCGGGTTTATGTATATAAAACACGAACTCGGATATGCAATTAACCTACTTCGCTGTTTTAACCCTCGGCGATTGGCTCCGGCGGATTTATGGAGGAAATCGCTGTTTTTGCTCACCCTTAAAACGCCTTAAAATTTCTTCACCAGTATCCGGACATTCTTGTACTCGCGGTAGCTTGTTTTCTCAAGTGTGACCTGAATTCGTGGATAAAAATGGAGACGGTGAAAATCAGGATCTTTGGACGTTATCCTTACACTGGAGGATGAACAGTTTATATCTTGGTACAATAAAAAAGGCATTTTAAAATGCTTTTAGCCTGTTTCTGGTTCCTCAAGATGTGGCTAAATATTCCTTAGTCTTTTCCAAATGAGCGGATATACAAAGTGTTCGCGATAATTTGGACCAGCGTTTTTTTCGTAAACGGTAAACATTAGAAAAAAACCGAAGAGGAGTAGTTGTAGTATATTTGACTAGAAATATGATAGTGTATCTACATTTTTTTTATTTGTACTATTTTTCTTAATATAGAGATGACCTTTATTTTTTTTAATGGTATGCTACATATTTTTTTACGTCATATAAAAGCGGGAATTAAGACGATTTCAACCATGTAGTGTAGTATGGTCTTCAGGGTCGTACAAGGGCAGAAATAAAAGAAATAAACGCTGGTCCAAATTATTGCGAACACCCTGTACATTTGTTTCGTTTCTTGTCGAGTTCTTTTGTCGACAATATTTGTTTAATTGTGTCGAATGTATAAATTGATAAGAGACTTATTTATATTGGTCCAGGTTAAGTGTACCACCCAGTATAACAACGTATCACAATGCAGAGGTGTCGTCGGCTGCAACACGACCAGCAAGAACCGTAGAATTGCTCCGAGACGAAAGTTTCCGAAGGTTGAAATAGCGCCGTTAACGATGTTATTTTTCCTCGCAACCAATCTTCGCGTGAATAATAGCTCCCGCGTTCGTAGTCTTGTATTTGTTTTACAAACAACCTCCTTTTTCCGTTTATAACGTACTTCCGCGGCAGCCAGTACAAGCATCGAGCTTCAAAGCAACAGCCCTGATGTATTCAAATTAATACACCCGCCTCTAAACTCTAGTTACGCGCGACCCTCCTATATAAATTCACTGGCGTTCATCATACGTGATCGCTTGTTTTACGATCGAAAAATTCTTCGCTTTCATGATTTCGTAAAAAAAAAATTATAGCTTCCAGTCCATCCAGCAGGGATGCAATCTACAAGGGGCGGGAGGGTACGTCGTTTTAACGCAAGAATTTCTTCCCTTCTCTCGAAAAAAAATCGATTTTCCAGAATTTTATTACTTTCACCTTCGGGAACGTACCTGTGAAATTTCGAATTTAAATTCATCGTATTGCCTGGGGAAGCTATCGACTATCGAGCATGTTTGATTTTGATTATACGTTTCAAGATATTAAGTTGTTCGTAAACAATTTTGTAGCAGCAGGGTGGCTTGGACAACGCCATTAAATAATCATCGAGATGATAGGGTGTCTTTTTGCGAGGTAATTAGCCAATTTCGGTGCAGCCCGTGTAACGAGAGGATAGTTTTCCGCGTCCAAGCAATTTTCCTGGTAAAATATGAAATTTCGTAAGCGTCTACCGGGAAGGTAAAACCGGGTGACCCGTAGGTGTGGCCCGGAAAGCACCCTTTCACCGCATTTACCTTTTATCTCGTCACGCAGCCTCTCGCTATTAGGGGAACGCTAATCAGCACGGCTCGTGACGCGCTCAGAGAACGACGTCCCTGGAATTAGTTTCGGTCAGAGACGTCGGATAGACCCGTCTGGAACAGTAATTTGCTACACGGCTAATGAATTCGCGTGGCAGCCCCGACGAAATCGGAAGCCCCTTGCTCGCCGCGCATTCAATAAATCGGCGAGTCCGATCGTGTCCACGGACGGTTCTCGCCGTTTCACTTACCTACCTCAGAGGCCAGGACGTTGCCGTTTCCACCGGACAGTCCGCTGCGGAATGTTCTACACGACCGGCAATCACGGAATTGAAAATTTATCGGACCGCGCGGATAAACGGCACTCCCAAGTGCCATACTCTTGCTGTTCGTCAGCCGGCGGACAGTTTGTCACGGGCCAGGGGCAGATCCCTCGGGGACGCGCCACAGCGATTTATTGTCGACGAAGAGTGTACCGGTCGAATCGCAACCGCGCGTATCGAAACTGCTACTTTTCTAAAGGGAGTAAAGATTTTTTTCTTTTTTTTATTAACCCTCATCCACACGACGTGGTACCCGGGTACCTATTTCAAATTCATTTAGAATAGTACAAAAAATTACCCGTGTGGATCAGGGTTAAGCATTTCACATCTCAGCTGAGATCTATATCTGCTGTGCAATTGTAAATTACAGTAAATACATATTCATACATACATAGACAATATTAAATCAAATTAAATTCGTACTTTACAATTTTTTAGGATATGAAATATAAGGAGGCAAGCTTTAATGTTGGGTCGGGCATTTAACATTTTTAAGCATAAGGGTAGTTGCAATTTAATTTTACACAGTTGATGAGTTAACTTGGATCGCTGCGAATCAAAGAGACTACATTGCCAGAATCTTACATTTACTATACGTGACGCTATAATATACAGGTCACAATCTTTTAGGAAGGAACAAATGATCTTACATACAGTGTATGTAGGTCTGTGGAGCAAAACGTTACACGACATAGGAAGAAAAAAACTCCGTGATCTCAGGTTATGTATAAATTTAGTTCTGTGAGTGTCATGGGTAGGACATTTGCCATAGGACATGATCAATATCCTGGGTCTCATGGCCACATGAGCAACCAGGGGTATCTATCACATTGATTTTCGCTAGAGAAAAGTTAAGACTATAAGGGAGTAAAGGTTAATTATGAGCACTCAAACTTTAAAATTGCGTGTGCTATCTAAAAAGAGTCGAATGTTAACCCTTTCCACTCCTTCGTCGAGTGTAAAAACGGATTTCATTGAATTCGTAAATTGAACCACGACCGTCTTGTAACTGGTAGAAGATTCCTTAATTAATTTTCATTAATCTGGTCTTCATGCATTTTACAAACTTCCACGTGCCAGACACGAGACCGAACAGGAGTGTTCTCATTTTCCATTATCGCAAAGTCGATTGCCTCGAGTGTCGAAAACGTGAGAAAGTATTTGTTTGAACTCGTGAATTGAACGGCGAGAGTCTTGCAACGACCAGAGGATTCCTTAATTAATTTTCATTAATCTGTTGGTCTTCATGCATTTTGCAAACCTCCACGTGCCAGACATGCATAAAGATCTACCTATTAACTAGATCCGGGGAATAATGTATTCATGTAGACAAGATCGTTACAAAGCTTCATGAATACCAAATTGCAGATGTCCTTCACCGACTGGTCTGACCAAAACCGAGCTTATAAACCGTAAAAGGAGTGTCCACGCATCTCCACGCCCTCGATTACACCGGAACAGCAAAGATATGCTCTTCACTCTCTTAAACAGCTCCTTTCACTGATAATCTCGTCGTTTAGCAATCAGACATCTCGCCGAGTACGGTCAACAACTAAATTGTCTCGCTCGGGCGAGAGAAAAATCTGTGAAATCAAGGAAACGTGGGTTACGGCGGCCTTGGCGACGCGACCGTGAAACAAGTCCGACATAATGAAACATTGTGCGGCCGTTGCTGGAATAGAAGGTAAAACGGTTGACGGACATAATCATACGTTGCGCTCGCTATCGGTCCATTAATCGATTTATTGTAATTACTGGAGCACGGAGCGTAATGAGCGGAGCACGAGGGGCCCGGCCGATTCCAGATAACATCTTTTACAGCGTGGAAATTTACATGAACGGTTTCCCGAGCGGTTGCGAAGAAACGCGTTATTACTCAGGATTCATTTATTGGATTTTTCACGGCACGGCTGGCGAACGCCGAGCGCCGCGGCGCCATTCATTTATTTCGCCACGTTTATTGCATCATAATTACGCCGAGCCGCTGCCCTCCTACCTATCTCAAGTAGCATCACGTAATCGCGGTAGCTATCGATCTTCATAGCTTACTGCGAACAGGATCCTTCCCGTAGAACACGATCCGCAGATATTTCCCGATTCGACAAACAGTTTCTCTTCGATCCCCTGGTCAACCCCTTACCCTGAGCTTTTTCATTTCTTTTCTTAAAATTATACAATCTTCGTGTTCTTGGTAGCATTCTTCAGTTTTAAAAATACCCTGTTCCGTAACGCGTGCTCGTCCAGGGTCGCGTATCCATCGGACAGAGAAAAATGGCGATGGGAGCGCGTCGTGACGCGACGGAGACCGATTAAAAGCAGACGGAGACATCCCACGGCGCGTTGTTGGACGATACGAAATCATCCAAGGAACGGGTCCTAAGGGAAAGTAAGAGCACCAGCGAAGAGGGACCGAAATAGAACGGGAGAGAGAAAGAGAGAGAGGGGGGTGGGGTGGAAAGAGAGAAATATTTCGCGAAAAGAGCAGGCGAAAGGAAGAAAACGTGAATGGTGGAGAGAGGAGTGAAGGAACGGTCCGCAGTTCTCATTATCCGAGGCCGTTTTAATCTTCGCCGGTGGCGGCGAGAGTTATAAACAGAACCGGTGAACTCGCATTACACGACCGGCCGGAGAAATGAAATGAAAGAATAAATTATTTGGCCCGGTTGTTTGCACCCGACGCCTCCAGTTTTATTTCCGCGTCGCGGCCATTCGTAATTAGCCGTGGCGAACGGTGTAAGGGAATTACTCAGCCGGAACGTGACGTCGCGCCAAGATTCCTCTTAGCTTTGCCTCCGTCTGTCCTCGATCGACGGCTTTTCTTCGATCCAGGGATCCCAGTGTTTCCCGTCTGCCCGCGATTTCCGTCGTGATGAATCGCGAACCGGCGCCAACGGGGCCCGAGTAATGCGAGAGTAATGCGAGAACTGTGCAACGCTTGCGCAAACCAACCTTCTAAATGGATATTTTCTTGTCGCATTCTCACCGACACGTCACTCACCCGTGGCATCGGTGAGACATTTCTTTCTTTATCGAACTTGAAAATCGACTTTTATCACAATCAACTGATAATTCTGTTGAGCAAGCTTCTCCTTGCCGGCCAGCACGTACAGTTGACAGTAAAGAGCAACCGTATACATGACTATTTATTTACAATAATAACTGATCGATAGTCACTCTGTACTCGGAACTATTTTAACTCGAAAATTAAACATGTCTTCCCACACAGTTTTCATCAATTTTTAGTGGTGACTCTGAATTTATACTCGAGTGCTATGTGCTAATTATTGATCATTTTTCGAAAATCACTAATTTACTGTTCCAATACTTTCTGGAATCACTGTATACAATATTAACTTGTATTCAATTAATCTACATATATCCGTCAGGGTTGCAACATCAAGTTGTAGGCCCTAGGCACTCATGTTACCCTAACTATTTCTCACGTTCCTATTATCCCGTTCACATACTATTAAATTCTGTTACAGGTAAAATTATACGACCGTTGATCCTGTTGCGAATTAGATTTCACTCTGGATGTGTTTGCTCGAAAGTGTTAACTAAATACAGGGTAAAATAAAATATTGTAGTGCTCCATTGGAAAAACATTGCAATTATATACTACGAACGCACCGATGCACCTTTGTAAACATTGAAACCGAGGTTGGCAAGCAAAACAAAATTGTTGTCTGCAATTTTGTTTCATTTTGTCTGCGCTGTGTACGATGTTAATTATGGACAACTAAATTCGATTGAAAATAATGATTGGACGATGCCACGAAAAATATCGTGAACGAAAAAACTTGAATCCTTGGTGGAAGCAGCTGTAATCAATATTCGGCGTCGTTATCGACCAGCTACCATTGGTTAAAGCACAGAACATTGATAAATAGCGGCGGCTGTTACTTTTCCCAGCAGCCCCCTCGCAGATTTGATATTTCAAACAGAAACCTTTGGTTTGCCGAGGTGAAAATAATGGCGCGTTATCGATAACCGGCGTAGGAACCGTCGTCACCGCGGCGAACGAGCTTTTCGATCCGACATTCTCCACGATTTCGACGCTTTGATGTATTCCGCCTCTCTTGTTAGCGCGAGCAACAGCTCGAAATAGTTGGCCACTGAACGAAAGGCGAAAAGGGGACGAGCCCCGCATTATTTCCACTTACGCCGTGTCCTCCCGCCCTTCTTCCGACTACGACATAAGCCCTAGGGATTCCCGAAGTTCACCGTACAACCGATGGATATCTGTTTTGGGTCGGTGTACAGCACAGAGTGAATATCGAACCAGAAATGTTATTCCTTTTACGGTATCACAAAACCATTCCAAACCTTTCTTTTTAATTTATTTTACGTCGCTCTCAATTATTTGGCTAAAATTAAGTACTTCGCGACGGAAATCTTTTATTTTATCGGTATATGTATACTGTCCTAATTGAACTCGGTCTCTTCATGAATGAATTTCTTTAAACCGATTAGACCAAATTTCATCTTCTTTTTTTCTTTAGAAAAAACGACTCTCAACTAAGATTACTTCGCGACGGAAATCTTTTATTTTATCGGTATATGTATACTGTCCTAATTGAACTCGGTCTCTTCATGAATGAATTTCTTTAAACCGATTAGACCAAATTTCATCTTCGTTTTTTCTTTAGATTTACCGTAGAGTAAAACACCGCAATTTTACAAGAAAAAAATTCGAGTGCTCATAATTAACCTTCGCATCCTGAGACACGAAGGTTGCTCAACAAATTCGCAGACGATGACGTGCACTACGTTTTTCCACGAGATAACGATGATCGTTGTTGCCGTGAAGTTACGTAACAGAGTCTGTTTCTTCAGTTCGAAACAAGAAGTAGCCAAATAAATGTCATACTGAAATGTTGTCAAGAGGTTTTGCTAAAGAACTTTTAAACTTGAGTTAATGGTTTTTGCTGAAGTGTTTAGAATCGAATGAACTCGCAACTAACCGGGTGCTAGCTGGAATTCCGAACCTTGGCTCGTCAGTTGAAGCACTCTCGGCGTCAAATTATAGTTGACTCATTGATCGAACGATGACTGACATATCGGACTGCCGCCGCTCACCTCGTTTTCTAGAGCGAGGACAACAAAAGGGCTCGGCTGATCGTTGCGGATACGGTAGGCGGTGTGAAAACGATCCTTGCCGGACGAGTGTATCGAAATGCACGGACACATCGCAGTTAATTACTCGGCAAACGTAGGAAACGTGAGCGCGCGAAGTTTCACGGTAGCCGGCCACGGTGAGAAATCGGTCGGCTGGCAAAGCGAGGCGAGTGATTGTTACCTCGATTGACAAGGGTATCAAATAATGTCTGGGGAACACCGTGCCAGTACCGGTAATCGCGTGCACCGCATACACGCGGATAGGAAATCTGAATGGCCGCTGCCTGTCACGGCCGATCGGTGGGATAAATCAGAAAATTGCTGTTCAGTCGTTTCAAATGCGAAAATTAATATGTTAAAGGGATAGACTTGTTTTCAGGATTACAACAGTGTGGGATTCTCATTTCTCGATATTACGTGTTGACTGAGACTTATTGATTTGCTCTCATTGATGACTGAAGACTGAATGTCCTCCTTTGATGGTGAGCCATCCCTTTATAGATTTTTCAATCCTTTGTTCTAGGCTTTAGCTTCTTAGAGTGGGTTCGTCTTCATCGATTCTTCGTAATCACTTTTCTTCTTAATTTCTTCTTCACGTTTGCATCTTGAACGGATGTTTAGTTACCGATTCGTTTTATCTTGGTGGATCAAGTGGTTCTAATTTTTACATTCTTCTGTGATGAATAAATTTCAACGGATGTTTGATTTAATTATTCGCTGGCATAATATATCTATTAAAATAGATTTTCTTTTATTCTATCGCTCCCAATGTGGTATAATATACGATAATTCAATATTAATCATTAATTATAATATTTGATATAATCATTAGCCCGTGCATCATTATCAGTGTAAATACAAAAAGAAAAAATACAGAAGAAATATAATATAATGTACATGATTGAATTTATCAATTATTAATAATGGCTGAACCACTGGACGTGACAAAAGATTGGGGCTTCCAGTAGTCAAAAGGGCCAGATAAAAGATCAATCTAAATCGCAATGCCGTCAAAAGCCCGATTTTTACATTTATGAGACATGATTTTCAATATTTGGCAGCATTCCCAGTGTGTATGTCTTGTACACATTCATCGAAAACGAAACGAACTATTCAGACACCCTATATAAAGATCCCTGGGTGCCTGTCCCCCGAGCTGGGCCCGGCCGAGATCAGATAACAAGGAAAGCTTTTAATCTCTTAAACTATTATTAATGCTTCCTCGTCTTGTTCGATGAAAAAAATACCATTATGCCTGGAACAATAGAGCCGGATGGAAATTAGGGACGGACGTCGGGGAGCTCGATGGTTAAACAATCACTGTTCATTAGCGAATGCTAACGAAAGCTCGAGCCTCTTTGTAATTCTATAAATTTTGTCGTTGTTTGAATAAAAGAAGAGGAATAGAGAAGTTTATTAAAAAAAATTTCTGAGAAAACGTTTCTGTGATTTCGATGATTTTACATGTCTTGTTTTCAGAGCTATATTAATTTCACTTGAGTATTTGAATATTTTATGAAACGATAAAATACGTGCAATGCTTGTAGAATATTAAGCGTAAGCTAAATTACGTGGCTTAATCAAGTACAGTCCAGTATTTCAATCTTTAATCAAATGATAAAATAGAATCTCTCATTTCCAAATCTGCATGGTAATCACGTGGCACGGTTACATTTCAATATCTCCATTTCATTTGAAATGATAATAAATTACCAATATCCATGAAATACCAGTGTTACAGCCGGATCCAACGCATCGTGACATATTGTAATATCAAAATCGAATATTTCAGAAATCTTTCGAGCTTGCAGTCACCGTAACGAAATGAAACGTCGAGTTCCAATCGACGACGCACTGTAAAGGATTAAATATTTTCGTGGGCCACGGCGAATTCGTCCATTCCTCTTCGGGGATCGATAAAAAGCCAAAATTCCAAAGCCTGTTCGAACAATAAAACAGAAAATCCACGATTCCCGCGGTATCATATTTCACGGCCGGTTCCGAAGAGCCGGCAATTAAAACGCGCTCAATCAAATGATAATCTTATCAGCGCGCGATCGATAATTCGATTATTCATTATCCTCTTCAAAGTCACGTTAATTACATATTACGGGGGAGGTGTGTATTACGGGTAAACGGCGGTGGCAGGCGTTAATTAAAAGCGGACGTCTCGGAATTTTCGAGTGCGTCCCAGATGTCGAGCCTCGATAGGCAGAAAATTAATAATAACTTCACCGAAGTCCCGGAATTCTTCGCGAGGCGAAACACGGTATCGCGGCGCTGGGAATGCGTCCAGTTAACGAGTTAGACCGATAATTATTAAAGTCAACTTTTTAGAGTAATCTGGAACAAATAAAACTGTCGCGTCGATTTTGCCCAAAGTCCTGAAAAGAGTTCAGATTTTTTTTAATCGTTCAGACCTCATAGCTAACCACAGATAGCACGCCAGGCGTCTTCTGTCCTAAAACGATGTCTTTAAGATATCTTAAACACTCCGTGCAATATGGGACAGACGAATCGATTAATTTTTTCTAATTTCACCGAGACATAAAGATCACTTTGAGGTTTTCATTGCAGAGTACATAGGGTAAAAAGTTAATAGTGACTTATTTGAACCACCCCGTATATTACGAAGCAGCTTCTGGAGTTCAGTCTTCGAACAGGAGTGCACGTGAAACAGCAGCCGCCAAACATTGCAATCATCGTGCCATCAAACGTTAATTAGATTTCATGAAGTGAAAGCTTTTTTTTCTTTCAGTTTCGCCCACATACCCGTGCAAACGGACCGCTGCTGCGCGTCCCTCAATTTATGCACGGCTGGCGTTCTATCGTCGCGATAATTGCGGCCGCAATAAAACAGATGACAAACGAGCGAATAAATTTTCTGGAATGTCACCGGCATCGAAGGGAACGAAAGGAAACATAAAACTTTAAGCGGCGATCGATCCAGATATATTTTTTTATCTGTTATCGACGCGAGAAACACGCACTGGTCTGTCTCCGAGCACGATAAATAAGGTCGGGTTTACGATCCCCGCGAGAATCATTTGTTAATTTGTCACTAATGCGTTCCGGCGTGCCGTGCTACGCCGGGACCTATTATTAATTCAATTGCCGAACGCACCGCGATTCAATAATCCACCGTCCGCGCGCCAATGCCTTCCTTCGTGATACTCTTACGCATTACGCTGTCCGGTATTTAGTCGATAATCGTTCTTTCCAAAGATGCGATCGCTCTTTCAGTGCCACTGTAAACGGTGGCCCAAAAATTAGGAGCTTTTCGCTAATTTTTCTTGTACTCTTATTCTTGTAATCATTTTGCTTGTAAATCGAAAACAGATGATACTAACGAGTGATTGGTAAACATATAAACATGTATTTTAATAATTACAGAACTTGCCCTACAACAAAGGGCAATAAAAACCAGAAAATATATATTAATTAACTTTCCGATTCATAGGGAAGTTATTGTAATTTCGTAGTCCAGTGTTCCGTTCGACTGGAGCTAATAATATTCCAGGACCGCGTGGCTGGTAAAAATTCTCAATTTAAAAACCGGCGGCTGAGAACGTTAAATCCTTGTTGGACTCGGCTGGACTGTGTTTAGAAGGATGCGCTGGTGGTGGTCACCGAGTAGCGACGGCATTTCTCAGCATTGTTCCGGTGAACCCTTCGTTGCCTCAGCCCCCGAACCTGTCCGGCGCAAGTACACTGATTGTTCTTCCTTTCAGCGGAGCGTGAAGCGCCTCGCGCGAGAAGCTGTCCTCCCTCCAGAAAACGAGGCAAATGAACGGACAGAAATTTCGTTTGACGCCGGAAAATGCGGTACCGCCGTAGTACATTCATTTTCGGCGTACACAACGACGCACTCCGCGGCTCGGTTCGTGACGCTGACCAACGAAACTTTCCCGAGTCCTCGGTCTAACGTTAATCTTCATCCACGGACATGTAAAACTCCCCGCCCACTCGTTTCACTCGGAAACAGAGGAAACCCCCGGACGCTGGAGACGTTCTCGACAGAGATTTAAACACACAAGCTACCTAGAAATGCGCTGCCTTCGGACAACAACCAGGTGGAAACACTACCTTGCACCTATTAGGTCGTTTGGAAAGTAATTTTAAAGTGTCAAAAATTTTCGAGTTCCCCTTTCATAATAGTCCAGGATCCATGGTCCATTTTTACAATTGATTTGTATCAAGCTGAATCAATGTGAATAGCTTCGTTTCGATGAGACGCCCAACAATTTCCTGTACGAAAATTCTCGATTGTGGTAGCTAACAGGGGTAGCAGGGATAAAATATGTCGATTTGACGATTCTCCAAAATTTATTATTAACTGGGTTTTCTTTTTGTTAAATCTCAAGATAATTGTGGCTATTAAATTATATAAATATTAACTAAGCAACAGTAAAAATATCAGCTGGTTAGTAATCATTTTTGATGACCTCGTTATCGATACATGTTGGAAGGAGGGGACTCTTTGATCAAACCATAAATTTTGTAGGACAAATATTTTTCGATTAATTTAGATAATTATCTTGAGATTTAACAAAAAAAAAACCCAGTTAGTAATAAATTTTGACAGGTTAAATAAGTAGAATAAATAGGTTTAATAGGTAGGGATAAATTAAACAGGTTTGCCAGGGCATCTAGATGAAGATAAGCATCTTTCTTCTGCGAAACATACTATTTTCAAAAATAGCATGTAACGCTATGTACATCCTTTTGTATATCTATTAATAAAACATTTCTTAATAACAGAAGCAAAGGATTTTGTTCGTGGCTGACCTATTTCAAATGCAGTCTGCCGAACAAATTATGAAACAATGAAAGACGCAGCGCCGTGTTGTTCCACGAAATTAATTAAACCATGGAGGCGTTGATGAAACAGGAAACGCTGCTGAGAGAAACTACGGAGCTCGTTCGACTACTCAGATTTCGTTTCCATCTGCGAAACGCATTCGTTTAAACCTTAATAATGATCCCAGTTTCGCGTCTCATAATTTCCATTACTCGCAGAACAGTATATACATATTGCAGAAATATCGTTACCGAGACAATTACACTCACCCTCGAAGAACCCTTTGGCTGGCCGCTGCGAGACAAGATCTCTGCGGTACTTCTTCCGTGAAATGATCGCGACGGAATTATGTTGTTTCGTTTGAAAATACGCTCGGGAATTCGCGAAACCCGACAGTTAACGAGGCTGAATTTCGCGAGACATGGAACTCTGAAAGGGTTGAAATGTTTATTCCTTAGAAATAATTAAGATCGTAATAGTTTCGAGAAACATCCTCGCTCTGGCCTCAGACGCCACAGTTTCTCTTCCATGTCGCTGTTGTTGAAAACATTTCGAATCATTCTGAGAACAGGTCTTGTTGATATTTCATTCAAGAAAGCGTCTCAAATAATTTTAACCCTTAGCATTACTTAAAATATTGTTTACGTTATTAAATATATCGGTATCTAATCAATTACTAAACATTTAAGTATTATACCAATTTCATATCCATAAAATTAAAAAAAAATTACAGGGAATGGAAATATTCTAGGTCGGAAGAAATTTTTAATTTTCGAGTTGAAATAGCTCCGAGTGCAAAGATGCAGGGTCACTAAGAAATTCTAGTTAAAATAATTCGGTCTTTATAGAAATAATAAAAGAATAAAATTAAATTAGTCCTGTATAATAATTTCGAGTTCCAGATATGATTTCATTGTTATTATCGTAAGAACTTCTCTAAATAATATCAAACTGGTCCGCAGCGGTAAAGATGCTCTTGGGATAATTTAACGCGGCATCGCAGTCCCTTCGGCAGCAGGCGTTATGGCATTCTTTTTGTATGCTAGTTACAAGAAACGTGCCTGGCGATATTAAAATAGTCTAGGATTCAAGCGGCAAGGATGCGTCACGAAAGGGGGAGGATACCACACGAAGAGGACGCGGATTGGCCCGCGTCTCTGCGCACGAAGGTAATTAATTGTTGTCACCGACACACGCTATAGCGTTCATAAATTAACACCCTTCCTCCGCTACTTTCTTTTCATTGGCCCCGCGGCGGCGTTGGCCTTCGTTCAACGATGTTAGCACGTGAATATCTATTGCTCTCCGTGCCCTCCCCGCGAATGTGTGGAACTGGTTTTTACTTTTAATATTAATCGGGACCACGGGAACGGCCGGAGATGCGAGCCAAATATTATGGAAAATTTACATGCCTTCATTTCCGCGCGATCCTTACACGGCAGTTTTTCGGAACGGGCGAAAATTGATTTACCCGCCGGGGTTAAGTGACTCATAAATATTCTATCAGTGTTTCAAGCAACGAGGTCAACCTGTACTTACGAAACGGGTGGGGAAAAACAGCCGAGTGCGAGGGTACGTACCATTAATGAGAAATTATCTGCTCGTCGAATCTCGTGCGAGAAGCCTCGTTCCGTTTTATAGCTACTGTTGAGACGAACGAAACTGTCTCTAAAATTTGACATCAAGTCCCAAATAAATCAGTAATAAATTAACATAAAGTAACAAATTAGACTCGTCCGATCTTTTCTGCGACTTTCCAACGCCATGACGTTTATTATTATTATTAAAAACTTTGTACAGTCTTCCTACTTAATATATAAGTTATTGTTACCACTACACTTTATACAGTTACTCCACCATTCATCGAAGCACCTCACCCTTTACTATTTTACCGAGCCACACAGACTAAACAAAGTCTAACAAATAAATAAATTTGATTCGTTCGTAATCAATATTTAAGCATTCAAATAAATGTACGACATTTTTCAGGATACAGACGTTTTGATCATTGTAACTGTAAAGAAATTGATACGTGAAGGGGTTAGGTAACCAAGCCAGGAGCTTGACAGATGTCAGAAAAGTCGAGTTCACCGATCTCTTTTCCATCTACGCACGTACGGCTACTTGTCTGTTCAATTTCTAATTTGTGCCCGGTTCTTTGCACATTCTTGTCAGCTAGAAACGCCGCAGTTCGCTAATTAAACGTAGATAAAACGAGTAACCGTCGAACGAGCTAAATACTGCAACGCATTGGCCTTAAACGTTTATTTATAGTTTTCAATAACGCAGAACGGAGCAACCGGTAACAGGAACGCGGTCGCGAATAGGGACATTTACCTTAGCTAACCCAGAGAGACTTTGCCGGAGCTAAATGCGTTCAAGGTGCAAGGTTCACAGTGAACACGATTAATTTCAGTCCTCGATCAAGTGTGTAGCCGATCGCGATGGAAATCAAGCCGGTGCACGCCGCGGCGTTATGTTCGATGGATCGATCGCATTAATACCATTAGTTCCGATTACTTTAACCTGAATCGGATGTGGTTCGAGTCTCGAGCGGTTGCTCTTCCATCGGTTTAATATGTCGGCCGTCTGTCACGAGACCTACACAACAGATCCTCGTTCTTGATATTTCTAGAGATAGGATTACCAGGATAAACCTCTGGGAGGATCGGCGAAGGTGACAACAATCTTCCCCGTCGATAATGCATTAGGCTGCTGCGTGAATGTCCGATTTTTCACCCTGATTAAATTCGAGTTATTTACTTTGTGGAAAAATATTCTCGGAAAATTATTTATTGTCACGATGAACCATTTCATTTTTATAGTTATTCTACAGTATTCGAGTACTAGTTTTCTGTACTCGAAATGTGGGATGACAAGTATTGAGGAACTGATTCTTCTTCGGAGAATTTATTAACAAATTAATTCGATAATTATGCAAGATTAAGATGTTCCACCGCGATCATGAGAACCATAAGGTAAATAAATAGTTCTCTCCTCATACATATTAATAAGTTGATAATAATACAGCGGTATTCTTAAATTTCTCTAATAACTCTACTGCTTTGCGTTTCATTGAATGCATTCGTCGCATTCAGAGACCTTCCATATAATTTAATTTCTCCATTCACGTGTTCGAATCGTTCTGGTTCGCTTTCTATCCGCGCACGAAATCGACGGGCACGCGATTAAAAGCTCATTAAACGATTAACTGTAGTGACAATTAAAAGCCGACGCGTATTAAATGGTTCGCGAGTGAAAGTTTCGCGCGAGGTCGACTTTATACGACGACACCGGACCTCTATTAATTTATCTGTCGTAAACGAACCCGGTGAAGAATAATCGGCTTTCGACGTTCGTGTGCGTGTTAGTAGAACTTCGTTGAGGCATAGGACAAGGCGAAACGGGAAACCAGAGGTTTTATTCGTTCATAACTCATAAACCAATTAATAAATTTCGTTGAAAATTTCAGCACGTCTATCACTTGTATTTTATACGAATCTACAAAAAGCAACTCCGGTCAACCTTTCACTGCGTGACGCAATTACCGATTTTGACGATTTTTAGATATGTCATAGAAATTAACATTGTGAACAACTTTTTTCTTTACATGTTAGTGGTTCATGTTTCAAGTTCTATGACGCCCAAAAATCATTAAGATTGGTGAGGACGTCACACAGCGAAAGGTTCACCGCAACTCCAGCCATTTTTTTTTAATTATAAGACCGAGTGTGAGTTAATAAAAATAAAACATTTTTTCTTTCACAGAATAAGGATGGATATAAAAATGCCCAGGACCGATTTCGAGGAATATGATCTCGGATCCGAACGATTTCCATTTTCCCCGTCTTGGCAATTCCGCGTGAAAGATATCTATTCGGGAGTTGCCGAAGAAAACGGTGGGCCGCGTGGAATTCGACAGCCAGGCCCGAGCGTATTGTCTAGTCGAATTTCCGCGATCCAATTTTATCGAGTCATCGGGACTTTGCTCGAAGGGAAACGATCGTAGAGGGGCGAACAGGGGCGCGAATACGAAATTACGAGCGTGGAACGAGTCCCAGGGTTGTTCGCCGACTTCCGTTGATGGCGATCCTCGAAGACTCTCGCAGCTGCGCAATATCCTTACGGTGCCGAAAGTTACATCCTCGCGACAGTAAACGTTTCGCAAGAACTTCCGCTCGATGCGCGTGTGCCCATCCCGATCCCGTGATTCCGATGCTCCGTTTCCTTTCCTTCCCCACCCCCCTTTTCTTTCTCTGCAACTCCTTTTACTTCCCCAAACGTAGTTTCATAAATACGAGTTTCTTTTATGGTTACGGCGAGCAGATAGTATCGTTCGATTCAAATTTCTGGTTCGACACCGTACCGATCGCGTTTGCTATCTTCCTATTATCGCGCGATTTGCTTGATCCGTGAGCTACACGTGGCAAAAATCTCGAAATTCAAACTACGTTTACAGATTTCCAAAAAAATAATTGAGAGACAGTCGAAGAGAAGATTTAATTATTCAGATTGAATTGTCACTTCATTTGCTCGCGTCAAAAATTAATTAGCCGAGTGTTTTATGGAAAGGAATAAGAAAGTAATTACTAGACTGCGGATTTTAAAATATACATAAATATGAAACAGTAAATGATTAGAAAAATTGAAGAATATTGTAATATTAAATCAATTTTTATTTTACTCCTGCTTTCCACAATCACTATATTTTTTATTTTGCATAAAGATCCGTAGTCTACTAATAACACTTCTTAAGACTGCATCCATAGTCGAAGAAAATGGGACACGGAAATTATAGCGAACGCCGCTATTTTTCGACATTACACGGCTAATAGCTCATTTAGAAGAAAGATTCATGTGTATCGTAGAATTGCGCAGCTGTGTCCGTTAACTTACACGCGTTTACAATGAAAACCACTCGTAACAGGGTCTAATAACGATTGGAGTGTCGTTGACTGCTTATTTAGTGACTCGTTAAAGTCTCGGTGAACGAGATGTACATTTCGCCAGAGCTAAGAAAAGGAACAGGAACTCTCGGAGAGAAACCACGTCGCTGGGACTTCATCATGAATAACCGACACGTGTTTTAGAATCTTCGATGCGCATATCGGAACGTTCAACATTTACCAAAATTTTCTGCATCACACTTCCCATTCAAAATTTAATAATTTGGCTAAAAAAAATCGTACGACGACCATCGATGGCTCATTTTAAAGCTGAGACTCCAATCTTCAAATCCACGTTGGTATCATTCATTAAAAAGATTTTTTAACCTCTGTACGCATGCTGCTCGCAAAATTTTCGGGCCAAAAAAGTATGTTCACTTTCTCAGTCGTTACATAATGTAAAAATTTCGTTGAAAAAAATGAACAATGGGAGGTGGGAGTGGAAGGTTCATGCTTTAGAATGAGACTATAACGATTACTCTACGTCGTTTTCTCACGAAGTTACAACACTTTGAACGAAAATGTCAAGATCCTTTATTTCTGCACACCAGTGTATAATTTAATACTGAAACAAAATTCTCCACGCTCCCTTTGAACAACGTAACTTTATCCTGAGAAATGTTTGCGTAAAATCAAGTAGAACGGAGATAATTGGCACATCCAGTTATGTTCTTACTCGTTCCACTGCGCGGCGTATCCTGTTCGGCGAAATATCGATATAATCAAGGTGTCACTCGTTAATATTCTCGATCCGGTGAAACGGCACGCGGAACCGTTCGGATCACGCGGAATTAACAGCCGATCCTTGCTTTTAATCATCGATACGCGTTCAATCGTAAATTCAATTTTCCTTCGACGGTTACAACGCGGCCGCTAATGCGAGCTGAAATTCGCGAAATCGTGTTCCACCGCGGCGGTCGCGCCTGATCGGACGAGAAAACACGGAGCCTCTCGTTTTCCGGTTTTGCTGTGTCACGCGCAAGGCCTATCGGGCTCCAAGAGTGACCCAGAATTCGCCCTCATTGGGCCCCTAGTTATTAATCCATCAAATATGAAGTCTGCCCTTCATGAAGAAGTCGAACTTTCAAGTTTAAGAATTTTTTATTTTTCATATGCTCTATATGATATCGGCGCTACAGGTTCGATCACAAATACAAAAAAACAGTAACTTCCCTATGGAATCGGGAAGTTAAAAAATTAGCAATTTTGCAGACTTTTCTAGGAGAATATTTTTATTTTTCAATTGTAAAAGCTGTATGTATTATAGCTTACACAGTATGATTCTGCAGACTCTCCTGAATAAAGAGAATAGTACATTTTTGTATAACATTATAAATATTCATGAACATGTTTAAACAATTTTTGCAGAGAGCGGGACTCTGAAATTTCTCAGCATATTTAAAAAATCGAGACTGTGAGGCAAAATCGAGCTGTACTATGAAACAGCAAAAAAAATGCTCGCCACGCGTCGGAATATGGGAAAATCTCGAATATTTGATCCGACTTACTCGGCGGGTACCACTCGCGTAGGATGTTTTAACACGCGGCGAAGTTAATCAAATTCCCCGCGTTTTTCGTAACTTAACGCGTCGCAATAATAATTTTCGCGGTATTACGGCGGAGCTGTTAATATCTCGCGGATAATTCGCGGCGCGGGGACACCAGGCTAACGCGAATAAATTCTCGACGATATTTCTTCTACGAATCCGCCAGAAACAATGTTCCGCTTAATGCCCGCGATATGATTTTGCGCGCGATCCGCCTATCGGCCGAAAATATGACCGAATTACAATAATTGTGTATCGGCGTTATTAAGCGACGATGCGTTTTATTTACGGAATTATTGCGAATTATTTACGGATCGTTGGTGGGTTTAATGCGCGGAGACTTTCGAAAATATTATTTTCCATAAGTCCTTTATGAAAGTGACTGCGAAAGAGTCGTTGGAAAAAAATCTTGGAATCCGTTAAGCGATGGCGCCAGAAATTTTAAGTCTACAACAGTTTCATCTCCACTTGGAAGCTTGTTTAAGTAAAATTGAATTGCAACACGCAGCACCCTATGCGTCCGTCGCCGCCTCAACATTGTCTCGCAATTAAACGCATTCCCCCGATTTGAGCGCAGCGCGCGTTGCGAAGGCACCCGTTGACAACGTTGGTTTGTCACGAAAGGGAAAGCTTTAATTATCCAGGAATCCTTGGAGATCAGCATGCGGCGCGCAAGATATCGAGGAGACCTTTGGCCAAGCTCTCGAGACTGTACAGCTCGACCGCCGCTGCTAAGAATCTCAGTTTATGGGGCTCGCCATATAATAAAGCGGTTTCTGATTGCGAGTGCCTTCGTGACCTCGTATGCTTAATTTCCGCCGTTACGATAATATTGACATTCGCCGGCTTATTTATGAATATTGCGCGCGGCGAGCAGGACGTTTCTTTATTGACGCGACGCGCTCTCCAAGGGATGCATTAGTTCTTTAATAGTTCATCCGACCTTGTTTCGCGGGACACAGCCATTTCCTGGCAAGGATAATTTACACGGGCTCGTGCTAGCCTCCGCGTGGGCGACCGCTGAAAAATTCTTAGATCACGCGGACCTGGTTATCGCCCAACTAACGTAAGAAGCAGGAAAGCAGCGTAATTTATTCATTTATCGGTGGCAATTTCCAGCAACCCCGTTACACCCTATCATTAGAAGCATTCACAGCATATGTGGGTTATTAACGACGATTTTTAACACTTAGCACTCGAGTGGTGACTCGGGTCACCACTAAAAATTCGCTGTACCATTAATCAAAATATTATTTACATTATTAAACATGTTGGTATCTCATCAATTTCTAAACATTTAAGTATTGTACGAGGTACTATATCAATTTCATTCTCATACAAAAGAAAAAGATTAATATGGAATGGTATTATTCTAGGTCAGAAGAAATGTTTAATTTGTTGTAATATAATTCATTTCTCTGATTTTAATTTAATTGAAGATACATTTAGAGACAGCTCGTTTATATATAATTCGTTCTAAACTATTTTTACCTTTACTTAACCTCCTTCATTAATAATTAAAAAACGAAGCCTTAACGAACATTTTGATCAAGGAAAAAACAAAATGAAGAAATTATATACATTCTAGGTCGGGAGAATTGTTTAATTTTCAAGTTAAAACATGTAGCTCCAACTGCAAGAGGTGAACCCTCTCTAGATGCAATTAGCTCAAACAATACCTAAATATCTAGTTATTAAATGTAAAGAAATTGATCTATCAATGTGAGCATTTTTTACCGCGAACCTCGACGTTGAGTGGATCTGGTAGGCTGAACGTCTGCGAGTGGCGACGGCAACATCCTCTTCAGGTGCGGGTAATAAAATCGTCCACGGTGAATGGAAAGTCGCATAAAGTCGTCCGAAAACGGTGTTAATAAATTTCACGGTAGTCTCGCCGGGTCAACAACAACGCAACGATGTTCGCTGGCGGCCAAACGTTCGGGATAAGGCCGTTACTCCGAGGAAATTACCCCGTCACCGCGAAACGTACGCAACGCCGTGCTAAAAGTTGCCGTTAGCCGCTTGGGGATTAACGCCTGCCGGTATTGCGCTTTCCGAACGCTCGAAAAATACCATAACACCGACCGGAAGTTAAACCTGGCCGTGGTGTGCGTGGCAGAAGATCTGCTTTGTTGTACACGAGCTTCGCACGCAGTGGACAAAAGTATTCTCACACCCTTCAACACGAGTACCGCATCAAACATAATCGTTTTCTTTTTTATTAAGCATTTCAGATCTCAACTGAGATTTATATCTGCTGTACAAATGTAAATTACAGTAAATACATATTCATACATACATAGACATAAAAATTGCTGTACCATTCTTCAAAATATTGTTTACATTATTAAATATATCGGTATCTAATCAATTACTAAACATTTAGGTACTGTATAAGGTAATGTACCAATTTCATATTCATAAAATTGCAAAAATCATAAGGAATGGAAATATTCTAGATCGGAAGAAATGTTTAATTTTCCAGTTAAAATAGCTCGGAGTGCAAAGGGTTAAATCAAACTAAATTCGTACTTTACAATTCTTTAGGAAATTAAATATAAGAAGACAAGCTTCAATGTTGGGTCGGGCATCTAACATTTTTAAGCATAAGGGTAGCTGCAATTTAATTTTACACAGTTGAACTTGATAATCAATTTTCGCTAAATTCAATTTACACAATTAAGCAACCCACTTCATCGGCGACCCCAGCGAACCAGTTCAGCGTTAACAAGCAGAACCTTGGCTTCGGTAACTCGTCTTGAAAAGAATTTCGCCGACTCGGTAAAAAGTTCGGCACAGATCCGCTGTGTTAATCAGTTACAACAACTAGATTCAGAGTGCATCGGGATAATGAACATTATTAGAGTTACCGGTACACAACTTGAAACAACAAGTTTCCCAATATACAAATGGAGTGGTCGTTCGAGCAATTAGACGACACCGTGGAACAGTATTCCGAGTCTCGAACTGGACTTTACAACTCTTAATTGAATTCAATGTTGCGAATAGTACTGATTACAGCCGAGTCTCTTTTTGTACGTTCTTACACGGCTAACTTACACGCGGTGGTTTACGTATGAAAGGTTAACGGTACAGAATTCGTTCGAGGGTACTTGCGAAAAATCGGTGTGCCAAAGTTTCAGCTCCACCCGAGCCTAATTTAAAAAGCACTCACAGCCAGGAGAGGGTTTAAACGCTGCCTCCCTATCCGTAGGTTAATTTACGGGACGACAATCTTGGGAGGTCGTAACGATACGCGGGAGGCGTTATCCGTCGGCAGAGACGTCCCCTGTTTGTTTTAGAGGCCGTAACGAGGACGCGTAAGAATCGCCGACTAGCCGGTTAATGGCTCATCCGCCGATTTATCGTTCGGCTTCGGACGCGCGGCTTTATGGATCGTAAAGAGTTCAAGCTTCGACGGCGGCCCAATTACTCCGTGGACAATGACGCCGAATCGGTGGTTGCATTGTTGCTCGGGAACGAGCATCGTCCGGCCCTCCGGAGTGCTTTCGGTTAATAAACCGTTTCGAAAAATCGGTCGAGCTCGTTCGGCCACACAAACTTATCTGCAAGGCATATTTCGAATTCCTCGAAGTTCCAAAGAGTTTTTATTTGAGAGAAAAAAGAGTTTGTTGAAATTTGAAAGTCGAAGAACTGAATTTTGGCCACGGAAACCGGACTCCTGGACCATTATGCGGCAGCGGGTTCTGCGAAACGCATTCCTCGCTTCGTTCCGTCTGTTTCTTATCCGCTGGTTCGTTCCGCGAGCAGATACCAGCCCCCGGAACTTTTTTAATCCGCGTGTTCGTTCGATAACGCGATCGCTGGCGGGCAAGTTTCGCGCGTTAAGAAGAGTATCCAGGGTCCTTCTTTCTTTCTTTCGCTTCCTTTCTCACTCTTTCCACGGGCATCTCGAGGGGACAAGGGGAGGCACGGAAAAAAAAGGAAGCAAAACGCGTCCCGAACGACCGGCCGATGGAAACGCGCGGGCTATACAAATATTTCCGAGCGGCCAGATTGAATGTAATTTATTATGCAGCATTACATAAAGGCCGCGGCTCGCCCGGCACGAGCCCTCATATTTTATGATAAATAACAGGTTGACCCCTCGGCACGCTGGATATATGGTGAATTAATGGTCCCCCGTTTCGGTAAAAGTACATACGTCCGGTGGATTAAAATTATTAGCGGTGGCGGCGAGTCGAATAACTCAATGCGCGGAATGCGCCTTCCTTCTTCATTATTTTTTCGTCGGGGACCCT
This sequence comes from Lasioglossum morio, assembly GCA_916610235.2. NCBI lineage: Eukaryota > Metazoa > Arthropoda > Insecta > Hymenoptera > Halictidae > Lasioglossum > Lasioglossum morio. The sequence continues at coordinate 12,851,282 of OU744334.1, forward strand.
TTTCCCGCGACAGGGGTTCTCAAAATTTTGCGACTTCCGCTGAGGGATGAGACTCGTCGTTCTGAACCCTTTCGTTACAATCAACGAGATATCTCGTCATCGTGCTGAAGCACGTACGATTCTATGGACGAGATATCTCGTGTATCTTTATTACTGATATGATGTGTTTTCTTTGTAAGTTTGACACAAGTACTTAATCGATTTTTAAGACATGTCATCGTTGATGGAGAGTACTTAAAGATGAGACACATTAACCCTTTGCATTCGGAGCTATTTTAACTAGAAAATTAAACATTACTTCCGATCTAGAATATTTCCATAGCTTATGATTTTTGCAATTTTATGAATATGAAATTGGTACATTACCTTATACAGTACCTAAATGTTTAGTAATTGATTAGTTAGAGTAAACAATATTTTGAAGAATGGGACAGCAATTTTTAATGGTGCCTCAGAGGGGACAGCCGAGTGCAAAGGGTTAAATACTCCATAATTGACAGAATTAATATGTTTATTCTTTATTCTGCGTTGAATGGTTGAACGTACAGTGAAATGCATAATGTGACGGAACAATTTCTACAGAAATATCTGGTCTCCTTCCGTTGGCTATTTTTCTTTTTGGAAACTGCACATTCTATTGTTGATTTTGTGATTTTCAGGACAGCAGTGACTCCGCTTCTCCGTTCGCGTTCGTTCGGCTCGTAAATCAGACGGTGGCCGATCAGCTCAAAATTAAGAAACGAACAACGAGTATGAAGGTCTGTAAGGTTACGGGGGAGTGAGCTATGCGCAGACACGTCGCGTCCGCGCGATAAATCAACGGGGACCTTCCAGAATCTCTGATTAACAGTTGCTGCACGGGGGACCAGAGATTCGACGGTGGATTTCCAGATTTTCCGCCGGTAATCGCCGGGAACCGTGCGCGCGCGCGGATATTTCTCGCCGATGGAGGAGCTGGACGCGTGAGAAACTCGAGATTCGCGCGAAACCGACGGCCGCCGGGAGTCGCTCAATGGGGAAAGCATGGGGAAAGCATGAGGGGCTTGAATAGAGACGACGTAGGCGTGTTTATCAAAGAGGCCAGCGATGGGGAACGTTCGTGGACAGGAAGGATTAAGCACGGCCAACGAAGAAGCCTGTGGAAATGAAGTGGACGTGGGCGATCAATTTTCTGGACAGAGCCTCGGACAGAATTCTTTGACTACCAGCCTGGTGTAGAGATACATTTAACGATATTATTATCGATAAGATATCGATAAACTATATTTATCAATATAGACAATTGTTATCAACATAGACTGCTCTTTCAGCTCTCGTTTGCGTTTCTAAACATGAATCGCATCGGTATTTCTATCGGTACCAATAGTCTCCTTCGATCCATCATGATGACATCTGCTGTCAGGAAGAATCATGAAATCGTGTTTGACACGCGGAAAATACTGTCTCTCTCTCATTTTCCACTTGGCAATAATATCATTCACAGTCATATAAGCGAGAATATACGAGCTCGTAAAAATTGTTATAAAATTAACGAGTACGAAGATATTTATCGTAGCGCTATTAATAGGCTACTGAACTCTGTGCCGTTATAGCTCATAAATTTGGTTGTAGAACCCTAATAGACTTTAATAGAGAGCTTTTAGTTATTTTGTATCTACAATACTGTTACTGTTACATTTAAAAGAAAAGGATATTAACAAAGCACTATCTAACAGTTCATTTTTGACAGTACCTTAAAATTACAATGAATTCATTTAGTGATAAACTAATTTTTTTAAATTTCGATTTAGACCACATTCGTAATTATGTACAATTATAAAATAAAGAATTGTGAAACGTACTCGTGGTACAGTTACTGTGGAAACGATAACCCCTCAACAGATTTGACGCTTGGTAATGTCGCCGAGAGCTCGCTAACGCGAACAATTACCAAAACGAGAATACGATACAGGAGAACGAACGGCTGGTCGACGGAGAGAGGTTTGTATATTAGTGAAACAGTGGCGCGGCCGCGAGGAGGGAGGAAAAGACTCGTAGAAGTACACGCAATGAATAATTACGGATAGTCGCGGCGGTGTAAGTAACAAATGATGGATCGTCCGTAGCCGCGGGCGGGGAAATGCGAATTCGAAATTCCCCGGGGTTCCGGTAAAAATAATGTTTCATCTCGGAGGAATTTCCACCGGCACACGTACACGGTAACAGGGGCCGGCACACGGTCGCACAACTATAAGTATTTATCATGGTGAGCGCGAGCGGCAGGCATAGGCGCGCGAGAATAACTGTACATAATATGTACCGAGGCGCAGGAACGCGGGAGATAACGCGAATGAATGATTGTCTGAATTCGTGTCAGAGTGCTGAATAGGGTACGATAACTGATCGTAGGAAGTGTACTGTGGATATCGGGTCTAATCGCCGCCAGAGACTGAACGTTAACATCCATTTGAACGTGTCTACGCGTCGCTACCATAGAGGATCGAACGCCGGAAGTCGGGACACCTGAAAAACCTTCTCGACAATCACTGTCGCACCTCGACTGCTTCGTATTAGCTTGTTGCGCATAAAATGACCGACTTTGGTATCCAATTTTTATGAAACTGATTTAACCCTTTGCACTCGGAGCTATTTTAACTCGAAAATTATACGTTTCGTCTGACCTACGATATTTCCATTCTCTATGATTTTTTCAATTTGATAAATATGAAATTGATATAATACCTCATACAATACTTAACCCTTTGCACTCGGCTGTCCCCTCTGAGGCATCACTAAAAATTGCTGTACCATTCTTCAAAATATTATTTACATTATTAAATATATCGATATCTAATCAATTACTAAACATTTAGGTACTGTACCAATTTCATATCCATAAAATTGCAAAAATCATAAGCTATGGAAATATTCTAGATCGGAAGAAATGTTTAATTTTCCAGTTGAAATAGCTCGGAGTGCAAAAGGTTAAACGAGGTAGATCGCCCTGTATGGTATTACGGGGATCATTAAGGAGCCGCAGAATTTGCTCGAACTGGATCACTTTGAATTTTAATCAATGCCGTTGCGCATCTTTAATACGACGAAGACGAGAAGGACGCCATGGGGACGAAAAATGCGACGTGGCACATTCTGTAACGAGACCGGTGCCTTCGGGACAGTCGGGGGAAAATTCGTTGTTGGCTACCCGAGGCGGGTAGCAAGGCGAGTAGCAAGGAGCACCGGGGATCCTAATGGCGGCAGAGAGATCGCGCGAGACTGATATTCCACCTGGTTATGTACTGCCTGACTTGACTGCACGCGTAGCAAATGTCCGCCCGCTAGCTCCGCAATAAAGCTCCGACGTCACCGGTCCATTATGGGCAGCCTGCCGTTGATTTGCGGCCGAATATGTGGCGCCCGTTTCCATTAGCTGGAAAGACACGCGAATTCGAATTAAGGTATCGAACCTACTCAGTGCCTAGCCAGATAGCACAAAAACGTCTGTTGTTGGACGTTCAGACTTCTATAGACGTCTTGAATATGTCTTTCAAATTCCACACGTCTCCAGAACGTCTTGTGTTACAAAACCGTACGTCTTTTAGACATCAAACTCTACGTCTTTTTCTTTTTATTTTAGAAAATCTCATATGAGATTTATTACAACATAATTACAAAACAGAAATACACTACGTACAATACAGAGTATGAAGATTACAAAACAGAGTAGGTTTCTTGTAAAAATACAAATATTATAATACAAACATATAATCAATAGAAACTTACAACTGAAAAATACTGAATGTCTTACAACAGATAAATGTCTCATTTAAGTGACTAGGCGTCCTGACACAATAGTGGTCTTCAGTAAGCATGGTTAATTTAATATCTGGACCCTATACAATTTTTAACAGTTTTAATAACAATTGTAATGTTGCATTTCATATTCGACAAGCTAATAATATTGGAACCATCGTGGAAGAAATAGTGCTGCATCATCGAGAATGTTTGCTGCAAGTAGAAACGTCGATGAATAGCCAGACCTAACCTAGTTAGAGCGAACGAAAAACGCAAGTTCTCACAGTCGAACTTTCTTCTATATTTCTTGCTTATCTTAAAAGACAGACTGGCCGCTCGCTGTGTTATTGACTGTGAAGTTCCAGGTACGACGGCGTAGTTCGCTTAGGATAGGATTAACATTTTTCGTAACTTCGATTACCATGTTCTCGTAGCAGACAGTACAAGATAGCATACACTTCGCTGACCTCCGGACGATCTTCAATACAGAAAGTTCACCTTCGCCGTGGTGAGCAACCAACAAAATTGTAGACTCGCGCGATCAATGGCAGCGAAGTTAACGATGATAACTTCGAGCAAATCTTTTGAAGTGAGGAGAACATTCATTCGCGCTGAAAATGACAAATCCGTTAGTTGTTTGCTTTCTCGTGTGGTTACGTGTTTTTCCTGTACAGGGTCGCTCGAAGGCCGACATAATATACGAGGGAACAAGTGTGTCACCGGCGGTTACGTGCAGAACGGCTATTTCTAACGTCTCGATGACAATTAATAAACAAACGATCGCCGGCGAACGTCGTGACTACGAAGAACCCACAGATATGCTAGAAAATATGTTATCCTCGTAAAAATACAAATTGCGCGATCTTTAAGTCATCGAAGAGTACCGTCGAAGACCAACGAGTCTGTTAAAGATTATTATTTCAATTCGTTAAGTTTTTAGAATCCATCATCAATGTTTTCAACATCAAGATTCTATATTTAATTCCTGAAGCTGCTAACGCGGAATATAATTGTGCACACAACAAAATGCCAGAGTTCTCCATTATTTAAGACATTCATACGTAAATCAAAGAATCCTCATCTGCAAATGGTTGACTATGCGCGCTAGTGTCTATTCATGCTAATTTCGTTGAACGAGTGAACCAGTGAAATGACTGTGAGGGGTTGTCACGCATAGGAATCGCAAACTGGTATCAACAGGTGTCCAAATATTTTTCCAATTGTAACTAAAGTTTTTCTTGATATAATTAACATACTTATTCATTAGAATATTCTCTATTTTTAATCGTAAATTTTGTATATGCTCTATATGATATCGGCGCTACAGGTTCAATCGCAAATACAAAAATTAGCAATTTTGCAGAATTACAATTTCGACGTTTCGGTTCTGTTTTGAACCATTTTCAAGGAAAGTCCGCGTCTGTGAAAATTAAAGTAATCAAATTTGTTATTCATTAAACTGACTATTTAATAGTTATGAGAATTAGGTGTTTATACATACATGCTAATTGTGAAAAAAAACAGAATGAAATCAAATTCAATGGAATGTTACTAGTCACTAAGCCGGTTGGAACTGTACTAAACTGTTACTGTCGTGGCAAAGTCAACACGGAAAACAAAAGAATATCGGAAATACAACTAGCCAATCGTATGTCAAGGATCAAGAACCAATTATTCATTAGAGTCTAACAAGAATATTGACGCGATTCGCGTCTGCTCATCGATGACAACGTCGGCCATCTTGTTTTCCTTGAACGGAGCGAATTTATGACGCGACGACGATACTTACCTAGAATTCGAGTCATCCGCGAGTTGGCTAATAAATGAAGGTTATCCCGAACTTTGCCACCGGTGACGTTAATTCCGATCTCTCTCTTTCTGTCACTCTCTCTGTCTCTCTCTCTCTCTCTCTCTCTCGGACTTCCGCGACGACGTCCGCGAAAATTAGATTTATCTCGATCCGTCGCGGGCCCCGCAAAATTATATCCGCGTAAATTCTGCCGGCGCGAAGGCACGCGCGGCCATACGGGTGCGTATTTTTTGCACGGTCTCCCGCCATTTCTCCCCGATCCGACCAACGTAAACTCTGGTCCACCGAGAAACCCTAACTTCGTCGAACACCGAGGGAAACGTACGGACAAGTTAATTACCGTTATCGATTTACACGTAAGGGGGCCGACTCGCGAGCAAATCACGTCGCGATTTAGTGGCTGCGTCATGCTCGTAAAACGCGCGAGTATGTCACTCTGATGCCTCGGCAGAGATCCCGAGGTGATTCGTTATTGACTCCCTTGCACAGTTTTCCAGGGGTCTTGGACCGGTATATGTATGTACATATGTCCTCTGAAGACGAAGATGGAGGAGCTAGTCGACGAAAACTACAGGAATTCCGCGATTTAAGCCGATTAACGGTTCTGTGCTGTGACAGAGATCGTGAAGGGATATTATTTTTTTAACGTAGAAGTGGACAGTCGAACAGGCTTAGATCAGGCTTAGGTTTGATAAAATAAAAATTCACTTCACTTTTGCTACTTCCAAAGTAAAGAATAGAAAATCAGGCGATGCAAACGAGACTTTTTACATACTTCTGGTCATATTAAATGATAAGGTAAAAATCAACGAGAATTCCACTTTTTTACAGTATTCTTATTACACAAAGAATCACATTATCACAAGAACATATTTTAGTTATAACTTAGGTTAAGACTTTCTTCTTTTTATTTGTTATGTCTTCTTTTTGTTTTTATCAGTTATACTGTAAAAACTGTATACACTTGTATAAAAGGACCTCGGTCCGTATATAATAATAATAATAAAACATAATTGAGAAAAATTCGTATGAAAACGTATTCAAGTTCTCAAGTTCGAACTTTGAAATTTCGTACCGATGTTCAATATTCCTGTAGAATCGCGCCACTGTACGGGGGCACGGCGTTATCATAAAATATTTCGCGTAGCCTGCTTCGCGCTCTCGCACAAAGGCGCAAATAAAATGATGCTTTGAAAAACGCACATAAATTCCGGCAAACGGAGACTCGGTCCGGGGGCTGTGTTTTACGTAATCCCGCAGGGCATCCACTTTAGAATTAATGGACGTCGAGGCTGAAGCCGGCGCAGCAATGTTTCATGTTGGTGCGCGAGTCGAAACGGAGCCCGCAAAAACCAGCCTGATTCAATTGCGAATTATCTTAAGACGATGCCCGGTATTAACCCTCCGGTGATCACGGTGTATTCCATACGGGCACAGAGGTCTTTTAAAATCTCTGTCTTGTCGTTCCTTCTCAACCATAATCGAGGAGCATTATCCAAGGCACGATTTTTATATACTTTTTAAAATTGCAATATCATTTTTTGAAACAGTTTTTAAATTATGTATCAGAAAGCAGGTACAATAATGTATAAAGAGGTTACATAGAATAAAAATCTTCTAGACTGAAAGATATATCAATATCTTATAAAAACTTGAAACAGTTTTTAAATGATGTATCAGAAAGCAGGTACAATAATGTATAAAGAGATTACATAGAATAAAAATCTCCTAAACTGAAAGATATGTCAGTATCTTATAAAAACTTGAAACAGTTTTTAAATTATGTATCAGAAAGCAGGTAAAATAATGTATAAAGAGATTACATAGAATAAAAATCTTCTAGACTGAAAGATATTTCAACCCCCAAAAATGTTTCATATATTTTTCTCTGGTACAATACTTACCTTCGAGAGGTGGGAAAGATCCCGAAATTTTCAGGATGAAAAATCTGTCTGAGGTTCACCATGAAATCGTCAATGAAAACGAAAATGATTCTCCACCGTTTCGAAAGAGGGATGCAAATGAAAATGAATGACAGGTGTTTCTACGTCATATGAAAACGGGATATCCTTTGACGCGAGCGATCACGCCGCTGTCCGGCCCTCGGGCCGCACGCGGTATTAATTAACATATTATAAAGACGGCGGGGCGTTCCGTGAATTATCATAATTCCTCCATTACGTCTCAATTGTAATTACCTATCGGCGCGGTATCTTAATTATGAATCTATTTGCCGCCCACTTCCTTGAATTGCCAATAAGAAGTGGGGAATCGAGTGTGATTCGCGGCGCTCGCGGCGACACTTAGCGCGAACAACACCGCGATATCCGCCGGAAACTGTAGAACCCCATCACGGCAAAAACCCAGAACGCCTCTTCAAATAAATTCAATTACCATGCTGCGTGTTCCCGTTTCCCGGAAACGGTTCCATCGACGCGAACATGCTCTCGAGAGTAAGATTAAAATTTATAATGTAAACTTAATCACGAATAAATACCTTTCTCAATGTAGATCACCGTTCGACGCTGCTTATCCGGTCTTCGGAAAGTCTGGCCGACCATTTTCCAATTTCCTAGCCACTCCACGGGCCGCTATTAAGTCGCTTGAATTACGATTCCTCTGAACTCTTGACCTTTCGATTAATGTACTTGCGCTAGGAAATATTAATGCCTTATGCATAGTTCACTGGTACGCGTGGTGAACCGACGGCATCATCGATTAGATATAATTAGAATGCGGATCTCCATGCAAATTCTCGTTGCTGAATAGCGATCGATTGGAACTGGAATTCGGTGAAAGCTGCTGGCCTGAACAAACATTTTTGATCATTTTTCAATTTTGCGCACTTGCTTGAAACTAAACTTCGATAAACGTATCGATGTATTTTTTTGAAATTACGAGCACAATGCATCCAATGAATAATTGATTCAAGATATTAACCCTTAGCACTCGAGTGGCGCCTCTGAGGCGCCACTAAAAATTGCTGTACTATTATTTAAATAATTGTTTACACTATCAGATATGTCAGTATCTAACAGATTATAAAATTGATCTAACAGTATTATATCAATTTCATATTTATCAAATTTAAAAAATCATAGAGAATGGAAATATTGCAGGTCAGAAGAAACGTTTAATTTTCGAGTTAAAATATCTCCGAGTGCAAAGGGTTAATATTTTATTTCTGAGTAATCTCGATTGTGATTTAAAGCTTTTTTGCAAATATCTCGGAGATTGAGATCCCACCTTTTGTCAATATTTATCAAAAAGTGAGGAATATTCATCGAAATTGTTCTCGATAGGGTTGAACGAGGGAACGAAATTATGGGTTGTTTTCAGTTACCGGTTGTCCCGATAGTACGAAGTGTCAGCCAGAAGGCTGGCAACATGCTCGGAAATGAAAGCCTGCATGTTGGAAGAGCGACTTACAAGGAACGCGCGGAACAGTTCCCGAGTTCCGTTACAGAAACGCGTCAAACTATGTACGACGAAAACAACAATCCCTGTTATCGCGTTGCGCCCTTTAGGCTACGTGCTCCACGGGAATAGCATCGGTAACAAACTCGACGCGTAAACGCTACACTGGATCGCGAGGCACGTGTAACCGTGAATCCGCGAAATCGATGCCACGTCGAACGATGATGCCCCGAAATTAGGTTGGATTGCCGCTCCGTAGTTGTTCAGAAATATTGGTCCCCCGAGTCGGGTAACTGTCTTACTCACAAGCTCTGTGGACTCGGTTCTTGGATCCTGATCTGAGGATCCTGCGGCTTTGTGGTCCTCAGCAATTTACAGTGAATATCTAAGTGAAATTAGAGAAAAGCACACGGATAAATTCTGCAAAATGTACGGTCAGTCTGTTAATTGATGACTGGACAGCGAGTTTTATGCATTTACAACAAAAATGAGTAGGCCTGATTTAAAACATAAAAAATATTAGACAAATTTAAAAATACAATTATATTATTTTGAACCCATTGAACATAACCCTTAGCTGTATCAATAAATTGCTGGAACTTTATTCAAAATAGAGTTTACATTTTTAAATACGTCGGTATCTAATCAATTATTTAATATTTAGGTATTGTATGAGGTATTAAACCAATTTCATATCACCTATGTCGTGTTGATAAAATCCACAGTCTCGTAATTATACATATAGGAAGAAACAATTACGGCCGCAGGTGCGTTTAACAACTTCAAGGTGGAGTTAATCAAGTATTAAATTAAGAAAATCTTGAATCCGTTCTTCAAAGAAGACGCCGCAGAGTGGTTCCGTGGATTGAGTTAAACTACAGTCAAAGAACCTTATTAAACTGCTCAGTTTCTTGGAAAATGTAAACTACTTGGACGGATACGGTTAGAAGCGATCACGAGAATAGCAGAGAAACTGTCGAACGGTTCTATACTGTAATTAATTTGTCCGGAAGCAAGGTGGACGTAAGCTACAACCAGAAATAGTCCGCAACTTTCAGGAAACTGAATTATAACTAGACGGAACTATACAATCTAGAATCTACTAATCGCGTTCCGAACAATTTCATTAAGTGACTACGAGTACGAAAACGCGGAGGAACTGTACCGGAGTCAGGTTTCGTTCACTTTAATTTCACTTACGGAACTATCGGTACAGGTTAGTTCATCTTGACTTTTAGTCGAGACACTTTGGTCCTGCGCAAATACACCGCAACGGTGCGGAGACGAATCGTTTCAAGTTTTCAGGACAGAAATATGTCGGTTAAAAATACTGTTTTATCGTATCTAATCCATCAACATTATCGAGAGAACAAATCAATTTCTATTTAATACCTGCTTCCAGCAGTAGATGCAGTAAAAGTTTTGTTATGCATAAAGATCCGCCGTTAATGATCACACCATCTTTGGACTGCAGGTTACATGCTTTTACGACGAACTTGAGAAGTGAAACGCAAATTATATTCCACGTATTAAAACTATTCAGAAAAATATCTCATAAAAACAGCTTTCCAACCCAAGGAGAAAGTGATTTCTTTGTTCGCTTTTCTTGCTCGTGCTATGTCGAGGGATTTCGATGTTAATCTACGTTTTTTGGAAATTATCGTAAAAGGTTCGGGAAATGATTTTCATTTAAATAGCTGCAATGGCTGCGCGAAGTCAATCGGAAAAACCCCATTTCACAGGCCAAATCGATCTTTTAAACAGTTTACTGCCAGACCGCTCAATGGAAGCTTAATGTTTCCCAGTTAAAATAAATTTAAGATAATCATCCGGTTTAATTCTGCATAATGACAGGAATTGAAAGAACTTTTAAAAAGAGAAATATGCAATTTTGTACACCATTTCAGGTACACACTCTTACAATGGTAAAATAAACTCTATCGCAATAAAAATCTTTGTCACTTGATTCACGCATCGATCTCGTCTAAACAAATTCCCAGAAATTACTTCAAAACAAATAAACCGTTTATAGGAAGTTTTCCCCTTAAATGTACGGGACGAACGATTATCTGCAGAGGAAAGCTTAACAAATCGACGAACCGTTGCTTCAACAACACTCCGTCCCGTCATCCATCTGCGTTTTCTGCAACGACGCCTCAGCTTGTTAACGCGGCCTCGCGTTGGCAATTAGAAGTTTCGCCAAGTCGCGAACCTCGGTTCGAGAAACGCGGGACCGGAAGTTCTTTCGCGACCCCCCGCTAATTAAATTGTTTAACGGGAAAACGAGAATAAACGGCCGGTTTCATTCATGGCGAGCGAGAACGTTGCGTCAGGATCAATTAGCGAAACTCGGTACGTGCTTTGTGTGAGCCATCCATTCTCAATCCTCTGAAATATCCGAGCAGTTAGGACGCTGAAAATTTTCGGAAATTAGACTGCTCAGTTTAATCATTTCAAAACGATACGATCCTCGTTCATTGTAGCACAACGTCCTCCTAGAAACGCTCACTTCAATGTTGCCAGTTGGATAAATAATTCCAAAGATTACTAGGAAATTAAGGCAGCTGAAAAAATTCGTTTTCAGCTATCAGCTGGTTGGCATACCAAAAGCTCCCCGGAGTATACACTTCCCATCTCCTCGAATGCAATTATCGACGGTAAATTTTCAAATTTTCATTTCATCATCCGCGTCGCATCAGCATCCCAGTTTATGCAGCAAAAATGAGCTCCTGAATTCTCGTGAGCTAGAGTACACGAGCATAAAAGTAAGCCAGAAAATTGAAAGAGCGAGAGAGAGAGAAAGAAAAGAAAGCATCTCGATGGATAACAGACTAGAATGCGGCGTCTTCCTTCTTGGCGTATACTGGATAAACGTGCACACGTGTTCTGTGTATGTAGGGTAAAAGTATGTAACATGAAATCTTTTTCTTTTATTGAAATGTTAACATTATACAAAAACTAGCATAATACTTTGAAAAATCAACGGCTGGCTTATTTATGGAGGTATGCCACTATTTTAGACTATAGCAACGATTTTAGATGGACAGTGCGTATATTAAAAACAGTATATTATTTGTGGAATTTAAAAAACACTAATTTAATTTTAGCACTTGATCCTGGAGGATTTTCGGGATAAAAATATTGATGCACCCTTTTGGGCTAATAGCTACTTGTGTGCCAAATTTCAACTTTCTATGCCGTCTCTGTTTCAGAGGAAACTGGCAATTATATATATATGTATAGATAATCTATCAGAATGAGCGCGAATGGGACGACACAGCCGCGTTTTGTTTTCAGCGAGGTATTGTACGGTTCTCTGATTACTCATGCCGATAATCGATGCACGGAATCTATAATTTCACCGGCTGGGATCGAACGAAAACTATCGCGGTTTAATGGAACGCGTTCGCACGTATTCGCGAAGGATCCTCGTGAAAGCGGCGATTATTAGAAAGTTTCCGCGGCCGATTGTTCTTCGGTAAGCCGCGGAAGATTCGCGACTGGAAGTTCACGGTTATTAGCCACCAGACGAATTTTCGCGCCGAACGCTTTCCGGATGGGAAGGTCAATTTCTCCCGGCTAAACATAGATTACACCTTCCTTCTTGCTCAACCTAGTGATTACTCAAACGTTTCCTCATCGAGCACCTGTATTTTGATATCTGCAACAAGTTATTATATGTGCCCATAATTATGGAAGTGGTCTAAGTGAAAATTGAAAAATAATGAGTTTATCATTTATTTCATATCACATTATTTCAAACTGAATTAATTCAATGTAACTTTTAAGATATTGTAAAAAATGAACCGATGGATAGTGCTTGTTATTTCAACAGTGTATGGACTTCATTTAGTGGCAATAAAAGTGGTCTAAGTTAAAAATATTAACAAATGGGCTTGTCAGTTACTGGACTCAGGATTTTTATACATTTATGGCTTTAAAAATTTTTCAAAAAATGCTAGAAAATAAAATTTAAATGTAATTCACTAAATATCTCTAAACTAGTGTGTATGTCGAGAGGGATGACTCCACGGGACAAAGTAAGTTGAAGAGAGAATAAGTTTTCACGAGATTTACTTAAATTGTGGTGTAATTACTAGATTGCGTATATTAATATATTTTTTACTCCATTTTTAAGAGTTGTGTCATTGTCTTTGACAGATAAAATATCATCGAATTTTATACAAACTAAAATCTATATAAAATAAAATGTGTCTGCAGCATGTCAAGTTTCTGTAGGATGCCCCACAACTTTACTCCGTTGGGTCCATCGGCTGAAAGCAACATCGAACGTCGTCGAATGAAAAGTTAGTAAACGTAGATATCGTTAAAAAGTTGTAACAATTTCGTTAAGTATAACGGGACCTTTTTATGACTGCGTACAATTGGTCTCTTTTTGGGTACAAAAGAAATCCTTCAGCCACGAGAAAGGACTTCTTCACCTGTTGAAGACGAAGGAAACTTTATTCGAAGGTCTGTGCATTATCTTGAATTCTTTTTGCCTCTTTTACGAGCTAAGAATTCTTTCAAACCTGACTCTATCTACATAAAACTGAGCTACAGGTTCGTTCTTATCTGTACCTTTTGCCTTCCGCGAAAGAAAGGCATGTACTCCATTTTATTGAATCCTTTTAACCAAAAGTTAAAATAATTTGCCTCGTTAATTTTTCGCGATTCCATTTGCCAGCTCGTTGCTCCATTCTCTGTGACGTCTTGTGTGTTCTTTGAAAACAGTTACACAGAAGATCTACGGGTCGTATTTCATCCATTTTCATTTTATCACTTAGTCTCTTTTAGATATTACATAAATTAAAGTGGTGAAAGAAACATTATGTCAAACATTTATTTAATCGAAACGCGTTTTATCCAATTCATGCTCTTTTTTCAAAGGGTTTTAGTGCAGAAGTGCCACTCTTTAGACATGTGTTTCTAGAATCAACAAATCTTATTGTTCCTTTTAAAATATCATTCTTCTTTCCGAAAAGTGTTTGTTTCTTAAAAAATTAATGTATTATGGAAGAAATGAATGACTAAGAAGAATTATGTCAGCTAGGTATGATCAACGAGAAAGTGAACGCGTTAATTTCGCGGAGAGGTGTACAAATCCGAAACGGCAATCTTTGCATTCGCGACACGCTCGACGCAGGCCAGCTCTCCAGCAAAAATTCAGTTTCGCAACGGGTGCGGTGGAGTAACAGGTCCGCGATTCGATCACGGCCATGTCCACAATCGGAACACGTGTCCCGATTCCCCAGGGACGCGGCCGAAACGTTCCCGAATATTCGCTAGCGCCAAAAATTCGTTCTCACGCGGAACTGCAGCCGCTGAGTCGCACAGCGGAGCAACCGTATACATAGGATTCGTGTATTTGAAAACTTCGCGTCTAAATATCTCGGAACCAACGCAGTTGGGAAAAATGTTTAATACGAAAGTTTCACGGTTTCGAGAGAGAAATACTACTGTCCTATTTGTTTTACATTTGTAAGGCGTTTTCAAGATTCTATGAAAGTCAGCTTGCTTTTTTCAATTAAAAATTACAGTTTCTCTTACAGTTTTCTATCCTACCTGGAAAATGAAGAAACTTTTATGTGAAACATATTTTTATTGGACTTCATGTTACAAAGATAAATGAAGAATTAAACATGTGTATTTCTGTTTTGCTACTACGAATGTAGAAAATGGAAAAGTTTTTCAATGTTTCTGGTCATATTAAATGATAAGGTAAACGCAACAAGAATTCCACTTTTCTCCGGTATTTTTATTACACAAAGAATCACGTTCTCATAAAACTTTGATACTGTTAACTGTTTCTTTGGTCATGACCAGACTGCGGATCTTTATGCATTTATGAATGATATAGAACAGTGAAAGATTTTAAAAAGAAATTCAATGATATTAAACAGTGCTTTTATTGTAACAAAGTCGTTAAGGGATGATATCTATTTTTTTTCTCATGCCTGATTCCCTCAATCAATGCAAAACACTTCTATTTTGCATAAAGATCCGCAGTGTAGTCATGACGATGCACCGAAATTCTCAAATTTGAATTTCGTTTCGTACCGATATCCAGCATTGCTGTAGAATCATTGTAGTGGGCGTCGGGTCGCAACGCGCCGGCAATATTGAAAAGACAAATCCGCGTTCACGCTTTTCACCGCGGCCGATCGTCGTTGATAGATCATTCCGTGGGACCGTCGGCGTTGGGGCTGTTTCATCGAGCGTGTCGTTGGAGACAACAATGGTTGATCCCCGGGAATGGTATTTTTATAGTTTTCGAGTGCGGGACGAGAAGGACGCGGGAGCCCGTGTACACGTTCCGCCGACAAAAGCGCGGCAGATTGATGCGCGATCGCTCTCTCAGGCGAGAGCTCGAAACTTTTCAGACAGCGGAATAGCTTTCTCGTAAAAACGACTGGCGATTCCGCTTGTATAGTCGCGCGCCCGTACCCACGCCCCTCCCCCTGCTGCCCCGCTGCAAATTTCTGGTTGTTCGAGGTGAAGAGGAACGAGCGGAATAAAAATGAAAACGCCAGGAAAAAAGAGGAGCGAGGTGCACGCGGGCATATTGCGCTCTGAATCCGCGGAAGAACGTGTGTCGACGGACGGAAACAGTTCGATTCGTTTAATCGGTATCGAAGCTGCCGACTTTAAATGACTCCTCATACCTGCGTCGCTTGCTATTGTCCGCTTTTAACCCTTTTACTACGAAAGCCGTAAATATACGTCCTGAGAAGTCCATCGATATATACGAAAGGCGTAAATATACGCCATCTATATTTTTTTTATACTTTCGTTCTATGGGCGCTGTCGATAAGACTGACATGGTTATTAGTACTGTTGAGCGCATAAGAAAAAGTTATAAATGGTATAAAAAAAAAATTTTTCCGAACGCGCCGACCCTGTTAATCGATTATTCCGAAGTCGCGCCGCAGTGAAAGGGTTAAAGAAAACACATCGAATACGACCGAGCTGCCTCTATAGTTATTTCGCGAGAACCATAAAGGGGATGATCCCACAAAATAATTAATTAAATAATAAAAATACCTTTGGTTTTGAGAAAATCGAGTTTGAAAGTTCGGCGACGCGTGCTATTCAATGGGAGTCGTCTGATCGTGGTCTACCAATTCTACTTCGTCGAACGAAAAAAATGTGTATTGTTCGGAAAGTCTCCGCCGATTTTCGATTATTTTTATAAACCTTTTTTATTATACATTTTCTGAAAGGCGGCGTTTTCGCCAATATTTGTATCTATTCACCATGAGCATGGGTTCAACCGTTTTTGGTTTGCGTCAGTGTAAACATCGAGAACGAAAAAGTGCATTTTCGGCATTTAAGAGATCGCGTTCGACTGAATACTCAGCTGTCTGGCAGGTCGAACGGCTCCCGTTTGCAGCAGCATCGACTGGTAGCCACGTCAGCTGCGAGAAACATGCAGTAAGTGCTGGGAGTTACCACTGAACCCGCGAAATCCTTTATGGGTTAATGCGAAATGCCAGGGCACGGGTCCTGGACGGCACTTAAATTATACCGTGGTATCCTGTGAAAGCGAGGTCCGAGCGGAATGGATGTAACTAGAAGCAACGGCCCACCCCGATGCACAATAACAAGATCACCGTTTTTATTCCGACGATAAATCCTGCTTGGAGAACGCGTCCGGATGCAATTACGCATCGGCGTTTGTCGTAAAAATTACCTCTCCGCTCGCTTTCCGGTGGCGTCAAGGAACAGCCGCCTAGAAACTGTAAATATACACGGAAACTGCGTCGAGCCGTTTGTTCGGTGCTTACAGGTAACTCGTTAACAGGTACAAACTGACAAATCTTTTTATAAATGCCTTAATCTCTTCCCGTAACATGTTCTTTACAGTTACAGCGATGAAAACGTCTTTATCCGCGAAAATGTCGTAGAAGAGAAAAGAAAATTTATATTTCTTCAGTGGCTACATTTATTTTAATCTGTACAGGTAATGTATCCAATGTTTGTTAGTAATAAATGACTTTATATCTCGGCCGGAATATTTATATTTCTTCAGTGGCTACATTTATTTTAATCTATACAGGTAATGTATCCGATGTTTGTTAGTAATAAATGACTTTCAAAGGAGTTATTCTTCAAGGAGCATAGCTCTACATTTAAATATTGATTAGAAAAAAATCAAATTTGTTTTCATCTAGAAAGAAATGCATAACATTCGTATTTGTTAGACTTTCTTGAAACCTTCATCGCGCGTCTGGCTCGGTAAAATACAGCAAGGGGTTAAATAATCAAAGTCATGATCGAATGCGAAGTCATTATATCGTAACAGTTGGCGTCGACGCTGAGGCAGTTTGACACAGCGATCTTCCTCGTTATTGTGCTGTGTATGTCAATCGTATTTCTTTCCGCTGTTGTCATTATCTTGTAAAGAAAAAAGTGTAACCGTGCCGGCACGGTAACGCACCGAGAATGTGTTACGCCGGTGGCATTCGGTGCGGCCTCGTGCGACGAATCGCTTAATTCGAGGAACGATTTCTCGGGCTGCGCGTCGAGTCGAATCGCTCATTGCCATCGACGATGTCGACGACGTTGGTGGTAACTGGAGAAACGATGAAAAACGGGTTTAGTCGGGACACACACTCGTTAGCTCGTTTACAGCCGATTAAAGGCTTGGAGAGGAACGCGCGCGGAATCGGCGTATTTGGGAGCTGATTGCGACGCGGAACGGTATTTATAAATTACGCGGTTATGTTTTATCGCGGCCAGTTACGGTTCTTCTCTTTGCCCCATAATGAAAATGGTTAATCCTCGCTTTGTACGCGATATTGAGAGAGAGAGAGAGAGAGAGAGCTCGGACAGCAGTCGGGAACAGTTATCTCGAACTTGAAAGAAAACTGCCTCGAGGGGTTGTCTGCGAGTGTTACGAGGATACCGTATGTGTATCAAACGACTCTGCCCTCTTCAAGCACACAATCGTTCCTCGTTAATTGTACCAATAAGAAAGTCTGTGCGATTCTTGGCTTCGAAGCAGGACACTGTCGATTATTAAGGTGAAGTAATAACAAATGGAAGCAATGCCATCCCTACAGGAAAAACGAACTTACATTCCGAACGAACCAACAAATATTGTGTTGTGTAAATTTCGAAGCTTGCAACTTTCTAAATGAAAAATGTTGCACAATGCCAGAGTTATTCGTTTGTTTCGAAAACAGTGGAACATCGATTGATGGCCGCCATTATTGCAAAGTACTGGAACATGCGAAGTGAAAAATTTCGGAGCATTTGCCAAAAGGAACGTATTGTCTACAATGTAGCGTACGGGTTTCCTAAATTGTCGATTATTAGAGAAATCGCAGCGATTCGAAGCGGAGACAGATTTCATGAAAAAGGTCAACTACAAACGTTTGTAACAAAATAAATGGATACGACTTTAATCACTCAATGAGGGAAAAGTCCCAAGGAAGAATTCCATTTCCGAGATTTCGAGTTTGCTCGTGGTTCCAATTCCAGCTCGATTTCTATTCAGGTTATTAAAAAGCAGTTCGGGATGTCTTCGGAAATGGACCGATACAGTCGTGGCTTCCGTTGAAATTTCGGGAGGACGACGATCCATCAGAGTTCTACATCTTCCAATAAAAGTTTCCGCAGTCGCGCGATTCCACCGTCCCGGGAACCTCCTGGAAGTCGAAAGCTATTATCGATTCCGGCGTGCATATTCGGGCCGCGCGGGATACGTGTTTGCCGAGGAGACGATTCCGGTGTTGCATTTCAATATCGGCAGGCGTTCTAATTCGTAGCTCATCGACGGATTATGCGACGAATCAGGATGATCGTCTAACGACAGACTTACTCAGTTTAATCCGAGTGAAACTCGAAAATTTATATTGTTCGGAGACGCAAACGTCATAGATAGATCGCGGATGTTTATGCAATTTTCAATGTTTGTAGACGAAGTTTGAGCAAATCGAATAAAATAATATTTATAAATCTGAAATAAATTAAAATCGTATTAGTGGGAGCATGTATGGGAGGTGTGTATGAGAGTGGATGAGGAAAAAGGATGGCAGGAGAGATGTTGGGAAGTGTTGGAAGACGAAGGAGGAGGAGAAGAGTGGCTGAGGAAGGTGAATGAATGGAGAGAGGGATGAAAGGAAGAGAATGGAATGGATGGTAATGCGGCCGGAAGAGGGAGTCCAAAAGTTAATGAAGGAGGGGGGGTAAAAAGAGAGGAGGGGTGGGAGGGGTAGGTTAAGATTATTATGTAAGTTATTTGTAAATATAGTTTCTTTCTCTCTCTCTCTGTATTTATTTATATATAGGTTAGGTTTAAGCGTTAAATAGTTTTAAGTTAAGTTAAGTTAAGGTGATAAGGAAAGCGGCGAATGAGAAGGGGAGTAGTTGTAAGGATTTGTAACCCCAAGGGGAATCAAATAAAGTTATATACTTATTAAAATCGAATTAAGTTCTGTCATATTTTATATCCTAGAATTTAGTGAAAATTTTCAAAAGCCATAATTGCATAAATATCCGTAGTGTAGTCGTAGAGTTTTAGGTTCCGACTTCAACTTCGAATTTTTCAGGTAGCTCTTCCAGCTTGTATCGTTCTCAGTCAGGTTCTTGCGAGGACGCTAAACTCCCTATTATTTAATGGACACAATCATATGCCGTTTTGTTCTCGTCGAGGCGGGAGCTCTTTTTCTTTCGTTCTTGTCGCGTCCAAGTTCGGCCAAGTTCCTCCGGCAGCCTCTTTATCGAGAAAAATGCGCTGGAAGTTAATTAATTCTCCCGCGGAACCGTATGGTCTCCGTCGGCTTATATAATGCTGCAAAAAGCTCCCGATGAAATCGGCTACTCGCTGCATTACGCAACGACAATAATTAATTTTGCGACGTTCGTTTCACCCGATCAGCCTGCCCACGAATTTTTACGCGGTGCAGTTTATTTAATCTTTATACGACGAGATATTTTACATTTTACGTCAGAAACGCATTTTACTACAAGAAGTATCCGAACTCTTGATTTGAATTGTACGAACTAATGCTGTGTTTACTCTGACACAAAATTGGATCAATTGGATCGATTGAATTAACAAATAAATTGGTTTGCGTTAAAGAATAAAGTACGATTGCACCTGGCGGATGCATCGGTGCATCCAGATAAAAAATAAGCTCATAAACAGTTAGAATGTATTATAACTACACAGCAGATCTTGATGCAAAATAAAAAAGTTTCACCTGAATGTGTTTAATAAGTTGAAAATAATGTAAAAGTATTTTTAAATACGTCTAATGTTTTTAATGTTTTAAATTACACCTACCCATTTTTGTCGTAAATGCATAAAATCCGCTGCCTACTTATAACATATGATTTCTTCCTATATCATTTTTCTGTATTTTTCTTTTTTAAAAAAAGTAACTTGTCCTAGTTTCCAGAATCACCCTGTATAGGGAAAGCAGTGAGATAGAACCGCGTCGATGCGTGTCATAAATCTCACGGGGTGTCCTGGCGGAGTGCGCGCACATCGACATAATTACCGCCCCCGTTCGCCACCCCGCAAGATATATCGTAGCTCTTTCGTCGGTAGGCAATCACGTTTGTTTGTATTTCGTTCTGGCTTTCTTATTTACGACAACCCGCGATCGTTCATAATAAATATCTTCGCGGCAACGAGATAATGAACGACTTGCATCGCGAGTGGGAGAAAGAGTGTGCACTTAGCCACGTATATACAGGGTGCTCCGCGATACTTAGGGCTCATATTTGCAATAAACTTGCCACTTGGAACCCTTAAAATAAATTCCTCGGAAACACGAGTCCCGACCAGTCGCGTTTTTAATCTGCAACTTCAATCGACAACGGAAACCATAAAAATCGATGCTGCGGGGAAGAACTTCCTCTGCTTGCGTAATAGATATTGTTGTTCATTCGAAGAGGCGTTCTTCGATGTCCGTAATTAATGTTTCCAAGAATCGCGGAGCTAGATAAGAATTGCTGGAAATCATGTCGATTATAATTATTTAAAAAACGAATTCAAAGGAAAGATAGCAGTAGATCAGTTTTCAAGCAAAAACAGATAGACACTTTGAGTCAATGAATGCCTCTATGGAAATTGAAAGCATAAATCTGTATGACAAAAACTACCCACTGTAAAATATGATGTAATGAATAGACTGCGACAAAACTTTGAACAATTTTCATTCAAAAATAGGATCTTATTTAATTCCGTTTTATAAACATCCGCAGTCTAGAAATTAGTTACAAACACCGACCGTTCCACAGTTATGTCGCAGCTGAAAATAGGCGTTCCCTGCTATCATTACTCTTATCGTCTCATAAAATCGTACAGAATATATATTACATCGCAATTTATTTCCGCAAAACAAGCAACCAACAGCGAAACGAACGGTGCTACGTGGTCGACTAAATTATGACATCGAAGGGACAATCGCGGGACCTGTCGCGAAACAAAAAGCTACCTACTAATCAGTCTGCGCGGGCTGATAAATTAGAAGATAACGATATGGGACAGCCGATACGCCGTATCACATCAAAGCCAAGTACCGCGCGGCGTGTTCGCGAGGTGGACGCTGAATTTATTGCTTTGTATTTATCTCGGAAAAAAATGAAAATTGAACGTCGTTGTGCGGCGCGTATTACGAGACACCTTGTACAGGCCGATAAAGCGGAGGAAAGAGAAAGAAAGGTAGAAAAAGTGCGCGGAGGGAGATCAGAAGGGGGAGTGACCGTGGGGCACGGGCATACACAGCTGCGATGAAAAGAGCGAGCAAACTGGCGAGCCTGGCGAGAAAGAGGACGGGAAAAAAAACGCGAGGCGGAGATCGCCGGCGGCGGCCTCGCGCGGGTAGGTATACACCGTTTTTACTTGATTTATACCGAGGCGCCGGAGCGTGTAAAGTTGCTACGGAACATAGACATTCTAGTTAAGAGCCGCGGCGTGTCGATACGCAAGAAATCGCTGCGAATTTCGGCGCGACACCAGTGCGAAGCCGAGCTGCGAAGATCTGGGAGGAGCCGAGCGGAGCTGAGCCAATCCAGACAGTGCGAAGAGGCCGATAGAGGCCGAGAGGTGCCGAGCAGATTCGAACCGATCCCCTCGGTCCGCGGCCGATGATAAATCGCGTTTGACGCAGCCCTTCGAAATTTATACGAGGCCCGCGCGCAGAAACGAATATCGCTTACGGTTTATGCGCTGCAGCTGAAAGCTTAATAATTCTTCGTTATTAATTCCGTCGTTCGCTAACCGTTTCCCGTCGAAATTCGTTGAAACCGCGGCAAGATAAATAGCACTAATTGTCGACGATGGAAAGAAACGGGCAAACGGATTTTGTTGCTAGCGCCCGCTCTGTTCCGCGACTCGTGGCTTATTGATTGCAACGTTGAAACGGTTCGACCGACCGCTCGCAATAAATTCCTCGATTGCCTGCCATATATTCGAATCAATGTATTTTAACGAGTTCTCAGAATATGTTCCCCGATATTGATCGCCGCCGAGTCAATTTAATTAATACCGACCTCGTAACGGGAATACTGTAAACTGCGTAATGATCGTCGCCGTCAATGCGTATTACGTTCCTATTTGTGCTTTTAACCTTTCGCCGATCAGCCTTATTCTATATGGTTCACCGTCTTTCTTTGTTGCAAGCTCCGCGCGAAATTTCTGTATAGTTTACTTTTGAGAACTGCCATGATTCCCAGAGAGATTAAAGACCAGTTTCAATTCACGCAGCCATGCCAGTTAATCCTTTTTTATTTCGACTTCCTGCAGACTGTGCAGTTTCGATTGGCTACAACGCGTTGTAATAAACATCAACTTTAGTTGAGCAAAACATTCTACACTTGTCCTACACACTGTACTCAACACGCCTATCGGATAAGACGGTCCCGAACACATGTCCCGGAAACAGGGAAACCCCGAGCTTCTTGTTAACAGCGTGTCTAACATGTCCATGTTGTTCAAGGAATAGCCGAACAATTTCCTCCGCAAAAGCGAAATTTCCTCCTCCCAGCGAAAAGTGACCTATACGTCAAACTATCTTTCGCGGTGAACAACTATCGGACAATTACCGCTACGTTGCGCTCGAAACTTCCTGTCAACCGCGTGTCCCATAGTGCCATTCCGCGCACAAAACGTCTACATAATTTCCGTCGTGCCAGACGCCCGGCGAAAACCGCGAACTTCCACGCTTCTTACAGCCGAAACAAATTGCACGTCAAGTTTTATTAGAGCGTCGCTATCCAGCAGAAGCTCCTCATTGTTAGAAGAAAATGAATGATGGCTTCCGAACGGTTGAAGAAACTTCACTCTCATGATAGAAACATGAGAGATCGAATTAAGTGGAAATTCAACTCCAGTACCAAACATTTCTTCCGACTCAGAACATTTCATTAGAGATGTCATCAGATGTGATATTAAATGTCCAGTAATTCCTTCTCAAATTTAAAACAATTTTATTCAGACTTGATAAGGCTGAAAACGAATTTATTATTCTAACGATATACTAATGATTAGACAACGGATCTGTTTGTATTTATAAATAATTTAAAAACATTAAAGGTAAGGAAAATCATCATTCCCTTGATGAAGTACATAATGAACTTCCACGAATAATGTTTTCAGTCCAACAGCGACTGAAAGTCGATATTCTCTATCACGCGACATCAGTAAAATTCGCGGAGCGTAAATCACGCGGCTATTCATCCGACAAGGTAAAATAAGTCCGTGATCCAGGGTGATCTATAAAATGATGACGTAACGCGATAAAGTGTCGCCGCGCGAGAACCGCGAGTGTAATTTTAGTGATCGGTTCCGCGTATAATTAGATAGCGGCGACAGTGTCGTTCGAATGAAATTTGACACGCGGATTAGGCAGTGTTATTATCGTCGCCGCGAGATCGCAGGTGCAACCGCTACAATAATTATGGGAAACCGACACCACCGCGTTCGATCACCCAGGCTACCCGTTTATTTCCCTTTCCTCGATTATCGCCGATTAAATATGTCGAAACACGATCGCAGGACTTTTCCGTGGATTCGATCGCCTAGCAATTTCAACCGAGCTGTTGGAAACACGCTAATGCTTTAACACCGTTGCACAGTCGAACGGAAACGGCAATAAAACGAGCCGACGCTTGGACGCGACTACACGGTATGTTCGAACAATTCCAAGACTGGCATTGTAGACAATTCAATTCTGTCGATTGCGAAATTTTTATCGTTTTCTCTATATTTATCCTAAATTTCCATTCTCAGAGAATCTGTACGACTCGACTCATTTTAACCCTTAGCACTCGAGTGCTGTACTATCATTTAAATAATTGTTTACACTATCAGATATGTCGGTATCTAATCAATTACTACACATTTAAGTATTGCATGAGGTATTATATCAATTTCATATTTATCAAATTTAAAAAATCATAGAGAATGGAAATATTGTTGGTCAGAAGAAACGTTTAATTTTCAAAGGATTAAAGCTTGAAGATATTACTTTCGCACACCATTATTTATTTTTATCCATTTTCCCTCAAGAATGCTACAAATCGAAAGCTCTGTGAAAACGAAAAAAAAAAATTTGTCGCTAATGAATCTTCCAGGGATTTGGAGATTGAAGCCTCTCCTTTACAACGACACCTCAGACATAAATGTACAATTCTTCTCTTTCAGTTTCACGGAACAAACATGAGGACCAAAATGAGTGTATCCTTCGTTGCAAAGCGGTTGGCGTCCTTCCACGAAAACAAGCGATCCTCATCAGTGGATGCAGTGCTGCGAGGAAGGTCGACCGATGCGAATCGGCCACGGACTGGTTGAACCGAATGCGTTAATTGCATGAGCCCCGGTCTCGATTTGCGAAGCGACGATTATACGGTTGATTCGGAGCTATAGAGCCGGCAACAATTACCTCGCGAGTCAGTCGGTTTCCACGTCGACGTCGACGTGAATCCTGTACACGTACGAATAGAACCCGAAGGACCTGCTGCGCCTATTTCAGTGTTCGCCCGGGTAGGCGGACTGTCCGAGAAGGGATCAGGACCGTGGCTATAGCATTCCAACGTTATTTCCCGCTGGTCTCGCGTGTCTTAACCCTTCATTAAGCTAAGTATCTCGGGATAACGATTCGTTCATTCGTTCTGTCTGGAAAATAAAAGAAAGCTCCGGCAACGAAAGGAAAACACGTTCTCTCTCTCTCTTGCGCAGCGCAACAGCACAGGAAATACCAGTTCGAAGCAATTCCTCGCCTCGCGGGCGACTACCTCTCGGGCTCTTATCGATAGGGCCAGCTGGGTCCGAGCGAGAGGTTCATTATGTGGAGTAATAAAAGATCGGCAGATCGACGCAGCCCTTCGGGGTACGAGACAATTGAGCGAACGGAGGATCATTACGTAAACGTTGGACTCCGATAGTGGGATAAGGTTCTTTTAGTTTGTCGAAAGAATGGGAGGGAAAGTATGATTAAGTCTGAGATTCCGTTCTTGCGATTCTTCTCTTTCTCTCTTCCCACAAGGGAACTCTCGTGCTGCCCGTGTTATCTCATTTAATTTTCCTCGCGCCGACAAAGAACGCCGTTCGACCGATGATAAAATCGCGCCGATTTTTCCGTATTGATCGAAAGCACGCGGGTTACTTCAACCGATCTTGCTGTTAGACAAACGGAATTATGGATTGCGATGCAATCGGTTTGGTTGCAAAACGGCTATATACCTTCGAGTTCAGAGAAGCACTTCATTGAACATTTCGTAAGAGCAGATTTATTAATTAGCTAAAAATAGCATGATAATTTTAGTTTAGCCGGAAGTGTTGCATGATTTAATTTAAGGCAGTGCTCGTTAAACGAGGCATTACACGCCCCCCTGTCCATTAACGCGAAGACAGCTGCTACGGCCGTAGTATGGTAGGTGCAACGTTTCACACGGCTTACGCGAATTGTATTATTTTTATTGTCCCGCATTTAAATTAATACAAGACCCCCATTAATCGTGCGATACCCGGCGAGATTTACCTTACGCCTTGATAAATATCCCAGCATTGACGGACAGGAGCGCCGCGTGTACAAGCAACATTAACGCAACCCGATGATTATCAGCTAAGCCGGCGGATTCGAGGAGCACGAACATCGGGACCCGAATCGCAGTTACGGAGCACTCGAAACGTACGAGTCGAGTAGTTTACGACGTCCGTTTCACCCGTGGCTCCCGGCTCCTGATCCGTGTAATTTAATATTTATTTTCACTTTTATGCCCGGGCCCGCTTTACGGCCATCGAACGGAGACAACAACTGTCTCTCTGTGCTCCGCGAAAGGAATTATTCGGAAATTATTCCGTATCGACCGTAATTGATCTACATAATAAATTCCGCGCGGAACCATCAATTAGCAAATTTATTTCCGTCTTCGGTCGTTTTATTTTGCTCGCGAGAAAGAGAGACGACGCGGACACAGCCGAAGGAAAATTATCTCCGCCGCCATCGTGTTCTCGTTAACGGGCTGATATAAATTACGAAATTCCAAAATTACCGGCGACCCGCGAGAAAAAGTTGACGAGCCTGTACGTGACGCGAACGATACCACGGTGTATATTGTTTTACACAACCGAACGGAACGAGGACCGTGTGCCCGAGGAGAAAGAAGCCCGTTTCCTTTTTAATTACCACGGAAACGAAGCCACCGTTCGCTCACGTTGACTCGCCACTGTGCGAACGTGTTCGAGAAACTTTTACGCGCCTGGTCCTGATTGTCGTTCACGTCAATCGACCGGAATAGATTGCACCTGCGAAATTATTAAATTACAGGATAATTATCCACGGGATGCGTCGGTCCCAACTATCAAGGTGTGGTGCATCGATTCCTTTCCGGCTTTCTTGTTTCGGTAGCTACGTGCACATCATTTCCTGTCGTACTACTACCTTGCGGAGGATGTGAATGTCCGTTTCAATTAATTTTATTTCGACTATATACTCTAATAAAGAGCTCTTAATTATTTTGGGACTAAAAATTTGTAAGAGATGGCCGGGATTAAAATGATAAACGCAATGATAAGGAATGAACGTTATTTTAAACGTCTTTTTCGGACTTGACGAAACTGTTCGACGTTCGCTTGTCGTTGGAAACGAACTAGTTGTAAATAACACTAACAATGTACCGGGTGGCGCAATACGAACAACAGCTTACAAATTGGATTAAACGACTTGAGTGTTTTCAGAAATTTCGACAGCAACTTCTAACATCTCATGATAAAAGTTCAAGTCGTTAGTTCAAATTTTAAAAAAGTCATCAGCTTCTAAAGAGTGTCCATTTAATTTTTCCTCGACTACATCTGGAAAATGTTGGATCGTGATTGAATTTCCACCGCGCACAGTGTGTATAAAGATTTGCCGTAGCGAAAGGGTTAGAGAGCGGGTCTCTGAGGGTGGAATCGTTGGTCGCCGGGATAGAGAGGTGAAAAACTACGACAGCTGGAGACCGTTCATTGTCCAGGGGCCAAGAAGAATCTTCGGGCGTCGGCGTGCACTGTGGAACTTTCTTAAACAGTCTTGGAGCTGGTCGCCAGTGTCGGGCTTCTCCTCGGCGCCGATACAAAGGCGAGAGGAACGCGGCGACTCGGATAAAGGTGAAGGACATCGGTCGGTCACGAAGCCAGCTAGGAGATCGAGGTAACCGGAAGACGAAGACTGAAATCTGGCCGGTCTCGCGAGAGTCAGGGGAACAGAAAGGCCAGAGGGCTTTCTCGCTCCGGAGAGTTGCTGGAATTGTTCGGCTACCGGTAAAAGTTCCCTTGCCCCTCCTTTCCCCTCGCCGCCGTCCCATTGCACGGTGAAAAGCGTCACTTAGTAGTAGTTCGGCTGGGATTCTGATTGGTCCGAATTAAAACAAGTGCGAACTAACTGAAGCGCCGCAACGCTCACGGTGTAACGAGACCCTGAACCACGATCACGGAAACGCCACTGTTCTACTTCGGAAACGAACACCTTCCACTGGAGCTGGCCGGGTGTGAACGAGAATTAATTTTAAAACAATTGATTTAAATTAAAATGCGGATACGTTAGTTTTTTTATTGACTCACTGAAACCTATTGTAGGTTTATTCCGGCTTTAACAAAGATACACTAGTTTTACAGTTTGAGTACATTTACAATATGACTAACCACTAGAGATGCAGATCACAGTCGTTTAAAAACTGAAAGATAAATTCACAGGCTTTGACATTTGGTTCTGCAAAGAAGAGGTCCGCTTTTAGTGGTAAGAAAAACTGAATTTTATGTAAATTATTTCCAAGTTTAATTCTTTGGGAGTGATATAAACAGCACTGCCATAATACATGATTCAAGTCCTTAGACGCTGAGTTACACTTACAACTGGGATCATCGATAATATTTATACGATGCAGAGAAGCAGCTAGGTTATAATGATTGGCCCTGATACGATTAACAGTGGAGATTGACTAGGACGGATACGTTAGTACACGTATATTTAAATATGTATACGTGACATTTAAAATGATTATTAAAATGTCAAATTACGGATCATAAACGTAAAAGTAGGACTTTTTAGGGAGACAACGGTGTAGATTGATCTTCTATCTAGCGCGTTTGACTACTCAAAAACCTCATCTTTGTATTATCGAGAAATAAGAAGTCGCATCCCGCACCTTTGCAATCCTGAAAAGAGGCATACCACTATAATCCATTAGAGCACAGACCAAACATTTCGTTGACATCGAGCTCCGGCGAAAGTTACGAAATGCCGGGAGAAATTTTTATATTTTCGGCAACGGGTTGGACCAATTTGCAGTAAATTGGCGAGGATAACAACGGTGGTACAGTAACAGCGGACAAATTACACTGCCATCGCGGGGCAGGATTTCACGGTGCGTGGTCCATCGTCGAAATCCGAGTGACACCGTGGCGTTCCGGTTTGTCGGACGCCGCGTATTCCGCGACGAAGTATTAATTTTCGCGAACGAATTACGGTTATTAATAATATAATAATGTAATAGAGCGTCGCGGCGTGTGTACGCCGGATAATTTATAGGGCCCGTTGTACGCGCGGTAATTTATTCGCGTGATCCGCGGGACGTTTTATCGGGGTCTCGGATCGGCGGCCGACCCAAATCATTAAATTATAGCGAGCAAATAGATGTAAACAGTTTGAAAGTGGAAAACGTATTGGACACCGATAACGCGTGATGAGCACGAGAAGATTTAAAGAGATTGGACGACCAACCGGTGGAATCGTAATTCATTTCGCCGATAATCGCGGCCGGAACTGGTTTGATAAATCTTTTGTAGCCATCTACCCTGCCCCGGAGACTGCCTAGACAGGCAATATCGTACGTGATCCCGCGGATCGCTCGATCCTTTCCCCGGCCATCTTAATTGGTCGGCGGAACAAAAATTAATAAGAAACCGGACGGAAACTCAGCCAACTCCCCGGTGCGATCAGAACCTCGGAGAAAAAAATAAAAAGATGCTGCACCGAATGCCGGTTCATATATTTTCCGAAAGTAACGCTTCCGTCACGTCTACATATTTGCCGCGACGACCGTATTACATGTATGCGTCTCCAGTGTCTTTTATTTCCAGCTGTGCCGTCGCTGTTAATCATTTTTTTTACAGTCGCGTCGGCGCGGCGAGATTGGAAAATGTTTATTATTTACGAGAGACGCTCGGAAATTGTCTATTAAACATTGTGCCATTTGGAAAATTAATTTCGGACCCAACCGGAGCCGAGTTGGTAATGTATTCAACGGCGCGGGGGGAAAAAATATATATATATATATATATATATATATATATATATATATATTTGCGCGGCGACAAAAAAAGGAACGGGGCTCAGAGCTCGCTTTCAATTACAGGAAATTAAAGGGGAATAAACACGCGGACGGGCTCCGCGTGCAGTCCGGTTACAAAGCGATGGGAAAAGCGCGCATTCACGCGGAATAATAATCGCGAACGGTGAACGTCCTCGTTCTCCTAGCGTGTTCGAATTTTGCGAGAGACAGTGTTACCGGAGCGACAATCGACTCCATTCTGAATGCGCGCGACGCATTGTTACGGCGCTGGCGGGACACGTCAAACATTTCCTTATATTGTAAGCGAAACCAGAACGCCGCAATTTCCCGATTCAGCCCGGCACCAACTATCTGAACTTCTCTCGATATAATTGTGTCAGATAGGAAGTTCGGGAACTGTGCCGGACGGCCGCCCAACAAAAATTCACACGTAACCGTGCGTGCCTCCGTTGCTGCTCGCTCTGCCAACGACCGCCCGCGCCTGCCCGAGCCGTTCAACTTTCATGCGGGCGTAGTCCGTGTTGCACGTCAAATTGACAATTTCGGGAACTACCACCCTGCAAATTCCTGCCTTTTCGTTCGTACCAGTTTTATCGTGGAATATCGACGTTTCCCGTGTTTGAGGAGCACCGGTCGCGTAACAAATCGCGACATTTTTCCACCGATACCTTCGAGCCGATGAATTCCATATAATGGTCAAATAACAAACACTGTGTTCATTGCAAGTAAAAAAAAAACGTTGGAACTCTTAGTTGATTATCAATTCAATTTGTAAGGCAGGTAGTCAAGGTCATAAAACGACTCCATCTGTCTTGCACATTTACTTTAAAGAGAAAAATAACATCGAATCAGGTATAGCAGCAATCTCTCCGAAATGCCATCACTCCTCTTTTGATTTAGCGTTTTACAAATCCTAGATCCGCATCTGGCGACCAGATTTGAGTTTCCTTTTTTTTTTAGTATTATTGGCCATGCCTTGTTCGAGTCAAGCGCCTTTCGTATGACGGTTCTGCGAGTGAACATAGCGAGAGGCGGTCATTTACCCTTTGTATTGTCTATAATTTTAACCAGTCAGCTGAGACGACCGCTTCCCTCACCAATGTCGAAGGAAATGCCAATCGACGAATCCGCACGGCTCATTTTTAAGGTCACGCCTTTTTTGAAGCCCACAGTTTTTCATTGTATTCAACAATTAAACAAATTCAGAGTTTATTTTGTAAAAAGTGCAAGTTCGTTCAATAATATCCTTTCCGTCCAATAGATGGTAAGGAATCGATTAATTCGCGTTCTCATAGAATTGAGTTGGAGATTTACGACCTCCAGCGACGTTATTCTAATCGAACACACTCCCTAGCCATACACTTTTCACAATATTGTAAAAATTACATACATCTAATACAATTAAATGCATCCTCATTTTAATCTGTATAATTGTATCTTAGAACGTTTATATTAATTCGTGTATCGAGACTGCTCGTAGAACAACAAATTTAAACATTATCATAGTTTTCTATTGAGCAATCGTACCGAATCTACGGTTAGCATAATGCCTCGTTGTTAGCGTAATGTCTCCGGTGAACACCGTCTGCTGCAACGCGAGCAATAATTCCACCAAAAACAGGGTAGAACGGTGAAGTAATCTTATTGGAAGAAATTCCGGATAATTGCTTTGGAAAGTTTGTTAGTTCAGCTATCTAAATTGTACTTGCGCTCGGTACGATCCAATGGGAGCGAGGTAACGTCTTTTTACATGCTAATGAGACACTCATTGCGCTATACTCGACGAACTTCAATTCCGTGTAACTCAAAGGGTAGAACGCCCTTCGACCCTTTCGCAATCACTTACTACTGTCGACATAATGCGACACTCTTTTCAACAGGGAGCTATAATGGTTCTTATGTAGAGTCACTTTAACGTGATCGATTATCGATTGTTCATGTAGGTCACTATCCTTTCACTGGGACGTTTCGAATTACGTATCAAAGACACGTACACAATTCAGTTAGTTTTATTTCGCTTTGAACTTGAATGTACGACGAACACGTCAAACGTTTCCCGAGATTTTCGGGACGTTTTGACAGAAGAACGATTTCGCTGATATGTAACGAATGGAAACAAAAGCACGCGACAACAAAGTCTCCACAAATCCGAACAAAATCGGACAGACTGTTCGCGATGTGTCCCGAAAACGAGACACCGCGCCGTATCGAGCAAGTTTTATTTTCGGTTCTCGAATCGTGTCGTTTGTCAATATTCCTTGGATCAGTTGGATCATGTGACGAGCGGTACACTTACAAATAACGATGTATTTGTCACGCGGAGTGACGCGAGCGAGCCCTCGGACGAACTTCGCCGTGCAAAATCGAGTTCTGCACGGGACAGATCGACCATTAATATCCCGACAACTTTTAATCGGTCCGGGCGAGTCGCGTTCCCGACAATTTCGTTGTCGTTGCGGGTAGAATCGGGCCGCGGCGAATTCGAGCTGCGTGATTTATCGCGAGCGATGCCCTTCGCGTCGCGTTCGCGCGGTTCCGCCTTGCTGCATAAATTTTGACCGACAGAGGCTCCTTGGCTCTCGGGTAATTTACTGTCTCGATTCCATCTCGAATCCACCTGACCCTGCAACAAATGATCGAAATAATAGAGCCACAGTGGATCCAGAAAGTATCTCAGCATTTAACCTTCTACAACTTCGTAAAAAAAATCTCACAAAAATATACCCCGACTCATTTTAAAGCTTGAATACTCTACTTTCGCACACCACGATTCGTTTTCCTCTAAGGTATTTTTACATAATGTATCAGATGATATACTGAGGACCCATTTCTCCTCAAAAACACTATGAATAGAAACCTCTGGAAAATCATTAAAAAAAGATTTTGTATATGAATCTTCCGCAGATTTGAAGATTTAAGTCTCTCCTTTACAACGACACCTCAGAAATTGTTGCACGATTGTTTGTATTGTTTCGCGGAACAAAAATGAGGATCATATTCGACAGTTGAAAGTCTAGACGGATTGAAATGCCAACAAAAATGAAAAAGATTGAATAACATCTGGCCGTAATCGTGGTACGCATACCCAGTGTCCAGATAATTGCATTGTATCAACCTGCACCCGAAGTGAAAAGTTGAAATTACATTTGACGGTTGCACGGGAGGCTGCGTTTTATATTCGTTGCAACCCCTTCGCCGGTCTCCCCTCCCGTGCAACATTCGCGCGCGTTTACCGGCTTATTCGCGGAACGATTACGTCCGGGTTGAAATTCATTTAATTGCACATTGTAAAGCGATATTGCCCGTAAAACTCGCCGGTGATCACGTTAGACGGTCTCGCGCGGATGAACTTCGACGAGCACCGAGATAAGCGGTACTCGTCCAAAATTGAAGCTCTCGCGTCCGGCTTTACGATCCCGTTGTTCTTTTTCCGCGCCGCGTCTGGAAACCGGTTCCCGCGCGTATCAGATCGAGAAAGAGGGAAAACGAACTGAACCGAACAGAACCGGTGGTCTACCGCTGTTACGAGGGCAATAAGGTTGTTGCTGCTGCTGTTGCACCGATGCACCGACTGCACACCGCGGAATAGTTACGTGTCGAAGCAGAAATTCGCGGATTCTACGAGGCAGAGCAACCATACGATCTCTTTATTCCCGTCCTCGAATGATTCAACGAAATTTTCCAAGCTCCCGAAACACGCCTCTTGCATAGCTGGCAGCATACGCTCGGTTCGATCGCGATCATAAAGTTCAAAGGTTTCGGATATTAGAGCCCGTGAGCTGTCCGAGCTTTACAACGAATACCCCACCCTCGCTCGTTGTCAAGGGAACCGAGATGCTGAGCTTTTCGATTGCCTGCCCTCCGGTACAATTAATTTACGACAGCTTCCGAAGGATCCTGGAACGGTGCTAAATTCTGCGCGGTCGCCCAGTCTTGCGAATTGCCAATCTAGATACAGATGAAATACGAAATGGGCGGTTTCACTGCGTCCTACTGATTGATACGGCTGGAATCGTTTTAGATGCGAATAATAATCATTAAATTGCAACACACAAATAAACATTTGTTTCTTCTTTTATGTTGAGCGGTTCGGCAGTCGGATACCAGAGCTGCTTTAACAACTGGAACCATTCAAAATACTGTTTCTTCTTTTAAGTATGTACCTTACTTAGCTGAAACAATGAATATGTGTCCACTATTTTAAATGGTGCGTACCCATTTTGATATATACATATATATAATATGCATGAATGCATAAGCAGACCTGTAATTATTATTATAATTAATGTATACAGTTTATACAGTATAACTGATAAAAACAAAAAGAAGACATAACAAAAAGAAAAGAAAGTCTTAACCTAAAATCTTAAACCTAAGTAAGTAATGGCGTTCGCACTATATCTTTTATAAATGAAGATGATTTTCGATTCTTCAAGTGGAATCATGCAGATTCTGCAAATGCACGCTTTGTTCTTCGAGATCGTGCAATGTGAAAAGTGGAAGAAACATTCTCTCCTTCCATTAAAAGAAACTATTCAAATATAATAAAACGGTAACGTAAAAAACTGGTCGCCAGTGTCATCGGGAAAATATGCAATGCAAAACGGACGAGTGATAGAGGATGCGGGCAATTTTCCCGGGAAAGATGTTTTCGCGTCGATAAACGATAACGTTCGAACAGTTGTCGATGCTCTTCAACTTTTAATCGACAGGATACGCGGGATTCTAGATGGAGGCTGGCTCGTCCATCATTCCAACCTTATCATTTTGGTGTTAATCATTGCGCGGCGCGGCAACGGTGATTTTCGTGTTAACGTGCACGAGGAACGGTTTATTCACCGGTGTGATCGCCATTATAGCTGGAAAATGTCGATCTGAGGCGAATCTTCGGAAAATGGATGACGGATGAAATAGGTGATGAACTACTAGCGATGGGTTATTTTCTCATTCGTCAACGGTGTTCCATGCGACATGTCCACGTAGCACGGGCGCTCGATTGCTTGCACGCGGTTCGCTGTTTCGTCAATCTGGTCGAACTTAATTGTATTCGAAACGGCTGCAAAGAAAAATTTCATAATTAATTATACCGGCAGCGATACACCAACGGAGCAATCGGAAATGCGAACGTTCATTTATCGACAATCAAAGTTTTTTTTTTTTTTTAGGAGAGGAGACTCGAAATATACTCTGATAAATCACAGTGGCAATCTATCATGTTCTCGGTGCTCGAATAATCATCGGTCTGATAATAATTATGAAGGAGTCGGTAGCTATTAGGTCGTTTGGAAAATAATTTCGTTTTTGGTGTATTCTATGGATTTAGTGTGAAATGCGTGTACCTGGTCGATGAACGTTAGTGCCGGGCTATGGCTGACCATCAACGCTCATTCTACTTAGATCCTTAACGAGCCCCGCATGAAAAATTCGTCTAAAATTAATTGAAACTTGAAAATTCCTCTAAAATTAAGTTAAACGTGATACCATCAGAAACGGACGATCAAAATCCTGTATAAAACGAAAACTTCTGGGTTATTACTGTTTTTCTGGTTATTCTGTGGTCGCAGACAGACGCTAGGAAATGGCTGATCATCAACGCTTATTCTACTTAAAACCGCTAACGAGCGTCACGCGTAACTCCTGCGATTAACCCTTAATTTTCAAAAGAAAATTCTCGTCTCACCCTCCCTGAAAAGTATTTAAACATATTCAACAGTTCACGACAAAAAAGCAGGATCTATAATAGTCGTCTACCAAGTACCGAAACGCCTTCGAAAGGAATAAATAAACGAGGAGGTTTAAATAAATTAAGAAATAAACATATTCAAGAGTTCACGACAAAAAAGCAGGATCTACAATAGTCGTCTACCAAGTATCGAATCGCCTTCCAAAGGAATAAATAAACGAGGAGGTTTAAATAAATTAAGAAATATTCGCGGAAGCTTCCTATGTGAGGAGCTTCGACGGATTTCATGGCAGCTCGCGTAATCGGGAAGCGGACTTTCGACGCGATCCAGGAAGATCATCGGGGAAGTTCCGTTCAGAGGAAATCGGAGGAACGGAATCGAGAAGCGGGCGCGTACGGATCGAACTCGTCTGGGTTAGAACCGGAGCAGGTTTAAGGGATCAAACGATGCCCGATATTTTATATTAGAAGCTTAAGCCTACGTCCGACGGTGGAATCAGATTCCCCGTAGAAGGTAATGCCGTGTAATTGTCCGGTCTTATTACACGAGCCGGTAACGTAGCTGTTACTTTAATGGCGCGTAATCCCGCGCGGAATCAACCACCGATATTTGACCGTGCTCGAAATCTGTTTTCCGTTTTGGCCAGCGCGATGCTCGGATTACCTACCTGCGCGCCGTGAAACTGGCTGCTTCTCGATGGAATAACTAACCAGCCAGAAAATGGGCTGATCGCCTTTTGCAGCGAGGCCACGATCGCTTCCCTCCATCATTCTCCGGTGTTTTTTTATTTCTCCGAGTTAAACGGCCGCTCGTTATCGTTGCGCTCAAGCAGCGGAAAAGTACTCTAAACTCGAACGATGAGTTATTTGCTGTTTAATGCGAACAAAAATTACTTAATTGCCGCTTATCGTCGATGAACCCGTAACACGGAAGTTCCCTTCCTGTGTCTCTCGAAACAACCGTCGTTGCGGAAGACCGCTGGATAATTTTTCCTTGATATGCACTGCGGCGTGTTTGACAAGAAGATAATTAGTCGTGCTCACTGCTGATTGCAATAGTTTCGTATTGTCGCTATACCCGAAGCTCCTATCGATCTAGGTCCTGTTAAATTTGCACCGATGCCCGCGTTCATAGTTTATCGAGATCACAGTAGATTTCCTTTCTTTTCACATTATGCAGTAAATTAATTACTCTAGCTGCCGAAAAAAGTTGAAATCGTATAATCTAATATTAAAAAAAACTAGAGGGGGGTTGTTGCTCGCTCGCTTCGCGAGCTTCGCAGGTGGGGGAGTTGTAGCTCGCATTGCGACCCCACGAGAGGGTTAGTGGTACGGATGTTGTTTGGTGTGTGACTCTCCACGAGCCACACAAAGAACTTCCCGACTCGTTAGTTGTAGTATATTAGTATCATTATTTATTTAGTGCACGATTTAAGATGATTATATGTTTTCAGGGAATTTCAATAGTTTTCTACTTATCAAAATGTTTGCTATATGGCGTCGCATTAGTTGCATAATTGGAAAAAAGCAATTTAAAAAGAAAAAAAATTTTTAATTAAAAAAAATTTTTTAAATTTAAAAAAAAAAATTTTTTTTAAGTATGTCTAAATATATATATAGTTACGTTTGCTTCTTCGGTGGATACGCCTTTCGTATAAATTGCAATGTTGAATCAACTTCTTTCGAAAAAAACGAAAAAACTAAAAAACTACTTGACCAAAATGGACCAAAATCTAATCAGCTCTAAGTTACAGCGGGGCACATCGATTGCATCATTCATCGTTCTGATCGCGTTGTTACTTTTTCAGAAAACGTTTACGAAAAATTTGATACCATAGAAACAGACATACGCACACACACACACACACACACACACACACACATACTAACAATTTGATAAAAATAGTCTAAAATGACTCCAATGACCATGAAACGTGAAGATCTGCAAAAAATTCGATTTTCGATTTTCGGGGTAATTACAATAACTTCCCTATAAATCGGGAAGTTAAAAAGTTATGGTTTGAGTGCGTCCGAATATTAATGGGAGTAACGAATATTAATGTGTCCTAAAAATTCTTGTTCCGAATCAGACCTTTCAGTCGCGATCTCTATCACAATTCCGGCATTCTCCAGCATGGATACACCTAGATCGAATATCCTTCTCATCAGAAGTTTCTTCTTGATCTCGTTGGCGCATTACGAAGAAGCGCCGACATCCTGCGCGACGGCAAAACGTTCGGAATAATATATCGGCGGTGGTCGTTAGAAGTGGGTCAGGAAATCGCAATTATAGAGAAGGTACCTATATACCGTATTACAAATTCCATCGTCTAACAGTGGATTGAATCGCCCCGCGTCGATATTCAATTACCTCCTAATGCGATCCATCAACGGCCGAGTTGTTCGGCGCGGCGATATTTCCTTTTGTGCCGCGCGAAATCCGGCCGGGGTGGCTGTTCTCCCGGCTCGGTTCGGCGCGATATTACACAGGTGACAAGGCGAACGTGAACCTTTTCCACGGTCGAACGCGTGGCGTCGTGACGATGGTATTTTTCACTGTTAACCCAATTCCGACACGGCACGATATTTCAGCGGCTATGTAGCCCGACGTTCGACAGTTAATGGGCATCTTAATAGGCGGAGAGCATCGTGCTGCCGGCGAAGATACGGCCACCATTACCCGCGCCTCGGTTATATTGAGCGCCACTGAAAACAATTCAACGTAACGGAATAAGACGAAGGCGCACCTGTACGGAACGATTGTTCTCTATTCGATACAGTCCGACTTCGATCCTATCTCCCACGGCATCTGCCTCGTAATCATTCCTACCCGATACGGACCGGGCAACAGCTGCATCAGCCGACATTTGCGAAAACATTTCTCAAGATGACAGCCGATTAGCTCGATCGGCTTTCCGCGGATCAGGCCCTCGCCTCGACCGGCATCCCTTTTTAAAACGCCTCCGTTCTTGCGTCAATATTTCCTTAATAGACGCGAGTCCGCCAGAGTAATGTTCTCTTATTTGTTATTGTTCTAGCGCTGCGCTGCTAGACTGCCTCGAACCAAGATTTATAATTATTGATCAGCGGAGCGCGTTCGCTCGTCGTGCATTCTTCTGGAGGATGAACGGTCCGGGAACTGACGCGCCGGTTTCTTCTCTTCACCTGCGACTGGAACGATTGCTATTCTGCAGACGTGCAAAATGAAGCGTCAACGTTTTTTCTATTAAATTATAATAGCTGAACTGGCGAAGTGAGAAGAATGAATTTTTTCGGAACTTATAGTGAAAACGTAAGAGTATCTGCGAGAAAAATTTATTCATTTCTACTCAACATTTATTCTTTATATTATGAATATTTCAAGAAATACAGAGGAATTTATAACCAGAGACATAGGTTTATAATAAGACACTAATAATGTGTTGTATCCTAAATTTGATGCCTAGAATATATTTTGTTCAAATTTTTATCTAAAATCAACATTCAAATCATTTTAAATACCTGACTTCGATCTCTACGTACTAAAATCCACAATCAAAGCCATTTAGATCTAAGAAACTGAATCTTCAAAACTGCGTTATATCTCTCTTTTATTAAAATCTATTAATTTACTATTTCCATCTCAAAACGACCACCATAGGAAGTAACAATATTTATTTAACGGTTCATTTTACAGGATTTTTTAAAGCGCAGTTCTCTTTCTAAGACCTTAACCCTTGAGAAAGTGGAACCCGAAAATTTTGAAGACTTTGAAAAAGCATATTATATGGAAATAATGCATGCATATAATGCAGATCGGGATATTGTGTTTCGAAATGCAACGCCCGGTGCACCACGCCGTCCGCAGTCACGGCAACAAGAGAGAAACGATTGGATCACGTTCCACTACTGCGGTTATACTAACGAAGCACAGTTCGTAAATGTTCCGAACCGCGCCAGTAGATTTCGGAGTGATACTTCTGCTCGAGCACGCTCGATGATTCTACCCTCGCGTCCGTCGTACAATCAATGGAGAACGAGATCTTCCTCCTTTCTCAAATGATCCCTCTTGCCGTCGGAGCGAGAAACTTTGACGAATGCAATCGATGGGATCAATGGATAATTTTTTCGGCTCAAGTTCTCCACTAGCTATTGTTACGCACGAGTAGACTGTGGATTTCTATGCATTCATAAATAAATTGTCTGTTTTTAATAAAGAAGAGATTGGATGTTTCAATGTAAAAAAATCTATTAAGGGATAAAATGAATTTTTATATAACTCCTGCTGCTCACAATCGTTGCGAAACATTTTTATTTCGCATAAAGAAACCCTTATTTTCCCGTGAGAATTTTTCGACTTTAAGGATTCTGAATTACAGGGAAAAGCCGTGAATTCGCATCGATACGTTTGCAAAACCAATTTCAAAAATCGAAGTTATTAGACCCGCATTTTCAAAGTGTTCCCGATGGAATTTTTCAACATTCGAAGCGTCTCCTTAAAATTGGAACAATATATTTTATAATAGAATTACTTAGAAATGTCAGCCATGATAAAATTGCATCGAAACAATTAAAAATCGCGGCACAACATTCGTTCGAGGACTTCAATTTCCCATGGAGTCGTGCAATTTTGCGGAGATCCCATTGAAAAAAGACCTCGGCTTTGCAAATGGCCGTTCTCCAGACGATCTTGGATTCCGTCTTCGTAAAGAAATTTTAAGCACGCGGCCGTCGCGTTTTCTCGACCGGGCGAAATTGATTTTTCAGAGGATCCCCGGCCCGCTGGAACACATATCGCCCTGTCCTGAGAAGAATGGTACGATCCCGGGTTTTTTTTTGGACCCGGCGAGATGGCCGCGTGGAATCTAGCCTGCGGAACTGGGCTCGGTCCACTAATGAGTCCAGCGCGGCTTCTGCGGAATCTATGGTCCCCGCCGTAAATCGTCTCCGGCGATCATCGCTGCAGGAGATATGTGAAACTTGTCTATAATAGTCAACCAGCTATTAGTCCGCGAGCTAGAGCCGCGTTTAATTGCATTTGCGTTGCTGTCCGTGTGGTCGGACGTTTACTGCTTTTCCGTGAAATATGGAGTGCGTGGATATATCCCAGCGAAACGATGCCAATGAAGCCGTGTCTGTTGCTTTTTCTCGCGCCGCTATTTAATTAACCGGCATAGTTTTCGTTTGACGCAGCACCCCATGTATTTCGTCTTTTTAGTTTTACACTTATTATCCTGTCATAACGAGTATCTATTAACTAGACTGCGGATCTTCATGCAAAATAATCGTTCACGCTACACGCGTGGCAAGAAGCAACAGACACCAGCTCTTCCGATGTTTTCACCGGTTATTACCTCACCTGTCTGTTTTTGTCGTAAATGCATAAAATCCACGGTCGCTAATAGCTATCATATCGTGCAATAAAAATGACACTTAAATGCCACTTCAAATTGCTAATGAATATAACTTTCTCGTGTATTTTTAACATTATCCTCTGATATCTGCTCGCGGCTTCAAATTTTCTATTTAATAACAATCTCCGCGTATAAAATGTTTTGCTGGTCCTAACAGCTCGCGGATGTTTTGCATTACGATTATTTTTACCATCGCAGATTGAACGATAATGTGTAATAAATGCCTCTGATATATTTGCTCCGAGTAAAAATATATTAAAAATACATAATTACCGTTCGCCCGTGTCCGACGCCTCTTGTTAATTAACATCCATTTTATTAAGTGCAAAACGCAGAGTGCACGTAGCGTAATATATGACAGGATTAATCTAGCATGAAATACAAAATTGCAACCGATGTTTCAGTAATTCGCTGCACCTCTGTTTCATCGAAGAATTAGTCCGCGTCGCAACGTGCTGCTGATTAGATCACGTTAAGTGTAGATGCTGCAGGAACTCGACATTCTGTAATTAGCGGTGATAGCCCAAAATTAATGCACGGCAAAAGAAAATGTCAGGTTGTAAATAATGTAATTGTCGGTAAGGAACTCGTTGTCTAAGCGAACAATCAATGAAGAATTTTCATTACAGGCACAGATAAAAATTCGAAGATCGTCGCCTATAATTTTCCCTTCGTAATTGCCATTAATAACAATTTTGAAAAATAATTATTTACACATTATCTGATAAACTAATCCTTTTAACGTCTCAAAAAAAAACTCAAGCTGTGTTGGATTCAATCTCGAATACTTCGTGCAGCCACTGTAAATAAAATTTCGATTGGATAAAAGGACAGCGAACAGATTTGCACAGCTAATACGACGAGTGTCTGAGCTGGACGAGCCTGTACATCGAACGAAAGAGAGAATTCGGGGGAATTCAGCGGGAGGAACGGCCACAGACAAAAACGAGGAGGCGTTTTCTCGTGGAGCGAGAGAGCACGGCCTCATGAGAAATCGTATACGGAGTTATCGTTGAAATTTCAGCCAGGTCCATTTATCAGCGGGCTCCGCGGCCTCCTTAGACCTGGAGTTCGTGGAGTATCGCGGCGACCAGAGAGAAACGAGAGAGAGAGAGAGCCGTCGGGTTCAGTCGCCGCGCCGGAGAAACGGAGAAACGGAGAAACGTTACCGTGGCCGGGTACGTCGTCGTCGGGCGCGGACGTTGCCCAGCCGATAACGATCTCTCGCGGGGGAATTCTCAGTAACATTATAACTTCTCCGGTTTGAATAGCTCGGACATTTTATAGATTCCGTGAACGGTGGGCTCGGGGCTACTCAGGGAGCTGTCGACGCGTCCTCTCGAGTTTCGCCGCGAAATAAAGGCCAGCCGCATCACCGACCACCCCCATTTTTCTTCGTCTTCTACTTCTACCTCGACGCCCTCAGCATCCACCGCGACTTCCGGCGGAGATTCCTCGAGTTCTCCGGGCAAACAAGATAACCACGATTTATAAAGCTTCGCGGTAATTGTGCGGTGTCTTAATTACCGTTGCGAACATCCGGGGATCGCGTAAATGGCTGGTCCGCGTTCCGCGAGAGCTCGCCGAACACCACCAGGCTTGTTTCGCAGTTACTTTAGACCCAGCACACTGTTATCAGACCTGACACCGAATACGACAGACGGTGATTATACACGGTGAACCGAAAGTCGCGATGGGCTCTGAAAGTATAATAACTCTTTTAAAAGTCTTAAAGATGTATCAAATGGAACGGATGAGAGAAGAGAATGAACGAGAACTACAGAATCAAGGAGTACGAAGATCATCAAGAGAAAGAAGACCAACCAAGTGGTTCATAGCAAATATGAGTCGTGAAGACATACCAAGAACATACGACGATGCCATGCAATCGCAAGAAAGAGACAATTGGTCAGAAGCAATAAAAGAACGAGCTGAAGACGTTAAAAAGTTACGAAGTATGGAAAGCAGTCGAAGAACCAAATAATGAAAAAATAATTAGAAGCAAATGGATTTTTACGAAGAAAAGAAATAATGAAGGAATAATATATAAAGCTCGATTAGTTGCTGATGGTTCGAGGCAACAGATAGGCAGAGATTATGAAAATTCATAGAATCCAGTCATGCGAAAGAAATCTTTACGTACATTATTGGCAATAGCGGCAATTAAAGGATAAATGCAACGTTACAGGACAACATTATGAGAACTGCAGAAGCTACACAAGACTGTAGAAACAGCCTTTTACAACATGGCTGAATTATATAATATAGCAAAAGAAGGGTTGCAAACAAATTCGTAGCAACTGCTTTATTACTTTCAGCATGCAATAATTCCCGACGCAGAAAATAAGTTTTCGCTTGATGTTTGCTTTTAAAAGCTTGAGATTGCGTGAATATTGCAGTCTCTCCCGGCAGCGCAGCAGCGCTTTTAAATTTAACTCCGAAAGTTTCGAGAGAAGTAGTGAATAGTGTATCTTGATGTCTGAAGCTGTAGCTTCTTTGAAGTTCGATATAGTTCAATGGGAACGAAGCAAAGAGAGGAGAGCACTCTCAATAAAGAAAGTCGAGGTATCCGGGGACAGAAATCGTTTAGGTTCCGTGGAACACGGTCAGCAGTCTCTTGTAATATCTTGTTGAAAATAAACTGGAAATTGCAGCGAAATTCGAACAAATTTATACCGCCAGTTTTACCAAACATTTATGCGTGAAGTATTATATCAATTGCATATTCACGAAAAGATGAAAATCATGAGAAAAGGAATTATTCTAGGTCGGAAGAAATGTTTTTTTTTTAATTAGAAAATCCCATATGAGATTTATTACAACATAATGCTTAGTACAGAGTATTACATTATTAAAAGTATTATATTATTAAAAATCGAAAATCCTTAGGCATGTAGGTTACACGTATTTAAAAAGGCTATCATATATACGCAAGCACTAATATTAGGTTCAGCTATTAAGCCACCTATGTCCAATGGCAATTGAAAACCTGCTCTAGGAAGAAATGTTTAATTTTTCGTGTTAAAATAGGTGCGAGTGCAAAGGGTTGACGACCAAATGTGTCAAATGTTGTCTTTGACCGAATTCATCACTTCCGAATTTATATACACTTTATTAAAAAGCCCCGTCGATCATTAGACGCCGGGTTAAAACCGGCCGAATTACAATACCTATGCACTCTATACGATAAATCACGATTTCTCCGAATGGGTTACTTTTCTGAGCCAATAATCCATGGCCAGGTGAATTCGACTCGACGGTTCGGACGGAGCGTCGGCTTATCGAGGAACGGGCGCTTAATGAAGCGTATCGTGATAATTTAACGAGTGGGTCGGCAGATTGGCCACGTTTCACGAGGCGGCACCGTTAATTAAGGCAACAGAGTTTCGAGCG
Organism: Lasioglossum morio; assembly: GCA_916610235.2. Lineage (NCBI taxonomy): Eukaryota > Metazoa > Arthropoda > Insecta > Hymenoptera > Halictidae > Lasioglossum > Lasioglossum morio. The sequence continues at coordinate 12,895,539 of OU744334.1, forward strand.
TCCGGTGACCGAGCGATCCACATAAAGTGTAATAATTCAAACGCGAGCGGCTCGATGAAGATTGACTCTCAGGACGGGGCCAGCGACAAAGGGATGCATTGTCCGCTCACCTGTACCGATCTAAGCTTGCGATTAAAGGTACAGACACATTACACATCATGCAAGCTCACGTGTTATCATGTTACAAGCGGATGAAATGCTAATGGTTAGACATAGAAACAGCGTAAACCTTCGTACCTCCGCTAGTAGCATTTATGGTTGGCAAACCGTTAGTAATGTCACCTTTTTATGCAGACTTTTTATTCAAATCTGTAAGGGCTACTACCGCCGGAAATAAGATTCTATTTTATTCCACTTTCTTAAAATTCGCCTACAAAAATTGCAAATTGCATGAAAATCCGCAGTCTATTAATACAATATACTTACCGTAGGCCATCGTTGGATATTCGTTGGCAAATTGTTATAAATTTTCATCATGGGCTCTATGTTGGGGATTTGCAGACCGTTGGCCACCGTTGGCCAACCATAAATGCTACTAGGGTCTGTCAGAACGTAAAGCTAGCTGAAACTCTGCTCGTCAGAAGGGTAGGGAATTGGAACTAAACTTCTGTTTGAATAAACGCAGACCACACGCACAATTCAATCAATCATTTCATTATACAGCGTTCCTCTCCAGCCAACGGCTTTTTTGGAATTCATCGGTGCAATTCTGCTCCTCGCTGTATGGCATTCGCCAGCTTTAATATCGGCAACGTAGATGACAGGCTTTCATGTCGCCCGAAAGCGCAATATTCAGTCGACCGGGCTTCGTCCTGCGAATTTCAGGATACACGCGGCCTATTGACAATCACTCGCGCGAACGAGTCCCGACGAACTTGAATTATAATTAGCCCGGACGAGTATTAATCAAGCGGATGCCGCTAATTATTATTCCACCGTTGCGACCGGCTCGTGGCGGAGAACTGTGTTTCCTTGCGTATGGCAATCCATCATCGCACTGCTACATACTAGTTATCAAATACTCTTCTGCAGACGTTAATAAGCTTACATGCTACGACCTATCTTCGCGATGAATTAATGTCCTTGTACTTCTCTAGATGTACAGTGCGTATCAGAAGTTTCGACGCACCCTATTATTTTAACAGAAACGTGCCCACTGATGAATCATCGATTGATTTTGTTCCATCGTATGTTTCGAATACTTTAAAAAATTATTCGTTTAATAGTAATTCGTTCTGTGGGTATCTTCGTGCTGAGTCTCTTAATATTTTACCAAATTCACTCTTATAATGAACATAGCCACTGGTGTACCATATAAAGTTGCAAATCACAAGAAAATCAAATGCGTCTGAACTTCTGACACTTCTGATTAAAAAAAGTCTGAATAAAAAGAATCATATAGTCACCGATTCTTCTCCACGATTCGAAAAGAATGTATTCTTTAAAATTTAAACATTTTACTTTCAAATCGGACACGAACTTATGCAATAATCTCATACGAATAGCTTAATAAATCATAATTTGCAAAGTATTCTAAAGATACGATAAAAAAGATCAATCGAATATTCGTCAGAGGGTACGTTTCTGTTAAAGTAGTACGGCGCGTTTAAACTTCTGATACGCACTGTACCATGTATATGATGACGTGGCAAGATCTGAAATAAACTTTTGCGTAAGATCGTGGCTAAATTAAGGTTGTTGTACATTGTGTGATTTGATCGATGTACGCATGCGTCTGCCGTTTAATCGTGTGTCCGTATCACGTATCAGCCCGGCAGAAGAAAACCATGTAAAACAGACGCAGCGAAAGGAGCAGCTTTCCTTTCGACTGGTCCGCCGCACGATCACGGCCGTTTCATTAAAACTTTTCTATTGTCCGTCGATTCGGCACGCGTGTCACGCGACCCTTATCAGTTTCCCGGACGTGACTAATTCACTTTTTCGGGCGGATTAATCGGCGATACCGCGACTCGCCCGTGCTGATTGCTATAGCTGAATCCCGGCTTCTGCAGCCGCAGCAAAACCGAAGATGTCGGAAGCGTTTCGCCTCGTCATACGTCGATAATTAATTCGATGCATCGGCAGCGATCGGTACACACAAGTACGATTAATCACCATCGAGGAGCGGACCGTTGATCGTAGAAAAAAGCGCCGCTGGCAAGTGTGCCGGTAAAATCCGAGCAACTCCGAGCGAAATTGAATCAGCTCCGGGGGTATCTATTCCAAGTAATCCCGGCCGACTATTCCACTCGACAACGGCGCGCAGAAAAAATCTGTGAAAACAAAAATAAATAATTCAGCATCGATCCACGCGGAGTACACCATTTTCATTCGTGCTCGACAACGGTCGAGAAATAGATGATTGAAACGCGAACACTCGACCGATCCTCCACCGAGTCCCGATAGGTGTAAACCATGTAACGATTCCACTTCGCCTACGGTAACGAACCAAGTGGTTTCCAGGTTCTCCAGTTAGAATGACCGAAGCAAGCTTGATCATCGCAGAGTGGGGCATTTGACCCAAAAAAAGTCGGACAAAGCTTCCGTAAAATTCGCTTGATCTTCAGGTTCCCATAACTGTGCTGGATATCACTGAGAACTGATAAAATAAACGTCGTTCTGAAGAATGATGTTCAATTAGGTATTTAGAATTTTATGACCATCAGAACTGAAACCAGATAGGCTTACAAGGGAGGTTACCCGATCGCCCACGCCGATGTTAATGAAGTTTTTGTACGATATAGACTTAAGGGGGTTGAAAAATCTATGATATATCGGAACTTCCATTAAAATCGACGAAATACGAAGTGTATTCTCACTTCCTACTGAATAAACTATATGTATGCATACGTATATAATTCTTGGCATTACTTTATTTCTCTTACAGACGCAATACAGAAAATTTACATTCTTGAAAATGGTCTAAATTTAGACCGAAACGTTGAATTAAATTTCATGTGATATTTTGCAAATTTGCTTATTGTCTCCAATTGATCGAACCAGTTCGCCAATAACATTAATTGTAGTTTATGACAATTGTCGATCGAGATAAAGAGAACTATTACTTTATTTCATAACCTGACGGTAATACAACAAATGACAGATTTTTGATACATTGTTCATTATACAGTTAACTACATCTTTTTCGATTTCACTCGACCCGGCGAAATTTCGCAAACGAAGCGCGACGGTGACGGGCTCTAGTACGTTCTACGGTACCTAAACGAATATAATTTATGTTCGCCCGGCGAGAGAGGCATTAATTTCACTTAGGCTCGCGCAACGTTCGTTTACCGGGTTGAATGATTTCGCAAATCGCGGGAGGAGGGAACACGATAAAATCTGCTCGAAAGCCGTTCGCGGGAATCTCTGTCATTGAGGTGCAGGCTCTTCACCGACGAGACGCGGTTGCAGCTGTGGAACGGTGCAACGCGCCGCACAGCGGATAAAATGTTTACGACCGGATCACCGTTTCTACGGAGCACGTATCCGTGCAACACGTGTTTGCGTAACTCCACGAAATTGCCCGCCGCGATCGCGCGAATACGTAACGATATCTCGGCAATGATCTCGCGTGGACGCGCGAGCGCGAGCAGCAATTTACACCGGCACAGGAGATCACCTGAATCGGGTGTCCGCGGCTCGAATCCGTGTAAACGCTGCATCGCGTGCAACTAGATCGACCAAAGAGCGGCCCGTTTTAGGGGAATCAATGCTACAATGATCTCCGAGCTACACGAGACTCGGTCAAATACCGTGAATAATTTTCACCACTTACAATAAGTATATTTCACGATCACGCTTGATTAGCACTTCCCGCTCGTTCTTCATTTCCTAGGTGATTAAGAGACATTTTTTTATTGAAGATAATTTATCAGGTTCGAGAGAAAGCTTTGTCGTATTTCGAAGAAAATATTTGATTATTTTATAAAAATATATGTTTAATATTATTCAATGACTCCCTAGCAACATGTGTTTTTGATTTATAAGCAACATTACCTGTTCATTTAAAATACGACAGAACTGTCCCTCCAACCGAAAAGAAAATTTACATTTTTTATATGGCTACATTTATTTTAACGCTTAAATATTGATTTCATCTAAAATGAAACACTTAATATTCGTATTTGTCAGACTTTGTTAAAATCTTCATGACGAATCTGACTCGTTAATAATAAAATACAGCAAGGGATTAAATTAGTTTAATATGGTCAAAATTACCTAATACTTCGATCCAAATAAAAAAGTAAATCCGTGTCGAATGTATTAATACAGAAGGTACAAATTAAAACTTGTTTCCATCCTACACGAGGCCGGGCCATCTCGCCCGGAGTTATTACAGCGCATCTTCCTCGGAATTAAGTGATAAGGTTATTTTAGCTTATTGGCGTTTGACTTCATAAGCGGAATCGTAAAAATTTTATTAGTAATGAATGCGTGTAGTAAAACGATGCTTCGATAGCTTATGAAACTTCATTGAGTCTCCGCTACCGCAGTTTCATAATTACCGAGCCTTAAATGTCCGGCCATTCGCGCACGAGAAGTATAAACTTAAATAATGAGAATTATGCAATTCATTAAAAATATGATGCTGATAAAAACGCAACGATATAATTGTGAATTCTTTATCTAAACGCGACCAAACCTCAGAACGTGCTAGACGCTGAATCATAAAAATAATTAGAAGAAAGTGTGAAGAGTCGTGTACTATTTTCGTTGTCAAACAGTTTTACAATTTTAAGCCTCGACCGACGCGGAGATCGAGTGGGAGTAAAACGATTCGGACGCATTCCGTGTTGTCGCAATCCACTGTTCGCCCTTTCGCAACTCGGACATCGAGGAACCGGCAATTGGTTCGCCACGAGTCCCGCTGCGCACAGGTACGATTTAGATAGTGGAAATCGGCGCTGCGGACAGAGTGAAAATATTAAAATCACGAGCAATTTCAATTACGAAAGCCGAGGAGGGACAAGTGGATCGTGAGATTGCGAGAGAGCGGCGAAGAAGTGCTCGTTCTCAGTCGAGGATGGATCATTTTACGAGTGGTTGTCGCGTCCACCGTTCTGTGGAACACGGTGGCCAACCCCTCCCACGGGCAAAGCTAGGATATTAGAGACGTTCCCGAGATCCACGGTTGTAATGACTATTTAAGTAATCCAGAAACCAGCTACTTCGAGTTAACCTAATTGACGTAACTACCAGTTAACAGATCTATTACGCGGAGCGTGCTTAAGCACGGGGTTAAACGGACCACTGAACTTTGTCGCGGGGTAGTTTCGCAATTTCTACGCGCCGGCGTGTGTGCCTGTGTGGCCTCTAGCCTGCGATGCAGTATTGTTTGAAACCGATTTCGAGTCCAGGTGAAACAAGGTCCAACCTGCAATAGGTCTGATTTTTCGAAAATTTTACTTCCCACCTTTTTATTGCGATTATTAATGAATATTGCAGTGGAAGGATTTTGAGATTCGATGAAATAACATGAATATTAAATTGAAATGCCAACTTCGTTATTTAGAGAATTGTATATTATGTAATAGTGTGTGAAAGCGTCGTGTCTAGGGCCTGCGAATGGCGAAGTGCAAGATGAACTATGTCGATGTTACATTGATACTAACTATTCAACCTATAAGTGTACAGGACGAACGAGCTTTTTTACTTTTGAATCATGGATAGCGTGGTAACATCGAGATACTCGTTCTCCCGTGAGCACGGGCGACGCATTCATTCCGGGACATACTTCTCCTCTCTTTCATTAACATTCTCACACCTCGCCGAAGCCGCTGACGGCGAAATTGGCTGTTCGTTTCATAATAATTACCTTCCGCGATTAATGGGGGAAGGCCGCGTAGTTGCGGCGCGGACGGAGGCCCGATGAGAAGCAGAAAACTTATAATGGACGGGGGGGGCCCACTTTTAAATTCCGCCCACGAGGTCGCAGTTGGCGCGATGGCCTCCAAGGGCCAAAACCGTCTCTTGGCAATCTGCCGGACGAACGGTGTCGTCCTTCTGCGTTTTACGTCCGTCCACCCTCCGAGTTTCTCCGCCTTTTTACTCTTACCCTCGTTACTACGAAACATCTTTCCAGCGGACGGAAATCCACTCGTTATACATCACAGAACGTGATGCTTCAACCCGGGGAAAGAGATATGGTCGCGCAGGACCACGAAACTTTTTCAGCTCCTCCTTAGCGACTGCTAAGCTGATGGTATTAAGCTTGTCATCCACTCCTATTAGTGGCCGGATTAGCCTGGAAATACTGTATCACCGACCCAATAACTTTCGGTTCGCTGGACCAGGGCTGGACGAGGAATGTCGCCGGGCGAGGCAAATGTCAAATTTATTTTTACGTGTAACCTATTTGATCCGCGTCGACACAGACTGCGGATCTTCATGTTGTAATTAGAGGCCTGCTTATGGGAGACGAGCTATATTAATTTTGCACACCGTTTACTGATTTATTTTAACACACGGAGAGTACAAACGTTGTATTCGCTCGGACGTACATACACGCTCTCTGAATCAAGACGTTCTGTCTGGGTCAGTGCATCACAGTGATGCCAGATGAGGGGAATCACGGTGAAATGATGTACCCCCTCTCTGATGATCAGAGTAATATGTGCACGCGCGACGTGTCTACGACTTAGTGTGGGGGACGTTAGATGCTGATGGAATAGGATAGTGGAAGGGGAAAAGAAGGAGAGTACCAAGGGTCCGTTTGGGGGAGGAAACTTTCTCCATACGTTTTTTTTTTTTTTTTTTTTATTGAAAGCTTAGTTAGAACTCCCCATAGGGGGTTATAAAGCTATACATTAGCAACATACATCCTACATTTAAACATTAGTAATGCAGGTACAGTAGAACACATTAAGTATATAACATATAAGGAACATAACTTTAAATCTTTAAATTACATTGCTTGACTCCATACGTTTGAGGAACGGAAAAGTCCTCCCCTCGTTTTAACGATTTTTCGGACGTCGACAATCCTCCCACCATGAAGGATAATTACGTAGTTATCATCGCGCGTTGTTTTCTTTGAAGTTTAGTAAGATTCGAAATCAGTTAGCGCTTGTAAATTATGCATTCTCGTTATTGTTGTTAGTTAAAACTTGTTCTGTTGTGTTTGGTTATTGTTATTTGTTATTGCTTCAATAAAAATATATTTATTCGTTGTCTGTTAAAACACACGTCCCAGATTAAAGACATTTCTATTACCCGTCATGCAAAAAGTTGAAACACCCTTCATGTTCGGTATTTGTCGCAGCACATTGTGCCGGTCTAACATTAACGGATCCCATGCCGCGGACGTCAGGAAAAGCTGTCTCGCAGCCGAAACAAAGAAATTGCGAGGCAATAAGCTGGCACGCGAGTCTGGGGCGGTACGTGAGACGAATCTGGCGAAGTTCGCGCCGAGGACGTTCCCATCGACACGACCGGGTGCGACTGATGAGCATAGGTTTCGATCGCAAGAAACTTCCTTTATGTCCGTTGACCGGCTCTCGGCTGGTGCTCGCGAGGCCGGAACGACAACGGACGGGACACTGTGCCGCACGGCGAGGAAACGCGGGCAAGAAGCCTGCGACCAGAGCAACGTGAAGAGTTCATCTAGCCCAGCCGAGCGGAAAATAGCTAATATTCGAAGACATCGGCGACATCGTGGCCGAGATGAGTTTCAGAGCTGCGGCGGGTCCCTGTATTTTGTACGACAACCACTGTCCCCTCACCCTCCACCCCCGTAACTATTCATTCCCGGGGAGAATCTGAAATTTTGCTCGGCGACAAAAGAGGGCTTCGACACGCTTCACGGTTCCGTGGAACATTTCAGGCCAGTCTGCGTGAAACTTGAAAGGAGCATTGTCGACGGTTTCCAATGTTTCCTTGGACAAACGCCGAGGAAAGCTCGTCGAGTGTCAGGCTAGGGCGGAGGTGGCTTTCGGGAAACAATAAATAAACCGAGAGTTTAAGCCAAAAAAATATAATAAAAGAGTGGAAACCCTTTCGTCGGATGAGACAGGGCCGAGACGCGGACGAGATATCGACCGGGGGCTAACAGTTCAGCTGCTTTCCATTCCGACGATGTAGCTGTCGTTATTCAACGACGAACGCTCGTCGGGCCAACGTGAATCATCTTAGTATATCGATCCAAGTTAATGTTTCATTGACAGCCGCCAGTCCGAACACCTAAATCCTCCATCCAGACCGGCTAGTTTATCGTCTGGAACGCTTCCAGTTAAATGTTTACGCTCGCCGGATACCTTTCGTCTTTCACTCGGCCACGCAGAGACGTTTCGTTAGCGCGAGTAATCGTGTTTGCGTGTTTAAGCGCTCGCCACCGAGAACGCTGCCAAAACTCGAGAATCGATCTCACGGAAACGCTGGACCACGTCGCGTCGATCTTTGGCGAATTTTATTGGAAGTGTGTTTCAGTGGAATCGCCAGATTATGGCCAGACACGTTTCTGTTCAACGATGCAAATCTTCGACGAATTTGCAAGTTCAATCTTGAACATAATAATAAAATAATAAAAATGATCTTGAATTACCCCTTTCTCGATTGTGTGAAACTACTATTTTACGGTGCGATTTCATCCCTTACACAGCACGTACAAAAAATCGAATTCGATAGCGGAAAGAATTTCGACTGAAACCCGCCGAACTTTTTCCGTAGTCGCATCACGATAAGTAGATTACGGATTTTATGAATTTCTAACGAAAATTGGTGGATGAAATTTCGAGAATGTTCGACTTGCTAAAATTCATAAAAAGAGAACGAAATTCCTGTGGCCGCCGCGATTAATGCAAAGAATTTTTATTTCGCACGAAGATCCGATCTAATAACAAGAAACCGACGGGAGACATCGAGGAGGATGATCTTCAGATCGGAAAGGTCCGACAAGTATCCGTCGAAAGGAGCGCACCGAAGATAACTCGGTTTTGTAAATGCAAATCCGCGCCGAATAACAAGAAAAAATACGGCCAGAAAAAGGAGAACGGATTCCTTGAATTTTAGTTTGTCGACGGAACAACCAGGTATTCCGGGCAACATTGCTGGCGACGTTGAATGCTCCGACGAGGCTATTCACGGAATTTATGAGCACCATCGGAAACAATCATCGCTGAGAATCGACGGGGCTCGTTCGTTAGCGATCCGTAGGCGTCCCGATATCCAAAACTTATTATCGATCGCTACGAGCAAATTACCGCAGATAAGAGTAATTAGAAGTTGATCGTGGTCGTGCGTAGGAAGGGAAGCTGGGTTCAGGAACGAGCTTCCCATCGACGATTTCTCTCGCCATGGACGATTCGTATGCAAAATAATGGGCTCGAGTCTTCCGTGAAACGAGTCCTTCCGTAAAAACTTAATATGGCGGCCGGCGTCGATAAGCCACGCCTCGGGACCAGAAAAAATCGTCCGTTTTCGATACGCATTTGCATGCATTTTCGTTTCGAATGAAAATCGGGCTAAAGCAGGAAAAAAGAGCACCGAGATACACGGAAAATGGGAGGAAGATGCAGATAGGGTTTAGAGTTAAACGTCGCTAGATTCCTTCATTTGTTCGATCCTCTGCCCAACACCATTTTCTGAGCATTTTTAGAGTAGCGAACATTTCGGAAAAACTGTGCTATTATTTTTAACGAGTGTGGATCCTTATGCAAAAGAAAAATTGTCTAGCTCAATTTAAATTCTTCCGATGCTTCTACAGCTTTGCAGAAATCGGACGATTAGTCGAGCAGGAAATATCGGTACGTTTTTGAGTAGAATTTTCGCAGAAAGGAAGAAAAGGGAGGGACAGAAAGATAAATAGAAATTGGCAAAAAGAGAGAAAGAGAGATGGAGTTGGGGACAGCGGTCGGAGATAGGAGAATAATGCAAGAGGTAGGTGTGGTATCGATCGTAGCCGAAGGTGTTCCGCGAGATTAGATAGAGATTGAGACGTATGGTCGCGGCAAATAACTACACCATGTCTACTTTCACGGGCCGCGATCGGGCCCGTCCGGCGAACTATAGTGAAAATATTTACGTTGCATCGTTAAACCCTGCATTGATCGAGTCCGCCACGAGATTGTCGCCCGTGTAGACTCTTTGCGACATCGTTGAGGAATATTTGGTACGCGGTCCGTTTTCTTGAGAAACTAAAAAGGTTGAAGGAAATAGGAACAAACGGCCGAGTAGCCGCTATAATACTTCGAGTCAACGGGAACCGAGGACAGAAATCATATTTTATCTTATTTTGAGCGTTCTTTCTGATTTTGTTATTTTCGTCCACCGTTAAATTTATCTAAATTATGCGTGGTATACTCGTAATTAATAGTTAATTACTAGACTCCGCGGATCTTTATACAAAATAAAAAATGTTCGCATTGATTGCAGGACACAGGAGCCAAATAACAATTTTATTCTTCTTTTAATCATCTTATCAAGCTGAACCTGATACATTAATGTCCTAAAATATTTGTAACATGTCCACTGCTTTAAATTATACGTGCCTATTTTTGTTATAAATGCATAAAATCCGCAGTCTAATAATTAAGAATGTTTATACAGGGTGTCTGATGTGATTCTGCTAAGAGTGTAGTCACGAGACGAGTTATGGACGGTTTCTAATGAATAAAATCCGTTGTGCTTTGATAAACTGCAACGACATGTAAATTACGCGAATCCGCCGCGAGCTCGCCGAACTTTTTTCAGTCTTTTTCATTCCCGACACGTTCTCGGAAGATGTCGCGTATCAACGCGAGGATCTCGCGATAAAATGTTCCTTTTCTCATATAAAACAAGCAATATGCCGCGTTTTTAGGGCGCGACATAAAGATTCTATCGCAGGCACTTACTTATGCGCTATCAAGATACAAAAATTTATTTCCGCGGCACCAAGGCCGCAAGCCTGCAATTATTGTGAGACCGGGAGGACACTATCGCAAAAATCATCGAATCACGTCCGTAACAAAGTAATGTAAATTCATTACGGTGAAGATTAACTTGATTCGGAAACCAACTCGCCGATTAAACAGACAAAATGCTTTCGATTAAAAACGCCAATCCATTAAAGAGATTTAATGGATCGAGTTTAAACTCTTCTGATGATTGACGTTTCAATCATTTATCGGTGACCCAATTTTTTCTGAACATTTAAATATGAATTTTTACGACTGCGCTGGGTCGAGACATAACGTCACCTGCACTTTTATATGGAAATGAAATGCAATGTATTTTGTATGTGAAGGAATCTTACAAAGTGATATTTTTGTCGTTCCACGATGTTTCTCCGGTTTTCGTTCAAATTCATAATTTTTATGTAAATTTTTGAAATTTATATAATTACGATGTTACACGGACAAATAAAAATACAATAAACGCGAAATCTCTCCGTAGACACCACTTTCTCCAGGCAATAAATTTTTATATTCGTTTACGATCCACCGTTGCTTTTACGGAAGTTTAAATGCGTGTTATGGCAGGTGAACTTGTTACTGCCCTGTGCCTGCAAGTCACAGAAGAGATTAGACGTTATCGCGAGGAAATATTTTGTATGAATTTTAGACGAACAGAAAATGTCAGATTTCAACCTCTCTGTTTTTACTTCGTTCAATAATTTACTATTCTGTCATGGCATTTTTTAAAGTTAAACGAAAATTATATCCCGCAGGTGACATTATTATTACATTGTTTTTGATACACTATCTTATCTAATCCAGTCGCTGCTTTGAAAAGAACAATGAATAAATTACATTAGACTTTCATTTAAATTGGCATATAAATAAGGAAAATGCAAAATATATTAAAACACTTCTTTCTGTGCATTTATGACAAAAAATACCAACAAATTCAAAAGATACTGTCACCTCACCCCAGTCTTAAAAAATTAGAAAATTATTCTGTAATGAAGAAACGAATTTTTTTCTACGGTCTAATTAGGAATTGTGAATCCAGAACAACGCGGTGCAGTGCGATTATGTGAACTCGGACGGTCGTGTATCCCTCGACAGAATCTTCGCCGTTTTCCCGATCAAAATTCCTCGACGAGGTTCGAAAAACTCGGACAATTCGTATTTTCGGTCGGCGATGTTTCGCACGGCGACAGATGAAATATTCATGCTGGCGTGTGCAGCTAATGTATGCAGCTATTACATCTGCATCTACGAGCGACGGTGTAATCGCTGCGCGCATGTATAATTAGACGGAGGACACTTTTCAGTGGGGACACTCCGCCGAGAGGAATTCTGGAAGGAGCCCGCGAGGATGCTCACCACGAAATCTATGCGTAGACACGGACCTTCAGCCCAGTCTAATACATAATGTACCGATCGTAACGTAGTTCCCGAAGAGCTCGGAAATTTGCGTCGGTCTCTGTCGTTCGACTATCGATCATTTCTGTGTTTCAGCTGCTCGTACCGTGGCTCCAGAAAAACGCGTTGAAAAGCCCGTCTTTTTTATTTAAAAGCTGAAGTATTAAGCTGGGATGTATTGGATTAACATACGGTCTGGTATACATCACGATGATATGACATCTTACAGTTACACATTTACTAATATATAATATTTTTAAGAAACTTTTCTTTTTGAGAAATTTATTTTAAGAAAATTATTCGTGATGAGAAAAAATTTTTGCTCGTTGAGCAAATCTCTCTTACCCATGATGACACTCTTGGTTCGTTTATGTACCTATCGTCTATTTACCTTGCTCGAAATTTTGACAGAAGCGCCATAATGCCCCACAAGGCAATTCACGCTCGCGTCTGCTCGAGAGCGGGCGTGAATAGTGATTTGGCAAATGGCACGACTATGGTGTAGCGCAGCGATAAATCGTATGCTCCCGTTGAATCGCCGGCCGTCCAGGTGTGTCGCGTATTTTTATTAGCGAGGCTCTATTTTCTACGGACCTCGTAAATTTGATTTATTCAGAGGCATCCTCTCGGCGAGAGCGATCGGTACCATTGTTCTGACGAGCCATTAGAGAGGACTCCGCGGTAAATTCTATAATTCGACCCCGGAGCAAATAGTCACGCTGGAATTTCGCGTCGGACACCGCGAGGAAATCCTGTTTGCCGACGGGTTAACCGCATTACCGTCAAACGTACGAGAACGCAGCGATCCTCCGAGTTACGTCGTAATTGTTTGCTACAGGTGCAACGATATCGTGGAAACGCGAGGAGAAACGCCACGGAAATCTATTAGGCCGACGCATATGCAATGTCCGAATTCGGAATGAGGCTTGCACCGACGTACACCGAGTTTCGCCGAAATCCTAACCAAATGTAGCACTTTTACGCAGAATAAAAATGATCCGACTTAATTACGAAAGACAGATCACTGACATTTTCTGTCAGAAACGTACTTTACTACAAGATGTATCCAAACTCTCGAATTGTCAAATATCTCGTAAAGACCTCGGGTTAGTACTCTTATACGTACGATAATAAAAGCGATCGATTGGTTTAAAAAAGAAAATACTTCCTATTTAGTTTATATCATCACTACATTTTGTACTACTACTACTACAGACTACTACATTTTTCTCGGGTCGACAGTTTTATCGAGTCACGGGGAGGGCCCTTTCTTCGATTCGCTCCCCGTGAGTTTCCCGATTACCAGCACTCATTCTTCGTTATACATTCCCGGGTTGCCATAAATTACGTATATTCGAGTAACCAGTCAATATAATTTGTATCATGTTCTGAAATTGATTTACAAAAAATCATGTCGAGTCATACGAATGACTAGTTGCAAAATTATTATTTAATTATTAATATTTTGTACCGGTTATTTGAACACATACAGATTCTACTAAACCAGTGATCGGCAAACTGCTTAAAATAAGCTTATTTTATTTTAATTTAATAATATTTTGATACAATTTTTAGTTTCTATTCAATGTATCTGGTTTAAACCGATTTTTAATTTTATCTCTTATATATTCTCTTTTGTCTAATGAGTTTGTTGACCACTGTGCTAAACGAAACATTAACTGTCAACGTTGCAAAATTGTTAGTAAAACGATGTATTATTCTAATAATATTGAAAAACTAATTGCGTGCACATCACTTCTAAATTATAAGCGGAAAATGATACTCACCACGCACTCAGTCGGTACAGTGTAGACAGTTATGATGGTTATTATCACGTAAAGTACAAGTACAAAGAATTGTAATAGGCACATGATAGTTGTTTCTTCCACAAATGTTCAATCTTTAGTCTTCTTCCACAAATGTTCAATCTGTAGTCCTAAAGGAGTCCTTTAGTGAAGGAATCAACCTTATATACGAATCTCTTATCTTAAGTTACGTATTTAATATGACTCATATCGTTATCTGGGAATACACAAGTCTCGGTCAAGAGCGCATGTTCCGGAAATAAAAAATTCTTCCGATTAGTTGCACTTTTAGATAACTTATCACATATGGAACATTATATGGAACACGTAACTCTGATACAACACGATACGACAGTGTCTTCTAGTTTTATATTTTACAACTTATGATATTCTGTTAATTATAGCGTTCGGGAAAATACAGCTAAAATTATCATAAAAGCGAGCTTTCGATCAGATTACCAAAGAAATTTGGAACATCATGACGCGAGGCATATGCATTAACTTAGTAATTGAATATACGCCAGCGAAACGTTAAAATGCCTCGTGTCTATGATTATTATTGATAATTGTGTCGCATTGCAACAATACGCTCGATCCGAATGGTTTTGTTTCTATAATTGCGTCACTCGGTACGCGGAACGACTTGAAACGGCTGAATGAAATCGCCCAATAAATCTCAGATTATGAAGCACATAATAATGGCGCAGCGAAAAATCTGTGACGCGAAAGAAGATCATTAATAGCGACTACAGTATCGGCATTCAAAGTTTAATGGCGGCGCGCGTTTCATTTATATTTCCGCGCAGGGGTAGGGGGAGAGCTATTCAGAGCAGAACGATTAAATCAACATTAAATTTGCACCGTGTCCACTCGAACTAGTGTGGGTTCGTGCGTACACCGGTTTCGAAACGTATACGTTGGCGAGTAACGCACGGGACACCGTGAATTATGACATCAGGACGCATTAGTTTTAAATGATGCTCTTCAGCGTCAACGACGAATTTATGAATAAGGATCACCGGGATTGCGATGAGTTATTGGATCGTCGTTGGCATATCAATCATGCGAGTAATCCGGAATAGCAAACCTGTACACTAGAATCGCACGCCGTTTTACGCGAAACATTTTTATTGAGTAGTCGCGGGAATAAACTCGCGGGGCCTTTAAATTATTTCAACGATTTATGCGAGAGGAAAGGATAGATGCTAAGTCGTACTGTTTGTTTAGCTTCCACACTTGTGGAAAATAATTCGAGCGAAAAGAAGTTTTATTTGGATTTATGGTTTGACTGTATTTATTTTTCCAAACTAATCAGTACGTAAATTTTTCCTTTTAAAGTTGATGACGTTTGCTGCAAGAGATGAAATTACTGGTAGATCTCGGACGCGGCGAAATTGCGAGAACCGATAAAATCGACTTGCGCAACGCTCGATAATCAAGCGACCGCGCTTCTAACAAGTAAATAATCTTCCGTCGAAGTGGATTGAGTCGTAAGGTAGTAATACGAGGGAGAAAGGAAGGCTTACAAATACCTCTCTCGCAGACGAACCGACGAGTAATCTTTGCTAATTAACGAAATAAATGGCGAGGGGTTGACGAACGAACCGTTTAATCGCATTAACTTTATCGATCGCTGTCTTGGCGACGCGATCTCTTGAGGACTGTTTAACCGAGCACTCCGCTGCCTCCGGTGATTTTTGGTCTCGCCTTTTGCGATCTCACGGTCGCTCGACGGACCGATAAAAACTCGACAAAGGTTACTTTGCGTCTTTTATGGCGTTTCTTTCATCATCCCGCTGGTACCCCCTTCGTCCCTCGATTTACGCGGTGTCTTTTTTACGCGGTGAATAATCCCTCTGTTTACGCGAGCTTTTTATACCCCGGCTTCAATTTACGCGGTCTCGTTTTACGCGTTCCTGTCCTTTCCTCTTGATAAAATTCATTTTGGTTTTTCTGAACTTCCATCAGCTTCTTTTTACCAGACCGTGTGAATTTGATATTCGTGTAGCTCGCATTCGATAATAATGAATATCGGATGACAACTGCAATTCGAAGGTTTAAAAGATTTACAGCGGGACCTCGATCATCCGAACTTTCAGTATCTAATTTTGTACCCCGGCTGCAATTTACGCGTCTCGTTTATAATCATTGTCAAAAAATGCTGGAGTATCAAATTCTTGGACTTATCAAAAATTGGTAATTATATAAAAATTACATAATAATAACTATAATTCAAAGGTTTACAACATTCACAGTGGGACTAAAGGAATTAGTATTCCAACACACGATCCATATGTAAATAGGTCAATATCGAAGGCAATTCATGCACCACTATTTATTCTATAAGTTAATAAAGACTGAATCTAGCATTGTAATTGAGTAACTGTTCCATTATCAACGCACTCGTGTTTCCCAGTTTTAGTTCGATTACTATCGAACGCGCAAACTGGTCGATAAATTCGGTTTCCACTGAACGGATGAAGTTACTACAACATTGAGCCGGGACGCACGCATCTTAACACACCGGTTGCGTGCTCATCGAAGCATTGCAAGTGTGAAAACTGCGGAACTGTTGCGTACAGCAATTGCGGATGATCTATATTGAACGCGAACGTCGCACAGCCTGTAGGAAGTTCTGCGGCAACATCCAATTACGCGCTCCGGATATAAATCATCGGAAATATGAGACCCACTGACGCAGACCGTCCTTTGATACGCTGTTACAATTGCCGGCAAACTTTTCAATAGATCTCTCCTCGCAGACAACTCGAAACGCGTCGCGCGATTCGTGCGGAAATGAAAAAATCCCACTTCGAAATCCCGGTTATCGCTTACATTAATTTTTATATAAATAAACATTTGTCTATGTGCCTTGCGGTGCCACCTCGCGGCACCCTTACCGATCAAAGACGGTGAAAGTCGCTTAACCCTTTGCACTCCGAGCTATTTTAACTGGAAAATTAAACATTTCTTGCGATCTAGAATTTTTTCATACCTTATGATTTTTGTAATTTTATGAATATGAAATTGGTACATTACCTTATACAATACCTAAATGTTTAGTAATTGATTAGCAATTTTTAGTGGTGCCTCAGAGGGGACAGTCGAGTGCAAAGGGTTAACTTTTGACACAGTGTATTCCTAAGATTACAACCTGGATTTTCACTATTTTCAAAAGCTACAAGATTATATAAAAGAAGTTAAAAAATGCTGAGTTCCTCAGGTGAAGTTTAAACGTCTCTTGACTGCATTACGGTTTTGTACGTTCTTCATTTACAAGATTGTCATTTTGTAGACTTGTTTACTATTGATGAACAGTGTGTTGATTAAGAAAACCAAGTGATATACAGCTTTTTTCCGATTCGTACGAACCCGTAAAACGTTATGTCTTTTCTTATAATCTCGTCTGCGGTTGAAATCGTGATCCATCGCGGTATGGATCCTCGGCAAACGGTTGGACCGCGCGCAACGCCGCGTTGTCGGCCCGCAAATTACAGACTTCGTTAGAATCCCCGTTATCTCGGCGCTTCATCTCTTCGCGAGGAATTATAAAAACAATTCAGATTTATACCTTACGGCTTATCACGCGGGAGAAAGTTATCTACGCGCGGCTCTCGCAGTCCGTCGTGGTCAGTATACGCTCCGCGGAGAGAGGGACTGATAAATCTTCGTCGAGGAAAGGTTTTGTTTCCACTAAAGATCACGGCTGCCCGAGTTAACATTTGTTTATAAAAATTGAAAATTACATAAAAATTCGCAGTCTGGTAATGACATTAAATCCGGAAGAAGGTTTTTAAAAATACCAATTCGTTAAAACGTACACGAACACGTTCGCTAGCAGCACCACGCTTGTGTAACAACAGCGATCACATATTATGCGAAAATGTAGCAAAAATATTTGTTTACGGATCGTTATTTGAAATATGAACGAATGGTATTCAGGAAACCCGAGATTTGCCTCGTTATTTTTCTCAATGTTCCGTAAAATCCGTACGTTCCATTTAATACAACTGCGTAACTATAAAAACTAATAGCGAAATAAATGGTGTTACCAAACTTGTTAAAAATCATCAGAATTATTTTATTTTCCTTAAAAACTATGGTTTTGTTATATCAACAATTTTTTACGCGAACTATAGATCAACACGGAAAATCTGTGTACTTTAGAAATTTTTAATTTCATTCCTCCGATAAAGTTAGATTCGTTATCGCTGGTAGAAACTGACTGCTCGTTGGTTCTCATTGTAAGCGCTGTGGAAACTTTTTTGCACGCGTAACCTGGAATTATTAGAGCACAATTAAAAGCATGCAATTATTTTTCAGTAACTTTGTTTAGAACGGGTTCCAAAAGTAAGCAAAATATGCTTCTGTTTCCCCCAATTCCGATTATTGTTTCCTACTCGTGTTACGTAAATGGTTGGAGTCATTATGAAGCTCGAAATTTAAGCTTTCGCAGTCGGAGCTATTTTAACTTGAATATTAAACATTTCTTTTGACCTAGAGTAATTCCATTCTATACAAAAAAATTATGAATTCATTACTTCTTTTCACACAAATCGATTTTTCCAAAATCTTGAGGTCAATCACGATGTTCTTGTAATTCTGCTAGTTTAACACAGATTTTCAAAGTTAAATATATTCAGCAATACTTCAGCTTTAATTTAAAAATGAAATCGTCGCTCCATCTCATTTCTATCGAAAGTGCTTTGCTTTTGATAGATTTTAGCAAGAATAATTTAAAAATACTCCTAAAAAAATTCATCTGAAACCTCAAATACACCGTAACCTCCGCACGATTCATTCTTGGAAATTCTAAAAGTGGATATTTAAACTTAAATTGCGGTCAAAGTGGTCCGGAACTCCGAAGTAAGCCGAGAATTTTTCCGCAAAGTTAGTACAAAACCATCAGCGCCAGACCGAAGCTTCTTAACACATTTAAGATTTGCTTGCATAAATAAAAAAATAACCAGAGAACAGAGATTTCCGATTAGCCCACAGTACTTACTAAATAACAACTTTGTTAAACCAATTTTTTGCCAAAAAAAGCGTTGTATCTGTGTCAATCTATCCAGAATTTTCGCACAAACTCGTTGGATAGTTTCGTTGTTACGGATTTATTGCCGTTTCTTGACAATTTGCTGTGTCTCTGTTAAACTTGGTATTTAGGATTTAGCTAAAAATTAAGTTTCCTCTGCACCGCTATCCCTTATACCTGAATTCTCCTACCCCTCGGCCATCAATAAAAAAGACCGTCTTGTAGGTGTACGCTGAACACGTTTTTCTACCCTAAAGTTAATCGAACCGAAGCACTTGAGCGAGAAGCTTCATCTGTATTCTTGTTATTTCTTAATAAACTCTCTATACCGAGTTTTCATATTTTCTGTACTACGAATCCTTAGTATTACTTTATTTCATAACCTTGTAGAATAATCAACAGTCTCACAGTGTTTTGGCTCTTCAAAGAACGAACACCGAAAAAATCGTCAGAAGAAGCAAAAGCAATCGCGTTGGGGCCGAGCAACCCCTGGTGTCCGAAAAAAAAAAAAACAAGGAAAACAGAAGCGATCGGCTCGGCTCCGCTCGCACTTTTCCTCGTCAGGGTACCCTCGAATTAATAAACCTTTCATAAAGGGGCGAACGTTACCGTATAACTAGCGCCGGGTACACGGGGTCCCCGTCGCGTCGCGCAAAAATACAGCGTCTCGCGAAATTTACGCGTGGCCGGGCCGCATAAACTGGTCCTCTCCGCTCGGCTCCGCTCTGGCGATTCGTGTCCTTCCTCCGCTTCCTCGTTACCAAATGGAGATCGAACCGCGATGCTCTTTTCTGCGCGCGTGTGCCCTCGCGCGCGCGCGAATCGAGACCCGACGCTCGCGATTTATACCGGTGCATACGCATTATGGCGTTGTTAATATGCAAGCCGCGGACCGGGGCCAGGTAAGTAGGCACCTCGCGTGTACGTGTAACCCCCGCGCGCGCGTCTGTGTGTGTGTGTGTGTATGTGTATCCGAACGATAGGGTGAGGCTACGAAACTGGCCAACGAGAGAAAATGAGAGAGGGGAACGAGGTCCGAGAGACCGCGCACTTTAGTAATTTATTTAGCTGCCGTGCCGTAATCCGAGATATTCATCCGGGTAATGGGTAATCGTAGACGCACTCGCAACCGTGCCTCGGAATCGCGGCAATTATAACTGTATGCACAGTGTAGACCGCCGCGGCGAGGAGCATCCATGTAAAGGGTCGTACACGCGGGAACACGCGAATCCGCGTCGCGACGCGACGCGACAAATCTTGCTGGAGGTGTGCGAGTACTCGGAAGCGTCGGGTACCTGTGCTTCGATCGGGTCGGAAGTGGTCGAGTCGGGTTCTTCAAAATACTGTAAAGAAACGCCGTATTTATTTATAAAAGCCGTAAGGACACACGGATAACCATTCGTTTTTGTTTTTCTTATTGGAAATCTTAGAAAAGATTTATTACAACATTGGATATAAATGTACAAACATACAGGAAGAGAAAAGAAAAGAGAAAGGCAATATTTGAACGGGATAAGTTTAACTGTCGATCTGATCTTCTTCTTGCAATACGGTGATCGTAATTCCATGACTCTACTGTTATTTCCGATTCTTTGTTATTACAAATTCAATCATGCATAGGGCTGTACACACATACAATACACGCATCAACGTATTAGTTCGGCCATCCTGACGATTAATCGTCCCGATTAATCACACAACTAAATCAAATACAATGCAGGTTTTAAGGACTCTGGCGGAACCGGTGAAGATTATAAAATTGAAGACTTCAGTTCTGTCTATACCGAATATCATTTATGTGTCGTTCATCGATGAATATGAACACCGTCTGTTCCGGAGGGAAACGAAGCGCAAAGACAATGCGCCTGCACAAGGCCACGCGTGTCGTTGCGTTTCGGCAAAAGGCTCCCGTAAATCGGCGTAGATTTATGCCGCTAATCCTGTAAGCCATTTCGGGTAATAAACAGTGAAATACTCCTGGCGACGGTATCACAGCGAGATTTAGACCGCGATTAAAATTTTAAGTATCACGGGAAAGCTGGTGAAAAGGTTCCGCGGCGTCTACTATGATTCACGGCCGGTTCATGCCGCGCGGACGGTTAAAACCGACCTTCCCGGAATCGTGTGACGCGGAATCGTAACGTTGCTTTGCTCGCGTTACTTCTCATCAGTGAGCATCCTTGCTGACACCCGCTGAAGTCAAGTACAACACCTTCAACTATCATCTTCGTGTCATCGCTTTCATTTTTAATGGAACGCCGTATTTCGATTAGTGTGTAGAGCATGCTTAGCGTACCTGTACGAGCGAACAGTTCTCTTCGAGTGCATGGAGAAGAGACTGAACAGCGAATAAAGGAGTCCTTAGCGCTAACCCACCTGCCCATACGGAGGCCATAGAACAAGGATCGTGAAACTATAACGGGAACATGGATACCTAGCAATTTTTAGTACTCGCACGTATTCCGCTCGCGTCTCATCCCCGATCCGACTCGCCGAGCGGACATTTATCATCGAATTAAGGTGGTAGACTCGTTTCCAGGATAGCGATCGCGGCCTATCTATCTAATCTATGCCCTTATACAGGGTGTCCCAAAACTACCCTAGGAGTCGAAAATCGGAGGTTCCTTGGGTCATTTGAAGCGACATTTTCCTTTACAAAAATGTTATCCGCGACTTTGTTTAGGAGTTATTAACGAAAAACACAGACCAATCAGAGCACGACCTCAACGCGAGTTGGCACAGTCGGCCAATGGAGAGTTGGCGCGCCGAGCCGATTTTGTCAACTCGCATCTAGGTCGCGCTCTGATTGGTCCGTGTTTTTCGTGAATAACTCCTAAACAAAGCCGCGGACGCAATTTTTGTAAAGGAAAATGTCGCTTCAAATCACCCAAGGAACCTCCCATTTTCGGCTCCTAGGGTAGTTTTGGGACACCCTGTATAAGAGCATAGATTAGATAGATCGGCCTGTATACTGTTTACTGTGTATACTGTATACTCTGAAAACCCAAGCTAGAAACTGACTAGGCAAGGCTGGGGGTTACAGAAAAAACAGACTTCCTGGAAAAAGGAGTTTACAGTAGCCGCAGCACTTGCAAGCCTTATCTCCATCGACTCTCCGAACAGTCCTTAGATTTCTACAGAGACCATTTGTTTCGGTGCATATGCCCAGAAGGGCCAAAAGTTACCAACGGACGCAGCCGCATACGTAACAACCCTGTTTTAATCATCGAGAAATGAGAAGGCGTATGGATGCACCCTTGCAATCCTGGAAACGGGCCTACCCTCTTAACCCTCATCCACACGACGAGGTACCAGGGTACCTATTTCAAATTCGCATAAAATTCGTACAAACAATTACCCGTGTGGATGAGGGTTAAACGTGCTCTATACAGCAGGGAAAGGAGGGGAGGGGCGGGGTTAAAAAAAGTGGTCGAAAGGTCGTCTTATCGGAACACGTGGGAACCATTGATCCAAGTAATACGTACATACAGGCGAAGTCGAAAACATTGTGCGGACCGGTCGACCGGGATAAGGAGAGGATGAAAAGACGAAGGAAGGTCGATGGAGGACGAGGAGGAGGAAGAAGGGAGGAAGAAGACGACCCACGCGCCTCAATAACGATCACGATGCGGTCGCGGCACTAGCCCCGAGCTGGGTACCAAGACAATGGCCGTAAATACTGGACACGAGATGCTCGTCATCGTACAGGGAAGCGAGGCATAATTCACAATGGGTATATCTCTTTAAATCGCGCGAAAGCGTAAAAGCTCGTCGCGCGCGTTTCGCCCCGGCAAGACCCGTGAGGCGCACCGCACACCGGCTATGATATATTATCGCGTCTGAACTTTGCACGTTTCACCGGCTACGATCGAACGTGACTTTTCCGCGGGCGATTGAACGCCGCCGCGCCGCGCCGCACCGTTCCGCAGCGTTCCGCAACGGACAGAGAGAACGCGGACGGGAACGAGCTGGCAAAAGATGGCTGGAGAGGAGAGACGCCGACTGATCCCTGACACTGCAACCTGCGACAGGAAAACGACGCGCGGAAGGTTGATCGATTAATCCCACGCCTAGTTAACGTCAGCACCATGATCCTACCGGAGACGCCTCGAGTGTCCCGGCTGCTTTTATGGCCACGGCATCCGCTGACGCGCCTTGGGAGGAGACGGACCTTTCATCCCACCTAACACGTAAAAATGCCGATCGATCGATTTTCTTTAAAGCTCTTACACGCGAAATGCATCCTGATCGGCCCTTGTACGGTCGAGCTGCTACGCCGGTGCTTTTTTTTTTCTTCGTTTTTATTGTCGAAAATTTCGCGAGAGATTTATCTCGACGTAGTACGGAATTCAATGGAAGAATCACAACCGAGAGAAATTTTTAAAGAAACGGAATACTACGAGTATGTAAACGTTAAAATGGATACATGTGTCGACTGGACACGGTGTAGACGTTTCAACCATTCATACTTGTACGGGAACCTTTATGGAAACAGTTATACATACATGTACTCAGACCGCAGCTCTTAATGAATGATAACATGTAAAGGCAATTCTTTATATTAGGCTTGGCCTTCACCGGTGTCTTTTCTAATTGTGGAAAATCGTGACTTTAAAATTTAACTATTGAATTTTGTTCTCAAATCGCGCACGAACTTATGCAATCATTTGAACACACACATTTCGTTCGACTGTCCTAGACTACTTCATATTTTGCTAACTTACAGTATATTGTCAATGTCTTTTGTAAGTTTCATTGTATTTTACAAATAAAATACTAATCGACGGATTACAACAAAATCCAAATCCTCATATGGAGCAATAAATCCTTTAAATCGCATTATTGCTAGCTCAACACACATTTTACAATAATATTGATTTTTTCAATGGCACGTTACAGGCATTCAAAATGAAATTGCGCTGTACTATTCGTTAATAGTACCTATATTTGCTTAGTTTCGCGCTGTCCATAATTACATGAATTTTAGATTAAGATTCTTTTCTGTCATATTATATAATACTGCATACATTTGTCTAAAAGGACTTAGGTCCGTTTAAAATAAATAATAATAATAATAAAATTTCTTAGCTAAAGTTTCTTAGACAATCAGTAATATTTTACTTCCAGAATAAATCCTGTCAGGATCTCCAATCAAGTTGAAAAAAAAACAATTTAAACCACGAAAATCTGCTTGTAAGATCTCCCCGAGCCACGGCTGATTGCAAGAAGTCTCCTAATGAAGACGACTCCAGAACGGCGGCGCATTCGTCGTCTTCGTTAATTAATTGAATGCACGCGACGTCGCATAAAGCTGCGTTTCGAAGTGCGACAGCTCGCCGACGCAGTCCACGAGGCGCGTTATGAGCAAAAACCATCGTGAAAATCGCTTATTCAGGAGTCGGCGGTTTTGATTCAGCGGGGCCGTTTTTGTAGCGTCTACGGCGACGGTTTTCAAGGCACCGGCGTCGATTCAGGCCGGTTGAAAGGAGGAACGGTGACAGGTGAGTACGCGTTTCGGCGGGAAACGATTATCATGTTGGAAACGACGCGACGCGGCGCTGTGTTGCGCGTCGACTCTGAATCGACCGCCTCAAAAACAAGCTCCGCGCCGTCCGGCTGAATGCAGACATTGTCGAAACTTGTATTTACCGAAGCTATTGAACGCGCGCGCCGGCTATCTGTTTCCTGTTCCCCGTGGAACTTCGTTTACGCGGCGCAACGACGACGAGACGTTATTCAAACGGACCGTGAAACGCGGGGACAATGTACCGGGCGATTCGCCGCTGAAATATAACAAGCGATTCCATTTAAATATTCGCGATGACATCGGACGACGTCGATCGGTGTTCGCGCACCGTAGTCGGTCGACAGTGTACAAGTCGATTGAATGACAGCAAACATTTTCGAGAACAGCTAGCGAGGCGAGGTAACTAACTGATTAGTTATAAATACACAGGTGATTTTATGCATTTATAACACACTTTAGTGTGTGCAATTGAAAACGGTAATAACATTCGACGAATTTAAAAATACTTTCAGATCATTTTCTATCTACTGAACATGTTAAGAGAGAAATTAAACTTCTATTTCGCTTCTATTTGTTGCAGAACAGGTAGAAAATGTTTATTTAACACGTTCGTCGCCACGTCACTCATATCTGGGTGACGCTCTTCTTGTTAGAGTTAATTAAATATAGGTTATTATACATTATATAGGATATACAACATAAAAATATTGAAAACACATTATACCCTTCTGCGTACCGACAGTCGAATTTGGGCCCGCGGGAAACTTAGCCTTATGCTGGGCGACGAACGTGTTAATTAAGAATGATACACTAGCGTTACAGGGATAATAATAAATCCACAAGGTAATTTAAATTATGGTTGAAAATTCCGAACGTTTAAAACTGCCAACATTGAACTTGCGTCTCTTCGACAGAAGTACATATTAAATATTGGTTGTAAAAACAAGAAAATCTGCTCTGGCACTTTATAAATAATGAACTACTACACAGATTTTTAAACTAAGGGGAAAAATTGTTTACTTTTGCCCACGATTTCGGTCGAACTCACCACTGTGCGTCGTGCAAAGGATTCCGTTAAAACGCCACCGGAGCCACTCCCAGCTACGGAGGCTCAATAAGACATCAAAAGCCAGAGAGAGCCTGGCGTCGTACGTCAGCCGCTATTGAATCCATTCGTCATTTCGCGAAGGCATAATGCCGAGACAAACAGCACCATCGGTTTAATTAAAAATAACGATTGAGACTCGCGAGACAAGTCGGCGGGACCCGGAGGAGGAGGACGCGACGCAGGGTTCGATGTGCTTTTTCAAACGACGGAACACTTTCACTGAAAATGCTCGTGGGTAGTTTTAGAAAGTTCATCCGCGGTCGAGCCATCGCACCTGTAACCGCGACGCGCTGGAAATACACCGGGGGAAATGGAAAAACCGCGTTGAATAAGCAGTTCTGGGTGGCGAGTGCAATAAAAATTCAATGTTTCGGGAGCCGAGGAGGGCTGCGTATTTCATGGCGAAGGGAATGGGCGAAGGAAACACGGAGGGAACCGTTGGAACGGTTACGCGGTGTTAGAAAGAAAATTGGACAGAAGCAATGAAACACAAAGCCGGAATTAAAGATCGTATAAAACATAAAGTGAACGTTTTATGGGCCCTCTTACCTTAGCACCTGGCAAAGAGCCGGGATGATTTAATGAGGCTGGAATAGTAAATTTTGATTCGGACTTCGTGAAACCGCGCTTGTATTTCGCTCTCAGCTGTCGTAAAATTATATGATCCGCCGTGGATTCTCGTTTTTCTACCGGTCGTAGAGGCGTCGTCGTTGGCGAACTCGATACGTCTAATTTTCCTTCTCGCAACGGCGACGTCCGTCCGAGGACTGGCGCAGTTCAGGTGTCGGCTGCTTCGTGCAAATTAGCTCCGTTAACCAACCGTAGCTCTGCTGGAATGTGTTTCATATCGATAGCGTGGCGATTCGAGCCGTGGGCACGGTGGGCGCGGGAATAACGTGGAATTTACAGTGATCTGAAATACTACATCGTTAAAAGTTCCACCACCGACGAGAATGGTATCAAAAATAGTGCTAAAACATCGTCTGAAATATGGCGGAGAATGTAACATTTAATAATAATTGACATGCGCGTTCATAAAAAACTCAAATGAACAAGCTTGAATAGTATACATTTGTTCTGAGCCGGAAACTGTGCCCATCTTCCTCTTCGTCTAAAAATATGGTGAGAAGAGCGAGTTCCACCACCGATGAGAATGGTATCAAAAATAGTGCCAAAACATCGTCTGAAATATGGCGGAGAATGTAACATTTAATAATAATTGACATGCGCGTTCATAAAAAACTCAAATGAACAAGCTTGAATAGTATACATTTGTTCTGAGCCGTATCAGGTGCCCATCTTCCTCTTCGTCTAAAAATATGGCGAGAAGAGCGAGTTCCACCAGCGACGAGAATGGTATCAAAAATAGTGCCAAAACATCGTCTGACATATGGCAGAGAATGTAACATTAAATAATAATTGACATGCGCGTTCATAAAAAAACTCAAATGAACAGGTTTTTAGGATTTTCAATAATTCTGCTGTACCAAGGAAAAGCATAGAAATTTTCTTTGACATTGCAATCTTAAATGAAACTATTATACGACGTTATTGAGGGTGACTTAGTTAGTTCATACCAAATGCTAAATGAAAATTTACCCATGTACCATACATTTTTCAAAAACATGCAATAATCACCGATCGGTAATGCGTTAATTACGGTGGAACAAATGCGAGCGACGAGTGAAAGTGTGCCGAATGATTGCGAGACTAAATTCGACTTTATTCAAGTTCGAGGGCAATCGAGTTCTGCGGCGGCTTTCACGTCGGCCGGCAATTGAGGATCGCGCGCGATGAGCATCGTGGGAACAACCGGAGAAAAGAATTCATAATTCGCGATGAACAAAAAAAAAAATAGAAATGAAGAAGAAGAAGAAGGAAGAAACGAGAGAAGACGAGGAAGGAAAGGCGAAAGGATTCCCGGGAATGATCGGAAAGCGAAAACCCCGAGGAGGAGCGTTAGATCGTGGAACGGATATACCCGATGGCCGAACAAAAACCACGATTAAATATTTTTCGCTGGCAGGCTGGCGCGGCTTCGCAGCCGATCCCCATCGTTCATAATTCATCCTCTCGCTTCGTATATCACGATAAGAAAGTATATTGAAGCGCGAACATAAAGCACGACTGCGTTGAACGATTCCTGCATTATAAATGTCTCCAATCAACCCCCGGGTGGTAGCTGGGAGAGACGGACGGGGAAATGCGACGTTAAGGAACAACTCGGGGAACTTGTCTAATCGACGTGCATTCGTCGCGATAAAAGATTCAACAGGTCGGTGTAGCCGCGGAGGGAGCTGTCGGCGATGCTAGACCAATGCCACTGTCTACGGAAGACTAACGACCATCTGAGAAGAGGCAGCTGGTTTGTACGCCCTCGGTGTGTACCTTTACTCTTCGCCAATTGCTCCGTTCGTTTTCTGGCACCGACCGCTCGGAAAACTATTCGCTATTTCAACCAGTTTCGCTCGAATGCGCGCGGTTCTGCATTCACGAAAATACGGAGGGATAATTAACCGCAGAACGCCTTTAGGAAAATCTGGAGACACTAAAGATTCAATGATATCAAACATATAGGATTGACTACTTAACACGTTCGTCGCCCAGCGTAATTCGGCTAAGTTTCCCGCGGGCCCCAAATTCGACTGTCGGTATGCAGAATGGTATAATGTGTTTTTAATATTTTTATGTTGTATATCCTATATAATGTATAATAACCTATATTTAATTAATTCGAACAAGAAGAGCGTCACCCATATTTGGGTGACGTGGCGACGAACGTGTTAACCCTTAGCACTCGGCTGTCCCCTCTGAGGCACCACTAGAAATTGCTATACCATTCTTCAAAATATTGTTTACATTATTAAATATATCGGTATCTAATCAATTACTAAACATTTAGGTACTGTATACGTAATGTACCAATTTCATATCCATAAAATTGCAAAAATCATAAGCTATGGAAATATTCTATAGCATTCTATAGCTCGGCGTGCAAAGGGTTAAAAATCCAAGGGAGGTTTAAAGTCCAGAATCCGATCAGTCCCACTCGAAGAGCTTCCGTGTCCACGGACCGAGGACAAAGTGCTCCGGAGGATACTCTCTGTAAACCAAAGGACACTAATAAATACAGTGGTGCCTGCTTAATTGACTGCTCCGGGGATATGATCGGGGTAGGTGGACGCTCTGAGAATTTCCAGATGTTATCTCCTCACCATTTGCTCGATTCCTAAGTGCACCGGGAACGAAAGAGAAAAACATTGATATCGCATCTAATGTCGTCCCGGCCGACTTCAACCGATTTGCGAAAGGGTTCCGTGCGTCGCGGGGCGTAACCGAGCAAAATGAACGGGCACACGTGCGTTTATTGTTTTTATTCCCGTAGTCATTAACCACCGGGCTGACCCAATTCCGGGTTGAATCGTTGCCTCGTTCATTTTACGCGGCACTCGTCGTCGTAGCTGGTAGTTTCTCTCGGTGCGGCTCGGCAGCGTGGCTAACGGTAAATTAACAACGAATAAACGGCCGGGATCGAAGGAACACGATTGGTGAACCCGGTGGCCCTTTCTCGCAGCGAAGGATGCACACGGCGCGACTGGCAAAAGCGTGGGTCACCCTTTCGGGGCGCAATAACGCGAGGTTCCTTACCACCCAGGAGTAATTTCACGAGCGCGTAAAAATCTTTTTACGATACTTTAATTGCGCCCGTTTCTCAGAGGTGGAGAGCAGAGGGAAAGAGCAGACTTTGGTCCCTCCGTCGTCTTTACGTGCAGCACGGGTCTCTCGAGGGGTCCGCGAATATGAAGTCGGTACCATTTCATGGCCAGTGAACAAGTGCAACGGGTACGCAATTAAGGATGATATACCGGGCATCGCGATGCTCCGCCGAGCGGACTTTTTTCTGACACTTCTGCACGAGCAGAAGATTGCCACGCTGTTTATTTAACGTAATTGTGATTCCGGGGCCACCGCGGCCGGGAGTAATCGCGTTTGCGGACCCGAGTCACGGCGACTTTCTTTTGAACGGGACCCTCTCGTACTCCCCCGAGCGTAATGGACGTTTTTAATTGCCGGCGTATAAATGTCCCTCCACGGTGACCGCGTACACCCCCTACGGGATATTAGGAGCAGCATCGCTGGCCTTTGTGCGACCAGCATTCAAAATAACAACGGCGCTAAACGGTGTATTATGCGACTCGCGGGAACGAAAAATGCCGATTCTCTGACGGCCTATGGGCTGGAAATCCGATTTTTCGTGGCCAAAAGTAAATTTTTCAAGTTTCGTATGTTGAACAAATTTTTCCTGCTGTAAAGTGCTCCTTTGAAACAACTGTAAGGAGGTTTGACACGTCAATAGCCTTTACTCGCTCATAGGAAACTGTTTATTTCACCAAAACTCATGGTACCATGGATTTGTTAACGAAATGCTAACGCAACGTATAAATCAATAATATTATATGTAACAGTATAAATCAATAACAGGTAGATATATGAGTAATACATTCAGTCATCGACATGGTGGTATAAACATTCTTACAATTCGGTCATTCTGACAAATTAATCGTCCTCGATTAAATGTATAGAAACGATAGAGAAGATACTAAACCTTAAAAACTTAACTAAACATAATATTATAAAATTAAAACGTAATTCTGTGATGAGTAGACTGCGGGTCTTTATGCAAAATAAAACTTGTCTGCATCGATTGCAAGAAATGGAAACTAAACCGAATGTTATTTCTGTCCTTAATGATTTTAATTCTTTTAACTCTTCAATAATTTTGAAGTGACGAGCTAAGGCGTTCCAAAGACAAAATCATAAAACGCAACGTAATATTACACGTCTTAGACACCAATTATAGAATATCGAGAAACAGGTTTTATGCAGGACTTGCGGATTTTATGCGGAATTGAAATGTATCACTCTCAAACTTCTAAAGTCATTGAAGAGAGATAGAAGTTCCTGGGTCTCTTCTTTTTCAATAATTTATTATCTTCGTGCACGACGAACATTTTTTCTGCGAGAACCTACACAACGACGGTGCATTTAATTGGTGATACACAAAATTCGGTTTACATAAACAGAAAAAAGAAGCAGACCGCAGAACCATGCGTCGAACCAGTCTAACACTTAAGAACAGGTTCTCAGTTGCTTCCATTAATACTTGTCACCGCAAAGTATGCAGTTGCTGCATAATTCAACAGTATGCCAATACATTCGTATCGTCTACATTATTTTCGATCAATTAACAATGCTCGTAGACCAGGCGATTATTTTTAGATTGTATGAACATACCGTATCGAACACTATCGCGAGAGGATTACAACCGGCGTTTATTCGACATGAAAACACGTTCTTCGCGGCAAACAACGGATCTCTGTTTTTGTGTTCCAATGAGCGATGCGCGCACAGCCGCTGCGATTCGAATCACTTTTAGTGAAAAGATGCCGATGATGAATACACGCATTATACGCAAATTGGACGGTCGATCCAGTATATCATCCTGATGGAGTTATAATCTGAAGATGATGAAGCTCGAACAGTTGACCCAGCATTCCGTGTGTCGGGAACAGACCAGGCCTGCAATCTAGTCGCTAACTGTTCAACCGACCGCGACTTCTAGGTACACAACAATTTCTTGCTGTGGGAATCCTTTTTTGCGGTGACACAGAACCGAGGCCAGCTCATCTCCGGACGAGACCTCGATCAAGTTCGCCACGCAGAAAACGCAGAAAGAATTAATGGGCACCGCGATACGACGCGATTTCATTGCGGGATGAACGGTGCCGTCCTTAATCGCGTTTTTTTCCCTCGAACGATAATTGCCCGGTGCTCCTTAAACTATCGACCGGTTCGATTTGTCTGGTAATAACTACCTTAAAAGAGTACGTATTAAGCTACCCGTGTTCTCCGAATGGCGCTCGTCGGGAGTCGAGGGGTGTATCAAAAAGTTCCTGAAGAGATCATACGATTTTCAATCTGAGAACCCCTGGGTCGTATTTTAACGAGTCAGACTCGTGACGAAGATTTTAACAATGTCTAACAAATACGAATGTTACGCCTTTCTTTTTAGTTGAAATCAAAATTAATTAGTCTGCAATGAATAGACTGCGGGTCTTTATGCGAAATAAAAATTGTCTGCATCGATTGCAAAAAATGGAACTGAATCGAATGTTATTTCATCCCTTAATGATTGTAATAGAGGCGAAATCGTAGTTGGTTTATTTGAATTTTGCTTGATCTGTATTATTTATATTATCTTACCTTTATTTTTCTATTCGACTGACGCGGTGGAACGAATTAACTTCCTATAAATCGAGGACTTACTGTATTGAGAAAAGGAAATAAAACTCTCTACTTTACTGGAATTGTTCAGGCAGAAAAGTTTGATTTTGTGAGCAGCTAATAAACGAAGGGTGACGAGCTTCCGATAAAAAGCTAGAGATGCTTGCTGCCCGACGATTGGTGCGAGATTCATAACGATCTGACGATCGGGTCAATTTTTGATGATAAGCGAACATCGATGTGGATGCGTGCGCAAACGGTTCCGTGTTAATTAGCATCGCATTTAGGGACACTGAGCGGCGGGACAATTATAAATAGATTAGCAATCCAGTCGGTAATCAGTGCTAACGTCACTCGGCAATTCTCATTTGTCTCTATGATTGCGGACGAAATTGCCGGGCATGGAGCCCGAGCATGGAAAACTACGTTGTCTGATTTCGCCCCGGTCAACGGGTGGGATACCGGAATTGGATCTAATGCTTATCCTCTGTGTATTTAATCACACCTTTGAACGGTCGATACATGCGAGATATGCATCGCAATTTAATTTGTCGTCCGCCGGCCAATAATTACAGCCGGCTGGTTAAAGCGGTCCGATCGCGAATTACGCAAACCGAATACAGAATCGTGTATACACGGTCTATTAATATTTACGATTCATGATTTCGACAGTACTGAAACCTTAGACCATATATACAATACTTATAACCCCGACACAGGTATAGAATATGCATAGGACGCGGTGTTCCAAGATAACGGAGTATCCGGTGGCCACAAGTCGCGTCACAAGATAATTCGAAATGGTGGATAGCGACATAAAAGCGTGGTATACTAGTATATTTATGCATTATTATTACAAGACGCTGTTGCAACCGTGTTTGTACATGGTACAATGTCAGCGCTTGTTTCTGATAGTTAACAAGTTATTATACCAGTAAATTCAGGAAGCCTCTAACGTTATTCTTGTTTTCGTCTTATTAAATTTTTCTTTTGTGCATGTCCCTTCTTTGTTATTACACGAGCAGTATTGTATCTTTCTCTTTTCTTTTTTCGTTTCTTTGATATTGTAAACACTTATGTAAAAGGGCTTCAGTCCGTCTATAATAATTAATAATAATTTCCAGCCACAGGATCGATCTGACCGAATATGTACCATGAATTATGAAACACCTTGTATATAATCTAGCACTGAAACCAACAGGAGGGGAGCGGGTTCGTGAGGGTAACAGGAACACGGAAAATTATAAGAACCGCGAAGGACACGATAAAGTTTCGATCGGGAAGCACGTTAACAAAGCTCGTTAACGGTGCCCCGGGACCCTCGAAGAGATTGGTGTCGAGGAGAATGCCAATAATCACCGATAAAATACGGCCGCGTTCGAAGTGTCCCGATCGAGTATATACGAAACGATCTTGTCGCGGTCGATATGCTAAACAACAGTTACACACAGTGACGGTTTTACGTGCAATGAAAATATACGCGAGTCTATCATTGCCCGCCGCTCCTGATGCCAGAACCTCGTAATTGACAGTTTAGAATCCATTAGCGGATTCTAATTGCAAGGCATCCTGGCGTGCCTACTGCTCGTAATAACGCGGACATCGTCCGTGGCGTCGTTAACATTTGCGCCGATTTACGGAGGATCGAAATCGGACTGTAATCGCGCAATTTCATATTTT
Source organism: Lasioglossum morio (assembly GCA_916610235.2). Classification (NCBI taxonomy): domain Eukaryota; kingdom Metazoa; phylum Arthropoda; class Insecta; order Hymenoptera; family Halictidae; genus Lasioglossum; species Lasioglossum morio. The sequence continues at coordinate 12,929,266 of OU744334.1, forward strand.
TATCGTACGTTTACCGTTCTATAATTACGAAGTACAACATTTTCGGGCTATTCCGCGCGAACATTGTCAATGATCCCAGCTGCAAGTGCAGCCTCTACCCCGAGGACTTGGACCATGTCCTATGGCAGTGTCAACTGTACGACTCCCAAAGAACCAAACTAATGAGCAATTTGCGTAAAATCAAGTTCTTCCCCCCACTAAAAGCAAACATATTCTTTGCCAAACCAAATGTTAAAGCCTGCGAATTCATCTATCGGTTCCTAAACGATTGTAAACTCCATATCTAGCGACTACTGACACTGTATTTGTACTAAAAATGTAAATCTATTGTACAATTGTAAAAGCCGAAATAAACCTAAAACAGGTTTCAGTGGGTGAAATAAAAAAAAAAAAACATTTTGGGGCGGCCTGTATAAAGTGTCGAAATTTTGATCGACACTGTGAGATCAGAATTGGCCAAAGTGATTACTTCTCCACGCTGGGAATCCTATTAGAATCGACAGCGTTCGAATATAATGTTCCTCAACTCGATCCGAGAATAGTGTCACCCACATATCACCGAGGTAACAGCGAACGTACCAAACAAGTTACTGCAAATTAGAAGGGATTCCGAGGGAAGCGGATTCAGCAGGGGACGCGCAAAGTCCGCGAAACTTGAAGAGAACGTTCACCCGAATCGAATCAATCGACTTCGACCGCCGATAGATCGTTAATCTTCCCTTGCGAGTCTTCTCTCCGGTTCGTGGCGCGACGGCAGGAAAAACGGATGTCCTCCCGGGTACTCTATGAATACCGTGATTTCTTTTTCGCGACGGGACGACGTTCGCCGCGCCGCAGGAAACTCGAAAATAATGTCGGGCATCGGGCATAAAGCAGCGTGCCCGGCAAAAATCCATGCGAAAGGCTCTCCGGGCCGCGGTTAACGTATGTCCCGGTACGGCCCCGGTAATTGTCTGTTTTTATCACGGCGAGCTTCACAAATCTGTCGAGTTGTTAAGGTAAGTACCAACGCGGCCGCCGCGTCCTACCGTTCGACTCCTCTTCTCTCACTTCGTCCTCGTTCGCCCGGCGCGGCGTATTCCTCAACGGCGGAGTTAAAAGGTCGTCCACCGAAGGACTCCTTCTCCTTCGTCCTCTCTCTCTCTCTCTCCGTCTTTCTTTCTTTTGTCCTTTTTCATTCTCGTCCTTCTTAGGCCATCCCCACCCGAGAGACCTCTCTCCGGGATCCTTCGTTATTCGTCCACCAGTGGACGCCAGTATCCAGATAGAAAGCTCCACACGCGGGCACACGTAACTTATCCGATCCTCACCGGCGATAAGATAAAAGCTAAATAGTCCGCTAATTAAAGACCCCCGCTGGCCGTTCGAGCCACCCTGAAACCCGCCACCGGGAAACGCAGAAAAACGACCGTCCGCGTACATGCGACCCAAGGTAGTCGATTTTTCTCAAGGATTCTCGTTTTTTTAAAATTTATTTTTTATACAGGTCGCTTCTCTCATTTTTCTAGTGTGACTTGATTACGAGATTTTTTTAGCAGAATGGAGTACTGTGCAACATTGGACGATTTCGTTACAAAATTCTTGTTCCCGCTCTATACCGCTGACTCCCGTGTCGGTAGCTTAACTATTAGGAGCATCGTGACCACCGCTCAATGGGAATCCAATTCTAATTAAATTTTATGGCAGGCCCCATTCAATGGGAGATAAATTCCGCAACCGGCCGGCCTACGACAACGATCTGGGGATACCTATACCCGATATCTCTTGTCTAACTTATCATCGAGCACGGTTCCCTTTCGTTCGGCCCGGTGAACGGGCCCCGGTAATGGACAGTCGAACCTGTTATTGTCGCGACGATACGTAAAACGTACGCCGCGATTATTGCACCTTTCCCGGCAATGAGCAATAGAGGAACAAATAGAAAGTGGATGTATTGATTTTTCATTGGCCAATAAACGCGAACAGATACGCGATAAAGCAAGGACAAAGCGGATCGTAAAGTTGATCTGAATGGTATCCCGTCGAACGATGCGATAAAGTCGCTTTCCATTCGGAACAGGAATTTTAATCCTGGATAACTAGATTCTCGTAAAAATGATCGTCGAAATGTTTGCGCCTTCTGGTATTTGTTAATCCGCTTAATACACCGTGGACTAGATTTTTCCCGAGTGTCTTCATTCTAAACTATTCCATCGTAAATGTACAGCCTAACATCTCCAAAAATTCCAAATTGAAAAACAAGTGTTTCACTGAAATTTAAAAAATTAGAGAATACAAAGAGTATTTGTATAACCTTAAAAAAAAAAGAACAAATATTGTTCCCCTAAGGGTTACAATTGAATTCTCCTTCGCCTTTCTTTCCATATTTTTTTCTTATCTTACCGCTAAGCACTTAACTCTACTTATCTTAACTTACATTCCTAACTTATCCTAGGCTTACCTTAACTTAAACATTACTTACAGCTAGAGAATACAAGAGTAATAATTAAAATTTTGGTCAGACTTTACTTACACGTTCTGTACATTAGACAAAATTAGTAAGTACCAGTTTTATTTTATAATATAGCTTCTCTAATAACTGCCCGGTGTCTTTGGACGGAAATGTAGATCAATTTCATCCACGACTGCGAAGTAGTTTAACCAAACGAATGCAGTCGAGTCTCGAACAGGTTTCAACAAGTCTGCGGGCCGAAACCGACCGGGTCAACGTAGATTCGGCTGGATGCAAGGGGATCGGAACCGGTTGTGAGGCGTCAGCGTGTACTGAAACGATTCCGGCCGGATTATGATGAGTTCCGACGTCGCGGCGTAAGTCGTGACAAGATGGGACACGCTGATGCGGATGAGCACGATAATTTCAACGCCTCCGTTCCCTCGTCATCCCGATAACGTTATTTCGCTCGTTTTAGGCGAACTTTGTGCCAACGTTGTTAGCGGCCGTCCTAAGCTACCGTCAGCCTGCCAGTCGACGGTGAAAAATATTGTGCTGTTCAGCGAGCGCAACGTGACGGCCAAGTCGAGTCGGCGAATGCAATCAATTGCAGCAGTTTGGAGCAGGTACACATGCTTGACCTATGCTGGCCTATCGACAATCGTATCTCACCTCGGCCACCAAATAAACATGTAGCCGTTCGCGAGAAAGAGAAAGAATATCCACTTAATCACACGATTAGAATCGGTACATTCGATCACGGAAAAATCTAAAGACTAAATGATCATTTCACACAGGTCAAAACTCTGTCTGAATTAAAGTCGGTTCATACTATCCGACCAGATAAATATTTTTTTTTTGTTTATTATAGAAAATCTCATATATTACAACATAATTACAAAACAGAAATACACTACATATAATACAGAGTATGAAGGTTACAAAACAGAATAGGTTTCTTGTAGAAATACAGATATTATAAATATTAACGAATGATTAAAACGAACAGTATATGAACAGAGAGACCAGATAAATATTCTTCAATGCATTTGAATAGAAGTGTTCATAAAATGTCTCCCACTAATATTCGGACACTCTTAAAAACACGATAACTTTTTTATTATTGGACCATACGATTTCCCCTTTTTTCAGAAGTAGGAACAATTTAGTTTGTTACAAAACGTGAGAAGGTTTTTGAAAAAATTGTCGGGATTGCAGAGAACGTTCTAAAAGTTCTATTTTGCAAGTGCAGAAGTTATCGTTTTTTTTTTTTTTAGAGCGTCCGAATATTAATGGGAGTCGGTGTACCCACCGTAGCGGAACCGCACAGACACGTACCGACACTTCTATTCAAATGCATTGAAGAATATTCGTCTGGTTGAATACGTTCCCGGTTTGCGCGGATAGTATGAATCGTTCTGTATTCGGAGATCAGTCAGGTAAATTGGATAATCAAATAAAGGCATCCGACTAGTACCAGAATGATGGGAGAAAGTATTGGGAACAATAGCAACTAAATGGCCGACTACACGATTAATTTTTTGAATAGCGTTCACCCCAACACATGGCGCCAGATCGCAACGGATCCGTGAACTAACGAAGATCGATATCGCCGCCCACGATCGCCGAGTCCCCGGTGTCGTAATTTTTCTCCGGTTCCCATGTTGTTCAACATTTTTCGATAGCTGTGCCACGCAAGACTGACTAATGGTCATAATCGAAGAATACTAACGAGCCGCGACGTTGCATTACCGAGCGAGCCAGTGGCCCCTAATTAATCCTGTCGGAAGATTAATGTTTCCATGGAAATCGTTCGATTCGTATTATTTCAATTAACCGGGCCGCGGCAAGCACATTTGTCGCGAGTCACGACAATCGGCGTTCCGTTGGCCGAACGATAATAATCTGACTGATCTAAATGACTGGTAATGACGTACGATCGACACTTTTGATACTGGCTCGCGTGACTATGGCGCTGGGAACCGGTGTACCGTAACCGCGACTATTAACCCTAGCAATATTAAGGGGTTACGACTCACGGCTCTATATTTTCATGGTTAAGAGGGTAGACTAGTTTCCAGGACTGCAAGGGCAGGGGATGCGCCTTCTCATCTCTTGATAATGAGACCAAAGCGCTAGATAGCCAACGCAAAAGCCTTATTTTTTCGTTTACGAGACGTAAGTTGCATTACTCGGCAGCATGTTGCCCTTGCAGCATTATACTTCCAAATAACGCAAATTACATTTAATAAACGTAAAGAATAGGACTTTTGAGCGATTTTGACTACTGAAAAACCCTGCCCTTTTTGCTTTTTCGAGAAATGAGAAGGCACATCTCGTCCCCTTGCAATCCTGGAAACGAAACTATACCCTCAATTGACGGGGACTCGGATGAGGTCCGGACTTCAAGATGGACTTCTGACTTCGGGAGGAGCCGACCAGGAAGCATCGAGATCCGCGGGTTAAACTCGGAATCGATCGGCAACGATAATTCAATCGTCTAAAGTCTACGCTCCGGGCCGAAGGTCCTTCGTCTTATCCGCAGAGCGTCGGTGATAGGGGAGCGAGATCCCAGATACGAGGTGCCAGGCCAGCTTTATCTCTTATTTGTGGCCCCGTAGATTTCAGAAACACTCTTCCCTCGCCTCTCACTTCGTCGCATCTTACCTTACCTATCCTCCCTCTCGTTCTTACCGCTTCTTCTACGGATACCAGCCGCTCCCTGCGGCTCCTTCCGTGTCTCCGTGTTTCGAGACCCACTCGTTCAAACGTATACACCGGTTCGAGACTGCTACATTCCGCCGAGTGCTTCAAATCTCCCCGACGGCGACGAGAGCGGACAGGTAGCTGTTAGCTTATGTAGATTAAATTGTTTCGAAGAACCCCCGTCGCTGTTTATTCATCGCGGAACGACGATGCTCGAGATAAACGAAACGATTCGAGAACCATCGCCACGCTCCTGGAGTGGCCCGGTCCTGCTTTGCCCTTTCTTCGACCACGCAGAAGTCAGTGGTGGTAGAGGATGGGGTGGTAATGCGACTCTCAGTTTTATATTTCTCCCGAAAATCTAATTCATAACTTAAATTCACTTGAATTTTTGCTGAAAATGTAAGTAAACTAAGCAAAATAATTTCAGTGAATTGTATATGTGAAATGAAAAGAAGTAATTTCTGGAACTCTTTCAAAAGTGGGGGTATTATGGTCCCCCACTTCTGTATTTCCTCAAGTCTGATTCATAACTTAAATTCACTTGAATTTTTGCTGAAAATGTAAGTAAACTAAGCAAAATAATTTCAGTGAATTTTATATGTGAAATGGAAAGAAGTAATTTCTGGAACTCTTTCAAAAGTGGGGGTATTATGGTCCCCCACGTTTGTATTTCCTCAAGTCTGATTTATAACTTAAATTCACTTGGATTTTTGCTGAAAAATGTAGGTTAAGCATGACGTAAAAGAGAAATGATTTTAATTAAATTTTTGGACTTCTTATACAATTCTTAGTTTTCCGTAATATTTATCGAGGCTACTGTTTCGAAATGTGGAAGCTCGTAAAGCGAGTCGCATAGTAAATTTCCCATACCATACATGAATCGGCAGATGCACCGGAAGGACCATCAAAATCCTGATCCTTAGCGAATCCATGAAATTCGCCGTTGAGATTGCTCGCGTTCCGAGCGTCCCCGGCAAGCCCGATATTTGAGTTTCATCTTCGACATGACGGAAGTCAGAAGTCACGGGAATTGGGATTTTTTTCAGCCAGCTCGACGAACGGCCATCACGATCTGCCACTTCGTTAAAATATATGGCCACGTGGAAAGGGGGAATATCTAACGAAACGGGGCAGCGGATCTTCTGTCCAAAAAGGGTTTCTTGAGAACGCTGTTACTTCGGCGATTTCCCTTTTATGGCTTGTTTTCAAACTTTCTTCTCTTCGCCAAAGGAAATTTCAAACTTTCGCCGGGTTCTGGAACGTGTTCTATCTTCCGCGTCCATGCTTCACTCCTGCGTGCGCTGATTCTCGTCATTCCGACTAAGAGCATCGCACAATTGACATTCGCTCGTTCCAATCAGCTTCTTTATAATCCAGTTCCTTCTTTTTCACTTTCGCATAAAGATCCGCAGTCTATTGATCACATCTCCATTGTATTTTAACCATACGCAATTTTTTCTAGTTGACGAATTGAGCGAAATTTCACTCCTGAATTTCTTTCTCTCCGACATTTACTTTGGCTGCACTGTAACTTGGGTAACCATGAAGTTTTTGCCCTTTTTCTATGTAGTCCAGTGTATTAGGGCGAGAAAATTCAAAAAATCCAAGTTTCAATCCTAGGAGCAGTTTATCCTTTAATTTTTTTTTAAATAGAAAAGTAAAGAAACTCGTTTGCAGAAGGGGTCGATAAAAATAATATTAAAAAATGTAGTAACAGTAATATATCACATTATAATAAAATCCACAGATTAACGATGAATCTACTGTCGCAGCAGCGTGCGTGGATAATTGAGACACTACGTACTACGCGGAGGTAAAGCTAACCAATGGACCGCACAAAAAGCATTCTGGGAAATACAACTACAACGAAACCGCGGGCTGTATTACCGCGCCAATAAAACACTCGATATAAAGGGCAGCTCGTGGCGGCAGGTAGTAAGAAATCACGACTAATAATTTTGATTTAATAGCCGCGGAATGAAATAACTTTGCCCGTGATGACCCATAACAATTAAAACTTGGTGCATTATCTGGTACGACTTACCTTCTACCTTGGACCGCGGAACCACTCGGCGCCCTAGTAAACTTTGTATTATGATCCATGGTTATGGCGCCGTTTTCATAGGATTATAGGTGGTATACTACGCTTTTTCATTTCCCCCTCGACGACGAGTATCTTATTGAATCTCGATGGCGGCTCGTGCCGCCTTGAAAACAGGAAACCCGTGTACGCCGTGAACGCGAAAAATATGATCGGTCGCCGGTGGAAAAAGAGCTGCAGGAGAAATTCCATTTCGCCTAGTTTATGCCTGTTCGGCAACAATGCGCGGCAATGAATCAGATGGGCATTTCGTCGAAAAAGCCGTATTATCACCGCGGGAAAAAATGATAATTGCTCATTCAGTGTAACGCGGGGTCGTGAGATATGAACTGAACAAGCCGGCGCGGGCCATTCAGATAAACGAATCACATTAAATTACACGTTTCCCGGTGTACGCCATTGTTCGTCAAAACGCGACACAACGCGGCGATGAAGTAAGACCCCGCGCACGGACGGGACGACTAATAAATTCGTATTAAGCTTTGTGAAAGTACACCGGGGCGATATCGTATTTCGTTGGACCTACACCACGGACCGGTAGTTTTATTGCTCGCGCTTTGCAGTAGTAAATACGTTTTGCGACCGACCCCCTCCAACCCTCTGGCAAACCGCGCGCCTGCTAAACCGGATTTTATTGAAACACCGATCTCATCATCGGGGATCTCATCATCCGTACAGATCGCGTCGAGTTAGAGTATGACTGGAACACCTTGTACAGTTTTCCTTGCACAGTGATTCGAAACAGTGAAACCACGAACTAAAGTCGAATTTTATAAACTATAGATTCTTATACGTCTGAAGTAAGTTTTGGCATGCATGTGGGTGGCTCTAAGTCACTCAAAATTATTTTCAAGAGCGTTGAAAAGACGTAGTGTGCCTTACTATATTCTCTGATTGATTGGAAATCATTTAAATCTAAGGAAGACTGTAGATCGACAAGAATGTTTTGTTTCGGTGTGTTGCTTCAATTATTTAAGAAGTAAAAAGTGCTTAATAAAAAGGATCGTGTCAAAATCTACCACCCCATTAAACGTCAGTGTGACGTCTCTGGTAATAGTGTCTCAGCTGAACGTGGACAGAAAATGGAGGGTTTAGACAAAGGCTTATCTGCAACGCAGTATTTCATGCGCCCTAGAAGAGTTTCTTAACACCGTGAAACGACGTAATACTCATATACTTTAAACCGCGAATAATTTGCGAACTGGGCCAAAGCAGAAACTTGTTCTCGCATAATTATGTAGGCCACCGCGGAAAATATTCCAGTTTGTAAAAATGTGGAGCTGCTTAAGATTCAAAAGATATTCCTTATCAATTGTCAACTGTATTCGAGTGTGAATCAATTCCTTAGATGAGCAACAAAAGTTTTCTACGATATTCAATGTTGTATTTTATAGTTTCAATAAAATATTTTTATGTCTCAAATGTAGATTAATCTGTGGTTATCGGGAACATAAATCACAACAATAATTTTACCATTTTTCCACAGAGATATTATTGAAGTTTTAAAAAACAATTGGAAATGGGTTAAAAAGTACAATGAATGAACGAATACAATATTTAAAGTATCCAAACGCGAGTGTTTCAATTAGAATTTCCACTAAAATTTGATGAATTCCTCCTCTGTTGAGAGTTGATGGACATTAACGAAGCAATATGTACAAATCCGACAGATACTGACAGAAACGAGTTAATTTTTCACCAAAACGTCAGTAAATTTCTCAATCCGGCCTGCCGTGTGCAGAGAGGTAAAATCGGTCGAGGGAACGTCACTGTATTAAATCCCGTCGCGTTTTATCACGAAATTTATTTCGTAATCGCCTCCGGTGCGCGATACAACGCGCATTTCACCGCGGTTTCGCGAAATCATCGATTCGACGTCGACATTAAGTTCGTAATTATTTATGTCGCCGGTCGAGGCAACGGCCGCTCCGCTAGAATTCCGAGTGCCCCTCTGCGTTAAGAATCGATGCCATCGTTCGACGTAATTAAATAGCCTACATTCTGTTCTAACCCCTGTTTATTTATCACTAGACGAATCGCAACGAGATTTAGATAAAATGTATTATAGTAAAAATCAGAAGAAATGGCAAAATTGAATCGAAAAGTAATGGAAAAAAACAGTAACAAAAATAGGAAACAAACTAAAGTGACGTGCACGAAAAGATCTACTTATGGAATTAAGAAGATTTTAAGGAATGAAAATCGAAGCAGTGGACAAAAGAATTTAAGAATACCACGGTAACAATTAATCGCGTTATAGGAAGGTTGACTGTGCACCGTTAAAGTAGTTAATTTGGATTACTGTGTAGAAATTACGAGATTTTTGTCTTGTCCGGCACAGTAAGCTCTCGCGGAGGTTTAACTTCCGCGGATAAAGTTTTTCCCGGCTATTATCGCGACATTTCGCAAACAAGGTCGCATCCGCGGTGCTTAAACAATGCAGATCTTCACGATTAAGGGGATTGTCGGAGACCGACTGTAGAGCGTGCACGTGCGGGTCGTCGTGAAATTATGGCTTAAACTACGGGCGAATGTGATGAATAAAACAGACTTGGCTAGCTTTTAGTCGGGCACGGTGTGGTGCCTTGTCCTCTCTCGGAACGTTCGCAGACGAGCGTGCATTCGAATGAATTATATAAATGTCAAAGTAGTCGACGCAAAAATAGCTGCGAGCACCGCTGAGAGCGTACCGGGCTCGCATAAAATTAAAATTGCTTTAGAAAGTCGAACAACGTGGCAGATTTTCAGGCACTCGTGCGGAGAACGCTTTTTTTTTGACAGCTCTGTAAAAAACCGTCAAATATTTTCCCGTTAACAGAATCGAGCGAAAATGCGCCAATTAGCAAATTAAGTGCGCGCGGCACGTGTAAATTCGAAACGTAGAATTTTGAGATGAAGACCCGATTGCTATACGTAATTTAAACGTACATTCATCGATTCAGATCGCAGTATTTTCGAAATTAACAGAGAGCGTAAATACACAAGCGATACATATTTGTTACTGCAAATTTGAAATCATTTCTGCAAACAGAGACGTTTATATTATCATGATTTAATGTTTTACTTTTCCAGGTTTCAGAAAAATTGAAAAAAATTATGGAATACGTATTGAAGTCCAATGTACGTGAAACAGTTTTGCCGACCCAGAACAATTCCATTTTACATGATTTTTATCTTTTCTTGGATATGAAATTAATATAATACCTCGTACATAAATGTTTAGTAGTTGATTAGATAACAACATGTTTTTAGTCAGGTAAACAATATTTTGAATAATGGTACAGCAGTTTTTAGTGGTGACTCTGAGTCGACTGAATCATATTTTCCAATTAATAAAGCATCTTTCCAGTCCCTAACTGTATAGTTTAATGTAAAACTTTCGAACATAGAAACAGAACCTGAAGACCCAAGATTTCGCAGTAAAATTTGCACCCGGTGTACACGGAATTTCGTAGTGGTAGTTGCGCGCGTAACCTGATATCAGAATACCATGCGCGGAAGTGGAACGCAAAGGCATCCCCCGTTTAGTATGAGCGGTGCATCACAGAAACGATAGCGCTGCATAATGCTATGGATGAGAATACTTTGAGTAGAACGCAGCAACGCGCGCACCCAGTTCCGTCTGTTATTTCGCGGAATTTTATTCACGACTGTCCGTTTCGAACGTAAAGCACGCCCATCTATCACCATCTAACAGCAACGATGCCGCAATATCATCCCTTACGGCGCATGAGCTTGCTGTCTTAGACGCGAAAGGTTATTCGGAGGGGCTTTTACGAAAATAAATCTTCCATCTAAAAATTCTGTCTCGTGGTAAAAGAACAGACAAAACGCGGAAATTCGTCGTTGTTGGTCGAAACACTCGAAAATTGATTAAAATTTCGCGCTTCCGCTTTCAATCCGGCGGGCTTAAAAATTCCATAAAATCCAGATGGTTTATTTAATGAAGCACAAAATTGAAAAGTTCAGATGTGAGATCCTTTCTCAAGCTCCTTGCATTTTACAGACCCTAATCAAACTTGGTAAGCTGAATATATTAGCATAGAAATTAATTTCCCAACTCATTTTTATGGGTTTCAATGCCTTCCTTTAGATGGATTTACTTTGAACGCTTTTTCGTAACGAGGCGTTCGTGCTGACTTAATATGACAAGTGACACCGGTAATGTGTTATTCGTAATGAGACTGCGAATCTCTATGCATTTATAGTTTATAAAAATTTTCAAAAATGCTGCAGTAACAAGGTCGACAGAATTTGCTGCGATTTTTATTTATTTTGGATAATGAGAATAGGATTTCATTTGCTATCACTTTCTTTGAATTTATCTACAAAAATTGAAAATTGCATAAACATCCGCAGTCTATTCGTAACAATGTCCCTAACACATTTCAATTTCTTAGATGGAAACACCGAATATGAGGGTAGTTTAGCGAAGACGCGTGTAATCGAGGTTCTACTGTATCAGAAAAGAATCGAGAGGCGGCGAGTAGTGGAGGGACCGTTTACCATTCGGCTTTCGGTGATTTTAACGCCGAGTCGCACGTAAAGATGTCTCCATCGGCCGCACGCGTGCATTAGGGTGGCCCGGATCGTCATCGTCGATCAACCCCCTTGCTCCCCGTGGGGTAGAGGTGTGTTTCTATGGTTCGCGTTCGGAGTTGGCACAATGCGACGTTTACTTACCCATGGCCGGAAGTAGGATGTCGTTTAGCACAAGCGCTGCGTCGTAGCAATGATAGCGCCACGTAATACTACGGATGAGACTATCTGCAGAGCGTAATGCAGCAGCGACGGGGGTTACGGGGAGGGTCAGGAGCATGGGAAGTCGAATGAGTGGGGTGCGAATATAGGATGATTATGTCACGGTATGATGTATGTGGGTTGGCAAGCAGCCACGCGGTCACCCAGCCGCAGCGTACACGCCCTCCCCTTGTATCCCTGCTTCTCCTTCGTTGTCTCTCGCCTCTACCTCGAACCGTTCATCCGAGCATCTTCCAGCACGAGCACGCTCGCCTGGAACTTCCATCTGATTTCGACTCATAAGCTTTCTCCGCAACGCGCCATAACCACGAATTATTATCGACGAGTGGATGTTGCGCGGATATAACGGGGGTGGGGAGCGCGAAGATCAATACGTTTTGTTTACTGGCCTGTGATCGGAGATAGAAACCGTTGACAACAGGCTCCGCACTCCAAACTTACCCTTTGCACTCCGAATTACTTTTCAATTTTCTTGCCAACAACAACTAAGTAACTATCTGAAGCGTTTCGTTTGAAATTTACTTCGAAGGATAGCTCCTCGACTGCAGCTTCTTTCACACAATTTTGTTTAATAGTTATATTTAATATAGCTCACATACTTTGTTGTAATTAAAAAGTAAAGGAAGAACCGAACACATATAAGAACCCGTTTTATTTACATTTTTCTTTCTCCGATGTCGAGTTACGCTCGAAAAGCCTCTTCATTTGTTCTCCAAAAAGGTGAATATGATCTGCAAAGTGGTGAATTAACCTTTTTATTTGCTAAGCGACTGATTCTTTTTTTACAGAGTGCAATGTACAAAGAGCTGCGTGTGACAAATATCTCAACAAATTCGGTCCGGGTCTATTTTTGACGCTGGACGAATTCGCGACACAAAAATTCCATAAAGAAAAGTAATTTGTGACAGTAAAAAGTACACTCTGTATAAAAATCGCACAGTGTCTATCCGATATACAGTCGACCAGGTAATCTGGTAACTTTTCATCCCAACAACCTATCAAAACGATGCCTGCAGCAGGGAATAGGTCGACTGGAATATCCCAGAAACTGGGCCGTAACAATTAAATGAAGATCCATTCGGAAGATGCGAACAGATCGCAAAGGAGGACGGCCGTGTAGCATCGGGGGATCTGCAATTTAATATCCACCAAAGGAACCGCTTTCAAACTCTACAATTTGGGAGCGGACACGGTCGAAACTCGTTCCGCAACGCCTACGACGTCGTATTAGGATTATGGCACGCGATCACGTGCCGCCGGATCACCGGTAACAATTCTTCAGGGATCAGTCAGGGATACGGCATCATCCTTGTTTTAATATACCTAAACGAGATTCGGCTGGCGGCTAAGTCTTTGTGTGCAGACACCTTCCGCTCCTGTATAAATGTTGCACGTGTGGGGGTTACCGAGACGTGGATAATGTCGGTCTGCCCGCAACACGACACACTGCACGTGAAACCAATTTCTCGTAGGAAGCAAGCTTTCTGAACATTGTCGCCATCTGTTCCGGAATTAATCGTTCGTTCGCGTATTATGACAGTGTTGCATATGGAATTTATGGAAATTTAAACGCGCCAGAAATTTCATCCACACCGCGCGACACGCCGGTCGCATTAATAGGCGCATCGCACGGGCACTCGCGACGGACCAATTAATAGGAGTGCGCGAGTACCCGCAAATTCGGGATCGGGTCAGATCGGAAAAAGAGAAAATATCCGACCTGAACCCGACTTTCCAGATATCTGCTCATCCCTACAATAAAAAAAAATTACTCAATCATTGAGTGTTAATTATTTTCTTTTTTTTTATTGAGCCACTGAAAGCTATTGTAGGTTTATTTAGGCTTTAACAAAGATACACTAGTTTTACAGTTTGAGTACATTTACAATATAACTAACCACTAGAAATGCAGATCACAGTCGTTTAAAAACTGAAAGATAAATTCGTAGCCTTTGACATTTGGTTCTGCAAAGAAGAGGTCCGCTTTTAGTGGTAAGAAAAATTTAATTTTACGTAATTTATTTACAAGTTTAATTCTTTGGGAGTCATATAAGCAGTACTGCCATAACACATGAGTATTAATTATTGATTGAGCAGTAATTACAATTTCGCTGTTATCGTCGACGACAAAAAATCAGGAGTGATAAGAGTATTCAAACCGCACGTAGAAACTTTAAAATAATTGTTTTCATACACTGCGATGCACTGTTTTCTTTTCTCGATATAGACTTTTAAAGTTTGATGTCATTTACACAAAGAATGCGTATAAAATCAGATTCATGCGACATAATGTTCGGATACCCGAACGTCATAAATGGAGAATCCAAATGATCTCATTGCTCGTAGAACCAACATAAAATACGAAAATAATTATTTGAGGTACTTGAAAGAATTGTGCAATGTATTGCTGCTTCTGGGAAAAGAATCGCGGTGACGGGCGCCATTTTAAAACGGCGAAATCATTGGCTCGTTCAATATTGTCTCTGTGGGATCCGTCCAGCATCCCTATTTTCGCGAGCCACATAAGTTGCCGACCCTTCCGGCCCACTTATCCAGACATTGACCCTTCTCGATGGGAACGAACTGTAATCACCGCCCGTTCAACTTCGGAAATTCGACTCGATGAATACCACAGAACGCGGGGTCACCGCACTTTTCACCGGTCCTCCCTATGGCTGCCAGGATCAACTTGGTTTCGCCTGCGACGCGACGTGCCGGCGCCTCTCCGAAAAACGAGACGGTTAAAGGAAAGGGTTCGTTAATTCCGCGAGCGTGGATCGTCAAAGGAAATTCAGTAAATTAGCCGATATCGGTTGGAAAGTTTCACGGCTGGTCGGCTAGCATAAAACTCGGCGAGTCAGCATGCAAAACCGTCGAGTAGCGTTCGAGAATATCGTTCCGAGGTTTACGTGTCCAGATAAGAGCACTGGCGGGAAGGAAATCAGCTTCTTTTAGTTTCTGGCTTCTTTATCGTGCTGCTCATCCTACCGGCATTGAATTTAATCGAACCGGTATTCCGTTAGCCGTTGAAATATCGCGCGTTCCTCCGCGTTCGTTCGAAATCATACACTGACACTTTCAAATGCTGTTATACATACACAATTGTATTATCGCACGCGTCAATTTTTGTCACATACGATGTTCAGATTCGTCACACAACTCAAGCACTTTCTTCTTACGTTCATTGTTGGGGTTGACAAATAGGAATAAGGTTAGGATCTTCTTCGCTTAGGGGAGGAAACGGGGTAATAACTCAATCACGCAACTATACGTATTAGTGAGAGCACGCAGGTGTTGAAAATATGAAGATGGACTCACTTTTTGCGCCACTTCAAAAGTCAATGTCACGTTGGTCACCATAACCATTGCACAAGGTAGGAAGATTTTCGGGAAAATCCAAGAAGAAGAACAACTCACAACCGATTGTGGAGGACGACAAGGTTCATGATACGTCTCAGAACACAGGCATGTAAGGAACGTCTGCAAATGGAGACAATGGGAGAAACTTAGTCCCTAGAGCGAGGATGGTCGACTGGCAGGAAACGAACACTGTCCAGATGTCGTATCCTTGAGATCCAATGTCGCACCGATACTCTAGTGAACGTGTTTGGTGATGAGCGTGTTGCGACGAGTCCTTGAGGCGAGATCATTTTTCCTGGGAAACCTCCTCGAGAAGAAACAGCGATCCTTCAAGTGCGGCGATCGATGTCGAGAGTCAATCCTGAGAAGGGTCAGAAGAACGTTAATTTAGAGGTTACGTTACACCACTGCGATAGCATTTAACATTTCAAGATTAAAAAATAAAATCCGATATTCCTACCATCACTTCTACGTTCAGTTGAAATAATCTATTGTATATAAAAAAAAATCTAAAAACACAGAAGATATCCAAAGCACGAATATGTTTGTATCCTGAAAATCCTCCAGGATTTAAGTGCTCGATATAAGTTAGTGGCACAAATCCAGAATTAAATCAGCCGTTGATTTTTCAACAGAAATCACGCTGGTTATTATTATACCTATCAGCCGAATTTCTTACAAGAAGAGCTTCGAGTCTTTCTTCCTGGCACGAGATAAAGTGATAAAGAACTAAATACTTCAAGGATCGACTTTCTCTAAAAAAAAAAACAACGGAGAGGTCACGTCCGTATCGTAAAGATTGACTAAATGTAATTCGTGTAACTTCGACATCGCTTCTCTTCGTGCTCGCGAGCTGCACGCATCTTATAAACGCGTGCACGCATCGAACGCGAGGGAACGATAACGAAAGAGAGAAAAAAGAAGATAGACGGGAGGACGGAGGATCACGCGTGCCGAACGCAACAACGCGGACAGTTAGACTTCTCGCATGCTCTCGACGGCATGCGCATTTATTACTTAATGCTCGCAGCCGTACATAAACGCGCGCCTTCGTGACTGCGCGTTGTTACACGGCCCGTGCAAGCCCTCGGATTGGACTATTCAGACCCTCTGATAAGCCTGAATCGTTCCGTTGACAAGCAATTCGGATAATTTAATTGGTCGTCCCGAAAGAAGCCTAACGAAAACGATGCTCCGCACCAGATTATGCCGATTCGAATAATGTTCGACTGTGAACTCGTTGCTAAATCTCCTGCCACAATTCATTTAATTACAGCAATTATTTCTACCAATAATAAACGTTTCATGCTCTGCGTCAGGACATTCGTCAATGAGAATTGCCCACCGAAACACTCCATTGTCACGATTTTTAAAAGGCTTCCAATAATCTAGGAACAAATGTTTCGAATAAAAGTTGAACAGTATTGAAACGTGTACAAACACCTATATGTATATAAAACTTCGAAAAAAGATTTTCTTAAAATATATTTAATTTCATAATGTTATAGCTGACGTCCAAACGAATCTACAACGAATCAAAATTTTTCTACGAACTCTGGTTTCTTCAAAAAATCGAATTATAGTTAAACAATTAAACTTTTATTTTTTCAAGGTTAAAAACATGCGTACTGTAATCTCCCTATTTTTCCCATATTCTGTAAAGTTTCAGCTTTCATTTAAAAAAAAATTCATCGCTCTATGTCATTTCTATCGAAAGTTATTTCTTTTTGTATCGAGTTAGGTCAAGTTTTCCCACTGTGCGGTCCTACACAACTGACCAACTTTTACGGCCCCGTTACTACCGTCGCAATTAATAAATCCCTTCGCCTTAATAACACTAAGAAGGATCGCAGGGACGAGCATACATATATAGAGAGGCCGGAAGTCGTCGCGGGATTATGAACGACCCAATTTCCGTCCGCCACGTGATAAATACGCCCGTTCGCCGGTAATGGGATCTCGAAGCCAATTGCGCGTGTAAAATCATGCCACGGATTCCCCGCAAATTTGATCCGCGGTTCCGTCGATTCGCCGGGGTTAATGGCGTACCAGGTAATCAGAGAAGAAGAAGAAAAAAGAGGACGAAGAAGAACGAGCGGGCGACGACGGTGTCTCCGGGCAACGAGGATTCGGCGCGGTATGCGTCTCCGGTCGGAGACTCTCCCGGCCAATGACAAATTCCAGAGAAAGGACCGAGTCGAAACAGAAAGGAACAAAAAAAAAAAAGAAAAAAGAACGCAGAAAAGGGAACGTCCGGAGAGGTTAAACGCCACTGTGAATTCCCGCGAGCGATCCGAGGACCCTAGGAATGCTTGTTCGAGGGCCGTGGGATCGAGGAAAAACGGGCTCGTAGACTCGACGCGACGGGACTTCGCGGTTTCGAATCTCCGCGGGCCTTTCTGAAGCAGAGAGGATCGGAAGGAGACCAGGGATGACTCAACCGGTCGTGCAGCGTGCCGCAACCGGTCCGCATAGAAACCTGCAGCGTGCCCCCCTGCACCGAGTATCTGATTACGCTCCGAATTTGGTAAGCCCTTTGTGCGTAGGAGCCAATTAACGTCCGAAATCGGCCAACCGGCCACGGAAACGCCGCGGAATGCCATTACGCGGAACTTTTACCGGGTGACGCGCCGGCGACCGTGTCCCCACTGCGGAACGATAAAAAACCCGGAGGATATAATGCATCGTCGTCGTCGTCGTCGTCGTCGTCGTCGTTGCCGTTGTCGACGTGGTCGTGGTCCAGCACGACTTTGAACCGTCGCCGGCCGAAACCAACTGTTGCCAGGATAATCGCACCGGACCCCTCGAAACCACTCGAACGTTTGCGCGAGATAAGTGCCCAGCGAATTCTTTGCCCCGTGTCGTACACGAAATATGCATTTATGCTGACCTACGCGCCGTGCCCTGCAACGAGATCACGGCCGACTTTCCCGGCAACCACCCAGCCCCTGCGACACACTGCCAACCAACTGCACGAGCTCGAATGTCACGGGTCTGCTGCTCACTGTTCCCGTGGTTTTTACATAACCTTCCGGATTTTATTAAGACGTTGTAGGACAACTGTGTTCAGACCTGTGGATATTATGGTAGTCCTTGTTTTTCGACTTTTGCTAGTACATAAACAAGGAACGTATCCGACACCAGAAATATTTTGTACAGCATTTGAATAGATGTGTTTATACCTATCGTATCGGAACGACACCGACGAATGTTTGTTTGTAACAGTTCTCTGTATCTCGATCGACAATTGTTCAAAAGTACAGTTAATGTTATTGGCGCACTGGTTCGATCAATTGGAGACAATAAGCAAATTTGCAAAATATCACATGAAATTTAATGCAACCTTAATAGCTGAACCCAATATTAGTGCTTGTATATATATGCTAGCCTTATTAAATATATGTAACCTACGCGCCTAAGGAGTTTTGATTTTTATATTGTAAATAATATTTTTGTTATACCATACAATATACTCTGTACTAATACTCTGTTATGTAATACTCTGTACTAAGCATTATGTTGTAGTAAATCTCATATGAGATTTCCAAAATTAAAAAAAAAATTTAATTCAACGTTTCAGTTTAAATTTAGACCATTTTCAAGCATGTAAATTTTCCGTGTTGCGTTTTCTTAGAAAAATGTACTAATTTAAATTCTCAAGAGTCAAGGAACAGCATGTTGGTTCCATGCCGGTGACATGTGGACTGATAATATTTTTTATCTCCGAAACGGCTCCAGTACGTGTCGGTGCGGATAGTATACATACTGCTAGCTTTTCTTTTGGACTAATTGTTTCCTTGAAGTGTGCGTTCTTTTTCATTAAAGTATATTCAATTTTCTCCAAGCATCTAGCTGTCGCAGCTTTATGCTTCCGAATAATGTAAATTACGTCTAGTAAACGACAAATAGGACTTTCGAGGACGCTCGCGGCCTAGATCGATCTTTCATTCAGTGCCTTGACTAGTGAAAAACCGCATCGTCGCATTATCGAGAAACGAGAGGGCGCGTTCCGCAGCCTTGCAATCCTAGAAATGGGTCTAAGGGTTGAGAGGCCAGACCGCAGCACAATCGTTGGCCTCCGACAGAGCGGGTAATATTCACGAGTGTCTCGAGTCGAAATTACAAAAGCAGTTTGGTAGATCGCAGGCTGGTTGCTCGGCGTAAATTGGTGTTGGAGCGTGTAACCCCGGCCGGCGGCGTTTAGCTTTCTCTTTTTCAGAAGCTCCCGGCGCGGTGCGCGGCGCGCGGCGTCGTTCGATAACAATCCGATACCTCGCCGGTACACGTATTTAACCACGTTCGGCCATTAAACGTAACGTACACCGACGAATGTTGCTCGAATTCGCACGGATTGGCTCCCGACGTGGCGTGGCGCGGCAGTAGGCGCGCAGAGTACAAATGAACGATTGAAACGAGCGAGCCGTTGCATTGACACGGGCGCAGGTATCGGTTACATTAATTAAATAAAGTCCGGTCCTGGTATCAGCGCGCCGTCAGAGGGCCGGGAGCGTGTATGCCCGGACCCGGTGTGTATACGTTACAACATTTATTGCGCGGGATGGGATCCGCGAGGGCTCTCGCCATAAGTCTGGCCACGCTATCTGGACTCCGATCACGTAGACCCATCCACTCGAGCTCTCGAATACTTTGGTTCTGAATACTATCGGCCACGGTATACGTGTTCGCCGACTTACGCTACCAACCTCGACCGCCCCGCACTTACACGCTCGCGAATACCCGTGTCCGCTTTTCTACCTTAAACCACGGTAATCCCGCAGATGAGGATCGCTTTCGGACCTCTGCCGATTCACCCCGACACTCGTTCAGCGACGAGCTTTACGAGCCACACCAGACGATCGACCTCCTTCGATTAAACGCGTCCTCGTTCTGCGCGCGTAATTAACACGTCGATCGCGCCGAGCCACACCTGATACTGCGAGCGAACGTGTAGGGGGCTCGATGTTCTCGGGGTAAGTTGTGCCGATCGTTAGGGCAGAATAGCGTAATCGCGGTCACCGAGTCATCGTGTTGTTATTAAATTACATGTCTTCGTTGTATCTGTGATTGCGAAGAAAAACGACACACGTCACAATTTCAAACGATTCGAGTTAATATAGATATATTTGATTCTCGATCGTAAATGTTTTAATAACTAAGATTTTTAATTTCTTCTCGGCACCATGGTTCGATCATTATGTTACATTACTGCAATTTTTATACAATTGCTTATTCCTCAGCGATATACATCGGTGGTTCACCAAATGTGACCGGTGTTGATGATAAATATCCTGTTGCATATAGTTAGCGGGTTATTTCTAACTTATGTGATGTCACCCATAAAAGGAAGTTCGAAAAGAATTCGAGTTAATGCATTAATTGAGCTTTAGAGTATAGGATTTACGTATTTACCAGAAAAGAAGTCACGACAGCAAATTCGAAAATAATGCAATTTAAACAATGTCCTATGCCAAAGAATTAGTAATGAAAACTTTGTGGCGTTCTTGCTTGCAACCACAGATACATATTTGTTAGAAAGAGTGTGCCGAGTACAAGTTCTTCGGTCGAGCAGAAAATGCAGAAATGCAAGATTCAATATAAAAAACGATGCACTGCAGTATTATCAGCTATGCAACAAGCTACGTCATACTCCTCGACGACACCTCCAGCACTTGTTCGTGTGTCTAATCTTGATATTTCAAACACTTCATCTATTCTTTCGTAGATTCGGGGAAGAGATAACTGTAGATAATGTATTCAGCGCTGTCATCCTAATCCTTTCTAGAATCTTTTCTGTAGAAGGGTGGCTCTCTTGTAGTGTTCTGTGTCAGATTCGATTATGCTGTTAACCCCATGCCATGTTACATCGACTCAGACCGATGACGAGCATTTCAAACATAATCCATTAAACACGAATATTAATTCTTCTCATGAAAGTGTTTACACTAACCCTTTGCACTCTTATTTACTATCTCAAGTGTTTTATTTGAAATGTACTTCAATGAATAGTTCCTTGACTGCTCTTGTAATTTATATTTGTAAAAAGAAGAAATAATGGAAGAATCAAATAAAATTCATATAAAATCCCCTTTTATTTACAATTTTTCTTTCTCTGATGTTGAATCACATTCGACAAAGGAGAGCAAAAGAGTTAATTTGCGCAATGCGTAGATCCATGGTCATAGAAGGGCCATTAAATTTTTCGTTAGCAAGTTCGAAAGTTAGCCATTGGCCGGCATCCTCTTTGATCAAAAGACTGGGGAGATTCATGCCACGACCAGGAATACCGATATTCCATTTATTGTTCTGCTTTTTTAAACTGCTTGGTAATATCACTCTCGAATCCCTGTATTTCCCCGGGGAATACACATCGGGGATCAATTTTCCAAACACAGAGCGGTACGGTCGTGGAACAGGAGGATGGGAACGTGGGGAGGAGACCGGTAAATAAGAAAAAGAGGGGAGAAGACTCGATGCCTCGCAGGTTGATATAAAGACTCGCCGTTTCCGCAGGATACGATCCGCGGTTCTCGCGAATAACCGTTACCGGGTAGGCTCTGGCCGGTATCGGGCAACGTTCAATTTCACCGTCCCAACGGGTGAAGTAATGGCACCCCACGGGTGCGTCCGTAAGAGAAACAAAGAGAGAGCGAGAGAGAGAGAGAGAGAACTAGGAACCTCGCGAGAGATCCATCGCGTCGTTCCTGCATACCGACGTCTAATTATTCGCCGGGGAACATTGATTCCGAAGCTGACGCGTTTCGCGCGAAACAAGCGCTAAACACGGCCAGGCAATTTCGTGACGGCGGCGGTAGCAACGCGATTAAACATACGTGTCGAGTGACGCGCTCGAGGCGCAGGTAATCATACGGTCCGGGCCGATATTAAAATCTCCGGGATTTACACGACGCGATAACCAATCAACAGCCTAGGCACAGCCAAATGGAAACATTGAAAGTGCGATTGAAATGCGCACGATCCGACGCGAGATTCGCCTGTTGCATCGGAACAGCGGCGCTCATCGTTCGGCAAGCAGAAAGTTCGCATGATGCACAGTATTTACCTTGAATTGCCCATTTTCTTGCCAAAAAAGAGATGTACATAGTGATCGTATTTTCTCTTTTTTTATTGTAGAAAATCTCATAAGAGATTTATTTCAACATAATACAGAATTCAATATAAGAATAACAACGAAGAGAAATATTTGCAGAATAAGAATATACAAATGCATGCACAAACTGGCCACAATGTACACGTTCCAACCGCTCATACTTATATGACAACCATTATGGAAACACTTACATTGTACTCAGACCGCAGCTCTTAAAGAATGACATGTAAAGCGTTTACGTTAGGCTGTTCGTTTGAAATTGCGGTAACCTTGTGGAAACATATATATTCGATTACGTATTCTTGAAGGTGAAGCTACAAGATTTAAAAGAATTTTCGATTTATTCGTAATAAGTGGTCGCTGATAAAACAGAGGGTTGAAAGTTACCGGTTAGACGAGGAAAGTTGAATCTTTTGCACGACGTTTCACCGCACACATTATATCTACTCTATCCATCCGTTTGGTGGAGCAGCGTTTCCATCATCCGCGAGTTAACAGTGAATTTTTACGGGACGGCTAAACGAGATTGCCCTCGGTAAATTGTTTCCTCGCGGACGGAGTGACAGAAAACGGAACAATTTAAACATAGATGCGTAATGGTCCTGAGAAGTAGCGCGGTTAATGGAAAGAGTAACATATCTCGGGCAACGTGCAATCTCCTTCGTGTACCGTTACCTGCTCGTCTCTCTCTCTCTCTCTCTTCCACCCTTTCTTTCTTCCTCTCCGGGAAGGACAGAGCGTGTTCGAGCGCAACATTTTTATTACCGCATTCGAGAGTCGTTAAAAATTCCGTCGTGCAGTGTCACGGTGAAAAATAATTCAATACGTCGACGGGAGTATCAAGGAACGTTTAAGACCGCTTAATTCGCCGAGTCTCGGAGCTGGTACCAGCAGCTGGTGCGGCAGGTTCGGCGGGAGACGTTGACAACCCCTTACTAATGCCCGTAATACCTTATTCCACGGGGACCATTTATAAAACGCCCCGGTGGCTGGGCTGGTCGGCCGAGACGAGATCCCGGGACAATTCGTTTGAAATTTGGCCCGCGGATTACGGAAAGTGTACCTAACACCTTGATTAATATCGCGACTGGAAGTTCGAGCGGTGTCGGAGGGGATCGTGGAGTCACCTTCTATGTTCTGATTTGTGCCTTTTTCCCGCGTTCATCCCCGTTAAAACGTCACTCTTAATTCAACGGCGATAACCTCGTCGTCACCGGTTGTTATTCGCGAACCGCGACCGCCGCCGACGCCGCCGCCGGTGATTTCTTGCGACGCGCTCGAAAACCCTCGCCTCGGTTGAATAACAGAAAACCGGCGGGCAAACGTGATTATAACTGTTGTGCTTCTGTGTTTTGATTTATTTTCACCGTAATGGATAGAAAAGCCATTAACCACCGACCAATTTAATACTTTTCCTCGAGCGGGCTCGTTACATCTGCGCAACGACGCGGCCGCGGCGTTCGCTTCTTTATCAGGCAAAAAAAAGTTTCGAGCGTTATCGCGCATTAAAACTTGGTAATTAGAGGATAACCAGGCATTAGAACTAAATTTTCCCTGGAGTTACGATACACGGATAGAATATAAAATAACGTAGTTGATGATAGCCCCGGCCGATTGCTGTTCGCTACAAGCAGTAACTTTGAGGTGGCCATTTATTACGTCGGCCGACCGTTTTACGGGATTTCCAACGTTACGATAAACGTTACGATTCGATTATTTATGGCCATATCGTTGAATATCGCTATGCTAATGAGGCGACGATCGCCGGATACCTGCGGGATATATATTTAATTGCGTTTATGAAAATTTTTCAACAGCGTCCGGTTCATAATAAACAACATCGCCGATCGGCTCGATCTTTCATCGGATATATCTACTCGGTGAGGAAACCGCATCGCGTCGGTGCAGTTTGCGCAGGTGAACGAGTCTCCCCGCGACTATAGCACGCGAGTACCCGCGACAACAACGTTGAGTTACAAGCGGAGGAACCACTGAAAATTAGCCGTGGCGCGTTGCGGTTCTTTGCGACTACGGTTCGCGGTAACGTCTCCGAGATACTCGCCGGCAAGAACGTAACTTTAAGTGCCCCCGTCCCGAAGGAAGACTAAAGTCTTTCGCGAGAGAGAGAGAGAGAGAGAATCCCTGGTTTCAAAGGGACGGGCTGCTGTGAAAAAGTGCCGAGCCCTTTTCCCTTTATTACCGTTATTCCATCGTCTTCATTGTACTGAAGCTGTACAGAAGCATTACAAATTATAGAAGCTGAAGAACCGTGTTTTCGCTCTCGGGCTTGACATCTTTTTTTAATCGGTTTTTATTCTTCTCGTAAAGAAGGATAGATGTCTTCAAACACTCATTCTAAGATGTTCTGCAGAAATGATAAAGTTTGTTCCAAATTGAAAAAGTCATACGTGTACCACGGGCAAGTTATAGAATTCTATTTTTAATGGGCGCAGTCTTTGTAGATCCAAAACAAATTAAAATCATGATTATGCATTTAATGCATAAAGATCCGCAGTCTAATTCGATCAAATATAGGCGTGGATCTTCAACAGCTGTAGATTTTCTCCATCCTCGGTACGAAGAGAGAAATGGTTGAAGAAGGGTGTTAAATAAAAAATTTTCGTTGCGCAACGTGCGGGAAGAAGATTTTTGTAAACTGATTAAAACTTGACGAGTGTCGCAACGAAGTAGTCCAATTTATGTCTCGATACCTGTAACAGTTCTCTTCAAATAAAATGTTAAACTTCTCGGACTGGCACAGGGTCGAAGGTCTATCTATCGAGCAAAAATAATGGAAGAATAGCGGATGGAGAATCATTGTGATCGGATCGTGCATTGAGCCAGCATCTCGAGAAGTTTGCTGTAATTTAGTAGGGTGGAGCGACCTCGTCTGATTCATTAGATCGGTAAAAGGCGAAACTTTGGCCCCGTCGAAACGAAAAGGAACGGAGGATCGATCGTCTGTCTATCGTCCGTTGTCTTGATTTGTACTCCGATCATTCATCCGCCTTTGGATTCCTGTTCGTAAAAGGGGAGTCACGGGTTCGGGGGGGAGGGTGGGGGGACGAACGATGGTGCGTCCGCGCGATAGGAATGCACGCCACGCCGTGGCAAATGCGTGATATACGATGGAAATGATACGAGGGGGAGCAAGGCTGGATGAGGCAAGGTCGTCCCATGAGCCACCTTCCTCCACGTGTATTGAAATATTTGCAATGGAATTCCCATAAAACGTAGCCGGGATACGAATGAATGAGCGGACCGGCCGGTTTACACTCGCATCCACAGACCGTCAGCCATTGGGATTCATAATTCATTCAGGAAACTTTTTATCGGTATTTTCCACCTGTACGCACCCTAAGACACGGGGGATCGACCCGGCTATATCTCACACGGCCGATGCTCTTCCTCGCCTGCGAGGAAATCCTTCGCTTTTGTTTGGCTTTTCAAGATACAACTCGCCCGCGAAAAACGATGCAGTAGAACTTATACGTACCAATTAATATTAAATAGAATATGTACGTAATGGATATTTGGTCCCCTCAGGGTTTCAAATCCCGTTCCACACTTCAACCACAGTTTTATAAAATAGCACATTGAATATTTCCAGAGGTGCTTTATTAAAGGTCCTTTATTAAATAGAATATGTGCCCACAATTAAGAAAGTGGTTTGAGTTAACGTTTAAAAAAAATAACTCCCTCCGGTGTCCTTTTTCTATACGAAACTGTATGTTTTTATTTAAGTAAGTACTGTAAGTTTTTACTCTCGAGACTCAAATTTGACAGTGTACACGGTATTAAGAGCTCCACGGAAATACAACAATGAGCGGGAAACAGTGACACATAAACTGAGAGTACTCTCGAGAGCAGCTATCGACAGAAACTCTCAGATGGACACGTACCCTTAGATAAGCGAACAGCCTCTCCCGAGGCGAATTCATTGACGTATAACACTTTCGGCTTCCCAAGTTACTAGAGGTCATTGCCCTTCAAACTTTAGCATCGATAGATGGAGGCACGTCCACCTAGTCCATCAACGAAAAACCGTTAAATGTAAAATAAAGTGAATCGCTGAAGTAACGTTGAAGAAAAATTGTTCTGGTTAATGTTCTTCGTGCGATGTGCCAGCATTATCCCAGTTAATAGTGTGCGAATAATGGTAAAGAAACGATTACAACTGGGTGGTCTGAAATTAATCACATCATTACGAAGAAAATGATTAGAAAGTACAACTGTTATCAAAGCCGGTGCTTTACTGATCGATCATTCATAAACTGGATCTTCGGAAATGGACCTTTCTACGTATTATAACAAGAAGAAGATTAATAGTAGTGCTCTTTTTCCTTCGTTAGATTCCGGACTATATTTTTCCAAGGTCTAAGTACAGGTTGTCTGTTAATTCGCAACACTAAACCGGGGAAAGAGTAATCCATTACACGGGAACAGCTTGCAGAAACAAACTCGCCGTTTTCTTTATTACGAGACATCAACGTGAAATGTTGGTAAACTAATAATTTTCGTGTTACGGTACGAGGAAAAGCCTCGTTTTTCACACCGTTGCGCTGGAATGGATTTCAATAATCAGATACGAATTATCGTTCGGGTAATTACGGCGGGATCGCGACCGGATTACATTTCAAGGACGATCATGGCAGCTGTGACTGCAATGGCGCACAGTGAAACCAACGCACCAATCCAATTTCTCAATAATAAAATTATAAAGTGATTTCATATTTTGAAAATCGCCATTCGTACTCCACGAGTCTAATTTTCTTTTTCAATTCCACGTTGTTATTTAATATAATAATTAACTGGGTGAAGTATAAAACAGTGAAACATATAAAAAATCTAAGAATATAGTGAAATGAATTGTTATTTATTTTTCATATAGATCTGCAGCCTAATAATAACATTTCACAGTAATTACTTTCGACAAATAACGAAGTTGTAAATAATGATTTCAGTTTCGACAAATTTTGAGGTCGATTTCGTGAAATTCGTGTCGTCCCATTAATAAATTAAGGAATGCGAAAAAGTAATTACACCACATTACGACCAGAGTGGCGAATGAGTTATGTGCATTAAATTTTGTTCGTTTTGGGATATCTCCGAAAAATGAACTTTTTTCCGGTTTTTCGGATCAACTGTCCCACTGTGCGGCGTTCGAAACAGGTTCGAGAACGCGCGTACAGAACAGCGAGTGAAAGTTGCATCAAATAATTTCTTTCTGGCGTACGTTCGGTAAATCTTCATGGATCGGTTCTGGCCGGTCGGCAAATGCGACCCGTGGCCCCCTATCCATTTATTCGGGCCGTGCATCGGAGACAGACCGGCGCGGCGTTTCGGCTTTTATCGAATCCTGTGGTCACGCGCAATAATTGCAGTTTTAATCAACGTTCTGCTCGGCCCGTTTTGTTATCTGTCAGTGGAACGCCGCGACTGCGCCGCGTGCGCATCGAATCCGAGTCGATCCGGTGCGCGACCCTTGATCGTAATTATCGCGCCGGTTGTTTATACGCGAACCGGTCGACGACAGAAATTGATACGACCCGAAATTGCAAGGTTAGCGACTGTCGTGCAAAAAAAAAACAAGGCAACTGAAAGAGAGAGAGAACGTTCGGGGCCGATTCACACCAAAAAAAAGTATTCGCTTCGCCGTGAAAATGGACAATAATACGATCAGCATTCGATGAAAAATATGAAAAGTCGCGCGCGACCGACATTTTTTTTTTTTAGCAAAAATCAAAAGCTAGTGGCGCGTTG
Source organism: Lasioglossum morio (assembly GCA_916610235.2). Classification (NCBI taxonomy): domain Eukaryota; kingdom Metazoa; phylum Arthropoda; class Insecta; order Hymenoptera; family Halictidae; genus Lasioglossum; species Lasioglossum morio. The sequence continues at coordinate 12,957,499 of OU744334.1, forward strand.
TAAAGAGATACGAAGTTATCGGCGGGCAGATACGGTCGCGCGATTTTTTTCCCCTGCCTCGTTGATATTTCCTGTCGGCCCATTCTGTTTTCGTTTTATGAAACAAAATCGACAGAAGTTTTCGGCGAGCGCGTTTATTTTAGGCGTGCGCGCGCATATACACAGACCCGGTGATAGTTTGAATGGGGTAATCTTTCGAGGCTTTGCACAATCTCTCCGGTAACAACCGAGGAAACTGTTTCGTACCGCTCCGCGGTGAATATTCCCTTCTACACTGACGAGTAATTCTCTCATCACGCGAGCTTGCGATGTAATTTCCCCGAATGATTTATGACGGCTATAATGACCGAACGAAGGTCACGATCCCGAGGAGATCTTCTGGAATCGATCGAAGATCGAGCCGCGGCCCGACCGAGGCCGAGACCCGCGCGCGCGCGCGCGCGCTCTCTGAGCACCGCGAGACCAGAAAACTATACTTATTACCGCTTTTCCGTAGTTAATTCGTTTCTGATAAAATCGTGATCGGAGCAGGAGTTGTACAAATTAACTCGGGCTTCCTGCGCGAGTAATCCCACGATAAATCGATGTGTATACGCGTTGTAGTATCCGCGGGCCTGTTACTATTTAAATTATCACGTAGGAGCCGAGTATCTTATTCGCACGGCGTGTTTGTTGTGCAACAAAAGCGACAAAAACGTGATCGGTAACTCGCTCGGAGATAAATCTGGAATCGAGGCTCGATCTCCAGGTATTTTGTCCGAGCTGCCTGGTCGGTCTAGTTTTTATAGTCGAGGCATGACTCATTGTACAGCAAAGATGAACCTGTTAGCGCCACCCTCTGCGTCGAACCGGTGTATCTCGCCACCATCTTGGCCGACTGTCGATCCCGAAAAAAAGAACCATGAAGCGATGCGGTTCGTGCACGATAATTCCTTAATGCCTCCCCATATCTCTCGATATCATCGATCGAATAAAGAACGCGTGTGCACAGTGCCCCCCCCCCCCCACCCCTGTATCACTCACATTTCCATTTCAGGAAGCCGTGCTTCGAAAGCAACTGATATGTGGGTCACATTCATCAACGCTCATTCTTCGTTCAGAAATTTTGTAATCCTCGACGCAGCGGCTCCCTACCTTTTATTTTTTAACAAATACAATAATTTAGACACGTTTTAAATTATAAACACTTTATTACAAGTGAAAAATAGAAATTAATTTTTCATGCTTTTCCCCTAACTCGAACCACAACATATTTAAGAAGTATTATGCGGAATAGAAATGTTTGCATAAATTGCAAGACACAGGGATCAATTACGAATATTATTTATCGCTCATAGATGAATATGGTTTTCATATAATCGTCATCGATTTCAATATAGATTCTTCAAAAAGTTCCTTCGCCTGTGATTTACATTATCTGATAAGACTCGCAGCGACTTCGTCGGGAAATCTTGGACCACCCACTCGGCAGTCCTGACCTCGCATCCGGTGATTACCTCATTTTTCTAAACTTCGAACAATGGCCTGTATCGTTCAGGTTTGAAGAAGACGAAGATCCGAAGAATAGCGTTATCAGGTGGCTTAAATCACGGGTGGAGCGATTTTTTTGAAGGTAGACAACAGTAGAGGTTAGCGAAATGGCATAAAATAATAAAAATCGTCTGACCTTTTGCAGGTTCAGTCCCATCTTTAAAAAGACCTTATTCAAAGTAGAAGATACAGGGGCTAAAAGTTCCGACTTGGAAAACACATAATTTTTACATTTACGAACTGTAATTTGCATTATTCGGCAGCGTAATTTGCACTATTGGAACCATACAGCTGCGTATGAAGCTGCGACATCTATATGGTACCGAATAATGTAAATCGATCTTTTATCTAGCGCTTTTGACTACTGAAAAATCCCATCTTTGCATTACCGAGAAATGAAGAGGATCGTCCTGCACCCTTGCAATCCTGGAGAAAGTACCCCCTCAATACAGAAGTTTTCTAAATAAAAATAAAGAGGACATGACCATCCAAAGTTCCGATTTGGAAAACCCATAAAATTACTAGTCGATAATCTGTCTCCATCGTGATGGTCGACAATCGGGACAACGAAGCGGTGGAATCATTCCGTCCGATTTAATAGAAATCGCGCACTCGTGCTGGAATCTGCATGCTCGCTTCCGATGACGTGCGTCCGAGGTACAACGCGATAAAAATTCCGGCAATGCAATCAGTCGGCGGGCTTAGGACCGCAAAATTGCGGGCAGCAGCGAGGGTAAAATACCACGGAATGGGTTGACCCTTTGTACGTGTTGCCCGCGGACGGACGCGCACACATCGGCAGTCAGCAGTTAATGGAAGCTTAGAGGAGGTTGATAGCCTTGAGTACGTAGCTCGACTGGCCGTGCCAGGGCCGACCGATTCTTGGACCCCCTCGACTCGACTTTCCCTCTAGACTCTAGAAATCCAACCGGCTCCCTTTCGTCCTCCCAACCATTTCGCTTCATCCCTGTTTCTCCGCTTCGCCCCCTTTTGCTAACTTGCTTCATTCCCTCTACGACCGTTGCAAGGACGTTCCATTCGGCGTCGGACGTAAATGCCGAGACTACCTGCGTTTGCCAAATTGATTGGGTAACGAGTCACTCGAGAGGGATGATGGGTGTATCGAGATCCCTGGAAGATGCAATGTCATCATCCTTCTATTAGACGCTAACGATACTTCGTACGGTTCACGCCTTCCACGCTCAACGAGCCAATGAATTCCCTGGCGCTGATCTATCCGGACGTCTTAGTGCAGCGGTTTGGCTGATCGAGTGCGACTATTCCACGAATGACGTGTTTCAAATTCATCTATTTTATTTTATTCAATAGTATTTTAATACAATTTTCAATCAGTCAGTGTGTTGTATCTAATGTTACTGTTTTTCCATTCTTCAGTGATGAATAATTTTTTTTTTTTTTTAATTTGGAAATCTCATATGAGATTTATTGCAACATAATGCTTAGTACAGAGTATTATATAACAAAGTACAGAGTATATAGTATAGTATAACAAAAATATTATAAGCAATAGAAAAATCAAATGATGAATAATTTCAACAGATGTTTGATTTTATTATTCGCTCGCGCATATTATATTTTGAATTATTTCATTTGTTTAAAATAGGTTTCTCTGAATTCTATCGCTCGCAATATAGTATAAAATACAATAATTCAAGTATTAATTATAATATTTGATGTTATAATTCGTTATAATTCACGTGCAATATTAATGGAACAAATACGAAAAGAAAATCAGAAATTACATATGTTTAATTATTTTCTATGGCAGAACCACCGGACATGACACTAAATTCAAATTCGATTCTAATTTTATTCAGTGTACCTAGTTTTAACCAACTTCTAAAAACGGTTCTTGTAAAGAAAGGCTTTTAAAATAAATCTAAATCGTGATACTGCTGATACTTGGCTCTTGATACTTGACTCACTGATGAGTTTGCCGACTGCTATATTAGTGCAACACTTTACTGTTAGTTCCTGTCAGGTGACATTGTCATTGTTCGAGTTGACGGCTCGCGGGTTCTTGAAATAAGTGCTCTTAATATTTGCTCTAACCAATAGAAGGAAATCGAGAAAATAGGATAGTCGAAGCTGGTCTTTAGATGTAAACGACACTTCCTCTGGTTCGAGTTTATTTCTATCCTTTAAATCGAGGAATTGATTCTCCCCAGCGCTGATCTAGGAATAAGTCTTTGTTCCGACTAAACTGGTGCAACATCTCGCTGCCAGTTCTGATTAGGAGGAACATTTTCGGTCGCTTATTCCCGACACGAAAAGCCACGGTCTCGCGATGAAGTCGAACGATCTCTCTCCCCGACACCTCTTGATATACTCCATTTTCCATCCACAGATCTTTTTCCAACTCCGTAATTGCTCGAGCAAATTGCAATTTCCGGTTGCGGTGGATGTCACCGACGAAATCATTAAAGTTGACTCGCGAGGGGTTCAAGGTTCTCTGTCTTTCAGCGCGATGGAATTAATGCGAGTACGCTTGAAAGAACGCTTACGCAAACGGCCCGGGAAAACTTGTCTCCGTTGACTAAGCCGAGTAATGGTACTCTAACACAATTTCAGTCGATGAGAGAAGACGCTTGCGCGATCGCAGAGGGAACGAGAGAGGGCACGAGAGAAATATAGGGGTCTTTGATCCGCACACCCTCGCTGTGAGTTCCTGGTACACGATCGGACCGTTACTCTAGTCACCGGCAACTACTGGAGTAAATATTACCGTGGTCACGTGTTTGGTCAGATCCGGACGCCTTTTACCGTCCTTCACAGTGTCAAATCCGCCATTTTGACGAGTAGCTGGTTGTATCCGTAACGAATTGAACAGCGAAACAGAAAAACAACCCCGGGGCCACATACTTTTATTCTCAGTTTCTTCTGAAAATTTTGAACAATGAAACATACGATTTTGTTACACTCGTCAATAGAAGTCGTTCGAATCACTATAATTTAAATGCTTCCCTGGCGAGAGTGAGCTTCATTTCGGATGGTTCTTGTGAAAGTTGAGCAGAGGCACAAGACCTCAATCATATTATCTGGTAATGTCCAGAATATGATTCAGAACGAGAACACTTGTTTGAACTGCTCCTCAATCGCAAACATTTTCCTAAAAAATGTAAAATTAGGATTTAACGTCCACCATTTATAATAATTTCATTTAATAATTGTAAGCTGTAAGTTATGTTACATGTATATGATATTGTATACTTATGTTACATCTATATGTATAATATGATGTATGTTATATAAACCAAACAAGGTTTACGGCATTAATAAATAAATGATAAATAAACAATGAAACATACAAATACATCATTTCGTCTTTGATTTACGTCCACCAGTTTGATACAACTCATGTGGTGTTCAGCAACTACTGGAGTAAATCGTGGTCACGTGCATTCTCAGAACCGTAATCAAACCATTTCTCCTTTGATTTGTGTCCACGAATTAAATAAAACTGGCGAGGCGTTCAACGTGGAAGAAAATGGAAAGGACCGTAAAGGTAGTAACAAAGAAGAGTCTCACAGGAAACGCTTGGTAATCTTGGCACCAGGGAAACGTTGTTCCGGCTCGAGAGCCATTGGTGCAGAAATCGCAAACGTTCGTTGAAGCACACTCGGAGAGATCTCGATTCCGCTCGAGCGGCTCTCGAGCTGTCCGAAAATCAGCCTCGGCATTGCCGGGAGAACGAAATCAAGTAATTACCTAGTTGCTCGCGGTTCATTATACGCGCCGTGCAAATTGGCACCGGTGGATATAAATCTTGAGGACAGCGTGGCGGCGTCGTAAGGACTAACTTGATGCACGATTCATCCTTCCGACCGTAAATTGGCCACGCTTTGTTTTACATGTCAATTTTCTGAATGCTCTCGCGGTAACTAACGATACCTGTTGTTCAAACTTTCCGCGCCGGGAACAATGTATTGATCGATGAATCGCGTGACAATAGTTAATACGATAAGTTCCGTGTAAGGCGGCTTTAACGAGGCAGTAAATAAGAGAAAACCGAGGAAACGCGCAGGTCAACAATCAAATGAGAGAATCGGGGTTGTAAATAATGGTTACCCTGGTGGAGAGCACAGGGGCCTCGGCTAATTCCCGAGATCGCTTCGCTTACAAATTGGCCGGTGAAGAATAAAACAAAAAAAAAACACACGCGACGAGTTTTAAAACCGATCCTAGAGGCCCGCCGGTTCTGAATTCTGCCTCCGGGCAAAAGACACTCGAGAAACTTTCCTCCGGACATGCGAGAACGGCACGTTGCAAAAAATCCATTGGCCAGCAATTTTAGAAACCGAGCATTCGCTTAATGCGTCTTTAACGGAGGCGAGCCTTATCTCGCCAGCTACCGATTACATTTGCATATATATTATTATGTTATCGATATACATAAAAATCTGTGCCTCGATACTATTTATAATCGTACCATAAATAATTCCGCTTCGGATTCGGTTTCGTTTAGACAGGCGAGCCACGTACCGGGTGTTCAGCAAATAGTTTTAATATGACCATTTCGATATTCTGGGTCAGAGCAGACCCCGGGCAGTGCGTGTGGTCAGGGGAAAAATGTCAACAGATTATTTTCATTGCAATGTGGAGAATGTTATTTTTACAAGATACGAAAGTCTCGATGCATGAATGAAAGTATTGTGGCAGATATCAATGTCAGTGACGATTTCTTGAAACGGTAAGATACTGTAATCACGAGCACACTGAGGAACAGCTGAATATTACAGAGAATTACTGTATCTCGAGGTATAATATCAGATAAGCAACTTTATGGTCTGCAATATTTTCAGAAGTTGTATGTTATTATGAGAATATCCAGGTCACCTGCCATGAATCGAACTCTTTTTCCCATCTCGAATGTATAGCGAAACGGTACGCAGAGTACTCGTAATTGAAGAAATATAAATTAAAACAAGATAAAATATTAAGTCACCCGATGCTGATGAATGAACCGTGACTACGGCTAAAGCAGAATAAATTGTTAACCCAGTTTGAGAACCTGATGATAAAGTTTGCTAACGATGCTAAAAATAAGCAACGGACCTAGATATGTATTATTTTTCAGGAGGAACACGCATCAATCATGAAAGGAATATGTCCATTTATCAAGCTCTCAATTATAAGGTATTAGACACCGTGATAGAATTGCAAATGCCGTTATTAATGATTCATGAATCCGTGGAACTTACAATTAATTCTATTCCAACAATTAAGCTTCAATGCGAGCCGGTTATTTCTGTTCGAATGACAAAGTCAAATTCGATACATCTGCATATTTTAATGTACCAGTCCGATTCAAATGGAAAAAAATAATTTCAACACTAGTGATGGGCACCATCGATTAAATTCAACTATCGACTAATTACTATTGTTTTTAGTCGACTGAAATTTCGTTTTACTTTGTTTCGATTATTTTACGTCGCTATTTCAACTGCTATAGTTATTAAACGACGGGACCTACAGTTTAAGGTGGGTTCCGAACCACCTTGGGCACCACAGTTTTTTAAAAAAGCACATTGAATTAATTCAAGAGATAAATTTCGTTTTACTGGTTACGTCTAGATTGCGAACTATAGTCTATGCCTACGTCTCATCTCTCACAAATTATTATTTATCCTTTTCTAATAATACAATATAAAGACAAAGTGTTAATGAACTATTTAAAAATATATCTGTTATTGATAGGTATGATTATAAAATACTACTTTTTCTTTAGGTTGTGATTTGATGACCAAGTGAATGTATTTGATAGTAAATTTTATAAAATCTATTCGAAACTCCCTCAACTAATAGCTCTACGACTGATTCAGTTAACTGAATTTAGTCGATAGTTTAAAAAATCAGTCGACTGAAAATAGTAGTTGGCCCATCACTATTCAACACACCTGCGTTTTAGGCGATACATTATTAACTACAGTGTACGTACAAAGTGTGTTCGTGCTTGAGCCTAGCCATCATTTGACGTCCATTAATTCCTAAAAACTGAAAAACTCGCTCTCTTTAACTTTCAGACCTACCGCCGCAAGAGTGAAAGGAGTTATTGAAACAGTCGAAGGGGTCGAATCGTCGGGATTTTTCCCAGCGTTATCTCGATTCCGAGATAGGCGCCCACCGTTGGGTCCCCGGAACTGTGAATCACCGTGGAATATAGGTCGCCTCAAATTCGCCGTGTGTGTACAGTTTGGGGGTAGAGGGGGTTGGGTGGGGGGCAGGTCCATTCATCACGGGCCGAATATCACGGGACGATCGGCGTCGGTGAGGTCCGTGGCCTGTGGAAGAGGATCGCAAGCTGGAACAAGACCGCCGGAGAGACTGAGACAGAGTAGGAACTTGAAAGAGCGAGCGACAGAGAGGAAATAGTGAGAGAAGGAGAGGACTGCATCGTTCCCGAAGTTGCGTGCACGGTGTGCACCGGTGCATAACGTCGGCGAGCTTCTCCCAAGTGGGTAGGGAACGAAAGAGCACGGCACACACGAGCTGGATATTCGTATACCGGACTAGAGGGACTCGGCTGGAAAAGGGACCGGGTTGGTTGGCCTGTGTAAGAGATCGTTCGTGGAGAAGGGATCGTCGTCGACCGGTGGAACGGTGCAGAAGAGAGGAAGGGATTGCGCGTGAAGGGGAGTCGTTCCGCGGGGATCGGAGGGGTAGTGGAAGCGGCGAAAGGGAGGGAGGGAGGGGGGTGGGGATACACGCGGTAGACAGAGAAACAGACGGGGTTGGTGGAGTGGGGTGAGCACGCGGTGTAAGACAGCACGGGACAGATCGAGCAACGTACGGAGAGGGAGAGAGAGATCTGCTAGGCTCGCCCTGCTCACGAGCCGCGCGCCGCGCTAGTTTCGGCTTGCCGCTCCGACGTGACGGACGTTCTTATTCAGTGGTTACCGGCTCCCACGTGGAGGCGAAACCCTGTGCTCGGACGTGTGTGCAGTTCCCGTTTCTCTTTGTTTTGATACCGCGTGTGATTCGACGTATAACAGTGATCAACGGTGTGACAGTGAAAACGGAAGACGTCGCTCGCGAGCTCGCGCGAATCCACTGCCGGTTTTTTTTCGTTTCGTTTCGTTTCGCGTATCGTATGGTTTCGTTCAGTTTCGTTTCGTTATGTTCCCCGTTCGGGGCGAACGCACTCGAGTGAGTACAGTGGCGCGAGTAACGTGAGAGGCACACCGATGGTTTTGTGACATTCGGACACAAAGGAATTTTTTTTTTGGATTACCCGAGCCCGACCACCGTGGATCGTACGCTGCCGAGCCGGTCTGTGAATCCCGACGTTTCAATAAGGTGCGTGTTCGATCTTTGTACGAGACACACACGACGTATTTACGTGCTCATCTAGCAGAACGTTCGCGCGAGACTCTGTCTCCGTGAAATCGACGGGAATCTTCGGTGGGAAAGTTTCTCAATGTCGTCGCCGTTTTGTTAGCCGTTCGATAGCGTTTCGCTGGGCACCGATGATGTTTCCGAAGCTCTCTTTTCCAGTCCTTCGTCGATCGGACGTTCGATCGCGTGCACGGGACAAAATGGCGTCGACGATCGCGATCCTCGGTTAGACCACGGGAAAACACGAATTTCGATGCTATTCACAGGGATGATCGAAGCAATCGTGCAGATACATCGTAGTATCTGCACCCGTGCTTCCTGCGGTACTATCATAATTCTATGCGGTTGCACGAGTGCTTCGATCACCGGTTTTCGGTTGATTGTTCAAAAATCCTCCACTCGGAAGAGTCCCATTCGAATCGGGCATCCTCGAGACAGATACACTGGGTTCTGTGGTTACTCGTGTTTGATGTATGAATTTATGAGATCGCTAATGAATTCCTTTTAATATCAGCAATTGAAATACGTTCACACCAACTGCTCGGAAATTTCCTCACGATGAATTGTACGAAAGGACCGTCGCTTCAATATCGATTAATGCCATCTCTGGCCAAAAGTGTTCGATGAAAATTATTGGCGTGGTCGTCGGACCGTTAATTTACCCTTCGTGATAAATACGAAAAGTGTCGAGGCATTGGGACGATGAATTTTAAACACTTCTTAGCTAATTACGATATCAATAATGCAAAGATGAGGTTCTTCAGTAGTCGAAAGCGCTAATCAAAAGTTTAATTTTATATTTACGAACTGTAATTTGCATTATTCGGCAGCGTAATTTGCACTATTGGAACCATACAGCTGCGTATGAAGCTGCGACAGCTATATGGTGTCGAATAATGTATATCGATGTTTTATCTAACGCTTTTGACTACTGAAAAATCCCATCTTTGCATTATCGAGAAATGAAGAATGCAGGAATCATAAAAATACATACAAATCAATCCCTCAATGCAGAAATTTTCTAAATAAAAATAAATAGAACATGTCCATTCAAAGTTTTAACCAATTTTAAACTAACTTTTTCTCGATAATTGTACATTATAAAGTATCGTTGAGAGTGCCTTAAAGATTTTCTCATTATGCAACAAACGGGACACGGAAACCAGAGACAGAGCACTTAATTGGTTCGATACGGGAGTAATAAATGGAACTGTCGTGTTTGCTCGATGAAACGCTCTCTGCCAGCGATACGGCTCGGATATCACCGAGCAAGCTCCATCAAAATTTCAACAAAAGCCCAAGCAGATCCGTCCATAGTAAACGTGCGGTAAGGATGAATGTTAATGCGGAGCAAAGTTGTCTTTATCGTGGACGAACGTTGTCAGGTTATTTACCAACGATAAACGTGCAACCGAGTCGTGGACAGAGAGGGTTCTGGGAACTGTGGATTTCGTACACACCAACGGACCCGTTTGTTAAGACCAGCGAACCCAAAGACGGCGCAATGTTTTCGCTGAGGGTATCAGCAGCGTGTTCGCCCCGCGTGCAGTTTCAACAAACTCGACGTTCGGTTTCTCTCGATTCGTTGCTTTGTGCTGTCTACGGGCAACACGTACCGAAGAAACAGACGCGGTCGAAACGTTTAGCGACGCGGAACGCGTCCCGCTAAATATGAAACGCGGAATTTCGATATCACCGCGGCGGAAAGAATTTTAAGCAGCGCCAGAGATTTAAAATTTAAAATCCCCTCGACCCGGCTCGCCCAAAGACTCGCAACTCGCTGCGCCACCTTCGTGACTGATGACTAGACAGCGAGTCTTTATGCAAAATAAACATTTTCTTCCTAAATTGCAACGAACTGGAACCGAAATTTATGTTCTTCCTTAACCTGTTTAGTGGATTGAAAATAATACAACAGTGTCTTTATATTCTTCTAATGTTTTCACTGTTGTGTATCACACCTGCTCGTTCTTATGATAACTGCGTAAAGTCCGCTGTCTAATTATGACGTAGTATGTGATACATTATTATCTGCCATTTTATATATTATGTGACGGATTATCTACCAGTTCAGGGTCTGGTGAATATTATCCGAAGCATGCAGCCGAAGTACCACAGCAGAATTACCGAAAAGACGTCGACCTAGAAAAGTTGTATTTAATCGTGCGAAGGAATTCTTTCGAAAAAGCTGTTTGTTTTTTTGAATATACGTTCGTGGCCAGTCTATAAATCCACGGGAGAACTATTTAAATAATTCATTCCGGCATGACTGTCCAAAAATTCCGGTATCTGCCTTCGTAGCATTGACCATCAATTACAGAGAAATTGATAAACTGCCCCGCGCAGTCTACAATTAATCTCGACGAAATTTGTTAACGGGGAAACGTGACCGTGCATTCGACCGGGCTCTAATCTCGTTGTAAAAAAATTGTTCGTACGTCGGTAGTCACGTAAAACTGTTCGACAGACGTCACGACGTAAACTAACGTTGCTAACGGAGTTACACCTTTTGAACGGGCACGATCTCGCCGGCACAAGTGTAATGAAATACGGCTTTCCTTCCGGCGCGACGGGTCTCTCGGTCTATCCGCTTTAAAACCGTGGCTACGTTCCACCGACAGAAAAGAAAAGTTTGCCCATCGCTTGACGAATTCCAATGTTTCTTCCTGTGGCGGTCGAGAAACGACGACGTTGCGCGACGGGAACGAGGGAAAAAAATTTCGAGAACTGGTTTCGGAACTAAGAAACTCGTCCCTGATAGAACAGACACCAGTCCGAAGGATTTCAACGTCCGTGGAAAGGAACACGGTCGTCGTGTTAATTTCATGCGAATAAATATCGCATTCATCATTTTCTACTCCCGCTTCAGCTGGATCCGGCGGAAAAACATTTCGAATGACCTTCGAACGCCATTGTTCAATTCATTGGACATTTGTTGCTGTCGAACCGCTGATAAATGATTTGCAGGGTTGTTCACAAAAATAAAAACGTGGTAATTAGGAAATATCTCGCATGATATCCGTTTTTACGAGGATGCTGCTAAAAAGATTTTTCTAGTTTTTTTACATACATGAAATCCGCAGTTTAGTCGTCAATTGACAACGGATTTTATGCATTTATCGCAAGAATGAGTGTGGGAAATGAAAACAGTGAAAACATTAGAGGAATTGGAAAACCTATTAAGAAAGAAAATACATTTCTATTTCACTGCAGTTGCAAATCTGGTAGAATATTTTAATTTTGCATAAAAATCGGCTACCTAATTACGATGCATTGAACGTGGCGTTTTATCAAATTTTACAGCGCGGTTACCGTGCCATAATAGCGAGGGTAATCGGCCCGTCGAAATTTAGTGTGTACGTATGCACTTTTGCGGTGCTCGAAAGTCGAGGGCAGCCGTGAATCGGCTGCGCGTTGCGTGCAGCTAAGAGACCGGGCCGAATTCATCCACCGATAAGATTAATGCACTAAAAGCGTGCGATCAGTCTCTCTCTCCCAGTATATTTCTCACAGCTTCGCCGAACTATTACCTACCGGCCGGCCGCGATACGCCGTTAAAGGCTACGTACGTGGGTTTCCATGGGTGCTTTGACCCCTTGTCTTAGTCCGCATGTTAACGAGGCTTCGTTAATTACACCTCGTGAGATTACGACAGGGACAGGTGGCCGACGATTATCCATTATCCGTCCTAGAAACGCTGGTCGAACGGATACAACCGACCATCGGAGATAACTGTTGATTAATACACTCCATTCGTGACGACGGAATCGTTGTTCGATCGTGCCCCAAGAAACCATGGGTCCCCATAGTCCTCTCTCTCTCTCTCTCTCTCTCTCTCTCTCTCTGCGGACGTTCGAAGAACGAGACAATCGGAGAAAAGAATCCCTCGGGATCCTCTAACCCCTTTTCCAAAGGACAATGGCGGAGATTCATCAATTTTTGATCAGGCTGATAACTTAGACTTTTAATGCGACATTTATGTCACGGGAAAATATGTATACATAACGAAATTGCTATAATGTACTTAATGTATTTAATCAAGTAACTGTTTCAGCTTTTTGCACAGTAAATTGTATCCGAAGAGTATTTTATTGTATTCGTATGGCATTCATGTATTCTGACTCTTGATTAGGGGATCGATGTCAATGTGCTAATGCCGATAATCAACGGACCAAAATGCTGATACTAGTTGAAATTCAAAATCACTGGTTCAACCTATAATTTAATTAATACGCTGAACATGTTGGCACGCAAATATAAATCATGATTATATGCATTCAAACATGGCTTGTCATTGAGCATGTCAATTTTACCGGGTCGTGAACAACCGTAGAAAACGACGATAAACAAGTTCCTACTGACTGCCGTTAGCTTCGCGCTTATTTTCAACAACTTTCCCATCGCTTCTACAAAGCTTTCTTTCCCAAACGGACAGCAAAATTGATCAATTTCCGACTAGCTCGGGAGCACAAAGATTGTGCTAGCAAAATCCACGAAACCTGTTTCAGCAAATTGTGGATCCGGGAGTTGGGGGCGAGGCGACGAGAGAAAACGTGTATCGAATTTCACGATCCACGGCTGAGGGAAAAGCATTAGACTCGTAAAATCGATAGTGTCTATGGACCAGAGTGTCGTAAACTCGAGCACGACAATAAATACGTTGGTAAAAGGTTGCCGGGTGTATAAAGGCGACAACGATGGGTCAGCTAATACTTCGGCAGCAGCTGCTGCGTCTTTGACTCCCCTCTCGAGCGGAGCCTCGATCCTCCTGACAAAGGCTAATTTTATGGAGGAAAGAAACTGGAGTGGTAACGCACTCCATGCTCGCTCGGCGAGTCTCTATTCTTTCCGTCTTAATCTGACGTCGTCGATCTTTATCTGGCTTGTATACACCCGCTTCGGAAACATAATGAACGTATTCGATCATCATCGTTACGGTATTATTTCGTCTATCCTTTTTGTGCCCCAAAATGATACACTTTTCCTGTATCTTTGTCGTACTCTTTAAAAAAATTATTTCTACTATCAAAGAAGATCATCACACCACCGCTAGTACCACGTGGTACATTTTTTACCTCATCTGATTGCAATGTAACTTGAACCGAACGCGGTATTTAATTAACAACGATTAATTAGTAACGGATTCGCTGTTTGCATCTGATATGTTTACAATTTTTATTCGATAAAAGAAGAGTTTGTGGGAAATACAATAATATATCAGTGGCTTTAAATTTTAAAACATTTTCGACTATTTCATACGTCATCTATTCAGCGGCCAGATACGGCTGGGAAAATGGTGTAACGTTGAATAAAAATTCAGAGAACCGCGATAGGCATAAAGTGTGCCGTGCAGTCGCAAGTTTGACCTGTTCTTTACAACCCATCTTTATCGCTATTTCCACTTCTTGCGTCCTTGACCGCCTCGTTACAATCTCGGTACCGGTTCCGCGCGAGTTTATAGCGAGGCGTTAAATTTTTAAGGGACAGGCTTACGTACCGTCGTGCTTCTCCAAGAAGGTAATTCCTCGGAGTGTTCGTTTGAATTTAATTCGTATCAGCGTGCGGTAGCTCGCTGGGCCTCGATAGTCACTCGCGTTTGTTCAACGGAATCCGTACGACGCGACGCAGTTTTTCTGAATCTCTCTCGCACACCGTGAAATGTCACTGGCGTTTTAAGTGCTTGTAAGACCCCCGGTGCAATCTGAAGTAAACTCGCTTCCACTCGTATCGTAACCAGAGCATGAAAAAGGCGAGGACCGAGCAACACGTGCAGCGGGGGAGAAAAAAAGGAAGAAAGAATTCGAAAAGGAGAGAAATGTGTCTGACCGTAGGTACGTGTTTCCTGTGTGCCGTGACCTACAGTTCCTCGAATTGTTCGAGGTTCATTCAACGTCTTTTAACCAAGCTTTCGATCGGGAAACCCGCGGGACGATCGACGTGTTCCGAAGTTGCGCGAAACTTTGTTCTCGTGGTCGAACGTGGTTGCACACACGATCAACTGCGATCATAGACTGTATCGAGAGGTCTGACGACATTTTTAATTGGCCCACGAGAGAACCCACTGCGACACGTATCTTGAATTAAACCATAGCACTCGATTGGTAGCTCTGAGCCGCTAAAAATTGTACCATTATTCAAAATATTGTTTTCATTATTAAATATATCGGCATCTAATCAATTACTAAACATTTAGGTATTGTGTGAGATTTAAATTTGTTAAAATTAAAAGAGTTGTATGAAATTTACAAAATCGCTGTAGTAATCGTTATAATTAAAATAACTCCGAGTGCAAAGGGTTAACAAGTACGGTAAAACCTTGCAAATACGTGCACAAATCGAGATCATACTATTTCAATTGAAATTACTGCAACTAGAAAATTGATTAAGAAATGCGAGGGTCGTAAATTTTTAAGAACCAGTGCACGATCGCTGATAATAAATGTGTTAGCATTTTCCTGGCCACTACTTTGTGCGAGACTTAATGTGCGGCAAAGGAGTTGGCTTGTACCGTAGTTTTTGAAGATAAGAGTTTATTTAGGTTGCATTATAGATCACGGTGACACAGTCGCGTGACCAAGTGTGTGGTTTCGGTGCCAGAATTTCTTACCGGAACGCCGAGAGTTTGTAAATTGAAATGTCTCGAGTGCTACACACGTGAACATTGCTGCAGACGACGGATTTTACGCTCCTCTAATCCTCTCGTACACTTGAACGACGGGAAGATCTATAACGTTCCCACGATCCATTGTAACAGGATGAGGTATCAAGAGTTCTTTCAAATATTTACCCGATGAATTCTGATCAGCATCTTTTCCCTCGGAAGCTCTATTCAATTTCCGTAAAGTCAACGCTGCGTTTTTTCGAAATCGAGTCATCGAAATAACGCAATTAATCGAATTTTCCTTGATGGATTCACTCGACAGCATGGAAATATTATTACACGGTATATTACAATGTTCGGATGCATTTATACGCATGGTTTCACTAATTTCCTCGAATTCTGTTGTTCAAGCCATTAGGCGGTACTAAAACACACGAACGACTATACAGTACACTTTGTTTATCGAACAAAAGCGAAATGTTTCGATATTGGTCGCAATACATATTACTAAGTAATTTATCGAAAATCTCGTGAAATATTAATATTCCGATAAACATACTCTAATAGTTTTACGCGTTGCATTACGGGCAGAATCAATTTATGAAAACCAACACATATCGGTACCGTATGCAAGAAACGTGCACTTGCGTAATGCACCTGCAACGTTGCACGTGACCAACGAAATATTCATGCTGCTTTTTTGTGCTCCAGCTCCTCTCTACACGTATTTTCAGTTTTACTCGTTTTTGCCAAACCGCCGGTCTCCCTCTTTTTTTCAACAAGAATGATTTCAGCTCGTACTGGGTTCCTTCATTTTTTCCAACTAAACTAAAAATTTTCTGCGAGAATCAAGGGCTAGAAAAAAACAATTTAGTAGATAACATAAGAACGTATTTTATTTACTAGGTTGTAGGGAAAGTTCTGTCGTATTTAAAATATTTCAGAACTTTCCCTCCAACCTAACAGTGTTTTTTTTTTTGTTATTAAGCATTGAAACCCCACATGGGATTATTAGCAGCATGCACTTGGTTGTGCATGCTAACATCAACCTAACCTAACAGTGTTAATCCATCAAAAAAAAAAAATGGACAATAAATACATTTTTCGTTCTGCTGCTTCAACGTTGGTCACAGTAAATAATTACTGTGTGTCCTCAGAAATATGTCAAAGCACACTATCATGCTCGAAGTATTCAATTACGTCGCTAATGGAGTCGAAAGCGTTCTCGCAATTTTTCATCGCGAACAAAACAAATTTCCGAGCGATTATCCGGTTCGGAGGGGGGTCGAACCACTGAGTAGTCCGTGTGATTTATTATGAAAAAAAAGACAGAGGGGCACGCGAGCTTCCGAAAACTGTTGAAAGTCCGGGTTTACGCTGGAAGGAATAATAAATACATACTTAGCGTGACCCGGGGTGCGTTGTAATCGAGAAAACTGCTGGAAATGAAATATCGCCGGGCGTATTGCGGGGGCTTTAATGGCGCAGAGCGAAAACGTGGAAACTCATGATGTGCAATATGACGATTATATGCATGGTTTCGCGGCGAGAAAGTCCCGGCTTCGCTGTTCTCGTTAGTATTCATAAAGCATCCCCCTCGGTTTCCACCCTTGCACTCTCCGGCACGTTGTCCGAGGTCTTCCTTACGAGCGACGAACACGACGACACTCATTGGATTTTTCTAAAGTCGTAATATGTGCTCGGGTGATCCGGTAACGTATGAATTCCGCGAACGAGGTGCTTAAGACATCAGGGCTCGTTTGCTCGAACGATAATCTGGATTATGATTTCCAGTATTCGTCTCGTTCTGGCGATCCGACTCGGGCGTCGTTTTCCAAAAAAAAAAAAGGAAGAAAACGCGTGTAACACGAAAGGCAACCTCCTTATCCAAAAGCATTCCCCATAAAGAATCGTCTCCTCCCGAATGGATTTCCCAGACCCGTCGCGTTTCTAACAGGTACACAGTCTCGAACAGGAATCCAAGAAATCTCCGGGGAAATGCAACTGGTGAAGGACTCGACCTCCGTCTCCGGTGCTTCGCACTCTTTCCCTCCGCTCCCTTGTCGCTGAGATAACAGAGATTTCTCGAAATAATGTATATCCGAAAATCAAAGGCAAAAACCGCGTCCCGGAACGGCTCGGATGCGGAATCGTGTCCCCTCCCCGCGATCTTTTCACGAGAAACCCGCGCAAATTGAAGCCGCCAGGTAGAATACGCTGACTGAAACCTGCATTCCGGAGACTCTCTCTTTCTTTCTCTCTCTCTCTTTCGATCGCATTATATGGAGCAACGTCGCGAGCTCTTAAAGGATATTGTAACGGCGGAGATAGATTCTTCTGTAAGATGCGCCGCATTACATATGTATTCCTTTTCCTCCGGTACGTATCCTGCACGGAATATTTGCACTTGGCTGGCCAACTGTGTCGTGCTGTTTGTTGCGTTGACGTTTAACTTATGTCGAGGTCCTAATGGTGTACATATTGCAGTGATGCACCATCCACAGCTTCCACTTTTAGAGTGTATTGTCTGTGTTGTAGTTGGTTAATAATTTAATAAGTTATTATATAGAAAGAAATTGATTTTAGCAAACGATTAGGAATAATCTCGAACTAAACAGTAATCTTTTTGAGCTACGTGCACAATCCTCAATTAGTCATAGAATATTCTGACTCCTAGAATCTCTTCTTACATTCAGAACAAACATATCGACGTTCACGCTATCATCCACGCCATAATTTGTCCCTAAAACTAAGTCCACACTTGTTAGCCCTTAACCGGTACAGGATAGACGAGGGTCAAAAGTAACAATTTTACATTTAGACCATTAATTTGCAACAAGAAGCACGCGGATCATACAAAGCTTATGAGGATAATTATTCAAAATAATTGTTACATTTCCTCCATCCATTGTTCTTACAAATTCATAAAGTTTGCAGTACAGTAATTATTGAACATGCCAGAATCCATCTCTCGAGAAAAATGAAGCACCCACGTAGAATATGCATAAATATTCGAATATTTAATAAAAACCAGTAATATTTAATTCCGCAATGAATCCGAGATTTCTTTATCTCGGTAAAAACGATCGCTGGTGAGTTTAACTCCGCAGTTATATTCGCTACAGCCGATAATTCATTAGTTCTTCGTTAAACATTTTTTCAGTACCGTTGGTTATATCTCCAGATACGAAGATAAAAGATAAAATTAGATAAAAACGAGGTTGAATATAATCCGTGTTCAAACACGGACGATTCGTGTTGGACGTAAAATATTTATTATATTAACGGTTCGATATTAATTAGAGCGTGCATTAAATATTGGTCGGTGCGGAAATACCATTTGCATTCGCAGCAGACCTGAATACATCTAGTCTACTGCAATTCGACAATATCAGTATATGTTTGTTGAACCGAGACAAACAGGTATTGTAAAACATGAATAATTGTGGACGGATTGGTGTCCGGGATAAATATTTATTATTAGCTTTTACTGTACGCTAGGACTACTTGAATTCAATTTTTACACATTGAATATTCGTCGTTGACGCAGGAAAATTGTGTGTTTGTAGAATTGATTTGATCCATAGCATCAATTCTGCGGATTTTTATTCGAAATAAAAATTGTCTGTATTAATCACACGACACAGACATTTTTTTCTTAACAATATGTACATCTACCCATTTACACGTGTAACCATTACAGCTCGCTATTACATAATGAAGATATCCCTGTCCGAGTTTCAAACTGGCAAAACCCGACGTCAACCGCAACGTCATAAGTTTTCGAGAGATCTCTGTAGTCGATTGTCTGCAAATAAGGGATGATGCAAGCGTGTCAAAACTCTTTATCGAGCATCTAATTTTTCCCATCAGAGCGACGATCTCCCATTTTCCCGGTCGCGCTTGTGAACGGGCGTTTATCGTGGACCGGGTCGCGACGACAACCCGAGAACCGGTTGTTCGTTATCTCTGTCGACTAATTTCGCGACACGGCCGAAGAAAGTATCACGGTGCTGGGGTTGCGCGTGTGTTTTGTAAAAGTAGGTTCAGATAAATGTTGAAGTACTTAAAGTAATCTGTGCTTCGCGAAGCTTTGGGATTATTAAGCAAAATCCCCGGGATGTGCGACGAAACGAGCGCAAATGGGAATGTGCTAGAGCTCTCTGGCCGGATTAATAACGTGGAAATTACGTGGACCTGTCTCCGTCTCTCTCTCGGGCCATTATCCAGTTTCCCTGGCCCCTCGCCCTTCGTACGTCCCTTTCTACTTATCGTTCTCCGCCTTCCTTGGCCCTGGTTTCCATTTTTTCCCCCTCCACTTTCTTGCCAACGTGGTTCGCGTTTTTCTTGCCGGTCGCAACAAAATCGGATCGCTGAAAATTGGCTCGTGCAGCGAACGTCGAGAGAAAGACCGAGGGCGAAAGCGAAAGAGAGAGAGTGAGTAGGAGAAAGAGAGACGGAAAGCGAGTACTTCACGGATGGACCAATTGAGCTGCAGGATGGAGGCGACGGTAATCACGTCGTAAAAAAGAAAATAATAGCTCGACCAGTTTCGCGTCGACTGGCCTATTACGTTCGGGCATGGCTCGCGAGATCGCTTTTGCTCGGTAATGAACAGAAAACGCTTTTTTTTCTGGTAGCACCACGGTGTGTGCTTGTGCTGGCCGACCACCGCCGCAAGGAGTATTTAAAACGCGCTAGTCGCCGTCCCGTAAATGCCGGGGCCGACTTCGTGTCCATTCAACGCTCTCTTCATTGTGATTCAAGCGGCCGGCGAAGTCGAGTAGGAATCCAAGTTCCTTCAGCCACGCTCGTCGTTAATTTTCGCAGACGACTTCGCGGGGATTCGTCCGCGTCGTCGTCGCCGGATCAATGACACGAAACTGCAATTTGCTCCCCTTGATTCAATTCTGGAACGCTTCTCCGACCTCTCCAAAAAATTACACCGCTCTCCCTTTTTTTGTATGCAGTTTAAACTAACCTCGTCGGCGAGCTTCTTCGTAGCCATCTAATTTTGCGATTCATTCGGGACAGATCAGGAGAATTGACTCGAATTCAGGGGAAGAAGTTATCCCCTCCCTCTGACAGTTACATAATTTATTCTTTATGTATTTGTAAATATATTATATATTTAATATAATGTATGGATCGATTTGCTCCATTTTGTTTTTTAATCACCCAATATATAAATCAAAGATGTTTTAAAAAGATAATAACGAATCGTTTCCTGGCGACAAAAATATTGATTTATTAAACACGCGTAACTTCACTCTTCTGATTGACATCGTTCTGTAAAGATGTACTTTTGTATTGTATTTGTTCCATTACATTTGTATTCTTAATAAATGACGTTTGAATAAATGATCTTTGGGTTACACGTTTGAAAGTATATTTAAATCCTCGCACATAATGTAAATATTTAATTGTTATACAAAATTCTTTTCATTGACAGAATGCTGTCCATCACGAATTCTTGTCAAGAGTGAGTTTTTGGGAAACCAGATTCCTACGGGAATCTTGAAATTTTCGGGTACCCGACCGGATATTTCGGGTTTCTCGCACGCCCCTGGCATTCAGACAATCGCCTGGAAGGCACATACATCATAGTATCCGTAGATTACAGATCACGTGGTTGGCGTAAGGTGGACAACTACTTCACAATAATTGATGAACATCAGTCCGAGATCCTTGAATGTCTGCTTTCCAAGAACTTGCACTAATTGTATGGATGCAGAATACTCGGACTACTTCTTTTAACTTTCACTTCGTTCTTGACCTTGTATTACCCTGAGGAGTTGCAAGATGTCGAAACTGACAACTCCGAAAACCACTCTGAATGGAATGTTCAATTCACAGATTTTATTTTGGATAAAAGATTTCTTGACCGAATATTGCTAGTTGGAAACAGGTTAACTCGTAATTTGAATGCAATCGACTGCAACGAGGAATCGATACGTCTAGACAGAGTACTTAAAAAAAATACAGTAAAAACGGCACACGAAGTTTGCCGTTGATACAGTTATAAGAACACATTCCGAAGATTACATCATGAAATCTCGGCTTTCCATTTCGTTAAATAAATGACTCGAGTTTTAGTGGGATTTTTATAGGTCAGGTGAACGCGCGATACACAGTCCCGAAAGTAATGGTTCAATTTTCACGGACGTAACAACAGCGTTCGTCAAAGGAGGAGAGCGGAGAATAATTCGGTAGATCGTATAGCACGGGATTCATTAATGCTTACGACACGGTAAACCAGTTTTGGAGCAGCCAGTACCGATGAGTCAAGCTGGGAGATACGTTAAGGAACTCGTAACAGCGGATTAATAAAACAAGAAATGCTTCTCTAACTGGCAGTAACTGCACAATAGGAGTGGTAAGCAAGTGGTTTACGATTCATTCTTGGTTTGATCTGGCACGGACGAATTTGACGATTGTGGGGAATCGCGTTGCTCGCTGGTAGGATTTTCTTCACGAATGGAATACGTAGGAGAAAATAAAATTTTCTCTTACTCGCACGTTTCTCGTGTACGATTTTATTCACCACTTGGCGTATTTTAACGGGTCAAATATGAATGTTACACCTTTCTTTTCAAACGAAACAAAATTTTATTCGTTAAGCATTAAAATAAATGCAGTCATACAAAAGATATAAATTTTCTTGTCTTTCCTACATTTTCCGGGATAAAGGCGTTTTAATCACTGTAACAACAAAGAAAATGATACGGCAAGGGGTTAAAAAATTAACTAATAATTTTACGTTACTGGACGCAAATAGATATTCCTCCTGTGAATGGGTCTAATTTGTTCGAAAGATTTTGTTACCTATTGCTGTACGATTTTTTCGAAGAATCGGCCACTGTGCGCTGTCTGCTCGTATCCCGTCAAGGCTCGGCCAAGACGTACGAGAGAGTCGTTGACCGACATGCTAAGAAGCCCACGCGTATTCTGCACGCATTGCTAACCCTGTGTAACCCACGTAACCCCGTTTCGAAGAACGAACGAGGAAACGAACGAGACCGTACGAATGACAGAAGGGAGAACACCGGCGGCGGACCGCAGCGGCGGCGTCTAGTTTCTGCTCGCCGTGACAGGAAATCGTTGGTTTAAATTAGAAACAATAACCGAGCCGTGCACAGGCTCTCGTCACCGGCCTCTTTTGTTGTACAGCCTGCTCCCGAATTATTCCGCTAACCTTCGCGAGCGTAATTTACTCCCACCGAAAACTACGGGCATTTACTTTCAACTTCCTCTCCGTCGACATTCCGAGAAGTTTCTTTCGCATAGTTGTGTTCATCTTTTCAAGTTCGTAGGTTGGAATGACTGTATCGCGCGTTTGCTGAATTTACTGTTCATTCGAAAATATACTTGTTTGGTTATTTTACGTCGCTTTTTCAACTGCTATGGTTATTAAACGACGGGACCTACAGTTTTAACCCTTTGCACTCGGTTGTCCCCTCTGAGGCACCACTAAAAATTGCTGTATCATTATTCAAAATATTGTTTACATTATTAAATATATCGGCATCTAATTAATTACTAAACATTTAGGTATTGTATCAGGTATTACACCAATTTCATATTCGTAAAATTTCAAAAATCATGGGGAATGGAAATATTCTAGATCGGAAGAAATGTTTAATTTTCAGTTTAAATGGCACATGGAATATTTTACTAGTTTCATGTAAAATTCATTTAATACTCATTTTAGACTATTCAGTATCAGAAAAGACTCGTTAAAAATGTTCCTTTTCTCGTTAGCCACAAAAATGACACAGCTATTCGCTAATTTGATTCGAATGGAAAGTCGGAATTTCAAATGAGAAAAAATTCACGTGAAATCGAAACATGGTTCGTGAGAGTAATTTTTTGGGGTCGACTGCACACGACGATTGTTTCGTTGCCGAGCGTTCGGTACCATTTTGGCAAGCTAATTTAGAGCCACCCTGTGCAGGGTATCATACCGCACACAGACAGACATGTACACACGCGTGCGCGCGCCAATGGAAAGCGCAGCGGGATTACAGCGCACAGCTGCAGCCGAAGTAATAAGCCTCTCCTCTAATTCGGTACACGCCAGGGATGTCGCTAATCCTTGCTACCTTCGGTCGTTTTTATGGCTGTGGATCTTCTTACGTAAGCGAACCGCAACTCGCGGAGAAACGCCAGCGTTCCTCGTCGGTTCTGCTTGTTTTGTGGCCGCCGATCTTTTTGCCGGTGCTTTCGGAACCCAACCGGCGCCCATCGTTTCCCACCAGACCCCTCCTCTCTTTGTCCGTAATCATTTACGATTCGTTTTACGGGCCTCGGTGCAGAATAAATCACGAAACGATGATGTACTCTCCGGTATATTGAACTCTCGTCGTGCATCGACGTAGCTCTCGAGAGGTTGTTAACACGTTTGAGAAAACATATCAACGCCGTAGAAAGTCTTTCCTGTATCGACGATCCTTGTTTTTTATTCTTTTTATCAGCGATCGAACCCCGTATGACCGTTTGATCGACGATTTCGTGGATCACTGTCAACCGTCCACCGCGTAAACAGAGATCTTTATTGCACGATTCTCGGATGCTTTCGTGTTTCGTTTGAATAAACGATATTTTAATTGGACATTCACAGTCGATATTTGATTCCGATGGTGGGAAAGTACGTGGTCCACGATAGTCCCTTGGTTCACGCGTCATTTTCCTGTACGAAGCAACGTCGGCCGCAGTTTAATACCTTGTCCGCAGTGATTTACAGGTCGATTTATGCTTTGTACGAACGTTGTTTCATGTTAGAGCGAGTAAAGTCTTCGAACGTTCTCGTAATTCTTCTCGTGTCTGCGACAAAGTTGCCTCAGTGAATCAATTTAATGTTCGAAATCGTGATTATTGAAGAATGTTTATTTTGCATAATGTTAGAATCCAAAGATAATATTATATAGAAGCATGCAGTGATGCGACTTCGGTCCAAGTAATGTATGGCACCCCCATTTAAGAAAAGGGACCAAAGACTTTTCCAGAGGCGAACAAATCAATCGTTGTCGTTTCGTTTACACTACAGCATTAGTTCTACCTTATTACAATATAGCCTTTTTTCTCTTATACACATTGTAATCCACTTTTCTATTTTTGTTTGCGTTAAGTAAATAAAGTTACCTTACTTAACCAAATTAGAGTTATTACAACACATAAAGATTCACAGTCTCTTCGGTGCCAATACGAGAATTCGTAATTCGAAGCACGCTTGTAACCCACACCGTAGACAAACACCGAATCGATGCAACAGGATCGAACAAGATCATCGAGACATCGACGCAGCCCTGGTTAATTGACCAACTCGCGGTCCCAATCGACGAAACAAAACGACCACGACGCGCAGGAAATCGTCGGCGAAGTCGAGGCAACAGTTATCTATCGTGGAGCGTTTCCCGATAGATAATCGATTCGAGAAACGGTCTCGTTGCTCGACGTGAATCGCGAGTGCAGTTTCGCGATCGAACTCGCTCGCGCGAATATTCAGCGGGGATCGCGCGCGCGCGCACGCTCTTCGGTGAAATCCGCATTATCGGTTTCTTTGAAGGCACTCGTCGCGTCCGGTTTTGTTTGTCGAGGCGAGCTCGCGAATTTTATCGCCGGCCATAAAGCGTCGGTATAAAACCGAAGGATACGGGTGTAACGACACGAGGAAACGAGAGGCCGTGCGCTACCTTCGCAGAACATGCGCGCGTGCACACACGAGAGAGTGCAAGGGCCCTGTCGTCGACTATACAAACCGATACCTTCGTGTGTCTCTATGTATGTGTGTCTGTGTGTGCGTGTGTGTGTGTAAGAAACACGCGCACACAACCGGTTGAACAGCCAGCCGACCGCCCGTCAGACTTACCGGCATTGTTGCCTAGTAGTCGAGTTACGTGTTTCGCGAAGAAGTTTCGCGTTATTTCTGGAATACACGCGATTCGTGTCCCGCGAACAGAGAGCCACGCGCGATACCTGTTCGCGTGCACGCTCTTCTCCCTCTCTCGGTGAAACTTTACGCAGGCACCGAGAGAGTCTTGCTTGCACGCCGCTGAATCTTTCCGTGGAACTTTGCCGTGGCTCGCCCTAGCAATTACGTCATTCGGCAATTAGCGGGGAACGAGGGAAAAGGAAACGCGAGCGTGTTCGAACGATTGAAAAATCGAGAATAAAGTTTTGCCTGTCGATTTCTACGCGCTGGAAAGCTCGCTCGTTTGCGATCCTTGGCGTAACGATGATTTTGCAGTCGCTCGTCTCATCTTGTTCTCGAATTCCCTTGTTTTCCGAGTTATCGCTCGAGTTTCTAGGTGGAACGTTATTGAAATATTTGCTTGAGAAAACTTTAGTTTAAGGAAATAGCTAGTTTGCCTGTAAACAATATTTTGAATAATGGTACAATTTTTAGTGGAGCCTCAGAGACGACACTCGAGGCCCAACGGCTAATATGATATCCCAACCCGAGGGATCAAATCGGAATACATTATCGCGGCGACGACAGAAACAAGCAATTTTTATTCACAGTTACAGTCGCATCAATCTCCGAGTCGAGTTATTAGCGACCTCACGGTAGCGCTGTTTTCACTTCCGCATTTTCTTTTTATCGGTCGTATTTCCTCGCATGCACAGTTCTATCTGGCAACTCGATCTCGCAGCCGGTCGCCGGCAACGCAACGATGTTGTTTAGCAAACAGAATGTAAGTTACAACTGGAGGAATTAAAGAAACTGTCTGCGGTCTGAGCCGGCTGGCTTAAAATAATTTCGAATCCCTTGCGTATCTTTCGCGGTGAATTACGAGAGTCATTAGCGTGGAATAGACAGAATAGGTTTTAAGCGTGGCCAAGAATAGTAGAAGAGATTGGGGTCGAAAAGTAACATGTAGACACACTGAGCAATATTTTTGTTGTAAATATAACACGGACTGCCCTGCTTTCTTTTATTGAGAATTGAGAGCAACCCTGTCGAGTGTACCACAGGATCGCGTTTTATTACTCTCGTTCTTAGAAGCCGCGTTATCACCAGTGTCAATAACTCGCTTGCCTGGAATACAAGTCGGCACTCTTTGATAGCCCATTCGTCCAAGGCTTTTATAATCTTGGAATCGATTTTTTTTTTTCAATTTTCTTTTGATTTATCAAGGATAACGAGCCTCTCCGGATCGCCGCGCTCCGCGAGAGCTTTGTCTTCGCCGCTTCTAGACTTTGTTTTCCCTTCGCGTTCCCGTTCGACGATGGTTTGCACTCGGTTTTTCCTCTCGCGACGTTGCCCGTTTGATCTTCGGGCTTTTCTTATCGACCATCGGGAGACGTCTCCAGTCTCCGAGGTCCATCAATATCGTTCTAAGATTCTGCCCACCCCGTGCACTCCTTGTCCCATTACCGCTTCTGGTCCTGAAACAATTTCTTTGATAATCTTTACACAGATCCTCTCTATCTTTCGCTCGAGAGATGCTCCGGTGGCATCGGTAATTGGTTCAAGAGGAAAGGACTATTCACGATCGCTCGCCACCACCAATTATTCATGTTCGTGCTACCGACCGATCGTCATGATTAATGGTCGACTTGCATTCCTCGCTGGGCTTCGAATTCGTGCTTGTCCTTGCCGCCTACCCGAAATCATTCTCGACGATTATGATAGGAGATCGAGTCTTTCGAAGTCGCCGCACGAAAATATTGACAGAAGAAACTCGCTCTTAGTTTCCGAGATATTCGTAAAAAGAACTTGAATCTTGAAGCAATTATTTATTGCACACATTCTGCTCATAATCTTACATTAAAATCGTAAACAAATTATTGTATACATTCTGCTCATTAATTTCCTCGACCCCCAATCGCCACGTAGATGAACCGAACAGCAAACACTTCTGCGAAGAGGGTACGTTTACGTAACAATGGGCGGTTCTATGTGTGAGTGGAGTTTGCGAGGGAAAAAGAATCGATCGACGGGTGAGATAGGAATCCAAAACCAGTAGAGACAAGCAGGTACCAGACCTCCGAACAAGGAAGCGGCTCCTTTCACCGAGGTACCGTTCTAACCTGAATGAGGATCACTTCCTGACCTGAGTTAAGACGCAGGTATACCCAGAAAATTTTCGGGCTCCCTGCTGTCCCGCCCGGCAAATCCGTTTCTTCTTGGTTCACCGTATTATCGTTGTATTTTATTCCTTTATTACCTTCTTCCGAAATTAAAGTACTCGATACACCCTAAACACGAACACCCATTACTGTTAACACAACCACAAGATGGGTAATCCCTTTAAAGACGACCTGATCTTCCTTTTCGAAAGAACCGGTTTCGAAGATCCAGTCGGACACGCGTCTGCGGACGACTCGAAGATATCTTCCCGTGAAGTGACACAATATCCCATTACATAACATACAATTTGTTGATAGACCGTGGATCTTTATGTATTCAGAAATTCATTGACCATTTTCTATCATGCTGTCTTGTAAAATTCGCTCAAGGATATTTTTGATTTTCATTTCATTTTGATCTGAGGGAATTTATTAGTGGGAAAAAGAAATTAGTCTAATCTAGCTTGGCTGAAAAACTGAAGACGATTGAAACTGTGTCATAAATTATGGAACTGACCGTACATTGGACGCGCAGCCAGCGAATGTTCGGTTTCCGATGATCTGGAAACGGGCTGCTCGACGTGGATCGTGGAGATCCTCGTAACCGACGAAGGCAGCCAGTGCGGATGCCAAGGTTTTGCCAATATACAGATTGGTCGATCGAATGGCATCGTAGTCTAGCAGTAGCCCCCGGAGTCGTGACAACGGGCAACGTGGAATTCCAGCGTGCTGACCGTTCGCTTGTTCCGACTGCAATCTACCGTCATTACCGACATCACAGAGAGCTCGTTAGTCTCATTTATATTCACGTTGCTCGAGTACAACTTATGTTGCGAAGGAGACGAGGAAGTTGGCCTGGACCGTCCTGCGCTATCGTTGTTGCGCCGGTCTAGAGGGAAACCCGGGTAGCTCCTCTCTCTTGTCGCTCTCCAGAGCTGACAAAGTGCTCCTAGTTCCGGCGTTCCGTATGTTCTTCACGTTCCGTATAAACTTTCTACCCGGGTGGTAATGCTCCTTTTAACGAAACAACCTCGTTCCCGTCCCCCCGTTGTCGTTCGCATCTCTCCTCCAGCCCCGTCGAGATTGTTTCTCGGAAACGTCTTAATTGTAGCCGGCCTCTCTTGCGCTCCACTCCCTCGAATATCACTCTTCCAGCTCTCACCCTTTGAAATTCGATTTCAAACGCGTCACACGCTTCCCTGGCTCCCGTCGATATTCCTGTTGCACGATTTCCGAGGCGCAATTGCTTCTCACACCGTGGCGTCTCCAACCTTTGCACTTAAACTTCCTCTTATAATTTCTCCTCCGTTCGCATTTTCACCACCGGGACGAGTTTAATAAGCCAGTATTAACCCTAAGCGAAGGGGTGGTTTCCCGGGCCACAACGGAATATTAAAACGTGTCGTATATCTTACTTGGGGAATGCTTTAGAACGATAATTTCTGAAGGGTCTTGAATGGTTGTTTAATTAGTAAATTAAATATAGAAGGCAGAGGTGTCCTGAAGAGTGAAGTTTCAAAGTCGAGGCCGAATTATTAGTTGGGAGTGCGTTCGCCCCGATCGAAATTAGTTTCCATCAATATTTTCGCGAATATGACGCGGTTCAGCGGGCGCAAGGGTTCGCGCACGCACGACTTTGATTATTCGACATTCCCGTGGTGTACGTGTGGCAATCGCCATCGTCCTCTTCGTTCCTCGCCGCGCGAATTTCCCCGGGGCCTGATGCAACTGTAATTGGCAGTACGTGCCTGGATACCGATTTCGGTGAACACTTCGAACCGACTCGTAAACACCACGAAATTACCCGCCCTATGAAGCTTCGCGACAATTTCACGAATTATTCAGGTTGTCGTTGTTTCCTGTTTGCTCCTGTTTAAATTCACCGTGCCGCTACAGTTCTCTGTAATTGTATTTCCTTCGGGCAGAAGTAAATTGGGTTTAACCGGCTCGAACCACACTACTTACAGGCTCTCACCTTCGCCGCTGAATTCCTCGTCCTCGGGAGAAAACTGTTTGCTATCGATCACACGGATTCCATGCGATTTATCGACTTACGCTCGTAACATTTTTGTAAATTCGGACCGAGGCAACGGAATAGATCTACAGTCTCTGTTTGAGATTGGCGCACACACGTGCCACGTACACTCCCCAGAAATTTGCGCGGGTTCGACAAACAGATCGCATGATTGGCCGAAGCTTTCCGATCCTTCTGCAAGATTCGCGAACGGTCTACCGGTAAAAGGAGAAGTAACAATTTCCAGAAGGAACGAGATAACAAAAGAAGGAGACAACACGCGGTTGCGCGTATTCAAAATAATGATTATCTCTCGAATTCTTTTTATTGTGAATCTTCTTTGATTTCTACAGTGTAGTCCTTTTGTTAAACTTGGTATTTAGGATTTAGCTAAAAACTAAGTTTCCTCTGGACCGCTATCCCTTATACCTGGCTTCTCCTACCCCTCGGCCATCAATAAAAAGGACCGTCTTGTAGGTATACGCTGAACACATTTTTCTACCCTAAAGTTAGTCGAACCAAAGCACTTGAGCGAGAAGCTTCATCGGTATTCTTGTTTTTTTTTTCTTAATAAACTCTCTATACAGAGTTTTCATATTTTCTGTACTACGAATCCTTGGTATTACTTTATTTCATAACCTTGTAGAATCATTAACACCTTTCTTTTTTATAGAACAGAGCTAATTGATTGTAGATCCTCGCAATCCTCATATTCAGTCTCCATAACGAAGCAATCAAGGACTCCAAAATCTCTCGCGGCGTTCTCATTTTCATCCCCTCTAGACGCGTGAAATTTTCATGAATCGATGGGGCTGGTAGGGACGAGTAGGAATAAAAAAGGGGGTCAAACTGGAAAGGGTGGTAGGAAAAGGGGCAGGTTTCCCCGGGTACAAGCAGCTTCTTTGGATTCCGTTCGGCGCGTCGAAGGGTGGGCTGCATGCTCATGAACGTCGGCAATGCTTCCCACCCCCTTCGTCGAAGGGGTGGGAAACGCTGTTGCAGTGAATCATCATCACGGGGGTCGGACTCCCTTAACAAGATACGTCGTTCCGAGGAGGGTGCACGGTGATAAACACACGGGCCTCCGCAAGGTCCGGCGCATTCGGGAGACAATAAAGGAACGTACGCGCAGCACCCTCATTTTGGGGGTCGTAAGTCTGCGCTTCTGTAACGCTCGACTGTTACGAGGGTGGTCCCCGTGCCTCGAGTGCCTGCTACAATGACGTACTGCGTCGTAACGCCGAAATCTTGCCGCGTTCCCGGACAAACGAGGCCCTCGTCCCACTAAATTGTATCCTTGGATTTTCAAGCGTCGCTGGATTTTCGTCGCTATTAAATCGCGCCGGCCACTCTGCCGTGAAATCGCGAGCTCGCCTTGTGTGAGCTGTGCGAAGGAAGTTCGCCGCCTTTTTTAACTGTTGTTTAGCTTTTATTCGTAAAGAAACTCGTGCAACTTGAGACATTGACAATTATTTGATCGACAATGCTTTCAGAGAATTTTTGTTGATGAGTAAACAGGGTAAAGTTACCAGTTACCGGATATTTACTGACGACTGGGAGTTTTATTTTATTAATTTGAAGGCATTCTGTAATTTATTTTGCATTAGGTGTGATAAACGATCGATTATCAAGCTTTTTTCTGGACGACTTTGTTAAAAACCAGAAGAAATATTAACGAAATATGGTCCTATTTATCGGAACAAGAAATTTATGATAACAAAGTATTTAATTAATTTCTTTTTATGTCGTAGCACAATAAAATCATTATTGTATTAGCCTCTGGTGTTTAACAGTTTCTTTGCACTATCTATATCTTCGACAAAAATGATTGCAATTCTTTTGATTTATATACGAAAGGGACATCAATTTTATTTTTCAAAATAAAGTAGTACTGGCTAGGTCATGTTACTTTTATTAATTTCTGAAAAGTTTGTATTGTATTCTCTATTTTTAACGCTCATAAATTTTGTATATGCTCTATATGATATCGGCGCGACAGGTTCGATCACAAATACAAAAATTGGCAATTTTGCAGAATTATAATTTCGACGTTTCGGTTCTGTTTTGAACCATATTCAAGAAAAGTCCGCGTCTGTGAAAATTAAAGTAATAAAATTTGTTATTCATTAAACTGACTATTTAATAGTTATGAAGATTCGGTGTTTATACATACATGCTAATTGTGAAAAAAAAACAGTTTGCATTGTGTTCGATAACCGGATGGGTCATGGTAACTGGTACCTTTACTTTACTATTGGCGAAATGATTGTCGACGAGGTGTCAGGGTAACCGGGCTAGCCGCAAGCGACGAACGCACAAGTTCGTCGGACGTTGTATAGGAAATCCCGACGCGGCGAATGGTGCATCTGTCGCGTTACGAAAAGCGGCGAAAACCGGGGAAAAGAATGCGTGCCGTACGCATTATAATAAAGTCGACGCGTAGGGGGTTACACGGCTGGCACGAACAAAACGCCTTTTGTCGCGACGACGGAGCGGACAAAGCCGACGGACACGGTGTAGCGTAACGCGATGTAATGCGTAGGGTGGAAAGCTGGCTGAAACGAGGGAAGTAGAGTGCAGCTACGAGCGGTTCAGCAACCGCAAAGTATATAAAGCGGAAACCATACACCATTCAACGAGAGTCACATTGCTGCACCGTGTATGCACCGCGCGGTGCAGCGCGGCGCCTCGTCCTCTTCTGCGCGGCTTATTACGTCGACGACAAACGAGCACGCGATTGTTGCCGGTCTAACAGTCACTTTTTAACGCACCGCCTGCACTATCCGACAGGGAAACGCGATGTTAGGGTGCCGGGAAGCTTTCGATAACAAAAAAACATTTTCTTTGTACCCTCACCTTGGGGTTGTGTTAAGTCAGTTTGTAAGTGTAAGATAATATAATAAGTTTAATAATAAGAAGGGAAATTTTTGTAGTGTTTTAAAGAAAACGTTTGAATCAATTAATAATATTCAATGATAAAACTACCATTATTTCTAACAACTTGTTCAAATTACCTGCTCATTTAAAATACGACAGAACTTTCTAATATTTAAGTCATTCTACTTATTCCTAAAAATGTCTGTAAAATTAGAGCTTTTGGGAGCAGTTGTAGCGGTCGTTATATTCAAGAGAATCCATTCGGGGATGAATAGGTGGCAAATGTGTCACAGATGTTCGTAATTGTGTCTTCGGTTGGAAAAATAACATAGTCAGTTATTACTACCATCTGACGTGAACAATTTGTTCTGAACGGCTATAGTCACAGCAGTGTATGATTTAAAAAATGGACATTGCATTCGAAATTGTTTTTAAAAATATTTGCAATGAATGCCTGTCTATGTAAATCTTGGCATAGAGATGGATTATTTTGTAGAGCACTGTTCTAGCTCCGTTGAGAGCGAGAGCGACTATACCACGCCTACTACATATGGCTCTGACGTCATTGGACCCGAAGCGTTGATCTCTGAAGTAATCTAGAACGCGTAGAGCCTGCTATAAGACACGTGAACACCGTTTAACAAGAGTATAAATGTAGAAAAATGGGAAGATGATACAAGCTAAATTATTCTTGTTAATTTCCTAATCTCTAAATTACGATGAAGCTTATTACCTAAAGATGAGTAGAATATCAGCTTACTACACCATATAGCTGAGTCTTTAAAACATTATCACCTACTTAAGGGTTAGGGTCGGCTGATAAGATAAGTGTTGCTCAAAAAAGCCAATTTGGAGCGCCTGATGTGAGACATATGAACACCGTGGGTCCACAGAAATCACGGGATATATTAAAGGATCTGAAAAATTGAGAAATGTTTTTATAAGATAAAATTTCAGAAAGCAACGTCTTAAATTATATATTGCTAAACTTCTCGTTGCATCTAGAAATATCAGATTACGTCAATATCTAGAGAATTACGACCCGTTTAAGGGTTCGAATTTTCCGGTTAATGTGGTTAGCATGAATATTATTTTATCCTCGTCCAACAAGCGATTTTACGGAGCGATACTCGGAATTTCTTGGAGGCATCATCGTAGCGAGCAATTTCCCGATATTGTTTAATCGGGCATTATCGTTGCGAGGCGTACACGGCCGAGAAATTGTTATTTTGGAATGCATAGGGTATTCGCGGAATAAAGAACGGTGTAATCCTTTCCCCATAGCCGAACAGAGGAGCCGGTCGGGGGTGGTTATCCGAGAAGGAGGACGGGAATATTTGAGACAGAATCTCGAAGGGAATTGGCTTCACGCCAGAGAGGATCCCGGAAACGTAGTTAAATTAATTGATATCGACGTGCCAGAATTTCACGAGGATAGCGCCCGTTGCTTCCGGTTTAGTTGCACCTCTTCCAGCCACCGCTCTTTGCATAAAGATACTCGATAGCCTGTTTGGTAACGAACAACTGCGCCATCACCCTTTCAAGGAATTAACCGCAAAGTGCTCCAGTAATTTTAATTCAATTACCTGGAGATAGACGGAGCAACAAAACGGAGAACCTAACGAAATTACACCGAGTACAATTTTAATTGACTGCCGCGGTGGTCAATGGCGACTATTGATCTTCTTGGAAACATTGGTATAAATAGACTCAGGATCTTTATTCAAAGTAAAAAATGTTTGCGTTGATTACAAGACAGCAGCCACAAATAAAAATTTCTTTCTTGTAATTATCTTATCAAACGGAAATTAATTATGTATACTATTTATTTATGACAAAGTTTCGCTCGTATTTCCCGCGTCAGTTTAGCAAGGTTGGTGTCGAAGATGAAAGTGCAAGTATCATTTTCCTTATCGATACCAATTAGAAGCGAGTGGATCAAGTTTGCTTATAGCGGTTTCTGTTGGTAATCTGTCGATGAAAACGATTCTCGATCGGAGCATCGTCTGAGGCGCAGACGCTACGTGTGTCGCTGATAAGTATGACTTATGTGATTGTTATCGTCGGTTGCCAGCGTTCACTTATCCGTCTCTGGCGCTCTCGGTCCCTTTTGTTAGGTATTGTATATATTACTGGGCACGGTTCGTTAGCCAAACGCGAGCAACGTTTCTACGAAGCGATACTTCGCTCGTCTGGTTCGTATCGAGTCTCTCTTATCGCGCGGAGTACTGTTGCTTTTGATTTCTTCATGTCACTGAACAATGAAAATACGAGCAAGACGATCAGCTATTATTCTGCTACAATTTTTAGCAACCTCCCCTCTGAAGACTCACTTTGTCCTCTGCGTATACAGTATTATAGTACGAATGTGATCATTAGACTGCCGATAGTCTAGAAATATAGTATCCAGAAATAATAATGAATATTTTTGCCTGTGACTGTTCTTATAAATATATTTCAGCATTATTCAGGTGAAGGAGCATTGAACGATATCTTAAGCCAAGCCAAGGTAAATTCAATTTAATGGTTCGCTGCAGCAGTTAGCTAAAAATGGTAAAGAACCTTGAGAACAGAGCGGGTTAAGAAACGAAACGAAAATAAAACAGCTATTTTAAATAGTATGCTAAAAGGGTGCCCGATCGATATGCTTTCTTTAGTTCTTTAGGGTCACCGTCCGCTTTATACACAGTCATTTTAGGGTTAAAAGGATACGTGGGGTGCGAGAGAGTCACCCTAACCAACCAGTTGCACACAAAGTTTCCACCTTCCGTATCTTCCGGTACGATCTTCATAAGAGATTTTATCCAATTTCAATTAATAACCCGTATCTGCTTACCTCTCGTATAGAAACCGTTTATTTATCTGTTTATATTGGTAACAATAATTACGATATTTATAATAACTCACGCTTGTTCTACGTAGCCGGTGGATTGCGACGCTTCAATGAATTTCGGACGCATTCCACTGGACACCTGTTTAATAATTACCAGATCCAATTAAATATTTCGTAGTCTGCGATACCGGCGACTGGCGAAGGATTTTATTTAAAAATTTATTTCGTTTTCCGCTCTCCACGCTCGAAAACTAGAAATAAAAAACTGTACACGGTCCCAGCGTGTTTCACGTTTAATTTATGTATAGGTACAGCTTCTGCAAAAGAAAACATTTGATCAAAACCGTGGACGCGATCGTTGAAAGAATTATTCGAGCGTTTCTGCAAAACGAGGAATATGTGTAATGCGTGTATTCGAAAAATGTAATGAGTTAACGGCGTGTACTGTTATAACAAGCGTGACATTTGTACAATATTTTTGAGCACTTTTTGATGATTAATCCTCGTTTGTCCCTTGTGTCAACTATACAGAGTTTTTCCGAAATAAGCTACACACTTCTGTTATTCGTAGATAAATTTGCCCAAAACTTCGTTGATTTTTTTATTTCCTAAATGCGAAACACATAATCGAAAAACCAACCCTCAAAATTTCTCATGAAACTACATTTTGCTTTATGTTTCACCACGTCTCAGATGTTTATTTTTGAACTCCTTACGTTCCAAAAATTACATGAAATTATCTTGGCTGCTTAGACCCGGCAACTAGGAAGAGTTTAATTTCGGAGCCACTGTGCAGAGAAAGAGAGACTGATAGAGAAAAAAAAAGAGAGAAAGAGAGCATGACTCTCGCTTTTAGCAGGCGCACGTTGTACCGTCGTTGCACCTTGCCTCTTTGTCTCCGGTTCGTGCCGGGACACGCCTATTCGCGAGCACTTATTCACCGATCCGCCCTGTAGACGTAGGCGGTCTCGTTTCCCTTTCGTGAGTGAAAATCCCGAGGACCTGGCGATCCGATAAAAGGGCTGCGAGGGCGGCCGTTCCTTTGGAGCCACTTAGAAAAAGCTATGAAATAATCGTTGCCCGAGAGAAAGCGAGAGAGAGAGACCAGACCACTCGGAGAGCCTGGTCGTGGTTGTGCGCGTGCAACATAAGGCTCGTGTTCTGAATTTCTCAGATTTTGTCGCGCAAGTGGTTCCAGAGAAGCTCCTCGATAAGGCATCGGTGCACACGGTCCTGGGAGCCGTATCATTTCACAAGAGAAGTCTGGCTTCCCTCGCTGAATTCCGACTCGTATCTCTCTCTCTCTCTCTTTCACTCTGTCTCCCTGGAGAATAACGGTTGATCATATCGATTCTACACGATGCTTCAGATATCGTGTTTCGATGGTCGCGGCGCAGATAATGGGGGAATATTGTTATTGTCGCGTAACGCTCGACCCGGTAACGACCCGGACACATCCAGCGGGGCCCCCTCTCTCTCTCTCCGACCCGGTCACTGAATATAACATTTTCTCGCGAAACGATCGCGTCGATGATAAGAACGACAGGTGCATAAATGACGTTAATTACCCGGCTGGAAAACGTGCTACCGAGATGACGGAGAATGATATTAATGAAATAATGGGCTGTACATGCGCCACTAATTTATGATTATATTCCGATCGGCGCGAGAGGTTATTAACGTTATAATTAGAAATAAACGTCGGCCGCGAAATAGAATTGAATTATGAAATTGGAGGGATGCGCGAAAGCGAATGGGCAGCGAATATTTGGAAGAGCGTGTGACCGTGTGTCATCGTGCGACTCGTAATGGACGCCATAAATTCTTTGATTGTCGCCATAGATTCATCGGTAGGCGTCCGTTCTGATCCGATTAATTAAGTATCGGAAGCGGCGAGATCAAACGGCTGATGCGCATTAACCGTCGTTTTGACAGAAACCGTTGGATCCAGGGGTTAGGAAGGGGGCGACGGTGTTTTATGGAAAATTCAGCTATTTGCGGCGGATGCCCGGCCGTATTTACAGAAGGAAATGCGCGTCCCGGTTGAATGGCGATTAATATTAACGGTCCACCACAACATGACCCGCGAGTTCGGCAAAGCGACGACCGTCTGCTCTCTCCTGTGTACCCCCCTTTATCCACTCACGCAGCATCTCCCCCTCCACTCCTCATACGCCAGCCGACACGCCTCGACGATTTGCTATTTGCGAATTTACGCAATTTTCGTTTTAAATTAGACCAATCGGCACGCAACGTCACACACGCGTATAATTAATAAATGTTTGTCTGAGACATTATCGGCGCGCTCACACTTTTGCATAATCGTCGGACGTATTTATTATTTATCGTTGTGCCGGTGCATTCAATGTTGTTTACGAAAAAGCTTGGCAATAATGATTCTTCCCTGCGGCGTTTTATAGAAAACATATTGAATATTAATCCCTGGAAAATCGTACAAACTAAAGAAATATTGTTGCAAGGATAAAACTCGGTGTAGCTCTCTTGGGAGTCCTCTTCAAATATACGATGCTTCAACAATTTCAACTGAATAACCTGTTCAGCAACGTTCGAGTCTCAACATTCATCTGATCTCATGGAGTGTCTTCGGCCCTTGCATTTAATTATGGTTATAGCTGCTATGTTTCTATAACTATACTAAATTGGAACGCTCGTTTCGGAGGAAACGTCAAAATGTTCCCATCTGAAGATATTAAGGAGCATCATAAATCACCTAACCAATTTGAGGGTTACCCCTCAGATGGCACAGCTTGGGTTCATATTAACCCATGGTTACAAAGGTTCCATCTAATTCCAAATCTTAATGCTCTAATGGGCCGTTCAAATTAGTGACTATTTATATTCTAATAAAGAGAGAAACGTTCATCGTCGAATCACCGGGTTAAAAATATGTAAAAGACGATCCACACGAGAAAATCTTGTGAACTTGAACAAATTGTTGAACACAATTACTCAGGATTGTAATAGCTAGATCGTAATGCTCTAATGGGTCGTTCAAATTAGTGACTATTTATATTCTAATAAAGAGAGAAACGTTCATCGTCGAAGCACCGGGTTCTAAATATGTAAAAGACGATCCACACGAGAAATTCTTGTGAACTTGAACAAATTGTTGAACACAATTGCTGAGGATCGTAATAGCTAGGTTGTGATGCTCTAATGGGTCGTTCAAATTGACTATTTATATTTTAATAAAGAGAGAAACGTTCATCGTCGAAGCACCAGGTTAAAAATATGTAAAAGAAAATCCACACGAGAAAATCTTGTGAACTTGAACAATTGAACACAATTACTTAAGACAAGTAGCTGCGTCTAGTTAGCGATCGCGTTGAAAAGCCGAGTGAAACAAGAGCGAAGAGAAGAGAAGATTCACTCTGTCGAAGATCCTCTGCTCCGGTTGGCTTCTTCGGTTAGCTCTTGCAACTTACGACATAATCAAGGGATTCGTATCCTCGTTGAACGACAAAGTCCAACTGCTGTTCGCCAGGAGTGCTCGCTCGAGGCTCGGCGAGCTCTTGGACGAACTCTCTGTCCAAATATGATTTCGCAGAGCAAAGTCGGTGAACGACCACTTCATTAAGAAATTCCGCGTGGCCAGTTACCAAACACAAGGGCTCGCGCGACCGAGTTTGCAGCGGAGTAAACGTTACCAGAACCGACTATACTTTACGGGATACGTTCCCCTGATGAGAATGGCTTTGAAACAACGATCCCGAGTGTAATCTTTGGGAACGATTTTCGGACAGTTTTAGGAGCCGACGTTGCTATTATTTATACAGTCCTTGTTAACAAGAAAGGATTGTCCCTGGCCCGTATTACGCGGTATGAATAGTTATGTACCCGCGCAGACTAATCTGAAACTATAAATTCCGCAAATGAACGTCGGACGCAAAGAAGACGCGGCAAAAGAATCCTCTGCTCTAAGTAAGCTTAATCCGGAGTTCCTCACCGCATTTTTAAATTGGAGCCTGCGTAGCTCGGACTCACAGTTCCGTGTTTCTTTAAACATTCTAATCTTAAACATTCAATTAAATTGTGAAATTAAAAATGTTTCATAAAAACAGATATATATATTTCCACGAGAGTTGTGTGCTGTTCCATTACACTTGAATGGCA
This sequence comes from Lasioglossum morio, assembly GCA_916610235.2. Taxonomy (NCBI): domain Eukaryota; kingdom Metazoa; phylum Arthropoda; class Insecta; order Hymenoptera; family Halictidae; genus Lasioglossum; species Lasioglossum morio. Next base: position 12,996,916 of record OU744334.1, read on the forward strand.
AATTTTTAACACGGCTCTAAAAACAGCCGGATTATGCCGTAGCGATACTTCTCCGCATACAAAAACACCGGGCGACTACTTTATCCCGGTAGATTTTTAGCGTTTATTATAATCACAAACATTTGCGCAGGTCGTTCTTTTTGTATAATGAAGTACTAAAAAAATCGCGGTTACATCACCGTTGCCACCGGGAGCACATGTTTAACAAAAACTGGTTTCGCGATGTATGTACTTTGTTGAGCGCCGCGCCGTTGAGGTTAATTCGAGCCATAAGTATTCGAGTTTTCTCGTATAATATTTAACTCGACCGTCTACTCGAAGAGCATCCGGTGTAATGAAAAGTAGAAGTGGTTCAATTTTCCACGATTATACGTGGCGGGGAACACGGCGGGGAACATTACGCATGCCACTTTGTGGCGACGGCGTATATACCCAATTTCACCTCGTCTGTGTACCGGCGGGGCCTTTGCAATGCAAATCTTGCCGCGGACACGTATTACTTAACATTCGTCATTGTTAAGCTCGACGACTGCCACCGTGAGACTTGTAAATACCGTAGGGGGGTCTTATAGCGGGTGCTAGAAACGGTCTCGCGTACACGGTGTAATTTAATTTGCTATTTTCGTGACTTTACGGGACGCCAGAGTAAACCGACGCGTCGTCACCATAAGCTCGACGATGAAAAGTTTCGCGAACGGGCGACGGTCCCGCTATCGCGAGCCCGGTGCAAAAGAAACCAATTAATAGACTTGTGAATTTTTATGCATTTATTAAGCAATTGATTGGGTGAAATATAAAACAGTGACAGAATAGACAAATTTAACAATATCGTAATGTCGTTTTTATTTTTCGTAAGGATCCGCAGTCTAGCAATTAATTGGGGATTACAAAATTGTACTCGCTGGCCGAAAAAACGTGCGCAATCGTCGTAGGATCAGAAATAATACTCTAAATCCTTTCCCGCTCGTTCTGAAATGAATTTCAGGACCTTTTGTCGCGTTTAATTATACACAACTGGAAGGGACAAGAAGATTTTGTTGGGAGCAACGCTGGAAATTCTTGGACGTCTATTATTCGCGCAAATGGTATTAATTTTCTTGCGAGAGCGCGATCCGGGAGCTCTCTGCTCCGGACGCCAAATTTTTATTTACCCCCTCATGAAACGTCTGGGAATTATTAAGGGCGCGTCGGGAAACGACGGCGCAGCCCAGCATCGAGTGTTTTCCGTCGTTAAGGGCGGAGAACAGAGAGCACGACGCCAGGCGATTACTATCTCTCCGTTTCCTGCTCTCAAGAACGAAAGTAAGTAAGCAGTTGCGCTTTCACAAGAAACGTTTTTCTGTCTCGTTTTTCCCGGTCCTCCTTTATCTCGCCGACCCGGCGAATACGTACGGCGAGGCTTAACGAGACCGTAGTAGTTCAACCAGACATTAAATCGGTGTCTGGCCAGCTAACAATTCGCCGGCGTTGTTCCCCGGGAGATTTTCCAAGCCCCTCCGCCAGACTAATTTCTCGCCTAACTATGCGAGTCGCTTCGGAACGACGCGAACGTCTTGTTAGTAACACGTAAGAAGCTTCCACCGACTAACGTCTTAACTAGTTCGAGGGAATTTCACGCTAACAATTTTCTATGGATCTTCCGAGATTAACCTACCGCCAACTTAGCAACCGCATCATACGTTGCATACTATAATATCTAGACCGCGGATCCTCGTGCAATATGATAAATGTCTGCATCAACTGCAACAAACGAGAAATGGAAGGGAAAGAAGTCTTAATCGGTGCCGATAAAAATTAGGTTTCAGACGGAGGGTTAACAGTATCAATATTGTGTAGTTCTCAAAATCCTGGTTCCTGATCCTGTGATCACGGTGAATTTTAAATTTCTGTTGTATGCAGATATTTTTATGCAAGTTGTGTAATTGATGTATTTAAAAGAAGATCTGATTCAATAGAGACGAAGAATTATGATGATACTGAGCAAATTCACTCGAGATAAAAAAATCACGAGCACGACGTGAATGATTCGGCTCGAAATTCTGCCCTTTTTGACGTCCCTTCGCATCGGCAAAAGCCTGAACATTATCTAGCAGGTTTTCGACTTCGTTTTCGTCTGCCATCGTTCCGGCGCGGCGGTGTCACCGGAAGCTGCGTGGTAATCCGCAGGAATCGTGTGGAAGGGAGGGTTAAGAATCAAGGAAATCGATTAGCACGATAATCCTTCGAGACGGATGCACATGCCGATGTCTGTGCCTCGGCGTGCGGTTGCCTGCAATCCTATGCATATTGATCCAAGGAATTATGGAAACACCGCAGGTGCAAACGTACTGATTTACGATGATCAATTACACGGTGTCTGACCTAATTAAGTGTCCCACCTTGAGTAAAACGTCGACGACAACAATTAGACCTCGGCGATCGTGAAAATTTTTTTTTTCGTTGGCGAACCTGAAAAATCCTGCAACCGGACAGGACAATGTGCACTTTTTTTCCGTCGTTTTCGGGCATTAAAAAGCGCGGGAAACAACGCACGCTCGTTTCCGCGCGGAAGAAATAGCCGGTCACACTTTTTCCCTGAGGCACCCTCTATTTCTCGCGAGTTTTACGCCCGTTTAAATTAAGAGCGAGCGGCTGTTTGCGCGGAAGCGTTGTCCTTCGTATTAGGCGAGTCCGGTTTTAGTTGTATTACGTATTATAACGGGGGAAATTATGTTACCCGCTACGCCGTGTACGGAATTCACGCCACGGTATGCCCCGCAGTTATTTTTCCTACCGTCTCCCGTTCTTTTCCGAAACCGAGTCGCATTTCTCCGAAATCACGGTCTCTGAATTTCATACGCAACAACCGCCATTTGAAAACCACCGTTTTACGGAAGTAAACAATTTCCGAAATACATATCTGGCTTTTACAGATTTTCACTGTTCTCAAGTCGACTGTTTGTCGGCGTATCGCTGTTACGAATTTCGTTCTCGATTTTATCGTCGGGTCGCAACATTGTTCAACACACCCGGCGATTTTCCCGTGCGAGATTATATTTTGTTTTTGTCAACGGAGAAATTGTATAATTCTACGAAATACAATACCAATAACTCTCTCCCTCTTTCTCTCTCTCTCTCTCGGGTAGCTTGTGCAGGCGCACAGCAAAAGGTATAATAACGCCGGGTTTTGTTCGTAACGAATTAAACGCATTACAGCTGGTGTGCTTGATTAACGCACTTTCGCGTGTTCCACCGGCCCGGTGTGTTATTGTTGTTGCGAAACTCGCATGATCTGGCCACTCGAAATTACACCTAATTATCGAACTCATCGTTTAATTAGATTCCGTGCACCGAAGTTCGTTTTCAAGAATGACGTAAAAGCAACTTCGACTTTTCTACCTTGCCAAATATTTGAAGCATTTTTCCTTTTCGAACACGTTGCAGTGCCCGTATCATTATCGAAACAATGTTATATTATTGTTTCGAACTAAAGACTCTTATCAATTACCGCGTGATTCGTTATGAAAAACGATAAGTGAGTACAAATATCAAGACCGGACAATGGAGGTGTATAAATATGAAGGCTGTATAAGAATGAATCGATGTAAAAGGGTCTGAACCACGGATGAAGGGATTTATGTTTTCCACAAAACCCGTGAAACATTTTTAGAGTAGTAAGCTAGATTAGCACACAGAATCGAAATGCTTGCGAATTCGGCAGCGAATACGTCGGGACTTTATCATGGAAACGGAGCCATAGGTCGATCGGTCGTCACTAACTGCGTTTCCTGACCCCTATGTACCGAGCCTCGCAAACCGTAATGCGCTCTCGTCGATCCTGACCCGAAGTTAGTACGATTGAACCAGTAATGAACGAGTTAACAGGCGATTACCCCAGTGTACGCGAGTAGAGACTAGTTGCGAACTTTTACAACGACAGGGGTCGAGTGCGTTTACTATTTTGACGACGGCAAACGTTACGGGATCAAAGAGAACATCTAGAGGTTGCCTATAGCTGTCGACCGGGTCGATAGTTGAATCATCGGACAAGGAGATGTATATCCAATCAGCTACAGTTTTTATAAAACTGTTCTTTTGAGGACTGAAAGTTTTCTGCCGTGGAACAAACAGCAGCGACTCTTCATACGTCCCGATATTCGATCAGCTGTACACTTTCCAGGATTAAAAGCGATACGATACCGATCTCTTTCGAACTCCTGTTTTGCAAAACAGATATTCGAATGTATACGGTAACCTGAATTAGTTGCGGTTCTTCAGAATCTTCGAGATGCAAATGCAGATTCGAAAAGCTAACTTCGATCCAGGAGTTATTAGATTTCTCTCCTGGATCCGGACGATTCTACGAGATCTAGTCTGTACGAAATGTTGATCGTTTCATCTGCACGGTTGTCAGTTCATGAGAACGTAATTGCTTCCAATTATGGATCACGATTAATTATAAAAGTACGCTTCTGTCTGAACTGAAGTGTCCCGGATCGATATGTACCGCTGTTGCTAAATCGCGTAATTAACTGAAACTGTACTAAATAAGTCTGTAGCAACTGCGCGTGTCTTGAACAATATTGTAACTCTCTGAATAAATCGCGAGCAACTATACGACACTAATTTGCGCTAAATAATAAAGCAGAGCTGCCAAGGGAAACTAAATTCTCTTTCCTAGTTCTATTCAGTTGATTAGAAGCTAACAGCGGGATATCATGTGTCCAATTAAGACATTTCGGAGAGGATCCTGGAAAAGTTCATGCACCCTAAGGCCCCGCTCAGACACAGACGACGGCTCCAGGAGCCACGGGAGCCACGGCTCTACCATAGGCATCTCCGGTGGTGAGAGAGGTGTGGAGGGGAGTCTCCTATGACGGGAGTTTCCCCTTTCTTCCGGAAAATGCCTATCCTACAGCCACGGTTCCCGTGGTTCCCGGAGCCGTCGCCTGTGTCTGAGCGGGCCCTAACCGAATATAGTAACTAACACCGCAGACTAACCTGCTGTTGCTCGAAAGAGTTTCCCTGGCAGAGTGTTCGATGAAAGTGGTTGGTACAATTACCGAAAAATTCATTTTACCTACGAATGCTCATTCTCAATACACAAAAGCTGCATACAAAAATGTCGTTTTCTTGTACTGTTAAGAACACTCGAAAAAGGAGTGTTCTCCTCAAAGGAGTTCCTGCTTGCATGGTGGTTTTATAAGTGCCGAATTTGATGAGTCGTGGAATTCTTCATCGGTCATTAATGCTTGACACATTTTGCAAGATCATCTTATCGGTCATTGACGCAAGACTGATGAATTGGCATTAGCTGAGTCTGGTCATCCGTAACAGTACCTGTCAAACAAATTTTCACAGATACCATAAATACACGTAATTATGAGACGAGGGTGGATTGTGTCCTCATCCATGAAGTCTGAAGATGATCCCAGGATCCGAGGGAGTGCGTAACGCATTGCATAGGGGGTTTCGTGTCTCGGTGGTTGCCGCGGGTCCCCGATGCCGGTGCGAGCAGGTGGAATGTGCACGAGCCCGTGCTTAGTCGGATATCTGGCTTGGCAGAGTTAAGTAGGTAGATATAGGTTGGCACAACACGCCGTGACCCACGTGTATTACGTATGTGGTGTCAGCAGCGTGCGGTATTCTGATATTCTTCTTCGTGGGCAACCCCCGTGTAACGCGCACATGCACGCTCCGCCGGGTCGCCGATATAATAGAGGTTGACGTGAACGGATCTCCAGGGGTTCTGTGACCTTCCCCTTCGTAGGGTCGACCAGCGAGCCTAGGTAGCCTTGTTCCTCCAGCCTTATATCTCGTGCACCGACGTCGTTCTCCTATGACCTCGTCGGGAACATCATCGGGCCTTGCACGCTCCTGCATTCGTTGCCTTCGTTTTTTTTACCGCGCTGACTTTTCTCTCGAGACTGACAACGGCGTCTTAAGTCTTCACCCCTGGTGGTTCTCGCAAAAATATTTGGCACGTGCTTTTTTATCTCGGTTATAGTCGTTGTCTGTGAAAGACGTTGTCGGTCTGATCTGGAGGCGGTGAAACTCGTGTTGGTGATTTTCATGGGACCCATCTTGAAATGGTGAAAACAACCCTTAAATTGTCAAATTATTTTCAATGAAGAAATAGAAAGAAATCTGCTAGAGATAGAAACCAATCTGAATGTTATTCCTTCCCAATAATTTTAATAGAGGAGAAATCAGACATTGATATTTTCAATCTTTAAAATATTATAACAATTCGGAATTTCATTTATGTTCTCAATTTTGCTATAAATGCATACAGATCTTCAGTCTATACATCATCTTCTCATTAAACGTGACAATTTCGGTGAGACCACAAAATTTGAAAAGCCGAAAAATAAGGACCACCCTATTCCGCGTTGCCTTCGTGTTTGCCGGCGGACTTTTTTCCCCCGACCAGCCGAGGGTGTCTTAACGGTCCGTTGGAAAAAGCTGAGGGACCATCCGGACTTCGATCAAATATTTGAACTGAACCTGCCTTTGATTCACCCAAACCCCGACAGCACCTGCACCGAAACCCGAAACCTCAAAATCCGCCGCGACCAGCCCCGATCAGCTCCTCTTCCACGTACCGGAGTCGATTCGTTCCGAGCGGCCTGCGGATCCGCGTTGCGGCCACCCTCGATCCGTTTCGGCTTGCTTCCAGCAGCCAAGAACTTCGACCTCGCAACAGTTGGGGAGGGTCAAGAGAGCCTGAGAGTTCCGGAAGCCTGGGGAGGAGTTTAGTTCGAGAGACCAGTGTGATTATTTGCGAAGAGCCCTTCGCGCCCCACGTCCACATGTACTCTGTTACTTGGGAAAAGATTTTTGAGCGACCGAGGACTCCTCGAGGGGAGGGAGTCGCCCCCGGCTCAATGGAGACGCTGAAGGGTGTTCCAGACTCTGAACCCTCAACTGCGAAAATTGTTCTGCCTCGGTAATCCGGTGCAATTGATCAAATCATCAATTAAACTTCGCGGGGGTGCCGGTATTTAATTTGCACGAAGTCCTGGCTTCCGGAAAATGGAAAATGCTACTCACTTGCCCTTTCGATATCAATTTAGTGCGTAATTTTAACCGCGGTTAAATTGAACGAATTCTACTCCAGCCTCAGACAACTTGGTACAATGAATAAAACTCTAAACTGGATTGTACGAAATTCGACGGGTGTTCAAGTTGTTGGAGGTCTCGGTTTTTGAAAATGTAAAATGAATCAGCTTTGTAGTCAATCCCGTGCGTACGGTAACACGATTTTATCCGGAGTTGAATGAAACTGTTTCATTTTCATCCTCGAGCAACTCGTTAGAATTAATAGAACTCTAAATTGGATTTTGCGAAAGTTCGAGGATGGATTTTAATTGGATCGGTTCTCAATTTTTGAGGACTGGAAAATTGTATAATTTCTCTCCTCTGGAAAGACGCAGCCGATAAAATTAGTGTTTAATTGGTTTCTACTGGGGAAGTGAAGAATAGTGCTTCGGTCCGATGGCATCGATGCGGTGGGTATAGCAACACGATTTTACCCGTAGTTGAATTAAACGGATTTATTTTCATCCTCGGGCAACATGACTCGTACACAGGCCTTTACTAGACTTAAATCAACATCATCGTTGAATTAGGTCCTTAAAGTACGGGGAACATGACTTCTCCATGCCGGTAACTCTTCAATAGAGGCGCCAGGAGTCATAATCTAGTGGCGTGTAACGCTGTGCTCTTGACATTCACCAGCGGAACCGCTCCAACTGTAACTACGAACCTCGCGGTCGCCTTTGAGAACTACGATAATTCTGTCTCGTCACGGACCAGTTGCTCTACATGTCATCTTAATGCCTCGCAATAACTATTTCAACAGCTCACTCCGATACAGCCGATTGCTCGTTGCCGACCGTGGATTCTGTCGCCTCGTGTTTTCAAACTTTTCAAATATATACCAGGCAAACAATAAAAGGTCTGATTGATAAAGAAATCATTAATTCTTAACACTAAACCAATAATTGTAAGATGAAAAATATAAAACCGGTTACTCGACCGGCAGTGATAGGTATACCAGCTTAGAAAAATGTCAAGGCTCTATATGTTTAGATTTCGTGGAAATTTTTAACAATTTTCGCGTAAGAAATTGTGTAACTTCAATAATTGTAAGATGAAAAATATAAAACCGGTTACTTGACCGGCAGTGATAGAAGTTACACAATTTCTTACCCGCAAATTGTTAAAAATTTCCACAAAATCTAAACATATAGAGCCTTGACATTTTTCTAAGCTGAAATATTTTAATCGTTTTTAGTTCTAATTATCCTAATTTCGATTTTAGGAGTATCTAAAACCGTATGACCACTCTTCCAGCGTATATACGTAACTAGAAATTGCAGTTTCGGCGCACAGGTTCGATCCTATGTTACTCTATTTTCCTAAGCAGTTTTACAAATTAATAAATCGAAGGATAAAACCTGTGCGCCGAAAGTACAATTTCTATTTAAAAATTGGCGATCGAGATAATAGAAAACATTTATATACGTAACTCTACATACTCCGCAAAATGATGTTATTCATTACCTTAAAAATAAATTGTGAAATACGTCCTCTAAAGAATTTGAGGAAATAGACATCGACACACAGCTTCGCAAATGACCTAAAGAGAGGCTTAACGATTCCGCAAGAAACTGATCGAATTGCGTTCCTCGGTACACCACGCGGTCTGGCGATTATAATTGCGTCGATGTTGAAAAATTCATTGAAGAGATCGTCGGCCATTAATTTTTAAGAGACTGTAAAACCCGGTGCGCGACTGGCAGTAAAGTGTTGCGAGGTGAATTTTACGAGATCCGGTGGCAAGAGCACGGCAGTATCGTTCGCTACGAAAAGGGGACCGCCACGACTCTAGGCCGGTAGTTTTTAACCTTAGGCTGGTTGTAAGTGTAGGAACAAAGGCGGTTTGGACATGCACAAGCGTGCATACAGTGGCAAAGGGTAGGTGGAGAGATAGATCGGCGGGTTCCCTTCCTTGTTACGTGCTACGTGTGGGACAATATATGCGTGCAGGCACGTACACGCGTGCACACGGTGCACACACGTGCAGCCGGCGCGCTCGGCCCGTACTTATACGGCATTACCATTGCAGGTAATCCTTACGATAGTATACTGTATCTTGCCGCGCGGTGTTCGTTGTTCGGTATTATGAGCGCGCCGACTAATACGGTGCTACGAAGATGTTGCGATCCCAGAAACATACTATAGAAATCCAAATCTCCGGGTAGATGCCAGATATTTCATAAATAATTCGTGCGCCATAACGCCACCGTGAGAACACGCCACCTCGGGCTTCGAAACGCTTGATGCCGTCTTTCGAGACTCACACTGGCCTTCATGATAGCCCCTCGTTGATAGTCATTACCAGACTGCGGATTTTTATGCGAGATAAAACGTGTTCGCGTTGATTGCAGGACACAGCAGCCAAATAAAAATAATTATCCTATTAAGCTGAAACTAATAGCTTGTTGTCCTCAAATATTTTTAACACGTCCACTGATTTCAATTGTACGCACACATTTCCGTCATGAATGCATAAAATCTGCAGTCTAGTCGTTACAGTGTTTTCTCTCACATGATAGATATGCTCCTGAAAACTATACAGGGTGTCCGTGGATTAATTTCGTTCGAGACTCGTCGAAAACATATTTTTCGAGGATAGATAGAAGCTCCCTGTGCACAAGCGGTTCTTCCCAAAGAGAAGATAATTCCATTAAAAACCCTTTGATTGGCCAGGATTATGCTGCCTTCGTCCATTCCCACTTTCAATTTAAATAGAGGCGGATAACAAATGAAAATTCTTTGAATTCAAAGAGACACGCACGCCGAAGTGTTAATATAAAATGTGGTATAAAAGGTACGGTCCCGAGCGGAGAACTTTTTCCCGACTGAAAGGAAATTACTCCCGGCGTTCTCTGGTTTTTTTCCTCGGACCTAGGGTTTTTCCGAAAAAGAATTACAGGAGACGAGAATAATCTGTAATTCCGAAGGTTTGATTGGAAGGGTGCAAACGGTCTGCGGGGAAAAAAATCCCGGTTGCTGGTCGTGTGCAAGTCCATTTAATTAATTTCGCGGGAACGGGAGCTCGCGTTCGACGAATATCTCCGGGCAAATGGCGCGGCTCGCGAAAGGTCACTGGTCGATAGGGGAAATTTCGAATTTTTCCGTCCTTTTGTGGTGGCGTTGATCGGTCCTGCGCTGGTGATTAGCGTCGTTGCTCGGTGACCGTTCGGGACCAGGCCGTCACGCTCGACCGAGCGAAGAAATGCACGCGCTCCATTGATTTATTTATTGTCGAACGCGCTCGCCAGGCGAGACGGTCTTATTCCGAGAATTTTAATTGCACGGATAAAAGCGGTGACGCGTGCTCGAGCGAGCAAACGCGTGCTCTCGAGCACAGAACAGAAACGGTCCGGGAAACTTGCTTCTGAGCGGAGTGTATCGTCTTTTCCAGTCGATCGACGATCTCGGATCGAGTGCTCGATACATGTTTGTTCGAAGCATCTGTTCGCCCGGAGACCTTCGCGGAAAATCCTTAACAAACTCTGCTTCGCTTATGCGCGAATCGCTCTCCGTGAAAACCCAAGGAACATCGATACCTATAAATGGATTACGAGGAAAGGTCGTAGCATTCGTTGCATATTTAACTGCAGGTTATTGCAGATTTTCTAACGATTCCGTCTGTGCTCGGGCGCAGCGAAATTGTTTGTGGAACTTGTGCGTTGTGAGATCTATTTATTTAAAATGTGTAGCATCCTTGAAAGTCTGCCGACGTTGACGTTGGTCGTAGCGTCTCGTTGAAGTAAATTGGATTATTGTTTGTTAGTTTCTATTTTGTTCTCTTTTTGCTTTTTAACACGGAAATATATATTCTTATATTAATTTTTACAGACGCAATTATATTCTTGAAGATGGTCTTAACCTAGACCGAAACGTCGAATTATTAATTTGCAAAACTGCTTAGGAAAATAGTAACATAGGATCGAATCTGTGCGCCAAAATTACAATTTCTATTTAAAATTGGCGATCGAGATAAAAGAAAACATTCATTATTGTTTGTATTCTGGATTAACTTCTATTATTGAAAAATGCATTGAATCATTAACCTCACCTGAAATGACTTGAAATGGATCCATCCATTTCCACGCGAGGGCCGCATGGAAAAATAAAACTGAAATGTTTTATAATTTTCATCGTCGATTGCTTCCAAGCCGACGTCTAATAAAATTCTATTTCTCCGAATAAAGATTAATGCGCGCGAGCCGTAAACGCGTAAGAGCGGCAGCGAATTGCGCAAGCATATGCGCATACGTGGAATCATAAAAATGTGCGGAGACGAGGTCGGACATTGTAGTTACCTTGAACGCCACAGTTTCGATCGTCGAGCAGCGTTCGTTACGAAAGATAACGATCCCGGCCGATGCATCATAATAACGAGTACCGTGGAACGGTAATTGATCGTTAAACCATGAAATCGTAAAACGTATTCATTAAACGAGATTCGCTTTCGGCGGGCGTGCGGATGAAAATCGACGCGAATTCGGCTCGGCGTGCACGCACCCGCTCCGATAATTAATATCAAAGTAATATTAATAACGGTAACGACGGTGGCGCCGTTTCGGAACGCGCGAGTTTTATCGTGTCAAGATTTATAGTAACGGCGCGGCGCGGGCCCGGAGAAAGTCGTAAAGCGACGCGGCCGATAGAACCGACGAAATTACCGTTAATTGATTGCGTCAATTAACGCCGCGGCATAATACTTTCTAATTATGCGGCTCGCGCCCGCTATTCACTGGCGCCTCGTTCACGAACCTCACCGCCGCCTGTTCAAGATAATCCCGGATCGGTTTTGCAAGTCGAAATCGGTTTGAAGGGGGTAGACTCGGTTCTAGGATTGCAAGGGTGTGGGAGGAGTCTCCTTATGTCTCGATAATGGGGGTTTTCAGTAGTGAAAAGCACTAGATAAAACATCAATCTAGATCGCAGTCGTCCCCAAATTTCCTATTTTTACGTTGACGAAAGCATAAATATGATAGCGAGGGTGCAGCATAAATTCCTTAGGTTTTGTGCATATAAAACAAACAATCCAATGTCAATTTTTTATCATAATTACTCTAAAATATCAAACATCTGAGCTTTATCTTTAATTTGATAAATAATAATATAGATTGTCCCGCACTCCTGAGGCAAATTAATTTCTATGTACCTGACACGTGTTTTGAGAAATAGTGCAGGATTTCAAACAATGAAATCCAAATCCTTTAAATCGCATTATTGCTAGCTCAAACACATTTTATAATAATATTGATTTTTTCATTGGCACGTTACAGGCATTCAAAATGAAATTGCGCTGTACTATTTGTTAATAGTACCTATATTTGCTTATTCATGACTTTTCTGTCATATTATATAATACTGCATACATTTGTATGAAAGGACTTCGGTCCGTTTAAAATAAATAATAATAATAATAATAAAGCTGCGACAGTTACAATAATGCAACGTAAAAATTGGATTTCTAAGGGCGATTCCGACCTAGATTGATCTTTTCTAGCGCTTTTCATTAGTGAAAAAGCCCTTTTTTGCATAATCGAGAAATGAGGAGGGGCTTCCCGCACCCTTGCAATCCTGGAAACGCGAGTCTATCTCTTTCACGTAGATCGGAAGCTGCGTGAGCCGAGTCCCATTACGACGAACACACCGAGAACCGGTAAGCGTGTAACAGTTATTTGAATATTTCACTGGATGTTCATTAATTATGCAACGCCTGCACCCGTCACGAGCTGCAACCGTTCAGCCGATGGAGCTAGTCGCTTAACCTTCATCGCATCGAACGATCGATCGCCGCTGATCGCTAAGAAGCGAGGCCCGGTGGAGAGCCGCGACAGTCGAGCAGGGTGAACTTTACCCTCTGATTTTGCTACCGGACCCAGCAGCTCGGCAAATCTTTCGAAATACCCGCCACTACATCCCGATGCTTATCTCTATTCATTGCATTTCCACACGTTCGCAGCGCCCGCCGATTCGATGGCTGATAACCTTTCCCGGCAATGAGGGATTTCACCTTTTTCTTCAGAGGACACCTCGTATTTTTGGCGACAGAACTCTCAGTCTTTTTTTATTTACACTGACACATCAGATTCTTTCTTAAAAACCGACTGCGAGAATAGAAAACAGATGAGCGTTTCCGGGACGAACGTTTCTGCAGAGAATACGTCTCCGCGAATACATGAAACCTTTCCTCTCCGGTTCGCGAAACATGAAAATACAAAATGATAAAGCTTGACATTCGTTTCACGAAATTCAGGTGACACAAATCTGGAGACGACAGCGGAGTTAAGTGAAACTCTTCGGAATAACTTGCTATAAATACAGAACGATCCACGGTCTATAGACTTTCCATTCTTGTACACCGGTTACACATTTATAAACCGTAGACAATGCGTGACCGGGTTTCTCGGACGAATTCGGTTTTATCATCATAGAGGTCTGTTTCGGTGTCTCCAGTTCGAAATCTGAAGATTGACTTCCTTGAAACCCTGCAACATTAATGAATGTGACAAAAATCTTATACCATATGAAATGTTTAACTAACTATATGCATTATATATTTTCCTGAGATATCTCACTGTGCGTCTTGTAAAACCTCATATATAAGATATAGAATAAAAAATTTCCACCTGAATCGCAACAAACCGGAGCGACGTTGAAATTTATTTTCTCTCTTAACATGTTCAATAAGCTGACTACTATAGGGTTAAAGTACGAATGATGTGTGTGTATTAACAGACAACCCTATCTATAGTTAAATTTATAAAATAGAGAATCGAAACAGAAGAACTCTAAAATTGTAATTGCCAACGAATAATAAAAAAAATATCAGATCGAAACGAGCTCCCGCGACAAACACGTCTGTCAACGATTGGTTATCCGTGTGTCTCGTTTTACAAATAAATACGGCTTATTCCTTACAATTCGTTTAACGTTTTAAATGTTTTAAATTACACCCACTTACTTTTCTCACAAATGCATAAAATTCGCTGTCTAGTAACGAAGCACCTGCGTTGTACTTCGTCCGATCTGTTGAATCCGGCACGTTGATCCGCGAAGCATTCGCCGGTCGATTATCAAAAATTCGTTTCTATTAACCTTGCCGCGGCGAGTGGCCGCGTTATCGATTATCGAGTGAGCCGAGGTGGAAAGCTCGATCGTGAAAGCGAATTTTCTGCGTCTCTGGACTGGCGCCCTGTTCGCGATGGCTCGCGTCATCGGGACGGAACGGGACGGAACGCGTACCGTGTCGTTGACATGCTTATATCTGGTTCCCTTGACATTGCCGTTGCGTTTTGTAACGCGTCAGAGTGGCTGTCTTGCCGCGTGTTCGCCACCGATCGCGCGTGCACGCGATGCGTTACGGTCAGCAGGGATCTCTGCGGTATTCTATTTCTGATCCGTCACGGTGGACGCAAGCTTTGTCGAGCACTTTGCATGCAAGATCGCGACACGTACATGTGTCCGACAGCGAAGCACATATACTCGCGATTCGAACCGTATGGAGACTATTTCTTGCTTCATCATTCCAGATCTTCGATATACATATATATATAATACAGAGAAGAACGCTTGTGGTCCATTTCTTAGCTGCTCGAAGTGCACAGGTTGCGCAGTCTCCGCACCAGTCGGCTACTCGCAGATCTCGATGCATTTAGAGCAGCCTGACCGGAGTCCAGCGAAATAAAGAACTCGGGAATATTGAACCCAGACCTCTGCGCAGTTGCTCGAATTCTTGGCATTATGAAAAACATCAGTTTCTTACTACATTTTCTAGTGAAAAAGAGTCCTCGATGAAATGAGCACAGGCATAGTGTCGTAAGATTTTTTTACACGAGGTTAAAGCAGTTCAAAGATCCATCGTTTCCTAAGTATCTGAATCGAACGCAGATTTATGTCATTTTTCGACAGTAAAATGGAATGGACGTGCTCTGATTCGTCAAATATTGTTGCAATTACATACAATTCAGAGACGATTTTTAAAAATTAACTTACATTGCGATGCTTCTCGTTCGATCAAACACCGTTGAGTTTCAAAAGTAAAATTTGAAAGAGCTGAAATTTCAGTTGGCTGTGATAAATTTGGAATTTTTGTTTAATTGGAAGGTCCTGTTTCATCGAATAACTTAATTAAATTCTTTGGAAAACTTGAAACCCGAGAAATTCGATAAAAATGAAATAGTCATCACTGCGATGAATTTTACTAAGCAATTTTGCTGATCCAAGTACTCGCAAGGATTACCAAAGGATATTTCTCTGAATGTCAACAGAATTTCGGAATCGCGAGCCGATAAGAGCACCGTCAATCTTCCCCGATGCTCGAAGAATAAAGAGAACGCAAACACCTTTGGGGGAGCAGCAAACGGCAGGGCTTTCGGATCGAGTTTGTGGGAAAAATTGGGGACAAAAATGTTTACGTATCATAGACGGAAACAGCGTCATTTATCCGGAATAAAATGGAGTTTGGAACGTTGTTCCGGGTTCCCTTTTGCTCGCGCGGAAACTTCGTCGGCAGTTGGACATTTCCGCGGAAGTTTCGAGCTGAAGGAGAGCCGAGAAACGCAGCTGGGGAAAGGATGAAAGCAACATGCAACTTTCGATCGCTGCGCTGTCATTTGTTTATCGGAGCGTTATTTCCACCCGTGCGGCAGCTTTAAAAAACAATCTTAACATGGCACGTTCGCTTTCTAAGCAGAACAAGCATCCAGGAATAGTAGGCCGATCATTGAACGGTTTCTGTCGATGATGGAGTTTCTCATTAAAAATGTATTAGACTGACATAAAACAGAATAAACGGCTCGAACATATTGCAGCATCTCATTGATTGCTTTTAAAAATGTTCAAAAAATATCCCCTCAATACGACTGAAGTTTCTCTGGAATATTATTCGAAGGTACAGCTACAATCTGGCCAAACTATTTTTAAAGATCGATGTGTTCCAGCCACTTGGTACATCGTTTAAATATAGACGTTCACTGTTTCCATCGTCTTACGAAGATCCTAGTAAAACACATTCCATTTCTCTGCCTGTAGATCGGAAGAAAAATGGCGATCTGTCAGGACAATTCGGTTCGAGTGTTAGCGCGACATGTTATACGATCCGCTTCCCCCGTGCTCGAGCACAGAGAATACTCTTCTTATTCGCGCTCAAATGATTCCCCGCATCGATGTAATACGTCTCGATAGACAATTCGAACGTATATATTCGTTGGTGACGGGGAAAACAAACCGAGTGTCCGGGAACCGTTTTAAGCGGAAAAGTGTCAGACGCAGAACAACTTTGGTTACGTTGAAAAACAGCATGTCGATATCCTCTCTCTCTCTCTTTCTCCGTTCGACCCTGGTAAACCGGAAGGGAGAACGGATCGCGGATCGCGCAGCCACTTTGCGACCGATTGAGAAGCGTCGAGCACTATGAGAGGAGCATCGAATAATGGATATTATCTGAAATCGATGTAAATGCAGGTTGACCATAATTGCGGCTCTTTGCTCGATCGAGATTAGAACAAGCCCGACGTTACGAGGCTGTAAGGATCGCGTGCACCGATGATCAATAAGTTATGCGTCCATTGTGCGCGCACGTTGGCTCCGGAAAGAACCATTATTGGTTACCATTGATTGAACTGGAAACGTTGTATCGTGCATTATCCTTTCAATAGGCGAGCGTCCGCGCGGTCACGTCATAGCCGATGGTAATCGTATTAATCGTAAAATATGGCGCCGCGGTCTCGACAGAATTCCACGAATCACGATCGAACACGGCATTTCCCGCCGATCCGGAAACTACCCGATTGCGATACGGTCTCGAGGCTCTCACACGACTACGGGGGAACCTTGGATCTGCTCAGACCCGACCTTCATCGATAGAACAGTTCTCTGTATCTCGATCGACAATTGTTCAAAACTACAATTTAATGTTATTGGCGCACTGATTCGATCAATTGGAGACAATAAGCAAATTTGCAAACTATTACATGAAATTTAATTCAACGTTTCGGTGTAAGTTCAGACCATTTTCAAGAATGTAAATTTTCAGTTTCAATTTATTAGATTGAAGTTCAGTCGTATTTTAATGAAAACATTTGAATGAATATATAAAAATATATGTTTAATAGTATGCAATGATATAATGACTCATATGTATTTTTTTGATTTACAAGCATAATTATTTGCTCATTATTTACGACAGAACTTTCCCTCCAACCTAATACTTGGGCAATTTTTACTTCGCCTAAAATTCCGCAGTGTAATTATAAGGTTGCTCGACCTGAATTCTGACTGGGTCAAAACGAACCCACGTTGATCGTGGGTAAGCGAGGGTTAATTACGTGTGTGCGGCGCGTACGGCAGCTTGTCGGTTTAATTTTCTGGCGATATGCCGCAGGGAATTGTCAGGACATAATAAATATTGTCCCCCGGGTCCCGCGATGCGTGCGATAGTTTATCTCGAGCGGCGATCGCGGATTTATCGAGTCAGCGTTGTTCAGAGGAGCCACCAGAAAATCAATTCCAAACGCGAGTCCGGGCCTCAATCTCGATTTCTCGGGCAAAGAGGTGAAGAGAGAGAGAGAGAGCAAGAGAGAGAGAGAGAGACCAGGTCGACTTTAATACGGTCGTGAGTGGTGGGCCGTCCGTAATCGCGACGAGGTCATTAATCTGGCGAGCATTGGTCATGTTCGTCGTATCGGGGACCCCGATATATTGATCCTTCGGCGACGTTCGATTTTCCTGGTTATACGCTCACCTCTGCGACTTCCCGTGTCTCGGGCACGGCCAGGTGTTGAGTCCAACTGCAAACATCTTTCGAAACGCTGGAACTCTTTCGAGGATTAATCACCAAGCATTTTCAATCATCAGTTTTGCAGCGTTATTCGACTTCTTCCTCCTCGATTTTGCAATTTCACTTGTATGGTCTATGATCGTTAATGGATTAGTTTGACTTCTGAAACGAAGATCATAAAAATTCGATATCTTTCGTGAAACGATAAAAGTTAGACTGGTCCTGATATATGACTCGTAATTTAAATATTCCGTTGCGCATCTGTGAAAGAAAATAACGTGATGTTTTAGAATTGATTCTTTTAAGGATTAAACGTTGTGTCAGTCTTTGCTTTCTTATTGCACCATTGTTTTCGATTATACATTTTTCGTGATTTAACAAAGATTTGATAACCACGGAACAATTGCATATCCCGATAAATTGCTTCGTTTCGAAAGCTTTTCATTCAATAATGAAATCTTTGCGAATTAAATAAAATGAAAACAAATGCTCGTCAAAGAAGATTATTGTATTCACATTTGTTACATTTATATATTTCTTTGTTCCATCTGGCTGAAAGTTGTTGAAACAATAAATCGATCGAACGTAAATATTTTAACGTAAATTACTGGTGCATTTCGACACGGTGTTATTAAAGGCAGTGTGCTATCGGAATCATCTCGCGATGTCTTCGCAACGTTATCGCAAACCACGTTAACTGTTCGGTACCAAATGAACCGTGTGTAAAACAAATGTTCACCGAACGGGAAGCAACCGCCGAGTCAAAAGTAGCAAACGGTAGTAAATTTCGCAGACATTCGACAGTAACGTCCTCCCTGGAGCCGCCGTTCGGAGTCGAACGACAGTGGAGAGGAAAAGATGAGAGCCCGGTGGTCGCGAGGCAATCTTGAACGCCGGTCCCCGCGGTGCTTAAGATTGGATCAGCGATCTGAATGTGGAATGAGAAACACAGTTTCGTCGAAGGGTATAGCCGGGCTCACGGGGACCGATATCTTCGGCCGCAAACGATCGAAATCATAATTTCAATAATTACTCGGCTGTTGATAAACCTTCGTCGTTTCCCCGCAATCTTGATCGAAAGCGAAATCACCGTTCTAAATTTCTTCTCATTTGTTTCTGAAGGGGTAGGTTCGCTCAATCAATTGGTGGTGATCCAGAGTCGAATATACCGTTACATTATTAAATGTGTCGATATCTAATCAAGTATTACTAAACATTCAGATGAATTTGATATTCATAAATAGAAAGAACTCAAGTTAGGTATTTAGCTCTAAGTGAAAATGGTTAATTAGATTTTGCTTTAGATCCTGAATTTCTCAAATAAATTACAAAATATCCGATCAAATTCTTCAAGAAAATATACAGCTGTATTTGGAGGGTCTACGGAATGATTCAACATAAGAATCAATTATGAACTTTTTATAATAAGTAGGTTTCTTGAAAGCTGATGGAGAAAATCGAATTTCAAGATCCGTTTGACGCATAAAAATCTATAAGAGCTGTCCATTGGTTATTGGAACGTGTTATCCGTTCATCCAGTTGTGGCGAGCATCGAATCTCGTATTCTATTACGGTGGAAGACGCAACGTGGTGCGAGAGAGCGTGGCTCGCCGGTGCTCGGAGTTTCGAGTAATTGGCTAACCCGATAAAACTCGGGCTAGGCACGGTATTACCCGAAATTTCTATTTCAGTAGTTTCGGCTTACGATAATGCACTACGCCCCGGGAGCCCTTTCTCACGTTCCGTTTTCTATTCGCCCTCGGTTTCCTGCCTTTTCCATCCCCTGGTTCTCGCAACCAAACCCACTACTTTCTATAGCGCTAAACCGCTTTGGTTAATCGCGTTTGATATCTGCTACTGCGCGAACGGATACAAGTTCGCGCAGATTTTCTGGCGCAGCGTTGCGGATCGTGTGCTACCGTGGGATACAATGGCGGCGAAAAGTTTCGTGATTGTGCTACGTTCGTATCGGAAGACTGACCGACTTGCAACGGTTACAACTGTTTGTTAGTTGACTTTTGGGCAATTCTACAGAGAGAGAGAGTTCATTAGAATGTATTTTGCCACCCCATACAGTTTAAAACCAGCCAATAGAGGAGAATCCAAGTCGACGTAATACGCGACACGATACAGAAAATTAGAACTCAAAAACAATCTCATACCGTTCACAGCTATCTAGCACATTACGATTTCGACCAAAACCTTAAAATATATTTAAATGTGTTATCTTGCACAATTCGAATTTTGTAAAGCGTACTTATAAAGGAAGGCTCTTCATAGTTTAGATGCAGAGATTTAATCCGAAGGATTAAACTATCAAATGTCAGACACGAATTTCATTCTAAATGAGTAAGACCGTGCTCTGATTGAGATTACGATATCGATTTTTCCGGAATCAACAACGTGGTATCTTCCATTAATTCCGGCGTCTCAATTTCCTCCGGAAATTGGATTATTATTGGATTAGTCGGACGACACGTTTCCCGGTTGAATCATTTGACGTCTCATAAAGGAATTTCGTGGTAGTTTTAATCCCCTTTCCCTCCGCCAAGGATCAGCGTGATGCTTCTGCGAGTAGACGTCGTGTTCATGAAAGAGTGATCCATGAATGAGGGATTTTTTTTTGGCCCTGTCGAATGATAGTTTTGAAAATCAGGGGAGCCACGGAAGGGGCAAATTTTCGGGTCACTCTTTCGTGGCCATCTCGCGTATACTTTGCTCGATTATCCGGAAACGAACGACGAATGAAACACGGCTTTGACCCAGGCTGCCTGGCCAGCCGAGCGTAAAGTGTAATGAGCCATTCGCTGGTAATGCGCGCGCGTTTGCGTTCGGTAATCACGCGTTTACTTTGACGAGACGCGTGTAATAATCAATGGCTTCCACCTTTTTTTTTGTTGCAGGTGAGACTGACAAAGGACTCATTGAAATTAACGAAACGTCCGGTCGTCATTGTGTGCCGGGCATAAAAGGGACCAGGTAGACGATCTTGTCTCTCTTCCCCACCTTCTCCCCTCACCCCCCTCTCTCTCTCACTCTCTTCTTTTTCTCTCTTTTTTCACTTCTCGCGCACCTTTTGTGCGCTCTTTAAGCGTTCTACTCGTGACCGCTATTGTACGAAATGCATCGGCGTGCATGTTCGAGCGTCGAGTGACGAGCGATCCACGACGCGTGGGTCAATCGATGCATCCGAGACCGATAGCCAGGCTATAATTATCGCCATGATGCCTCGTGAGTGGTAGATTCGAATCGGACCCATAAGTTATATCGCCCGGACTGAAATCTTACACAATACGGGCCCCGTGATTTCAACGTGCACGGGATGACTCATGCTAACTCGACGATCATGAGTCCTCGGTCCGCTGCGGACCATTGTGGATCCATTTTTTTCTATAAATGCATAAAATCCCCAGTCTAGTGAAGTCCGGACCCTAGGATGTATGTATGTAATGGATATTTGGTCCCCGCAGGGTTTCAAATCCCGTTCCACACTTCTCACCTCTACCAACACTCTCCCTATCGCCTATTTCAGCGGGACCTACTTTTTATTACGGTGGGTTCCGAACCACCTTCGGCATCACAATTTTTTAAAAATAGGACATTGAATATTTTACGCAATCGCACGCTCTATCCACTGCGCGCCCCTTAGGAAAGTCGGACCCTTATACCTTTTTTTTAGACTAGGAAGAAAATTAATGAATTACGCACTTCCCTAGTCGGTGTTTCTTACCGGGATCTGTGTGGAGCTAAATACTTCATATGCAACCCTTCCATCATCTGGGCAGGAATTATACCCCTGGAGCTACCCCCTAACAAAACCCACCACGATTTTCGCCATCGTTCTACCACTAAATCCTCCTTCTTATATCTAAGACACTACGGTATCGTTAAATTCCACCAGACTCTTCCAAGTGGTCTATCGATAAAAGTGGAAGACGATCGCATTACAAGAGTTCGTACCACGCGAAATTGGTAAGATCCTGCTGAGGATATCAGCGAAGCACTTGAAAAAAGAGCCGTCCGATCGCATTTTCTGCGTCGCGGAAGGCAAGCCTAGGCGATCAGCATACAATGCAGCGAATATCGACGGTTTCCGTTGACGTTTACGGTGCCTTACCAGCGGGCGACCGCAAGGACCATCTGTTCCCCGTGGCTCTGGTATTCGTTTCCGAAGGAACGATGGGTAAGAGAGAGAGAAGGAGAGAGAGCGTATATCTTAAAAGTCAACATACTTCCTGCGTGCAGGAACACACTGCGAGCGGTACCACGCCGCGACGTCTGTCAAAGCGATCTATGTTAATGCGGATGTGTATTCTAATCTACATTTTATGCGAGCCGGGGATTTGCGATTATAATCCCGGAGATACATGCCTTCGGCGCAACCTTGTCGAGATTTCTTCGTCCCGGAGCACCGACACACACGGACGTGCATACACGTTTCGACCACGTATGCACAAGCTTTCTATGCATGTGTGTGTGTGTTTGTACGGAGAAGCATAGGCTCGCACCCACATCCCGAAGCTCTTCCGTTCGCTAGGGCCTCGATCACGACGCACGAATCGCGAATAATACACGAGTTTAGCTCTCTTCTGGCATTTACGATTCCAGCCGCAACGGCGGCTCTCCTCCTTTACGTCGAAACGGTGACTAAGACCGTTCACGGGAAACATTCGATTTACCGGGTATTCGACATTCGTGAATCCATTAACGCTCTCAGGAGAGCGTCGGTAACGACCGACGCGACTACTTCTTGCACCTACCGAGACGGCCGCGAACGTGCACGGAATCGTCGGTTTCGATTTCTTTTTAGAGACGAGACCGCTTGTTTCCAAGGCGTCTGCCGCTTCGCCAACGCTCGGACGATCGTGATTCCACGGTGAAAGGCGCGGGATCGATGATCCGGGGAATTTTTAGAGCGTCGTCGTCGTCCTCTGCCAGTTGTTATTCAAAGGAACGGCCAAGCACCCGATGCCGACTGATAAGCCGGCTCGTGCGAATCGAATTCAACAACAGCGAACTGGTGTAAATTTTATTTTTTTTTATTTTGGAAATCTCATATGAGATTTATTACAACATAATGCTTAGTACAGAGTATTAGTACAGGGTATATTGTATGATATAACAAAAATATTATTTACAATATAAAAATCAAATATGTTATGTAGCCCTTGATCTTTTATTGTTTTAACTGAATTTAAAATTGCATCCTTCTTAAAAGTAACTGGTGTAAATTCATTAATTCAGTTGCGTGATTGAGTTATTCCTCTTCCTCCCCTAAGCGAAGCAGATCCTACTCCCATACCTATTTTTTTTTAACAAAATTGAAGAAAATTTACGTATGGTACGTAAATAGTAGGCCTCCCCTGAGGTAGGTAAACAGCTAATTCCAACTAGCATTGTTCTTCTAATGTTCCTCGGCATTTTTCATCGCGTGAATGAACCTCTCGCAATTCTCGTTTCCCCGCTAGCAGTAATGCGTCGATTGAGATGCAAACATAATGCAAACCGACACTAACGACCCGCTTCATCGACACTCATGTTTATAAACATGAAATATCCACCAGTGCATCGGCTCGCGTCGCTTTGAAAGGGTCAGTTTTATCGCGCGCATCATTACGCTAACAATTTCGCTTTCTTCCTTTCGCCTTGAAATATTCGAGGCGCTTCCACTTAAGCAAAATATGTTTCATTCGGCTAATTCAGATGTAACGTGTGCTGCATAGAAACAGCTTCTTGTCGCGCAGCAGCGTGAAGAAAAAAAATTGGAAATATACTGTATCGCTTCGAAATCAATTAAGAAAGTTGTTTACGAGACATTTACGATCTATTCGACGGTTAAATATACACGGGGGTTGCGCATTTTACACGAAGCGAATGCTAACAGCTGCGCAAATATTCTGTCGATTAGCACATCGCAGCGGTTTTCATTATGGCCGGCGAGGTGGTCTTCCGAGAACCGAGGTCGATCCGGTTGCTAACGTCGCGGTTGAATTTGCAGTTGGCGTTGCATCTTTTAGGATAGCGGTCAGATAAACTGGCAAGCGTAACGAAGCAATTCGCAACGCCGTCGATTCGCAATTAACCGGGGAGAGCCACCGGTTGTTATCTATTCAGCAAAATTTCATATTCGTGTCCGTTAATTGATTCTCGTACCCGCATCGACGGAAATGTAACGTTGTCGCGCCGGCAACCGGTATCGCGAGAATGTTGCACGATTCAGCAGCGAACGAACGGACGCGAGCCTGTAACTTCATCAATCAAAGCGTTCTGGAAAAGAAAAACGTTATCTCCTCCCGGTCTCAAAGACATCAGCATTCCCAGCCGTCTGTTTCCTTGCACGCCCACGCAACTTGATCCGTAACGATTCGATGGCGACTCCGAATCTGCTAGTTGGAGGTGTATCGAAGCTTGATAAACACGATATCCGCCGCAGCAATTAGCGAAACTCGCCACGGAACGAGGAAAGTTTCCGGAGTCGTGTCACGAGGACTCGCTAGAAATTAGATCCCGGCGACATTAGGTCTTTAGTTTATCGTAATTGAAAAGTTCCACGGCCTGCGCTCTTTTTTGTCCCCACTCTCCATTGTTCCATAGAAATGTAAAGAAAGAATTAATTTTCTTCACGGGTTTTCTTTTTTAGCGCGGGCCAGGTCGATTCGCGGCTGGCTGGCCACGTTAAAACGGTCAAGCATCGCCCGGGAAGTATTCTACGAGCGCAAGTCTTAATTGCCGTTTCCGTCGCAGCTTCTGCACTTAGCATTCAAAGAGGCGGCCGGGGTGACCATTAAGAACAGTTCAGTAATTACGACTATCCTCGTTATTCTTCGTGGCTCCTCATGTGCGGCGAACGCTGACGACGCCGATACCGTGTAAACTTATAAACGATCGAGTCGCCCGACCAACTATTCACGCCCGTTTAGGCTCGGCTTCCCGCGATTTGCGCGCTTAATGCGATCGTTCTAGCAGCTACTTCATCAGAGGCTCGTCTTTGTTTCGGAGACGTTTCTGAACCATTGTCTATAAACCTGCATTAATCGTGCGCCTCGCAGAGATACCCGGTTTCTACGTTATTAAGTAAATGTCTCTAATGACTACCTTCTCGACGGATGGTTATTGAGTTTGTACAATAGTAACCTTCCTGGTGGAAAAACTGGAATAATATAAATTAGCTCCCTACACGTTGAATTAAATCATTGCTACATTGTGCGCGGATATTAAAACTGTAATATAAAAAATAAGACAAAAACATAAGAAAAGGACGATTTTTTAAGTAGCCCATCAGTTTTCATTTTTTTCAATATTCTCTATTGTGCTAAAGTATTACATTAAACAAATAATAAATAAAGAAGTAATCGTAAATAGTACCGTTGGACATGCAATTAACGTTTAAGTCAGCAACAGTTATCCAAACAGCATATAATCATATATCTGAGTTGTGCTAGCCTAGCACAAGTCAGCACAACTGCCAGTTTCTCCAGCACAACGATATTAAGGGCACTATGCTATTCTCCGAGGCCCTTCGCGCTTGCACAATATACATAACTGGACTTTCCGATCATCCTACAGAGACAGCATTGCATATCTAAGTTGTGCCAGCCTAGCATATGATTATATGCTGCTTGATTAACTGTTGCTAACTTAATTGCGTGTCCAAAACTATTATTTAATTATTATTTTTTAAAGTAACACTTTAGCGCAATCTTAGCACAATAGAGAAAATTGAATAACATGAAAAGTGCAAACATGAAAACTCAGCGCAACTGTTGGAATTATTTAATTCAACAAGTGGAGGGTTAGCTTCAGGAGGCCGAGTATGCCAATATCTTGAGCGAGCGTTCATTACGACGTCGTAGCAGTGACGGCATAAATTTCTTTCGCCGCTGGTCCCGCCCAGAAGACGTCGCCGACGCTCTGCGCGACATCCTCCCGCGCTCCACGTAGAGACCGTTTGTCTTGTCGCGACAATGCCTTAGGTAACACATCCTGGTTAGAACCGTAGGAGAGCCGACGCGACGCTGGTTGCAGGTGTCACGACGTGGTTTTACATGATTTTCTCTGCAGGCTCGTTCGCTCCGTGCCGTTTTCGCCCGATTCACCGTCTCCGCCGGCCCTTCTACAGCCTTTCTCTCACGGAATCTGTCTCCGTCGACGTGACACGGTCGCGTGGGCGTCAGCCGACCGATATTAATGCATTTATTCATCGGTGTAATTAAAATTAGCGCGAGAGATCGGGCACAGCGCGTGTGTCGCGCGAACGGGACGCGATCGTTATCGCGATCGGGATCCAGAAGAATTATCGCGCGTGCCAGAAGCTCGGCGATAGTGTTTCAAGCTGCGACAGTGGCGATTAGAGTGGTCAGAGGGGATCGAGATCGCAATCGGTGGACTTTGAATGAAAGCGGACCAAGGTATAATGTGAAGTGCGGTTGCAGCTTCAGCATTGGCAAAAGTGATTTGGTATAGGATTGCTTTGACTTGTTTCTGAAAGGCAGCAAGACGAGTCTAGATAGAATTCGAAACGGTAAAAATAATTAAAAACTATTATTAACCCTTTGCATTGGGAGCTATTCTAATTTTTTATGATTTTCTTAATTTTATCGATATGAAACTGATATAATACCTCGTACAATACTCCCAGTATTTTATTAAAATATTAAATACGAACAGTAATTTATGGAATACCAATTTAATAGTGTAACAAATAGTTTGAGTAATGGTAAGAAATTTTTACTTGGACCATCTGATCGACGCAGAGTCGAATAGAAGAATTTCAAGTGATCTGTTCCAACAGATATTTCTTAAATATTTGTCAGATATCCGCAGCCTCTATATGAATACAGCGGTGGTCCGGACGTTAATATTTTCGGGATGCAATATTGAATATGTATCTGATCCCTGTCTTTGCTATTTGTATTCCATTCGCTGTCCGGGACGCCGCGAAAGAAGACAAAAAAAATGGCAGTAGAAGATGATTCCATTTGCATTCGGCCGAAATAGGGACACGTAGCTGATCAAATATCCGGGATGGTTCACATTTCGAGGCATCGAACGAGATAGCTCGTCTCCGAACGATCGTTCGCCCCCTCGATTTCGACAATCGCACGGACAACAGCGTGGGCGTATCGGGAAAAACATGTGCGCGCTCGCAGGTGCACAAGCGGTTCCCGGTTACCCCGGAGAAACGAAGGTTTTACCCAGAACGGGAGAATCGGGGGAACGAGTCGATGTTTCATTGCTATCGAGATCGACCATCGAAAGTATTCGAACGATCGTCGATTTCGTCCGTAAAATTTGTTTATCGCCGCGAGATTGAAACGATGGGCATAACGAAACGTATAGGCCGCGTAACGTTTCATTCGACAAACGCCATTAATGACTCGCAAATGAACGCGCGCTCTACGTTATTTAACGTCGCTAACTCTCTGCCTCTATTCCTCTTCCAGATTGATATTACGTCCATACCGATCGAACCGTTTCTTCCCCATGGCTGCGAACTAACGTGATTGCGAATAACAGTAAAAAGTGGCAACGCTCCCATGGAGTTTGTTTCACGTTTCAATTTATTGCGCTCGATATCGTTCCAAATTTTCGTCGAGCTCTCAAAAATTGATGAATAAAAAAACCGCCATCGGACCGTAAAGTTCGATAATAAAAAGATACGGTCATAGTAAATATTTTATAGCGACGTTCCGACTCGCGCCTGGTGTTTTGCACGTGCTATGTTTCTCCTGCTAATTGCAACGCTCTCACTGCAGCACTCCTCCGCCTCCGCTCAATTTAGAATTCTAATACAACATTAATACACGTAAAACTTGTACGGAATTAATGATGACACTATAAACAGTAGCTGAGAACTCGCAGTCGCTCCGAACAGTAGGCGTAAACTTAGAAAGTGTTGCTATTCACATGATCCTGTTACCCGATCCGCTGCGAGCACTTAAATATTTACGCTGCACTAACGAACAAAATAAACGAACCGCTGCACACTCAGATTATAACCTTGCGATCACAAAAATCAGTTAATAATTTACTTGCGCTCGGTGTAAAGGGTAGAGCTTTTACTTTCACTTCTCAAGTTGCTATTCCTTAGTAATGCATTCGCTTTCCTGGTGTCTCTGTACTACAAAAGCGCCTCTAAAAAGAGGACAACCGGAGGAAGTGAAAGTAGAGCCTTTTGAAACCAGCTTGGACAATGCACTGTTCAATTTTCTCGTCCAGCTGCTTCAAAAAAAGTCACAAGAATATTTCACGTTTTTAAAAAACGCTTCTAAACTCTGAATAATATTTTACAAAATATCAGGCTTCCTGAAACGCTGAATTCGCGGACACGATACCTGAAGATAATGTGGGGTGAGAAGCGTATTTCAGAGAACCTTTAATAAATTTTGAGGGAAGCGTATTTGCCAGTTACTATCGGTCTTGCGCAATGTAAACTTCTCGGAGGAGAACACCGAGTTTTCATTGTTTTCGGAGAACGCGAGTTTCGAATCGGAGTAGTATGACGACGTTGCGACGCGTTTAGGTTGGAGGGAATAGCTCAGAACCACGAGCGAAACAGGATGCTCGATGCACGTAATTATGGCGGAAACTGAAATTGCTGTGGCAACGCGGCCCGGCTAAAGAAGAAAAAGTTGCATGCGGAAGATCCCGGGCGAAACTTTTTGGCTATCTCGCTTTTCTCACGCCTCATTCCCCGGGGCTGACTCGCCGAGACACGAGCTTGAAGATTGGGCTTGTCACGAAAGTTTTAATGAAAGTTCGCCCTCCCCTCCTCCGTCTACGCCGTCAAATCTTACCGACTAATTCACGGTCTAGCCTCGCGTCGATCTCCTTCTTAGCAAGTGGAAGAGCTTTTTGACAAGGTTTAAACGGGCGGGGACGCAGCTCACGACAACGTTTGGGAAATATTAATTTTCGCCAAGTTTCCTTCGTTACTCCTGCGCCACATTGTCAGCTTCGTGCTCCGCGACGAAACGAGCGGAGTGACCGGCTTGTATTTTCTTCCGCAAATTCCCAGCAACGCGCTCCTCGAGATTTCGATTCACTTTTATTGCGCCGCGCGCGCGTCACGAACTGTGAGTCTTCATGCGAAATAGAAATTTAAAATGACCAAAGTCTATACAAAACTAGCTGACCCAACAGACGTTGTCCTGTCCAAATTTCAATAAATTTGTTTGTGATCGTTTTGTGAATTTGTGAAATGCTATTGGAAATATGTATACACAGTACAATAAAAATGAGAAAAAGAAACGCATTTCTGAGTGATCATTGTATCTATTAAACAAAAAAAGAATTACGCATATCCATCGTTCGAATCGTGAGTTATGATCTTGGGTTCATGCAAAAATCCCATAGAAAAAAGCACTTTCATTTTTTCCCGAATTTTCCATTTTTCCGGTCAACTTTCCCCAGAGACTATTACGAACATTCTTTAAAAAAAATAGCCAAATCGGTCCAGCCGTATTCAAGTGATGCGCTTACCAACGAACAGCATTTAATTTTCATTTATATAGATTTTTACGTTTGTTGAGATCATGAGTTAATTCCCAGTCTTTCCATCGTATCCGACTCGAACTGATATGATAAGATTCGTGATTCATTGTAGAACATCCACGAATAGCTTGCAACGCGTGGCATTGCTAATCTGCGGATGATTGATTACAGTTTTCTGAACCCGCGTGACAAGCATTTGTTAGTTATTTACATCGCACGAGAGTTCGTGTGTATTTTCGTGTTCGCAATGATTATTGCGACGAGTGTAGTTGTTCGAACGATAATGAATGATGTCAGAGCAGTTTTCTGCCGGTCCCACGTAAAGAGAGAATGATTTCTTATAATACAAACGCAGCAAGGTGCGCCTACAACGTGTGTAGACGCGAATGCAAACATACGTCCGCGCATTCGCATACATTCTGCGCGCGGTCGAAAAGCAAACATCCAGACCGTTGCGGTTTAAAAATTATACTCGCCTCTGGTCGAACCAGCAACGTAATTTCTGTGTATTTTCCCGGGCGCCCACGCTAATTTTCCGTTACCCGCAAATGTTTAACGACATATTAGTCGTCACCGAACGTTTCCAGAGATCTTATGATGGGTCTGTACGTTTGAAATTACGAGTTCAATGCACTGAACACGAAAGCAGTCATATATTATTTGTTACAACTGTACTGATAAACGGCGATCCTAAAACTCCTAGAGATACCCTGAGGAAATCTAAGTCTCGTCAACAACGTGGTATCGAAGTGTCTCAAGACTTCCTCAAAAGAATCCGAGAGCCTCAAACTTTGCGAATGAGATACTGAAGCCTCCCGTAGAGAACCCCTACAGTTTGGAGATTCGCCAGATTAAACTCAAACGTCTTAAGTAGTTCTCGAGGACTATCTAGAGCTATTGCGAAGGAACTCAATTCTTCTGAGAGCTTCTCAAGCTCGTCTTGGAGTTCCTTAGATCCCAAAGTTGGGTCCGAAGGTTTTCCAAACGGTTCGCGAGTGCCTCAAAGTCTCTGAAGTCGAATCCAGAAGAAGAGGTGTTCAGAAGTTCCCCCGCAGGAGTGTACTTCTCCGTCGTTGACCGACAGCTCGTATAAATCACTCAACTAGAACAGTCGGTACGCAGAGCGCATTCCTCGGCCGCCATTTTATCCGGATCAATTAGTTCCATTCTAATAGATTCGGCGTTGAATTATTTCCACAGAATCATGGTTTATGGGAAAGTGAACTTTTACTTCGCCCGTTACAAGATTTATCTCCGGCGGCCGCTTTTTCTTTAATGAACGTTAAGAGCGTACACGAGCCGAGCAATCGATGCCGGTAGTAATAGCGTTGAATAATGAATTGACTTCGACGTAAAGTATCGAACGCGAGCCGGTCGCCCGGTCTCTCGGGTCCGCGTAAATCGACTAATAAGGAAGGAGGCAACTGTTCGACATCCGTTACCCATATTTTATGTAATTAGTCCTTTTTGCGCGCCCACGCGTCGCGTTTCCCACGTGAACCGCCACCGCACGATTCGGTGGAAAAATAAAAAAGAAAAGAAAAGAGAAAAAAAAAAGAAACAGCAGCGTGTACACAGGGTGTCCGTGGGTGTTCGGGCTAAACAGAGTCGAACGGTATCGACATTTTGAATCGATGACGTAACCTCGACACTTGGACGAGCGCGGCCCGGTGCTCGAGAGCAGCGATAGCAGTATAGGGTACTTTCGTAACAGCGCGCAGCACTGGTCGATGCCTTTAATTATCCTCGATCTGGCTCGGCGTGCATTCACAGTTCGAAAGGCATGAATGACTCGGTGCATCCGAGGGGATGCCGGTAGACATGGAAGGCATAACTCGCCGGGATTGGTTCGCACGGCTTCGAAATGCCAGAGCGTCGCTGTTGCTCCCAGGGCAACAGCAGCCGGGGGAGAGCCGCGAGAGACGACGAGTACCGTTGCGAAACGTCGAACCGAGGGCCCACGGAATCGATCGTATGCTAATTAAAAGTACGACGAGCAGCCAAGCCATGCCGCGTATCAAAGCGACGGGATTTTTGTTCACACACAGCGCGGCGGCGGCGGCGGCGGCTGCGGCCGAAACGCCACACCGTACCTTGCAGACCGTACGTGCCCCGCATAAATTCGCAATATCGCCGCAACGCCGCGCCGAGCCGGCAATCCTTCCCTCGGATAGGAAACAAACTACTAACTCGGCTAATCCGATGCTAATTCGATGCAGCGGACATCTATTCCGTTTACAAAGGATTTATGGTGAGCGGTCCCCGACGACTGTCCGGCGCGGCGTGCATACACCCGCCGCTCTGTGCCGAGCCTAATCGCGAGCCGCACGAGACTAGATTTTCTCGAGTGTCGGCCCACAATCACGCTCCCGCGGACTTACGGCCACGGGACGACAGTGTGCCGCACGAGCCTCGATATATCTGCGGACCCCGCTGTTTTGCATTTCTACTCGTTTGTACATGCGAGGACCGGTGCTAATGGCCGCTCGTCGCTCGATAATGCCTCTATTGCTCTTGCCAGATCCGTCCACCTCGATGCCGAACCCGAAGATCGTTCGCAGCGT
Organism: Lasioglossum morio; assembly: GCA_916610235.2. Lineage (NCBI taxonomy): Eukaryota > Metazoa > Arthropoda > Insecta > Hymenoptera > Halictidae > Lasioglossum > Lasioglossum morio. The sequence goes on from OU744334.1 coordinate 13,028,824, forward strand.
TCCCTGGTTTATTGCCGGTGACAAATCCTGCGGGATTTCCGTCGGTATTCGTCTCTGACGCGACAAGGAAACTGGAAAAAATCGCTTGCTTTCACAGCTGCGAACAGCTGTACTGCGGATTTTATGCGTTTACGACGAAAAGGAGGACCTGGAATTTAATTCCTCGACGCCGAGATACGTACGCTTCTTCACACGTCGCCGGCGTCCGTACCTCTTACCCCGATAACTTACACTAACCCTGACTATCGGGGCTTGCCACCATATTATAACTTTTTTAAACAAATGTAATCTGCGAGTCTAGGTGTTATCCTATTGTTATAATGTTATTTCACAGATCTTTATATTTTTTTCTCTTCCTGTATGTCTGTACATTTATATCCAATGTTGTAATAAATCTTTTTGAAGATTTTCAATATAAAAAAAACCCTGACTATGAATCTTAACTGATATAAATATCGTTGAGGGGTTAAAACAGCGAATAGATTAAATGAATTTAAAAATGCGTTAGTTTCGGCTGATTAAAATCGTCGAATAGAGGATGACATTTTTATTTGGTTCCTCCTTTGCACGATAAAGATCCGCAGTCTAGACTCTAGAGATTGCAACTCACGTGGCATTTCTTTACCAAGAATCTCCCACGACACGGTCCTGAAGCGCGCACAATCCAAACAAACTGGCAGCACACACGCCCGCCGATGCACAAATTGCCACTCGAACCGACCTACGGCAGAACCCCAACGCCAAACCGATTTTCGAATGAAAGGCAACACAGCCAGCCCGTCCTCGCCCGACCCTCGTAGTCCACAGTCTATCGCAGAGGCCGGAAAACCACGGTTCGCGAGATTAACGAACACGAAAAAGTAAATCAAATTTCAAAATATCACTTGCTAATAAAAGAATGTTGAACCTGTTTTTGTTTGTTGCTCTATGAGTAGAATTACACATATAAATATCTTCGAGTTTGCTACCGAGCCCGTCAAGCCTAAAAGTTTTACAATCTGGCCCTTTCCGAAAAAAAGTTTGCCAACCCCTGGTCCACATCATTGTAATAAACGTGTTAAGGGGGTAGACTCCTTTCAAGGATTGCAAGGGTGTGGGAATAATTTGCATTATTCGGAAACATGTAGCTTTTTTTTTAGAAATCTCATATAAGATTTATTTCAACATGATGGAAAATACAATATGGAAATTACAGACTGATGAAACTTTTTACGCAGCAGAATATTGAGAGTACAAAAACATTATAATGAAAATATGATAACAAAACACAGCATATATTTTACACATTCGCACCTATCCAGTCCATACTACGCCAAATCAAATTCGCAGTTAACATTTTTTTAAGAATTTAAAAATAAAAAGACAAGCCACAATATTTGGTCGGGCAACCAACATTTCCAAACTTAAGGGCATCTGAAGCTTAATTTTATGCAACTGTTGAATCAGTTCATATCGCTGTGAATCGCAGAGACTACATTGCCAAACAATATGATTAATATCCTGACTATTGTGACAGCAGTCGCATTTCGGGTCACTAGTTAATTCTTGGAAACATGTAGCTGTCGCAGCTTTATGAAAATAGCTACGTTTAATTAAAATTAATTACGCTATTGAGGGTGACTATTGAGGACGAACGCAGCCTAGATCGATCTTTCATCTAGCGTTTTTGATGACTGAAAGAAACCGCATCTTTGTATTATCGAGAAATGAGAAAGCGCATCCCGCACCCTTTCAATCCAAACGAACGTCTCTCTCTCTTTCTCTCTTTCTCTCTGACGGACCCCGTTGTCCCTGATTAAGAGTCCCAGCTACTCTGGCATCGATCAGGAACCTTCAAATGGAACCGCAGCCGAGGTCGCCGATTGCTGGACTGCCGACCGTGTGTTTTGTCTCGATTTCCTGAACAGTGTAACCGGTAGATCCACCGCGGTCCTGCCGGGTCGCTTGTGGATGCAAAATGTGGCCGTCCAAGCGTCCGAGGAACAGGTGTGCGAACTGTATGCAGCCAGTCGATTAGACGGGTGTCCAGAGAGCATGTAGTCTAGCGTGGAATTGTACGGGAGTAGTGTGCGTACGGTGACACACGGACACACTGCTCGAACGACTACGTACAGGGTGCTAAGAAAATAATGATCATTCGCGTCGAGGCTGATGCTGCACAGTTATACAATATAGGATGGTTTGGCAACAGGTGGAAGAACGCTTAAGGGATTATACTTCGTGACGATTTGCCGTCCTTCGAGGATCAGGATTTTTTTAAGATGCTACAGACATTTTTTCAGGATAGGAAGATGTAGTCTGATACATTTGAAATCCGAAATTTTGTATTTATTCAGGGTACCCTGTTCCTGTAATGCAAACTGCAGCTTTTTGCCAGTGTAATTTGCATTATTTGTGTAAGAATGTTTATACCACCATGTCGATGACTGAATGTATTACTCATATATCTACCTGTTATTGATTTATACTGTTATATATAATATTATTGATTTATACGTTGCGTTAGCATTTCGTTAACAAATCCATGTTACCATGAGTTTTGGTAAAATAAACAGCTTCCTACGAGTGAGTAAAGGATATTGCCGTGTCAAACCTCCTTACAAATTCAAAAACTTAACTAAACATAATATTATAAAATTAAAACATTCTTACATTTGGAAGCTATTTTCATAAAATTGTGAATAATGCAAGTTACGCCTTGTAAACGTAAAAATAGGACTTTTGAGAGCGCGCGATCGTGGTCAGGATTGATCTTTTAGCGCTTTTGACTACTGCAAACCGCCACGTTTGCGTTATCGAGAAATGAGAAGATCAAAGCGCAATGGTATCGTCGCATTGCAACAGCGACCATAACTTCCCGAACACCTTGTACCCTAGACAAGCTAGGTACGCTCCATCGGACTGCGACACGATCGCACACTAGCGAGCGGTTCTCGTGTCGCGCACGCGGCCGCGTAGAAATAGGAGGTAGCAAGTACGAGGAAGCTGGGTGCGGAGAAGCATGGGATTGAGCATAACCAGTTTCTGTTACTCGGCGAGCAGCCGTGTGGCGTAACGTGGCCAATTGGTCAATCAGGCTCGGCCGACGTTCAGTCCCAGACCGCTCGGTTTTCTCGAGAAATCGAGCGCACCTTCCTCGATCGGCCCCGTTCTCGATCGAGGAAGAATCGTTCCGATCGCGACAATCATCTCGCACAACGTAATTGCCGTGGCAATTACGACGCCTCGTTCATCCACGTCCGCCATCGTCGGTTATTGCTCCTTCTCGAAGAAATCGAATCATCCTTTTCCACGAAAGCTCCAGCCCGAAGCCGGTCGTTTGCAAGATGGCGGGGACGATTAGTTTCGCCTCTCTTTTCCCGGGTTCGGGGAACTTGATGGCCGGGTTGCCTGCCATCGTCTCGGTGGGAAACGAATGGTTCGCCAGAGTTCTTGAAACCTTATAATTCGTATATCATTTACATATATCCATCAGAATTGCAGACATTGCAGTTTACGCATTCTTTCGAGCGAGCTGCACCATGATTTGTGCCTTTTCGACTGGCCGAGACTGAAGCAGGTTTGATGATCATGGGGAGCCTCGTTGTAGGTCAATGTAAACTCGTGCCTGTTGCCTTCCTCGCCTGCCAGCTGGATGCGCGATTCTTTATTGTGACCACTGATGTTTTCGGCTTCAAAATGTTGGCCGATTAAAAGAATGTAAAGCGAGTTTTTGTTCTGTATAGTACATACAATATCGTTTGATCCAGTATGCATTTTGTATGGATATCTGTGGCAATTTTTATTTTTTAATCATTCTCGTTGTTGCATGTTTCAGCTTGGAAATGCATAGTTCTAGAATCGAATTTTTTTCTCTGTTACAGGTGAGCATGGAGTATGGTTGATCTAACTCAGTCTAGGTGAATTCAAAAACGAGATGCTTGAAACAACCAGAAAAGAAGTGAGATGTTAATTTTGTGAGTTGTAATATATTTTTAAGAAATATCGGAAGATTGAGAAAACTATATTTTCACGAACTTAATACTGCTACTCAGTATTTTGGTCCGCCGCATGTAATTTCGAAACTTTCTACCTCCGGTGGTTCATTCTTGCGTACGGAGAGGACAACTCTTTTACTTCTTCGTTTTCTTAGTCCCAATTAGGTCTTGTGTAACTTAGTCGTTAACATATTTGCTCATTTGCTGGTACTATTAGATATTCAAACAACTGGTTCGTTAATTTTTTTCACAAGGGATCTGAAGTAGTACAATAAGCAGTTATAACTGCTTAATTTCTTTAAAACTAAACAGAGCGACTACATAATTAATGGACAAACAGCTAGAGTCAATAGAAATTTGGTAACTGTATAAATGATGCATAACATTTAGAGAGAACAGAGCTGACCTAATATTGCGACTATCTTTCGAAAGAACCGTCTATCACGCCACAAGCGCTCTAAACTGATGAGTGATTGGATACTCGGTGTGCGGTGGACAGCTGCGATGGCTCTCAATGAATCTCGGGGCTTTTCTTTCAGAAAACAGACTACAATACTACCTCTAGCCTTGGATGGTTTCCCAAGAACTCAAAAACCATCATATTTCCCAAAGAATTGTGTCTGAACGACGATGACTCCTGTTTTAATAATTTTAATAAGTTGAAAATGATATAACACTAAACCTACCGAGCACTAAAAGCGATTTAAAAAATTTATCGAATTCATTTCCACGTAAACAATTTCGTTACTTCAATAATTATAAAATGACAAATATGAAATAGTGATAACATTTTTGCTTTCGATAAAATCCACAGTCTACTTAGATCTACTTAAACTACTTAGACAACTAAGATCTTTATTTTTCACTGAAACGATTCTAAACCGTCTCGACAAAGTAACGATCAACAACGCAAAGCCAATAGGACAACAGCAAAATAGAAATTCACGAGACAAAACGTTCGTGAAGTGAAAGTCTACCGGATTCCTTTTTCCCTGATTTCCAAGGAATCATTTCTAAAGACCCGTTGCCCGAGCAATGCGACTAAGATTTACGACCTTGAAGACCTCCAACAACTATCCTCCCAGCATCTCGAAAACGTGGAGAAGAGGTTCGACCATCCTTGTTACCCACTTTGTACCTGTACGCCACGCTCACGGAGTTCCATTCATAATAATACCGACTTCTAATTACATCTACGAGTTTTCTTTCATGTTACCGGCGAGGCTATCGGTTACCGGTACCCCGGGCACACCGTGTGCTGCTCATGAATAATTCAAACGAAAAAATGAATCGTCCGTTGGCCGGTTAAAATCGTCGTTTCGAGGCGTTTTATCGTTGACGGTTTGTTGGACGTGTCCGAGCGTCGTTTTCGGTGGCTCGGGTCGATAAGTCCGACAGGCCCGCTAACATCGACGGCCGTTCGCGAATAGGTGAAACGCCGTGGATGTAGATGTTTTCCATACCTGGCTCCGAATGGCTTATCTGGCCTGGAACGTCATGCTCCGCAGACTAATGCGCCTATATATCTCGTACTCGTTGGAACTGAAATAACACGAACGATGATGTCATGGCATCGCGGTGCCACGCCGTGTGCTTTATACACCGCGAGGCAATGAAATACACTGTTTGCTTATGTCGAGGCACGCAGCATCGCGATACCAGTAATCTAGCGCTCTTAATGAATCCGTTCACCCTCCCGCGAGGCCCGCGGCGCCGATCCCAACGGAACAGAGAAGACGCCAGGCTCTTACGTCACGCCGCACACCATACTTGGGCATTATTCAATGAACGAATGACATTTTGGGCAGGCAATTTAATCTCTGTTACCTCCTCTCTTTCACAATAAAATAAAAAGAGCGGGTTTTCAAACACTTAAAGCGAAATCTACTTATGGATTAATTAATCCAATGAATCGCATTATCTCAAAATCATGCACTATTTATAATTGTATTGATTTTTTTCAGTGATTTTTTCTAAAATTTTCAAATGCAACTACACAGGATTGTATGATAATACCATATCGATTGTAGCATTATTAAATTTTTCTTTTGTACATGTCCCTTCTTTGTTATTACACGAGCAGTATTGTATCTCTCTCTTTTTTTACGTTTCTTTGATATTTTAAACACTTATGTAAAAGGGCTTCAGTCCGTCTATAATAAATAATAATAATAATAATTTTTAAAAAATGTTCGCAATGAAAGTTGATCAGTATTCACTTGTCTACAAATATCGATGCAAAAATATTATATAATAATATAATATTAGACTATGAAATTACGTTACAATGGTTTTAGCCACAAATAACAGGTTCCCAGCCAATGAGAAATGAATATTGATTCTGTTTATTGCCTATATTAATTTCGAAGTGATAAATTCTACTTCGGGACGTCGAACAGCTCACAGAATTGTTCGAGAAATCATATGGGCGTCTCCAGGAAAAGACTGCGAGACGAATACTTGTTGCTCGGTCTCGCCGGTTCGTTCGTTTTTCCATCGCGTCGCGTCGACTGCTCGAGCGCTGAATCTCGATCGCCTCTTTAGCGATGATTCAAGTCGCCGACGACGACCCTGTTACCGTTATCGATGAAATTTCCGCGGCGATTGTGCACCGTCGACGCACGCACCTTGTGTATCGTCGCGAACCCGGCTTCGAGCGTGAGTGGAAAATATTTCGCCTGGAATTTTGTGTGATTTTATGAATATCGATCGTTACGAGATTTAGTTTGCAGACCTCGAGGAAATGTGTGGCGAGAAATCGCAGAAGCGAGAATAATTTTGTCTGACAATATATCGAACAGTACAAAGATTATTACGAGATGTGGTAAATCATCGATAGTTACGAATAAACAATGTAGAGATTATTACGGAAGTTCAATAAGAATCTAGAACGAAAACGAGAAATTGTTGTGAAAGATTGAAAAGCGAGCAGAAAGAAGTTTTGCGGAATGAAATAAGAATCTGGGTTGATATAGATATAGTGGAGCGAAGTCGGAGGATTTGGCGAGGTTTTATAACATCGGTGAAATTTGTAGCATGGCGGGGTATCTGCACGACCGTGAGTAGACACGATAAGATGTCTGTATCTTGACTGTACCTTGATCACCCGATGAGAAATGGTTTGTAGGATATTACATCCCGCTCCAACGTTGAAACATGAAATATATGGGAGGTGCAGTGTATCGACTTCCTGCGGCTCACGAAATGGAACGGAGAAAGAAGGAGGGCAGAGTCTCATCTATGAACTCGTGTCCAGGGAGTAGGTTGCATCGCCGTGCTGCCAGATGACATTATTGTTTTACTCGTGAAAGTGGTAGCCGCAACCAATCGCAGCTTTATCATCGCTACTTTTAATGGGGATGCACTTTCGAATAAAGTGGAGCACCTGTTTAAATCGATTGTGCGCTAAGCGTTCATTCAAATTCTCTTCGCCTGTGGAGAGAAATCCACGGGAAGTTTAACATTTATTTTATATGTTTACGGCGGTGACTGCAGTAGGTTGAATATCGTCATGCACAAAATTCATTTGCTTCTTATACAGGCTGGGTAGACAGCAGATTTTGTAATTTAAAACATTAGACGAGTTTAAAAATACTCTTATATCATTTTCAACGTATCGAACATATTAAAAGAGAAAATACATTTCTATGTCACTTCGGTTTGTTGGAATGTAGGTGGAAAATGGTTATTTTGCATAAAGGTTTGTTGTCTAATAATGAGTAAGAGGAGAAATTTATGAAGTTAATTTATGTGTGGTGAAAATCAGGAATTCGATTAAATGAGAATGTGCATGAGGGAGTGTTTTATTTATTATTTTATTATTTATGTAACCAGTTATGTAGAAAGTGGTTCGTTAAACATTGACAATTCCATTTTCAATCCGCGTTGTGTAATGGCGGCGTTAAGGATGAAATTATTTAATTCTAAGTGGGAGGCTCACTTCGAGAAGGCTGTTGAGGATCACGTGAGGCGAGTTCGGGGGAAAAAGTGAATTCCCCATGTGGTTGTTATGGCAGTTGTTGAGGCAAAGGGATAGGAATGCGCAATTAGAACGCACGGGGGCACGAGTCACTGACCAGTTTAATTCTCTCACGATCCGGCGTGCCTATGTAGTCATCCGGCATATTGCGAATTCACCGAGTTATCAGCGGTTGTAAAAGGAGCCCAGTCAGGAGCTTGACTAGGTTCAGAAAGCATGAATCGTATTGCACGTTGAAATCCATTCGTGCATCTCCGCGGCCTGAATAGCCACCGCGGCAACTCTCGACTTTTGCAATCGCACCTCGCGGCATTTCCTAGTTCTGCGCCGCTCGATCCTCCACGGCGGCCATTTATTCGAACCCGACCGATACAATTCATTTAGCGGGATTTCTATGCCGCGAGAACTGTCTCCCGTCGTGTTCCCTGCTTTAAATTTCATGGCTGGTTTTGCCGCATTGTTCGCCGCTTCGAAGTTTCTCCGGAGACTTATAGAAATGGCGGGCCCGGATTCATTTTTAAATTACAGATAAGCTGGCCGGCACCGTGCTCGCAATTCGTACCGAGCTCGTGTGTAATTTCCTTCTCTATTTCACGTTTTTTTTCTTCCCCTCCTCCCCGCCCCTTCTCTCTCTCCGAGAATGTTATTTTATTTCGGAATACTACGTACCGCAATTGTCTTGCGGCGCCACGCGCCGCTTGTTCTTCTTCATTTAAATAAATCCATGCGAATCACGGAAATTTCAACTTACTTGTTAACATGCTGTTCGCCTCTATTTAACTAGTTCGCTATCTAAAACTTTTTTCATCCGTGTTCTCGAAAAATAAAGCCTGCTGATCAGCCTCTTCAAATATTCCCTTTTCAGAGCATTGGCTAGTCCTCTAATTATTAGCATTTTTAGGAAAAGGGAAAAAGAAACGTACTTATTTATTTAATCTGAAGCAATGTAACAGCATTAACAACGGGGTTCCATCGCAAAATTTATGTACTCACAGCCTAGCGTTAAAAATGGTTTACAAAAAAATTTGGGGTTTGTAATAAAGGACCCAAGGATCTAAAAAAGTTAACGACGCTTCTATGCCCACGTTAAGGTACGAGTTAAAAGTTGCGAATAAAATGTCGGGTATTAAATTATTTCTCCTAACATTAAATCATTTCGCCTAACGAAGCATAGTAAAAATTAACGTAATAAAAAATTCGTACAAAATCGAAACTACTCTCTGGTGCGCGCAAACGCGACGCAAAAATTACGGATCTTTCCCCGAACGAAAATTTTTATACCGCAACGGAAAATGTTCGCTAAAATCCACGAAGCATTGAATTATACAGAATTTCCATGGATCTTACGAACGGTGTTCGTAAAAATCCACGCTCTAGCGACGATATAACATTTTCGCGCTGTAACAGGCTGTTCCGGGAGCAGCAATTTACGGTTGACGAGTATTTCGTCCGTCGGAAATTTAATCGAATGCTTGGCCGTATAATTCGAACGAATCCCATCATTGTCGGTCCGGTTCAGTCTCGCCGTTCCGGGATCATAACGAAATTATTTTCCGGCAACAATGAAAAAGGCAAACAGTGTCGCGCTGGCCACGGATTCGTTCGAGCACGGTTTCCGCGTTTGTCTCGGTTTTTGCCGTGGAAATATCCATAACGCGATCAACCGTTCGCCAGACAAACGGGTCTGAATTGTGGTCGTATATGCGCTTCAGCCCGGAAATAGTGGCTACTGTTTCATAGCCGTGCGTTTCGTCAATCAATTTATTAGAAAGAAAAGCACGCTGTGGCAAATTCAATACGCGTCCATTGAAAATCCGACGCAGAGAGAGCGGCAGAGAGAGAGAGAGAGAGAGAGAGAGAGAGAGAGAGAGAGAGAGAGAGGTACAAACATGGAGGAAGTGGCACCTTCATAGGTACAAATTTTCCGGAGCATTCCGCGATCGGTTTTTCGCACATTCTCGTGCTCGCGTTAGGTTGCGCGACGTACGATCGCTATTTCCCGTATCACTGCTACAACTCTATAAAAATACCCTCTTCTGCGCGCTCTATTTTTCTTGTAAAACTCATCCCGACGGTCCGCTGTGTTTTTTTTTTATATTTCAGGGAACGCTTCCTTCATCCTTTTTCGCGACACAACCGGTTTGTTCGAGTGTTGCACAAGCGATATCTCTGCACAGCTAGTGTTTGATATCGGCACGCGTTCTCCGCTTGTCCTCGTCGCGGAAAGCTTCCCTCCGAATTTATTTAGGGAATTGTTCCGCCGGTCTCTCGACCATCGGGAATTGCTAGAGCGCGGATACATGCGTCAATAGAATTTGTATCGAATGAGGTTTACGAGCCACAGTGCGTTCGAAACCTCGTTTTCCGAACAGAATTCCATTACTCGAAAATGATAGCTGATGCGAGCGAATGTTTCACATGGAAGCTTTAGGATGTAGGAGAGAGCACGTGGGGAGAGAGTAAAGATTGATGTAAACTTTAAATAGACAACGAATAAGAAGCTTTTATATTTCTAATAAAAATGTCGACGAAATTCTTGGACATAGCTGTGAGGTCCTTTGGAAGCTGCATAAACTTTGCGCGAATATTTTGTCGATACCTTTCGCAGTTTACGAGGTATGTTTCCACCTAGATTGAAAAAATAGCATCGTCAAAAGATGGCTATATTTTCAGATTGGTCTAATAAACTATTGTACGAAGTCGCGTAAAAGTAGACGTATCTGTGAATAGTCTGAATCTGGTGACACTGCCGAAAAGGGTTAACCCTTAGCACTCGGCTGTCCCCTCTGAGGCACCATTAAAAATTGCTGTACCATTCTTCAAAATATTGTTTACATTATTAAATATATCGGTATCTAATCAATTACTAAACATTTAGGTACTGTACCAATTTCATATCCATAAAATTGCAAAAATCATAAGGAATGGAAATATTCTAGATCGGAAGAAATGTTTAATTTTCCAGTTAAAATAGCTCCGAGTGCAAAGGGTTAATAGAGAAGTTTCGAGATTGCAAGATTGCAAAGAATAAAGCTTTGTCGTTGGATCCTGCGAGATTGTCTTATTTCTTGCGGGGGCCCGATCGTCTCTCGGATTCAGTAGCCGCTGATTGATTAGGAAACGCAGTTTGCGAGTTAATAGGAGCCAAGGACTGCTCGAGGAGTGGAGTCGAACGCAAATGGTATGCGTTTGATCCAAGAGCTGATAGAGAACTCATTGGCGAGGGTACCAAGTAAATCTGGCTGGTAGGTTCATCCGTTGAAGCACGTGTGTCCTTTCCGAATGCTTTGAAGCTCCTCGAGCCTGTGAAATCAGTTCGAGTTTAAATTGATGTACACCGCATTCGGATCGATCCACAGTCGAGTTACCAGTATAATCATGCTTCCTTTGACTCCGACACCAACAAGAATGGTAGACGCTATTCTAAGAAAATCCACCGCGGCCGCATTTTCCGTCCGCGATCGAGGTTTCGATCCTTGGGACGATGCATCGCGGGGCTAAATGCGACTTCGAAGATTTTCAATCTCGGCCCAATGATTCTGTATCAATCCCCTACGCGGTTAGCTTCCAGAGCAAATCCCTCTCGCCATTCCATTTCCGTTACCATGGTGTGAGAACCATGAGTAACGTAGCATATGTCTGGAGAATGCTTAGCCGGCACGATAGCTCCGGAGGAAATGCGTTGACGTGAGCTGCGTGAATAGATAGTACCGCCAGATATTTCATTTAATATCGAATCGCATATGGAAGAACAAATCTTCCTACATATCTCGTTCCAGCTCTCGTTCGTCCCTATTCGAGCGTTCACGTAAAATATTGTGGATTCCGCGGGGATTTATTCAAAATTTGCGGGAGGCCTTCGCCCTTCCAGGATAATTGTATCTTCAACCAGCGTGGCTGCAGCAGCATCAAAATTGTCGTAAAATTCCCCGTTTTTTTTTTAGTGATAAAATCAAATGAATTCAGAATACATCGGCCTTAACTTCTTTATACGTGAATGAGTGGCGTGCAGATATGAAAGGAGACAAAATATATTCAACAGAAAAGTATACCAACGATTACACAAAAAAGTAAGGCCAGTTTAAAGGCAAGGAATACATTGATTATTATATTAAAGACAGTGCTGTACCATGGTTCTCAAACAGAGAAATCAGATTATTATAATCTTGCTGCATCTCTGTCACACCTACATACAGGGTAGTTCACCAGATATTACCATCTCGAGTTTCGTCATTGTTATTATTCGTAACCCATTCCAAATGTAACTGGAGCAATGAGGTTCAAGATCCCAATCATATTATTTGGCAGTGTACCTTGTTGGAATCACAAAGAGTTGATCATCACTTCTTCCGGTCATTTAACAATAGAACTACCGGACAAGTCAAAATGACTAATGCGAATTTTTTGTCGATTAGAAATATTAAAAGTTTAAATATGTTTATTTGAGAAATTGTTTTAGTAAACTTCTCTATTGAAGTACATATTTAAATGTCCCGTGTACGAAATCTAAATAAATGCCATATTGTCATCATTAGAAGGCAATGTATGCCAACTGCGTTTAGTGCTCGGTAGTTCTAGTGTTACATTAATATTTTTTCCTGAGATTATCGGGAAGCCTAGCTGCTAACGGCAAATCTAACTACGAGCCAACTCGATATCCAATCTCGAACAACAGCGTAGCCGAGCTTCTCGTCCTCTTTCGTCTCGTTCCCACAGCTTATCGGTAAGAGAGGAGAAGGAAAAGCCATTTCCGTTGAAATCGGGCAGCTAAACGCGAAGCGAGCAATTCGCGGGTGCCATTGCCTAAAAGCAATCTCTGTTCGGAAGTAAATCGCTTTGGTTTCGGAGGCCTCGTGACTGTTCGCGCGCCCCGAGGATCTCTACAATGGTGTGTCGGTCGCGCAGACGACGGCGGATAGGCCGCGCGAGAAGGTGGTTAGCAGTCAGCCGTTCCCTTGGCTCTCCTCCAGAATCGATATGCCGTCGACCGATGAATGAATAAATGAAAAAGAAGAAAAAAAGATAAGAGGAGGAAGATAGTACGAGAGGGAAAAGATATATATAAAGGAGAACGTTAACCGCGCCTCGGCGTAACCACACGGCGCGCGGTTTACATCGGCGCCGACGTCAGTGTCGTCGTTGATCGTCGGACGGTTAAGCCCGTGACCAGCTTAAAGTAACCACCGCGCGAGCGCGAGCCAACGGAGGCGTGAATGCAGACGCTCGCTGTTTTAATCCGCTGAAAACACGACCCGTGTCTGTGGTCGTGTTACGGGTCGACCGTGTAATTCAGCTGGCAAACAGAGCCCGCGACCGAAAAATACCCGGAGTTTCGAGTTTTATGTCTGGCACCCACGGAACGACTGCCAACGCGATTATGTATAACGAGACTGTTGCTAATGGCAGCTCCCGGTTTATCGACGGTTGCTCCGCTAACCAAAATCGTGTTAATATCTGCTCGCTGCGGATCAAGCTTCTGTCAATTAATCCGAACGCCGCGAGAATTTATCGAATTCAATTAAAAGTCTATTTTAGCTTGAGGCTTTTGCTGTAATGGCGCTCGTACTGTTCGATTCCGACCAGGCATGCCCGCGTACCTCCTTGCGTCGAGTTAGATTTATTGTTATATAAGCTCCCTTGCAATGTCTGGCCGCGGATAGTAGGAGAAAGCGAATCCTCCGCTTAAAACATTCTAAGATTAAGCTAATGGCATTAGAAGAGTAGTCATAAAGATATACAGCGCGTCCCTTGCCAACAGGTATTGACAGGTTATCTGAAAGGTGGCAACAAATCGTTACAAATATAATAAAAAATTATATGACTGAATGATATTAACCCTTAGCACTAAAAATTGCTGTACTATTATTTAACTAATTGTGTACACTATCAGATATGTCGGTATCTAACCAATTACTACACATTTAAGTATTGTATGAGGTATTACATCAATTTCATATTTATCAAATTTAAAAAATCATAGAGAATTGAAATATTGTAGGCCAGAAGAAAGTTTAATTTTCGAGTTAAAATACCTCCGAGTGCAAAGGGTTAATATTTATATAAATTGTTTCAAATGATTTCTTTGAAATACGACAGAACTTTTCCTGCAACCCAATGTGTTCACGCAAAAATTTCAACACTCCTAAATAGCTGAATGCCTGCGCTGTACACACGCAAGTGCTTATCTTCGTTTCTGTGAAATACGTACAGGAAGTAATTCTAATGAAGTTTAATCTTCCGCAGAATGAAAGTACAGAGATTCGTCATGAAGAATTTCTTCAAACTCCACTGGTACAGTTCTGTCTCGAGCTGTCGAGTCCGAATCGTTTATTGGCCGTGCCCCATAATGCGCGCCTAATTAGTACCCCGTTAACACGCTCGCTGAATCCCCTCTCCCTGCGTCTCTGGTCGAAAATTAATAGCCAGCCGATATTTGCTCGAGGCGGGCTTTCATCAAGATCAGTGGCCGCTATTAGACGGGAGCGTGATTTAACAACGACAGACAAGTACCCGCGTGAAATTAAAAGCCTGTCGCCGTGTCCCGAATCATTCATTATTCGTTCACCTTCGGTGTGTTTCCGTTCAGCACCGGGGATACCGGCCGCGACGATCGGTGTTTCACGTCCGCGATGCGATACGATTCGTTTTATCGCGCGCGGCGTGGCGGTGGTATTCGGGTGTAACGGCATTTTATCGGAACAATTACGCGTTCTGAATGGTGACACGGTGCCTGATATGCCGGCAGGTTTATCTGGCTAGCCTCGAGGGACAGAGCGAAAGAGAGATATAAAGAACTGGTCTAATGCGAAAGCTATTTCGAACCCAGGTAAAATCGTGCGTGCGTTTTATCCCGAGTGCGTTAATTGGCAGTCAATCTAGCGCGATTAATAAGACGAGTTACGATTCCGGGCGTTGAACTAATCGCCACCGATATCTCCGATTACGCGCCGGTAATTCTGTTATGATCGCCGATATGCATCGCGTTCAAAAAGCATTAAACCACGCTCGGTTCCCACAGTGCGGATCGACTCTGTGCGGAGAGGTTTGCGCACCCGCCTTCACTCGTGGAAACGCCTATCTGGATTTTCTCACGGCATGTTTCATCGCTTATCAACAAGGGGTTGCGTGCGCCCCCGTGCGATCCTCGGCTCGGATACGTGAATTATATAAACGTACCTTGACGATCTCTCGAGCTTATTAAATGCTGTTTACAACCGGTCGAGATGCGATAACGATACCGACCTCTTCGTTACTTTCACAATTTACAGAAACGTGAACGAAAGCTTTTCTAAGTCGATTTGCATGTTCTCTGCTGCCGCGAATCACCGGATTACGCGATCTCCCTTCTTCGCGGATTATCGTTACGCCGGTATTTTGAACTTAGCGAAGGTTTCTGGAATTTGTGCCTTCGTGCAGTCAAGGACTGTTACCGTGCAGCTAGTATTGATTTGAACAAAGCTAGTCTTGAGTGTAATACTTGAGTGCATTTGCATGCAAAATAAAAATGTTTTGCTTTGACTGTGGACTTGAATGACTTCCTGATTCGTTTCTGGAAGGTATTCCGTAAATTCTGATGCGATCACAAACTAGCAGAAATAAGATTGCCGGTCTGAGGCTCGTTCCGGACGCAGCCTTATTAAATTTGCGCCGGCAATTAGTTTGGATAGACGCGACATGTCGACGGTGAGGGTTTACAAAGGCAGTTTTCAGGGTAAAGAGAGCACTGGGTCGGGTAGCTGTAATTAACTAACGCCGATTCGTAAATATTTGCGGCCGCTCGGGGTCAGAAACCACCGTATACGCCTCCAGAGGTGTAATATTCGGTACTGCGAAGGGTTTCCTCGGCGTGCTTACCCCTCGGCATCAATGGCTTCGACGGAGAGAGAAAGACAGAGCGATAGAGTAGGAGAGAGAACGGAAGTTATGAGAGACCTGAGAGTTCGGCGACCGTGTTGGTTGCTTGAGATATTAATGGCAATATTACACCATTTCCAGTCTATCGTGTATTGTGCCGCTACGGCCCAACCGCGATTAACGAAGCACTCGCGGCGTCGAATTTGCATCCCCCTGTTCTCCTCCGTGATGGATTGCACTTCTTTATTCGCGGAACGGTGATTTAGCTGGCGGATTCCGTGGCTGGGTTTCATTTAAATTGAGATACAGTCGCCGAGCGCGGCATAAATTTCACCGTAAACTGTGCCACGGTTACACGCTGGACTTTCCAGTTTATTGGTCTGCACCGCTCGGCTACCGGCTTTGCCTATTGTACAACGAAAATTATGGTTAACGTTCGTCGACAAACGTTATTTGCTAGGATTCAATGTTTCCGTGGCTTTCCCTTTCTTCGTCGTCGATCCTACGAGAACAAACGGTCCTGGGAAAATCGATTTGCTGAGGCAACCGCTTCCTTAAGTGTACAATGCTTTGCTATCAAACCCTCCGCAAGGGAACGCAGCTCGCGACGCAACGGAAAATGATGGAACAATCATCCTCCAGTCTTCCGGTTTTCTTCTAGTTAGAGTTACGCTGTTTTTTTTAAGCACTTTAAACCCTTCCGGAGTTTATTATTATTATTGTATTCACAACAAGTAAATCCAATAACAATGTTAAGTAAATATTCAGATTACAATCTTTAATAAAAGAATGAATGCAAAGACAAACTTCAACATTTGGTTCCGCCGAGTGTGTCTACATTTAGCGGTGATTGAGTCACGCTTTTCGACCACAAAGTATCACAGTTTTATCACAGTGTTGCATTATCTTGGCTCCTTCGATAAGCCACGCCCTAGAGTCAACGAAACAACGAGTCTTCGATCTCCTTTAACGCTAAACTGGAAGATCGAGCGTATCGGCGGTCCTCCAGTTCCAGCGTGATTTGCCCGGACGCATTGGCCCCTAGGGCAATCGAGAGCGCTCCAGGGAGCAGATTCGTACGTCGCCTTGCTCGAATAAGTAATCACCCGATTGGATCTCGAGTCCTGTACACAGCCGACATCCTGTAATAATCAAGCACCGGGTCGGCTATTGTAGCGAGCGAAAGCCAACAAGCTTTTACTATCGCGCGAACGGCGTGCGTAACCGCCGGGAACACGGCGTGTCTAGTCTCTCTCCCACACGTTGGAACGGCGTGTTTTAGCGGGACATTACTCTTCCCCGTAGTCGCGAGATAGCGCCGATTGTCGGACGGGCTCGTTGCACGCTCGATGCGCCTTTAACGGGCGCATCAACTCGTACGTAACGCAGATATCCCGCCGGATAATAACGCCGTCGTTGCGTCTACGCGTATTTAAACGGGCTCGTGAGCGCTCGGTGTATCTCGAGGATGCGTTTGTCCTGAAGTGTCATAAATACAATCGCTTAAACGCGGCATCTGTCTGCCGACGGTTACCGTGGCCCCATCCATCTTGTCGATGCGCGGCCAACACGCTCCGTTAGGGTATCAAAGTCCTCGCGGGAGCACCGTGCGCCACTTGATGGACGACTGGAGCAACGTGAACCAGCGTTGTCGTTGCCCTTTGACGCACAATAACGTCGCGTCGCTCCCAAACGCCCCTCCTCGCCAGCCGAACGAACGTGTCTCGTGCTGTGGCATTGCTAGTTGCCATTCCCGTTGCAGTTACAGTTCTACAACGCGAGAGCTAACTCGCTCGATCAAAGGTCGGTCCCGATGCCGCTCACAAATCTGTTTCGATTGCCCGCGCATGCTGAGAGAGGATCCCTAACCGATAGCCTCTCTGCGGCCGGATATGTCCCCAGCGCGATAACGTTTCGCCAAATCCTGCGAACCGATGCTTTTTGGCGAAACGAACCGCCCGCCATCGAATTCGGACCCAGCTCCTCTTTGCGGTGACGCTGTTAGGTAGCGGCCGACGGAATGGGAGGCTTTGGATCACCGCCGGAAGTTGTGTGTTAGGGTCCTAGATAACTCGGATTCGTACGCTGCTTCTGGGTCCTCGACAAATTGGTCGACCCTGTTACCAGAAATGTCGGAGAGTGCTCCTCTCTTCTTCTGGACGAAATTAAATGTAACCTGGCTTGTCCGAGCAAGCTTCGCACGTAAATATATTCATCAGTTTAACCCGTAACGGTCCAATGGCGACATATAGGCGACATGACATTTTTACTTACTGGGTCCAATGGCCCATATATGTCGCTATTGGACCGTTAAGGGTTAATAAATTTTCACTAAAATAAAAATATTTCTTTTTCTATACTCGATTTAAAAATGTTTTACAGCTTCTCTTCGTATGAAAAATAGCTGGACCCGGTGGGAAGTAAACTTGAAATACTTCCGGACCGTTAAGGGTTAATAAAATAGACTATTCACATTCTTGATTTTCGCGAAGTACTTAAAAGGTTCATTCTTCTTGGCACAGGACAAGTTGAAACAGTACTGCTAATATCGCGAGCTGTAGGCGGTAGTATAGTCCCGCAGCGTTTACTTTCCAGAAGGGGCAACAGTAGACGAAAATTCCAGTAGCAGTTCGTAACACTTTTCTCGGGCGCAGCGATCTTCAGCAGTTTTTAAAGAGAAAGAGCGACAGGACGCCGCCGTCCGAGAGACTTTATATTTGCAAAGTTTCCAGTGACTCAAAGAGACGCTGCGATGACAATGCAGCTGCGCAGGAATGTCTGTATTCAGAGCAAAGTAAAACATTGACTATTGCCGGGTCTAGATAACGGGTCGCGGCAGTGCTGTGTATACGGTTACGCACATCAGAGCGCGCCGTCTGTTCGTCGGGTGCAATTTAATATTCGCCGTCAGCGATTCGCGCGATCCAACGTTTCGTTGGATGGCTAAAACAGCTGCGGATAATGCCGAGCTATTCCACGACTGTCTAAGGGCGTCGTGCACGAAATCCCAAAAACCGTTTCCCGCCGCGCAGAGCAGAGCCAGCGAAACCCTGGGAAACTTCCCTACCGGGGGGGTAAGAGAATCTCTTGGCGAAGACTGACGATTCATCGCGGATTCGATGGAAACGGTAAATTAGCTGGTACCCGTTACGGCTGGGTCTGTTGATGCGCCACGGAGACGTAACAGCGCCTTGACGGGCGGCGAAATTGCTCAAGCAAACAGATTCGGAGGCGCGGAACAATTACTCGAATAACCCGGCACGTGTAATTTGCAGTTTCCAGGTGCGAACGCGCGCCGCAAACGAAATGGACAGGGGAATCCTAACAATTCAGCGGATCGTGCAATTACTAATTCCATTGCTGCCAATCCTTGCGCAGAATTCTTATTTCATTCTCGGCCATTGACTGCTTCACAACTTCTACTTGCTGGGTCTTCATTTTCTTTTGTTATTAGGAAATCTCTTATGAGTAGACAGAAGACCCTTAGGCACGTACGTTACAAGTTTTTAACTTTTAATTACTCGCATGTAGTATTTACAATCTGAAAACTTCAAATGTAGTGATTCAAACATAAACAAATAATTATTTTGCATTGATGTAATTATTTCATTGAGTAAACATTTATTTATGTTGGACTGACGTAAAGTTTTATATTCTTCATTATTATTTTTAGTGTTATACTAATGTATGTTATTCGTAAACAATTTAATTGTACAAAATTACGTGATAAGCCTGAACCTTCATGGTACAGTTCGGGTCGTAAACGTGACGGCGATGTATTAATTTAAAGTTCGCATATTTCGAAGAATTTTCAATTACCGCCGAAAATAACGTAATTTTGGAGCACGTCAGCCGGCAGCTTAAACAATGCATTCCCTTTGGATACAGTCGCCGAAAGAACTGCAAAGGTAATCCGTACACGATCGAACGAAAATTGCCGATGGAATTCCAATGAATGTAATTCTGTTTTAATTTTCGGGAACGGGAGAGAAACCAACTGTTTTGATCCCGCGTACTCGATCAAGGATTCTGTCGGGTGATATCACCGGGCCGACGCGTTAATTCCTTTAATTGAACATCGATTCGAGCTCGCCGCCCCTCCTCGCCATTGTGCGCCCGCGTATAAGAGTATTACGGATTCACGCGTGAATTATACGACACCGCGTGGCAGTCATTGTCTTGAGGGGCTGTTTGAATCCACCGGAAGGAAGGAGGAGCTTTGTCACGCGAGCTTGCGGCTCTTTCTCGACTATTCGTGGCCGTTAGCCCACTCCGTCGCGAAATTGAATGGGAGGATATGCTTCGACACAAAGGGGACGCAATAATTTCCACGTTTAATTCGTCTATCGAGACTACTTTGCCTCTTCAGCCGAAGTGCCTTCACAGTTTTCAATTGTACCATTAGACTTTCAAAATACTCCGCTGCATATTTAGTAGACCTACAGTCGAGTACTGGTACTATTATTCGAATATTTAAAGAATTCAACATCGCACGAGTTCGATACAGAGTTCGGGTGAACTCCTCTCGGATTTCGATGAAATTGAAATATGTTGTCACAGCTAGTCAGAATTCAAAACAACTTTATCCGAAAATATCTTCGGTGTTTTTAGTAATACGTACAAGAAAATGTTTCAGGCAAAAAATGTTTGGTTCAGCGGAACACTTATAGCGACGGAGAAATTTTCTTTTCTTGATCGTAACACAGCGACAAGTTTACCAGAGTTCGAACGCAGAGTTCGATAAATGAACAATAATTATAAAAAACAATTTCGCTCGACTCCCGGGCAGCGAGCAGGGAGACTCGCGGTGAAATTTCGAGGAATCCGTTCGGGTTATGGAAAATGGAAAGAGCGCAACGACAGGAGGATGTCCCGAGACAATAAACTCGTAACTCCAGTGAACGAGACGTCATGGGTCTAACTCGGTGCAGCAGGGAGGTTCGAAGGTGCTCCAGAGACTCTCGCGAAATATGGAAATGACTGTGTTTCCCGTGTTCTTAAACGGGGATCTCTGACTACGCTTTTCCCGCGGCGTGGCGACAGCGCTGCGAGAAACATTATTCGCATCGCGAGCAGTCTCCCTCTCTCTCCCCTTTCCGCGTCCACTAAATCATGCCCGTTGCACTTCAAAATATTATCCGAGCCGTTTTATTCATTCGCATATGTAGGTTGCGCGAAATGCGCCTCGCGAGAATGTGGGGCGAATTTTGTCGCAGTGTGTCGTCGGTTACCTGCTGAAACACGACCGACGAGAGCGCAGTAAATTGAAAAGCCGGTTTTCTGGACAAAATCACATTACTCGAAAATTATAGGCGATACGAAAAATTTTCGGACGACTAGGATATAGAAGAGAGTACACGATGATTGTATTTGTTTAACTCCTCGCCGTACTTATTAAGATTTTAACAAAGTATATAAAATACGAGTGTTACGTGTTTCTTGTTAGAAGAAATAAAATTTGATTCGTTTGTAATTAATATTTAAGCCAAATAAATGTGGCCATACAAGAAATATAGATTTTCTTGTCCCTGACATTCCCTTTTCTACGACATTTTTGAGGATAAAAACTTTTGTCAAGCCGTAACTGTAAAGAAAATGGTACGGCGAGAGGAATTAATGTTGTCGTAACCTGGAAACGCTCTGCAGAAATTACAATCTTCGATTGCCTATTCTTGTAGGTGAATAAGAAACTTTCAGGTTATAAGTAGCAACATGAATATTTATTTTTTTCGCATGCGACGCTTCCTACCATCATCGACTCTCGTCTCGGAGTTATGTCCGACATCCGGCTCGAAATACTCGGCTCTCCTCCCGGATGGTAAATATTGAACGATGTACCTATACGCCGAGCCGAGCGGGACTTGGAGGATTCAGATGTTTAGTTTATAAGCAGAGTAACCGGACGACTTATGTATTCGATTTTTACGCTTTCCACCAGCTTCGACCGGGAAATCTCTGCTTAGCTTTAATCCTCAAAGGAACGCGGAGCACCCGATCGAACGTCTGCGAGGATCGTTGGTAATCAAACATCTGTTATGTTAATGGAAAAAGCAGGTACGACGAACCAGCCAGCGTAAAAGTTTCCGAGGCGGAAGACGCAATCGAATACGTCGCTGCAGAAATTCCCAGGTTCGAAAGTTGTGCGACTGTTGCAACGAACGAACAACACTGTATTAAAATATGGAAAAATTCGATAAGTGTGTTGGATAGAATTGACTGATTTTTGCACCCGGATCTTCGAGTACTCCCTTTTATGTTGCTCAAGTTGAAACTATTCTGATTCTCGTCTTCTGATTTGTGCATGTTATTATAGGATTAATCTAAGCACTTCAGATATTCGCCTACGAACTCATGGTAACTCGGAGTCACCACTAATAATTGCCGTGCCATTATTCAAAATATTGTATACATTATTAAATATTTTGGTATTTAAACAATGACTAAACGTTTATGTATTATATGAGGTATTACATCAATTTCGTATCCTTGAAATTGGAAAAATGTTTAATTTTCGAGTTAAAATAGCTCTGAAGGTTAACGTCCTGAAATATTAATGTTTATCGAGAAATTTTAAAATCTCTAATAAAGACCTTTCAAATCAGTGAAGCTTCTCGTCGCTCTCGCGCAACGAGTTCACAATGGAGCCAAGCAGCTCAACAGAATCAGAGTTCGGGGAAAAGTAGGGGCCACTTGGCTCCCCTACCAGTAACTAATTTTTCTATTATCCGGCCGAAATGGATTACCCGAAGCCATCAAGCCGGGCCGAATCGTCCGCAGTAAAAGAGACATCGGCGTGGCGGCGGCTACCAGAAAAATCGTAAAGTCGTGCGGGTCATCTGCGAGGAATGCCCGCTTCCTTATGTCGGTTTCTCGCACGAGAGTGCGCCGGTGGCCACTCGATCAGTCAGAAAGTTTACGGCCCTGGCGGCCGTCCGAGGCGTTAAATAAAACTCGTTGTCACGCGAGCTGGTCCACGCACCGACAGCGATCTAAAACTTTTACGAACAGCTCCGGGGATTACCTTTTCAGCTTTACGGGTCGGGCTAGAGCTTCTACCGGCGTTGAAGCGGTCCGAAGGGGTTGCGGAAGCGGTCGAGCCAGCTCCAGAATCGCGTTAAACATTTATCGGTTGAGAGACAGCGTCGATTTCTCGCGTTTCAGCCTCCTAATTTATACCTAAACCAGTTTGACGGCGATCGTTCCGCGGAGCAACAAAGTCGTCTAGTCCTTCGTTAAGGAGTCAGACTCGTTTCTAGGATTGCAAGGGTGCGGGATGCTCCTTCTCATTTTTCGATAATGCAAAGATGAATGAAAGATGAATCTAAGTTGATCGCCCTCAAAAGTCCTATTTTTACGTTTACGAGGCGTAATTTCCATTGTTCTCTTTTATCTCGATCGCCAATTTTAAAATCTGAAATCGTTGCTTAAATAGAAACTGCTTAGGAAAATAGTAACATAGGATCGAACCTGTGCGCCGAAATTGCAATGTCTATGTAATTTCCATTATTCGGCAGCTATTTTTATAATGTTTCGACAGCTACATGCTTCGTCCGTGCATACACCGTACGTTCTTCGGGTCGGAAGGGTTAAAAGGTGTTGTATAATTCGGGGCCCAGTGCCTCGCCGATTCCGAGCAGCGGGGTTGGTTCTCGCGGAAATGTACGCCGCGGCACATGCCTTTTTTTTCGCTTCCCGCGGCACTCTTCTTCTTTAAGCACCGATTTGAAACGTTCGTCGTGAATGGAATATGTGAAAGTTTCCCCGGCACGGCGTGGAAAACCCGGTCTCTCTGCCTCGCGGAAGCGAGTAGCGCGTAGAGAGGCGAGAGGCGTGGGCGAACTGAGAGCTGGCTGAAGCGCACCCAGGAAGTTTCGAGCCTAGATCTCCGGGCGGCGGCATCTTGAGAGATATTGTTCAAGTTAGTGAGCTTGGCCTGGCCCCTTTCATCGTACTCTCCATTTCTCCCCCAGCCACACCCCCCCCCCGCTATTCCTCTTCCCTCGAACTTTTTTCCAACCGTTCCTCCCTTATTTGCTTGCTTTCTTTTTCGCGTGCATGGCCCGCGGTTATACGGGCTCTTCCAACCGACCATCCCGCACACCCTCACACGCTGTTAGACCGTGGCAGCTCTTTTTATCCGTTTCCATCCCCTTTAAAAACTCGACGAACACGCCGGATCGCGAAACTGCGTTTTATTAAAACGATCGTCCGGTCCTCGGCTCGATCCACCGGCAAACCCGGCGATTCTACACGGCCCCATAACTCAAACGAGATATCTTCTTCTTTCGATATTACTTTCAGCGACCGTTCCCCCCGATACGTCAGACCCCGGACAACCCCCCCCCCCCCCATTTCCTCGCACCCTTCCCTCGAAGAATTTATACGGCCTCGATCGAATCCCGCAAACAAAGAGTTCGGGGAAACCTGCGGAACACCTACCCTCCAATTTCGATGAATTTTTGCCCATTAGCAGACAGCGGAACTTTATGCAAATTCTCCCCCTGAATGCGAACAAACCAGAGTAAATAGATATATATAGAAATTTATTTTCTCTCTTAATATGTTCAATCGGTTGAAGATAATATAACAGTATTTTTTCAATTCTGCTAATGTTTTTACTGTTTTAAATTACGCCTATTCATTTTTGGACTCATCTTTATGCAAAATAAAAATTCTTCCCCTGAATGAGAACAAATCAGAGAAAATAGATATATATATAGAAATTTATTTTCTCTTAATATGTTCAATCGGTTGAAGATAATATAACAGTATTTTTTCAATTCTGCTAATGTTTTTACTGTTTTAAATTACGCCTATTCATTTTTGAAGATTGGTTCTGTAGGTTTAGAATTTGTAAACGAACACGGGCGACCTCGCGATTTGCCCTCCAGAACGGACCAAACGTAAATTTTCGCGTCGATTTGCATGTACCGCGCATTCAAGGGTCGCCGGCGAGGATCGATCGCCCAAGCCAACCCCCGCTGCCGAACGAAACCGGTGAAATATTCAAGTCAATTTTACTCGGCAGCTTTTGCCTCGCATACATTAACCCATTAACGCCGGCCGCTCTATTTCCCCGACACTCTCGTATTTATTTTCTGTCATTAGGATTTTAAATTACTCGCTACCCGTGCCGGATTCATCCGTGAGCACCGTGGATGGAAACAATGACGCCGCTTATACTCGTTCGGTAATTGCGAGCGTTTTAATGACACGAATAGAGCGAGACTGAACAGGTGAAAATATCTGTTTCGGCTTTATTCCGTACTATGGACTTAATTTGCAAGTACAGCTCCGGAAACCAATATTTTTTAACCTTTTCTTTGTAATCCTGCAGATTTTGGCGACAAAATGCAGGCAATCCAAGTTTTAATGTTAGCAATTAAGTGGTTCGACAGTTATGCGTGAATTAATTCGAGCGATTTTAAAAAATATCAAATATGTAAATTATATACGTGGACAAGTAGCTGTACAATTTGTTTTTGCACTTTAAAAATACAGAGTCCCAAAAATATGTAGGATGCAGATTGTTTTGCACTGTGGTTATGTTTCGTGTGTCCCGAATTTCGAAAGTTTATCAGCCAACAAATTTCCGTAAGCGAGGATAATAATTTTCGGAACTTCTTTCGAAAATAAGATTCTTTAAATTCTGGCGCCGGTTCAATTTCCGGGCGACGCGACCGCTCGACTTCAAACTTCGGTAACTGCCGTAATTTTCGAGTTATCTCGGAATTCTACCGCCGACGGTTTCTAGAACAACCCCTGGGAGCAAATGTAGAAATAGAAAAACATTCTTGCGTCCAACAAATGAAAGAAATACCCTCCCGAAGCGATCCTAAAGATATATCCGCTTCTTGCTCGCAATCTTTCAGTTCTCAATGAATAATATAAATTTCATTGTTCTCCTGCTATTGTCTTTGTGTCCGGATGAAATTTTCTGTAGTCTACAATATCGTATCAGAGTCGTGATGAAGACTGTGAACAGAGTCTAATAAATATGTACGTTATATTAATTTTCTTGAAACCGAGATGAAATTCTATTTTGGTTTTGTTAATGTACAGTTATTAGGAAATTACGAACTACAAAACAGTTCTAATCTCACTGAAACCATAAAATAAATCATGGGGCAAGGAGTTAATGGGCTTGATTAATTAGTTTGTCGCACAGCCATGGTAATCGATCAAGCACAATGGTGGTAAAATGTTATTTATGATTCTCTGGGTCCATTCTTCTTTTCATCTTCGATTTTCATTCTTTGAGACCACGTCTGGATTATTACGGAAGGGTAGGTGGCGTGCACGGTCTATTTGTACTTTTCAAATTGCGTTCCACCCCCGCGTTCGCGAAAAGTTTTCTGCTTGGAAAGCTACGAAAGTCCCTTTATTACCTCTCTACTTTCCCTCCGACATTCTCCTAGGCCATCTTTCTTGACCTCGCATCGAGGCACTTGACTCGAGGACAGAGTTTCGCCCAGCGAATTCATAATTCGCGAGCAGGAAATTCGCCGAATAAATCTTTCAATCTATATTCTCGATCACGGGAATGGTTTTTTCATTGAAGCCTGTCATAGGGTTCCTCCGGGACTGACGTCGAACGCAGCCGTCAAAACTAATTGCTAATTAAGTATTTGCGCTCGTAATTATCGTTGATCAGCAGTCATACAGCAATAATTACGCTGTGTAATCTAGACCGGTCGATTTGACTGATGATGTTCCGATTCAATATCGAATAACGTGCAACCGTTATTACGTAATATTTGAGCGAACGTTATTAACCGTGGATGACATTTAAATGCTTAACCTCGAGCTTGTATCAAATTTCTGGTAATTTTGCAGCGCTCTGCGCTAACCTGTCTAACAAGTTACAGAAACAAATTAGCTGTTTGATTACTGTAGCTTAACCGATATACCATTACAAGCGACAGGGAAATTGAACTCGCCGATATTTTATTTTTATTAATCTCTTCCGTTAACCATTAACTATTCGACTGGCTTCTCGCGTGTTTCAGTTCTCTGTTTTCACACTGTGGCAATTTTGATAGTTTATTGTTCGTAATTGTTACGTATGCAGACGTTTTGTTTTATGTTATAACGAAAATAAATAGGTGTAATTTAAAACAGTAAACAAATCCTTTAGATTATTATCAACCTATCAACCCATATTAAGAAAGCAAATAAATTTCTATTTCACTTCAGTTTGTTACAATTCAGTTGGAAAATTTTTATTTTGAATGAAAATCCATTGCCTAGTAACCATAAATTAAATCGTATTGCAAGGACTAACGAATGTGGCCGACAAATTGTAGACTGCGAAATTGAAACGCGACGAAAGGAGCAACACGGACCTCGAAGAAAAGTGTCTCAGGTATCGTTCAGCCTGGTAGGAGTGTTGGTTACGTGGCACGCGGTAAACGCAACGTACTCAAATAACGAGGAAAGTCGGGCGAATTGAATCGCGGCTGCCGAAACTTTCGTCATCTCCGCGCGGAAAGTTTCGGCGGTAATTCCTCGCGGGGAACGCGTCGTATTTAAAGGAATCGGATTTACAAACCATTATCGCGTCGCAGCGACAAAAGTGCCGCGGAAACGAGGTTCCCCGCTCGATTCATAGCTGGTCCTCATCCGCGTTATACACAACGGCAAGTTCTCACCGTCGCTTCAAGCCGCCACGAAGTTCAGGGTGAAGTTAAGCGGTGGCTTTATTGAAATTTCATCTCGAAGCGTGACACGAGCTCTGCTCCCATCTCCTCCGCGATCGTTCCCGCTGGCGGCATCTCGGTACGTCTAGATTGACTTTTCTTCCAACTAGATTCTTTTTTCAATGTTTCAACCAAAATTGTGAAGTGGCACAAACGTTCGTTTTCTTTCCTATTCGTCATATTTCATTGTCAGACTGGATTTTGAACATTCACGATGAAAATTGTGAAGAAGCACAAACAGTTTTTTTCCTGGTAGTCATTTTTTATTATCAGACTGGATTGTTGTACGTTTATGATGAAAATGAAAGTATCCAAAATTGTGAAGTGGTACAAGCATTCGTTTTCTTTCCTATTCGTCATATTTCATTGTTAGACTGGATTTTTAACATTCACGATGAAAATTGTGAAGAAGCACAAACAGTTTTTTTCCTGGTAGTCATTTTTCATTATCAGACTGGATTGTTGTACATTTACGATGTAAATGAAAGTATCCAAAATTGTTAAGTGGTACAAGCATTCGTTTTCTTTCCTATTCGTCATATTTCATTGTTAGATTGGATTTTGAACATTCACGATGAAAATTGTGAAGTAGCACAAACAGTTTTTTCCCTGGTCGCCATTTTTTATTATCAGACTGGATTGTTGTACGTTTATGATGTAAATGAAAGTATCCAAAATTGTTAAGTGGTACAAGCATTCGTTTTCTTTCCTATTCGTCATATTTCATTGTTAGACTGGATTTTGAACATTCACGATGAAAATTGTGAAGTAGCACAAACAGTTTTTTCCCTGGTCGCCATTTTTTATTATCAGACTGGATTGTTGTACATTTACGATGTAAATGAAAGTATCCAAAATTGTTAAGTGGTACAAGCGTTAGGATATCTTCCCTGTTCGGCATTTTTCATTAACAGACTGAATTTAGTACATTCACAACGAAAGTGGAAGTACTCTGAACACTTGCAAGTAAGAACCTTGAATCCACTTTGCTCGCCAGCGAAGAAACTCTTCGGTGTACGAGGAAGGTTCTCAAAGCGGTGGCCCAGGTAGAGCAGGTAATCGAACGGTTAACGAATCTATATTCCGTCCATGAGTTATCACGCGGCTGGCATCGCTAATCATCGGTCGCGAGTCGAGTGGGTTCGGGAAGACGTCGAAAGCAACGAGCATTGAGGATTGAGCAGAAGAGAAAGAAAGAGAAAGAGAGAGAGAGAGAGAGAACGATGAGTGGTTCGTGCCTGGAAGGTAGCATCGGTGGCTAGGCCGAAGCCAGTGACAACGCAGCCGAGAGATCGACACACGTGGATCACCCACGCTCTCGCGCATAAGGACAGCCACGGGTGTAAACTGGCATCACGTTGGCCCGTTCGTTCTCGAGATCGTTAAGCCTGACCCCCCGGCGAGCGAGCGTTAGCCACGGCGAAACAGAACGAGGCGCTCGAGGATGAGAGAACTACCGGACGTGCAGGTCGAGTCGACGTCGTTAGCGATACTCTATAGCGGTCGTAGCCGAGGCCAGGCTTCCCGCGAGGAGCGCACGCGATCGCTATGCCAGTTGCTGCTGGTTTGCTGGTTGGCGGTTTCGAGGGCGGCGAGAGAAGATCTCGCGACCGAGACCCGCTTTCTGCCAGAGATCTCTCCACCTCGTCCCTTCGTCTGCCCTTTTTCGGAGACCGGGAGATTACGCCGCTGCTCGGACCCGTGTAGGAGGCTCCGCTCTTTTGTTTTGCCGGTCGTTAAACAGTATTTATGAATACGAGGCCCGACAATAAAGCCCGCGGAACTCGCCGCGCGGAAATTGCTCTGCACCTCATTGCTGAACATTGACGACACGCTGTCCTTCGGCATCGAAAAGTAAATCGATTTTTTCAGGCTGGTTGCAATGTGGATCTCGCAATAATGCATTCTTTGTCCAGGACAAGATGTCACGACCCTATGTTAACCCTCGTCTGTCCCTCATTTCACGAACTGATCCTGTGAAATTGTCAAAGTGGTACAAAAGATGTTTTATTATTCAAATTGATGAGTAGAAGATGATGCAGATGAGCAGAATTTAGTATATGTATTTCGTATCTATTCTATTTCGAACCATTCTCGAAAAAAGTGATTGTAAAAACCGTGAACAGTCCCGGAGGATTGAATTCGAAAAGACCATGCGAATTGTTTCGGCAGTCTAAAGCGTCGTTGAACAACGAAGAGCGATGTAATCGAATTCGGTGACTTTGTTGTTACGTGCAGAGTAGACAGTTGAAATTTTCGGAACGTAGACCCACCGGATTACCGTCGCAACGTGTTCAGCAAGATACCAGGAAATTATTATTCATGACTAACAGGCGACTGTTATTATTCATAACCGGGTTGCCATTCGCTGAGACACTCGGGTTTCAAGTGTTTGCGCGGAGTAAGATGGAATCAAGTGAATCGTCGTGTTCCCGATGCACCGGGTCCTTGAGAGGTTGGCGTGCCAGTGACGGGTGAACCGGTGAACTGACGAGTGTCTGGAGCAGTTGGCACGTGTCGCAACACTTTTGTCCCCCCACCCCCCCCCCTCCCTCTCCACCGATTAGGCGCGTTTTCCTGCTGTGCCAGTCGCAGATCGGCTTCCGAGGAATCGAACCGATCACTGTGAATGCCTGCTAACCGAATAATTAAGATTTTCAAGCCGTCTAGCTAACCGTCGAGCAATCGACAGCTACTCCTGTTCTCTAATTCATCATTGAGCCTCGCAGGAAATGTCTCCGGACTCTAGGGGCTCGAGAGCACTTAGCTACCAGTTAATTCCGCCAATCGAACGCTCAGGATTCGCGCGATTCCGTAATCTGTTCCGGAAAACTCTTCCGCGTCGCAACAAGACTTCATGGAACTCTAAAATCCTTCCAAACCCAGCAAACTCAGATCCAGCATGGTCCGTCGAATCCATTCGTCTTTTGTTGTATGCAAATATACCTACAACTTGTTTAAAATATACTTCTAACCCGGTGCACATTATTCCATTTGCGAACTGTCGTTTGGCGAACAAGTTTCACACAATTCTATTAATGTTAATTCATAAATAATAGTTGCACTTTTAAAGAATTGACAATTGAACAGTTCTTTCGACCTAGAATAATTCCATTCTACACGATCTTTTCGTTTTACGGATATGAACTTGAAATAATACCTCATGCATTACTTAAATGTTTAATAATTGATTGAGTCACCACTCGAATGCTAAGGATCAAAGAAAAGGGTCCATTTTGACCCAGCATTTCAAACGTATCATCCAACTACGCAGCTCCCGGCGATTAATTTCAACAAGCAGATCAACGAATCTAAAGTATCATTAAAACTATGTTCGAAAAATGGTTGAACAAATTTTTCTCGGATGTTCTTTCCCGTCCACGTTATTCTCCTAGCATAAACTCGCTGAACGGTACGCGTCACACGATTTTCCACGTCGTTGAGTGTTTTGGCATTCGCAGGAGCTGGCAGAGGCCGAGACACTTGAAAAGATAGCGCCTTTGGGACCGGCCAAGAGCCGTTAGAATACATTAGCCGTAACAAAAGCTTATTGGAAGAGTGTAGAGGCGCGGGCGTGCGCGCAATCAATGCAGCTGTTGTGACAGAACGAAAGATTATGCTTGTCTCTGTCGGGCCCCCGAGCTGCGCCCTTCAGTTGCTCGAGACGTGTATTTACGGGTGGAAGCTCTCTCATTGGTCGTGCCAGTAAGAGATACCCCCACCGCCAGAATAAACACACAGTTTGCGTTTTCTCTATTTCACCGGCACAGTCGTCGATACAACTAGTATAGGTACGGATTGTCGTTCCGTGTTTACAAATCGATAACACGAACCGCTGCCTTCGCATAATCAACTCGCGATTAGATAATCTGGTAATGTATACGCCTTAATCAGCACCGGTCGCACCGGCGCCTATTTCATCGAATTTCTCATAGGCGGAATCGTTGATTGGTCGTGGACTTGAACGTTACTTTAACCCCTTGTTGTATTTTAAAGAGCCACACTAATCATGAAATCTTTGAACAAAGCATCGCAAGGAATTCACAATCTCACCCATCGTAAATGTTTTAGAGCAGGTACGAAAATATTCTTTCAAATACGAGGAGATATTTGGTTACGGGGCATACGTAGTAGACTATTCTCGAAAATCAATTACAGGTATGTAGTATAATAAATTAGCTCGGTCCGATGTGCAGCCGATTATCCGTAGTTCGGTGAAACTGGTTCGAATCCGCGCGGCTCGCTGCAGCTCGAGACGGTGAGAACGAGCAGAGCTCACGACGCGACGGTATGGCTTCGTGCGAGCATCGCCGCCGCGATAAGATAGACTAAATAAATAATTGAACGTCCGGCCGTTAGTCGGCCGCGGGTTAGGGTGTTGATAACCTCGGGGTGAGCCGACTCGGTCCTGGGACGTTATCTCGAATCTGTCCGAGTTGCATGGCCCGTGATGTCCCAGTTTATGGCTACCGCCTGAGCCGCTATCCAAAAATTAGAACCACCGTGTTTCGCCCGGCCACTCGAAAAACCGTCAACACGTTTTTCGTTTCTTATCCCGGAACGATCGAGAAACATTCTGTATACAATGAAACAAAAAACGTGGTACAAAAGAAACCGTCTGTTCATACACTGTTCCTATTGATCTTATATGTTCGTATTACAATATTTGTTTATTTCTACAAGAAACCTACTCTGTTTTGTAATCTTCATACTCTGTATTGTATGTAGTGTATTTCTGTTGTAATAAATCTCATAGGAGATTTTATAAAATTAAAAAAATGAAACCGTCGACCGAAAACCGCGTTGCGCCTCTGTTCCTGAAATAATCGGGTGACAACGTTGGAACAGAGAGGAGCGAGGCGTTGACAAAGTCGGAACGTTTGTGTCTGTTTCTACGCGGATAATATGAAGAAAACGGAAGACTGTAGCGACGTACAATCGACCTGTGTCACGACACTGTCCTCCTGGTAGCAGTTCGAGGAGACCCTTGACATACTTAGCGTACGTAGAACTTGCCAAGGTGTTGAACGATCGTTAAACGTCCCGACTGAACGTCTGATTTCATTATTCGACCGTTAAAAGTTTATGACAGTACTGTAAAGGATGTACGGCAGGGGCAAACGAATTGCCAATAACTATTTCTCGGGACCTTTCGAATAACCCCTCGAATCTCGACCTCGTGTTCGGTGATCGATGAGCTGCTTATTCTGCTCGGCGTCCTAAATTCTGAACAATCGGCCGACTTTCGTTCAACTTCCACGTTCGAGATCGTCCGAACATTTATTATAGTTTGAAACCGATAGACGATACAGCGTGTGGCGATCGCGGGCTCGATACGAATTTTATAGCGACGTGGATTTTTATCTCTGCTACTGTCCCACTTCTACCGGTGAAATTCCTTACATTCCACGGGATTTCATCTCCTAGCGGAACAAGTAAATAAGTAGACCGATTAATCCTTTCTGCGGGTACCTCGTACAAAAGGTTTCGCAATAAAGGGGGAAGAGCCCGTTCGTCGAAATGAAATTCTTTCGAGAACCGCGAGAGCCGCGGAGGTGTCTCTTAATTTCTCGCGGTAACTGGCTAAGCGAAAACGTATTGCGGCGAATTTGCATTCTAGCTGCGCTCCGGTCTTCCGAGGGCCGAGCAAGTCCGGCCCGAGTGGTTGCGAATTTTAAGGATTCTAGGGGCCGGGACACGACTTTTCTTCTGCGGCAGCCGGGTATTTCGCGGCGATAAATTCTCAGCGATATATTGTACATTTCTTCCTCCGCAGCGTGTCTGGGTTACGGTTAACGAGCGACCCCTTTAGCGACGCGATAGATCATCTATTTTATAGACCGCCCTAGCCCGCAGTTCATTGCCACGTCTCACAGCCAGACATAAAAAACTGATTAGAGCGTCCTCGTCCCGTAGACAGCAGTCAGTTAAAGAATTATTCACCGAGATAGCATTAGAACTACTCGAGGGGGAATCTGGGATTCCCTGAACCATTTCCTGGTCCATTTTCATCACCGTCCTCGTACCATCAC
Organism: Lasioglossum morio; assembly: GCA_916610235.2. Taxonomy (NCBI): domain Eukaryota; kingdom Metazoa; phylum Arthropoda; class Insecta; order Hymenoptera; family Halictidae; genus Lasioglossum; species Lasioglossum morio. Next base: position 13,062,365 of record OU744334.1, read on the forward strand.
TAGTTTTTCTACTTTCCCTAGCCCCTTTACTCTCTCCCAGAACCCACTTCAAATTAACACCCACGAAACAGTGTTAAGGACCGTTTTCATAGATCTACGCACATGCGCCGCACACCGAGTGCTTGTTTATATGTACCGCGATCGTATCGCCTGTAATCACTTTTGTATCTTCAGAACACGTGTGTCGATATTCAACCGTTAAAAGTATTCGGGGTTCAATTGTTCGCTTTACGCAATCCGCGCACAAACTGTGTATAGTTTATATGCCCAAATAAACTACCAGAACTTTAACAAACAGTTCTCTGTATCTCCATCGACAATTGTTCAAAACTAGTTTGTTTGTTTGGTGACTTTGAAGGATTCATATTTGCTGCCATTTATCGATTGGCCAATACATGGATCAGTGTTCTTTGATTCGTTGTTGTCTCAAATTGTCTCGGTTTACTCAGTCCACATACCACCGGCAGTGAACCAACACGTGGTTTCTTGACTCTTAAGAATTTAAATTAGTACATTTTTCTAAGCATCTGAGTTAATACATTTGTTTTTCGTTGTTAATAAATTAGTGTTTTCTGCTTATTCGGAAAGGCGTTTGCCTAACCATATATTAATTAATTGATAAATTCTTACAGACGCAATACTGAAAATTTACATTCTTGAAAATGGTCTAAACTTAGACCGAAACGTCGAATTAAATGTCATGTAATAGTTTGTAAATTTGCTCCAATTGATCGAACCAGTGCCAATAACATTAATTGTAGTTTAAAACCCACGAACATCACAAAAATTTCTTACTTAATCTTATTACACTGTCTTCGTATTCATTCATACGCGTCAGCGCGATTCAACAATCGAAAATCGCGCGATCGAAAACGGGACCTTGCTGCGCTGCTGATAACAATAAAATCGAGGCTTCCTTTTGTGCGGGACTTACCCGCGGTCCCACAGGATCTTGGACCGACGCGATCACGTTCCGTCGGGAATGATCGATGACGCTCGGGAGATCGATTACAGGTCATAAACGCAATTAACCGTTCCGCGTTCGTGCAGAATTAATCCGTGCCGCGGCGGTCCACGGCGGGCCGCGTTCCCACCGACACGCAATGGGTTCGCGCGCTCGCGTTAAATTAATTTCGTACACGACCCTCGATTATGATCGATCGCGACGGAAGAGATCCCCGAACCGCCGGCAAAATCTCCGGTTACATAACATTTAATCACTCGTCGTTGGCGCGATCGTAATCGATCGATCTCTTCTCGCGCGTACCTCTCGCGTTTCTGTCAGGACGCGACGGGGATGGTCGCGAGCACGCATGCACAGCGACTTTTGCCGCAATTACGTGGTACACAGGCGGGCAAAGGGCTTGAACGGTGCTGCAGGAAGTGTCTTCTCCCGACGTAAACCGAATACATTTGAATACATTAAGTCACCCCTCGGGCGTAATATATGACCGCATAAAGTTCGTCCTTAACACATTGTACGCTCGCGTGTTAAACAATTTGAACCCCGCCCGTCGAAACCAATCGGGAACACGGTGTTCGAACAACCTGGCAATCAAATAGAATCATTTCGGTACCGTTTCTTTCGCGTCAGACAATTATATCGGTATCGGTATCGGTCGCGAGACCGGTTAGCAGTCAGCTTCGCAATTACTTGGACCGTGGCCGAATCGATTCTCGCGAGACGCCTCGTCGATTCGTCGAGCTCCATCGACACGCGAGCACCTCGGAATAATTAATATTCCGCGTCGTGATTAATATTGTACAAGCCGTATCGGCGATGAAGCGAGGAGAGTCCGACGCGTTCGTAATCATCGAGCGTGTTCAAATAAAAACCATCGACTCGTCGTTGTGCGTTGGACAAAACACGAACAATCAAACTTAGCCATTTTCGTTTCGTGTTAGCGACGATCTATTACAGATGAATCTACCTTCGGTAAATAACTTTCGAACAATACAAACTTTAATTCTAATCTCTGCAGAATTTCTCAAGAATAGGGCTGGGTCGAAGAAATGAAATGTATTCATGTACAGAAACATACTTTGGTATCATCATTTATCATCAGGTATATCATGTTCGAATCATGTATCATCATGGTATCATCAGGTATATCATGTTCGAATAGTGGAATTTTGTTCAGAAAACAGGCTTTTCAGTCTCGTCAATCTGTTAAAATTAATTTTTTAAGCTAATCTTTATAGTTCCTTGTAGCTTTCTACAATTAGAAATAATGGGGACTATATAATTGATTAATAAAGCTGGCTTCATTAAAATTCAACCATTGAATTTTGGTTTTAAATCAGGTATGAATTTATGCAATCATGTAATAGTTTGAACCACCAACGCACACGATCAACATTCTGTACTTCGAAAAATAGTTCTACGACCAGCTTTTGGCGTTTCGGAGCACTGCGCGTCGCGTCTCTTCGATCGTTTGGAAACGAACCCGGACAGCAGCGCGTTGTACGTCATTTTTGGTATCGGTCCGCGATCTCCGCGGACCCGCGGGCATCGGACTCGTAATTGCGATCATTTCCTCGATGGTCGGGCCGAAATTAATTTTCACACGGCCGCCGGTTTATCGGGCCCGCGTTTCCATCGACACGCGAGGATCCGTGTACGCTGTAATTAATCTTAATGCTAGGAGTGGCGAGCACCGGCGCCGGTTATCGCTGATACGAACTGCATCGCGGCCCGGACTGCACCGTGCAGCTACGCTGATCGAAATCGATTTACGAATGGCCGCGACTTGACTCGACTCTGCTCTCTGCTCGGCGCCGAGGGTTCGCACGTGCATCATACACGCTGTTCATGCTAATCTCCCTTATCGCTGTCCCGATACGAATCTCAGCGAGAGGAGCGATCGTCACTCGTTAACGCTGCTACCCGGGGCTGCCTCCGAGCGGCGGGTTTCTTTCGTGGAAATTGGAGAAATTTGTTATCTGACCGCAACCTGCTCGAGGCTGATGAATGCACCAGAGAGGGAACCCGGCCCGCCATTGCGTTTTCTTCGGCTCCAGGTAACCGTGGACTGGTGTTACGGAGTGAATGCGAGGCAATTGAATTCTTGCTGTGGTAGCCGTGGCCTGAGCAATGCCGCTATTTTAGGGACCTTTTATCTCTTTCTCGAGAGAGTCTCTGACAGAGATTTCTCATTAGAGATCGCACGATATTAAAGAAAATATTGTGCACTCGAGTGTGGATGGTTGGAAACACTTTATTTTATACTGTCCTCAGATTTCGGCTCTCCTTATCGTACATTATTGAGCCAGGCTCGTGATCATCGAAGGGAACAAGTTGTATGAGTAAACATTTATGTTGTTTAGATCCAAAGTTCAGTTTATGTAGGGTTAATCTTGAAGGTAGATAGGGAATGAAAAAAAATGGAGGAAGAGTTTCTGTGTTTGTGATACGGAAGATAGGGGAGACCTACGACAACACTTTTCGAGGTAGCTGTACACATTCGGTATATCGGAAGTAAACTAGATATGGCCTTACATGATCTGGATGACATCAGGAACATTAACTACGATAACATTTTTGTGAAGCTAAATCAAGTTTAACATTCCACGTGACTGTCGTAAAAATCAATATATTTCTTGTTTTGAGATATTTAAAGAGAAAGGATATCAACACTAAATACATTCCACATAATATTCAAATAATGAGCACCATCTGGCTGTTCATTTTTGAAAAATCAATATATTTCTTGTTTTGAGATATTTAAAGAGAAAGGATATCAACACTAAATAAATTCCACATAATATTCAAATAATGAGCACCATCTGGCTGTTCATTTTTGACAATTTCGTATAAATCACATTGAATTAATTTAGTTTAAAATAAAGTGATGTGAAAGAACTGATACTCATTTCTTTTTTAAATTTTGGTTGGGACCATTTTCACAATTACGGGCACATATAACCGTCTAACTTTACACTTTATCTAACTCGATTTTCTCCTTCTTTCAGGTAAACAGCAGACAGATTTAAATGAGCTACGAGACTAGAGCAAGGTCTGTCAGTTTCGAGCGGTAGAGTAGCGGTGCCAACGATAAACGATAAGTAAGGATAAACGTAAATCATACAGATTGATCGTGCGTCGCATAGTCCGGGTCTGTTCGGTCAGTATCGATGCGTGTGCGACGTTATTCAAACGTATATGACTCTGGACGCGCGATCGTAATAGTCCGCGTGTCCCCGTGGCGCACGATGGAAGTGCGCCATAATGGATGCGGTGCACGATACGTCGCCAACGTCCCAGCCGATCTTTGTGTGTCCCGGTTCATAAATCGCGGCGAGGAATCGCTGGAAAACTGCGCGCGACCGAAATGTCCTCCGGGTTTATGGCGTTCCGACCCGGTTCGGGGATTATGACGCGCGAGGAGACCCCGCACTCGCTCGAATCCGCTCCGCATCGCGCGCGATCCTCCGGATTACGGTGCATGACCGTTCTTCCTATGTCTCGTTTAATCGCACCGTGTTCGGCTCCGGACACCATGGGACAAGCTACGTTAGCTGTCGACGTCCTCGAGACTTCCGGATGCACAATAGAGCGAGGACATCCGTACATTAGAACATTTCACGTCTAAATGTCTTGGTAGCAATCTTCTTCTTCTTATCTTATATATAAAAACGAAGTCCTGACTCACTCACTGACTGACTCTAGAAAGCTGAAATTTTGCACAGAGGTTTGCTTTATGATCTATACAAGGGATAAGAAAGGATATTTCGAAATTCAAATCGTAAGGGGGTGAAAAGGGGTTGTAACGTTTGTAGAAATATTTCATTTGTTGCCGGATTTGCTTGATACTTGGTCTTAATGCTCTTTGGTATACTTAATCAAACACCTATTTCGGTATTTTAAAAATTCAACCCCTAAAGGGGTGAAAAGGGGTTGCAACGTTTGTACGAGGAATATTTTATTTATGTAGTATATAAAGAGGTACTATAAATATAAACTAAATAGTCTTAACCCTTAGATACGTGGTGGTTTTTCAAGAATCAACTCCTTATAAAGTAAATTCAAACTTATATTCGACAAATGGGGTAAAATGGTGTGAATAAGCCTAACAATCGGTATGGGTATTGTTATTGAGGTGTAGGGACATTATTTACGAAAATGGCATCAATTTTGAAATCTAAGATGGCGATGTGACATAAAATTAAAACTCTATAGGGGTGAATGGTAGGTTTGAAGGTTTTATGGAGAAACAATATCAATTTTCGAGGGCATTAAACAGTTTCCTGTGCGAGCGAAAACCGCGGGGAAAAGCTAGTATTTAATACAAAAGTGTCACCGGAAGGAAACTATTGGAAAGGTATTTTTAAAGGAAACTATTCTTTATTTCACGCCGTTGATTCCATTAATTCCTGTTTACTGCTCATCTTCCTCGAATCAGATATGTTTAATAAATTCTTTCCACGGATGGCCAGAATGCACCGGGGTGGAGCCGCCGGTCCGTGATTCCGTTCCGTACTATCGCAAAATATTCGCGGACATTAATCCTCGGCGAGGTATCGCGTTACCGGTCGCTAACTACAGAATCACGCGACGGCAGGCGTCCTCGTTTTTGCCCGCGGGGCACTCCCATTTCCCCCGCGCTGGAATCCAGATTCCAGTTGAAATTCTATCGCGGCTTAGCGCCGATTAGCCGATCGGATCTGACTTTGATGGTCCGATGCGGATCGTTGTACAAAACAAAAATTTCCTCCGCCTATTGCAAGATATAGGAGTCACAGAAACATTCGTCTCTCTTCTGTTGATTATCCTGTCATCCATATTTAGTGAACAATAGAAAAGAATTGGTGTAATTTGAAACATTGAAAACATTAAGAAATAAGTTAAACTGACCATAGAGGAAATAAATTAGTCTAAGAGCTTCTACACTCACCCTAACTTTCTCCCACTATTCTTAACCACCTCTCATTCTAGTCTTCAGCCTGTTCTCGCATAAGTCACAATTTTGTCAATCGTCCTACTGGAAATGTAAGTTATTCTATTAAAAAATATAAGTTATTCATCGAAACACCTAACACGGTGTTAAGCAAGCCAGGAGTACAATCGTCTTTACGATAAAGCAGGTGAACGATTGTGAAATTTCTTTGTTCTCCAAGAACGCGAAAGATAAGCAATGGCGTCTGATCGTCAGCTACCGCACGCCTTCAGAATTCCAAGGATAGACCGAGATCGGTAGCAACGATAGCTGATCCCCAAGGTGGCAGACGTCTACGCGATCTTTCGCCGTTTTCCTATCGCATTCGGCGCGTTCGGTTGTTTATTTCGGCGCAGGTGCGTGTAACTTGCCGGCGAGCCGTCGAATTGATTCCGATATCTGGAATAATATTTAACTGCACAGATTGCAGATAGGTGAACGAGGATTGGCTGGGTGCCGGGGTGAACGGTCTGGTTCGCCGAGATAAGCCTCGAGAAGACGAACATTGCCTGGCGCGCACCGTGTTTCGCCATTCGAAGGGCTCCGCGGCCAAAGTCTTCCCGCAGTGTCAGATCGTAGTTACGATCTCATCGATCCGACTGTTTATTGCTTCTATGAACTAGTATCTGCAGAAATTTACCGCGGACTCGTTCTAATAAACTTGGACAGTTTATCAGAGAAGCCAGTTAGAAAAAGAGAACGTGATTGTAGATAATTGGCGGGCGTTTCTTTCGAAAGTATGGGAGTGGAAACAGACGGACCTGAAAGGCTTTGCTGCCCGTTGCTACCCTCTTCTGGTGCGAATCGATTAGCCTTTAGGACTGGAATCATGACTCTGACACGCCACTAAAATATATCAGTATTTTAATCAATTACTATATACATAGAATTAATGAGGTATAATACCAATTTCATATCCATAAAATTTCAAAACTTGCTCAGACTTAAATCGATAAACGTGGTCAGATTTACGTCGTGTTTGGACTTATTTTAATCGGAAGAACCTCGACTGTAAAGAGACATCTTGTTCCACAGAATTTTTCTTACCGTGAATGATAAGGTGATACAGCCAACAGCGCTCTAATTTTTGAAGGAAAGCGCGTCAATCAATTCGCTCGGAGATTTTTAAATGAATCTCGAAAATATTTCACGTCTCTTTCTTTCCCATTCATCTTTGAGGCGAGTCGCTGACGCGTGAGAGGGTGGCTGGGTGCACGGTTCACCGATTGCTTGGTCGTACGATAGAGTTCCAGCCTTTGGGCGCGGGTGGAAAGCCACCCGGCTGAACGAGGGTGAAGCGCGTGTACTCGTTATACTCTGTTAAGCACTTAAAAATGAATTCAGGTCAACGCGAGCGGAGCGGCGGCGTCGCGTTACAAAATAGTGCGGGAAAGTAAAGCGGGTACGAACTTAATTCGTGATTCCCGGAAGGATCGATCGATCGTTCACCGTCGAGCAGATTTTTCAAGTTATTCAACGAAACTGCAACACAGTTCCACCCAAAATAGTATTTTCTCGCGGTACCGGCATTGAGCTCCATTGAAATGATTTACTCTCGTTTGCAATCTCCTCCTTGACTGATAAAATGCTTCTCAATGTTTATCTACCGTAATTCGCAATTTTGTTCCTCGAGCTTCAATATTTCTCCAAACTTTTCAGCCTCTCGAAACTATCCACCCAATTTGAATAATAATAAAATAAAAAAATGTGAAACCGGTCGTGGTACTAAATATTATAATTGAATTTGGAGCGAGTACACGACTACACGTATTTTCGAATCTGTACAAAATAATCGACACTCGACACGCCAGTGTACAAGCATCATTTGTATATCGCACGAAACAGCGATAGCAAACTGCGAACACCGAACGCGTTTCCAGCAGGCGGGACTGCATTTAAAAATGTAATCCTACATTAGAGACCGGCTGCAGTCGGTCGAGCGCAGATAAATAATAGAATCGAACGGCCGGTGCATTCGTGCAACAATATTTTATTATCCCGATGTGCGGGCCTCGGAGTTACAGCTCCGCAGTTTATTGGAACGCCCGATACAATGCATCGAAATAAATTCCGTCCTTTAGTGCTGTTGTCCCCGAAAGCGTCAGCACAAATCGAATCGAAATATTTTCCGCGTTGCATTGCGTCGCATACGAAAGACGGTCGGTTAGGCTAGTGGTGTACAAGTGTTTTTAACCAGGTGGAGGGACGTGTGTCGCGATAGTCCGAAACGGTACACGGACCGTTAGAACCGGCGCTCGGCGCCTGTTACGCGGCCATTTTACACGCGCCCGGCGCTTGTTACCCGGTCGGTTTACACGCGTTAGAAGCCTCCTGTCCTCGGCACACAGAAACCCGGGGAAATGAAATTTTATGTTCGAATATCTACAGTGTATCAGAGCGTGTCTAACAGTGAGAGATTAAATTCCATTTGTCTCAATATACCGGCCGGACAAAACGACCGAAGGCTCGACGGCCCCGACTCGGCTCCGCGTTTCTATCATCAAGCCAATTTCTACGAGCAGAGCCGGGAACCTTCGACGAGCATGAACCCTCGTATCTCATCACCGGCTATGCATTCGAGACTCTCCAACCAGAACACGGCCTTCTTCCTTCGATCGGAGACCTCTTTTTACCTGATGCGTGCTCTAAAACTGCAAACGGCGCACCGGGGGATGAAATCAAGTATCGATTCCGCTCTCGTGCAGAAGTTTAGAAACCGGTCCTTATTGAAATTGACTTTGCTACGCTTTTAAAACACTGGCGAAATTTTTCAGGATGTTTGGACATTTTTAGTTTGAATTTTTCGGAATTTCTGGCTGCTAATTGATTGGACCAATCTGTTTGAAAAATTTAAGTTACTTTGCTGTTTGGACTCGAAGCGATTTTTATTCGAAAATGAAGACGTTTCTTTCAACCCAGATCGTTTTTATTCTGTGTAATATCTTTTACATTGTGCACGTTGCGAATTGAACCTGGTTTCTCATAAAACAGTTAAACTTTTTACAATATAGAGTATGTCGAATTTAATGATATTAAAACTGTTTTGAATAATGGTATGGCCATTTTTAAAAGGGTTGAACACAAAGTAATTGTACAGCACCTCGTCGAGGAAAGTGTTGAGTCCCGCGCGATGTAACACATTTAGTATTCGCCATGCCATTTCGAAAAAAAGTTCGCGCATTCGCGAAATGCTTGGTAAAACAAACAGTATTGTTAATTGTTTTTCAGGGACATTGTCTGGCGATTTGAAAACCGTGTTTCTCCGAAAATACATTTATAGCTTACCTCTCTATATCGCGTCATCGCTCGGTAACGAAAATGCTAACAAAATACGCCCCATTGTTTCCAATTTCACTGCACGGTTTTAGTAAAATATTTTCACATGGATATTATAAAAAAAAGAAAACATCAAACTGCGTGCAATTAGCGAGAAGAACAATAAATGACAATGTTTTCGATTTTGATTCTGGTAAACCCTAGTAAAAAGATCAGGTTCCGAAGAAAAAGTGAAAAGTCGAAAGTTCTTGCGTCACGAGAATTGCTTTATTATACGTTTCCTGCGAAAGTCGTAGCTTTGGGAGCACGTCCATAAATCTTCCTAAGGGATCGACCGTATATAGATAAACGACCGCTGGACGTTGACTTCGTCCTCCATCACCTTCGCTATAATTTGTCAAGCAGTGGAAATGAAGTGAAGAAGGGAAATGTTCGCAACAGGAAAAGCCGAGGCGTCTTTGAGGAAGGAAATGCTCCCGTATTCTCAGAGTATTGTCTCGCACACCTATTCCATGTTATAGGTAATTTTACTTTGCGTACCTTCAGTTTCAACGAAGACTTGAAGACATGAAAAATTGCTTTAACCCTTAGCACCACATTGAAACATATTCAGGAGTATGTATTGTAGTCTTATCAGGTATATTCAAGTTTCTTCGGATATATTCTAGTATGTTCTTGTAATTTCAAGAATATTCAAGAATATTCAAATACTTTCTTGTATCTTCAAGTTTCTTATGGTACATTCTAGCATAAGTATTATTACTAAACATTGAAGTATTGAAGGAGGTGCTACATCAAATTCATTTCAACAAAATGAACAAAATCAGTATACAAATTATTCTAGGTCAAAAGAAATGTTCAATGTCCGAGTTAAAATAGCTCCGAGTGCAAAGGGTTAAGAACCAAACGAACGAAAAAAAATAAGAATATAAATGGGTTTGTCCGTCTCTAATTTCACGATTGTCAGAAAAATCCGCTTTTTAAATGTTCTCGCCGCACCTGACCGTACCGCAATCTGCGCGGCAATATCGCCAGCACGGCGGACACATTTACCAAGGGAATATAGATAAGATTATGACACGAGACTCTCATTATTCGTCTTTAATTGAGTCCATATCGGTGTTCGTAGAAGACACATCGGCCGGTTATCGGGCTAAGTGGAGACTACTGTACAAGGCCTGTGGCTCTTTCGTAGATGCTGAATCTAACAAAGTTCAGGCATTAAATTGATTGATATCCGCGTGTAGACATTGCACTTGGTCCCCATCGGTATTTGCTACCGCTCTAAGGGCATCTAACGGTTCGCGGAGCTCTGGTATCATTGCTCCTCGTTCTGCCGACTCGCTTGGAATTTCCTGTCTCGCGACCGGCGTGTAACAACGTCCACTATTTCTTGGCCGCGTCGGGGGGATGACTCTCGCCGCGTTTTTCCGCGATAAATCGTCGCCGGAACGATGTTTTCCGGCCCGGCGAGAAAGCGATGCCGGTTAATGCGAATTAAAACCGGCCCTGTCTCTCTCTCTCTCAATATCTCTCTCTCTCTCTCTCTCTCTCTCTCTCTCTCTCAATCTCTCTCTCGCGAGCAAGCGAGCGAAAGAGAAGCACAGAACTAGAGGGAGAGCCAGCACCCAGACCCCTAGCGAAATCCTGATTAATAGCTGGATAATATTGTGCAAACACCGTGCACTATCCACCGTCGTACGTCTTCGCCGGTCGACGCGCAGCGGAAATAGCTTTGATACACTCGCCCCGTGCTTCGGCTACAGCCGAGTCCTCCGCGAATTATCCTCAGATCCGTCCTAAGTGAATTTAATCGGCTGTAACCTTCTCGGACGATCGCGTTGTCCCCGACGATCACGAAATGGACGGACAAATACACCGCGCACGGACTAATTACAGGATCTGCTTGAATAAGTTGCGAAAGGCCGTGTCAACCCTCCTCGCGGGATACGTGAAATCTTCGGCAAGGATGTCATATTATAGACGAACTAATTTTTAGTGGAATCGATTGCTTAACAACCCTATGTAGCTCTATGACGAATATATAAAAAGAAAAAATGAAAAATAGTGTGCAAAATACAGGAAGGAAAGCGTCAGGAGTCGGTATAACGAATATCGATCACGTATCCTGGGAGGGTGTTGTGGACGGAGCTGGAAGAAAGTCCAATGACGTGTCGGAAATAGAGTTAATGGATTTTTCCCACAGATCGGATAAAAATTAACTGTACTCGTCCCGTTAGCTAGATCTCTTTGTCCCCTTCCGACTCCTCTTTTCAATCCCTTAATGGAACATCGTTTAAGTGACTCGCGAGAGACCGATTATCGGATCGTCCGTCTTCATGCGCCACATTCTTCCGAAATGTCGGCTCGCAGGTTGTATAAATTATAAGCAAACTCGATAGAAACTTCGGTGCCCCTTCACTTGGGGAGTAGAGGGGCATTCTTCTGAATTCATTAGGGCGATGAGTAAGTGCCGGTCCTCCGTCAACTTTAATCAAATTACCCGCCGCGTAAGCTCAATCTTACGCAACTTCCGCCAGTGTCTCGCGAGCGATATTAAGTCCGAGACTGGCTGGTTGATGCTGGCCCGCCCTTTCCCCATTTACGCGACAGTATGAATATTAAGACTGCAAACTTTCTCGTGCCCGTAATCGCGGTGTCAGTCAGCCACTCGAGACTTTCGTTTATGATAAAGAGCCACCGGACGATCGGGACGAACTTCCTTGAAGGTTTCATTTTCGTTGGCGCGCACCCTACCGACGCGCCGCTATCTGCTCGTCCCAGCGCAGCAGTCTTTCACCTTTAACCTTCGCTCCCGCTTCTTTAAAACTACCCGGATCCATTAAGCCTCGCCCCTCGTGTGCTCAACTTTTGACGTAGTGCGCGATTAATCAACGCGGTATTAATCACCGGAACGGAAACACTTACACACGTGACGGCCGGATTCTATAAACTGGGCAGAATTAACGCAAAAAATTTCGTGTCGGACGCTATTAGACTTCTGACAAATAAAATGTTTTAGAATGTTGATACACGATTTAATTTTCCAAGAGTTCCAATGCCCTTGCTTGAAATAAAACAGCATGTAATGTATAATGTAGGGTTGGTAAGGAAGTAATTTCGGTATTTTAAGGTGAAATGAAACCCAATTTTTTTATTCAAACAATGGACTGTAATCAATAAAACCTTTGGCCATCTTTCTGATAGCTTCATAATTCTGTGCTTATAAAACTTCTGGTCGTTATCGACAAAAAACTGATATAAGTGCGATTTCAGGTCATCATCATTACTGAATATTTTACCAAAGAGTTTTTTAATCTTCGAAATAAATTCAGTTCGACGAAAGAGTCGATTTAGGCAGGATATACTTGCTGTAGTTTTTTATTTGTCTATTTCATTGACAGTAAAGTTTAGTTGATAGTTACCCATTTCACTAGGCTGTGTCTTTTAATTGGAAAAGAACTCCAATCATATCCTTCGATACCCTTTGTCCTAGATTAAGAGTTTCGCAGATGGCGGTGCCAGACATAAATGGAGCAGAACGGGTAGGAAACCGCGAAGAGATAACAAAGTCTGCGAAACACGTAACACAGAGGGTTGAAGTTCATCGTACACCTCTCCGAGACGCATTCGCGGGGGAAACGGCGCTTCACGGAAATTGTATTGCACTGTAAAAATTCTTAGCTCGGCTACCGGCAATCTTCTTTTTACGTTTCCCAGCCTGCTCTTGTCTGTCCGAAGAGCTCGCTGCTCAAGGCTCGTCGATATAAAACGCCCAGGAAGCAGACTCTACCTCCGGCCCGCGAGAATTAAAGGCGGCGCGAACTTTCGTGCAGACGTGTTGCTATGTGCCGATTCCTTATATGTAGGTGTGCAGTTGTGTTCTTCTCTGCTGCTGCTGCAACGAGTTTAATTAATTTTACTCCGCTGATGGCTACGACTATCTAGTTATCTTCTTATGTCCTGTTGTTTGCATCTTGTTTATCCTCCTGAGGACTTTATTACGTTGCTCTGTTGTTGTAAAAAATTAATATTTTCGAAAGAATTCTCAAAGGGAGATATTTGAAGCGTCAACACTATATTCTTGAGAAATGCTGCTACAATTCGAGATTCATTATCACAATGAAAAGGAATTAATAATTCATAGTTTATAAATCAATCGAGATTTTTACAGTATCGTCAGATGAGCAGTTTTCTCTCGGCGTCGAGCTAATGTTTGCCAGAACTACTGGAAATTCTGTTACTGCACTTCACAAGACGCAGCAATTATTTATAGCCATTTAATGTGTTAACCAAACAAACATATCTCTATTTCCATCAATTCACAGAGTAATTCCAAAGTTTGGCCGGCAGTGTATATAGACAGTGTAAACGTTAGGCGACCACTTTTCTCGAGGTAGGTACTGCCTGTTGTGTATCTCCGTTAGGTATCTTAGGCACCGGCGTACACTATCGTTCAAAAGTATCTGGACACTTGCATGCTTGCTGATATTACTGCAATATATTGCAAACCTGATCTATCGCGTTGCTCGTAGCTCACTGTGGTGATAAAGCTGCTGTAACGGACGTTAATTGAGAAAGTACGTGTCGAGCAAGTATGAAGTGATCCAATTTTAGACAATTTATTCTTTGCCCACGTCGCGGTGTATTTAACATTTTTATTTAGGAGCAGACTGCGGGAACCTTTTCATTTTGTTTAATCATTATCGTAAATAGGGATTGCAATCCCACAGGATCCTGCGTCATGTTTTAGTCCGGCATTTCTTAAACGTGCGTGTAAACTACATTGCGACGAGAATTACGACACGCAAGATGAACTAATTCAAAGTTCTACAAATTAAAACATCGCTTCAATATATAATTTAAACATTTTTCTGATTCTAATTTACTTAAAGCTATATTTATAGACAGCTCGTGTATATATAATTCGTTCTAAACAATTTTTACCCTTACTTAACTTCATTAATAATTCAAAAACGAAGCCTTGGCCAGATTTTGTAAAATTTGTTTCCTCATTAAATATACATTAGATTGAAGAACGAAATCCTTAACCCTGCGGGACCCTGCGAATTGAAAATGGCGCTGGATTACAAACCCTAGTCGTAAACTATTTTTCCACTGAGAGGTGCACAGCCTATTTAACTCTGCCAGTTGTCCAGTTGCTTCGGCGCGCGTGTTCTTTTTCCTGGTAACCTTAATATTTACCGCTCAACAATGCTCCACTAACCTAGATGGTCCCTGTGTAGCATGATTCACCGGTTCCTCAACGTGGACATCCACCGGCCCGTGTGTACCCACCCCCGACGGGTCGAGAGTGTTTCTCTAGAATCTCGTAAAAGGGCTGGGAGATTTCTTTGGCGAGATAATATCAATGAGAAAGTCTTTCATTTTGCCCGTGCTCTCGAGCAGCGGTCATCTCGACGAGCTAGTGAATGGCGACCTGGGCTTCCGCTTCGCCTGGCTCTGTGTAGATACACTCGCCGCGTCTTTTTGTGCGGTGTAACGAGGTAATATTTGTGCATTGAACGCTGAAAGTTTCATCCTAATTGAGTGACGCCGAACGATAGAGAGCGTGACGGTACACAGCCCCTGGTAAAAGTTGTTCGCTTCTCATTCAGACACGTTTGCGCGACTCCGACGCGATAATTGACGAAGTCTGCCTCCAACACGAGGCTATTAGGTTGTTGCATATGAAATGTCCGATTTTCGAATGCGAATGTTGCAATGCGTTTCGATCAAGAAATACTATTACCGTTGATAGATTCATTGTACGTCACTTTGAAGTACAAAGCTATCTTCAATTTTAATTTACACAGATGCATTTCGTTCGAAATCAATTTGATTTCAACATCAATCAGTACGAGTGTCGCGTGTTCTATGGCTACCATAATACAATCAAGAAACGTGTGATTCTTTGATCAATAAGATGTAGTTGCGGTTGTTTAACGTTACTGTTGAAAATCGGACATTCATACGCAACTACCTAATATTTATCGCTCACCGCGGGGCCACAACAATTTCCCTTCAACAAAATTACAATTTTAGATCCACTTTGAAGCTGCGTACCTTCCAAGTTCCGCCGAGAATGGATTTAAAAATATCTGTAGATATTAATAGAATGTAGAGGATGTATAATAACACTTATAAACGGATAGAGGGTGATTCTATATGTAAAAATAAATCGGAAAAGTATAACAGTTTTTCGTTTGAAGCACCATTTTCGAGAAAACCGAGTTTAAAGCAGGAAGTAGAATTGATCGGCCATGATCAGACGCGTCAGTCGATTCCTATCTAAAGGCACACGTATTCGCCGAATTTGAAATTCGATTCTCTCGGAAACAAAGCTTCGGAAAAATTGGATTATATTTATATTGTTTTATAAGGAATTCCTTTCGTTCCTACATGTATATTTTATTCGGCCGCTCCCTGTACATTTGTATTTCATAATTGATTGGACTGATTTCATACGCATGTATGGCTCAATATTTCGTTTCACCAATTATGATATCGTAGAAAAAACCAGTTTTTGACGTTTTTACCTTCGACGCTTGTTTGGAGAGAAATTATTATTTTAACAATGTAAATTACGTTTATTGCTCCGTGATGGATCTATAGTTTCTATTACCGAGGCACGAAAAAATTCGAAAATATTTCCAACATTAATTGAAGCACACTGACAGGTTTGTGGAAAAGATTTTCCACAAATTATTCACAACGTTTTCGCTAATCGAATGCACGAACTAAATAATGTGACAAAACAGCAATTATATTTATATCAACGTATGCCAAATGTTCAGATCACGATGAAACTAGAATTATCAATAAAATATTAGGTTGGAGGGAAAGTTCTGCCGTATTTTAGATACGCAAGTAATTTTGCTTGTATATCAGCATCACAGGTTATCTGAAAGATGGCAACAAGTTGTTACAAATAATGGAAATCACAGAAATGAATAATATTAAACATATACCTTTATCAGTTTTTTTAAAATACGACAGAACAATTACACAAATCATAATTTCACACGGAAAGCGTACACCATCTAAATTGCGGCATCTGCTTCAAACAAATTTTTGATCTCCGACTGTACCACACGGCATGAGACAATAACTTCGTTTTATAGCTCGACTTTGAATACGTTTGCCGTTTCTACTAATACAAAAAAAAAATGTTATACGCGGAAGCTGAAGCGATACGAACAGCAATATACCGTGATATAAATTTTTTTCACCTGACGAGCGCACAGAGCTGATACCAAGTTTATTTCTGCTTTTTGAATGAAACTCTGAATTTTCGCATCAATGTATCACGGCCCCGTGTTATTGCGATTCCGTTTCAATCGGTTGAACCGTGCGCCGCTAATTCGCGAATCGCGTCAAAATTACCGTTGTAAGCAATGCAGCGTCCCGGTTTAATGCTGGGTCCACACTGCTGTCGCTGAACAATGTGCAAATATTTTAGCGAACTCTGGTCAACTCCGATCGGTTTGGGCCATTGTTTTATCTTCGGAATTGTTTAAAAACGGAGCATCATAAACCGCGGATTTATGCATTTACGACAAAAATGAGTAGGTGTAATTTAAAACAGGAAAAAGATTAAAAGTAACTATTTTTAACATATAAAAATCATGAGGATCGTTAATTTTTCTTAGCTCCTGCACCTTCACTTGATGTATAAAAATGTTATTTTGCATAAAGGTCCGAAGTCTATATATCTTAGTTATTATTAAAAATAAAAGCTCTGTTTTTAATCATTCCATCAAAAATTAATTTTAAGCGTAAATGTCATTTTCAAGTGCGAAAGTATTAAAAATTCTTTTGCAAATTTAAACCCCGGAAAATTTTCAAAAATATAATCGTATTCCACGATCTTTTCTGTTTAAAATACCGTGTTTCAGCTCGTCGTCATTTAAAAATTGCGGTCAGAAGAGGCTGGGCGAAGCTTACGTTGGCGAGTATGAACGCAGCGTAACGGTGGACGGTCGGCGCGCGGCGTTTTAATAAAATCGGCGCGTCTCCGCTGGCGCGGGAACAGCCCTTTGAATAAAATCAATCGGCGCGAGTCGGCTGATAATTCCGGCAGAATGCCGGCTGATTCATTACGCGTTATCCAGAGGTTTGTTCGGAAAATGTACAGGCCTTTCTTCGGCGAATTACACGTCGCCGGTATTAATATCCGCGCGGCGTGCGCGCGAGCGGCTACACACCGGCGCGCATACTAATCCGCTTACAAAAACAGGCTACAATGACCGATCGCCCCGCGATTTATCCCCGGGGGGGCTCGGGGACCAATTAGCTGCGTCGCGTTCTGTCGTGCCCGGCTCTCGAAACACCGGGCATACACACAACGATTCGAACAGGACGAGGTTGCAACGCGCGCTCTGCACCGGAGAATGCACACGAGCAACAATGCATCTTCGCGTCGAGTGATTAGATAGAACCGGAACGATAACGGGCACGCTCGTCGAGCAACCGGTCACAATTTGCTGTTAGGAGCCAGTTCCCTCGATCCGGTGGCTAAGAAATGATACTGCCTTCGGCCACCGCGCGGCCCGATGCAGCCCCGACGCAGCTCGCTGCGGCCGGGATGCGCCGACACGTTGCAAATTCGCCGCGGAATGTGCCGTACTCTGCGCCTACCGCGATCGCTAATGCATGTATACTCGGTGGACCGAGAAGAACCTCTAACGCAAACGATTATTAATTCCAATTTTATCCGCGCGAAACGTAGACTGCAATAACCGAGCCTTTTATGCTATCCAACTGATCAAACTGGTTCTACACCCGTACCCATTGTCCGCCATATCTTCTCCCCTAATTTTCGCAACGGGTATCTAATTCGTTGGATGGCGCGAAATTCTGTCGTCATTATCGGGCTCGACGTGTTAATCGAGTGATTTTTCTGTCGTAAATTCTTATATGGAATCAAGAATTATATTATTATTATTATTATTATAATTCGCACATTTACATTTTCCCGACTGCTCACAGTGAATTCGCGTTGTCAAACAGCGCACGAACGACGCTGGGAATATAGCCAGCGACTTTTCGACCGAAGCAACAAATGACGCGCAGCGGTTCCGAGCACGGACGAGTATTTCTCGAGGAAGATCTCTCGGAAAACACGTCGTGCCGCGGCGCGGAAGAGAGTGTATCTTTCGCATTCTGAATGGCCGGCGCAGCTCCCCAGACAGGAGACAAATAACGAGGCCAGAGAAGATCAGAAGGAATTACGCGGCAACAACACGAATTGCCAGCAATCGCGAGAAAGGTCTAATGACTCGAAGCGGAATATTCAGCGGCTCGCAACTCGGCGAGGATGTGACGCGCGTACGCGAAGTCGCGCAACTCGCGAACACCCTGCGAATAATACGACGCGAGTCTTTTATCGCGTGCATCCGGGAATAACAGCCGAAGGCATGCAGCCAGCCGGAGGATTGCGAATCGCGAGATTCGCGACCAACCACCGCTGTCAGAGCTATTCTCCCGTACCCCCCGGCCCTCGTGCAACTTATCTTGCCTATCAGCTTTGCACGTTTGATTCTTCTACTTTCTCAAATTCATTAGCCTTTTTATTCGACACGAGAAAATCCGGCTTAAGCCTTTCCACTCGGAGCGATTTTAACTCGAACATTAAACGTTTGTTCGACCTAGAATATTTGTTTGTTGAAGTGTGATGGCGTTGGTTAAAATCAGTACCTAATCAAGATGATCCTTGTTTTGGTGGGAAATTCTAATTCTAATTGTCTGCATCGAATGCAAGAAATGGAAACTAAATCGAATGTTATTGACAGATCCTCAATTTAAAAAATTGAAGAAATTTTTATAGATCCGCAGTCTACCCATGTCATGTCTTTTTAAAATTTCTGTTGTGTTACGCATTTCGTGTTTTATTAGTATCTCATTCCCCTGGATATATGGAATTCTTCTCCGAATCGATTCGCGAGATAGTCAGAGGCATCGAGGGAGTTCGAAGGAAGCGTCTCGAATAAAAGAGAATGAACGCGGATAAAATAGGAAGTAGGTTAATCTATCGATAGTACGTTTCCTTTTGCGATTGTGGTACGTCGTATGTGGGTAAACTATTATTTCACGCGCGTGGTAGTGAGTTTTCCCAGTGTTTCTCCGAAAGTAGTTCTCGCATCAAGATACCATTATCCAATAGAAATGATCGCTCCTCGTTGCCGCGAGGGTTAAGCAGAAATTCGATGTTTGTCTATCTGCCGGGCAGAGTCTCTCCGATCTCCGGCATTACGATTCATTCCCACATTAATCGCTCGTTCGATTCGATACGGCGCGCAATGGCGAATTTAACGGAAACCATCGGCTGATCTCTGACCTTTCGCGTTTCGATTCCTCGCCCGGCGATTCTCCGAGGTGGTCTTAAAGGGAACTTTCTCTGTTGCGCACGAATTACACGCTCCGAGGTGTTTTCCGACGTTCGAGCACGTGCGTCACGCTAATATGTACCCCCGCAAGTGTTATTCGACTCTAATATCGGGACGCGCGACCATCTCGACCACGAATTCAACGCGCACGTGGCCCACGCGAGACCATGGCGATCATCATTAACCTTTAACGAGCACTCCCGGTGTATTTGGAAATCCATTAAGCTCCGACCAGGAGACAAGAAGGCGTGCAACGGAGATTGAATAAGTTCAGGTGCCGCGAGTGAATGTTCACCAGTTGCGTTAATGACTTTCAGTCGATTTTTCGGGCACGCCTCTTTGCGAACCGAACACACAAATCATTTTTCGGACGTCCCACGGACACAATGAACCCCGCATATTAAAATGATTTCTTCACTTTTTCTTCGTAACTAATTAACACGTTGCGGTCACTGGTGCTATTCAATTGCTTAAGAGATGTGAAATTTGTGGTGGAGGTGGTAAAGAATAGTGGGAGAAAATTGGGGGGTGAATTATTAATGTTATGGAGCTGGAAAATCACAGAAAAAAATCGAACGAGTTGCGCCGCTTCAAGCTCAAGAATTTTCGATTCTTAGATTAATTTATTGCCTCTAAAGAAATCATATATCAAGGAATTATTCTGGATCGAAAGAAATGATTAATTTTCTAGTTAAAATAGCTCCGAGTGCGAAGGGTTAACACGGATCGATCCAGTTCTTGTTTCTTAACCATTCGTTCTCTGTAGAGAGTCTTTCTAGCGCACGGTAGCATTAAGATAATGGATAAGGGCGGGATGCAGCCATTTCGAAAGCCGATTGCCAGCGCCAGAGTTTAAAGTGATTTATTGGTTAGTAAACGTGATTAGCTGTGCTCCACTTAGCCTGCTAGATAACAGCGAAATCGCGCTCGAGATGATTAAAAGAAATCTGAACATTTCTATCAATAAATATCCTATTCGAGCCAACTTCTTTCTACTGGAACTAATTTCAACTTGAAGCACTGAGAAATAGATTCGAATTGATATTCATCTCAAGATTGCTGTTTGGAGAGACGCCAGGATGTACTCCTTCCACGCAGAAAGAATTTCTCTTATAACCCATATACATACTAGATACACTGTAATTAACCTCTTAAATTACAGCAGGCATGTTCGACGCGATTAAACGAGATCCAAGCATGTCGATAAATATCTCTGTCACAATTATTAGGTCGTTCGGAAAGTAATTTCGTGTAGAGATGGCAATGCTTCCATTTCTTATTACTAGACTGCGGATGTTTATGCAATTTTTATTTTCTTTAGGAAAATTTTAATTACCAGTGGTCATTAAATGTATTTCAGACAATTTTCAAAACTCCGTATAATCGCATAGAAAATATTTTTATCAGACAAACAGATTTACACAGACAATTCAATTGTTGTAAACTTTTAATCAATTGTATGATGGAGTTCATGGAGGTAGGATGTAACAGGAACATTTCCGTTAGGCGTGCTACAATTATTAATCCAATTATTGCAATTCTAATGCTCTCGTCAACGTTCCAACTATTACATCCAACAGGAAAGTTGATATTTTCATTTTTGTGCATTGTCAGTGTCGCATGAGCGAGCCGTATGTTTCCCCGTCGTCGCAATAAACATCCGAATCATCAATTTCCCGGACTCGTGTCGCAACGGAGCGGAGCGAGGAAAGATGCGATGCGGGTTCCGCAATTAATCCGCGATTTGTAACGGGGTAAGCGCGGCGAGCGATCGGAGCGCGATCACGGCTCGGAAATACTTTCGAGCTCGGGGATCGTTTCCATAATTGCGGTTCGATCGGCCGCGCGATCGGTAAATCACTCTAGCGGGCCCGTGGTATCTTGACGCGAGGATCGACGTCGCTTCCATTGATATCGGTCTACCGCGAGAGAGAGAGAGAACAGGTCGCGGATCGATTCTCTTCGAAGCGTGATTAACGCGCGACTAATAGGCGTCATTAACTTTCGCTGTGCCGTGATAATCAGCGACGGGGGCCGAGCCCGGCGGACTCTCCGCGTGTGAAAGGTGACTCGGCGAGCGAGTCGGTGCGTCCACGGGAACAGGTAATGAAAGACAGATGTCTTCGTAATTATCGGTTCGTCGCTGGGAACCGCCGCGTCGCGCGTCCACTTTTTCCAAACGCAATACGGAATTTATCAAAGCACGGTGAAAACGAACAGTCATCTCCGGCGACCACTGCGACGCTATTCAACGGGACATCGTTTCGCAACACGTTCTCTAGCTCCTTCGAATGGATAACTCGTCATTCGTATGCGGGATGCGATGGCCGAACGGTTTGATATTGTCCGCGAACCTTGCCAGATGGACAGGTGTTGTTTGACGCGCGACAGAAATTGTTAATGCGATGACGAGTGTGCTCGGGGCTAATATCGTCGAGGATACCGCGTTGCGGTGATTCGACCGTGATGTACTATGGGATTATGAACAGTGGTTTCGTGGCTGTTGCTACTGTTGTTTAGGAAAAACTGTGAGAACGACAATTCTACCGTGCTCGCACCGGTTGTACCCACCCTCCAGGATAGACTCTGGTGGGAGGTTATTAGGCGCCAATCAGGCCCGCATTGCTCCATCCCAGCAACCTTTTATTTTTATTGGAAATCTTAAAAAAGATTTGTTACAACATTGGATATAAATTTACAGACATACAGGAAAAAATTTTTGAAACGCATTTTTCACGGTCGAATTTCCAATTTCCACCCACCTTTATTCAAACTCGGACCTCGCCACAGTGGCCTGTGCTCGCTATCGTCGAGCAAGCCCGAAACCAAGCACGACATGAGTCGGACTTTTAAAAAAACCTGTTCGCGACGGCTATATCTCGCGTGGCCGACGACACCGGTGCCGGGTGAATGGGGACGGTAATATTCGTAACAATGATGGGCTGATCCCCGCGTCGATGAGAGAGGACGCTCGTCGTCCGTGACAGCGATATGCTAG
The DNA here is from genome assembly GCA_916610235.2 of Lasioglossum morio. Lineage (NCBI taxonomy): Eukaryota > Metazoa > Arthropoda > Insecta > Hymenoptera > Halictidae > Lasioglossum > Lasioglossum morio. Next base: position 13,084,963 of record OU744334.1, read on the forward strand.
TGGTCGAGACACGCTCCCTCGACGGTGGCCAGGACACAAAGCTCGAGAAAGGACGAGAGAAGAGGATCTTCGCCAAACGCGAGGCGTCCTACCGAGTAACTGGACGAGGAGGCCGCTACCCGTCAAACCAGTTTTATCGGCTACTTCCTTCGGGATGAGCAGGTAGAACGATATTCACCTTCCAACCACCGGCAACCACCTTGCAGTACACGTCAGTCGACTACAATGTATCTACCACCCTCTGTCTCCTTTCCTTTGCGTCGAAAGAATTACCAGATCCTGCGAGAGCCCGGAAAAATCTCGGGGAAACCGCCTGTGTGTTGCTCCTTCTCAAAGTACCTTTGCCACCGCCTGCCCCCGGGAAACGATGAAATATTCCTCGTAGTGCAGCGTGCCCTGATGATGCACATTGTGGAGTGCATGCGCCAGATGCTGCGTCTTATACAAGCTTCTGCTGCCACGCCGTTCCTGAAGAGTATCATTGGGCATCTTCAGTTGGACAGTTTGGGTACCAGTTTGCAAATGTTGGAGCTCGCCTTTGTTGAACCTTTGTGGTTAAGTCTCATCTGTCTGTCGTGTCGATTTCACAGTTTTCCCGAAATAAGTTGTACTCTTCCGTTATTTGTAGGTAAACTCCGAAGCTTCATGACTTTTTTTAAATCCGCTACACGGAACTGGAAAACCTAAAATATAAATGTAAATCCCTTTAATTTGAATAAAAGAACATCGAAAAATATCTGAAATGACGGACGGACGAGGGTAAAAACTCGTTCTGTTAAGAAATTATGGATTTGCTCAAAATATTTCATTTGTGTAAAAAGAATCAAACTGAAATTTTCTATGAGCCTGAAGCAATTCTTAATTTGTTCTGTATTTTCTCCACGATCTCGTGTAAATCGACAACTCACTGGATGGACGACAACGGTTTAAGTTAAGTCGAGCCTTATCGAAAATGTTCACTTTTGTTGGAATTTCGTCGAAATTGTCGTTTCGAGGTTACGTGGCCCTGGCCGAATCCGTCGAGCCGAGAAAGTCGGCGCGAACGGCGAGAGTGATTGAAAGATTTTAATCAACCGCCACTTAAAGCAACACTTTCCATGCTCAGCGAGGCGAGGCGCCGATTAAAAGTCCCATGGATCGTGTACGGGCCGATCTTGCGCGATTATTACCGCGGCCCTCTCGGTCTACTTATTCAATCAGAGCCGTGTAACAGTGCGTGCCAAATAATCATTCATACCAGCCTGGCCCGACGCGGCCCGCCGTGGCGGGTGCACACAAGTCCCAGATGCACGTGTGCACTTTATGCACGTGTGCACGCGTAATCCCCTCGCACGGACGCACCCACCTACGTGTACGTACACATATATCACGCATCGACACAGTAGCCCTCGTAATTGATAATTCCCGTAGCAGCTAGCGGCACGAAATGCTTATCCGAGACTACGGCCGCTACTCCGCGCTATCTGCTTCTCGGTTACCGTAATTTCTATTCACGCTCTCTCCCGTTAATTGTTATCGCTATCGATGACGAAACGACCCCGATCCCAGAAAAATGTCGACACTTTCGACCCGTGGCTGATCCTCGGAAACGCCAGATAAAATACTCATTTAATGGCGTCACCATGGATGAAAATGAAATTTTATTATTATTATTATGCTAATTCAAGGAAATAAATTTGTAGTCGATCTATACTGTCTTCGTACCAGATCAACTTTTGCAGCTGTTAATTCAAATGCAAGTATAACAAGAACCTTGAAATAAATATTCAAAAATTTAAAGACCCTCGGAGACACGAGATAAAATACTCATTCGATGGTGTTACCGAAAATGAAAATGGAATTTTATTTCTATTACAGTAATTTAAGTAAATAAATTTGTAGTCTGTCGGTATCGTCTTTGTACCAGATCAACTTTTGCAACTCTTAATAGAAGTGAAGTTTGTATACTTCGAGGCAAGAATAACAAGAACCTTCATATAAATTTTTAAAAATTTAAAAATCGGGCAGTTACATAGGCGTTAGCTGTTAGGGTCGAGCGTCCAGCTGGATCGTCTTGGCCCCGGGGCAGGGGTTAAAGGATTCGAGCAGAAATATTGTTGCGGATCTTTACCAGCCCCGGCAGCATTGTCTCTGGTCAGTGTACGCGGTCTAAAAATGTTCTACATTTTTGACCTTGGTAGCCCCGACACGGCTCTGAAACAAACCCGCGAAACCGGTCTGGATCTGTTCTCCGCCAACAATGAGTCATCGCGCAGACATCCGGGGATTCTCGAGTCGGCGACTTCTTCAGCAATTGTGCATTCCGCGGGGTCCCGGGGATAGAACAAGACGGAGACGTCTGCGGCGACGCGACGCGACGCGACGGGAAAGGCTCGTTTGACGCGACGACTGGCTGTTGTTGAAAACAGGTTCGGGGACGCGTAATATTGCGTGAAACTCTCGGGGATCGGGCGCGCACACGATACGACCGACAGTACGTTTCGAGGCACAAAAGAAGATGTCTAAAGCCGAGGATAAAAGTTACGAGATGTGCGTTGTCCGCGTCGTTACAATTTGTCCGGCCGACTTTATGCTACCGAAAGCCTTTCAACGAACTTCTCTCCTTCTCTCGCACCTTTTCCTTGCGGACCGAGGTAGCCACGATCTCGTTTACAGGCGAATAAATTGCACGGTTTCTATTCTAATTGGCTCCGGCTAGATTTACGCAACTCTCGATCTCCTGGAATTAGGATTTCGTGGTTGGAGTTGCTGGAATCGTCAGCATCTTTAATCCACTTTATAAATAGGAGTCTGGCTACGTTTCTGTCTTAGCCTTTTTGTAAATTCAGGATCATTTGAATTAATATTTAAAGACTGATTAATCTATAACCGCAGCTTCGTAACATTCTTAAATCTATGTCAAAATTTTAAAAAATGAGTTTATTAGTAATTTCACATCACATTATTTTAAACTAAATTAATCCAATGAAATTTTTACGATATTGTCAGAAATGAACCATTCAACATTATATGGAATTCATTTAGTGTTAATATCCTTTTCCTTGAAGTATTTCGAAACAAGAAATATACGACTTAGACCACTCTCGTAATTATGGACACATTTCTGCGACGCTTATTCAATGTACATATATTAACAAACACTTCAGGTGTTACACACATGAACGACATTTTAAAGTTTCGTACTTTTCCGCAGAGCCTGTGCGTAACGAATCGACTTGAAGCGTCAAGGAGACGTTCGTTCAAAGAACTCTTTATTTTCTCCAGTCCAGGTGTACACCGTTAAAAACGAATTAGAAATGGGAGCTCCTTTTGAAAGCATCTTAAGTAAGTACCTCATGAACTGACAAGAAAAGAAACTATTTTCAAGCTGACTTCTTTACGAGATTTCAAGGTTGAACTTTTTTGTAGACGGGAAACGAAGACCGTTTAAGTAGTCCATAGAATTCTAGTTTTTATTCGTTTTTGTAACTGGATCTTTTCCAGGGTCTAACGTCGCCACCCAAAATATTGTCTGATCGGGGCCTTTATGTTAGGAGACTCGGAAAGTCAAGCAGGTACGATCCCTTTTCTTGGGATTCCATAATATTTGTATGCATACACAGTGTTCCCACGGAGGGATCTTGGGGGACCTGGAATAGTATAAGAATTATAGGAATGGACGACAACTCTATCTAGAACATCGTTGCTCGATGCGGGTGCTGGGAAGATTTAGGGGACTTTAAAGTTTCATCTGTACTTTTTTACTTATTTCTGGACCCAGGTTACATGCGAAACAAAAAGTCTCGCACCCAAGAATAGATTCGAAGTTTATTTCTCTTTCCTGAAGCAGAAACAGTTCACCTCCTAGAAGTTAGCCCGCCACTTGTTGAATTGCATAATTTCAACAATTTTGCTAAGTTTGTGTCAGATGGTGCTAAAGTAATTTTATTCACAGTAATACTTTAGCACAATTCCTTCCTTTAATAATTTTACTAAGCTCACACCCGATACATCGATGTCGATCATTTGTTGTAAGCCGTCCACCACTTTTAAATTGCACATTCTCATTTTCAAATCCGCAGTCTATTTATCAATTTCAATTGAACGTGGTAGAACTGCTCCGTAAACATGAAACATGCGAAAAGGCCAATCGAATAAATGAATATATTATTGCTCGAGTGCTAATGCATAAAAAAAAAAGGTCGAACACCTAAGAATAGATCGAAGCTTATGGTTCTTTTCCAAGCAGTTCGATGATTGGTTCGAGATTACCGGGAAAGAAATTATAGACTCCGGACAGCAACTGCGGTGATCAAACGGGGAACATTTATGGACCCACACACGACCGTTAACTATCGACAGCAGTCTGGTAATCGCGGGCGACTTAATCGTTTAAATAAGTGTAAATAAAGCACACATCATTCTCCACTTCCCGCTTATATAATGATCGGCTAGACACGATAATATAACTTCTGTCTACCTACCCGAAGATTAATGAGAGCGATACAGTTCGCGTTTACGTAGCCCGTAACCGCGGTCGCCATGGAATGTTATCGCACGGAACAATCTATTGTGCGCTGCACTTGCAACACCCGTCTGTGTATGTATGCATTCAGATTCTCGCGGAACAAGGAACACCGAACTGCGAACACGCGTGTATAAGAACGGTAACACGATGTTCTCGGGTTGCTTAAGATTTATTTTTAAAGAGCCAGCCCCCGCTCATTCAATGGAAGAACACTGGGGCCCCGGCCCGGCCCGACCAGGAATATATCTATTGACCGAAAGACTGACATTTCATTGAATGCACCTCGCTGTAGGTGGCGCAACGTTGCCGCGGGAACCGTGCAACGGCCGAGATTTATGTGCAGGAAGTGGCCGCACTGTTGGCCAAGGGATGGTTACAAGGACCCCGAAGTGGACCTATTGTTCGAGTTTTCTAATTGATGACAGCGTCAAGGATCAAACATTCGGTGCTATCGTTCCTCCGCGCGACGGTATAAATCTTCCTCTCTGACGTCCGTCGAAACGCTCTGGCCAGATAAACATCCACAGCTGCGTCCTCGACATTTTTGGTTCTTGTGGTCACGGGACTGCTGCAATACTTCGCTCGAAGCATTGCCCGAAGCATTTTCAATCTTTTATTTAAATTATAATGAGAAAACCAATTCCGAAATCTCTCGTTGAAAGTCCTAGAAAGTCACCCTTACGAAATCTGACGTTACACCATTTAATAATCAGCATTGCGGAGTCAGAAATGGTGATGAATATAAATTTAAAAAATAATATTATATAGATTGTTAGAGCGAAGATTAGTTTGGTAAAGTGCAGTTAAAGAACGGATGAGCTATCGTGGCTAATTCACGTGCATCCACAGTTGTTCCGTTCCGAGCTGATCAAACACTCGCGTAATAAATTGAACCCTCTTACCAGGGGGCAGCTTGTATAAATAGCGTACGAGGCTGAGGCGGTGGAAGTTCGCGAAACTTCGGCTCTTTGACCCCGAAAACAGTTTAACTTTCTAATTAAAACGTAAACTTCCCGGGTAGGTAAGTTGTCGGGCCACGGCGTGGTGCAGTCCGACCAAAAAAAAAAATAGCTTGTGCGCGTAGGCCTTGCATCCGGCCGAGTATTATGCAACGGAGCCATGCAACGGAGCGGCGCATGACTGACAACTAGACGAATTCGATGTAACGAGCGGCAATGATCTCGGGCTCGCTGACGACGTCGACGACGACGACGAGAGAACAGGCTTTCCTGAAATATAACATCAAATATCTCCTCGCCTATTAATCATCCGTACACAAAGTCATATATCACTGGCGCGCAGTATTTCAAACCCTATTACCACGCGAAAGCTCATTTAAATATTGACGCATCACTTGGGGGTGCTTACGCGTATGTATATATACCGTCCAGCAGTAACTCGCGATGCAGGGAGTAAATTAGAACCTCCTCAATTATACAGATCCGTTTAAAAAGGGATTTAGCCCCTAACCTAGCCCCTCGTTGGCCCCCGGCGTCAACCCCTGCGTCAATAACCATCGTTTTCAGCAGCTTCGGGTCCTCGACGTTATATCTTCGACGCCATTGTTATCATTACACAATGGATCTTCTTGCAGAAGAAAATTTTCTATATGTTCAAAACACACAGTCCATTAAAATTTTAAATGTTATCAGCGCCAGGTTCGATCATTTTCAGAAAAACAACAAATGTGCAATTATTACATGTTTCTAACATTTCGATCCCGATGTGGATCTTTTTCAACGAATCATTATTGCGTCTGAAAAATATTTTTCAGTCGCAATCCATTTTCAGTCGACACAGTCCATTTTCTTAAATTTGCAATGGAATTTCGGGCATTTCAATTCTACGTATATTTATATATTTTATATACGACACCGGTGAGGCATAAGAAATTTCGCGTACTAGAAAGACTTTCTAAATGATTCAAAACATACCGTTCGTTTTCTCAGAATTACAATGCGATTCCGTGTATTCAAATTCTGTATTTCTATTTCTTATATACGACTCCAGTACGGCATAAGAACTCTCGCGTACGAGAAAAGCTTTCTAAATGTTTCAAAACATACAGTTCGTTTTCTCAGAACTGTAATGCGATTCCAGGCGTTTAAATTCTATTGTATTTATATTTCTTATACTTTACGACACGAGTGAGGGATAAGAACCCTCGCCTGCGAGAGTTTTTGCCTCATGACAGATATCAGCTGCGCGAGTTTGACAACAAGGGGATCGTGGGCCATTGTATACTGTTTTTCCTTCTACGAAATCCGGTATCCTATTCCTTTGCCTTTCTCGCAACGCCATCTATTGGGTCATTGCCCTAACAGACGTTACTGCGATCCTAGGCGTTTATTTTCAAAATCCCCACTCCTTGATCCTTCCGAAACCGATGGCCCGCCCAGGGGATAAATAGCGCTGCGTTCTAGTCTTGTCGATTCTCGTAATTGTTGCGTTACTACAATCGTCTACGCGGTTTTCAAGTGAGCTAACGACTCGCTAGATCAACGTTGATCGCGACTTTGGTTGCGGCTGGTGTTCGGCGAGTGCACGGGCGAGATATTTTATTTCCGGCGAAAAAGCATCGATACACGTGGGACACGCGATACGGCCGCAGATAAAAGAAGTTATTATACTCGTTGGAGCACACGGTAAAGCTGGCCGGGGCAATTCACCTAGATTAATAGCCGGACAGATATAAACGTGGGGCGAGAGCACGGTTCGCTGGGAACGGGGGCTAGAGAGAGTTTTCCTTTGATAAGAGCCGCGCGGCCGGCTACGATCGCAGATTAACGGCTGACAGAGTTTGACCGCCGAATAGTTTTCGAAGGAGAGTTGGGGGGGTGGCTAGGACTTCCGGTGCGCACGGTGGAAACGGAAGAAAATCGGTTCGAGTCGCGTGTGTCGCGGAGGAAAAGCTCGTTCGAAGGAGAAAAATCGTCCGGCTATCGGGCCTTCAATAAATTCGCGGACGGCCGCCGTTAATAGCGTCCAAGATAACTCGCGCGCCCCGGATCGGGATCAAGAATTTACGGGCTCCGTGCTCTTTCCTCTGCTCGTCGACGGAATGCCCGGTCGTGGCTGAATAGAAAAAGGTCCCATGTAATTCATTGAAATTGTTCGGTAAAACGAGCCTTTTAACCGGAACTCTGGATATCCTTTTAAGTATGCTGTTTAATCCCTTCTCGATTTATCGATCCGCGATTTATACACTCGCCGGGACCGTCTTTTTCAGGAGCACTTTCGTCTGCTAATGCTACGGCTTAATTGCCGAAGATCTAGGTTCTTATTCGAGTATTCAAGCGTCCGAAATATCGCAAATCCGTATATCTAATTTCGTGGGCTCGCGAATCTCGGTTCGCTTGCTTTGTCGCGGTTACGGAGTAACAAACCCTAATTTTAACAAACTTCGAGTGGAAGACGATACTTTTAAATGTATCTTAAACTTTTAAGAAATTGAGAAAATAGTCTTGTAGCGACAAAGCCCGTGCCGTTTTTCTCAATTTGTTCGAGAATGCCGTTATAGTTGACGCGAGAGACCGCGAACGCGAGCGAGTCACGGAGAAAACGAAGCCCTGGAGATAAATCATCCATTATAACGATGGATTTCTTGCTCACCACTTCGACACTGTCGGTGCCGTTGCTTATTAGCTTAAGAGTCGCTCGTTCCGCTGCTAATTTAACTTAACGAGCCTTTCACGCCATCCGCAAACGATTTCGCAGGAGATCCAGCCAATAAGTCGACGATTATTCCATCGGGAGTTTCGCGTGTCCGTAACCGCCGCCGGCGTGAAATTACAATGATCAGTGGTGTTCGCGTGTTTTCGGAAATTTCACCGGGTAACCCGTACTTACGCGTGAATTTAGACGAAATTATTATCCGTTGTTCCGTCGACGACAGGGCGCGTTGTACCCGCAATCTTCCGCGGTTGCTTTCGACAGTTCGTCCGAACAAATCTACACGGCTTATACGTCTGTCAATGTTTGATTTAGTTATTATCTACGAACTCTGTCCTCTCTTTCAGGGCGCGTCGCTTTCTTGCAGTCGACGACGCTGGAAGGCGTCTAACTGATCTAGAAACTAGACGTTAATCCGATAAACCGCTTTTTATGATACCATTTCTTAGACACGATAAGCTCCTCTGTGCTGCAACCCGTAATCCGATCGAGGTTAATTAAATTCCACTATAAAATGTTGGTCATTCAACGTAGCCACAGGAAGTGTATCTCGGTGTTTATAGAGCCTCGTCGACCGGAGTAGCCGACTGACTCTGAGAATAATCTCTGTGACTAATTTGTAAGATTATTTTCCAATTACATTTCGCTAAGGCGACCATACCTTCCAGATATTCTGATCCCAACCTTTGAACCTCTGCTCGCAAACCCGAATTTCTGGATTTAGACCACGAGGTATTGTTTTGCCAGTTCGTACAGCAGTCGTTAATGACAATGTGTTAAACGTGATAAAACAACGCATCTGTGCTGTAAATTTAGAGACGTTTGAAAATTCCGACAATACTCGAGCACAACGTATGTTCCAACGAGATTCGAAAACCTTGACCCGTGCTTCTCGTTCATCGCGGTTCCAGAAAAAGCTGGGTAAACCAATACGAGCGTCGCGACTTCAATTATCGAGCTCGTTAGCGGGTCTCCGGAGTCTCCATCCTCTTAAATTAATACGAAGGAAACGCATGCAAATTTGAACGTACACAGTACCGCCTGTCACGAAGCACGATGCGACGGAACGACTTGACGGCGATCAGAAATCTGTATCTTGTTAAGTTAATTACATTGTGCCTTCGCGTTACGAAATATTTCAAATTTAAATCTGCAAGTATGATTTCAAGTAAAATATTAGGTCGTTCTTAAAGTCATTTCGCTTTCTCAAAGGGTAAATGAAAGCGAATTTCTTACTATTTAGAATAAGTTTTGTGACATTTTGTTCTACGATCTTTTTCGATTTTTCAGGCAACTTGAAGAGTTGAGATACATGATTTTTTACTAATTTATTCGAAATGCAATTTGCACCGTATAAAACATGTTGGAAAAAGCGATAAAAATGGTAATCCGATGGTACATCCTCTCCTTAAACAACACACGATGTTTTCTCTTCTGCTCTGCATTTTTACCTTTGCGGTAATAAAAATTTGCTGGATAAAAAAGAGTGCTTGAAGTGTTAAACAGCACTACAAGGCAGTAAATAACAATGTAAATAACCAGATTGCGGATCTTTATGCATTTACGGCTTATAAAAATGTTTTCAAAAAGTGTTCGAACATAAAATTCGATAGAATATTGTACAATTTTTATTTATGTTAGATCTACAACGACTGTTCTCATTAAAAATAGGATTTTCTTTAATTCCACTTTCCTAAAATTTGTCTACAAAAAATGGAAAATGTATAAACATCCGCAGCCCAGTAAGAACTACGTAGTATGTACAATTGTGGACAATTCACTATTCGAAACAGCGTTTCACCCATGTCTGGAGAAGAGGACACGTAGGTTCGAGGTCGTCGGGCGTCGAATTAAAGCGTTTTCCCGTCGCGACGCGACCCGAGCCGCCAAGGCCAAGGAAAAACGAGGAAAATGACGGGCGGCGCAAACGGAATTCGAAACGAGAGCTTTTGACGAGTGGGTTGCGGCACGGGAAAATAGAAGGGCGACGTCGTCCCCGAGAGACAAGGACGACCCACAAACCTAGTTCCGGGTAAAACGGCGTTACGCCGGGCGCGGGATGGACGTGGAACGACGTCGAAAGGAGGAACTGGAGCATCTCCAGTGACAGTAATTTGAAGCGACAGGGTTCCAATTAAAGCTCTTTAGGGGTAGGTCGCTGAGAACGCGACGGAGAGGCGAATTTCCCGCGACCGGGAACAATGTCGAATTCTACGCTCGCGCCTCGCGAGTCACGGGCCCTGATTTACATATCGCTTTATTACCGGCGCCGGCGCGATTGAATTTGCCGCGCGACGATGCCACGGCACCGTCAACACACCGCCATGAATGTTATTACGCCCACCGCGAATGTTACACGAAACGCAACCGGGCGCGAGCACCCACGCGATCCGCCAGGATTCACGCATTCTGCCACGAGCAACCAGAGGTCTTTCGTTTTCGACTGTTATTGCTCGAGTGTACTCTGAGCTCCTTGTATGGAGGATCCTACGAACTGTAAATCTTCAGGATTGCGTGTCTATTAGGATGGCTCTTAAATAACGTATTTTTAAACAGATTTTTCGACGCTAAAACTCTTTTGTTCACTAAAAATCCCTGCGGTACTATGTGGCGAGCATGTGTGGACCCTTGTCCCCGTCGTTTAATAACCATAGCAGTTGAAAAAAGCGACGTAAAATAATCGAAACAAAGGACCCTTGTCCCTAAAAATAATCCATATTTCACCACCCTCTTCTTACCCACCTAATTTGCATCGATGCATTTTGTTTCTGAGGGTATGACAAAGTTTACACGACGATGAGGGGACTATACTGAAAACGATGTTATAATTACACCATTATTGTGTACCCAATATTATCACTATATAATTGATAGATTTTTTTATATTATTATTGTCTTCTGTAACAGTAGAAGGATCAAGTAACCAGGACGACCTATTTCAATGAAATAAAATGATTCCAACGTTTCTCTTAAAATTAATTATGCAAAGGCATCATGCAATTTCCTAATACAAATATGATACCCATAAAATAAATTACAAAGTATTATTTTGTATTTGAACTCCTTAATTGAAAAGCGATACGCGCGCCGACGAACAAATTGATGTAAAAGTCTCCCACGGTAATAATTACACAAAAGCGCCATTGAACCCCAATTACAAAATATAATTATACTTTAGTAAAGTAAAATGTTCAACTTCAAATAATGAAAGAACGCTGGAATTGCTGGGTACGACAGAATAACGATTTCGAACGTTTTATTCGACGTTCGTTGAGACTGTTCTTCCTAAAACTTTTGTGAACTATCACTAAATTTACTTGGCTGTAAAGCAATTACAACTCTTATTCATCGAAATGAATTCAAGGAATCCAAGAGCAGAATCAAAATGTATTACAGAATCTAAGAAAGAACAAGTGTACACAATGCAGGACGAACGTGAGTATAAAAAACCAACTAATAGGCTAACATTCAAAAAGTCTGTACTGATGACAAGCCGAGGGTTTCATCTTGGGAGACGTCTCTTATTAGCTCTGAGCCATTCTGAAGTTCAAGTGCGAGTCTGAGCGATCACGTCGAAAATAGACGACCGCGACCTCGGTCTCCGGTGGAAAGCAGTTGGTAAGAAAAATCCGAGAGCTTCGCATCAGCGAGATTACCCAAACACGATCGTCGGGCGTGCAATTCGAGCGTTCTGCGTGTCGGTCTGCAGAAAAATGCATCGAGCCGTGGCTTCGCACAGATGTCGCCGCGTTTTTCATCGTTCCGCGACGTCTGGTGCGTCGAACTTCGACGGCGAATGTAAACCGAGCGTGGTTCTTGCCGATCCCGCGTTATTTTTACGAATGACGATTCCTCCTGGACGTCGTCGGGACGCCCGAAAATCCGATGCGCGTGTACACCCCCGCGATAAACTCGGGACGAGCAGTATTCAACGCGAGAGCTTTTTTTACGCGGATCGTTTGTCACGTTTCTGTTTCGCGAGATCTTTATTCGCGACGCGTCTCCTCTACGGTCGCTGTAAAGTGCTGCGAAACTCCGGAAATTCATTTTTATACTTCTCGGGGTGCATCCGGCGCGTTTCTTTGACGGTCCCTTGTTTCTTTCGTCGCGACGCCCTTCCACGTCGAGAGAGAGAGATGGAGGAGAGTTTCGTCGCGCAGAATCCTCGGGATAAATCAACGGGTATTGCTCCGAAATTTGTTCTTTGTCGACAGGCAGCGTTGTCTTGTCGTTGTCGAGGATAGCAAACTTGATTTTTTGTCCCGAAAGCTGTGGAAAGTCCAAGGGACGCTCTCGAAAGCGAACCGGGTAACATTATTGCTGGTGTTCGTGCCTTTCGCGTATCAATTTCCTCGGGCGTAATTCACACCTTCCACGTCCTTCGTCTACCTTTCTTTTTTACTGTTTGATTAGGTCCGACCGTGTATACCCCGCTCCAAGGTTTATCTTCCTGAATTGGTGATAAAGGCCCGGTCTAGAGAACGTCTTACCCAAGAACTTTGTCAATGTGTTAACCGGCTTGGTGAAACGTATTCGTTTAGAGGCCGCGATAATGGTTGTCTTGATTACGATAAATTCGTTGCTTCTTTTGGCTGAAGTGGTTCAAGCTGCAATCATGCAGACAGTGGGAAAATTATAGTACGATGTTACTAGACTGCGTATTTTAACACATTACCGACCGGTGATTATTGCATATTTTTGAAAAATGTATGTACATGGATAAATTTTCATTTAGCATTTAGTATGAACTAACTAAGTCACCCTCAATAACGTCGTCTAATAGTTTCATTTAAGATTGCAGTGTCAAAAAAAATTTCTACGCTTTTTTTGGGAACAGCAGAATTATTGAAAATGCTATTAATAAGCTTCCGGTCGGTAAAGTGTTAATTTTAATTTTGATTCGTTGAAACCAATAATGAAGTGAATATTTACCGGCGAAAATAGAAGGAAATTTATGTTGTATTCCTTTGAAGAAGATCCACGAAGCTTACTTGCAACAGAGAAAACAGATTCAATTAATAAAAGCAATACTAATATTTAACCATTGATTAGTTTTATTCACTTTAAGGCTGAGAATCGCCACTAAATATTGCACTAGAAAGAACACGAGATAAATTGAAGTACTAAGAGATCATAAACATGAAATCGAATGAATTCGTCACATCCTTGATTACTGCAATACCAAATACCCCGCATAAATTCGGATGGTTCGTCTTCTCGATCAATTTCACGTCTGTCGAAGCTCTCAGGGAAAGTAGAAAATCAGTGCCGCGATAAAATTAGTACCATTGGTATTTACCACGTTCTTGCTCATAGAAGTCTTTGGGAGTGCTCGTCCTCAAATATAATTGCGTTAGGGAACTGGTTCGCAGACAGGATTTATCTTGAGCGCGTTTCGTCACGGGCCCCGAGCAGCCGGCAATTCCTCGGTCAGTTCAATTAAATAATCGTCGGGGGTGCCGACGAAACTTGGATCGTTTCTCAATTACGTCGCCGCGGTAATCTGGCTGCGATAAATTTGCCAACTCGCGGCGACCGTGTTCTCGCCTGGTTGTTAGAGTTGTGCGAGAACCCGAAAATATCGGGTACACGAAACAAAAATGCTTTTGCTCACCCGTTCCACAATATTTGTACTTGACGCCGTGTTATATTATATTATCTTTAATTTGATAAATAATAATATAGATTGTCCCGCACTCCTGAGGCAAATTAATTTCTATGTACCTGACACGTGTTTTGAGAAATAGAGCAGGATTTCAAACAATCAAATCAATGCATTTTCAAACACATTTTATAATAATATTGATATTTTCACTGGCACGTTACAGGCATTCAAAACGAAATTGTGCTGTACTATTCGTTAATAGTACCTATATTTGCTTAGTTTCGCGCTGTCCATAATTATGTAAATTTTAGATTAAGACTTAAGATTAAGATTCTTTTCTGTCATACTATATAAACAGCATACATTTGTATAAAAGGACTTCGGTCCGTTTAAAATAAATAATAATAATATACTTTACAACGATAATGAAAACAAAAGAACAATTTTTTTCACGGTTGTAGACCAGAAAATATTTTCATCAACGGTTGAGAACGTCTCGAAAAATGTCGAAAACTCGAGATTTTCGAGGTTTCGCGCAGGACTGGTAACAAGAGGTGCCGGTTCTCCCGGGGCGTGTTTGTCGAGATTCTTTCGCGACTGGCCTTTGGGAAAGCGGATCGCGATTCTAGGAAACCGTTCCGGGGAAACGCGTCCGACCGCGGCAACCGTGTTATTAGCCGATTAATTAATATCGCTACCTATCGCTGTCGGGTACGGTGCGGCGCGGAGCGGTTCGGTCGCGCGAACCGAGAACTCGAACTCGATCGCGTTGCACAACCCCAGCATTCCATGTGCCAAGCGCAATTATGATTAATTTTATCGGCCGATCGATTCGATCGCGGACGGTAAATCAATAGGACTGTGGGCGGCCGAGGGAGCCAACGGAGAATCGATCCGACTCGTTTCCAACAGTCGATCCAGCTGTTTCGTAGATCGCGGAGCCGGTCGTGATCGAGGGATTAAGAGGGTGGATCGATGGTCGCCCGTCGGCAACGATCCTCTCTCTTTAGGAAAATCAATCGAATAATTTCTGTTCCTGTCTCGCTCGATTTAATCAACCTGGGAATTTCTTTGTCTTAGTCTTATTAAATGCACTTCACAGGATCGCTAGACTATGGGTCTTTATGTCAGGTAGAAATTGATTGAATCAATCGCAGGAGGCAAATAGAAATTTCTTTTTTGCTTTGATTGTTTCGGCGACAATAAACGCCGCTCAGGTTTGATCCTCTTTTAATGAAAATTATCTGAACAATGCCTTAGGCTTTAATCAGCTGAAAAATTTCGATTGGTCTCCGTCAATACAGCGCATTTATTAGTAGTATAGAGTGGAATTATTTATCCTGTTTTCAATTTTTATTTCGTTCAATGAATCACAAGTGGATCTTGTGCAAAATAAAAGTTTTCTACCTGATTTGCAAAAAAATTGGAGTGAATTAGACATTTATTCTCTTTCTTTATTAAGAAACATATTTGTTTAATAGGTTGAAAATAATATAACAGTATCTTTAAATTCTTCTTATGCCTTTACTGTTTCAAATTACACGTACTCGCTTTTGTCATAAACGCATAAAATCCGCTGTCTAGTAATCTCAGAACTGTGGTCGTTTCGGAAAGGATGCCAGCAACGCAGCAGAATCGCACGGTAAATTCGAGCTGGAAAGAATAATATTTGCGCAAACGAATTAACATGTGAGAAAATACGTGCAACGATTGTTTGAATGGGTAAAACCTAGCTCCGGAATAAATACCCTCGTGTAAACCGAAAATCTATGCAGAGCAAACATCGGACTGGATTAAGAACTGGGGTGTTAGAGAGGAAATTAACGAACCCGTGCTATTCTCGTAGCAAACCGAAAGGTTTTGTTATAGGCGCGCGTTTATTGAATGTTCAACGAAATGAGGGGTCTGCTAGGGGAATTACAAAAGTCATTCCGCTTCGCACGCGATCTATATTCGTCGCTGTTCACCATACACGCCCGGCATTATACCGTATACAACCATACCGGATCAGATTTAACGGCAAAACTCAGCGGACCCGTTCAAATTCGAGTTTTAATCACGGAATTTAAATTCCGATCTCACCGGCCAGATTGAAATTTGAATTTCAACGATCATCGAGGCTTGATTGAGCGCACTTAACGCGGCCGTTTGCTACCGGGACATTCGTTCCAATTTTACGAGCACCGCGTGCTCTTCAATCCTCCGATTCTTTTATTGCTCCTGCATCCGCATAATCAACAGCATTAGTGGCCACTCGATTTATCGCTATAAAAGCGTTCAACAGCGAAAAGCACGCAGTTATTGGGCCGGAGGAAGTGTTCCGATGAAAAAGTACATTGCAAGTGTTTCCAAGTGAGGTTGAAATTATTCATCGAACCACGGTTAACCGTTTTTAAACGCGAGGACGGGTCTTGCTTAAAAAGTGCTTTTGTAAACGTCATCGTCGACTTTGAAAGACCTGTTCCAGAATGATGAAGGGGCATACACAATAATTAAAATTTATAATTTTACTAATGGGAGGAACATCGAACAATTAAGTACTGTACGAAGTGTTATATCAATTTCATATCCATATGAAATGAAAATAATGATATAAAATGGAATTGTTCTAGGTCAGAAGAAATGTTTAATTCTCGAGTTAAAATAGCTCCGAGTGCAGCTGGTTAATTGAACATGAAACGAAACTAGACCACGCGGTTCAAACGAACCGTTCTAAGAAAGTTGAACGTGCGCGTGAAATAAAAAATCTGGAACCGGTCGTTCGACCTGTGGTGGTGGGTTCGGTATTGTGCACACATTGCAAATGGACCAGACAAAGGAAGGAAATCGTGTTTCTGAAGATCCTGATTCCTGATTCGCGAGCGCCCCTCGGCGCGATCATCGGCTCCCTATTTCGGCGCGTAGCCGTTCTCGTCTTGAGGACGAGTCCCTGGGTGTCTTTTCAACAAGTTCGCTCGTTCAGCTGCTCACGTACTCGGCCCGAGGTTAATCGGTATTTGACCCAATTTTATCCTCGAGCCTTAACGCGAGACACAGAGAGAACAATGGAGACTTTAACGTCATATCTGGCCCGGCCCGGCCGAGCACGGCCCGGTGCGCCGTTCGGATAAGTCTCGTTCCTCGCCCCTCTTATGCTACCCTCAGGTTCACGGATTCCAGGATAATGAGCGCGCGAATGACAATTACGGATTGTCTTTGGTCTCCACCTTCTGGTTGTATTTCCTCCGTTCCGAGGGGTGGGGATGCTCTTAATTGCAATTAGCCCACCTATCGCAGAGATGGCCGCGCGCGCGCACACAGTCCCGGCTCAAATTTCAAAGGCAAAGCGTGCGGAGCTTCGAGTGCATTCCCACCTAACCCCTTTCTCTCTCTCTCTCTCGCTCTCTCTCTCGCTCTCTCTCTCTCTCTCTCGACGCCGACGCCCAAAAGTAACGCACACGCTTGTTAGAATCGCAGTAATTGCGATACACTGTACCAGGGGTTTTTGCAGGCCGGCTCCGCACGTCCTTTCTGCGGCTCTTTCGAGCGGAAAATTGTCCCTCCCGTTAGTTTCACGGTAAAAGGTTCGCGAAAAGCTGATCGCGCACCTGAACACCTTGCTGACTGCGCCAAGTGATCGATTCCACGCCTCTAATTACTTGTTAATCCTTCAAAAGCAATCGTAATACAGATTACCGACCATAGAGTGACCTGTCCAGCGAACGAACACTTTTGTCAGTTCTTTCAGTTATTCCAATGATTTTTACGATGTCGTCAATAATGAACCGTTACATAGTGCTTGTTATTTCAACATTTATATAGAATTTATCGTGTATATAATCGTTATAGAGAATTGTTATATAGAATTGTCATGTGAGATTCACACAGAATCTGATATTCATAATAAATTTTCATGAATCGAGACTAATTAAATTCTATATAAAAATATTCTTAATTTATTCAGACATTTGATCATATATTCCGGAACATAATTCTAATCAAATGAACTTCAGTGAATACGGTACGACAAGAATTTATTTAAGCTATTACGAGAGAAAGTTTAAAGGCTTGAGAGAATGCGATTCATGTACCGGAATGTTCATACGTAGACGGTTTCGGCTAATAATCATGGCTAATAATAGAGGCTTTGCTATGGCTCATTCAACAATAATAGGATTACAATAGAGCGCGCAGTTTGCGACACAGTAGCGTGTTTCTAACCGAACAAATATCAGTGTTTGTTACTGCCTCCGGTAACGATATATGTACTACCTTCATTCGAGCTTTGGGAGTGTTTGAATTGAGTGTGCTGACTAATCGATGACTGCTGTCGGTAGACCAACCATTACGTGTAATAAATGATCAACTATTATAACCGATAATTCATTAATACAGAAAATCAGCAGTTCAAATGCTTTCCGAAAAAAAAACAATTACACTTATCCTCTCAATATATCCGAAGGGATATAAAAATTGTGGAAAATTGAACTTCCACATTCGTTCTATTGTTCAGTCAGGTAAACAATGAATGCATCACACATAGTCAAGTTTGCAAAACATTCATGGTTTAGTCGAAACAACTGAGCACTTTGCTGAAACAACTACAGGCTCTTCATAGCTCGATTTCATGAATGGAACGGACAGTTGTGATGACTAGATACATACAAAGGAATTTCTAATAAAAACAAACCATAAGAAAAATCTATGTAAAAATACAGTTAAAAAAGAACATTTTTACGTACGAAATTCGTGAATTCTGTTGTTCCATTCTGCACTAATTACAATTATGAAGAAAAGAAGTGAATTTTTCTATAGATCCAGTATCGTGCAATTAATGCAGACAAGTTTCATTTCGCATAAAAATCCGCGAACACGGACAAGAATAAAACAACCCCGAAGACGAGCCTCGCTGGAAGTGATCGACAGGTTCAGTCGCGCCGCGAAACGTCCGCGATATTAACAAAAAGAGGATGAACGTGGCCGAAAGTTGAAGTGGTCGGTGCTCCAAAGATGGTAGAACAAAAATGACAGGCATGCGTTACGGCGTGTCCGATGGAAAAAGGGAGCAGCAGACGGTGATTCGCGAAGGATGACAGGCCCCAACCGTGGGCATTACAAGATACTTTCACCGTGAAGTCGCTACGGATGACGACAACCATACTATCGGACCGGGCAAGAGCGAGTGGTGCTTCATCATTCGCCGCGATAAAAGCAAACAATGGCATCCAATTTGACATCGAAGCTCCATCAGCTTGGTGCAATTTAATTTGCGTGTCTCGGACACCGGTCGACGCTGGAGGCGGGCGCAAGGGGTCCCGGCGATGATCCCCATAGGGATCGCTATGGGTATCGCGATTCCGAGTGGATTCGCAGGGCGTGCAGCGGTTGTCCGTCTTTCGGGGGAAGAAGGTACGCGCTCGCTTTCGAGGCCGGCCAATTAATTTCTCCGCGCGGTCTTATCGAGATTCTTCGACGATGGCCTGGAGCGAGGAGGACGAACGAATGGTACCTTCTCCTTCTCTCTCTCGCTGACTTTCTGTGTTACCGGAGGTTAGTTTATTCCTGGCGGGCAGCAGGGACGGTGTGCGCCGGCGAGGAGACGAATAGGAAGAAATAGAAGTAGAGGAGGGCAGGAAGAAGGGGCAGAATCGAGCAGTAGTAGAGGAAGAAGGGCCTACTCGGCAGGGAAGCGCACGAACTACGGTGGTAGAGGCGAGGTCAACGTTCTTCGGCGGTGCATTGCCTCGGGGGCAAGGGGAGTACGAGAGAGAAAGAGAGAAAGAAAGAGAGAGAGAGAGGTGCACGATTCCGCGAGAGGAGAGACCTGAGACGAGAGCCGGTGTACCAAGGGCAGCGAAAGGAAGACGCGGAACGAGAAGACGATAGGCAAAAACGAAGAGCGAGAGAGCGGCCAGGAGAGTGGACGGAAAGAGAGAGAGAGAGAGAGGGCACCGGGACGAGAGCGGAGATAAACAAGAAGAAGAAGAAGAAGAAGAATGGCGGAGTGGTCGGCTGGCTGGCTGGTCGGCGAAGGAGAGAGGTAGGAACCAGCCTGGCCGGAGCGGCAGGTGCAACAGGCAAACCGCGAGGGGATGCAACGTTATGAGGATGCGGATTCCCATAATTGCGGCGGCTGGATCATCGACTTACAGCCCGGGATTTCGATCCCCGCCGGAGAAGAATGGATTTTCTATCTGCGTTATTTCCCCGGCTGCCCGAAAATTGCTTCTCTGAATTGCGCGCGCGGGTCTTTGCAACCTCGCATCCAGCCCACAGCACCGAGCACAGCGCAGCACGGTTCGGTATAGGAGAGCGAAGCCTGAATCGTGTTGGCAGCCGATGGTTAAATCCTTCGTGCAGTTTACCTCGACGCGGCGTCGCTCGGCCGGGGGATCCTTTATTTGTCGGAACGGTCTTTTTCGATCGTTAAGCGCCGCCAAGCGCTGATTGGCCGAATGCCCCCAACAATCGTTGCTTGGCCGTGCACTCTGTCGAGAGTCGGAAGCAATTTTTGCGGGACCCGGGGATCCAGAGGAATCGCTACGCAACGCTCGTAAACAGAAACTTCGTTGGCCTCGATGCCCCCACTCGCCGTTTACGCTCATCCACCACCGAGTCTTAATTATCCCGCTGGAAATTGAACCCGATCTCGTGCGGGTCTATCAGACACGTCGAACCCGACGAAGTTTCATTCCGAGCCGTATCTAATTAACCGATTCAACCTACTTTTACACGGAGGACCAGCCGCTGACGATCGCTGTCCCAGCCTTTGTGAACGTTCGCTCCGAATCAGGCACGACCGCGCACCTTACCTTGCGGCACGCTGTCTTGTCTTCGTCGATATCTCGAATAATAATAATTTAGGGTGGTTCACGATGAAAGAACCTGAAAAAGAACCTTCTGTATTCGTTTCAGTTGGACTCTGAACTTTTTTTTTTGTTTAAATTTTTATTTGCTATGAGTCAACAATATTTACAACATGCGCAAATAAAACCAACCTTAACCTATATCATTTTTTTATAGAGTGGGGACTTCTTTGGTTCATCGCTTTATAACTATGTATTTTTGGTGGGTAGATTGCAGGTTACGGGGTTTGTTCGACTTAATATTAATTCAGGCTTGTCGCACGGTAACAATATCGCAGGTGAAAAGAAAACTATAAAGAAAAAACCTGGACTAATATCTATATTGAACTGTGAACTCAGGCCGCAAAAGTGACAAACACAGTGGCACCCAGGCCCCATGGCCTGGTTTAGCACAATTCCCTCGTAGCAAAGTTGTTATCCAATCTGGAGCGTACAGGAAAGATGCA
The DNA here is from genome assembly GCA_916610235.2 of Lasioglossum morio. Classification (NCBI taxonomy): domain Eukaryota; kingdom Metazoa; phylum Arthropoda; class Insecta; order Hymenoptera; family Halictidae; genus Lasioglossum; species Lasioglossum morio. The sequence goes on from OU744334.1 coordinate 13,106,038, forward strand.
GGAACGATTGCAAATTCAATCGAGGATGAGGGCATTCGCTCGGCGATCCAATTAAAAGCGGCCCTCTGGCGATCTCTCGCTGGCGTAAAAAGCATCGGCCCGTCCCCGATAACAGGACACTGGCCGACAAATCTTTGATTTAGGTTTTAAGGGGTTCGTTGGGGGAGCAACGGGAACGGCGATGAACGTAATTCGAGCGCGACGATGGCCTCGACACAAAGCCTTGCCTTGCACGCGTCACCGACCGCTCGATTAAAAAAGATCATCCTGGATGGGCATAAATCAGCATTACATAAATTAACGGCACACTACTTTCTCTCTGCATAGCGGCGACACCCACACAACACCGTAAAACCGGCTCCGCCAACCGTGTCCAGTCGATAGATTTGCGAAGTCATCGGACCTCGACGTCAACCGCGACTTCGACGCAGTTTATGTTGCACCGGGTCGAACAGTGTTTCGATTCTCTCGTAGCCGCGTGAAACGTGCCACACATCTTACCTGCTACCGAAACAAACCTATGACACTCGTTATTCGGAATTATTCATGCAAACAAATCCGAATCGAAAGTGCAGTTCGCTGTAAAATTGAAATTCGAGTCTGGCAATCCTGAATCGGTTGCCGTGCTAACCAATTCTAGAATTCTGTGAAGTTTCACTTTTGCCGGCATTTTCGGCGCATAGCGCGGAAACAACGTCAAAGTACGTTTCGCGGCATTGCTCGGATTCCTTTGTAGTATCAATTTATTGTGAACATTGTTCAGTGAAGTCCGTTTGGTTAGTAGACTGGTAAACCTTGTCGATTTATAGTTGCAATTTAATGGTATTCCACGATTCGTTTGTTGGTAGCGTCGCTGAGAGATAGAGAATTTCTGAATTTAATTACCCGGGGTATATGTTGATATACAGGGTGTCTTATGGAAATTTCTCTCGATAAAATAACCTTGAGAAAATTAAATTATTCCCAGCAACTAACAGAGTTAGTGGGACACCCTGTGTATACATACTAAATTTCCCTCCTCACCATTCGAGTCCTGAAAAAAAGTACACCATATGATCGTTCCCTTCATACCGAACAAGTTTTATTCACAAATTATCGTAACTTCAGTGCGTCACGAGATATTTCCGTTTTTAAATAAACGAAACACCACGTAGATCTACTCTTTCCTTGTTTACTAACGTCCGACTCCCCGAGCTCGAGGCATTAAGTGTTGGGGAAAGAGCGGAGATGGTTATTGCAAATTTACGCGTAACAGATTTCGCAAATTTAAGTGAGTACTACAGTATGTATATGCATCGGCAACATGGTGGATGGAGATGATCGCAAGCGAGTGACGTATCTAGGAGGGTCCTCGACGGGTTCCGTTTACACGTCAGGAGCACCGAAGTAGCGTCTGCTCTTAGCGTCGATCACAGAGAACGCGTTCTCATCGAATCAGTGAGGGGAGGAGAGAGGATGATCGCGAGTCGATCGTTTCTATCTGTTTGCGGATCCGATCGTTTCGGGGGTAAGATCGACAGTCTCCTCTGAGAAATTCACGCGACTCCAAACGACCCCGAAGAATTCTGTCCCTCGGATCGGTTGCGTCGTCGCCTCGAAGACGATAATGTAGCCCGATTTGTGTCGCGCTGAGAACCTTCGCCACCCTTGCTCTCCCACGCGAGTTTGCAACTCTTTCAATCGATAAACGCGACCCGCTCGTGTTCGCACACCGGTGTGCACGTTCTGTTCCGAAATTCAGCCGATCCGTGAAACCGCGGGGAACGTGTCGCGCGTGCAAACGATCCGGGAGAGGGAGAGAGCACGTCGCGTACGGGTCCGAGAAATATGAATTTACTTCCGTGATTAGGTAATCTTTGCGGTGCGTGTTTGTTTCCGTTCGATTCGACCGACGCGGCGACGATTCATTCGCACAGCAACAGGTCCCGACGCGGATTTAATCGGTTCGCAATTATTAGTCGAAACTGGTCGGGGAACCGTAGTCTATTCGACGGGCTCGGTAGTTCCAGTGTTAACCCTTAGCACTCTCTAGTCCCCTCTGAGGCACCACTAAAAATTGCTGTACCATTCTTCAAAATATTGTTTACATTACTAAATATCTCGGTATCTAATCAATTACTAAACATTTAGGTACTGTATAAGGTAATGTACCAATTTCATATTCATAAAATTGCAAAAATCATAAGGTATGGAAATATTCTACATCGGAAGAAATGTTCAATTTTCCAGTTAAAATAGCTCAGAGTGCAGAGGGTTAATACTTAGTGTGAATCAATTTTTGTTCGGTCAATTTGAATCTCGCAGAGCCAACCGTAGAATCAACGAGACTGTCGAAAAAAATAATTTCAACCCTCGGAACAGCGGCGGAATGTTTTCAGTGAATGAAAAACCGAGACTGCGGGGCGCATGGTGTTTTCAGTAATTGAAATACACGCAGCGGGACAAGGGAGGTTGCGCGAGAGAAGGAAAGGGAGATAGGGTATAGAACGAAGTTCTGATTATTTTTTTTTTTTCGCAGTGGGGTCCGGTGAGCACAAACAGCACTTGCTGGCTGACTCGGGTCTAGCAAAAGTGGCATCGGTCCGGGGTACGTTGACTTTTCGTGATCGTACATCACTTCTGCCACGGCTGGGCTTTTTCTCTCTCTCTCTCTCTCTCTCTCTCTCTCTCTCTCTCTCTCTCTTCCAAGCCTACAAAAAAGGCCGAGGGATACGTCGCGCCGGGACGTGACGCTATTGTACGCAAAACTGTGAAAGATTATCCATCCGCGTACACGGCGCACTCTGCATTGTTCTCCATTTGTTATGACGTGGCTGCAATCCGCGCGCGTGTCTGATGCGGCTCCGCGTTCTCCGCGCAATGAAAATTTCGCTGAGACCAAACCACCGAATGAAAAGTCGTCGGTTTAAGGAACGACCACCGCTTCGTTCGGCCGCTTTAACAACTCTCTAATTTATTTCCCCGTTTACCTTCGTCCCCCTTTTATCCAAGAAGCTCATTCACCGCGCCACACAATGCGTTGTCCAAGATCGGGAAAGGTTACAGTGTTCGCCGAGGTCGAAATTTCGTTTTTTCCCATAAATTATACAAAATTTAGCAATAACAATCCAGAGTCTGTCCCACGAGATTCAGATATTTCTGTATATATTAATACGTTTGACTGCCTCGGTGGTCGTATGACACCATTACTTTATCCAACTTTAAAATCAATTTTTATTACAATTTTTTCAAAAACGATTGGCATAATTAGTCTGCGGATTTTCATGTAAAATTAAAATTGTCTACGTTAATCATAACACTTACAACTTGTATAGACGTTTATTTCTTTCCTTGATTCTCTAAATACTCATTTTTATTTATAATGACTTTTTTTAGAGTACATTTTATCGAATTCTTGTACAATCTTATCATGTTTCGATTATTTCAGAAAACTGAGGTTCCCAGTGGGCGATGAGGCCCCAAACGGCATGCTCGTCATTACGCAACTCGAATGCGCTCGTGGAACTGAAAATTAATTTATTTTTGTCCAACTCGTCGAGTCCCATGCAGGCTGCAAACTAGCACCGTAAGATATTACCGCGAATTTATTTATCGCGGTTGTTTCGGTCTAACTCGCGATTGTGCAACTACCGCCGTATCTTAGAGACTCGGGTACTAAATTCCACCTTCTGTCCGACGCAATGTAGAAACACGTAATCTGGCGTTGTATATCTGAACAATTATGGCATACAAATTGAGTTCTATGAGAACCGTAAAATACACGATTGATATTGCCACCTTCCTGGGAAAGGTATCGAATTCTTTGACATATTCGAAACTTGATTAGAGGTACACTATATTACATCCTGCAGAAAGTAGGTCATTTTCCGACGGCAATTTAATGAAGAAAATAATACAGACAATTTTTATTTTGCATAAAAATCCGCTGTCCATGTGAACAAGATTTTTGTGGTGTCCAACCTTAGGATAATTAAAACTGTAACTCCCGTTCGTGGATCTATAGCGAACACGCTATTTCATTCGCTTTTATTATCCATTATAACTGCGAGTCAAGTCTCGGCAAATGCGCTCTTGTAGTTTCCTGAAAATGTGACAAAGACGTCACTTTGATTGCACAGCAGTTTTAGCGTTAACGTCGACGGAGCTAGTTCAAATGGAGAAAGTTTTGAAAGATTGAGGAACTCTCTGTAAAGTTCTCGCCGCTCACTGTTCATTTACAAAAAATGTGCCCGAACTTTGGTGGCAAAGATGAAACTTAGAAACCTCGAATCACAGCAGTTTTTCGTCGGAACTTTCCATTCTGGGAATGAAAATACAGAAGAATCGTTTGAAATCGCGGAAATCCGACAAATTCAAATAATCAAGATTCTTTCCAAGAATCCTGCTCTCCTCTCGACTCTCATGATTTCTCGTGGCGACAGGTGACAGTCCATCCCGCGAATCGCGTGCACGACGATTATCATCGTCGAGGAAAGAAGAAGAAGAGGAAGAAGAAGAAAAGGGAAAAGATTCAGCTGTATCCGAGGCACGGTGTCCGGCAACGAAGGGAACGGTTTCGTCGGGCAAAAAGCGGGTCCCGACTCGGGTACAGCTCGGCGAACTCCAATTCCTTTTTATCGTGGGGCCCATTGACAGCGGAATCACCGTTATGCTTAAAGGTTTTTACGAGTACGTCGCGGGGCGAGATTTAAAAGCTGCGTGTTTTTTCACAAGGGCTCGACCGAGCGGGGTACACGAGCGAGTTTCTGGTAGCCGCGCGATTACTAGCGGGCGCGCGTGTTCGCCGGGGCCCGGTCCAAAAAGAAAAGATATTCGTGGGTCCGACTGGTAATTACCAGCTGCGAAACGAGACGCCTTTGTGGTTCTCGCCGCCGGCAAAGAATTCGCGAGAAGCGTCGAGTTCCGAAGGACAGGGAAGATAATGTGATAGCAAGAGCGCGACGCGGAGGAAGACGAATCTCCGCGAGCGGTTTCCTGCGGACACGCCGTAGAGGATCGTGTTTTTTCGCTCGAGGAGAGAGAAACGAAGGGAGAGTGAGAGAGCGAAGGAGAGCGGCGTGTCCGTGACCATCGGCCTCGAGAAAGGGTGGAACGAGGCTGTGGCACAAGCGGGGAGAAAAGGAAGAGTGGAAAAGCAACAGTAACGTAGCGCCGCGGGCAAAAAACTGTCGCGATAATGAGATTTATGGGGCCCGAAAACGTGGTCGCGATTACCGCGGATAAGCCGAAAGTTCGCGCCGCCCTTCTTTCTTTCTTGGATACCCTTCTTTCCCGGCTCGACGCGGCGCGGCGTCTCGTGTTCGCCGCTTTCTACGAAAGATTTTAATTTCAGGCCCAGCGACCCGAGAGCGTGCCGCAACAACACGCCGCCTTCCGAGAATCAATCGGTTTTCACCTGCATCTCCACCGGCTATCTCTCCGCGTTTCGTCCGTGCCCGATGCGCTTCGGGTCAAGCGATAAATACGAGCAGGATTTTTCGGCGAACCCTACTTCGAAATGTTATCTACTTGATATAACATCCTCTGTTTAAAAAAAACCGTCAGAGACTTTTGAAATATCAATTGGATCAAAGCCTATGTTTATGAAACCGTAAAGATTGATTGATTCTTTATTAGCTTTCTCAGCTATTTTCTATTACATTTATATTACATAATATTTGTTGTAACGAATTCCTTTAGCATTCTCTTAAATACGTCTAAATTACGACAGCATTTTACTTCGTTTGTTAGTGCATTATACATTAACCCTCATCCACAATACGTGGTACCCGGGTACCTATTTCAAATTCGTTTAAAATTTGTATAATAAATTACCCGTGTGGATGAGGGTTAATATTCCTTCATAGAATACACATAGAATACAATACAAGATTCCCAAATTTCTAGGGAAGATCAGGTCGCAATTACTCGTAATCGATCAGGACACTCAAGATACACCCATGACTTCCTTACAGCCACACAGTCCACCATACACTGCTCGAATGTCCTAGATTTTCTTTGGAACGATTCAGATTCTTTATTCCAAATGGTAAACAATTGGCTTTCGTCTCCATTGATCGTATTCGATTGAAAAATCGCACAATCTACTTAAAGTTGAACGAATCGAGTTGACATTTTTTAATAAAATACAAAATGAGATTTTTCAACTTTTTCGTTCGAGCATGCAACGAGACTTTCATCAGTGCCTCCTGTAGATCCACGAAGCATCGCAGACTTCAACGCGAAACTGATTGCTTAGGAACTACTACCATACATAACCTATCGCCCGAGGTGGTGAATGGTGGTAGGGGTTAGTGATTGAGGGTGCCACGGTAAAGTTCAGTTGTTTTGATACTATGGATGAGTAATGTGGCAAAACCCGGTCAGAAAATAAGCTGAGTCACTAAGATGGATTTTGGAGCCGGTCGACTATACCACCCAGTCTTTGTTTACGCCATAAACTTAGGTGGCCGGTGTAAACGCTTTTTGTTCACACCTCTGCTCTGTCCATAACATTCTGAATATGATCGAAGACGTTCGCCGAGAACCAGTGAATTCTCTATGGAGTATCGTAAAATTGAACGCTTTTGCGGTCCATTTTTCCCCTGCATGTCAAAGACATCGTTTGGCTACTCTATCTGAAAGTGTATAAACGTGCCACCTGTCGTATTCAGAAGTTAATAAAACACTAAATACCGTAACCCAGTTTCTAGTTCCAAGCTCCACGAAAAGTGACGTCGAAAACCAACATCCGCGTAAGCATATTCACACACCGATAATTCACATTTGCAGTACTGCTTCTGTCTCCTCTCAGAAACACCGGAGCGCTTGTCGCCATTCTAACCGCGTTCAATCGGGAGACGCAGTAAAACAATTACAGAGCAATTCCGTGGCTCTTGACTTCGAACCTCGATTTGTCCCATAGCATCGGCCCCCCTGAAGCATCTAGCACGTACATACATACGTTCGCCGATTAAAACGAACGATCAAACAGGAAATTTCAGCGCGCCGATGCGCACTCGAATCACAACGGATGGATTCAAGTACAAACACCGATGGCCCTCGTTGAAATTCGAAGCGGCGCGGTTGTAACTCGACTATGCCACGCAGTCTACTGTCAACTTCGAACTTCATCGAGCGCAAATTCCCATTCCGGATGTTTGAGTTCAAAGTTCCTACGGCGAAATGAAATCCGGTGTCTAGGACCGATGTGCGATATCAGCGGGGTGGTATCGCGCGGTTATATCTTTAAAGAAGTGCCAAATATTCTCTTTCAAATTTGGGTAAATTAGATTGGAGGAAAAGTTCTGTCGTAGTTTAAATAAACAGGTAATTGTAAATCAAAAACACACGTTGCTAGTGTAAGAATATTTATACCTTGTAAGAATGTTTTAATTTTATAGTATTATGTTTAGTTAAGTTTAGTATCTTCTCTATATCGTATCTATACATTTAATCGAGGACGATTAATTGGTCAGAATGACCGAATTGTAAGAATGTTTATACCACCATGTCGATGACTTATACATTTACCTGTTATTGATTTATACTGTTATATATAATATTATTGATTTATACGTTGCGTTAGCATTTTGTTAACAAATCCATGTTGCCAAGAGTTTTGGTTAAATAAACAGTTTCCTACGAGTGAGTAAAGGATATTGACGTGTCAAACCTCCTTACACTAGTGAGTCATTGGGAAATGGTAATTGACAGGTTATCTGAAAGATGGCAAGCAAGCTGTTACAAATAATGGAAATTATATTCAAATGTTTTCTTTAAAATACGACAGAACTTTCCCGGAAGGAGCATGAATTTTAATTTACAATGTAATGAAAATCGATTTTTGATCACCGGCAGGTCGTCTCGCCTAACTGTGCGTCGTCGAAGAACCGTTCGGTCGAACAAGATTCAGGCACGCGGATGATATCAGTAGGCAGCTACGAGCGATGCGTTTTTGCTCGTCAGTCTCTCTCGCGACAGGACGCGTTTAATCGTTTTTCTTTGCTGTAACGCCGGCACGTCTACGCGGCGGGTCTATTGTCTGCCCTAATGGGATACGCAATAATTCATCGTACGTACGATGCCGTGCCGTTCGGCTCTATATACAGGGTGTTCGACTGGGTGCAAACTCGATATTTCAGGACACAATTACGACGGGACAAAGGTACGCGAAAATCGAGACTGACAAAGTTACGAGGCTTCTTCTTCCAATTTTGGTGAAACGCTCGCTCGCAACGTCGATCACGCGCGTACGACACGGTGGTGCTTCGTTCATCTTCATTGTCCCCTTGCGTCCACCATTCAGTTTTAATGCATCTTCTACACCGAATTTTTCTGTGAAATACCGTGAGTCTGTTTTTATAGTATCCGTAATTACTTTGAATTAACTCTTGCCTAAAATTACGTTGAAACTTATGATTAAACTGAAGGTGGAAAACATGTTTCACACAGGAACAATAGCGATCGAAGATTAGGTTTATCATGAATACGGACAATGGCGTGCCAGGCGACAGACAGAGAAGCAAATTCAGGCGTCAATATTTGAGAGCTCGAATTGTTAATGATCCGACTATTGATTGACTGTCGGCTATTGTTGGTGGTTATAGTCCAGTTTCGGATTATGGATTAATCCGTTGACTCTCGGGTGACGGGATTTGGGCCCGTTCTAACCCATAATTACAAAGTTCCGTTCAAATATCTAGGCTATTCTAATTTAATTTAATCGCGAGAAACTGAGTACTTAACACTACTCGTATCAAGACCTGTCAAATGGCCAGTGTCACATTTTTTACTTTATAATTATTTAAGTTGCAAGGATAATTCCATTACAAATAATTACATGAATTTCTTCATTTAAGTACATATTTTAATAAATTCAGTGTTGTCGTTTTTATAATACAATGTATGTTAGTGTTAAATAACGATTCTTATACACTGGGTCAAGAAAGACTCAGGCACCTTCGCCAGGAGGTTAACAAGAGGAGTCAATCGCCCTGTATAAAATCATCGTAATCTCGAAAAGCACGTTGCGAGGGAAAAGTTATAAAGCTGGGGTCGGTCAGCCTGTATGAAATCATTGTAATCGTCAGAAGCTCGTTGCGAAGATTAAATTATTGATGCATCGAGTCGATGCATCACCCTATATATGGAGGAGGATCGCAGGAAAAGGGGAGTAAGCTAAGACTAACGTGGCATTTGCCAGGGAACCACCAGCGGAAAAAGATCAATTGACATTTCAGTGCACGAGAGGCGTCGAGAGTATTGATTTCATCGATTGCGCAACGAATAGTCGTGACTTCGTTCGAGGGGTGCGATAATATTTCAACGTTGGCATCGCGGAGAAGAGATCCGACACGATACCATCCAACTTTTTCCACCGCGTAGCGTTTCGTACCGTTGCGCAACCGAAGTCACCTGCAGTCGTCGACGGCTGCATCTCGAGAAAAGGCTCGCTCCTCGCGATAAAGGCTAACGTTGTTAATTAATCCGCGGGCTTGGCTTCTAATAAGCCTCCATTGTGGGGAAACGGTCGCCGTGTTGAACGCGGTCGCTTTGACTCTTGAATAGGTACGCATGCCTGCGCTCCGGGAGAAAATAAAGGATGATGTTGTGTCGGTACTCTGCTCATTTGTACAATAGTAACTTATAACGTTGCGTAATTCACTGAAAATGCGGTTTTTACAATATTACGAGCATTGCAGGCACGAGATGTGGAAATCTGTTCCAATCCAAACGAGGAAAACGATTATGAATGCTGAGGCACCACTAAAAATTGCTACGCCATTACTCAAAATATTGATTACAGTATAAAAAATATCTCTATTTAATCAATTACTAAACACTTAGGTATTGTATGAGGTATTATACCAATTTCATGTGGAAATATTCTAGGTCGGAAGAAATGTTTCATTTTCAAGTTAATCTAGCTCCTACTGCAAAAACTGAATTACAGTTAAAATAGAAATATCATTCATTTTTTACGAATATACACACTTTCTTGAAAGTGCAACTCGTGAAACTTTTTCCCAAACTACAGGATGACTCAGAAATGACATAATGATGAACAACTTGGAAGGGTTGGATAAGTTTTCTGAATATTGACGAACGGTTTCGCATGCGTGGTACGATAATTCCGAATATAGACGCCGGTTTCATTATAATGATACATGTCAGCCGGGGAGCGCACTCAGAATGCAGTTTACGATTGAAAGGCAAGGCCAATGGAGCTATAGTCCTTCGCAATGCTCGCGATTCGTGGAACGTGCTCTATAATCTATCCCAGCACGCGACCTTCTTGTATCCAGCTCGGAAAGATCGAAGCTACGTGTGTATTGTTCCCCAGTATAAAAATAACTATTAGGAGGTTCCGAGACAATGCGAGCTGTTCGAAGACACTGTCTATCCAACATCGATAGCATCTTAACGGTTTACCGATGGTTTTCAGCTGCGGACATTCGAAGAATGTTTTATTCGGGGGACCTGCGGACCGGGGATTGGAATTTTAAGTGCTGCTACTTAAAAAGAATTCCAATTATTTCACTTAAGCCACAGTCGACTTGTCACGTAGGTTATTATCCTCTTTCTTAAATAGCTGCCACACGCTCGAACTGAGCTTGGAGTTTTGTAGATATATTTAAGTGGCGACTGAATGTTTCAGCGAGGAGAAAATTAAATTTTAATGCGATTTACTGAATTCTTCTTTCTATTTCCGTAGCACGTTAAACTTAAATTTCCACGTTCGTTCCGCGGTTTTTAATAAAACAGATAAACGGTAGACAATTAATACGATGGAGAGATAAATAATAGACTGCGGTACTTTACGAGTAGACTGCGAATTTTTGTGCAAAATAAAAATGTTCAGCAGCGATTGTGGGAAACTGGAGTAAAATAAAAATTCATCCCTTAATGGTTCTTTTACAACGAAAGCATCACGATACTGTTTTCAGATTTTTCTAATCTTTATATTTCACCCAGTCTATTTACGAGAAATAAAAATTGTAAAAACATTCTTTAATGATCTCCAGTGCGAATGTGTTCATCGAGGTATTTAGAAATCAGGTCAGGAAAGAAATGTATTGAGCATCATCGGTGATCGAGATCAGACACAATTGAATATCGACTACAGAATAACGTCTCCACAGATCATTTATGTAGAACGGCTACTATTTCGGATTTCGAAGCTTCGAATAGTTATCGATTGGTAGAAAAATTGTTTGAAAATATGAAACAGGTAAAATACAGTTTCGGCCAGGAAAAACTGGTTTACAGTTGAGCGTGCGGTGCCACGCTGTGCTCGCAGCAATGAAATTCCGCCGGTGCGCATTGCCAGCCGCAATTTTCGTGTCACTGTCTCTCGTAGACAAACGATGTTACCGTGACGAAAAATGCCGGTGCCCAAGACCTAGCGCTTGCGTTCCTGGCCGATCGACAATGCTCGTGGCGTGCAGGTAACGCAGGTGTAGCCGATCGTCCAGGTGTGCGGTGTCGGTGTGCCCGGTTGGCAAGGCGGAACGACGCGCGGCATGGCGTCCCGGCGTCAATAGGCGCATTGAGAGTAACCAGATCGTATATCAAAACGGTTTACGCGTCCCGGATCTCTGGAGATCTTGCTCCGCGAGCCCTTTCACCTCGTGACCAAGGTTGCGCCGCGAGTCGACGGTGTGCAGAACTTCTCGTTGATTTGTGCACCGGGAGATTCGCTGCTCTTCCTCCCATTCGGCTGGCCTTTCCAGCCGTTCAAAGGTCCTGGGCCCCGATGGCTTATTGCCGTGTCTTCTCGCTAAGATCCCTCTCGCACCTCCTCAATCCGAGCCTCTCGCGCAGGGCTTGGAAACAGTTAGGATATCGGTTTCAGTCCTTGAAACAGTTGTGACTAGACAGCAGATTCTATGCATTCGCAACGAAAATGAGTAGCTGTCACTTACAACGGTAACAGCATTAGAAGAATTTCACATATTAAGACAAAATATTAACACATTACCGACCGGTGATTATTGCATATTTTTGAAAAATGTATGGTACATGGGTAAATTTTCATTTAGCATTTAGTATGAACTGTCACCCTCAATAACGTCGTCTAATAGTTTCATTTAGGATTGCAATGTCAGAGAAAATTTCTATGCTTCTTTTTGGTACAGCAGAATTATTGAAAATCCTATTAATAGGCTTCCGGTCGGTAAAGTGTTAATTTCTATTTCATTCCGGTTTGTTGCAATCCAAGAAGACAATGTGTTTTAAAGAATTATATTCTGTTTCTTCTGTTATATTTAACAAACAATTACGAACAAATTTATGAACATTCTACGTAGTAACATACGCCTGTGAATTGTTTTTCGAATTTTTTATTGCAGAAACGATGTTCAATCATTTCTAGAAGTTTGAACTTGCTGATTTTTTTGTGGAAAAAAGATGACAATTTAATTTCGGCATACATTTGGCCACCCTATCCGGTTACACCTTCTAATCCTCCCCTAATCGCGGATATTCCAGACCGACACCTCAACGGCCCCTCTCGCGACCCCGATGCCATAGGCGGCCGGATTTTCGCCTTTCAGTCGCGCGCGATGTTAAAAGGATCCACGGAACTCCAGATCGCTAATCTTCGCGTAGCTTTCGCTAAGATTACAGCGCGAGTCGTGCCGAGATTAGAAACGATCGATGCAGATAGAGAACGGAGCGCGACGCCCCGTCGATCCGATCAGCTCCGGAAACAGGGTTGCAGCGTTTCGGATCGTAAACTATGAACCCCGCGCCGGGATTACGGATTATTTAAGAGTCTCCTTCGGAACTGCGACTTCTCCAGTTCTGGAAGAACTTCTAGGATCGCTGTCCTTCGCCCCTGGGCGTCCGTGAGAGATCCCTGGTAAGCTGTTCGGAACTACGATCGCTGAAAAACGGGAATTAAGTGTTTCCAAGCAACAAGTCTCGGCATGTAGCAGTACGGTTAGTGAAAGGTTTTTATGCATCTTGAATACATAATTCACAGTCGTACACGTTCGTACACGTTCGAAATCGTAAACTTTATGACACACATACTATGTAGAGCACTGCCTGACCTCTTAAGAAACCATGCAACGTTTGTTCGAAACATTTTTTCGTACAACAAATAACTAGTTAGTTATTTGAGATCGTCACGTTACGAGACTCATCCTGTGTACAGTCTTTTTCAACAAGCAACAAGTCCCGCTTTTCATGTATATCGAATACGTATTTCACGGATTCCGTAATAAATTGTATTCCACGATACACATGCACCGAAGTAGGGGGTTGTTAGTCCAGTCTCTTCGCATCCCGTTTCTAGGTTGGCAACGATACCGGGATCGGCGGCGAATCCTTGATCCTTTGTTCCAATTCAGTCGATAGTGGATTGATCGAGTCGGGATCTCAGCCTGGTAACCGGCTTAGCAACTGTTGGGTCAGGGGGATGACGACGGCAGCGAATTTGAAGCGGGAGACCGGTTGGTTCGCGCCGGAATCGGCAAGGAAAAGAACAGCGTGGCCGAGCAGCCAGCCAGCCGCTCGGAATCGCGGATTTCGAGCTTTGAAAGCAGCTGCCGACTACCGGCGAAGCTCGTTAGCATTTCTCGACCTTTCCGGAACGTCAACCGGGGCCGATTTAGCATTCAGCCCGGCGTGCGTTACCCCGTAATCTCGTCGGACGCGAAATAGATTCCGTTTCATCTCGAGCAATCAATCTTGATTGGGACTTTTGATCAAAGCACCGAAAAACGCTCCCGGTAGTCGACTTCGTTCCGACTATCAGCGTTCGTACTCTTTCTATCTCTCTCTCCTTTCTCGCTCTCGACGTTTCTCTCCGTTTAACCCCGCAAACGGAGAGATGGGATTTTCCACGAGGCACGAAGAAACGTCGACGTAAGACGTAGAGCATCTGACGAGCGGAACGGAGATTCCCGCCAGCCTTCCAACCGTAAAAACCACCCTGGCCGTTGAGCTTTTAACGTCGAACGACTTTCATAAATTACCAGGGAAATCTGCGGAGCGCTGATGAAGAAGCAGTTTTAATCGATCCCGTGAATCATGTCGATTAGCGACACGACGATTCGTAAATCCCACCGTTTCAGGATACAGTGTATTCCCGGTAATTGTCTAAAACACGGGTCTGACCAGGGACAATTATCGGCCATAAAAATAATAATGAAAAATAAAGAAGTTTCGTAATTAGATTAGCAGTGGTCCACGCTGATATATCTTATCCGTATCATGTTACACTTCTCGGGGAAGTGTGGGGATAATTTTGGGACAATTAAAGGCCAGACATTTGGGACATTCATCGAAAACAACACCGTACATATTAGAAACGCGTGGCTCGTACAAAATTAGTCTAATTTTGTGACGTAAACATCCGCCGTGTATCGCAGCGTTCGCGGCCGGTTTATCGAGCTTTTGCAATCCCTTTTTTTATCGACGCGTTTACGCGGTAACCGCGGAACGAGCTCACGGATGCGCCGCGACACAGAACGAGCAATCCCGGCGACGAAGGATGAAGTTCGATGGAATTGGACAATAAAATCGAGGGCGGCTTTGCGGGAAATATATTTCAATTTTCGCGGGTGGTTCAGGGTGGCCGGGGGGTTGGTCGGGAGGGGTGTGTGGGAGGAATCCGGGCGCACGCGATAAATCGAATCGCCGTGTAAATATTCCCGTGGCAGGGCCGGTAGTGGCCAGGTACATGCACTTCGCCACGGGCTGCCGATATTTATCGCCGAGATAGCTCGAATAATGCAGAACACCCCCGAGCACGGTTTTTCACGGAAGCCGGCTACGCGAATCGACCCTTCGAATTAGTTTCCGGATTCGATTGAACGAGAACGTCGCGGTACCGATACACGACCGCTCGGACGACCATTATAGACCACGACTCTTGAAATATGAACGGTTTTTATTTTATCGGCTAATTATTTACGAGAAGGTACGATCCCGATTAGTTTTTATCACTTGGTCGATGTAACAGTCTGAATTTCGTTGTGCAATTCCGTCGAAGACTAGGGACTAAGGATTTCGTTCTTCGGTCTAATATGTATTGAATAAAGAAACAAAGTTTATTCAATAAGATGATCATCTTTAATCATACACGATTATCAACTCAACATGACAACGTATCTAAAACTCATTGAAATCGGAGAGGATACACAGTAAAAATAAGATATAATTCAAAATAAAAAATAATTCATGCCGCTGTGTCACAATATGGTTTTTCAAAATATATTATACATCTACTATTTTTCAGACGCAAAAAATGTCTATTTGAGAAAGATTCACACAGAGATCGAAACGTCGAGAAACATGTTTAAATAATTGCACACTTGTTGTTCTCTATAAATGATCGAACCTTCCGCCGAAATCATCAATTTCATAATACATTCAAATTTCAATCGAAAAGAAATTCACCTTTAAAAATAAGAAAGATTATGTCTAGAAAATTTTTATCGAGAGAAACGTTAGACAGTCGCAACGTTGGTAGTCCTACAATCGAGTAAAACACTAGAACATCTCACTGGAACAGACATAATTGCTTCGAACAAGCAACCGCGCCAGACTCGCATGATCTAATTCGTTGGAAACCAGCGCGAACGTGGGAATTCATTTCCCGTGAATACTCTAGGTATTAAAATGTAAAGGATCTTGTTGCAGCCACGCGTATCCTGAATAGATTGGCGAGCGCGTCGCGCGACTTGGCTCTGTCTCATTGTTCCCGAGGACGAGTCACTTTCACGCGGAAAACGTGTGCTCGCGTGCCGGCGCAACCGGAATTGTTTATCCGCGAGTCCCTTTGTCCGTGGCCGGCACAATGCACGCAAGTTTCTCCCCGACGCGTCGCGTCGATACGCTCGTCTTCCATCGTGGATGGATGTCGTCCATTTTCTACATTGCATCGCAACGTTACAGAGAACAATCGCCGCCGAGAAAATGAAGCGACACGTTCCTTTTAAGTCGTTCGTTCGAGTCCTCTGCATTTCAATATTAATACTATGTCTGCCAAAGGTATTGCAACACATCTTTTGCAATTTTATATAAAAATTGATCAGCGTGTACCTACAGATATTCGCTTCTTATATTTCGCATAAATGATAAACGATGTAGTTGTCATTAGCAAACAATGATCCTGTTTATTGGATAAACAGGAAATCTCGCTAAATGCATGGGGATTTGCGCGCATCATCCGCAGTCACGTTATCAAGATATAATCTAATTATTCCAGTAACCCCGCTAATCTACGTACATATTGCAATATCATTAAAAATCAACTAAGTACGAAATTTCTGGTTATTCGCAAAATTGCCACAGACTGGATTGCAGTATCGAACAAGGTAATGATTTTACTCCCTGAAATGACGAGTATAGCTCGTTGTAAATATCCTATTAGTGTTCACCGGTATAAAATCGGAGGGGAATTATAAACATCATCGACGGTGAACCAATCGCAGTGGGAGAGATAAATGGCATCGAATTCGTGGGACAAAGGGCCGGAACGATTTCCAGCGGTTCGGTGGATGCGCATTGTTCGACGACTTGAAGGAAACTTTGATTCCGCGTGCTCGCATTGAACGACGATGCAAATCGCGACTTTCCCGAGTCGCGCAGCCCTCGGCCTCCATTCACGGGCTCGCTTAAAACAAAATCGTCCCCGTTTCCCCCGTGTCACTGTTGAATATACATCTTTGTCTCGACGGTGTACAAAGCGCGGCGCATTTATTGTCCGCGGCTCAATTCATCGGGTACGCGGCGGCGTTTATACTAATCCGCAGCGAGTTACCGGCTGTGACGTAAGCCGCGGGAACGGCGTGCATTTCACGGTTGCAGTTCGAGAGCCGCCGCGCCGCGTGGCTCGTCGTCTACGACACGACGACGCGTTTTGTTCCGGGGTGACGTGCGTGCTGCACCGGGTCGGGCTGCATTCATGCCTGCACACGCGGCACTCGCGCGAAATGCAAGACCAGACTGCACCGCGACAAGCTGGATCCTCTGAAACCGCTTCGCTTTAGAAAGTCGGAATTTATCGCGCGCGAAATGTCGCTCGGCGAAAAGAAATTATTCAACACCATTAAATCGTGAAACTCGGCGATCGTCTACCGTTTCAATTCGTTCCTCAAGTGCACGGTTTTTCGAGAATTAAGCACCGATTTCGTAACCAAATTCTTCGGTGCGTATCATTGGTGACGGATTCGGATGATCGATTTACAAAATCTCCCCTTGACACTGTTGTAGGTGTTCCTGGAATCTGACGATTTCGCGTTGATCAATCGGATCAAAAGGTGCTGCTGTCGACACACTTTTAGGTTCTCATTGAACTTCTACAGGTTAGAATCATTGCCAAGCAGATAATCAATCGTCTGATTCGATTCGAAGTAATCCGATGACAAAGTTAACCTTAGAAAGAATAGGGCTTCTCACGGGGACACCGAATGCGCGATAATTAGGTTGCGCAATCAGTCTGCTCGCATTTCTCAGTAAAAATATTGTCTTTTTCTTGAAAGTGCTTCCGAATCATTTTATAGC
The DNA here is from genome assembly GCA_916610235.2 of Lasioglossum morio. Lineage (NCBI taxonomy): Eukaryota > Metazoa > Arthropoda > Insecta > Hymenoptera > Halictidae > Lasioglossum > Lasioglossum morio. The sequence goes on from OU744334.1 coordinate 13,123,537, forward strand.
GTTGGAATCTCTATTGAAATAAAAAAGTTTAATTAGAAAAGAACTCCGATCAAATCCTTCAACAAAAACAGCACAACAATATTTTGTAATTCTTTAAACGTTTCCATTCTTGTGTATTTTTGATTCAGTCACTTTCGTTTCCCATTATTGGCTCGGAAAGTTTTTATTTTGCGAGATGATCGCAGCGAACGTGACGAAGGAATGGAATTGATCGACATACGGGAGTAGGTGTAGCGTCAGTGTCCCCATTAGGCGGGTACGAACACGAAATACCGAGGACGCGAGTGGGCGTAACGATTAATTGTCTGGTCGTTGAAAGGAGGCGTCGATCGTTTCTGCACTGCGTGTATCGCTATGCTGTTCTCAACGTTCGACGTCGACGACGTGCCCGCGAGATCGCGACTTGTCTTCTCGGACGTGAAACGACACCTCGAAGTCGATGTCGTGTCTGAGCGAGAACGAAAAGGCAACGCGGTGCAACCAGATGCGCGGAAGCCGTGCGGCATTCATATTTGCTGTCGCGTTGACAAAGCTCGCTGCGGTCCCCGACTGCATTCGGTGATCAATGGATACGCCTCGACAATGCTCGTCCTTGCAGTGTCGCGTTATGTATTACGCTATGCAGAAACTCGGCGAGCTCCCGTCCTAGAGAATAGAACTTTCGGTCTACCGCCGCTGAATACGCTTAGGCGTGTTTCGACCGCATCGTTGCGCTGCCGGAATTAATGGAAACGGTACTTAAAAATTAACTCCTTGCCGTATTCTCTTCCTCGTTGCTGCAGTCGTTAGTAGACTGGATCTTAATGCATTTATAGTGTTTACACAATTCTCAAATGAAAGAACCATCTGTATTAACGAAATCTCTATGCTGTATTTACTACGAGGAATTTTCTAATTGACTAATTGAACCTATTATCATTACTAATTGAAGTACAGTAGAATATACGTAGTCCCGCTTTTATTACGTTACATTTATTTATTACATTTCGCGTGTTAAATGTCCAAACAATTGCATTGGGACAAGAAAAGAAATGTTTGTAATTGGGTTCGCGTGAGGAAAATTTCCCACTCATTGTTTTCGCCTGCTGTTCATTTGAATCCCGCTCGATGTTAAAATATTGAACGGCAAGGCGATCACCTAAATCCCGTTGATAGTTCATTTCTGGGAGCGGATTGCTCGGCCCGAAGGTTTTATATGATATGTACATATTAACCGGGCCATGCGCGAGAACGCGTTTCGAAAACGTGGTCGCGCAAAACAAAGCGTAACCTCGGTTTGCGGCTAATAAACTATTGCGCGCGCGAATCGTAAATAATTTAACGAGCCCACGTTATGCCAGAAGCGTCGCCGCACGTTTTCATTTTTTAACTGTTGTTTTCGAGCCGGTTCAATGAGTCCTGTAGTTTACATACCGGCGAACGATTCAATTTCGTGTTTGCGCGAAATAGCGTTGTAACACGAGAACTACCTGGTGCAAGCCTGTAAAATCCACGGACCGAGCAGACCCGGATGCGCACTTGAATCCTGCTGTTTAAATTTACTTTTGAACCAGATCGATGTAATTGGAATTTCAAACCCGCCGCGCTATGATCTGAATTCGAAATTGATTGTCGGGGCCGCACATACGAATTCGAATTTAAACACCGCGATCTTTATCCATGAGGATAAAATCAAAAAAAAAAAAATTAAGTTAAGAAAATAATTTCAGCCATCGACTATCCCGAAATTCTATCCTCCAGATTCGAATTTCCACGGGTTGTGACCAGGACACACAATAAATGTAGACTTCCTTTTGTGTCTAGGAAATTCTGAACGATGAAGTATTTGTAGAAAATATGCTATATTTCGGAAAAGAATCGAAATAGAATAACTTTCCTTGGATTCCATGGATTCCTTCGATACGCCAGCGGATTAATAATCAAGATCGCAGCGAGAACCGTGTGGACACGCAGAAACGGGAATATCTAGCGATACAATTGCACTGTATATGAAGATTTCGCCCCCGAGCCCTAAAAACTCTGCCAACTGTAAGCGCGGAGAGAACTCGACTCGAAGGAATACGACGAGCGGAACACGGAGTTTATCCAGCTCCCAACTTTCATTCCCGACGTGCATACTCATATTCCAGCACGTTCGGGCAAAGAAAGCTTAAGCAAAATATCGAAACTTCGTAGGAGGACGCGAGAATCCCGGCGTTCCACGGCAACCAGTCGGGGGAGTCGTTTTCGCAAATCCGACCGTCAGGATGCATTCGTTGTCGAACCTATTGCCGCATTTCACCGGGCGTTTTCTTGCTCTTGCAAACCCTTTTTTTATATCGACAGGCTTTCACACGGTATAACCACGGAAAACGAGCTTCAATATCAAGCTTATGCGAATGACGACACGCAAGATCACATATTCCGATGTTGGAGCAAGATTAACAATCATCATATTTTCAAAGTACCGCAACGAAAAATTTTGATTTATAATTTGAACGTTTTTCTGATGTTTAATTAAAACTATATTTACAGACAGCTCGTTCATATATAATTCGATCTTAACAATTTTGACTTAACTTCCTTAACTGTACTAATAATTCAAAAACGAAGCCCTAACCAATATTTTGTTAAAGGAAAACATTCTTCGTAGATTCGTTATTGATAGAATGTTTTATTTAAATACTCTGTGACTTTTATTCCGTAAACACAGTGTTAGGGAATTCGGTCAGGACTTTAGAATGGAATTTATTTTCCTCGGGATTTTCGATAGAATTAAAATAGTGTATACAAGATTGTATTCGAACAATAGCTGACGTGGACGGTTTCCTTTTCTGTTACAGGTGAGCACTTTGGGCCAGGAGGAAATGTCCTGAGAGTGGGGCGTCGAGGAGTAGTGTTTCAATAGGTAATGTCAGTCGAACAGACTAGCCCAGCGTCGATTGCGCCATGGTACGCGGGCCGAATTCACGAATTTCCTCTGTAGTAACATCTTGATTCTGCCATCGGAGTTTCGATCGCGGTTACACAAACGTGTCCCTCTGTGTAGGCTTGGTTTACACGCGATAACGTGAACCGACCTCTCTGCGAGTACTATGGGAGCTGGTTGACCAAGTCTTTGATTCCGTTGCGTAAATACACCCCAACAAACGCGTTTGTCCCCGTAATGGTATAGTCCTCAGCATTCACTAATTCTCCCTGGCTATCGTTACACCATCACCGATTACTATTGCACGGAAGCATCCGACGGTTATCGCCGATTCTACGGACCACCGCACGCTTCAACCTCAATCTCACCAAAAGAGTTCCTTCTTCCAATTGCATTCTTCCAACGTCTTTAGCTTCACTTTATTTCTAATTACTAGACCACGGATCTTTATGCCAACTAAAAATTATTTACTTCGATTGCAAGAAATAGAAACCAAATACAATGTTCTCTTTTCCCTTAATCATTTTAATAGAGGAGAAATCATATATTGATATCTTGCATTTTCAAAACTTTTCTACAATTTGGAGTTTCATCTACTCAATTTTCATATAAATGCATAAAGTCTCCAGTCTAATTGAAAATTGTCTACATAAATTATAAGAAGCAGGGACCAAGTACAAATTGTTTTCTTTCTTCAATGACTCTAATAATCTGGGAACAATACGTCGTTGTTTTATAATTATTATAATCTTTTTGTCTTTTCAAATTGCACCTACTTCAACACGTTGCGGTAGACGACGAACGGCGTTCGAATAAATTATTGTTACACGAAGCGACGTGTAAACGGCCGTGAACTATTGACCTATCCTTACACGTTCTCGAATGCAATTCATCCAGCAGAATAGAACCAACACGATAGTAAAATTGATAAAGAAAATTGATTTTAGCGACGCAGGGAACGGTGTCCATTAACTTCTATACATCGACATCGACGGTAAACGAACGGCGCTGAAATAAATTACGTGAAACGATGATGTGTAAAGTATAAACGGTTGTGAATTATCGATCTATCCTAACACGTTCTTGAACGCAATTCATCCAATAGAGAAAAATCAATAGTCAAACCGATAAAGAAAATTTATTTCAGCAAACGGTCAAAGCCATGTCCATTACCTTCGATGCATTCTCGCTTATAATAAATGAGAGGTACTGAAATAAATTGCGTTAAAAACGTACACGATCGTGGATGTGATTCACCCAATAAATAAATAAATAGGGTAATAAAATCGTTGAGGGAAATTTATTTTAGCAAATGTTGAAAATTACGTGCGCTAACTTGGATACATTATCTCAGACACGAAAGCTCTCGAATTCACTGATCTATCCCAACGCGTCGCCGGCAGGAAAATCTGCCAGGTAAGCCTGACTGAGTCCGTTAGAAGTTGCAAGTCCCAACGCGATTATCCTCCCTTCTTCCGGCCTCTTCTTTCCGAACCGGAGCTCGTCAACACACGATGACACTGCTTTTCCCTTGGGAAGCTTGCGCGTTATGCTCGCAGAGGATCCACGGGTAGTTGCATCACGGTGATATCGGTGTACCCGATGATCGAACGAAGTCACGTAGATGGGATTTTCGTTGAGCGGATTTTTGGCGACTTCCGGCTACTTCTTCGCCGCTCGACGACATTAGACTAACTCCTTGGCCGCCGCGATGGTTCGGGAACTTTGCTTTTAGCTGCCAGCAACGACTTTCATTCGACGCACACACACGCTCGGAAAACTCGAAACAGCTTCTTGACAAGTAGATGTCGTTTCGCGAGGGAAACTTTAATCAGAAGTTACACCCAATTACTATCGCCGAGTTCTCAACAGTAAATTACCCTTACCGAGTTAATTCTGTTTGCGCATATCCCCCCACCCAAACGACTTTGCATCAAGTTGCTCCCATATGAACTGTTCCCTTCAATTTAATTCGTGTACCAGTAGTCGAACTGCCGCCTGCGAATTTGTTTTTTCATTCTCGACGAGGAAACAAGTTTTGTTTTTCCACTTTGCCATTCGATGCGTTAGAACCACAGTTATACCACTATCGCCGGCGGAGCACCTCCTGGTACTCTGCCAACCGGCGGAATATAAATTTGATGACGACACACGACCACGCTACTTTCATGATCCGCGGGGCAACGTGTACCGGAAGCTGTGTTCCGCCGGTAGGCAGGGGTTGCCGGGGGCCGCAGATTCACGGGGATATTAAATTCCTACGGCCCCCGACATCCTGACGGCGGCCGCGCGTCTATCATTTTTCAATTTCCCGCTTTTCGCCGGGGATAGGATTGGGCGTAATTCGAGGCGCACCGCTCGCATTTTTCTGAAGCGAGACACCGCGCCGCCTAGGACCTCTTTGTATGCTATCATCCGCTCCGGCCACGTTGTCGTTTCGGCTTTCGTGTTGAGAATGGAAACTATTCCGGAAGAAAATTGTGCGTCGGCTCCACGTCGCGGAATAAAAATTTTCAGGAAGAACCTGGAAGACGTCTTCTAAGTTATCCCGTCTTCCTACCTTTCGCATAATCTCTGGATAATGAACTGCGTGAGCTACTGTTTGTAAGCAAAATGTTAGACATTGTTGTGCGACCTCTTGGTAGTATCAAAAATTTCCTGCGACGTAGAATAGCACAGTTATTGGTAGACTTTCATAGTTTCACTGTGTATTTTTATGCTCTTCTACATTCCTCATAATCTCTGGAAAATGAACGACGTGTGCTACTGTTCGACAGCGACATGTTAGACAATGTCAAGCGGCCTCTTGTCGGCAGACTTCATAGTTTCACTGTGTATTTTTCTAGTCTTCTACATTTCGCATGATCTCTGGATAATGAACTGCGTGAGCTACTGTTCGTAAGCAAAATGTTAGACATTGTTGAGCGAACTCTTGGTATACCAAAAATTTCCTGCGACGTAGAATAGCGCAGTTATCGGTAGACTTCACATTTTCACAGTGTATTTTTATGCTCTTCTACATTCCTCATAATCTCTGGAAAATGAACGACGTGTTCTACTGTTCGACAGCGACATGTTAGACAATGTCAAGCGGCCTCTTGTCGGCAGACTTCATAGTTTCACTGTGTATTTTTCTAGTCTTCTACATGTTACGTATGCGGCAGCGACCGTTACCAACTTTCGGCCCTTCTGGACATATGCATTGAAACACATGGCCTTTTTAAGAACTCTAAGGATCTTTTCCTATGGGTTCCCACAAGATAAGAGTACGCAGATGCCGCGGTTCTTAGAGTCTCCGTTTCCGGGAATCGGGCTTTTCCTGTGATCCCCACCCTTGCCTAGTCTATTTTTGGCTTGGGTTTTACAGTATATAAGGGCATAGATTCCCTGCATAGTGGGGCTTTCATCTCTAGAGTTCACGTTGTGCGCGTCGGTCCACGTCGTGATTTCTTTCATTATAAGATCGGGTATCAATTCCCAATCGCTGTAGAAGCATAGCCCCCGCATTCCTCGGTGCGTTAACACAGAGAGACTTAGTTCGCGACATTTTACACTGAACATTTGTATTGACATTGTTAAGATTATATCATTGTGTGTGAATTCACTTGTAGTTATTTCAACCACGCTATTCCTTATTCGATTTCCAGTCGTTAGTATCTTACGACGATACACCTTTACCGCTCGAGGTGTATCAGAAATTTCAACTCATAAGTTACGAGTCAGCGGAACCACAACCCTATCCCAAAAAGTCCTTTAGTAACCGACAGTGGCAACCCGGTGGTGAAACAGACATCGGCACGTCCACTTTTCCACAATTCCACATACAAGGCGCCCCGGTGGTGAAACAGACATCGGCTAGTCCTTGTGTACCCTAATTGTGGCGCCCCGGTGGTGAAATAGACACCGGCTAGTCCACTCCCGTGTTCCACATGCAAGGCGCCCCGGTGATGAAACAGGCATCGGCTAGTCCTTCATGTACCTTTCCTACCTATACCCCAAAACTCTTCAAATTTCCTTAACTCCCCCGGTTTCCGCAAGCTGCCGAACCCTCGGCTCGTAACATACATTTCGCATAATCTCTGGAAAATGAACTGCGTGAGCTACTGTTCGTAAGCAAAATGTTAGACATTGTTGAGCGACCTCTTGGTAGTACCAAAAATTTCCTGCAACGTAGAATAGCACAGTTATCGGTAGACTTCACATTTTCACAGTGTATTTTTATGCTCTTCTACATTCCTCATAATCTCTGGAAAATGAACGACGTGTGCTACTGTTCGACAGCGACATGTTAGACAATGTCAAGCGGCCTCTTGTCGGCAGACTTCATAGTTTCACTGTGTATTTTTCTATGCTTCTACATTTCGCCTGTTCTCTGGAAAACGAACTGCGCGCGATACTCTTCGTGAACGAAATGTTAGACATTGTTGAGCGGCTTCTTGTTAGTACCAAAAATTTCCTGCCATGTGGAATATTACAGCTATCGGAAGACTTTCATAGTTTCACTGTGTATGTTTATGCTCTTGTACCTCTAAAATAATCTCTGGAAACTGAACTACATGTGCTACTGTTCGACAGCGACATCTTTCACGCCACTTTCACCGATCCAATTCCACTACAACAGGAGGGTTAATATCAGGGTATCGAGTCCAATCCTGAAACAAACAGCCTGGCTCCTCCCCGGACCATTGAAAAGCGCCGAGATGTTTACCCTCCAAGTGGCTTATTACGCACTCGAACCCCCGAAAATTGCGAAACGCGTCGCGCCCCTAGGTGTCCAACGACAACCCCATTCGAAAAGAGTCCTTGATCTAAGGACGTGAATCAATTTGCGGTCCGGGACTCGTGAAGAAAACCGGGGGTCACGGAGCAGCGATCCGCAGCGTTTGAATACCGGTTCACACCGAGAAACAAACATCATTGTCCGGGTAATGGTTGGCTATCGTTGGACTGAGGGGCAGGCTGGCAGCGGGTGAAAAGCAAGAGAGTTAAAGAGTTGGCGAATGGACGTAGGGAAACGATTGTTGATTAAATATGGTGGCTGGTTCGCCTCGCAATTGGTTCGCAGAGCGAACCGGTAGCGGCCTCCCCATTGAGTTCGGGGCTCGCTTATTGTGCGGGGGCCTTAAGCGGGTTAAATATTCAGGGCACGCGCAGCTGCTGCCATTCGTGTGCTGCACGTATGCCGTTCGTCTTATCGCGTCCCCCTCGACCCCCGAAAAACAACTCGTCCGATGCGACACGATGGGTCGCTCGCGAAAATTCTTTGCGGTCACGTCCACGCCGAATTCATGCTGAACCGATAGAAACCCGGAAGAGCGACGGGCAAACACGGACGTCCGTTGCTGAACGTCCCCTGTGACGTCTCCGCTTGATAACCGCGCAAGCGGAATTAAGACGCGCGTGTACGTCCCCAGATACTATCACCTGTCGGCGAACCCGGCTTTATTTTCGTTAATCAACGTGTCCCGATCTTTTCAGCTCGGTTTCCTACCAGGAACAGTCGATTCACATGGTCGCCCCGGCTGATAAAAGCCAACGATATACCCTTCCTTCGTGCGGGGGGCTGCGGGACGCCAACCCCGATGAAACGTACGAATGACAACGCTGAAAAAATAAAGGGGAGACCTGGAGTAACTTTATCGCGAACGTGTACCGACCTCGAAGCCTATTGTACGGGTTTTTAAACCGGATCCCGGGATACGGGGGAGACTCGTGAGGTTTCCGTGAAATCCGACGCGGCCGCGTTTTACTCGTTACACGCAATTTGGTATCGAGGAGCTCCAGTCTCGAGTACGGTTTACCGCGGATCCAGACGGTATTAACACTAGATTTACTGGAAATCACGGGTTCTACGTTTCACAACTACTTTGTAGAACTTACAAGGAGAATCTTACACTATCTTGTGTGTTGCACAAACATTTTGTAAACTTTACAATTTTTCGTTCGACCTACAATTTCGTTGTACGTCCGTAAAGCAATTTTTTGGATAACCTCGCAAGCTTTAAAACTATTTCATGAATTTCGGAGCTCGTTCCTCGTAAATTATTGCGTGCAACGGAATATAGTGGTGGATTGCGAGCGGGAAGTCCGGCGAGATTTCGCGATTGAAAAGAAGGAGGAAGAATTAATTCTGGCAGGAGAAGCCGGTGTTTGTACATTTTTTACGAAGCGGAAACACGTGAGCAGCTCGCCCGTTGTTGCGCAGTTGCGGCTACCGAAAGCCCTGGAAATAAAAGAGAGACGAGCTCCGCAAGCGTTGAACTTTCTTCGGCATTCCAACGAAGTGTTTCCAGGCAACCTCTGATCGGGACGCGAGATGTTCTCCGAGAACAGTGTCGTCGCGGAATCGATAGAGTAGTTCGGGCGTGTTTGCCAGCCGGGGCAAACGTGCAAATTAGGGAGAAAACCGTTCCTTTTCGACCGTGTCTTCTTCCATTTCCATTTCACAGAACGCCTGGGACGCTCATCTATTTTTCAAGAAACAAGCACGGTCCGCCCGCGTCGCAGAAAATGAGAAACCTTTCCCTCGCGGCTTTTGAAAATCCGCATTTTTATTCTCCGTTCAATTTACCGTCTGCGAATCTCCGTTTTATGCGTATTCTTGTACTCGGACGGTCGCATTAAAATGGGAGGAGACAGCGCCGAACGTATTTTCTTGTTAGTTTACATTGTAATGAAACGGCTAGCTTTCCATTATGAAATGGTCGTCAAAATATTTTACCGTCCGCGGGTATCGTCATTTATATTTAGCGGCGGGTACTTGAGTTTCATGGCGAATTAAACCTCTTTATGATCGCGATTACAGTGACTTCGGAATCAACATCACCGCCGGCAAGTTGTGCAATGTTGCCTAAGTAACGTGTATAGCGGGTAATTACGACAGAGTTGCAAATAAGATATCCACGTTAACATTGCCGCGAGGTACAAGCAGCATAAATATTTGAGCACACTGTATTAGCTTTCGGATTCATCCTCTCCTCCGATGGCCGCCGTTCATGCATGCTATTTTTAAGAGTAACGTTAATTGATTGTACGCGCGGAATTGAAATCGTCGAATGTCCTACTTCGGTTCTATTCGTTGAATATTAAATACTCAACTTCATTAGAATTATCATTCAGCCTCTGTTCACTCATTAGAAATTGGTGATTAATTATACTATACACTGTATTATACATTATACATTATATTATACACTAGCCACGAAATACGGTCAGAATTGCTCTCTGGGACACTTCCCAAATACAATGATTTATATCGCATGTTTCAAAATCTATGCGACATGGTTTGGTAGCTATTACACACGCATGTGTTATCAGTTATTTCACATCACATGTAATTTTTACGACATTGTCAAAAATGAACCGTTAGATAGTGCTTGTTATTTCAATATTGTATGGAATTCATTTCGTATTAATATCTTGTTCCTTTGAATATTTTGTAACGAAAACTATATGACTAAGACCACTTTCATAATGAAGGGCACATATAATATGAGCCGCACAGTGTTCAAGTAAACTGATCATCAAAAATAATATGATTTAAAGTAGCCGATAAACTCTATTTTTTCTTTTTCGACAGATATGTTACTTTCTGGTGGTAAATTAAAAATGATGATGTTTCCGAGACGTCATTTGAAGGCGAGGGGTTAAAACGCTGATCGAAGGAGGGCGAAGCAATGAAATATCGCGATCGCTTAAGCACCGGGTAATTCTCTTCGTAGGTGTTCCTAATAACCACGGCGGAGACAACGATCTCGTTACATAACCGCGTTTTCCCATTCATAGGTGAATAGGTACGGCCGGTCGATGAAGAGTCGATTAACATAACAAGCTGTCGTTTGTTCGCGTCCTAACGGGGCACGGAGCGTTATCGGGGCCATCGTGATAAAGCGAGGGTGCTTTGGCTCGTCCGGGGTTAAAGGTATCGGTTTCCTCTTGCGCTAACTTAACCGGGACAGAGTGAACGAACGAACGAACGAAAATTCGAGACTTGCCCCTTACCCTCGACAGGAGACACACTGCCAATTCACTGTGAAACACCATTACGGATAACGTCGGGCCATAGATCGCGTCCCGGAACCAGCAGATTCGCTGGTTCGCTTCGTTCGACGACCGCCATTGTTTTTTAGAATCTCCATTAGCCAATTAGGCGGCTCGTTCGGCGAACGAAAATTTCATTCGCCCCTGGAAATTGAAAGCAAACACGCCAGACCTTTGTCCGAATTTTCGTCCGGTATCAAGAGTAAATACAAACACGTGAAAATATTCCATCTATGTTCCAGTCTCGTTGGAATCGAACGACGTTATTCTGTTTCGCGTTTTCGTTATCAGAATTTCACGCGCCACGGGACCCGTCTTGCTTCATCAACTCGTCTCGGCTTTGTTCATTTTAATTTTTACACGGATCTCTCACACGGCGATCGCGGAGTTGTTGCACAACACCGTGTACACACAGCTTGCTCGGTGTAGCCGCGGGCAAGTAATAATGGAAACAAGAGAATGTTTTTTCTCCATTTCAGTAATAACTCGCTGAAGATACTCGAATTTCGTTACACGCAACACTTTTAAAGTTTCCACATCGAGAGCCGGATATTTGGTTACATTATACGATAATTTAATTATGCAATTGTTTGCTCTCGTGCTCTACCGAGTTCTCCGCGCGTGATGCAACGAAGTGCGGCAGGAACATCGCCGAAATTAATTCAGTTTTTAATCTGTAGAACAAATGTCAGTGGTAGTAATAAATACGTTCGTGCACAATGTAGGCTTCTCTCGGAGCTTCCATCGTGAATCCAGTAAAAACAACAATTTTTATTACCAACCTTGCATTCTCTACGCGTTTGTATTTTTATGTTTTAAATTTTTCAAAATAATAACCGCTGCATCGCTGCAGAAAGTAGACATACATGTTACATGAAATATTATCCATCTTTATTTGCTGTGTTACCTGCAGCCGAAATGGAAACAGAGAACTAACCAAATCCAGACCTGAGTCAGAGGTTTATTTAAAGTCTTGTCAATTAGATCAATTAAAACGCAGTTATACGGCATGTTACCTATCCAGATCTGACTGGAGATAAGATCAAATGTGATTGAAGATGGAATAATAGGACGACAAATGAAATGGAAGGACGATGCGAAAATGAAAATGATTGCACTAGGTGGAGGTTCGGATATTCCAGCGGGCAGATAATATCGGCGCGTCGTCCAGATAGAAATTGGCAGCTAGAAAATCCCGGTAACATTTTCAAACACCGAAATTGCATACGGTCCGGCGTATTTAGCTTGAATTACGTCATCGACAAAGCCCGCCGGACAGCGAAAACGTTTACTATGTATAATTAATCGGTGCTTGTTTGCCGGTGGATCGATCACCCGATGCAAAATCGCGAAACCGGCGTCGAAGGAAAAGGCGAAAAATGTTGCAGTTGCGTTTATGCATATGCACGATGTATATGCACACGGTTTTTCCGTCGAGTGACGTAGGAACGAACTGAAATGTAGATTCAATGCGTTCTACACTTTTCGAGGCCAACACTTTCTCCGTTTAAATCCGCTTTATCGAAGAATAATTGCGACCGAGAATATTAAGGTAGAATTCACTGTCGTTTGAACCTTCGACCTATTTGCAACTTGGGACAGAAATTTGCTCGTTCTCGATAATGCGAGTGGATGGACATCGAGTTAGTTTTATGTATGATCATCGGAACGTCCGGTTGTCACTTCATTCTCGTGCGTAATTACTAATTAATACGATTATGTCGGAATTAGATTACTCGACGCGTGCGTAGAATTATAGTGGTTGCGCCACTGGTTACCAATGGGATCTCTTTTTGAACGTTTATTAGATTGAAGGGGAAGTTGTGTCGTATTTGAAATGAGTAATTTTGCTTGTAAATGAAAATCACGCGTGAGTGACTGGGAAACAGGAATCGAGAGTTCATTGAATAATATTTTTTGCAGTGGAATATATATTTGTATCCATTGATTTAAATTTTTTGAGTCTATCTGAGAGAAAATTGCATGTATTTTCCAGAAATATTCAAGTTTGCAGCATTATCTATCGCATCGGTGAAATTGCAAAAGAAAATTGCCAGAAAAAGGGTAGATAGTTGGTAGGTATAAATGCCTCTTTGGACGTACTAAAAAGTGCAACGGCGATTAAATTGCAGCCGACCACGGCAATGTATTAAACGATCACGGACGGCTTCCGGTTCGGCACTGATGAACCATTAAATTGAATCTCGGGGGTAAAAATAATACTCATCGTTCCTAATTCGGCGCGGCGGTGAAATTATGCGCTGCAGCTGCTGCCGGCCGCGTAAATACATATAATTGTGATCACGCAAGTGGTCCGGGGCCGGAAGCAATGACGGTATCCGAGCTTTGTTAATAATCTTACTTCGGTGCACCGCGGCTTTCTTCACTGCTCGAAATCGCCGGCTACGTTCTCGCGAACAGATTCAACGGGTTCCACCTTTCTTCCCGGACTCGGCCGAAACTTGCAACTAATTTCTGCTTAAAAACTGGCGACCAAAGGGTTTCAACCGTTGCTTGCTTTTTACCTTTAATTTGTGGTTTGCGCGGCCGCTCCTTCAAAAGAATTTCGATCATTACCAACGCGAAACACGCGAACGCCGTTCCGGAATTCCTGCAAAAAGTTTTCAGTGTTTCCTTTCTATTGGACGTTTTTCGTGATTTTCAGCTGAATGGAAAATTGCCAGCGTTGTAAAGACCGACGACCTCCCGGAAAATCTTTTCAGAGAGCCAGGACGCATTTGGAGCGTGGAGAGATCTTCAAAAAATATACTTCACTGAAACCACGGGAAACTTCATTAAATCACGACACATAGTTGCTCGGTCTGGTTCCCTGAACCGCGAGGGCGAGCTAGAAATATTTTCCCGAACGGTCGTCGCCATGCGAGAGACAGATTTCTGTTGTAGTTTTCTCATTTACCGATTCAACGATGCACAACGAGTCCAACGAATTTCATTCGTCCGGACTGGAGGGACCGAGCGTCCACCCTAATGAACCGGGAATACCTCCGCGAAACTCGGTATATCGCCTTGGATCTTTAATTGGACTTACCTCCCTTTAATACGGGGTCAGCGTCCAGTCGAGAGGCTGTTCCACGTTAATGGGTATTCCGTTGTTCACCGGTCCCCGTAGAAATCGCGATTTCCCGTGATCACGTGCAATTCACTCTCGTCAGGCTGTTTATGTTTGTTTATTTAAAATAATCCTTACCTACAGGGGTGAAATAAATTTTTGGAGATTTTTTAGTTTCTCTCGCTGAATTGTGACACTTACAAATGAGACGGTCTCTTTTAGTTTTTTAGATATTCACAAAAAACAGTTAAATTCGTCACAGTGAAAACAGAAGAATTGCAAACCACTGTTACAGGTTTTCCATTACAAATTCATCCCTTTGCAAATCAATGCTACCCAGTAGTAATATTTAAAATTAATTACTTATGTATTTAGATTGAATTATATATTTATTTACACACGCGCGAGCGGTGTGATTACCGTGAGGAAAACGTATGACTCAATAAATTATCACCTTTTATATTTTTACCTTGACAACATATTTCATAACGTTTCGACAAGTTCACCTTTGTTTTAATATTTTAATGTAACATTCAAACTAAAATGTGTCACTCTCAAAAAACATACTAAATCTTTAGATTTGATTTACTTAATTTCATTGAATTGATTTATTTGAAGAGTCCGATTTTTTTTCATTACACCTCGTACGTTGAAAGCGAAGAAGTGCAAATTCGCCTTCGTCTCCAGCCGGTGCGGTGGATCGATTAATTAAAACAAGACGACGGTAACCGGCGTGTTGTATTGTTGCTTTGTGGATTTATTAGCGGCGGTGTTTCCGCCGGAAATTTGCATAACGAAGCGGATGGCAGCATCCACCGGGATGGCTGATTCTTCCGACATCGAATATTAATTTAGACCCCACGACTAATATGCAAACCGCCGTTTCTGCCGCAACAATCGCGGCCCGGAGCCTTTCAGATTGAACAGGGCGAATAATTGAAACGAATTATGCATGCTAATTCGAGAGAGTGTCAGTTACACGATGTTCGCGTCTTCTTGGTCGACAAGAAGCGTGTTCCATGGTGTACACTACCGTCGAAACCTGAATATCGAAGCGCATCCTTCTTCCTCTTTCCTGTTGCGTGATTAACGTGATCATTAGCGGTAACTGCGAGCGATTATAGTCGCTCAAAAGCGAGAGCGATTGAGTAACACGCTGATTTAAATGGAATTTATGTAAAACATAGGTTCTTGAAAAATATGTGGAATATAGAATATCAGATGTGCGTCAATCTTGCTTGGAATCTATGCGGTAATTTTATCGTTGTTGTTTTTTTACCAGATTATATTTTAGTTGTATTATATCCATTTAACACGCACATTTATTTTATAACTAGCCTAATTCCCGTTAAAAAAAATCAACGGCTGGCTTATTTCTAGAGGTATACCATTATTTTAGATTGTAGACTATAGACTACGTTTATGCTTTTTGAAGAATAACTCCTTCGAAGGTCAACGTATTATTTGCGTGATTAAATTTGTCTTTTTATTGCTGTGATGTTACAATAATCGAACTACGTCGTTCCCTTTAAAAAAACGACAATTACCTTGAAATATCGGAAAATATGATCTAGAGAAAAGTAAACTTCTCTGTCACAGTGATTGTCCCACTAAACTATACATTTTCTGCCTGAAACATTTTTTAGTATTACTAAAAACAACGGAGAGTAAGTTATAGGTGCCTTACCCTGTATATAATATATATGTATACATAGTTTTTATAATTTTACACTATAATCGAATTCTGAGATAGAGTAATCCTGTCGGAAGGAATAGAATTCCTTTATACGAGCAGTTGGATCCCCGACGCAACAGAAGCTTTAGGTAGATTCCAGCATCCTCGAATTTGATGAGCATCGAAGAAGAAATTGGTTACGCAACATAGAAACGATATTTCATGGCGATATTTATTGACGAACCATGTAAGGCATTCTCGAACACGCCCGTTTCCTTGTATCGAGAATACCGATTTTGCTTGCAAAGGAGGAATTTCGTATCGGGTTGCAATCCGCGGAAGCTCCGTTGCGTTTCTTATGCAACCGCTAAGAAGCAATACGTTCAATTGAATTCAGTATGTTGCGAAAGCCTTTTCATTCGGCGAGATAGGAACGGTCTCATTATCTGAGATACCCATGAATTTCAATTTTATCGCAGATACCATCGATATTGCGCAATTCTAGCATCTATTGCATAAGCATCGTTCGACCGCCGCCGTGTCACCAGTTGCGTGGTGCATTAAAATTAAACATAAATCTTCCGGAAGCTTAAAAAATAGAATCGCACCCACTAGAAAATTTGGATAATTATTATAGTCCTTCTGTTTTCTCTTTTCACTCTTAGCACTCGAATGACGACTCTGGGGCGCCATCAGAAATTACTGTACCATTATTTAAAATATTAATTACATTATTAAATATATCGCTATCTAATCAATTACTAAACATTTAGGTATTTGGGAATGGAAATATGCTAGGTCGGAAGAAATGTTTAATTTTCGAGTACAAATGGTTAAATATCTTGTTACATTTTGTGTACAGAGTTCTCTACATTGTGCAAATAGGCCTTCTGTTTCAACTGCGATTGGTTGTGAGTCACTGTTCCCATCGGCAATTTTCCGAGGGGGTTGGCTTCGTCTCGGATCCATGGGGTCCCGTTTTCCCCTAAACGCATTGTCGGTGGACCCCGGGCACCGCAAGATTCGTTCCATTCGCAGAGAAATAGACGCTCCTCTGGCGAACGGCTCGATCCGCGAAAGTGCCCTTCCCTTTTTATTATTGCCTGGTTATTTATCGGCGCCGTTTCCCCTCGCGAGCAAAACCCCATTGTGCCAAAGCGACGTCGCTCATTCTTCCTCTGCCTCGTTCCATCTCTAAGTTATTTATAACGATTGCCGTCTTGCTAGCCAATTCCGTTATCGACGGGGGCACCTGCTGGTCCTCTGCCAACAGGGAGAATATAAATTCGATGACGAATCGCCAACGAAATTTCACTTCTAGATGGAAATTGTACTTTCCGACGGTTCTTCATATTTAATACCACATTTGCACTCTTGATAAATATTCGATGACTTTGAAACATGTTGGCAAGGTTTTTCTTCTAAAAGACATCCGCCTTTTTTCAATGATCGAATTTGTTCTTCAGGCTCCTCCTTCACCCCAACGATATTTCGCAAATATCTCAAAAATTCTAGTCAGTGGAGGGAAAATTTCTAGGTGAAAGTTGTTCAAAATCATGTCCGAGATATTTCAATCGCGATCTTCACATTTGGTAAATTGCGTTTGACACAACTGACCGGTGATTGCCCGGGTTAATCTTCTTTTCGG
The DNA here is from genome assembly GCA_916610235.2 of Lasioglossum morio. Taxonomy (NCBI): domain Eukaryota; kingdom Metazoa; phylum Arthropoda; class Insecta; order Hymenoptera; family Halictidae; genus Lasioglossum; species Lasioglossum morio. The sequence goes on from OU744334.1 coordinate 13,140,878, forward strand.
CCAACCCGTGTCCCAATTCCCAATAGTCTCGATCATGATCAGGTCAATATAGTGTGCACTTGACCGAAACAGTTTGCTTTAGCGCCAGGATGAAAGCCATCTCAGCAGCCGATACGCGTTCCCTCTAAGGACAAAGGGAATTTCGAGGTTGAATTTAATTATTCCTCGAACGGTAGTTAATGAACTTGCCGGAATTAATTGACCGGGCTATTTGAATCGCACGAGAGCGCCGCGCGGTCGTATGGCCATGGCGACGGAAAGGTGGAAAAAGTTGAATGGTAAGTTGGCCGGAATATAATTGCTCCTAGCCGGTGCATACTTACGAGTTATATTCAGAACGGTCGGGAAAGGGAAAGGGGAGTAACGAGTTCGTTTTAAGTTCATCAGACACGGGCCCCGGGTTCTAATTACGTCCCCGAGAAGGAATTGAATATGCATCGGCGATGTTTCCCGTTCTAATTAAGCAAAGTCTGATCGCCGTTCCATTCCGCACGAGCGTGCCGCGCCGGCCGTGAACAGTTTCAACCTCGTGGGATCGTAAATCCTGGATTTTCTCTCGGATTCGTTCGGCCGATCCTTGCCGAATCTGCCGGTTGTTCCGATCGTCATGCGCGAGAATTCACTCGGCTGCGAAATGAAAATTTCCGATGTTAGACGAACTGCTGACACACGCGTTTTCTTAAATGTTCGATCGTAACCGTCGGTAATAGCCGCGAAGGTTTAATAACTCCTGCATACATGCCGAAGACGAAGCCTTCCATTGTTTCTTAAAGGAACTAACGACTGCACGTTTCCTTACGTAATCAGAATTTTCTGAAATCTCAGGAATCTCAGTTCTGATCCTAGATCAATGGTTCAAAAGTTATGAGTGTTTAAAGCTGAGCGATCTTAACACATTACTGACCGGTGATTATTGCATATTTTTGAAAAATGTATGGTACATGGGTAAATTTTCATTTAGCATTTAATATGAACTAACTAAGGCACCCTCAATAACATCGTCTAATAGTTTCATTGAAGATTGCAATGTCAAAGAAAATTTCTATGCTTTTTTTTGGTACAGCAGAATTATGGAAAATCCTATTAATAGGCTTCCGGTCGGTAAAGTGTTAAGTGTCGAAAAGTGCAGCCATTCTTTTAAGAAACAATGAACTGTATCCTTCTACAAATGTACAAGAAGCGTGAAACAGGTGATCAGTTAAGCCATTTAACGGAAAGAGTGGCGTGAATTCTTCAAACTCAAAGGAGCGAACGCGTAATTCCCACGAGAAAGTTGGAGACGCGTGAAACATTTCCGGTGGTGGGTTCCTCTGTGCAAATCCTTTCTAGAATAACCCGCGCAAAAATCCTGGATTGTGGTCCGACAGGGAGACGAAAGTTTATTTTGATAAAAGAGCAGTCATGGATGACGAACAGCCGCTTCGTGCGCGAATATTATGGGTGGGATACTAACGCTGTCCATCTTCAATGTTATTTCTAATATTATCAAAGAATATATACACAAAACTTGTTTATTTGATCTCTTTAAATGGGGTGACCCATTTCTTACATATCGTGAGTATGTTCTAACTTAATTTGCGTACGGTGAGTAGGTTCAAGGCGATCTCAAAGTCTCCAGAATGTTTCTAGCCACGTAAAAGGTGTTTATACTTCGTTTATACAATGCATGTTTTATACATATTATTCTTTCATATTTTGCAAACAACGGAAATGTTGAAGTTGCACATAGTTGATCCACCCAGTATAAAGTCACCTAGCTGTACCGCGGTTGCACACCTGTATTTACCTGGGTACGATGCACAGGCATCCCATCTACGCGGCAGCATATATCTGGAAACCGAGATTCTAGCAGCCTTTTTCTGCTCCCTTAAAGCGGAACGACTGAAACAACCACGGTTGCTACCTCGCTGATGCTGCGTTGCAGCCGAGATTCTTCTATCGCAGCGTTGTTCCGTACGAAATTCGGGAGGATGAGACGCGTCTTTTGTTTTCCAGAGATCGCTGCAACATCCTGTTACGCACGACTTCAAATATTGTCTTTTACGGGGAACGGGAAGCGGCTCCAGCTCGCACAGAAACTTATTCGATAATGCAGAAAGTCTGATTCTTCGGGAACTACCGGCTCAGGAACACTCTAATATCTGAAAACTTCGGCTTTTCGCTCTCCCCCGGTGTTTGCGCAGATTTCCACTGTAGTCGCGCCGTAATCATTTTAACATCAGCATTCGATGCTAAAATTCTGTTCTTTTTTTCATGAACGAAGGTAAGTTTCTTTTGAGATTGGAATCCACACGATTTCTGTCGGCTTGAGCCGTGTACGAATTTTTGTTAACCTGGAAATCACCTTGAAGTTTTTTAGAAAAGGATCTAGATGCTTCCTTGTTCACTTAAATGTCTCCTTTATCAATTATAAGAATAATAATGAAAATTTAGAAATTATAGGATATTTTGGAAAAATTTGATTTACATGTTCTCTACATTAGAAAAAAATTAGTAAGTACCATTTTTCTTTCACAATATACATATCTGTGACTTATGGACGGAAGTGTACATAGCATTAGAAACATTTGTTGTATCATTAACAATAAAAGAGATATTTAGCTGTCTACATTCGAGTGGACCACCCTGCACTGGGTATTCGGTTCCGTTGCGCGTTCCCCTAGCTCGTAAGCGAAATTCTCACGCGATTGGCAACTCGAAGGATGGCAATTGAAACAAAAGCCGAATCCTGAGATCGGGGATACGCGGGATTGCTTTGGCAGACCGTGGGGACCGGCGAGAGCCGAGGGCAGCGTTTTCGATTTTCGGAATGGAGGCGTGCGCGCGCCCTTTTTCAATTTCGAGGGTGACGTAGAGCAGCCCGGCCGGTCGGCTGGGAAATACCCGTCGATTTACGTGCAAATTACAGCTCGTTGTTCCCCGTGCAAGGTTCGCCACGGGCTTTCCAATCGGCAACGCTCGGAGAACGGCTCCGCGGTCGAAACCTCGTCCCGGAAATTGCAATGTATCCGGCCGGCACGGTCCGGCCCGGTCCGGACCGACGTGAACTTGCCGAACACGAGTGTGCACCGCGCGAAAGTAATTAAAGCTTTCGTGCTTCCAGCCCATCGCCGCGCAAATTTGTTGCGTCAGTCGCGCGCGCCTCTGCCACCCACCATCGCCGAATTTCAGCCCCTAGAACATGATCGACTCTTTTTTACCTGAGTAGATTATCCACGCTTTCTTCTCGCGTCGACGACGTTATCTTTCATTAGCGTCGAGTTACTTGTGCTACTTTCTATTGAGAATAAAGCTGCGTTCGGTTAGATTTAACTTAAATCTGCTCGGCTAAATTTATACAGTAATCCATTTGAGGGGATGTGCCACTGTGCTAAAAATGTATTAGTAAAATTTAACCCTTTAGCACTCTAAAAATTGCTGTCTATTATTTAAATAATTGTTTACACTATCAGATATGTCGGTATCTAACCAATTACTACACATTTAAGTATTGTATGAGGTATTATATCAATTTGATATTTATCAAATTTAAGAAATCATAGAGAATGGAAATATTGTAGGTCAGAAGAAACGTTTAATTTTCGAGTTAAAATAGCTCCGAGTGCAAAGGGTTAAGTCTCCCATAGAATACACCTTTCACCGTGGATATTAAATCGCGTTTTTCGTTCATGTCGAAAACCTTTTGGACTGGATTCCATTTAATAAAGCATATAACAGTGTAGTTGTTTTCAAAGGGTGATACCGACTTTCATGGAAGCTCTTCATGAAAAGATTCCAAATTTCAACAGGTTCCATTGGCGACAGGATAAAGCTGAAAAGTAGGATTACAAACAAGCTATTATATTCGGCAACCAGGTTTGCATTTGGTTTCCAAACTGTAGCTTTTTTAGGATTCTCCTATAGATATTTACGGTCTTGCACAAACATCATACGTGATAGAATTCTCATTTTAACCGACTGTTTGATATTTGATGTTCCTTCGCGTCGGATCACTATTACCCGAAAATAAATTCTTGTGATCACGTACCAAACGGCCGGGCGTTACTACAAAAAAATAGATTAATTGGTTTTCAATCGAAACGGATTGCACATTCGCGCGGCGCATAAGCTTTTTCTGTGCGGAATATTTAATAACGCGTCTCTCGGACCGTTGATATATTGCATCACGGTTAATCCCGTCGGGTATTCGCGTGTAACCTTCCAAAACTGTGACCCGCGAACAATTTCGTTCTTTTTAATTTCATCGGCGAAATGATTCCATTGAAAAATCACGAGCGCGTGACAGCTTTTCGCATCGGAGTTCAAAGGTGGAATCATCGAACTTTCACGATTTCCTGCCTTGACGAGCAATGGCCCGAAATTTGGCTGAAATCTCTTCAGCTAATTAAGCTCGAGAACCTTCCAGCCGTTATTCGTGATTTTACTCCGTCGAACAAACTTCGCAGCGACGGAACACCGTCGACAATTAACGTTTTAATTCGCCAACGTGATTTCTGCGTGATCCTTTGATGTTTGTCCGAGGTATGGGGGAGTCAGAAAGAAATATGAACGTTTCAAAAGTGCTTTCTCATATGAACCGAAATTTCCAATGATTTTTAGGTACTTCAAACACGATATAATATTTTCTAATTTTTCTCATCTGCGACGTAAAAAATACACGAAGGAAAACGAGAAAATTCTTCATTTCACTTTACTTGAATAACTAGACTGCAGATCTTTATGCAAAATAAAAATGTTTCGCATTGATTGTGGGAAGCAGGGATAGCATAAGAATTTCATCCCTTAACGACTTTACAACATTCTTGAACTCTTTTAATCTTATACTGTTTTATATTTCACCCACAGTTTATTAACAACACTTACAAATAAATCTGTAAAATGACTAATGAAGTAAATTATGATTGGACCGTTTCTTTCCGACGCAGAAAATTTGCGTGAAAGTCTGCAACCCGTGTGTGTATGGTGGTGCGTATACGTTCGAGGGCGGGTTTATCGACGAGTAACGGGGTTTCCGCGGAAATTCGATTCGCGCAAGTTACACGGCTCGTTTGCATAATTATCCGCGTCGGCGGTTTCATTTCTCGGTGGTTCGCGCGACGCTTACGAAGTTACAATACCGCGGATAGAAGAACTGTCGTCTGCGAAATATGTATATATTTCTATACAGCGAGATATCGATTTAACGAAGCTCGCCGCGAAGCCAGACACGTCTATCCACCCCCGCCTCCAACGGGGGTTGCGTTTAAACTGGAGCGAAGCCCCTCGCCGCGTGTCTTTAACCGGAGTTTGGTCGCGACGAAGCGGGCGAACAACCTCGGGCTCGCTTCATTTATATCTCCTGTACGTGTCCCGTTTCCCCAACACGCGGGATTCGACCACGGAAAAATAAAATAAAGCTTGACAAATATCACCAGCCTACGCGACCGCCAGAATTTTTCCACGGATTGGATTGCGGATTGTTTTATGCAGTCGCGAGCGAGAAAACTCTTTCTCTTTCTCTCTCTCTCTCTCAAACCTTTTTCGAGCTCTCTGGAATGCTGAACGCTCGTAGAATAACTTTTAAAGGATTGTAGACGAAAAATTTTGTAGGTCAGCTATCTGTTGTGCTACGTGGTCCAAATTGCGAGTTTGTTAGCTCTAGATAAACTATTTTTTTTTTTTCAAATAACCATCGATAGATTTGAAGTAAATATTGAACTCAAATATAATTTATTATTGTGCTTCTAGTTAAGATGTTTAGCAGTTTTCTTTCATTTCAGTTTATTGCAAGACGTGTCTGGATACAAGAGTGACAAATGATGAATGACCACAACGCTGTGATGAAATGAAACGTAGCTCCATTTTCACGTTGCAACGGAAACGCGTCAAGTAAATTAAATTCTAATGCAAAATTCCATTTCAATTTTTGCCAATCTGCTACCGCGAGAGGTAAAATTCGTTCTCGTATTCGCGCGGGTGCAGCTTCTATATCCGCTGCTGTACATTACCATTGATTGCACAATGCACTAGCTAAATTTAGCACGTCATATTGTTAAGGAACAAACGATAGGATAGCGTGGTGTCGATTAGACCTGCAGTATCATGATAATTCGATTTCCAAATAGAGACAAGAGTTGTACGTACACGGCATCGCGAAAAACTCATCGAACTTTCAGCGTGCTAACGAACTTCATTACACCGAGCTGTTTTCGTTCATTCCTGAATGGATGGAACATTATCGATTCGAGTTCCGAAGTTACGATTTTCCCGAGACATTCTGTTTAACCTTAACGAAGTATCCCAGGGAAAATTAATTAATTCGTCGGAGTATTTTCCAACGAAACATGTACGGATTTCGGTTCGACTTACGGAAACAGTGAAATTGTATCAATTACCGGGGAAATCCGTCGTGTCTATTTTCTCAGTAAATTGAGTTACCCGCGGATTCTCGTTGAATACACGTCGTTACATCGGAACGGGTAATATCGAAGTTGTTTCAAGGAATGGATGGGCGGGGTTCACAACTTGCAAAACCACGCAACGTCGCGAAAATTCGCCCGCGGTCACAAGATACGATGGGAATCCAATTTGCATGCTTTCGGCGATATTACTAAAAGATCCTCTTCACAGCCGAAACCATAAAAATCATTTTCAAATAGTATTTAAAGTTATTCGCGTCATTTATTCTTCTAGAAGCACTTCCAAAAAGTTTTCTCGCAAATGAACCTGCATAGATTTGAAAATTGAACTATCGATGACTAGACTGCGGATCTTTATGCAAGATAAACATGTTCTGCATTTATTCTGGGAAGCAGGAGTAATATAAAAATTGATTGCATCCCTCAACGACTTTGTTACATTAAAAACAATATTACAGCGTTCTTGAAATTTCTCAATCTTTTCCCGTTTCATTAAACACGTTTTAGACGCGATATTGAAAATAACAATTTAAATTATAATTGTGAGAGTTCCATAGAAATTACATTATTTGAAAATATTGCCCAACGTGTGTGCAAACTGTTAACCATTTTTCCTCTCGAATGTTGTCTGGAATTGACGACTTTAAATGAGAATTGCCCCCTCAAGACCGAGTTCACGTTCGCGCTGGCCTTTGCTTACCATTATTCCCGGTTCTGTCGCGGCAGTTTCTCTCCCTCAATTGTCGGGCAAACGTCAGTTTATTCCGATTCGAATGACAGTCGACAAAAATCACGTTGCCGACCGAACGGAGGTAAATAGCCGACCGACCAATCATCTCTATTAACTGCGCGCCTTCTGCGCGAACGTTTCCATCGGTCGTCGCTTTTTTTTTTGTTCCCCTCCCCGCCCGATGAATCGAATCGTCGACCCTGTCGATTTTAATACGAATCATATTTTAAATCGCGGGACAAGCAATAAATTTGATTTGCCCCGCGTAAGAATCGGCCGGCGAGTTATTGCCGGGCGACGCGCTCGACCGATAACGATGAATATTTTTAGCTTAATGGAACGAGAGGAGACGTCTCCCGGTTCGGAAACGATATTATTTTTCGAGCAAACAATTTTCCCCCGTTTATTGGTCTCTCCCTCCCTCTCTCTCTCTCTCTCTCTCTCTCTCTCTGCTCTCCCGAGGTTTCCGCTTTGACAAATTCACCGTTGCAACAACTGCAACGGAAACAATAAAAGAAGAACGCCACTTGTATTTTCACCGGGGTGGGTTCTTGACTTTGTCGCGTAATTGTTGGCGCGCGACCCGGGAATAACCGAGTTATGCTGCGTGAAAAGGGAATCGTTGGAAATATGCAATTAAATTTCTTCATAAAAAAGCCTCGCGTTCCCGAGAATTGAGTTTGATGCCATATTTTAGAAAAAATGCGTCGTGCTCGAAACCGGAGCGAAACGCAATTTAATTTGTCGCCCGCGCCGGAAACAGAGAACGAAGAGAGAAGGGAGACCGGGATCTCTTTCGCGAGCGTAAGCGGGTGCGAAAGTTTCACGCAGCACAAGGAAAAACTAACACTCGTAGTTTACCGCGAACGAAATAAAAGACAGAGTAACTCGCGAAGAGATATATCTTATTATCTTATGTGCTCGTGGCTAAAGACAACTTTTTATTAGCATTCTTACAGTGGCTCATCGGTCATATATACTGGGTCTTATCGGTGTATCATGGTGGGGTATCGATTGAGTCGCAGGTGAATTGTCTATCGAATGGTTTTCTTATCGGTGTATCGTGTGGTGTATATCGATCGAACGATTGACGTATCGGATGAGATATTGATTATCTTTCTGATGCTTTAAACTTATCGCCTGGTTACAAAAGCACCGCGAAATTCACAACGCTGTCGGGAGGAAGAAACCGGGAAAAGCTCTCGGCCTTGTTTGATTCTCGTCAGAGTGTCCGCGGACACAACGGGCAATTAAGTTTCGAGAGGGGGAAAAAGCAGTTACTGTGTCGATTAATGTTCGTCTGATATTCCGACGTCCACCGATCTTGTCGCTAATTGCCGGCAACTAAACTCAAAGCGAGGTGAAATTGCTGTTTCGACGTTTTATGATCGGCAGACTCCGGCCGCTGCTGCCAACGTAAATGGAGAACGCGGAATTCCATCCCGCGAGTATCGTAACGCGCCGATATTATCGTCGCGAAAGGAACTCGAAGTCCTTCGGCGAGTTTTGGCCCCTCGCGATTAACAAAACGTTCTCGATCGTTCGGTCTTCGCGTAATTACCCGCTGCAAAAATGGCGCGACCGGTTAATGGACTCGATCGTCCGGCAAAACCATCGAGGACACGCGGGTGGAATATTCATCGGATGCGAGATCGATCTATCTTCGAATCGATCCACGTAGCGACCGGCTTCTTCGCTGTCTTCCTACTACATACTGCTAGCAAAAATCATTCGATCAAACGAATCCGGTGTCTGTCGTTTTAATTGTTCTTATTCTCAATGTAAACAACGTTTCCATTAACCACTTGCACAGCAATTTATTTTACGATTCCAGTAATCACATTGATAACACATTTTGTCAGACAGATATTCAGTCAGATATAATATAAATGTTAACGAACATGGTAAATGGTCGGTTTTATATTCGACACGTTTCGTAATTATAAAAATGCATCTACGGAAAACGGTTAAATAAAATCCATTATTCAATCTCATGTTCCAATAAAACTCGTACAAATTTAAATAAATTCGATGTATTCAATTTCATAAAAAAAAACACATATCAGTTATTTTTAATGCTTGATAGATTTTTATAGTGTTTTAATATTCGTATACATATTACAACATCGTAAAGCATTTACATATTTACGAAGATGTTTATGCAGCGAGTAAAAATTAAACGGAAGAGACCAACAGGCCACAGGTTACACATCCAAGATACATTTTATGTCATCGTAAAAGTTTAATTGATTATATTCTTACAACCCCTCGCAGCCGAAGATCTCGGCGATCTACAGACCCATTCAGAATGGCGTTTCGTTGGTCGTCACGTCGACAGCGTAAATATCGCATGACGCCGAGACTAGCATATCCCCTAGACTGATTTAATCATCAACGGACATTTGTCAAGGGCGACGTTCGAATGCGGGTGGGCTCGGTCTTTTCCTGTGCCCTTCCTGTGGAACGCGCCCTTCCCAGGGGAGCGAGGGGCTCGATTAGGCCACTTATAGCTCGTTTGTCAATGCGATTGTTCCGTGCCGGCGTGCTCGAACCCTTGCTAGACTCTGGGTCATTGGGTAGCAAGAGGGTGAACTTGTCAACGGAGCAACACTGCCACGTTTTTCCACCCTTGTTTTCGGATTCCTTGATATGCACTAAACGGTCTGCGTCCGCTCTACGCAAACCTGACACGACGATTCGCACGACTAAAGCACGGGTACAGGTACCAGTTACATTTAGTTAGTATTACTTTATTTTTAAAAATAAAATTGATTTATTACAATCATTTTTGTTTAATATATAGAAAACGTTATTCCCCGAGATAACACAATTTTTCGTTTCCGATTATAGAAAGTGCTAAGAAACTGTAATACACCAGAGGATAATATGATAATGATTTTAATGTGCTACGGCATAAAAAAAATTAGTTAATCAATTTGTTATCGCAAATTTCTTGTGTCGCCGAACAGGACCAAAACTTCGTATTAAAGGTTCGTTAATATCTCTTTTGGTTTTCAACAAAATCATCCGGAAAAATTTGACGATACAGAATAAAGGTTGATAATCAATCGTTTATCACAAATAATGTAAAATAAATTGCAGAATGCCTTCAAATTGATTGACAATATCATATAAAATTATTCTTGCTCAAAGTGCGTGCCATCAATTATGTGACAGACTGTACACGGAAGTCAGCGTAAGCTCGTCCAGTAAGAAGAAACCCAATTATCCTCGGGGAGCTGCTAAGAAGCTGCAAAGAGCGGCGGGAACGCGAGAACTTTTCTGTTCCGGGGAGAATGATTTAAATACAAAATCTAGAAGTTAGCGGATCCCGGGCAGACATAAAGAAAGGAAATCTCGATGGACGGTATTATCGATCAGAGTCGGTATCCAGTCGCGGCAGAAACTCGTTCCTATCGATATTAACAAGTGAGCCTGCTGGTCGAAACTTTTCATGGGAACCGGCCGATCGGGGCCCCGTAGAAATCGGAGAAAATTTACGCGCAAGTTGACGTTGTCAGAGTAAAAGACGTGGCTCGCTCGGCCGGCTCTGTAGCCGAGCTTTTACGATTCGCCGATAACGAGGTATAACATGTCGGATGTTTAAACCCGACGTCGATTTTCACCGCGCAGATACGGGACGGCGATAAAACGCGGTTCCCTATAGCAGTCGAGCGGAGGAGTCCAAATGATCGTAAACGGACTGAGAAAGAGATATATATTTATTTAGAGCGAGAGAGAGAGAGAGAGAGAGAGAGAGAGAGAGAGAGAGAGACGCAGAAAGATTGAGATAGAGAGAGGGCTCGTGCAAATACCGGTAGCAAGCATCGGAAAAAAGAAATTCTCGCGACGGGAAAAATGCGTGCCACGAATACCGTACCACCTAAGAAAATCGGCGGTGGTCGGCCGTTGAATTTGCATTACTCGATTACGCGACGCTCGAAGGTGCCGGCAGTTAGAATGGCCCCGTTTGCTTTTTCTTCGGACCTTACGCCACTTTTGTTGATTCCCCCCTCGAAGAAATGGCATGGTAATGATCGCGTTTCCACGTGATCGCTCTATCTCCCTCTCTCTCTCTCTCTCTCCTTTTCCTTTCTTTTTTATATCCCTCATACGCTGCACCACTCTCTGCTCCGTGATCTCGCCACTTAAAGCTGAGCTGTCGTTCCGTGTTCGATGAAGTGACTAGAGCTTTTATGTGGATTTCTCGTGTCGCGTGAGGAATTGAAACATTTAAGTAGCTCCTTTCCTCCCGGCACCTGATCCGCTTCATTGCGAGTTCCTCTTTGTGCGGCTGCTCTCCTCCGGACTGTGGTTTCAGAAGGTTGTCGCATGATTATCTCATCGTGCTCGGCAATGAGTGGATGTTCGAGCGTTTATGAGCTCTGAGAATTTTTATAAGACAATGTGTATTTTTTTTACAGTGAACCTACCGAACTCTAAAGATGGCTGGATGGCAGGAATATAATTTACAATTGGATGTATAAAGAATTCGTATACTTTTCAAAAATGAAGAACTTTTTTCGGAATTAGAGCAAATAGCTTGAGTTTCTTTGAGACGTTAGAAGGATTGGACTATTGAGAATAACTTCGAAAAGTTATTCGTTTTTAAAAGATGTACGAATACTTTGTACACCCACTTGGATACAAAAATGTGCATAATCATTAACATTGAAAGCATCATTATAATTTCGATAATTGAAAAATAGAAGAAATGAATTTTTCAACAGTAGTCCCACTTTTTTTTATTATGTTGAGAAAAGATTATCTTTTGCTGATTAAAGACGACAAAGTGATTACACAGCTTTCGAATGGCACTTTATACTATAATTAAATTGAAAAAGCTGCTACGAATCTGAAACGTTCACAATCTGGCTTAGATTCACAGTTATTACTTCTTTGAAGTCTTTCGTGATTTTATACGATGATACGGACGCTCGGAGATTGCGTAGTCAGATGTAAAACACACAAATTGCATCATACGCGCATCGTGTGCATTCTTCTTCCTTCCAGCGGATGCATACTACGGCAATTTCTAAAGGCATTTTTAATTTCCACAGAATGCTGTTCTGAAAGCATTAGTCTGCGGATTTAATGCATTTATGACCATTTATAGTTATTCGTGTCTCACACACATACACGTACGATATGATTGCTCGGGAGTTTCTAATTACTTCGCGAAATATAAACAGCTTTCTACTTCGAAGTTCTAATGAATCCGCTATTGCATTTACAAATGACGTTTAAATCGATACGCTTGTACACCTTTACAACAGTTATACAAACAGACAGCGTATCTTAATGCAAAATAAAAAATTTCAAGCTAAATTGCATCAAACAGGAGTAAAAAAAAGTAATTTAATTTCTTCCTTAATATAATATTTAGTAGGTTGAAAATAATATAACAGTATACACCTACTCGCTTTTATCACGAAAGCATAAAATCCGCTGTCTACGAGCATCCAAAAAATTCCACTTAACATTACTGTTAGAAATCGATTAAAATTCAACAATCCAGAAAGAGATCAATTATTTTGTGGTACATAAAAATATTACACTGGTGAATATTCGAAGGAAGGTGCGGGTGTTGAAACAGATGAAAGATTCGAAGCTGGCGTCGTGATCGGTCGCTATCGACCGGACTGTTGACAAGAACGGCGACGAAAGTATTAAACTTTTCCTATTCCGTTTATTGTATCCCCGGCTATCTGGTCGAGTGGGAACCGCTTCTGTGGAAGTTGCCGTCGTGCATAGAATAGCGTTAGCACGCGAGACGATCCTGTTCCGACGGGCGGGCGCGGGCGCGGCCACGCAGACTTTCCGCGACATCGAACGCGTTATCGAGGCACCCGTTCGTATATTCATTTTCTCGGCAGCTTTGTCGACGGGCCGACACTTCGATCCGGTTGTGTCGCGTCTGGAGAGCGGAGACGTCATTTTCTGTATTTCCATCGAGGTGCAGGGGACGCGCGGGACGGGCCCTGACTGTCTGGCTGGATAATTAAACGGAACGGGCTGACCTCCTTCCGATCCCCGAGCAACCTGAAACAATCGTCTGCGAACGGCGTTGAACGCATTGTGCTAGTTTTATCTCATCTGACGGTAATATGGGAACGTGACGGCTCCCGGTATTACGAGTCTGCCGGCGGAACCTTTTCACGCACTGGCCGATGCACATCGCACAATGCAGAACCCGTCCATGAACATCTTTAACCGTGAATCCTACCAGTCGGAACATTATTGTTAACCATTAATCTACAAACTCTTCAGTCGCTTCTTCGTAGATAATCATTCAATCCTTAGCACTAGGCTGTCCCCTCTGAAAAATTGCTGTACCATTCTTCAAAATATTGTTTACATTATTAAATATATCGGTATCTAATTAATTACTAAACATTTAGGTACTGTATAAGGTAATGTACCAATTTCATATCCATAAAATTGCAAAAATCATAAGCTATGGAAATAATCTAGATCGGAAGAAATGTTTAATTTTCCAGTTAAAATAGCTCGGAGTGCAAAGGGTTAACCCTTAATTACTATCTGCAGCAGGGATGTCCAATCTGTGGCGCATTGGTTCCTTGCGCCTATACTTATTCTTTTGAAGTAAATATTTATTTTCCTAATCTCAACATTTCAGTGCTCTCAGTTAGTATAGTATAGTATACTTTCTCCATCAGTTCGTCGCAATTTTTTGACAGTTTACAATTTAACAGCAATTACCCTCTCGTTCAAGAGATCATTTCTCGCTATTGTAGATTGGTCCTCCAATGAACGTGTATCTTTTGAACTGGCGTAAATTAATTGATTTAGATGCGTGATTGACTTCTACCCCTATATTTTCCAATCCCAACAATGAACAACAACCATACTGCAGCCGTATAGTTTATATAGATCTTTAGACTAATTTAGTTCTTCTAGTTGGGTGATCGAAGTCTTTTGGGACTTATTTCTTGACATTCTAAAACCGCACATTTCACATGCAAGCAACAGACGAGCCATCGAAACAGCTAGCGGTTGCGCGCCGAAACAATTCCAGCTCGATCTCATTAACTTCAGCGTTCAATCCTTCATCGAGGTCCCAGCGAACGTCGCGGCAGATCCCGCGCGCGGAGCCATTAGCTGCCATAAACGGCGGGATTAATCTGCCTGTTGCAATTCCGAATACGACGTTCGTACGCGCTGCAACCTGAAACACCTGGCAGCCCCGTAAAACCAATATTAAATCTCATTATCCGCGGCGACGAGCCGAAAGGTCGCGTCGAAGACGTTGAAGCGAACGACGCGACGACGCCGCGCCGGGAGCAAAGCGTGGGAACGAAGGGGAACCGAAGCAGAATCGTACGGGGACATAACGACGGCGTTACGTTGTCATCCTTGAGTCGGTGGCTATCCTCGCGTGCCTCTCCAGGTATGTTCAATCTTATTTCGAAGTGCCCTTGGAACGATAATCACGAGCAGGCGTGCATCATGAGCGAGATCCCAACGAGAGATATGCCGTTTGGTAAAAACCAGCTGAGACGCGGCTCTGATCGGTGCAGGATACAATATTGTTGGGAAACCGAGATATGAGCAATCAAATATAACTAGATAATTATTGTTTATTTGACACTCCGCCAGCTGAGGAATCTGCGTGTATACAATGTGAGATAGAAATAGACAAAAAAAAACGGTTGAAGTGGCTGATACGACAGGCTAACTCGGACTAACAGACCCTATACTCTGGGTTCCGTGACGTTAACCTGCGGACCTGCAACAAATTCAAGTAAAAAGGAACCCCTACTCCTTCGTCTGCTCTGTGCACCTCAGTGTACACTCCAACAAATATGTATAGTCAAAACAGTAAAGTCGCGATCTAGCTCCCATTGCTTGTTCCGAGCAGGGACAGAGATCGTGTAGGGAAACTATTTTTTTATCACTTGTAAAATGTTAACATGACTATTAAAAGGTTCGAAGTTATCTAGTACAGCTTTTTTTTTATTTTGGAAATCTCATATGAGATTTATTACAACATAATGCTTAGTACAGAGTATTAGTACAGAGTATATTGTATGGTATCTAGTATAGCTTCGAGTATACTTAAGAGTACTATGTATTTCTATTTTCTGTAGTACTTATAGAGAGTTCGAATTCAATCAATCAAAGTTCGAACCTATTTCCGAGGTACTTGATCACATCCCTAATGTAAAGTTGACCCCTCGCGGGGATGCCTCGCAGTGGGAGGGGTAGGTGAAGGGACAGTGATCGTGGAGATCCTCGGGGAGGTAGATCGCGACTTTACTGTAGTCAGTTTCGACAATGTTGTTCACGTTCGGCTCGTTACGACAGATTCCGCTTCAAAGTCCGCGTTTTCTTACGGAGCGGTGGCTCGCTGGTGTAATCGTAAAGAGCGTTTACGCTTGGAAATCGGGACGAGCACATGGCGATGCCAGTCAAACGACGCCGCGGACAGATGGCGAAATAATGGGTTTTCCGGGTGTAGCCTGGCGCGAGATGAAACAAGGGATGATGGTTCGGCCTGCACCGCTTTGACGGAAACGCGGCCGTCGCCATTAAGCACGGAAACGATGGAGAAAAACGCGACCGTATTCATTGTAAAGAGCCACGCGTTGCCGTTACCGTAACTTTTCTTGCCCGGCCACCTCCGGAGTCGACGGTTCTTTTTTAGCGGCGCTATTTGCGGCACCGCTGCAACCGGAAATAGGCTGATGCGCTCTCACGAAACATCCCTTTTTGGATCAACGCTCGGCGAGTGACTAATGAGGGCCTCGGTTGTAGTAGCTCTTTCAGATTTTAGTCAAGTGTACATTCAATGTGGAACCGGGATTGTGCAATCTTCGTTCCCGTTTAGATGACGAAAGGGGCTCCCTCGTCGTTGCATTTTGTTTTATACCTGTCTTTACTATTAATATATTGGTTTTCCTCTCCAAATTCATCCATTTGCAAGTCAAGTTCAACCTTATGCAAATCAAATTCAACCATTCATAGTTCAACCAAATTCAACTCAACACGCTTCAATAAATACATATGTACTTTCATTTTTAAAATTCATTAATCAGAAAATGGCTGCAATGAATCTTCTAATTTATCGTGTAGACCGTCGTAAAAATTCGTTCCTGAAGATGCAAAACTGAAACTGGAGTGCGATGCTGTCTTTACCATTTTGAACAAAAAGAGAACAACGTTGTGGAAACATGTTTTCAATTAAAATCACCGAATTTGTCGAATAACATCGTTCCTGAAGAGGCAAAATTGAAACTGGTGTGCGATGCTGTCTTTACCATTTTGAACGAAAAGATAACAACGTTGTGGAAACATGTTTTCAATTAAAATCACCAAAGTCGAAAAAATTCGTTCCTGAAGAGGCAAAACTGAAACTGGTGTGCGACGCTGTCTTTACCATTTTGAACAAAAAGATAACAACGTTGTGGAAACATGTTTTCAATTAAAATCACCGAATTTGTCGAATAACATCGTTCCTGAAGAGGCAAAACTGAAACTGGTGTGCGACGGGAACATAAGTAGCATGTTCGGACGAATTGCTCTGCGCTGACGGTTCAGAGACGATTGAATGGGATGAATACGGCGCTGCAGTCGTCGAAACAAGCCCGTTCCACGAAGCAGTTCCAAGAAAGGTCTAATTCCCTTCTGTTCGTATGTCCTCCGCTTTCTCCTTCCTGTGTCCCACGGTGACGAACGCTGGACGGTCGTCGAGGAACGCTTCGAGGAATATGTATTCTAAATCCACGTTCCTTTACACGACGCGCCGCGCTTTTGTCTTACATCGCTTTTGCTTTAATTCCGTCCTCCCCTTCTGCGCGTTCGCCGAGGCTCGCGATGTAAAAATCGTTTCTTCGTCGGGACGTGTCTAGTTACTGGATGGTTCTGGTGTGTATGAATCTATATAAAGATTCGCAGTTTATTCATCACAAAATTTCACAAAAGATAAGTTCGGAAGCAGTGAATTTCCGAGAGAAATGCAATAATTTCGCAAGAACCAATAACAACGAATTCGTGCCGACACCACCGTACTCGAGGAGTAGCGAATCGATTAAAAGCATCGCTTATTAAGATGTTCGGAGTGTTCGGAGGATGCGAGAGTCCGTTGGCGCACACACGCGTGTCAGTGCGAATATCGTCGTGCCGGTTGACAGTGTCAGCACGTTAATCCGACAGCGTCACCGTTGTACATCGACAGCTCGATATACCGGCGTTCACTTGTTAATCGGATTTACCTCGAATCGTAAGCGTGGCTCGCGAAAAACCGTCGGCGTTGTATCAACGCGTAGTTGTTTCGTTCGGTGATCGGTGTCTCTGTTCTTACCGGGCAAGTGCCGCTATCGCGAGCCGCAGCTAAACAAAACGAGCAAAGTCGGGTCGCGACAACGATGGACGACGGTCGTCGTTGAAACTGGAAAAATTAATTCTACCATCCGTGTGCCCTTCCACCGGCGGGTTGGGTCGTTCCGCAAACGAATGCGATCGCTCGTATTGTCCGGCTAAAATACCGGCGGCGGTCCCGACCCGCATCGCTTTCATTCGTTTTCAGCAACTCGGCTCGAACAATTCTTCTTTCACGCTCGCCGAACGGAAATCGACCGAGTTTCCGCGACTTCCTTCTCTTCCGCCTTCCCCGAGAACGTTTCCGTGCTCCACTTTCTCGACGCGACCCTCGTCTCGCAGCAGACTCCGGCTGATAAATTATTTCTACTTTTTTCAATAATAAGCTGACGGGAACCAGGGCCAGCTCGAAAGTTCATCGCTCCTGGCTTGGCAATTCATAGTCGGCTGGAAACCCGTTTCTCGTGGCCAAATTATGAATTTTTCATATTTCGTGTTACGAAATTGTCGTAGACATCGATGATAACCATCCAAAGCTTCGAAATATTTGCTGTTTTAGATAATTATGTTATAAACTCGCACCATATTCCGGCTGATTAATTGTTTCTCTTCCCTGAAACTATTTGCCGATGGGAACCCGGGAGTAGATCGAAGGTTCAACGCACCTGGCGACGCGACGGTGGAGCCTGGTTCGATTTTGTCTCGATATTTTTACGTGCCCGGTCAAAGGTCTCGCTGTGACGCCTGTTTCTACGGTTTTAGCCGCCAGTGCCACTAACTTCCGTCTAATTAGGACACCGCTGATACCTCGGAACCGGTCGCGCGGTCTGCTTCTTTTCTGCCACGTGAAAACTTTATTTTACGACTTCCTGTCTGCTCGTCTGACGTCCCATTGTCGCTGCTAGATAAATGCTCTCTTTGTCCCGATCTACGTTGTCTTGAATTTCTCTGGTTCTCGAAATGCGGTCTAACCCTTGCGTTATGGACGTCTCGGGACTGCGCGCGTTAATAAACTCTAATAAAAAGTTAAAACGGTACGTTTTGGTACCTTTTTTTAGATCTCGAAACAAAGTTGTATGTAACACGAAAGATTTGCAGAAATTGTGAGTATTATATGAATAACAGTTCTCTGTATCTCGATCGACAATTGTTCGAAAGTACAATTAATGTTATTGGCGCACTGGTTCGATCAATTGGAGACAATAAGCAAATTTGCAAAATATCACATGAAATTTAAACCATTTTCAAGAGTGTAAATTTTCTGTATTGCATTCGCTTAGAAAAATGTACTAATTTAAATTCTTAAGAGTCAAGGAACAGCATGTTGGTTCCATGCCGGTGACACTTGGACTCATTATATGAATAAGCCTGGTTCCTAGACTATCTTAGTTTCAAGCTTAAAATCCTAGACCCGAGCAATCACCTCATAGAAGTCGACTTGCACGCCTGATTCTCTGAAATAAATCACTCGGCGGAGCGATTCCGTCGGGCGAGTGAACGAACGCGGGTTAAACAACGCAAAAAGGAGACGGCCGCGTGATTTTTACGGCATTCGCATCTGACTAATCATGTAATCAATTACTTGGACTTAACCAGAAGCGATTCCGGGTTACGGCGAGGCAGGTAAGCGGGCATCAGGCCTCTCCTTAGACTCCATCTCGTTTCTCTAACAGGTGTTCAGGGTCTGCTAACTAGCTGCGCGTCTCGAACGTGCGTTCATTTAGTCCGAACGAATCGGCGCCGCTAACGGTGTGTGCTCAGGGGCCCGGTCGCGGAAAAACCGTTCGAGATAAACCGGCTAATTATCGCGAATCGTTTTCTCCTTCCGTCCGGGTGCGGAGCCGCAGAGCCTCGGGAGAGGGTTTCTCGCGTTTTCTCGCGGCGTAAAATCGCTGGGATTATAGGCACAGTTATTACGACAAACTGCGCCTGGTCTCGCGACTCGACACGATTTTTAGGCCCCCTAACGATCGCGCTAAATACTGAATACACTGCGGATTCCGCTCGGACCCGTTCGGCCCGCTAAAGCGATCCAAACGAGTCCTGAACAAGCCGATCCGAACGCCGTCGCAATAAGAAACCGTGTAAACGACGCAACGTGTTCTCCAGCTGCAATTTGCACGCCGCGGATCGTGGAACCCGAGCGAGGAACATGCGAATGAGTATGGGTCTGCGTCTCGATGGCGCCGATGGACATTCGCGTTTTGTACCTGAGACACACTAGGCTGGCAACCAGTTTTTCCGAGACAAAATTGAATCTTGAAAATTCCAAAATTCATAAACTTAGCCATTTTCATTCCGTAATTCAAAGTGGTCCACCTAAATAGCCATCTATCACCTTTACTTTTTACGATAATAAAAAGTAACATTTGCAAAGCGTTCGACTTGTGATACCATTTACATTGCATGAAAAATATTTGTTATGTCTTCACTATACTGCGGATCTTCGTGCAAAATAAAAATAGAACTTCTTGCTTTTATAATTATCTTATTAAGCTGAAACTAATACACTGATGTCTTTAGATCTTTTTAATACGTCCACTGCTTTATGTTCTACGTATCCATTTCTCTTTTAAACGCATAAAATCCACAGTCTAGAAAAAGGGTTGGTTTAGGATATTCGCTCGAGCACCGCGCCTCGCGTGAATTTCTTACGCTCGGTCGAATAAATTGCGGTCGCATCTCGAAAGCGGTGCGCGGCGGATTCACTTTTTGAGGGACTCGGATCGAGCAGTGCCGAGTTAAGTGGCCGGGGACACGCGAGTCTACTCCGACTGTGTTTGGATTCGAAGCCGAGCGCGGAGCGTGGCTTTCGCGGCGATCGATCGACGTCGCTGATAACAGAGACCGGGCTTCGGAACGAGTCCGAGTTGAAACTGGCCGCGTCGCGTCGTTGAAACACAGATCGATGGCAGTGGATCGCCGCACCCCGCCGATCGGTGGAAACGTTGCCTGGTGTTAGCCCCGGTTTTCGAGTACACGAGTGCCGATCGAGGGGTTGCTGGTGGCCGCTCGAAGATAGGTAAAATCGCGGCGTCCCGTTATCGGATCCAATGTTTCGTACTGTTATCGGACTCTGCCACTGAAACTGTCACGGTCGAAATGATCGCTGGCCCTGCAGGATCCACACCGAACCTAACCTAACACCTGCACGAATACCTCTGTAATGGTGTTACGCTCCGCTCGAGTCTGCCCGCTTCAAATTTAGACCATATCCTCCTAGCCGCATGACCGATCGAACTTCCTCGAGGCGAAATGCTACGGATTAAAGGTTCTTAGCCACCCGTCGGTACCTCCCTGACGTGTGTCTACTAGCTAGAGTACTGCTACCTACTCCGTCTTCAACCAATATTCCTGATAATCACTACTTTATACTTCCTTTCTTCTTTACAGAGTATTTTCTGCGTAACTGTCGTACTGGTTATAGAAACGGTGTTGCAAATTCAGCAGAATTGCTAGTGGTGGTTCGAAACCCACCTTAATAAACTGTAGGCCCCGTCGCAAAAGTAACCTTAGCAACGAGTTGAAAGCGACGTAAAATAAATAAAAAAGGAAAAGCTACAGAAAATATATTTAGCTGTCAACAGGAGAATTGCCTAGAACTGTTTTTGTCCTGAAAAATGACGTAGAAAAGAAAAGAAAATTTATATTTTTTATATGGCTACATTTATTTTAATGCTTAAATATTGATTACGAACTAATCAAACTTTATTTCAGTTAAAAAGAAAAGCGTACCATTCATATTTGTTAGACTTTGTTCAGAATGAAAAACTGAAGAACCCCATCTTTGCATTATCGAGAAATGAGATGGCACATCCTGCACCCTTGCAGTCTTTGAAACGAGTCCATCCCCTCAAAGTCTAAAAAATAAATTCATAATTTTTCATCTTCCAGTCTGGCTGTCTAAAGTGACGGAAGTGAAATACATTTCTTTTTCGACCAGTTTTTCACACGGGTAATCATATTTATCGCGCTCGGCGTGCTTGATTACCGTGTTTCATAACTTTTGCGGCCAGCCTGCGCGTTCGAAAGCCAAAACACGTTCCGTTCTGGGGGTCCAGCAGCGGCGCGTAACTCTCGCTAGAATTGGGGAATTGTAACAACGAGCATAATTCCGGGATTGCCGTGAACGAGCGCACGGACACCGAGGCGAAAAATAACGTGGACCGACTCGACCCGCGGAAGATCATTCGCGGACAATTTAACGCGATCGCATATCGGCGGTGCAGCAGATTTACTTTTCACCGGGCTTAATGGACACGGCTATCGCTGGGAATCGTAACGTTATTTTCCGCGTGTTAAACAAATTTCGTTTTGCCCGATGCGTTTCCGATTGGTATCAATTATCCATCGAATATTGAATTTGTAAATTTCGTTGTGTTCCGGCTCGCAAGAAGAATTATGGCGTGTTGAAGTCCGTGCTGCGTATCGATCGAGGCTACCGCAGACTGTACCCTAGTCCGAGACTCTGTGCTCGGTGCAACGATACGTGTAGAACCGACTTTAGGTTCTACTACGCCTAAAACCAATGAACATCAAAACGTAATCATAATTAAGGTAAACGTAGCAGTCATCTGATATTTACTGACGACTCGAGAGTTTTTTATTAATTTGAAGGCATTCATCCGGAAAATGTTCATTTTTCTTCGTTATTACACCCTGTTAGACTGCGGATCTTTACGTAATTATGGCATTTGAAAATTTAAATTACAGTAACTTCCCTATGAATCGGGAAGTTAAAAAAATGTTAAGATATAAAGTATGACACAATTTAGTACGATTCTAATTCATTTCAGATTTAAAAAAAGGCTACTACCACGGAAAATGACACTCTATTTTATTCCACTATGTTAAAATTCGTCTACGAAAATTGAAAATTACATGTACATCCGCAGTCTACATCCTGTATAGTCGAACACGATCGGGTTCAGCCGGATCCGCTCGCAAACGTCATCTTCCGGAGAATCATTTGCGGGCGACGGTTCACGCCGTTCGGCCAGCTTCTGTTGCATAACGCGATCGCATCGATTTAACGTTGCGTACAGCGGTTAGCCGATAGACTCACCCTGCGCTGGGCCTGTCAATAGCCTTTCCTTAACCTCTTCGGCTAAGTGGTGAGCCGATCATGCTCGATCGAGCGTAAGTCGGTGACTGTCGCCAAGGATAACTCGGCTTTAACACTTCATCCGCCGAATCGATTTGACCACCGGTCAATATAATATTTTGGGATCGAACGGGTCAACATTCAATTCTGTTTACAACACTCATTTTCTAGGACTGCGCGTCGTTTTCAGATAAATGACTAACACCGTTAAAAACCCCGAATCAATACAAAAATCAGCAATATTTTTAAATTTGGTGGATACGAAGTTGATGTAACACCTCACACAGTACTTAAATGCTTAGTATGTATGTAACATGATATTTGGTCCCCTCAGAGTTTCAAATTCATTTACCAATTCTCTTCCTCTTTTCACTCTCACGTGAAATCGCCTTTTCAGCAGGGCCTACTGTTTATGGTGGGTTCCGAACCACCTTCTTAAATGCTTAGTAATTAACTAAATACCAACATATCTGATAACGTAAACAATATCTCTATATAATAAAAATGAAACGAATGTCGCGGCTTTTAATCAATATTTCAATAGGAAGTTGCATTATTGACGTCTTAAGGTTTTTAGGGAAAGAAAAATTGGAAGAGTGTCTTGGAAAAATGGAAAATTCGGGGAAAAATAGAAGTGCTATTGTCTATGGGATTTTTGTATACACTCAAGACGATAACTCACGATTTGAACAATGGATATGCGTAATTAGAACGATCTCAAACAAATTTATTGAAATTTGGACAGGACAACGTCTGTCGGGTCAGTTAGTTTTAAATAATGGTGGTGTCTCAGATTCACCTCTCGAGTGTTAAGACATGATGAGATGCAATGCACCACGATAACACGATGTCATGTTTCGAAGGTAGCCTAAACTGATTTGCGTTTCCGTTTTGTTCCAGCCGGCCGTGTTGCAGCGTTGACAGTGTCGCGGAGAGGCGACCAGACCTCGTCCCCTCGTTCTGCCGGGGCAACGACGAATTTCTCCCTCCAAAACCACTGACAATGAGCTAGCGACACGATGCGGAGGATGAAGCAGCGCGTGCTGCTCGCCTGGCCATGGTTGTGGCTGTGGCTGTTCGCGGCCACAGCGGGTTCCCCGTCTTCCGATACGTTTTCGTCGACCACGTTCTCTTCGTCGGCAGGGGTTGGCAGCAGTTTCGGCATCGTCAGCAGCAGCAGCAGCAGCAGTAGCAGCTCGGTGACCAAGCCGTTCAGCCAGGCGATCCCTACGACGACGTCCTCCTCGGTGACGACGGAGGATCTCTCGTTCCCTTTGAGCCGGGATTTCCGGTTCACGGAGCCGGTCTACAATGTCTCGATCCCGGAGAACTCGATCGGGAAAACGTACGTGGTCCCCGAGGAGCGGATGGGTATCAAACTCGCCTCCCCGGACACGAACCTCGACGTCAGGTTCCGGATCATGAGCGGCGACCGTGACAAGTACTTCAAGGCCGAGGAACGTACCGTCGGCGACTTTTGTTTCCTGTTAATTCGGACTCGAACCGGGAACGTGGACGTGTTGAACCGCGAGCGGAAGGACCGGTATGTGCTCGAAGTGCGCGCCACCGCGACCATAAGCGAGACAGGCAAGAACAGGCCCGTCACCGTCCTCGAGGCGGACACGAGCGTCGTCGTGACCGTCCTGGACACGAACGACCTGAACCCACTGTTCTATCCGATCGAGTACGAGGCGACCATCACCGAGGACACGCCCCTGCACCGAAACATACTCAGGGTAATCGCCGAGGACGCCGATCTCGGCAGGAACGGCGAGATTTATTATAGCTTCGCCGAGGAGACCGATCAGTTCGCCGTTCACCCGGTCAGTGGGGTAATAACGCTCACCAGGCCGCTCAGGTAGGTCCACGTAATAGAATTCTCCTGTTTCGTTTGATGAGCAGACCCGACTCGGCTCGGCTCGGCTCGGCTCGACTCGCGTCTTCCTAAGGTCTCCTCTCGTATACCCTCGAGCTGAACCGAGGCCGAGTCGCTAAACGTTTACGAGCTCTCGACATCTCGCCAGCGAATCTCCAAGCAATTTGTCCGGATCCCCGGTCTACTCCTCCTTCTTTCGGATTTTATCTTGATGCGCCACGGGGACGCGCACCGCCTGTTAACGCCCCAATAGCTCGCTTAACGATCTTTCTAATTTTCATACACGGTTGACCGACATAACCGGGGATCCTCGCCGCGGCTTGCTTTTGGATTTCGTAGCGTTTCGAACCATCTCGCATCGGTTACATTTATCGCTAACGTGAAATTAAGGAGCTACGCTTGGAATCGTGGAAATAGGATGAAATAAACAGATTTTTATTACCTGGAAAATCTTACTTATTATAACGTCATTTTTAACGCTGCGAAATCTGGCTCTGGGATGGCCCATGTAACTGCTTGTAATTCAATATCTCTTGATTTATTCAGGAATAAATTATTATTAAACAGCGGATCTATATGCGAAATAAAAATTTAATTTTTCTCTTGATATGTTCAAAATTTAATAGGTTGGAAATAAGATAACAGTTCTATTTAAATTCCTGTAATTTATGTACTGTTTTATACTACGTCTACTCATTTCTGTCATAAATGCATAAAACCGCAGTTTAATTAAAACTCGTATATTTTCACGAATAACGTAATAACCAGGAATTACCGTAGATCCAAATGAAGAAATTCATTTCAATACGAACGTGTAAAGTGTATCAAATTCAATTAAGAGATGCCCGAAGCAAGATGGTCGAATAACCGGTGCGATAAATGTAACCAACTGAAATTCTAGGTTTGTTAAGCAAAGTATGTCAATTTGGTGGAATTCGGGTTGCATTTAGTTGAGCAGTAAACGCGTTAAATGCGCCGAGAACCGGGAAACGTTATTACAAGAGTTTTACGTAATTACTATATTTATGTTCTTGATAGAATTACGTAGGAATTACTTGACTGAGAGAGAATCGAGCTTGTAGAATGTTCCGAACGTTATCTGGCTGGTGTTTGTCTTTGTCGAATGGTCAGCTGGAACTGAATTCCTTGCGCAAGACACAGACTACGCGAAAAAAAAAATTCCTCGAACGTTTCAGATTCTTTC
The DNA here is from genome assembly GCA_916610235.2 of Lasioglossum morio. Classification (NCBI taxonomy): domain Eukaryota; kingdom Metazoa; phylum Arthropoda; class Insecta; order Hymenoptera; family Halictidae; genus Lasioglossum; species Lasioglossum morio. The sequence goes on from OU744334.1 coordinate 13,166,531, forward strand.
GTGTAAACGGACGTTCGTTCGGCACGCCCCCGCGGTACACGCGCTTGTTTGAATTTATTGTTCCCGGGTAAATTGCCCGTGAACGAGAATGCGGTACACGGCGATTGTAATAGAGCAAATACACTCGAGAAAGTATTCGAAACACACAGTCCCGCTCCGAAAACAAATGCCTACACTTCAGAACTTTGTTCGACAAAACGTGACCGCGAGCTGCGAGCATATTCCCGGGATAAATAAAAGGTGTCTCGACGGAAGTTTCCCCGATTTGTTCGCGGACTCAGAAAAAGCATAAACAAACAGAGGTCCTGACATTTATTCTGACGTTTCCTACTAAGATTTTTTGCTTGACACGTAGTAAGACTCTGTTCTTCTTTGCGTCAAGTAAATACAATTGGAATTATATTTGTAATTGTACTGTACCACGTTGTGGGACTGGGACACCTTTTATTTCGACGTAACGTTCTCAATAAATCCAAAGCCAACCTATTCATCTTCTCGCAGGTACACCGAGAGGCCGATCCACGAGTTGGTGGTGCTGGCGAAGGATCGAGGAGCAGTGATCCGCAGCGCTAGTAGACCGAGCACCGCGAAGGTGACGATCAGAGTGCGGCAGGTGAACCTGCACGTGCCCGAGATATACGTGCAGCACTTGCCCGACATCGTAGAACATTCCAACGCCGACATCTACGCGATCGTTCGAGTGAAAGACCAGGACGAAGGCGTGCACGGTGAGATCGCGAGTTTGGACATTGTCGGCGGTGACCCAGCCGGTCACTTCAGGGTACGACCGGCGGCTAGTGGGAACTCTAGCGAGTACAACATCGAGGTGTTACACCTGTTGGACCGGGAGACAGCGGTGCAAGGGTACAATCTGACGTTGAGGGCGATGGATCGAGGAGTACCGCAGAGGTTCAGCTACAAATCCGTACCTGTGCACCTGGCGGACATGAACGACAACGCGCCGGTGTTCAGCCGAGAGATCTACGAGGTGAGGGTGCCGGAGACGGCGCCTATCAACACGCCGGTGATAAGACTGAAGGTGACGGACGCGGACGAAGGTCGAAACGCGTTGGTGTTCCTGGAGATCGTGGGTGGCAACGAAGGCGGTGAATTTTACGTGAACGCGGAGACAGGTGTGTTGTACACTGCGGTGAACCTGGACGCCGAGAAGAAGGCATTCTACACGTTGACCGTGTCCGCCGTGGACCAGGGGAACGCGGGCATGAGGAAACAGTCGTCGGCGAAGGTGAAGATCAACGTGATGGACACGAACGACAACGACCCGACGTTCGAGCAGTCCTCCATGGACGTGTCGATCGACGAGAACGAGCCAGCGGGTGCCTACGTCGTCAAGATCACTGCGAAGGATCGAGACTCTGGCGAGAACGCCTACATCTCGTACAGCATCGACAACATCCAGAAGGTGCCGTTCGAGATCGACCACTTCTCCGGGGTCGTGAGGACCAAACAGGTGCTCGACTACGAGACCATGAAGAGAGAGTACCTGCTGCACGTGAGGGTCAGCGACTGGGGCCTGCCGTACCGGCGACAAGCGGAGATGCAGCTGCGCGTGAAGCTGCGCGACGTCAACGACAACCGGCCGCAGTTCGAGAGGATCGACTGCGTCGGCCACGTGCCCCGATACCTGCCCATCGGCTCCGAGGTGATCATAGTTTCAGCGATCGACTTCGACGCTGGCAATATCATCAGCTACCGCATCGTCAGCGGGAACGAGGACGACTGCTTCGCATTGGACTCAGCCAGCGGAGTATTATCCGTCGCCTGTAATCTCACCGACGTCAAATCCACGGAACGAGTAATAAACGTCACTGCCACCGATGGGACCCATTTCGCGGACGTGAACCCCGTGCACATGCACCTGGTGAACGCGAAGAGAAACCTAGGATCCCAAGGGAGAATCCTGTCGGACCAAGGAGGAGCGTTCGAGTGTCACGACACCGGTGTCGCCAGGAGATTGACGGAAGCGATCGCTGCGGCTGAGCGGAACAACATTCCTTTGAAGGACGACGAATATACCCTAACTCCTAGCCGATACGGCGAGAACATGCACACGCCGGAATTCATCGATTTTCCGAGCGAGATTAAGGTGAACGAGTCCGTGAAAGTTGGCACGTCTCTCGTCAGGCTACGGGCCAGGGACAAGGACTTGGACTATAATGGGAAGCTGGTGTTTTGTATTTCGAGCGGCGATAGGGATTCGGTGTTCGGTGTCGACCCGGACACCGGTGATCTGAACGTGATAGGCTACCTGGATCGGGAACGGGAGAGCGAGTACTTTTTGAATATAAGCGTGTACGATCTGGGCAAGCCTCAGAAATCTACGTCGAAGATGCTGCCGGTGACGATATTAGACGTGAACGACAACGCGCCGAAGTTCGAGAAGTCTCTGGCCAGCTTCAGGATCTCGGAGACTGCGCTGAACGGGACGAACGTGTGGCGGGCGAACGCTACCGACGCTGACCTCGGGGAAAACGCGCGTGTCACTTACTCGCTGGCTACCGAGACCAACGACTTCCGCGTGGATCCTGTGACTGGTGTGCTGAGCGTGTTCGGACACCTGGACAAGGAGCGGCAGGAGATCTACGAGCTGAGGATCAGGGCGCAAGACAACGGCGGCAAGGGAACCGACATGCCGCCATTGTACTCGGACGCCCTGGTCAGAGTCACGGTGGATGATGTCAACGACAATGCGCCGACGTTCGCGTTGTCCAGCTATACCGTCAAGGTCCGGGAGGATGTGCCGGTTTGGACTGTGGTCGCCGTTGTTGACGCCACTGATCCTGACGAGGGCGCCGGTGGCGATATCGAGTACTTCCTCTCCGACGCCATGGAGAGCGAGGGATACTTCAAGGTGGACAAAGTGTCCGGAACGATCAGAACTACTCAGAGCCTTGACTTTGAAGAGCGTCAGGTGCACACGCTCACGATCGTCGCCAAGGATCGCGGCGAACCGTCCCTCACCACCGAGACCATGGTTATCATCGAAGTTGTTGATGTGAACGAGAATCTACATCCCCCGGTCTTCGATGACTTTGTTGTGTCCGCGAGTGTCTTCGAGAATCAACCCGTCGGCACCCTGGTGACCACTGTGCGTGCCAAGGACGCCGACCACCCTGGAGGAGACTCTAGGATTGGATACACCATTCGGGGAGGCGATGGCATCGGGATCTTCAACATTGACAACGAAGGTAAGAGTTGAACTTTATTTACTATTTCATTCTCCTGCAGAATGCTTGAACAATGTTACTTTGACTCGTACATTGATTTTGATTACCTATTACTTGGTAAACTAATTCTTCTAGCGTGTCAAAAAATCGCAATTTATTTGGTTGAATTTTAAGAGATTTATGCGATTTTTAAATGCGATCGAATACTGCTTGCCACGGTTTGTATGTGATTTACTGCGCCGTGTTCACCCTATCTTTCGTTTTATTCTCTTTTGATCTCCTACGTCATAAAGATCCGCAGTCCGAGATTACAGCCACTCGATATTACCGACAAGTCACCCGTGCGAGTGAACAATAAGGGGTTAATTGTCTAGCAGAGAAAAATAGAAGACAAAAATCATCGTAAAGTTAACAGCCCGGAATTGAAACGACATTTCACGAGCAACAACTTTTACTGCGGAGCTCTCGCCTCCGTCTCTTCGTTTATCCAACGTCATTGGAGGAACATGTTCGAAGCCCGGGAAATCCTAGTAGACTTTCTAACACGCTCGAGATTAAACGACGGGATAAAAAGGAAGCCCGGCGAACCAGCGTGCGCGCTGCGTCAATATTTAACTTCTCCGTGAGATCTCGTTTAACCCGCCGCAATAACAGATTCATCTGTGTAATGACACGGAGGTTCGACGGAATCGAATGGCGTTCAGCCATCTCGCAGCGATTATATATCAGTTTCGTTCTTTTTTTTTATCCGGTAGTCATAACTGCGGATCTTTAACTGAAACCAATTTTTTCATCGATTACGAGAAACAAGAACCGAATAGAAATTCACTTCGTTGTCTACCATTTTTTAAATTATTATCGAAACACATTTCATACACAATTATTTTTCATTATTTTTTATGGGACTTTCACCAACTTGTTCGTAGCATTTTTTCTGATTCAAATGACACTAAAGACGATATAATTTCAAGCGTATTTAGTGGTTGAATTGTTTAATTACTGTAAGTGGCTAATTTATTCCGCGCTGCTCCTCAAGATTCCGCACGCGTTTTCGAAGCGAGCGATTGCGATTCCGCGGCGAAATGCCCGTTAATGAGAGATTTGAATTTTAAACCAGGCCAGAATCAATCGACGCGTCGATGTAAATGTTTATTTAAATTCCAGCTGCCTTTTGACGAGCATCGAGCGCATTAAACATCCAGCTGCCGAACCCGCGATTTGCATACTAACCTTTTTACGAGCAAGTTTTTGCGCGGACCGTGCGCACCGGTCGGCTCGTCATTTAAATTCATTTCGCCGCGACTTGAACATTTCGCGAAACACCGTCTGCGAACCTGCACTGTTCTAGATCCAAGACGTTTTACTGCGCCTTCATCCCGTAAAGGAGACGGAAATGAAGCGAACAACTTTCATAATACGTTCCCGTCTGGATGCTGACTCTTTATTTGATCGAAAGTTGCATGCGTTCGCACAGTCTAGCTACCATTCTCACCTTTGCATCTTAATTTCATTCGTTTTTCCTTCCCGCGTTCTTCCACAATTCTTAGATTGGCATCCTGCACTGTATCACTTCGCGAATATTTGCGAACTGTTTTACTTCAGTGCATGTTGCATCTATTTTCGCTTATAAATCCTTGAAAAACACAATGAATTTCTTGGTGAACTCAACATTTTGAAATTAATTAGAGTTCCAAGTGTGGAAAACAACAGTTCACGCTGATTTCGTAGGATCCTGTAGAAGAAGCGCAAACCGCATGGTCGCGTCTGTACGCAGACGAAGTGCACTTTAATTCACTCGAAGTCACGAGCCTGTCAAGAAGTCATTTCAAGCCAATTGCATTTGCGAGGGAAAACAGTGCGGGTGGAGGCGGAACAAGCGTGATTCTACCGAACCACCCCTTTCGATCTCCGGAAGGGGAACAGAGCGGAACAATACTTTGAAATCGCTCGATTCCGTGATCCCAGCTTCGATGCATTCTTTGGAAACGAAGGAGAGAGAGAAAAATGAGAGAAAAAGAGAGAGAGAAAGAGAATACAACGCGTCGTCCGTGAGACGAGTCTTTTTTCCAGTTTGGTAGTTGCACTGTTCCGCATCTTTCCGGTCGCCGGCATTGATCGATCGAAGGGTAGCGGGAGGAAAAAAAATACACGATTCACCCTTTACATCCACGATACTACGTGGCACCGGTCCAAAACGAAGTTACAGCATCGCGGACCATTAAACACCGACGCGACGGGTTTAATTGAATTATGGAGCTCGCGGAATTCCTTTTTTTTTTCTTTTTTCTTTTCACCGGCACGCATTAAATTTCACTCGCGGTCTCCTTTCGCGGACTGAAGTGTCCAAAAATTGCGTGTCATTCCGCTTAATGGTGATTTCGCGAGAGTCTTCTCGGATTTAGGATGATTGATCTCTTCGTGTTCGTTTCTTGTTGGGGAAATATTATTCTCTTGCCTGTCTAACGACTCTTGACAGTAAGGTTCAAAAATGAATAAAGCAAACACGAATAATCAAATACGTGCCAACGGTGGAAGCAGAAAATTCCGATTCTCGCAAAAAAACATAGCTCGTTTTTCAACTGGCGAAGATCTGATTCTACGAATATAGACAACCGCAGGAAATGTCTGCCAAGTTCGGAGTAGATTGAATGATTTTTTTATCAGACGTCAGGCTCGCTTGAAAAATGTCGTTCCGAGGGAAACGCGTTCAAAGTTTCACGTGTGCTATTGTAAAATACAGAAGAGTCTATCTTCAAGCTTAACATATAAAAAAATAATGGAATTCTTTAAAAAACGAGCACCTTTAAATGGAAGTCTAAATACAATGAATTTTCATCATTTTAGTATAAGGTGCATCATAAATGTGCTTCTAGCAGCCTGTTGGCAACATTGTTCGTCAAAATCGGAGATGAACGTGCCAAGCAAGCCTTCGGAAAGCTAGTTTTTCTTGGTGGCAATCAGGATGCCAGTATCCGCGGAGTATCTTTCGAAAATCTCGTCCGTGTCCTCGCTCGTCAGACACCGGCTTAATTAATATAAACGCGATGCTAATGACTCGGTGCTCCGATGAGTATCGCGACCGGGGACCAGGTTTTTCCTCCCGCGATCTATTTACTAACGACCGGTAGGAACGAGGCGCGGCTCTCGGTGCAGGACCATAAATCGCGCTGCTTGACGTTTCGATTCCAGTCGAACATTTTCGCCCGATAAAATATACATTGGCGAAGGAAGTTGGCGAGAAAGAATGCACTGGACATCATCCGCGATTTAGTCACGTTCGACAAGTTTCCGTCGTTCACTCATACGAGGTATTACCAGTTTACACGTTACCATTCGTCCGTACCAGAATGAGAACGCTTAGAAGAGAATATTTTCCGTGTTGAAATAAATGATGACACCACTCGTCAAGACCATTGACAATTATAATAAGTAGACTGCGTATATTTATGCAATTTTCAATTTCGTAGACAAATTTTAAGAAACTCGAATCATGTAAAATGTTATTTTCAGTGTTGCAATAGTCTTTGTAGGTCCGAAATAAATAAAAATCTTCAACATTTTTTGAAGCCATAAATGCATGAAGATCCGCAGTCTACTGCTATAAGAAATCATGTTCAAAAATTATTTTACAGACGGGGAATTTCTTACTTTTTGACCCTCTGATTTCTCTGAAACTTGATTTTTCTTCTGGGGTTAGAAATCGCTGTAGGGGATGGATTTCTGGGTCGAGTTCTGAGAAACTTCACGAGGACTTGGTTCGTACATCTAAGATAAGCTGAAGCATTGTTTGACCAGGTGCAGCGAATTGTTACCTCGTTTTTACCGTGAAATTCTCGTGACAAGGCTCTGTACATCGAATACGCACCGTTCGTGCGCGACACACATTCGTCGTCGCGCGGCAGAGCGCTGTATGTATCGATCTCGCGCGAAGCAAAAATAATACATTGTCAGTAGTCAGTGGTATGCATATTCAACCGGTGTAAATATTCATAAGACGCGGGTGTATTGCCTTCGTGTTTGAAGCACGACCGTCGGTTATCGTCGGTCGCGGTTCCACGACGGATTCACGGTTACGTGCTGGTCGCTGTTCGCCGCGTTCGGATCGCTCGATTTTGTTCGCGATTTCAGCAATTGGTAGAAACGGTACTCGACTGGACAAGTTGCTGTCAATTCGCGATCTGAAATCTGCTTATTATCGTAAGATTTCGTTTTTCCTTTGGCACAGCACAGACCAGAAACTATTTTGGTGCTTTCCTATTTCAATTGTCACTTCAACTTTCAACACATTACCGACCGGTGATTATTGCATATTTTTGAAAAATGTATGGTACATGGCTAAATTTTCATTTAGCATTTAGTACGAACTAACTAAGTCACCCTTAATAACGTCGTCTAATAGTTTCATTTAAGATTGCAATGTCAAAGAAAATTTCTATGCTTTTCTTTGGTGCAGCAGAATTATTGAAAATCCTATTAATAGGCTTCCGATCGGTAAAGTGTTAAGTACCAATATTGTCTTGTCCATGTGAGCAACAGATTCGTATTAATTCTTTCAAACGTTCTGCGACATCATAAAACTGCCTCTCGTCTCGCAGCGCACCGATAAGGTAATCAAGTCGAGTCTGCGCCGGAGATATGGTTTAAATAAATTATGCAATTTATCAAAAACTCGATCGGAGCATCGAGAGAGATGCGGAAGCGTGTCGGAGCGAGCGCAGATAGGAATGATCGAACTTTTAATAGAGAAAATCGTTCCCAATTAGATTCTATCAGCGCGTGTCCATAGTTGGCGGATTAAATCAATCTTTTTCAATCCGGAGCTCGTTTCCGAACCGCCGCCCTGTGCTCCTCGTTCAAAGAGATACTGCCAGGAAACACGATGTACACACGAGGGTTGAGGGTGTGTGCGCCGTTTGCTCGTTAGCGGGCCACATTCGTCGGTTCGTTGGAGGCAAACGACGTCGCCGGACGATCGACTAAATTTCCTATGACGCGGTTTACCCGTTCACCACCGCCAGGAAAATACGGTTAAGCTCTGATCACCATAGAAAACTGCCACACCTAGTTTGCAAGGGTGCGGGCCCGCGTCGGCTCCGACGCGTTTTCCGGTAAACAAGCTAACGCGTTGTGTCCCGCGCCGCGCTGTCCACTTTGTCGCCGGCGGGTGTCGCGGTGAGAGCGTTACTCCATTAATAAGGCGACCCGTGTACGTGTGCATACGCAGGATCTGCATACCCGCACCTACACACACCCGTGCGCATTGTCCCATTTGCACTTCCACGCGACATTATTTCCCAAACTGCTGGCCGCTCCAAACAAAACCTACTCTCCGTGCCTCGCAACTTGCCTCCTGGCAGGAATTCGAAGGGAACGCGGCAGCAAGCCATCCGATTGGCTCATCCCACTTGCACTTTCGGTTCTAGCTAAATTATTGGCTACAGTCTGTGACGCCACGGCCGAACCACGAATGAATTTATTTCCAGACGGTAGATCTATCCTCGCAAAAGTTGCATATCCAAATCTCTGACCAATGACCTTCTTCAGCGGATCACTCAGTGTTCCGGCCAACCGATATAAAAGCCGATCCCCCACTAGTAGACACTAGTTTACAGGCAACAGCGTACGTACCGCGTTTTGTTTACCGCCTTCATCTAGCCGTTGCCCGACGTTCGGTCTCTGCGTCAAAACGTATTTCGTCGCCGTGCCGTTTATAGTTAAGTTAACTTTTTGTTTAACTGTGTTAATTAAATAGTGTGTATTAATACAGTTCTAACGTTCTCCTCTCCGACTCACGATCGATCTCAGATTCGCGTATCCGATTTCTAACACTCAGGTACTCGCGTGTGTTGAGGGGGTCTGGGTAATTTAAATCGGTATCCGGAAATGGTTGACCCTTGCCCCAGGTATTATCCAGAAACCGATTCGTTCTCCTTTTTCGTTCGCCACGATTCGCAGGACTCGCTGCGATAAGGCAGGTGATCCATTACGGATGGTATTCGAAGAATGTCCGGTAAACAATGGCGCTGGAACGTCGTCGACCGTAGCTGCTGCTCCTAGAAGAAAGTTACGCCTATTCGATTCGCGCGTAAGTTCGCGTTAACAAGCCCGACGAGTGGGACTTTAACGAATTAATTAAATCTGGCCGATTGCAATTAACGGATTCGTTGATGGGCTGATAGAAGGCGGAGGTGGGGAGAGGGAACGACGACGTTCTGGAGATTTAGGGGAACAGGTTGTTCTCTGAAGGATTGGACAGAAGGGGCCCCTGCTTCATCGGCGAAAATCCAATTTAGCCGACGAGTGCCGCGCGAGCACCGATATATTCGTAGCAGCTTGTGAATTATACCAGGTATAACGATCGCCGCGCGCCACCTCTAAATTACCTCTATCGACAAACGCGATGTTTTTATTCTCCTCGAAAGTCGTTTCGTCTGGCTCCCCCCGGGCCCGCGTTCTCGCAATATCGGACGATAGTATCGATCCCGCGGCTCGAAGACGAACGGCTTACGCAACGGGCTGATATTTTATGTGCACCCGGTGTGTTGTTCTTTTTTTTTTTTTTTTATTCCGACGTGGTGTTTTCCGAGGAGCTCGACGCACGCGCTAGAGATTGGGAGCGGCACATTTGAATTTAAATGGGAACAGACCCCCTCGGCCACTGCAGCCCAGACGAAGAGTTTTCTTTTAAGTAATCCTTGAATAACTATCAAGAAAACTCCGTTTTGAAAAAGCGATTTATAAACTATATAACCGCACGTGTATTTATCTCGTTCGAGGAATCATATTATTCAACTCGTTTCGACGGATTTTGGCCTGTTTACGTGTGCCAACGATAAATACAAAATTTACCGAGCCGCTCGAATATTCGGTAAATTAATGGTCAAATTTCTCGTATGAGTGACGTTCTAAAATTAATTATGAATATACATTTATTACTACTATGTGTTACTTAGTGGCTCATTTAAAACAAATTGGAAGTGAATTATTATTATGGGTATTATAAATATTACGCGGTGCGACTGATTCACTGAAAATACAGTGGTATCCAAAATATTTCGAACGATTTGCTACAATTTCGTAATAAATACTGTACATCGAAAAACATCGATAAAATCGTTAAAAAATTTTATTCACGAATGAATCTGATATTGATTTCAGTACAATTATAAAATTTTGAGAGCACGTTTTTAAAATCGTGTACTTTCAACAAATGCAAACAGAAGCCAGGGTTTTATACCTGTTACACTGGGATATCTCCTCGAGGTAGTTTCAGGTGGCTGGTCGGAAGCTCGAGCAAACCTTTGCGGATCTCTGTGCGGAGGGTTCGCTCGTTGGCAGGAATTTTTCCTTTAATTCGCTTCTCGTTACTTTCTCGCGGCGGTGCGGCGTCGAGACGGACGACGTCGTCGATGGGGTTCGCGCCTCAAAGACGATCCTTCCAGCTTCGAATGTTCCTCGAACGGGTCCCTCTCCTCGACCAACGCCATCCGCTGCAGCCCGCTATTGTGCCGCTGGAATTTCTGGTATTGTCAGCGAAGTTTCACCCGGCTTTCTTTCCTCACTCAGGTGGGAAGAACAATCGCGGCGACTTTTTGCTCGGTACAGTTTCCTTCTGCTCTCTTCCACCCTTTTCCCGCCTCTTTGATTCCCGGGGCATCCGTCTTTCACGACCGGCACCGCTGCGTAAGCGACGAAAGAGGGAAACGTGTGAATGACGCTTTAGAAAACGTCGACTGCGAAACGTCCTGACGATACCGTCGCTGCATAATCTTCCGACCGCCGGATGGATAAAGGAGAGTGTTTATCGCGACGTGTCCGAACACCTGATATACGAATTCTGTTTCCCTTCCTCTGTGCGAGGGAATATCATACGAATCCCGGAACTGCTAACTTGCTCGCGAATTTCTAGAGACCTGTATCACCGTTCTCGGCGATCGTGTCTATTTGTCGACGTTTCGCGTGCTTAGAGTTCTCGAGTTGCTCTGACGTACATTGAGTTACACGAGGTGTATTAGAGTTTCTTCCTTTGTTAGAAATGTTGCTCCAGAATCGTTAGCTTTCGATCGACTCTTTGAAAAATAATCTCTGCGAAACAACAATAGGGAAAGAACAGTAACTATTGCTCAAGCATTAGGCAAGTTAATGTCCTTGCACACTCTCCGAGCGAGTCTCTCGCCGTAAAGGTGCAACACTAATTAGAATGCGTGAAAAGAAGTTGCAACAGTGTCAAGGGAATACAATAGCGACTACGTGCGGGGACAAAGCGGCATAAACAAGGATAATAATGGCCGCCACGGATACAACAGCAGAAAATATTGATCACCCGTCAGCGCTGCTTAGAATTTTCTCAGCGGAGAGTCGACGAGATTAGAATTGAAGACGTCATAAAGTTGCATGCACTCGGCGCACACCTGTCTCAATGGCAAGACAGTCTCCGAGGTTCGCGGATTAGCGTACGTGGAAGGAGAAGGCAATCCTACCGTGGCCATCGAACACGGACGAAGCCCAAGTATCCCATCACGATCTCCGATTAGTTCGACTTGCTCGGCACGTGGTTCTATTCGTCGAAAATTAGCAAAATTTCGGGCGAGCGGGTCGCGCGAATTAGCAAAGTTGCTCGCGCGCGGAATATACTCTCTGCCGAACGTGGAAACTTCGATCGCGTGACGATAACAATCGCGCGTTTCGGGTAAACATTCCTGTAATTACTTACGACGACGTGTAGCCTTTCAAGTTTGCCGGTGTATTGTTCGGTGTAAGTACCGTGGCCTGGCTTCGGCTCGCTCTAGCTGGTTCGTTAGAGTCCCGACACGCCCCTGTTAATTCTAGCACAATATTTAAGCAGCGGCTCGTAACCGTTCAGCACACACATCAACCAGCCGAGTTTTCTGTCCACCGTTGTATCACGACGAACCTTGCCTCATTTAACAGTCGACCCGTCAACTCCTTATTGTCCCTAATTCGCCGTTAGTCGAACGATAATTGTTCGTTTCAGAAGAATTACTCGCGAGGTCGTCCATTTTTCCGATCGAGGTAGCACCAACTCCCTTTTTATATCGTATAACTTGTTCACTGATCAATTTTCTTGCCATTCGATACAGCGGCCGATTATACAATCCAACGAATCAACAATTTTTTCTTGATCAGCGATATTCTGAAATTCGAGTAAACCACGACGCACAACGGTTGTATAGAATTTGATTTTACCCCACCCAATCATTGTCGAATATTCAAAAATATTCCGAAAATGGCCGAAGATTTAAAGGGTCGATTTCACCCCATTGCGACAGAATATATCGCATAATACGTGTCCCCGCGGTTTCATTGCGCTTTCAGAGAAGATGTAATCGTGCGATTCGGTCGAGGCGTTTATTTTCCATCAGGGGGACGTTTCTAGCGCGGCGTTTCGCGGTGTTTGCGTTTATCAGCGTTGAAGATTTTCGATCGCGGGCACATAACTATCGGTAGGCGGGCGCACGGAGAAATGGGTCACGAGAGAACGACCGCAACAGTAAACCTAAACGCGAGTTGGCCGCAACATATTCTCGGGAACGTAACGTTTGCTCTTCTTTACAGACGGCGAGCACGCTAGAAAAGCGAACTCGAAATTGCGGGACGGTTGATAGTATCGTCCGGTAAAAGCGAACGTTATCGCCGCGGAACGGTAGCCCGGCAGAATCGAAACTTGCAAAAAGGACTTCTTTCCCGAGTCCATAAACTTAATTATTTACGTTGAAGGAGTGCGGGGAATCGCGCGAGCGCGGGAGTGCCGAGCTCCGGCGGAGAAATTGAAGAGAAAACAGCCCGAGACGGTTCCGTTACGTTCTCCCCGCGAGCTTCCAGAACATCAAAGCAGCCAGCAGGAATTATTTCGTCCCGTTTTTATTACCGGAGCATCGCTACCCGTTTCGTTCGGTTTAATTACGTTTGCATTAATATCTCTGGCTTTGGCACTGTTCTCCGCTGCACACGAAACTCCGGGGGAAAACTGTTTCTGTGACTTCGGTACGAACTGCTCGCCCAGTGTAATTCGTTTGTCCGCGAATGAGATGTTCAGCAGATCGTTGATCAGTTCTGCTATTCTTTTTCAGCTCGCCGTTCCTTTGACAATTCTCCTTTATCTGTCGTCTCCTCTCCGACGTCTAAGCTTCGAATGCGCCAACATCGGTGCCGAATGCGCTGAATAATATAGACATCGCTGTAACAGCTCGTAAACTTTGAAATTGCACCTCTGTTTCCGACCTATCCACTATTCTGTCTCGTGGTCGCAATTCTTGTACTCGTTCAGCAAGTTACACTTTTTAGTTTTCGATCTGCCAGAGCAATCTGCCACAGCACTTCGAATCTTCATGCGTTTATTCTATTCTTAAAGAATATCCTATTCTTATTGTATGGAATGATTGATCGGTTCATTGATTGGTTCGGTCAAGGAATTATTGACTGGTTGGCAACACGAATGTTTGTTCTTTCACAAAACAATTGATGATGATTGATATTTGTTTAATATGTCCACATCTGTCTCTTCTTCCACTTCTTAGATTTATTTTACGAATCTAGAAAATTTCGAGGACCGAGCATTAAACATTATATTTCGCAAGCGTATAAACGTACTTAACGACTAATGAAGAGACGAAAAGGAAAGAGGACGCGTAAGCACATAAACCGGTCACTAATTGATTCATAAAGTAACAAACCGGTTCGCCATTTATTTATCACCGGGGTGCTCCAGTTATAATAAACACAAATATTTACTCTATCCTTATAGGTGGTACGACGCTATAAAACGGTGCATAATTTAACAGGCCCAGGCGAGGAAAAGCCTTCGGATCGTTCTTGCACAACAGTAGATACGACGTTTTGCGAGTCTGGTGCCGTGGAAAAATCCGTCGAACGACAATCCGCGGTGATCGTATTCCAGGGCGCGCGAACGGAATTCCTCGCAGCGCCATAAGCGGCACCAGGGCAATAACGTTCGTCACATTCGGCATATAATTACAAGTCACGTAACGCAGCCAACAAGATGCCGGGCGAGGATTGTCGCGCGCTGTAAAACATGCGTTCACGCGTGCCCCGCGTACGAATTCCCGTCATGAATCCTTAATGCCCCGAAACCGCTCCGTGACGTTCCGCTCCGCGTCATTAAGCGCCGCGTCTTGGCAAATTACAGAACGCATCGCCACCCTCGAAGCACGACCAGACCATGAGGAAACCATCAGCGAAACCTCAGTCGACATCGGCGACCAGCGTCGCGTGTAATCATCGCGACGTTAACCCTTTCTCGTAGCCTCACCTTCTACATAAATCAGCACTTACAATTACTAAAATATTCGAGCACGCTGTTAAAATACACATTGAACAATCCACAAAATTTCAAATCATTACCCCTAACATTTTTGCATCCAAAAATTACCGAAAGTCATCTCAGACCGAGGGATCGCGAACTTATTTGTTTCTCTAATAAAAAATTAAAAGTTTGTTCGAAGGGCACACACGGTTTTAATTACGGTGTTGAACACTCATCGCGAATTCCTATCGCCGAGACGCAGCACTATGATCGTCAGACATCGACGACATCGCTCCGTCGCGCATTGAAATCTCCGAACGCAGCGCATATTAATTACGCGCTGCATTCTCTGGCGCGCGCACGCCGCGTCGTCTATGATCCACGAATACAAATACACGGTACCAGCGTAATATAAAGTGGCTGGGACGAGGCGAACACCTCTGTTCGAACTGCGTAAAAAATATGCATTGTTCGCGTGTGTGCATTTTTTTTCAGAGATACATGCGTCCAGACGGGAGAGAAACGTCTGTGGAACAGAAACGTGCCAGTAATTACACCGCGATATTACTATCCGTTCACGTTTCGGATGGTTTGTTCCGTTTCGAAATGGATAGAGAAACGCGGCGGCGCCGCCGTCGCGGCCGGTCGTGTTCGTCTAGCCGACGGAGAATTTCTGCTTTTCCCCAATGTCGTGGCTACAAACGAAACGTTAACTCTGTGACAGATCAATTTGGAAGTTATTATTATTGCCCACTCGGCCGGTTTCAACAGCTTGAATATTTAATTTCACCGTACCTGGTCAGACAAGCCAATTGTCTGTTAACTGCAGCTTCCTTTGTGTGCGCCGTTTTCCCTGTGTCGAGTGTTCCGGACGATGAAGTGCAATTTACTCGGCGCATATAAAGGAATGCCCTCACTTCCGTTCTCAAAGCACCACTCGGTTTTCATTTGATTTCGTCCCGAAAATAGTCCGGCTTAGCCGGCGCGGCGCTGTTGCTCGGACAGACCGCGTTCACCGAGCTTTTTTGCGATTCGTTTCTCCTTTATATAAAAACATTCTCTATCAAATCGCTCGGCGAAACTACGCGTTACTGCCTTTTTTGCAGTCCGGCAAGCAGCCTGTTGTTTTTTTTTTTTTTTTTTGGTATGCAGTGTACATTGTAATGCAGAGAGCAGCTTGGTTGCGCGGAGATCCTCTGAAACGTCCTCTGTGATCCAGTTCTCCCTAAATGAACGTTTCACCCGCTGGTGCGTGATATCGCGAAACACTCAGGACTTCGAATAGATAAAGCTAAATGTGTGGATGTTACAAGAGTTTTTAATTCTGGATAATGCAAAGATGGGGTTTATCAAAGATTAATCTAGACCGCAGTCGCCTTCAGAAGTCGTATTTTTACGTTTACGAAGCGTAATTTGCATTATTTAGTAGTATGTAGCTGTCGCGGCTTTATAATGCAAATTAAAAATTGGACTTTTCAGGGCGACTGCGGCCTAGATCGATCTTCTATCTGGCACTTTTGACTACTGAAACTCGCACCCTTGCAATCCTGAACACGAGACCACGCCCTTAATTTCGTTTAAATAGAAACGAAAATCTAGATTTTTAAAGGCATGTGTTGACGTCCAGTCTGAATCGATAGCGATCGAGCATTGTCCCGTGTTCGAATTCCAAAGTATTTCTCCGGAGACAAGATTTCCTTCTGAAACACGGGAATTTCTGGACACCGATGTCTCGCGAAACTTTTTTAATAAGTTCCCAGGAAATGAAGTTTCCCCCGACGGCCGTTCACTGCCGGCAAGGTGCAAATTTCATGACCGATTAAACATCTTACCGGAATTATTCCGCGCACGCGAACCTGCCAGACAAAGAGCCGCTGAAAGACAAAGGAGCACACCGGGTATATAGATATCTCTAATGAAAGACGTAAAGGAACGTCTCGGGGCGGGGATAAAGCGTTCGTAATGGACTGTCTTCTGAAATGAAAGGAAAAAAGAGCTGACGAAGCGCGTTGTTCAGCGAGCGACTCGGATTAACCGGCAGTACTCGCAGTCGCGCGTAAATAATGTGTTTATACGTAGTTATTTGACAGCGAGCTGACGTGGACGAGGGAAATGGACGTTATTATCATACATTTTCTCAGGAGATTCTCATCGCGGGATATGTAATCGCCGTCTCTAAATAACCACGTCTGCCTTTCAACCCTTCGCTCTGTGACAGATTTTTATCATCTCTCAAGGAAGCGTTGAGAGTTTATTTAATTGTTGACCCTACAAAACTAAACATTTCTTTCGGCCTAGAATCATTCCATTCTATATTATTATTTATTTTAAACGGACCGAAGTCCTTTTATACAAATGTATGCAGTATTATATAATATGACAGAAAAGAATCTTAATCTTAAGTATCAATCTAAAATTCACATAATTATGGACAGCGCGAAACTAAGCAAATATAGGTACTATTAACGAATTTCGTTTTGAATGCCTGTAACGTGCCATTGAAAAAATCAGTATTATTATAAAATGTGTGTTGAGCTAGCAATAATACGATTTAAAGGATTTATAGCTCCATATGAGGATTTGGATTTCATTGTTTGAAATCCTGCTCTATTTCTCAAAACACGTGTCAGGTACATAGAAATTAATTTGCCTCAGGAGTGCGGTATATGATTTTTCTTTTCTTTTTATAGATATGAGAAATTGATATAATACCTCATACGGTACTTGCATGTTTAGTAATTCGATTATATACCAACATATTGAACAATATTTTGAACAATGGCACAGCAATTTTTAATAGCGACTCTGGGTCAGATTGTAAGGGTTAAATGTCTAATCGGAACACCCAAAAGAACGGTCCACGACTCGTCTCTGCACGGTACTGAAATTTATCGCGCTTGCGCACCGTTCGTCAGGTGCAGAAGGCGTGGTGGCGCGTAATGCATCGATACATCGATACCATTAATTGTCCGAAAGAGTCGTACTGTAATTCACCGGAACCGATGGACGTGTCCCGAGACGAGCTCTCTCCCTCCCTCGCATTAACCGATTGCCCGTGTTCCGCGAAGGTAATTATTTGCATTAGCGATCCCCGACGAGCATCGATCGCGATTTTCGACTTGAAAATCGGAATTCGCTGCAGTACATGTATATGCCCGTAATTATGGAAGTGGTCCAAAATCCAATATTTCTTCTCATTTTCGACTCATTTTATAATAATTTTTATTCAGACCACTTTCATAATTATCTGGGTGTCTGCATATCGATGGAATATGGGAAACAGACTAATTTTTCCATTTTACTCCGTAAATACTCTTCCGGCCGGGTTGCAATTTTCAAATGTCTTTCGAGCATCTTATCCTTTGACTGCGCACTATCGTAATTAGCTCGGCGAGAAATCGGAAAGGAACCGCAGCGATCCGCGATTCGATATACTTAGGGCCCGTGTACGGGAATAAATCGTTCGGTGTTTTCAGCGGGGTTCGCGGCGGGTACATGTTCCAGGAAACGAGAGCTCGGCACTTACGTGCTCGTAATGCAGCGGATAAGGGTGAGGAGAGCATGACCGGTATGCGCTTCTTCGTGAATCTAATCCCCGAAGCGGTGAAATGCCGCCCACGCGAGCCCCGCTGCATCGAGATTTTCTCGCGAACACCGTGCTCGCAGCGGTCGGCTCTCTCGCGAGAGAACTCGATGCTAGAAAAGAGAAAGAGAGCGAAAGGGAGAGGAGGATGCAAGGAGGGAGAATGGGACGAAAGAGAGTCGGGGCCGACGGGCAAACAGAAGAGGAAAGACCACTGTATACCGGTTTTCGAGGAGGCTGAGGCCGGGGGCGGCGGAAGTGACGTCACATAGGGGGCCACACGCGCATATCGCGTTTTACAGCCTCTCGAAAGACAATGACCCATCCTATGCGATCCTCTCGCCTCGCTCGCGTTGCCGCCTTCTTACGTGAAACGAAAGCTAGGCGAACGTCTAACGGGAAGTCCGCGGTCAATGATGAAAAAGATTTTTAAGAAACCATTCGTTTCGCATCTGGATCCATTCGTGACGTTCTATTAGGAAAGATTTTAAATCGCGCGGAATAACGTCACAGTCACTATAGCGATATTAATAACCCGACTTTATATACTCGCTAATTGCTACTTTAAAGAACTCGACAGTGAGAGAAAGGTTCGGTTACTAAATCATTATTTATATGAAATAAACCGTGGAATTTACGCTGTTGTACTGTACACAGGTATGCAAATGAAACCAAGCGTAATGGAACTTTAATGAGATTCTGACTTCACTTTTAACTTTTCCGGGCTCTTAATCGAGAAAGATAAGCTCCCGGATAATTGTTTTAGCGAAATAGCTTCGAAAAGTCTGCATCCGCGAGGTAAATGTTCAATCTGGACGAAAATATCGGCGAGATTGCTGCCGGAGAAAAAAAAGAATTGCAAGGTGAAAAGATCAACATTTTTTTTTGTATAAATTGTGCAAAGAAATCGATGCTGAATCGTTCGCTTAAGAAATAAACATTTGCAAGAAATGCTACGGGTGAAGAACTCGCGATAGTTTTACTGTTTGTCAGATGGACACGCACCTTAAGACACGGCGGATGCGTGGATGCATGCGCATATGCATCTCGCCGATGCACGGGCAGGATCGGCTACGTGGAAAGGCATGGTTCGATGGAAATTATACGGTCCGGTGGCTACGGGCCGCCGGCACTATCCCATGCTCTCCTCGTTGCTTATCACTTCGGCTCGATAACCGGCGAACCGTGGAAAAATCTTCCTGTCTGATTCGGAACCATCAATTTTCACTTGGCGCGCGTGCCCCTATCCATATTGGCAGCTCCCGCAAAAAAAAATCTGGACCAGGCCTGTGGGAAATACGCGGTCGAAAATAGATTCCCCGACGATATCCACTGTGGGAAATTGACGAACGTTGATTACGTTGTTCGGTCGAGGATTAAGCCTCCCGTCGATACAGAATTTTTCTTGCTTTTTGTTCCTTATCGGATCGCGTCGTTTGTTATACCCCTTTAACCCTTAACACTCGAGTGGCGACTCGGAGTCACCACTAAAAACTGCAGTACCATTATTCAAAATATTGTTTACATTATTAACAATATTACAGCGATTACAGATGATCTCTGATCAGGAAGCACTTGCGACGAAGACATTTGAATGTCTGAAGGTTTTGACCAGGAATTTTTAAACGTGGCCATGTATCAGTGGGTTTACAACATAATGGACACATTTAGGATATCTACTTTCCTAATATCGATTTTATTAATAGTGTATGGCAGTTTCCGATCTCTCAACGTGGAACAGGAAGAAAAAAAAGAAATGGAACGTAGTAATTTATTGACTGGAATACTCAATTACGTTATTATATTAATCAAATTAAATCTCTATAAAAAATCTGAGAATGGAATGGGTTAAAATGTACAGGGTCTATAAGAAAATCCAGTTAAAATAATTCAGTCTGTACAGATTCTATCAGAAACGTTTTCAATAAATTTTCAGCAACATTGGAACAGAGGAGGATGTTCTTTCCCGTGCGAAATAATAAAAGCTGAATCGGTTCTTTTCTCCCCGGGCAATGTTCTTCGAGTTTCGTAAGGGACAGAGAATATTTGTCGATAACGGTGTGCTGGTACCATTCCGGAACGTTATCGAAGGGACAGGAGGGTCCTTAGGTGGTTGCACTCCATCGGGTAACGACTTATTAAATCTCTTTCCCCGAGAAAATTCCCTCCGAACCAATTCTTATCGTCGCGTGTGTCGACGAAATCCTATTTGTGGAGGCCGGACAACCACTCACTTTAATCTTCCTCCGGCACGGCGAGCGAACCGGTAATACCAATTTGTAGACGGTTGACTTTCTACTTCCGCTACCAGATAACACAAAGCCCCGCTGCTTTTACTACCAAACCGTGCATTAACGCGGCGATCAACTGACATCGGTGTTCCGTGAAAGGTATTAGACCTTCTAGAAGTTAGTCCACCACTTGTTGAATGAAATAATTTCAACAGTTGTACCGAGTTGTGCTAAGGTATTACTTTAAATAATAATAAATAAAGAAGTTATGGTAAATAATAGTTTTGGACATCTAATTAACGTTTCAGTTTGAACAGTTATCCAAATAGCTCAGCACGAGTTTACCAATTTTAGAAGTTTTCTTCTGGAAAACCATTAAACCTTTTGCATTCAGATTTTGCACACGCGTTTACTGGTATTTGGAATATACAACTTTTGAAGTGAAACTTCTTTGCTGAGGGTAACAATTTTCTAAAGTGACGGATGTGACGTTTCGATGTGACGGATATGTGACGTTTCGATGTCACGGAAGT
The DNA here is from genome assembly GCA_916610235.2 of Lasioglossum morio. Taxonomy (NCBI): domain Eukaryota; kingdom Metazoa; phylum Arthropoda; class Insecta; order Hymenoptera; family Halictidae; genus Lasioglossum; species Lasioglossum morio. The sequence continues at coordinate 13,187,350 of OU744334.1, forward strand.
GGAAAGTGGGGCGCGAAAATTTAAACTGAGAATGAACGGAGAAGAATAATTTCTTACCCCGACGGGATTCGAACCCCGGTCCACCGATTGGGGACAACCAATGATCTTTAGAATGATAGCGAACATTTTGGAATATATCGCAACGAATAAAATGCTCGGTAGTAGGATCAAACGAAAAGGTTACAAATTCATGGTTATGTTACGACTACAGACATATAGAGATAGACTGCGCCGTCTTACGGGCGAGTTGAAGTAAAATCAAAAATAAAATAAAAATACTAATGTGTGTTTACCAAAATCTAAGTAGAATCCACGTTTTCAATCAAAATGAATAAATATATTTTCATTTAAAAACAAAATTAGTCGCGCAGAAGAAGCTCAGTGTGGTGTTTACAAAGTATTATTATACTGATGTGTGTTTACCAAAATCTAAGTAGAATCCCACGTTTTCAATTAAACTGAATACAAATACAGGGTTATACAAACGTAACTTTCATAAAAACTTATTTCTTACAAAAAAAAATCAAGTTACATCAGATGTTGGAACTGCGATTCATTTTTCTACGATACAGAGCACCGCTCTTTGTATTACATTTCTCATTGTTGCCATCATTACAGCATCTCTTTTTATGCTATTACATGCATTTGTTATGTGATTCCAAAGTTATTGAACATTATTCATTGTTCTGTCGTGTACAACGGATTGAACATATCTCCAAAGGTACAAATCCAACGGAGACAGATCCGGAGAACACAATGGCTAACGAATTGGATTATACGTTCCTGAACGTATGATTCTGAAGTGTACGTGATAAATATAAACATAATATGGGAAGCGACAGTGGTAAACATAAACCGAGACACCCTACTTATGGCGACAACAAAAAGTCTTGTATAAAGAGCGGAGCTCTGTATCGTAGAATATGGATCGCAGTTCTATTATATTATTATTATATTATACTGATGTGTGTTTACCAAAATCTAAGTATAATCCACGTTTTCAATCAAAATGAATAAATATATTTTCATTTAAAAACAAAATTAGTCGCGCAGAAGAAGCTCAGTGCGGTGTTTACAAAGTATTATTATCCTAATGTGTGTTTACCAAAATCTAAGTAAAATCCCACATTTTCAATCAAACTGAATACATATACAGGGTTGTGCTAACGTAACTTTCATGAAAAGTTATTTCTTACAAACAGGAGCCGAAAGTGTAGAGAAAAGTGTGAAGAAAAAAAAAATATACGTGTGGAAAACCACGCGCGGTGGAAGTGAAACTTCTTGCAGTCTAGTAATGTTTAGAAGCATATTAAGATTGGAAATGTTAAAAAAAAAACAAGATCAGGAACAACCAATACAAAAAAAAACAAGATCAGGAACAACTAATACAAAAAACAAGATCAGGAACAACTAATACAAAAAAAATCATAGAAAAAGTTTCACTTCAAACATAATGAATGATCAAAATTTGCTTCGCAAAGAAGGAGAGCGTATGAGAAAGAAAGAAACGTAGTTCATAGCATTTCCCATACGCTCTCCTTCTTTGCGAAGCAAATTTTGATCATTCATTATGTTTGAAGTGAAACTTTTTCTATGATTTTTTTTGTATTAGTTGTTCCTGATCTTGTTTTTTGTATTAGTTGTTCCTGATCTTGTTTTTTTTTGTATTGGTTGTTCCTGATCTTGTTTTTTTTTTAACATTTTTTTTTGAGTAGTCACAATCAAAATTATGTTATAAATTTTTTTATAGAGCATGTAAAAAAATTGATTTCTTGAACAGACGTATCGATCCCCTTCTCGCTATCTTAATCATAGTTATGGGAACCTGTTTACACGAGCTGCAAAATTTACGAGATAAATGAAGGTATTACACGGAGGACTTCGATCCGAATTGCTCCGTGTCGCTGATACTCGGAATTCTAATGAGAAACATTATCGGAGTGTGCAAAAGATATCGAGACAGCGATTCTTTCTCATTAGCCGTCCTGTACGCGTCCAATTAAGTCATAAACTTTTATGCGACCGTTTCCGAGGTAATCCACCGGGCTTGATCGAGCTCCAGATCGATCCCTCGAAACCGAAATTCTCGGCCGGCACTTGACTTTGTGAGAAACGGCTGGGAATTTAATTCTCATTAATAGACAGCGGATGTTATGCATTTATGACAAAAATCAGTAGGTGTAATTTAAAACAGTAAAAACATTAGAAGAATTTCAAAATACTGTTATATATTAATTTCAATCTATTAAAACAAAATTTTTATTTTGCATACAGATCCGCTGTCTACTCGTTAAAGTGAGAATGAAAGATATATCTATTTCTTGCAATAGACAGAGACAATTTTGCATAAGGATTCGTCTAGTGACTATGAACTTTGATGTGAATTAAAATTGATTTGCGTCGATTACAATGATCAGGAGCCAAAGAAAAATTTCCTTTTCCCTCTAATAATTCTGATAATCCGGCACTAATACATTGAGGCTTTGAAATTGCATAAAATTCTCAGTCTAGCGCCGATTATACCTGAGAGGTTTCCGATGATCGGCGCCATCCGACTCACTCGAGATCGATGATGTCTCGTCATTGTATCAAGCCCTCTGTCGAGCAGTGCTCACGAGGCTTCGGCTGGTCTCGCGAACGGTTTACATCTAACGATTAGCCGGCAGGACGATTAACCTAAATTCGCTGCGGGCGCACCTGCTCGCAGCGCACGGTTAAGCCGGTCTTTTGTGGTTAATGATACACGTTGTCTCGTAGGCCGCCTGCGCCTTGTTCACTTGTTAACATTTATCGGTCGAAGCCGCTCGGTAAACCGGTAAGAACGGAAAATTCGTTTGGCCCTCGCACCGACTGCATTCTCGGCACGGTTAAGCCGGCATTATTCTGTCCTGTTATCAATTCGAGAATTAATCTGCCGGAATACTGTCCGAGCCACGGAATATCGGGACACGAACGACTTCGGCTAGATCCGACGATATCGCTGACTCATTATCTCCGAGCGTGTATTTGTTTCGAGCTCGCGGTCGTGTAATCAGGATTGAATTTCTGATGTCGAGATTGTGTGGGATGCTGCTCCGCGAGAGAGAGAGAGAGAAAGAGAGAGTGCTCCGTGATTGTAGACGACAAATCTCGTGAATGGTAATACTGGTAATAATACTGGTAATAATACTGGTAATAATGGTCATACCTTTCGCGTGTGTGCATCTCTGGTTGCGAGAGATTCGGTGTGCTGTACGTCGTTAAACATTAGCTCGGTTTCATGCGGTTAGGCCAGCTCCCTACGAATCTTGTTGCCGTTTTCAAACCTTACAAGCGGTTAGCTGCGGATATGAAAACGCGATACAGATAAGCTCTGCTCGGCGAAAGTCTCTAGAGTTACTACCACGCTAAATCATCGTCTCGAGCGATCTCTAATTCTTTCAGTTTCGTCTCGACGTTACCATGCGTGCGATAAAGACGATTTTTTACGGTTATTACCGGTCATACTTTTTATTTAAGCTGCACCCCCCGGTAATCCTCGCCGGAGACGAGTTTCATTAAACTTGTCCTAATTTGATTCCATTAAATTCGTCTTAAGTTGGCGTGAAATTAATGTCTTACCACTTTTTTTCCTCTGTTTACGATAAAGATGATGTTTTATTGGTACAGCGTTTCATTTCTTCTACTTAGGCACATTGGGGTAATCCTCGGACAGGTAGTTTCGAAAGTTTCGGATTATAGCGCAACATATCAGGATTATCACTTTCCGTATGTTATTGCGCGTGCACTGGCTTAGCTGTTTCCGTGGGTTCATTAATGCGGTGACTGACATTATAACGGTATTACGTAGACTTACTTATTCATATTATTGTTCGTGTTATTATCGTGGCAATTTATACGGTGCACTTTCTTCTTTGTTATTGGGAATAATTTCAGCAACGCTGAAATATCATTTAGCGCTGACGATCTGAAATACATGGAAGAGTATTAACCGGCACAGTGGCAATTTCTATCAGAACCACCCGTAGACGTCCGAAACTTTCTGGAGTACGAGGCATTTAGTACTTTGCAAGCTTCCGGAATGTTTGAGGCATTTAATATTCCCTAGAGTTCCGAAATATCCACAGGAACCCGAGAGAATCCGAGGACTCCACGTGTTGCGGAGATCCAAAGATGTTTAGAGCCTTCGAAACTCTCAAGGATTTGGCGGTTTCTAATGTCTTGAGGTTGCCGGGAGTCTCGTGGGGGAGGACTTCTAACTTCGGCGATTTGTGATCCCCTAAACCTCTAGAGCTCCTTAGAGCAGATTCACTTTTCGTCTCTAAAATATACAAGCTGAGTCTCGTAACGTGACGATCTCAAACAACTCGTAAATTATTTCTGCACAAAAATGTTTCGAACAAAAATTGACCGCACTGGACAGCAGTTCCAGCACCGCTGGAAATAAAACTTACTTTAAAAATATCTCAGTAATTATTCATTTTAAGTCCCATTTTGTGTACATCTTGATAAAAAAGCAAAGTAATATAAAACAGATTAGAACAACAATTGTTCAAACATTTTTAGTGCCACAAATAACTCACGAGTTGTTTGAGATCATCACGTTACGAGACTCACTTTGTACATCCAATTGGATGTAAATAATTTTATTTACAGACCCTGTCGATGCAGGATTCATTTATATTTGTGCCAATAGCTGAACCCAACATTAGTGCTTGTTTATATATAATAGCCTTTTTAAATTCATGTAACCTACGTGCTTAAGTATTTTTGATTTTTCTATTGCTTATAATATTTTTGTTATACTATACTATATACTCTGTACTTTGTTATATAATACTCTGTACTAAGCATTATGTTGCAATAAATCTCATATGAGATTTCCAAATTAAAAAAAAAAAAAAAAAATTTCTATTTGTGCCGGTGTAAAAGTACGAGAAGAAAACGCACCGCGTGGCGCTGAAGCGGTCGAGAAACCCGCAAGCTGACCGATCCGCGGCGAAACAGCGTCTCGGTCGAGTCGAGCGAAACTAATGCCAGCGATAAAACCAGGCGCCGAGTGGCGCACGCTTCCGACTCGCGCGGCTTCAAAAAATACGTGATGCACGCCGACTATCCACCATCCACCATCCGCCATCCGGCTGCTGATGGATAGCGTACCGCAACTACTGCGCCCGCCTATTCTCTCGAGAAACTTCGGCGTTCCTTCCTTCCATCCGAGTTTCTAGGACACTCGGCTGCGAAAACGTCGCCGAAAGATGAAGAGGCAATCCTCCTTGCGCAATTTCCACTCGCAGATTAATGACATAATAGGTTCTCGCGACTTATCCTCCAATTGTTCCACAAAGTCAGAGATGCGATGCCGCAGCTTTTGTCGAATCTCAGAAGCTCTACAATACGCTTCGCATACGCGATCGCCCACAAGTTTCGAGTCACGACGTAAAGTCAGAGAAACAGGATGTTTAGAAGAAGAAGTCAGTGCCTTTAGAGCAACCAAGGACGATTTATTTGTCAAATAACTTATCTGCAGTATGTTTTTTATCTAGGAATACAAGTTTTTCTTCAATTTGCTCTTTTCTTAAGAAACCGCCTTTATTTGTTTATAACTTACAACTGATCTTGCAATGGTCTTGGAATATTCTGTGACGGTCGTATTGGAATCGTTGAAACAAAATTTATTTTTCTGATCACATGGGCCCAAATCCGATCGTCGGTACGCAAAACGTGAACAGAGCGATACGCGGGAATTCATTGCTTATCGCTATAAGCGAGAGAAAACGTAAAAAATAACAAATGTGTTTGGAATGTCAAAATATAAATTAATAGAAAGTATGGTATAATATATAATTAATATATGTTCTCGGCGCACAGATTCGATCAATGATAAATCAATGATATTAATTATATATTATAAAAATTTACAATCGAGAAATATTAACTATTACCAAAGTATGGTATAATGTGTTTTTAATACATTTATGTTGTATATCCTATATATAATATCCTATATTTAATTAACTCAAACAAGAAGAGCGTCACCCATATTTGGGTGACGTGGTATACAGACCGTAAAAGTCTGAAAAGGTAGAGAAACTGTTTTATTTGAATCAGACTTAAAATAATCATTTAGTTGAACAATTTCTGGAGCGACTCATTGTAAAAGAAAAGAGACGACGCGACCATTTTCGCGAAGGCTTTCGCGAAGATACATAGTGCTCGCCGGTTAGCAGCCACCCGTCGATCGGACGTCGAACGAAATATCCTTTAACGCTTCCGTATCGTCGGGTTTTTTCGCTGTTCGAACTCCATAACCAAGAGCACGTCGTACATAAATCGACCGGTCCGGTCTTGTCGGGTAAAAAATTCGAGCTCGCGCTGGCTAATGCGGAGCGGCGAGCATAAAAGCGCAGAATGACGACAGTTAAAGCGAAGTTTACCGTCGCGATGCGAGCCAAGAAGACCGTCCCGGCCCGAAATAAACTGCGCGCCGAGAGCGGTTCCCGAGCTTTTTAAGGAGCATTCGAAAAGAAGAGCCAGCCCGCGCTTCGAAAGTTTTCCAGGCCGAGTACCCCCGGGGTACATTGTTGTCGCCCGTTGCGTACGACGTAACGGGCTGTAATCAGGTTTTATCGTTGCATTATAGAACGAGAACTCGCTGGGAGCCGGCCCTAAATTCGAGGAACAGCGAGATTGGAAACGCTGCGCTGCCGTTTCTATAAAGCAGCCGGGATTAATTTAAAAATGTTCATGATGAATCATGCGAAAGTAATATGTATTTAACTTCGCCGCAAATTCACACGGAAAAACGACGGACGGCCTAACCGAAACCCAAATGTGTTCCATATTTTAAACAGTAGAAACATTAAAAGAAGTAACCAATTTTTATTTCGCTACAGAATCTTTGATTTGAGAAAGAACATTTTTGTTCTGCATAAAGATCCACAGTCCACTAACAGAGACAACTTTATCCAGCTTTTTTCGATTCTGGCCAACGACAATCGATAAATTCCGGTTCCGAATTCAGCGGGACAACTCGCGAAAATTTACAAAATGCTTCGCAGCCACGGCGCCGGTATATATACCGTAAACGTTTCTCTGTTTAGATAAAATATTTGACCACCGAGCGCAACGAACAAATGAACTACATTTTCGGCATCGCGGAGCGCCGCGGTCCGCGAAAAATGTTTTCATACGCTGCAACGAAAACCGAACGGAACGAACGGTGCGCACCGGTATCAAAAATTGTTTCTTTCGCGGTCGATTTCGCCGGCGTAATTACATTTCCGCGGATGGTGGTAATAAATGTTTCGAATGCCGGTCCCAGGAGGAGTTGCCGGGCCTCCAGAAAATTATAATCCTTCATTGTCCCGGCGCGATTCCCCAGGAAATTTATAAAACCGCGGATAGCGTGTGCGGATTAATTTATAGCCGCGGCTAATGTTGTGGTAAGTATTATACCTTGGAGAAATGGGTCTCGAGATGAATACCCTGGCTCGCCGGTGTCCTAGATTCGCAGTGATGCCGCGGATATCGGTGCTCGAGCACACACTTTCAGCTAAATGTTTTTCTAACTATTATTTCCCTGTAATGAGATAATGATTCGAGACGATGGCTGCGCCGAATGTCTCGGCTACAGACATCCACGTCATTGGTAATGATGCACCTGGAAACAGATGGTCGGATCCGTGGTGCATCAGTAATTAACCCTTTGCACTCGTAACTACAGGGCGAGCCTCGTAACATGACTGCAAATAACTTCAAGTTATTGGTTACTTTGCTTTCCAATCGAAATACGAGGGTCACGTTCAGTTTTTTTCAATGTATACGATATATTTTCTCGAATTTGGATGAAGATTAAATTATCGAAATTATAGGATGCAATTAACAGAAATTCTAGCGGAATCGAGGACTTCGTTCTGATACCTATCGCAGCCACGATTTGTTTATTTTTCATTTCATTCTAGTGCACGCAATAGATAAATATTTTTTTGAAAGGTCGCAACGTCGAAAACCCATCCAGTACGTTGAAAAACATGTCGATTGTTTGTGCATGTTTTTTTTTGCGATTTCTTTGTCTGCCGCCTCTAATAATATTATAAAATAAATACCGTTCTATTTCAATATGCGAACGAACGTTCGTATTTTTACTTGTCTACCTTTCATGCGAGAGAAATTCATACAGCTAGATCACTCGTTTGAGTCAACAATAGGAAATATTACAAACCAACCTCGTCAGCAACTGAATATACATTTTCCTATCTCTGAATTAGTATAACAAAATCGTTGGAATTGAAGCAGCTCGCAAAGAATTACCCCGTTGTTGCATACTGTCGAGTTATGGTGTGCTTGTGCTGCATATTTTATCCCTCCACCCGGCAATATGGTTTTTACCAACGTGGTCTGCATAACGGGTCTTTCATTCCGTGACCTGATTTCTTATTGTTCCAGGCTGTAAAAAATTCTCAACAAATTCTGCGGTTCTTGTTCTACTCTCTGATTCAGCGTGCAAGTGGTGATTCAGTCAAATGGTTAAAGCTTCTCGCATTGGTATTCAAAATTTGATGGAAAATTATGACAAAATGGGGATTTGCCTGACACTTGGCCAACCATTATGCCGGCGGGACTCTTTCTGCTCCTACGTCGAGCCACGTTTCACTACTTTACATAGATTTTGTCAGCAATGTCAAAACTAGACTGCGGAAATTCGTTGAAAAGTTTTAAACATTCAAGATGTGAATATATGATTTCTCTTCTATTCGAACCAGCAAGGGAAGAAATAACATTTATTTTGCATAGAGATTCGATGTCCACATGTCTCAGTTATATAGTATCAGACATAATTAATTTAAAAAATTTGTTGACACAGAACCTGACTGGTTTTGTCAGGTTTTTATTTAGTTAAAATATGTTGACTAGATATCTGCTCCAAAATTGGCAGACATGTCCATCAATCTTTAAGGAATAGGTCAAAATTTACTTCGTACAAAAATGCTGATTGTATACGATATTATTCTCTATTTTTAACGATCGTAAATTTTGTATATGCTCTATATGATATCGGCTATATGATATTGTATTAGTTTAAAAAACATTTTAACGTACGAATACGAATATTCTCTGAACCACACAACGATGAAACATGCCGTGGATGATCGAACAAATAGACACACGAAACATAAGATCGTCTAGCTGTCTAGTTCGCTAAGAAAGTGCCAGCGACTTGCAACGTCAGCAAGCACACCAAACAAATCATAAACGAAGGGTCCAGTCAGCTCCTTTCCGTCAAAGCCGTGTCGGTCGATCTGCTCGTATATCCGCCACACGTCTCCATCGTGCTAAGACAAGCGGACACATTCAAGGGGCATCTTCACGAGCTGAGCGTCTTCGGTGGTCACACGTAGCCAGGTCTACGGCCGACCACAGCCGATCGTTTGTGTAGAAACAAATCAAAACAGTTCACACCCCGAAGATCCGAGCGGAATCGCTGGTAACAAGCCACGACGGGCACAGGCATCCCATTAAGATCACCATGTATCCCTCGCCGTAGAGACCGACCGGGTCTCCAAACAATCTACTCTCGGAGCGTTTCCCGTCGATAAACGAAAGCAGATGGAAAGAGCGTTGAACCTGGCTCGGTTCAGACGCGTGCGTCCAAGCAAGCTTTTTTCCCTGCACTTCAGGTTAACCTCCTTGGTGGGAAATGGATTGTTGCATACGTCATCACGTCATCCTCGAAATTGTAAGCGCTATCTTCGATAAAATTACCGAAAATTCCTAAACATCGTACAAGCCCACGCTACCGCTTTAGCGTGGACATAGTTTGACGAATTCATTGATCTAACTGTATTGGCGTTCCAAGATCATTCAAGATCAATTTAACGTTTAATTACTCGCGTATAGTATTTAGATTCTTAAAAGTTGAAATTTAGTGTTTCCTTTGCAATCCTGGAAACGAGTCTACCCCTGTAAAGTAGTTTCATTCAAGGGAAAGATGTTAAACAAAATTAAAACAACATTCCCAGAAAAATAAACGCATCAAGAACACACATTCTTAGTTTACCATATACTAAAAGAAGTCTAGTCTATGTGTTTCATTCAAGGGAAAGATATTAAACAAAATTAAAACAACATTCCCAGAAAAGTAAACGTAGCAAGAACACACATTCTTAGTTTACCATATACTGAAAGAAGTCTAGTCTATATGTTTCATTGAAGGGAAAGATATTACACAAAATTAAAACAACATTTCCAGAAAAGTAAACGTAGCAAGAACACACATTCTTAGTTTACTATATACTGAAAGAAGTCTAGTCTATGTGTTTCATTCAAGGGAAAGATATGAAACAAAATTAAAACAACATTCCCAGAAAAATGAACGTAGCAAGAACACACATTCTTAGTTTACCATATACTGAAAGAAGTCTAGTCTATGTGTTTCATTCAAGAGAAAGATATTAAACAAAATTATAACAACATTCCCAGAAAAATAAACGTAGCAAGAACACACATTCTTCCCTGTAAAGTAGTTATTTCATTGAATAAAAATGTATGTATGTTAGAGCAATGTAAAGCTCCATGCAACCAGTTACATAGAAAGTGTAACCTTGCCTATGAAGCGGTCTGTATGTAGCAGTTCCTGCGAATTAATTCAGCCTGTGTATTCTGACGGATGTAGAAGTTCGCTTAAAACGGCGCGCCCTGTGTATCTTAAATTCCATTGTAACCGGCGCAGCTTGCCGAGTGGAGCAGAGTGAGCGACGTTTGAAATTCGGTAGTTGGATGCTGAAGTAATGGGTCGGATTCGCGGTTGCGTCACGGGTTCAGGCATAACAGTCGCGATCCTACGCGCTGGCTAGACGCGGAATGGGTCTGTGGGATGACTCACCTTCTGACCAGGATAAGACAGAAGAGAGGAACAGGACGAGACAGGGAGTCGAAGCTCACGGGGGATCGAATTCTCGCCGCGTCTGCGGATTATTACGAGTCTCTACGCGTCGTTGTAAAAAAAGAGACGAGAGGCACCGTCGCTCGGACAGCTCTTCCGTCCATTATCGACGATCCCGGCTGCATATACGGCGCGAAACACGTCCTAAAACCGGTTCTCGATCGGTTCCACGAACCGCATGCGCCATCGGATCCGGGTACCCACACGACTCCATCTCCGCCTTCCTCTTCTTCTTCTTCCTCTTCATCGTTCGCTCGCTCGCGCGCAAACCCTTTCCCTTCCTTCTCTCCCTTAACACTGCCTCATCCTCCTTGTTCTCCTCCATCTGTTCTTCCTGAACAGAGTCTAGGCTTCTTTCCTGCCGCCAGTTGCAGTTGGAAGCACCGACTTCCGCAAGTTCGCCGCACGGATGTGGGTTGGACCGGACTCGCGCCTTACCTACGCCATATTTTAGGTGTTAGGCGCGTAGGTTGGGCTCGACCATGCATCATCGCATTATCGCCACCGACGAACTCCCCTTTTATCCGAGAACGATCGGCATCGCGACAAGTCGAACCGCCTCGATCTGCTACCAGCTCTAATGGTTCTCTGCAGTCTTTCCTATTCGCGTCTTCGTTTGCGATTGTCCGTGGAATTGTCTCGTGCCTTTGTATTACCTCATCCAAAAAAATAAACGTTCAACAATGCTTTTCAGTACTCCATTCCTGCGGTGAAACAAATTTTTCCTTGCCATCGATTTTCGCGAAGACTCTTTGTTCCTTGCAACATCTAGTTTAATGTAGATCTGTATGCATTTATGGAAAATAGAGATACCATCAAAATTCATGAAGCATTTCATTTATATTCAATTTAATGAAATATACCACAATGGAATTTTTACGAAATTTTCTTTTTTGTAAATGAACTCCGATAGTATGAATATGTATCAACATGCGCTCTCTAGTTAGCCACTGAAAATTCCACAAGGGCAATCGTATACGCCGGTACTTTGCGAAATGTATTTTTTACAGTTTCCTCTTTGAATAAGTGGTTGGTTTGTTGTTTCTATCAACGCAAATTGTTCCGTCGAGGAGGAACCATACACGTGGATTTCTTTCGGTTAATATTTATGGTCCGTTCGTGAATAAAGACCGTCATAGAGGATTAAACAAACAAGGATCATTCGACGACCAGTCGAGGCATCTGGCCTTTTTTTTCCTGCCCTGGGAGGGTTTTTCTTCCTTCCTATGTGTAACTCGGTAAAGATCGGCAAGGCCCCATTCTTTGATTCAACTAGCCAATCTTGTTCCGAGAGGGCCACTACATTGTTCGTGGCTTTTTGAGGCATCTGGCCTACTGTTTAGTGTTTCTACACTCTTGAAAATACAAGGCGTAATAAATTTAGTCCTTCCGAGCGACCTCCGCGACCGTTAAGTACAGTGTCTAATTACCGAGACCGTCGTCGCCCGAGTTTAAGTATCGCCCCACTCCTCCTTCCCAGGGCCTCATTCAGAGCTACAGAAAGGACGTCCTAATTGTCAAAAGTGTGCTGATTGGGAAATGCAACTTTCTGCAGGAACCAATCAGTGCATCTTATTTTCTGCTCGAGAAGCCTGACGACCATCGCGTTGAAACCGCGTCCGTCAGTTGTGTTTACGCTTTAACGCCGCGCTGCTGCGACACTCTTCAGTCCTCGGGTAAACAAGACAACGCAAGAGCCGTTGTCTTGTCAATCATTCTTAATATTTGTAACTTGCATCGTGATAATTCGTTGTCCAACGATCAGAACGTCCGACTAACGGGATCGCATCAGTCAAGATCCCTCGCGTACGGAATCGCATCATTCTATCATCTGTCGAGTCCACTAGCAGGTCCAGGACGAAACGCTTCTTTAACGTAATTTATTGTCATGCGAATCGATTATTGTCTTTTGAGTCCTTTATATCATCGAATCATTCGAACTACTGGCCCAAGATAAACACAAATTTCTTTTGTATTTACGTCCAACTATGCACCAACGTGTTATCGCGGAGAGACGAATGATTTTTATTTATATATTATGAGAAGTGACTTGATATGACGTCAGGAATCGCCCTTTTTGAGGAGTTACAACATTTTCGAGACACCCCGTACAAATGTTTCGAGGTATTACCGCAGTACCGAGAAATCAATAGGTACACGTTAAACGGGATTCCGCTAACAGTTTGTCGAAAGCAGATTATAAATAGCGGCTTGATGTGTTCAAAATTAGCTAAACATCCATTATAATTTCCGGCATATTATCCCGCATTCGTGCACGCGTAAATGCATAGAATCGCTCTCTATACTATTCCGTTGGAAATCTAAACTGAATTAATTTCGTTCGTAACGCATAAATGTAATAATATACATAGAGATGTTTCATTATCATTTCGCGGAGAGCCCGCGTTCGGTTCTTGTTTAATCAATTCACGTCAGTTTCCATGAGGTTCAAGCCCCGTTGGCGATAGGAGCCTCGACGAAACGAATTATTTACACATAATGCCGGTCTCGGTCGGTCGGGATATAAAACTGGAAAATAATGGCAAGATTATAATGTTTCCCGCGGTCATTTACATATCGTTATTTCACCGTTGTCGTGCGCTCGCGCGCGCGACTCAATTTAAACTCCGACGGACAATTTAGGGGGATTTTCCCCGTGATTCCAGTTATTCCGCAGTTAATAGACAATTTGCAAGATAATTTACGCGTCGGCTCGGTCGTTTCTATTGATTCGTTTGTCGAGCACCGCACGCGGAACTTCCGTTTTCTTCGGACACGTCGAATTGTTTGCGCGCGTGGCCGGAAAGGATTGCGCCGAAGGTCCTGGAAAAATTAATATCCAGCGAGATAAGCGGTCGGGAAATATAGAGCGGCGATAAAACTGTGGCAAACGTTCTTTGGCACTTAATGTCCGGCGTGTAATTTACCACGAGTTCGAAGTAGTTAACTTCCACTTTGAAGTACGGTGGCCCAGGAAATTAGCTATAAACTCGAGTTTGTGTGTAAACTTTTCTAGTTGTAAAACCGGCTCTAAGGAGCACAATAAATATATCATCCCGGCAATTATATATTTTTCATTAACTGTTCCATTCGAACGGAGAAAAAAATAGCGAGATAGAGGGACGTAATTAAACGTAAAATTTAAGTACCCGAGATGTATCCGCACGAGGTTACCGTTGAAACGCTCGAACGGATAAACCGGGTTCCGCATCGTTCTTCAACGTACTTGCCTCGTATCGCGAGAATTAATGGAAAATCATAGGAATTCAACAGCGTCAATTCAACGACCTTTAACAGATTTTCGAAACGAGCGCAATGAACATGTCAATTTCAAACTGTGCAGCCTTCGTCGATCTTTCGGGAATACGAGGCAATTTATTAAACGCGGAAATGGCTATCCGAAGTAATAACGTTTCAATCGTAAAGCCTTACAAAACAACGCGTGCTCATGTGTTTCATACAATCGGACAGTATTTGTCGGTGGAAATAAAATGATACGAAAAAAGTTTGGATTTCGTGTGACACCTGACTGTTGGAACAATAAAAAAAAATGTCAGTGTATATATATGAGAGAGAGAGGAGAGAGAGAGGCGCCACTAAAAATTTCTATACCATTATTCAAAATATTGTTTACATTATTAAATATGTCGGTATACAATCAATTATTAATCATTTGGGTATTGTATGCGGTATTGTATCAATTCCATATGCACAAAATGAAAAAAATCACGTAAAATGGAATAATTTGAGGTTGTAAGAAATGTATAATTCAGCTCCGAGTGCAAAGGGTTAAAGACTGTTCTTGCAAACATCGACCCAGTTTCAGCCAAGCTGAATGCTGGTTCTCGAGAAAACCGCGTTTAAAGCTCAAAGTGCCGCCGTAAATCATGCGACAGTCGTCATATAATTCGCAGACAGGGTTCGTCAATTTGAAAAATCGAAAAAACCGTACGCGATACACTGAAGCCATAGAAAGAACAGAAATTAGGAAATCTATTTTCCCGAAGCCACTGAAGCGGAAAATAAAAGGGGGAAATTTCACAATTTCAGTCATCGTTTCCCGAGTTCCGCGACGTCGAGGATCACCGCGAAACTTAGCGATGGCTGCCAGGTTTACGATCAAGCCGGAGGTTTATTCGTGCAATTCGAGTTTTGGGAAACGATCGTTTTACGGTCGCAGTTTTCTTCGAGCCTGACGGCCAGTTTTCTTTTCGCGAATCTCTCGAGCGCGGGACACGTTTCTCGTTTACGGTCCTGCGGACCGACTTCTCCCCGAAAGCTCCTAACACGCGCGTTATACTCGAAGGAAACGTATAGTCGCAGCTCGCATATGAAACGGCCTGGACACGTGGCACTCTAATTCAACGCACGTGTCAACGGCACGGCGCGCTCTGGCCCCGCGACACGTGCAAGTTTCTTCCGCGACCGCCGCATGTAAACTAACTTCGTGATACGCGATAAATCCCGTCGTTTGTCGGCCAAACTGCGAATTCGGAGCCAGTTTGTTAAACGAGATTCCGCCGGGCGCGGCCAGAGACTACTACTCTCCTACGAACTTTGGGGAATCGACGGTCTCGTCGATGGCCTCTCATAATCCGTTTAGCTGAAAAGTGCCCGAGAGAAAACTTCCTTGCGGCCGGAACATCGGGCCGAGTTCGTGCTGCCCTTAAAAGCACCTGACCGGAGAAACTAAGCGCCTGTCGTAACAATTATTCATGCACTGGGCGGAGGATACAGTCTTGTTCGTGCTACGGTAAGTATACAAGGCGATTACGTTACATGACGACTTCGAATAACTCCTAACTTATTTCTTATACGAAGAACTTTTTCAAACGAGTGCGGCGTGGTTTTCTGGGGAACATACAGTGTTATAATCTATTTTTTGTTACTTTTCTGTTCTTTAAATGGATTGCCCAATATTTGTTCTCGAATTCGGATCAGGTACCAAATTCTCCGTCAAATAAGGCTTAAAATGAATAATTCCTAAAATATTTCTAAGATAATTTTTATTTTAATCTCCCAAGAACTTCTTCTAGTGTTTCTCACATAGATATGGTCATCAAGGAGGTTTCGCGATGATCTTCATCTTCAATGTTTAACAATGAAATAAGTTTGGGAATATCTCAGTCATTTTTTCTACCGGACGTATCAGCGACAGTCGGGGAACGTCTCAAATTGCTATCCGAGCCCTAAACCACCGTCAATGGACAGGGAATCCCTCGAAACCACGGCCCAAGGCCCACGAAACCTTGCAATTACGTTTAACCGGTCGAGTTTTCGAGGGCACGCGTGCAGAAAAACACGCAATTAATGGACGCAAAGGAAGAATTGATAAGTACGTAATGATAGGACGGCGCGTCGCAAACGATCGATCGGCTGTAATTACGACTAACACTCTGCCACGATTGGTAACTCACGTCACGCGAGCCAATCACTGCTTAAGATTGCAAACACCGATCTCGAGGACACTCGAGTGTTGAAAAATATCGCTGGCCTTGCGATATAATTGTTGAAACGAACTTACGCAAATTATATTTTCTTTCTGATTCCACAAGTCCTGCCGTTTTCCGACGCTTCAAAGGAAAAATATATTTTTTCTTTTTTAATTTGGAAATCTCATATGAGATTTATTACAACATAATGCTAAGTACAGAGTATTAGTACAGAGTATATTGTATGGTATAACAAAAATATTAGTTACAATATAAAAATCATAAAGGAAAAATATTAATGCCCATATTTTCTTAATACTTTTAGGTCTACGTTCTACAAGTACCATGACGTTTCGTCCCATTTTTCAGTATCAAAAAGCTCTTAATGAGTCGCGTGACTCATAAATCCGATGACTCGACTATACCAGCGCGATACCCCACGATAAAAATCGTCTATACCCTACAAACGATAGCCTAAGGTTAACAAAGGCACAGATCGCAGAGATACGGATCGTTCAAAGGGGTCGAACATCGTCTACGTCGATTGCAGGTCTCATCATCTCCAAATCTAGAGATCCGGCGGCGCCATTGTCGGCGAACGAATCGGCAGAAATATCGAATATGGATTCGGCTCGGTAAACTACGGCTCCGGCTCGTTTCTCCCGTTTTGCCGCGTGAATGCGTGAGAAAAGTCCGCAATATTCCGTACTCTCGGTGAGTTATACATCATCTGCGGATGATGGCGTCGTGTCGCGAAAGTTATTCGTTTCAATGCGTGCAACATTCGCGGCTACGACTAAAAGCTTCCCATATTCCGCCTCCTTCTTCTTCGACGCCCCTCGTTTCGCGAGCTCGCGTGCCGTTTCGTCCTGCGTGTCCTCATCACAACTTTTTGCCAATCGAGCGGAAAAAGATCGTCTGCGACCGCTTCGTTATAAATCGCCTGCAATTATAACAACGAGTAATCGCAACTTCGCTATTTTCATATTGTCATTTTGTCCATTTCTCCCGTTCATAAATCACCAGACAGTTAATTATCTTCAACCGAATGGTAATTAAAGAATACAAGCTTTCAGCATGATTTTACTGTTATTTTTATGATTAGATGCAGCTATTATACGATAATATTTTGATGCAAAATAAAATATGTGCATGTACAGCTCTAGAAACCAAATTGGAAAACAATTACCCCACTTAAATTAAAAAAATTCGAAATACAAGAATAATAATTAAAATTTAGCATCCAAAATTGAATAAATTTAAGGTAATATGTCGAGAGATCGATTCAATGAAAATAATCTAAAAGGGAGAAAAAATCTTGCATAATTAAGACTGTTCTAATAAATAAAATTCTCTTTTTGTTACAGGTAAGGCATGGCCACGATTCAGCGTTCTTCCTGGATGTATACGCACTAACAGGATTTGGCTGTGGCTGTGAGTAAAGATGATAGGTTTTTACTTTCTGTCGCCGGGTACGGTCAGACTGGCGAGACTTCTTCAGTCTTGTTTTCTTCGTCCCGCCGCCGCCGCCGCCGAGCGTGAATAACTTTAATAGAAGCTGATCGTCGTCGCATGATACACTACACCGCGCCCAGCGATGGCTTATACCTAATCGGATAATATCGGATCGAAAGTCGCGGCACGTTTTCCAACCGGATTGCCACCGAGCCATTCGGATCGCGTTGATCGAGCTAGATGCGGTGAACAATGCCGACGCGGGGCCATTAAACTGAGAATCCTCAAAATATCACTCCGACGGCATCGTTACCGAACCACGCGATCCATACAGATCTAAGCACCACGATCATCCTCGTTTTTGGTACCGCTACAAAAAGTTTCATATTTTACAAAGATTCGTACTTTTCCAGGTCTTCAAAAATTTAGAGATCCTCGATTATGTCGAAATTCCCAAAAATATTCCGAGATTCTAGAAGGTGTTTCGGGATTGTCGAAATGATCGAGATTCTCGAAACTGTCGGGATAAAAAAAAGAAGGTTCAATGAATAAATCTTATAATGTGGTTTTCGGAAAAGCCTCAGATATCGGAAAACGAGTCCTGTTTAATAACAAGCAATAAAATTGTCGCCAGTCTGCCGGTTGAAACGTTACGATTTCTAGTGTTTTTAAATTTAGATCTCGGCTTTGTCACGTTTAACTCGCTAGGCGATCGCGAAAAGGTTGCTCGATCCCTTGGAACGTTCTCGGAACGAAATGAAATCCTGGCGACTTCCGCTAAGAAGCGAATTAAAACCTATCCAATAAGACTCGATTAAGAGGTCGGTGAATTCATTCGATTATTTGCCCGGTGTTCAGGACTCGATCGTTACGGAATAACCGTGGATCGTGGATCGAGTTGCAGTTCTCGATCAGACAGTGCCGTTTTAACGCCGATGAACTCCAGTCCAGTCTGACGAGGTTCGATTTTGGTCAAGTGGCTCGATAAATTCACCCTCTCGCTCCTCTCCCGTTCTCGCAATTCCGACGGATTATTTGTTTTCGAGCTGGTTCCAGCTCGATTTCGAGCGTTCGATATTTTCAGCGCGAAGTCGATCGTATTTCATTTCTGTCCGAGTACTCGCGCGTGCTTGTCGACGGTGACCGTTCGATTGGATTCTTGAATCGCTCTCACAGCTGCTCGAGCGTCCAGGTGTTTTGTTTATTAGGTGCAAAGCTCCCAGCTATCGGAAAACAGTGCTGCAACAGTGAAACAGAAATTTCGAGAATTTCGAGGGTCGTTCGAATTTCACTAGACTCATCACTATAGACCGCTGATCTATATACGAATATGGCTTTTGAAGATTTTGAATAGATGCTAGGGTATAAAATACAACAGAAGGGCGATTACCCATGGCTATGGCCAATGGCTGAAGATTTCTTTAAACATAAACCAGTGTCTCTTCACAGAAGATCATTTCACAGAGACCTGGCGCATTTTTTAAACAATGTACGGCAGCGAAACAAGCCGTAAACTTTTCCACGGTCTTCGCGGATCACCGTAGTTCCGAGTTCGCAGGTGTTAGAAGCAGGTGTACCGTTGTAGACACAGAAGGTTTATCTGGGATTATATGCGTAGTATTAATATGCAAATCGGTTTGCACTTTGTGAAATTTAGTTTGGTTGCACGGGCTACACTGTGTAGGGAATAATAATCTGTTGTTACCTGCGGCACGGTGTACCTAGATACAACGCAAATAACATTTCCATCTGTTCAACAATTCCGTCGAGTTCTACCCGAATAATAGATTATCAAGTTTTTTCCCCCGGTGTCTACCTGTAGGTACAGGTAACCCAATAATTCCGGGTAGAGCAACCGATGCGGCGTAGAGGTAGCAAGTCGTTGAAATTCCGTTCGGTTACGATCTATTTGGCAGAGTTCACAGTTTTCGTGTCAACAGAACAGTCGTGCTGGATCGAAAGTATTTTTTATTGAATTCCGAAGGGAGCGCGCGGGTAGCGGGATCGATAACACGTTGGATTGGGTTTGATCCGCGCGGACGAAGGCGAGGGAAAATCGAGATACGGTTTCCCGCGGTGCGGTGCATCGGGCCATCAGTCAGAAGTACGCTAATTAATGACCAAAGTCCTGTTAGGGTAAGCGGGCCGGGGGTGTCCGGCCTGAAGGCGCTGAGGGAACAATCACAGTTGCCGAAGTTTACACTAATCACGTTGCATAGTTTACAGGCCGGTGGCAAAGCGACAACGCTGCCAACCGCTCGGCAAACTTCGGGCCCCGACTAATTCGCACCGCAGATTGAAAATTCGCGATCCGCAACTTTCTCTCTCTCTCTCGCTTGGCACCATTTCTATCCGCAGGCTCTTTTCTTCGGACGGCGGCGAACAGCTCTCGTTTCAAAATCGTTCTGCACGCTCTCTACGGCAACTTTGGCCCACGTCGGCGAAGTTTAACCGATTTTCCTGATAGAAATCCTTAGTTCCGAACTGCTCCCGCGCGAACTTAATTATTCGGGTCCAGCAACAATATACGGGCGGTGAGAGGGCCGCGATTCGAATGACCGTTTCAAAACATCGATCAAAGGGACCCAAGAGTGTTCGGAATTATTATTATTATTATTTATTTTAAACGAACCGAAGTCCTTTTATACAAATGTATGCAGTATTATATAATATGACAGAAAAGAATCTTAATCTTAAGTCTTAATCTAAAATTTACATAATTATGGACATGCTATGCCAAATACGGTGTTACTTAACAGTGGAACTGATAGACAAGTCAAACTCGTTTTAGTAAATGTTGACAAAAGGGACCTCATTCAATTTAAAAATTCATTATATGCATTGATTTCTGTTGAATACAATGAAGGTAGACATTTGAAATACTTTTGCTTGGAAGGAATTCGGAAAACAATCATTTCCCAGCAAGTGGTAGCCGTTTGAATGGAAAGGCACGATCAAATGTTGCTTTGCTTAAAAGCCATGCTCACCGATCGAATGGGAAATAAATCTAATCAACGCTGACTCTCGTGAATAGTACCTGGGTTTGAACAAGTTTGTCCGCGACTCAAACAATTTTCAGCATCATTTGCCCGAAAACGAAACCATCCTCGCTGAAAAAGGTTATTCGATCTATTTTTTCCCAACCATTGCGAAAGTGAGCGCTTCTCTGAAACCGTAGAGTTTGGCCCGAGTATGGTCGGCGATGCTCTAAAAACCAGGATCCCACAAAAGCTTTTCATAGTAACGAGTTTCGAGTCGAAAGTGGATGACTAACGGTCCCGAATATCCTCGAAAAAGAGTTCGTAATAGAAATTGAACAACGTTCCCTCCGCCTCTAGAGGAGCACGGCGGGCAAAAAGCTCGGGCAAAACGAGTGGATAGCAATTTGAAGCAATTGTGCTCCTTTCACGAGTGTTCCATCAAGCATTTAACAAGCAACCACAGCTGTCGTCAAGCTCTGTCGCAAGAATTCTGTTTACAAAGTTGCCCGACCGCTCGCCTTTCATGCCAAAAATGCTTGGACGCGTGGCACACGTTTCCGCAGGAACTACAGTTAATTAACACTAAACCTACCGTCATCGCACAATCGAGAGTATTTGCCCTGAAACGTTGGCCAAATACGATTTCTCAAATCTTGCGCAAGATGAAAATTTTTTGTTGTCTGAGCTATTCGAATATATGAACAACAGTGCACCAGTTTTATTTATTTTTCTCTTCACCCGTTTCTGAAATATCGCTATTAGGATTCGTTTACATTTCAGATTTTCTATTTCACAATTATTGAAATTTTAAAGATGCTTTCGTGGTAAATTAGTAAATAAATATATTTGATAGTGTTGTTATTTTTATAAGACAACATGTATCAGCTACTTTTAAAGCTCGGTAGGTTTATCGTTAAGAAAATACACAGTTCAAAATCGGGTAAAAAATGGGTTGAGTGAGTACGATGGTGATTCGCGTTATACAACTTCCACTTCCGCTCCTGCGCTGCGATTTAAAAGTTCCGCCGTTGAACAGGATCGGCTAACTCGCATTACTCACGGTATTGGAAAGCTAAACAGTGCGGTTAATGCGCTATTAACACTTCGAGGGTCCCTCGGCGTTGGGAGATACAGTAATTATTCATTAGATTTGTGCATTTTTGTCTACCTGTCCAGGTGAATGTGAAGTTTCTAAGCTTCTTTAGAACTTCGTAATCTTATAATCTCTTATAACTAAACTTTCAAGTCATACATTGATTATTTGAATCTTCAAAGCCTTGCTTCGTTTCATCGCCTTGATTTAATCCCATGTGAATGATATACGTGACACTCAGATTAAATATTCAGATAATAACTGGCGATAGAAATTCGTCAACATTGTAAAGTAAAAAAGAATAGTAAAATTGGAAGAATTTGATAATATGAATTTCTAGATTGTTGAAGTCATTAGGAAAATAAGGAAATTTCTATTAGATTCAGCGAGATTGTTATCAAGCTCATATTAAAACCGTAAGCTCGCGATAATGCTGTGTTTGAGAACGAATTATGTCCAGGAAATTTGGCTCCGTCACCGTCAACGTAATTCGCGAATATCGCGGCCCCGGACCTTGTGTCGATAACGATCATTCCGCGACCACGTCCCGAGTTGGCAAAACATCGAACAGTGTGACCACGGTAGCGGCCGACTAATAATTAATTAGGAGACGCTTGGGCCTCGATGATTGGGGCCGTTGATCGCGTTATCGGCATCGCGGCATAATCATCCGAAAGCATTAGGCTCGGACGCGTACGAATGAACGCGGCATTATCCCGGCTAATGGGAATAAAATTGTTGTTCCTGGGAGTCGGCGAAGCCCCGCGAGGCTGCCTGCTAAACTGCTAACCCTCTGACAAAGCCGAGAGTTTGTCATTCGGTATCGTGGATCTGCGCATTTCGATGCACCGATAATCGCCAGTGCTGCGGTGTCGGTCTGTTCTTTGTTTGCTTTGAAACACGCTTTCGGGGTTTCGATAATGGGATATCCTGATGCTTTTAGTTACGACCGGTGGCCATTTTAAATCCTGCCCGGATCCGCGGCCGTTTATTTTGTCGCGCTCCCCGTTGTTTATCCATCCCCTCTCGTCCCCCCCTGTAATCGCATTAAAATGCATTTCCGACTTAATTTTTAACCATTCGATCTACACCCAGTTTCGAGTCGACGCTCCTTTTAAAAACATCAGCACGTTGTACTTTGTTACTGTGATAACATTGTTGGAAAAGATAGTACTACAGTAAAGACAAAGAGTACACACCGCGCAGTACCTTTGAGGTCGGTCGTTCGACTGACCCTTTAAATTCATTGAACAAAAACCAGATCCGATTCATAAAATCCGTCGTCTATTAACGATAAATGCAAAACCCGCAGTCCAGTAATCGTCATTCAACGAATTCGCATTCTGAACTATTATCGCACTTGATAAGTTGCTGTTCTATTCAACAATTCACGATACTGTCGTCAATCCACATTCATTCAATAGTTTTTCGATGGACACGTCGGAAGTCGTTCTATGAATCGAATAATCCACGTCGCGCTGTTGTTTTCGCTCCTTGCAGCGATAAAATATTTTCGAACGGTATCGTATAATTCCGTCCGAGTTCTGAATGAACAATAGGGGTAGATAACGGTGCTAAAGATGTCAGCGTGACGCGATAGTAAAGAGGACATACAATAAACATCGTCGAGATTCAATTACGAAATGAACGCGAACGCGACGATTATTTTCGTGCTCTTTCCGTTACGAGGTTGCAGTTATGGCCGCGTTATCGCGCCATAAAGGTATATCAAATTCAAATTTCACCCATTCCGCGGCAGCTTCGCGGGGATTATAATCGTCGATCTGCGACTAAAGCTTTCGACGTAGACGCGTCCGGTCCTGTCGCTTTATAAATTATCTCCGCGGCCCGTTAAATTCGCGATGCTGGTTAATTCGATGGAAGCACCGTGTACAGGGTGTCCCATAACGGAATAACACGTGGGAAAGATTTTTGTGACCAAGATTATTTTTAAGATTTAACATCAGCTAGAATAGTGTGAACAAAAACGGCTGAAAATTGCAAATGGACATTTTATGCGATTATTTTTAAGTACGGGAATATTTTTAGTACGGGACTTTTGTTTCTATGTGCACCATTATCCTCAATCTTCAAAGCTTCATTATATTTGTACTTTAAAGCAGTGGTTTCCACAACCTTTTTGCTACGATTCCCATAAAAAAATTGTTTTTCCGCGTGTTTCTATCTTTTATGTATTTTTAATAGATATAATGATATAGACACGTTCTAAGACCTGTTAAGCTTTTAAACTTCTTATTATTTAAAAATTGTGACGACTCCCAGGTTGGAAACCGCTGCCCTAAAGAGTGTAGGCTGATCGCACTGAAATCTTGTAAATAAAATATGAAGAAAGTACAGTCCATAAGTTTTTGGTCCACCCTGTACATCATTGAATTAAAGAAACGGACCAGTCGCGTTCTCCAATTTCATTTTCGACATCCGAAACCCTGGTTAATCCAAAGCGATCGATCACCGGATAAGACGAACTCCAAATCGGCCATTACGTCCTGCGTTCCGTCTTTTTACGCGTTTCCCATTTAACGGGACACCGTGATATGTATCGTTGGATGAGAAAACTGGAAATCCTCCTTTTAAGAACGGTCATTCAATTGTTAGCGTTCGAGAATCTATTAATCCTTTTACGATGATCGCTGCTTTAAAAGAAGTTATTAAAGGCGCAATCCTCAAACTTTAGTAGACTCCTTTAAATCCGTTGAAATCGAAGGGAATGATATAGTGGCGATGCTGTACTTCATTTTCTACACGAAGAATTTCTTAGTCAATGAAATCAATCCTTCCAACATGTTGAAAATGGACGCTGTTAAACTTTTACGATGATCGCGCCTGTAAAAAAGGTTGTAAAAGACTCGATTCTCGAACTTTGGTGGAGTAGAGTTCAATCAGCAGATAGGGAATGGTCCGGGTTAGGGTTCTTTTAGATCGGTTCGAATGGAAAAAAATGTTCGCGACAGCAAATATCAATGCTGTGGGCTCCATTTTCTCCGTGAAGAATGTTGTAGTCAACGTAATCGATAGACAGTGAATATTAAGCACTTGTGACTGACAAGGTGTAATTTGAAACAGTAAAAACATTGAAATTATTATACATATTCAGAAAGAAAATAAATGTCTCCAGATTGTTGTAATTCAGATGGAAAATTTTTTCAGTATTGTAATTGCACAAAGCAGGCATTTCCACGAAAATCCCAAATCGACTAATACCTCTTACGAATAACAATTTCGTGAAAAAGTGAATGCACACTTTTTCAGCTTCTCAACTCCACTTTCTTCACATTTCTTCATGAAAAGAGGGACTCGAAAGTGCGATATGGAACTAGCATTCGCAATTAATCCACGACCGTCGCAAAGTATAAAATTAAGTATGGCGAATTATGCGGGGCCGCTCGACGTGCATGAAAGAGATTCCGCGGAGACAGAACGACCGCGTCAGCCCGTGAAAATCCGGGGTTATCGTGGCTTGGCCGCAGAATTTCTAATTAACGGCGGTTTCAAGAGGCATTATCGAACGTCAGGGCCGTGCTTTGACGCAAAACCTCGTCGGTGACACGGGTTGCTTCGACGTAAAACCGTGTCGCGAGTTCCGGCATCGATGGAAACGGGCGCAGTGGAGCGATCGCCTCGAAATGCTGGCCAAAAATATGCTAATTGAATAATCGACATATTTCGAAGTACTTCTATACTTAATTTTGGTCTTGTTTTCATCAAATTTTCAAATAAAACTTGCAGTGAAAGTGTTAAAGTGGCTTCGGGACAAGGCGATCGAAAAGTCCGAGGATTAAATTCTGGCAACGTGGAAAGCAGCAATTTACAAGCGACAAAAGAACAACGTAGTGGAACTTGGTAGCGAATCGAAGGAGGGGGTAGAAATTTTACCGGAGAGCCAGTTACTCGAGAAGTTTCAACGGGCCGAGGTGTGATTCAGGTTCGCTCATCGGCTTCGAAAGTATTCTGCGACAGGAAACCGGCCAAGTCGCATTTACCGTCGACAATCGGCGAAACAATTTTCTCGCGCCTTCGGTCGAAAGGCAAAGGAAACAGCTATTTCACCGGGAGAAATAGGGGTGGAAGTTTCGGCTTTGTGACGCGCGAATTCTTCCGCGCGCGCGCGACTGCACGCGTGATTTAAACGCGAGAGCGAACTACATGCAC
Organism: Lasioglossum morio; assembly: GCA_916610235.2. Taxonomy (NCBI): domain Eukaryota; kingdom Metazoa; phylum Arthropoda; class Insecta; order Hymenoptera; family Halictidae; genus Lasioglossum; species Lasioglossum morio. The sequence goes on from OU744334.1 coordinate 13,213,405, forward strand.
GGTGAATCGAACGGGAATTTCTGAGGAGCTGTGCATTTTCTCGCGTTTGTTTCTATTTTAATCGTCAGTGGAATTGCTCGAGAGGAACTGGTCTCGACTGTGCACTTTACCCGCTTCGATTCCACTAATCGTTGTCTCGAGGAAATTATTTTGTGTGCGATCGCGCAATCGAATAAACTCCTGCACAAGCTTCGAGCGAATTCCGAACTGTTCCCGATGACCATAACGTTAATATTTAAGCGAGGCAGCCTCGCGTGACTCGACGATCCAGAATGGACGCGCGCGCGTGCTCGTGAAAACGACGAAAGAATCGGCTACGTTCCCCGATCGTGGCCTCGCGAAAAGGAAATAAAAGCGGCGAACAATAGCGTCGTAAAACGCTCCCGTAACTCGGCGCCATCGGCGGACAATGAAATTTTAATTGTCACATAAAAACAGCTTGATTTTCGATGAGCGAGGGAGGAAGAGGAAGAAGCATTCGTCGAAACAATTAACGCCCCGTTGATATTTCACGAGAGCTGCAACGACGACCCGCACACAAAAAAGAACACCGAACGGGGACAATAGTTGTTGCAACCTGTCACTGGTCTCACAGTCGACCATTTTGTCTAATTAAACTGGCAAAAGAGTTCACATTTTATCATAAACAGCAAAATTTTGTTTTCGTACCACAAACCAATTTCAATTAAAGATCGTGGTTTCGAACGTGTATTATTATTCTATGTATTCATTTTACAAAACGACGAATTTGGTAATATTAAAACTGTTTTGAATAATGGCGTGGCAATTTTTCACCATTCGAGTGCAAACGATTAAAGAGGATAAATATAACACACTATATTTTATACAATTACGATATAGAAGATCTAATATACAAAAGCTTGCAAAGAAAACAGTTCACGGCTGCGAATTTCTTAACGAATTATTCAGTGAATATTTCCGTTAAAACGAAACTTTTGTGGAAAGCATAAAATCTGACAGCAAACGCGTCAAATGAAGTAAAATGGTGCGTGTAAAATCAGGAAAATGCACTCGCTCCAATTTACATTTATTCTGTTAATCATTTGATTTTCGATTTACCCTTTTCCGATTACGATCGTGCGTCGCGCGTACGGATTAACGAAAAAATAATTCGATGAACGGCAACGGGATATCGTGCATTCATCTTGCCAGTCAATAAAAAGCTGGTTTACCCGGGCTCGACCTTTTTCCCGGATCCGGCAATTATTCAATTTCTCATGCAACAGATATACACAAAGCAATCCGCACGAATGTTACGCAACGCGTCGCGCCGGTCCAGGATGTATGGAGCGGATTGCCGCGACCGAATCGGCAAACCAATAATTTCAGTTCCCGTAAATGTTTACGAACGTGGATAGGTAAGCTGCATTAAATCGTGCCCGGCCTGATGCGGTAACCCGCGAGTGTGACGTCGCTATCCGGTGCCAGATAATTCGCTGTTGGCAACGCTGAGAGGACTGTCTAATGAAACGAATTTTTTTACACACTTTTTTGTAATTGATTCAGCTGCTTCTCCGTCATACAGAACAATTTTTTTTATAGGAGAGGATGTACTATATTGTAAGGTTTAGGAAAGATGGTTTGACATCATAAAATAAAATTGGCTTTCATTTTCAAGAAAACGAAATGACTTTGCGAACGAGCTAATACATTATACATTTTGAATTAGAATCTGCTCGATGAGACACAAGAATGAGTACGTCAGTTTTGATTTTTGCAGCGCACGATCTCGAAAAATCGCATTTCGATGGTTTATAGAGGTTATTACGAGGAAAAATCTTTCGAGTAAAGTTTCCAATAGAACGTTGGACCGAGCAACGAGCATAGACCCGATCGGTGGTCGTGAGGATTGATTACGGGTTAAATAAAAACACGAGGACCGATCGCAGCAAAACGTGGAACGTGCTGACCCAATGCGTCAGGTGTTAGAAGATTCATGGCCGACCGTTCGTTCACAAACGACGTCGTTACATAAGTACACCCTTACCTAACTTCGTAGGATGAAAGACACCCTTCAGCTACGGTGTAATGGACACAATCTTTCTATAAAGTCATTTGAATTTTTATCCTCGGAAGATCGTGACCCAGTTGAACCGAGAATTTACGCTGAGTCTAGAGACCGAAAGAAATTATTTCTCTGAATTTTTTCCTCGAAAGCTATCGGACTTCATCCACAAAAGGTTTTGATATTTCAAACGAAAAATTGCCACTTACAGAAGTTGTCGCACACATTTTGTGCAAACATTTGACAAGTCCTCGACCATAGGAGATTGTTAACATTTTTGTGGCACGTGCAATATCGTCAAATAAATGTCTCTGCGAGAATCCACTTAATAGTATATTTGATCGGTCCGGTAGTAAATGAAAATTTTCAGTGGCGATATTTCCTACGAAACGTTCAACGAGCCGCTGACAGAATTGATTGAATTCCGCCAGATGAAATTATCGTGGTTAAACATTTCTGTTCGCTCGCGTGTCAACATCATCGGACACGTGCACAGAAATCACGCTCGTTATTCCATAAGAAGTGATTTCCATTATACATTGTACAAACTTTTGTGATCAACTAAGAAATTTAATTTTTTACAACTACGCTTTTTTTATGAATTCTGTAAAACAAAATTGAAAGAGATGGTTTTATATTCTGGCATTGTGCTATAATAATGCTTGGAAATTCTCTCCATCGAATAACGTGCATTCCCGTCGAAGATAATTCATGAAGATCACGTATTTTTGGAGGGAGGGCGTGTCTGTGGAGAATCCTGGACGTCTCGCTCGAAGATCAGTGCTCGCTCCTCGATCGAAGATCACCGATCACAGGATAGACACCCTCGGGAACTCTCTGACACGTGTTCTAATGCGATAGGGGCGGTCGCGGCTCGTCAGGATCGACAGTTATTTTGGCTATTCGCCCCAAGTATTCTTAGACACTCCACCGTCCTCGTTGAGTAGAAGACTCTATAGATCACGAGAGGGCTGGTTTATTGGAGTCTTCGAATACCACTGTCAGATAAACTTCGCGATCGGTAATCGGGAACTATGTTCTTTGCAATTTGCAGTATCAGACCTCCGCTATTTCGTTGTCGAACACTGGAGAACTGCAAAGAGAAGGTTTACAAAGGTTTCGCTGCTGATAGATGGCTGCTTTACGCTGCACATTCAGGATAAATGTTAAAGTTCTTTGATTGAAAATGGAATTTTGTGCGGTTCGGATGAACGAACAGCCTCGAGATGCGATCGAATTTGCGAGTTCTCTTTCGCGTTATTGAACCGGGGAGCCCAAGAAATTTTCCTCAAACGGATTTCAATGTTCGATTTACCATTCTTGCAGCTTCCGGTTGATTTTCTTGATCCGAGCGATCGCGGACCGTTTTCCAGCGATAATGAAAGCTCCGACTACACAAAGTAAGAGGTGGTAAACGAAGTGCTTTGCTACCTGAAGAGGCCGACGTTCAGTTTATTGTTTAACGACGTTCCCTCCGACGCTATCTCGATCTGTACGACGAGAGAACTAAAGAAGGGAGTTGCACCCGCCATCCAGGGTCCATTGACTAAATTAATACAAGTCACGAGACCCGTTGGATAGTAAAAGTAAAGAGTGGAGAGGGTGAGAGGGGAGCAAGAGTGGAAGTTGTCGGAAGGGAATTAATAAATGACGTCGGGGGAGAGAGGGAGTGGTCGGGCCGGCGTTTCTTTTCATGGGAGGCATGATTCCTGGAGGGAGTTTCGGAGGAGGACGAGTCTGAGAGGATCAAAGTTGGTTGGGATCCAATTCACGGTCCGAAAGCTTTCGCCTCGGACGACTTTTCAATCCAGGGAAAATAGCAAAAACAAATTTATTTCCATGAAAATGTTTCCCCGGCGTCGATCCGTCGTCCGAGACGACGACGTCCAGGGTCTCGCCGGCCCGCAAAGCAGTAGAAAAGCACGTTCGAGTGACCGAGCTTTTTCGCGGCGACTAACGGAAGACCGATTGCCGTGGCGGTGCTTTCGGTCTCGTTCGCCTAATTGCTCCGACCCATTGATCGATCCGTTCCTCTCCTGTCAGGCTTATGGCTCTCTCTCGGTGTCTATACAGCGCAAACAATCGTCCCAGAGTAAACATCCTTAATGTCCCGAGACGAGGATCTTCGATCACCGAAATCCGATTAGAACGCGACAATACTGCTAGTCCAGGCTGAAATAATATTTATAGGGAAGAGAAGTATATTTTTAGGAAGTACAGTGTTACATTTGTAAACGTTTACTTACCCTGCGGATTTTATGCATTTATAAAAAAAAATTATCAAATTCAAAGCAGTGAAAATATTCTAAGAATAAGAAATATTTTTCAACCCATTAAGAGGATTCAGATTTTGGAGAGCTAATAGTTCTAAACCACGTGAATTTCCAACAAAAATAGGAGTCTGTCGGCTGCGAATATATCGAACACCGAGCCGGACAATTGGGGAAATTGTAATATTGATAAATTATTCAAATTCCGATAGTATTATAGGAAGAAATGATCAGTATTTGGTATAACGCTCGGTGTCGAGGAGTGCTAGGATTACCGCGATGTCATATTCCACGCGTAATGGTACAAAGCATATTTCATAATGAAATATCAGCGATATAAATGTCAGATATGTTTCACATACTCCTTTCGACGCGGTAAAGGGGATTTCAAAGTCCGGGTTTCCCGTCGATAGCCGGCTATCGTTGACTACAATCGCGGTGTTCGCTGTTGAGTGAAGAAAATATTTTTCCGGACTAATAAATCTGATCCAATATTCGCCGTACACTGCTACATATCCAACATAAGCTTCGAAGGCTTAGAGAACTTCTCCTAACTCTATCTACGTTGGTTCTTCCACTTGGCTTTCATTGCTTCCACCACTCTGATCTCGCAAACATCGTATTACACGAGCGAGTCTATGTGAACGGAACATTGCGTGAACAGGCAGATAAGGAGACATAGTTTAGGTATCGTTGGGCAAGTATGTCGACCTTTTTAACATTTCATGTGCCACGAGAAGGCGTTACCGAACCCACGATACAGAGTTCAATCGATATTAACTAGGCACCTTTTGTGTAGACCATCAAAGTACAATTCCTTTTAACCATAGAGCAGTACGATTCGTTTTATCAGACTATTTTTCAAATTATTACAAAATTATCGAAGTATATTTGAAGCATTGCAAAGCTAAGTTAAATAAATAATTTAAAGTAATGTACTCACCGCACTGAATAATATCTACACGATAAAATTTTAGACAAACCGTTCTTCACAATCGTATTGTTATTACATGTATATTAATATTTTTATTCCAAAATCGGGACATTTCTTTCACAACTCAGATCATTTTTATTACATGTAATTTTTTTCTACATTGTGCCTTGAGCAATTCAACGAATTGATAAGGACTTTAATAATATTAAAACTGTTTGGAAAAATAGTATGGTAATTTTTACTGGCACCTTCTAAAGTGAAAAAACAAGTTAACCGCGTACGTCGAGGACCTACCTGTATTTCAAACGAAGTCGGTTAAAAAGTAAAAGGACAAGCGGATTCAGAAGGAAAGAAGCAACTGTGGGGAAGGATAAAAATCCACTGACACGTGTCCTTGCCCTTTCCCGGTTGATCTTGACACCCAGACGGGCCGTGACAGTCGCGTTTATTCAGTTCCGAACTCGATTCGAAGTTTCACGGCGTGCGCATACCTGTTTGCCATTCGACAAATAATATCCCGCGGAAAGGTATTACCGTGGACATCAAGTTTGTCAGATTGTCGAAGAAAGTTCGGTCCCTGGAGCGTCCGGGTAACCGTATCTACCGAGATCTATAAATAACTCCCATTTAGATTTATGAACGGGAACGTATGTACGTCCGAAGTTCGTGGCCCGACCTTCCACGGTACAACGCTCCAGGAGTCCCAGCGTTTTCCCGAAAACCTCCCGACACGGAATCGTCGAGACTCGCCGGAATTTTTCTCAATTTCATCTGTATTTCCCTCGTCGAGGGGCTATCGTGGGTTTCGCGTGGATCTCAAATGAGAAGTCGGAATTCGCCTGCGCAGGATAAGCATAAAGCAACCGGTAGGAAAAGTTTCGCGAGCACGTAATTTATGAAATTTGAAAGAATTCCCCCGTGTTGCGGTTATTTTCGCGATAATGCGGCGCGCCTCGACTAATTCCTTCACCCGAATCAAAGAACTGAAAAGCGCGCGCACTGCACGGCTCCGCTCAAAAAAAGGATAATAACTTATTCCGTTCGTTCCACTTGGCGGAGTGGCAAAATCCCAGTCCGGACGAGCATTTTTTCTGGCCGCGCGGCAGCGGGTACACCTTTCAAGGAAAATTACGGTGGCCCGCTTGGAAACGAGTAGCCCAGATGATTAAATCATACGCGGTCAGGCGATGCTGTTCTGCATTATCCTCGACGTTTTCCCGCGCGGAAATAAGGCTGACAAGCAGCCACCGCGGGAAGAAAAGTCCGAGAGGGTGCCGCGCGCCGCGACGACGAGCAGCCCGAAGGAGAAATTCGTCGCCGACGGAAACGCGAAAAAAGGGAGAAAAGCCTCTCTTCCGAACCCCTTTTTTTCCGCTAAAATATTCGCCAGGATTAAAACGACGTTCCGCCTGTTGCGGAGCCACGAGCAAACTTGAGAGCCTCTTAACAAAGAATCGGCGAAACAGTATCACTCGATGGCTCGCAGAGCTATTTCGGGCCCGGCAGCCTCTCGCCGAGAATTCTGGATCTCTACGTGCTCGGTTTTCTGCTGGTTTTTGCGCAGATTCCTCGCTATTCAACACCTACCGTCTTCCGCTGACTGGTATCTTTGCGCGGGAATTTTTATGTATTAATTCAACACTGCTGCGACACGATGGTCTCCGAAATCATTTTTTATTTTAAGGATCCTGTTGTGTGTATTGATTTCTATTTACAGCTGCTACGAAAGCTTCTTAGTAATTCTATTTTTTCGAATTAGACCAATTTAAAAAGAATGAGACACAAGTTGTATCAGAAAAATAGGGAATCACCAACCTTCTCTCAATTTCTATTAAATTGATAGAATGTAGTAGATAAATAAATAGCTAAATTTGAGAATTTTCTATTTTCTTCGTTCTTTTCGAAGCAGAACACCTGAAACATACTGTTATTCATACTCTCAACTTATTTCACTCCGATCACTCATATTATGTATTACGCGTTCGGACCAGCTAGCACAGAAAAACAGGCTATAATACACTCAGTATCGGTGCGCATTTACTACTGCAAAGCCTGTTTTCAAGTATGACTGTTTTATTTAGTCGCATTACTATAAAACTCGCCGCAATGATATCGGCAGTATTCAACAGAGACATTTGCCTACACAGCTGGACATAACTCAAGGCCCATTCCCTTCACTTGTCATAATTATGATCATGTTCTACTTGGTTTACTAATCCGGAAAAAATAGAAGTATTACGTCGGACAGTTGCTTTGTTAGGCGAAGTAGTCGGTCGAGTACCGTGCTCCGGTATCGTTCAGGAATTTCATCAATATTAATATCCCATTACTATACTCACCCATCGATGTACTCAATCAATTTCCGGTCACCGTAACAATTTTCAGAGTTCCTTCCACCTACTTTTACCAAATTTATATTCATAAAAGGGATGGTCGAGTCGAAAAATTCTCCGCTTAAATGAAAAAAATATATCCAGCCAACGCAAGGGGTACACGAAAATCAATCACAATTTCCCTCGGTATCCAAGTGCTCCGCATCCAGCACGAAGCAACTTCCACCATCAATTCCAAATACCCGTGTAAGTACATCACGTACAAAGAAATACATCGCATCAAGAGAAGCGACGGACAAAGATCAATCACAATTTCTCTCATCACTAAACCAAGGGGTCCGAGGTATCCAACGAGAAACAACTTCTTCCATCAATTCTAGATCTCCAGCTACCCTCGAGCTGTTGGGCGAAGCTCGCACGAAAAGAATCCAGCTGCAGAGTTTCTCGGAGTCGGTCGAACATCGCAGGTGACAATCATCGGAAAGGTAACGAGGTTATAGATCTCAATCCCCTAAGTCTGCTGTCTATCGAGGCGATGGCCAGGCGAGAGATTCCATCTAATTAATTTTCCCCGGCGATCCGGGCCAATTCGAGTCGACGACGAACGGGCGTGGCTCCATCGCCGACTGTTTTCCGGATTTCCGTCGTCGCCGGTTCTGGAGAGCTAGAGAGCCAGAGAGTCGGAGGAAGACAAAGAGGATCCTGGCAGAGGGTTCGGTGTTTGTGTATTCCGAGCTAACCTGTGTACACACGCGCTCTCGGATCCTCTCTCTCTCTCTCTCTCTCTCTCTTTATCTGTTCCTCTCTGAACGAGCATTTAAATTCAATCTTAGCTAGCGTAAGTCTTTTCCCCGGGTACATAGGCAGCAAACGGATCGGTAACGTCGTCTACGGAAAATCCTCTCTCCCTCTCCCCGAAGAGAGAGTGAGAGAGTCCCCACCGGTGATGTATCCAACAAGAAGTACGACTATCGCGGAAGGTGTCGGGCCGTGCCTCCGACGGACCAAGAGGTCGAGTATGCAAATGAGGGAGCCGGGAAGGTGCATTGATATGCAGGTGAGGCGCCATCGACAGGCGTCGAGGCAGCCGGCTGAATGCTCGTTGCATTTCGCAAGAGAATGAGAACCATTAACGCGCTTCCTGTCTACCTCTCTCTCGCTCGCGCACTCTCTCTTTGACACACACTCTCGCACTCTCTCCATTTCCCTCTGTCTGGCTGTTTCGCGCGCAGTAGAGTCTCCTTTGCCCTCCGTCTCTATCCTCTCGTTTCCATCGTCGCGCATTACAGCTACGTGTCGTGCCGCGCTTTGATTGACTAATAGCTGCTTCTCCCCCACGAATTACCGTCACTTTACCGGACGCTTATCCTCGGCTCCTTTGAACTGTCCACGCCCGCGTTCCGCCGAATTCCCCGTCCAATAGACCGGGTCTTGCTGCTCATCTTTCGACCCCTTCGTCTGCGCGGCTTGAAATGTCCGATTTCGTGTTTCGAATAAATTTTTAGTCATATTAAAAAGGAATTTGGTCGCACTAAAAATAGAAATATTCGCTTTTCTCGTTTTCAATTGGTGCGCACACTGTTGCTTGGTTGGATAGAACAATCCTTAGAAAATAATTAAACATTGAAGAACGGATGAACCGACGACATTAAATGTGATCAGACAGAGGATCTTTATATAAATAATTCTTCTATTGCTTTTGCTGTTTTAACGCATCAATGATAAAATCCTCTGTCCAATAGTCGAAATTATAATTCTGCAAAATTGCTAATTTTTGGATTTGTGATCGAACCTGTAGCGCCGATATCATATAGAGCATATACAAAATTTACGATCGTTAAAAACAGAGAATATCTTCTGTCTAATGGTCAAGAAGACGTTTGGGACAGCCTAATGCAATTTAAAATGCACACTATGTACTCTCGTGCCCCGTCACCGTTCCTACGTCTATATGTAACCCAACGAACATTAAAAATAATGAACCATAAACTCCCGTTAAGAGAACACTGGCATCCCATTGTACAGGTTCGCGCAACAGTAATCCCATCGGTCGTAACTTTTATCTGCACTCAATTCGTCATAAATTCCATCAGATTTCTCGCGGTGCAAACATCGGGGGCCATAAACGTTCAGTTTCGTTCTTCGCCCCAACCCCCAGCCGAAATGTTAAGGGAACCATTTTACGATCGGTTATAAATGAAGTGTACACAGGATTTACTACGATCGTTATTCGTTCGCGGGTCCATCGAATTAGGAAATGACACATTGCTCGCAGAGTTCCACCGATGCATCTTCGATCGAGATCCCCGATGCTTCTTCTGGAACGATCGAAGCCGATCCAAACGACCGTGGAATGAGAGAGGGAAAGAGAACATGTAAGAACAGACCACGATCCTATTGGCCGGCTTCGCGATTTATCACGGGAGAAACGGGAAACGAATCGCTCCCAAGAGCACCCGGCCAATAGGAGTGCCGCAGACTCTTCCGTCGACACTTACCACAAAGCGTATTGCGCAAAAACCGCGCAAAAACAATTTCGACCGAATGCCAATCGCGGTCGATCCTCCCCGGCACCCTTCTCCCCGATACTTCCAGATTCGCGACAGCCAATCGGCAAACATGAAACTCTGATTGGATCAGAGATCAGTCGAAGTCATGTTCATTCCGAAGCGCATTTGATCTTGTCACTCCCTTTTCGCTTTTATTGACTCTTCCAATTTGTGAAACGTCATTTCAGAACTTGCTACGGTTTCGTATAATTCTATTCGACTGCAGGTTTTACGCAGTTTACCAGAAGTGTGCAAAAACCCGAAATATCAAGTCGGGAATACATTTTTTCGAGATCTACTATTTATTTTAGTGCTTAATTATTGATTACAAACGAATCTAATTTTATTTCATCTAGAAAGAAAGGCATAACGTTCGTGTTTGTTAGAATTTGTTGGAATATTCATCACCTGAGTCTGACCCGTGATTTTCGGTGAAACGGTCAATATTTGGGACCAATCACAGACTGTACCATCTCCCGAGCCCCGAACGATATGCGGCTCGGATTCTATACGCCCCGATTGGAACGTTAGAAACGGGAACTGCGCGAACTGCATCGACCGTATCGCCGATTCGGGACCTTTGTATTCAAATTACGAACGGAGTCCGCGATCGATCTGCACGCCGGAATATCGGTACGAAATTATTTTCGAGTAGATTGCCTTGCCCCCGACGCGAAAACCAGTTTACCTATGACTATCGAGCTTTCGGTGTACCGGTGACCGTCGCTGTTGATTTCGAAAGCACTTCTCAGTTGTAATCCCGCCATTGTGCGCCCGTTGCCTTGTTGACACCGTGCTGCGTTCTACTAAGCTCCTCTAGTTATAACTCTGGGGACCTACGGACAGACTAAGAGTCAATCCAAAATTTTTGTTTCCCAATCGTCGACAGATGGAAATTCTGTCGGTCTTAAGTATTTGTTTAAAAATATTCTTCGCGCTCGTATTACCTCTAGGGAGCTTCCGAAAAACATTTAAAAGATTCTAAGGGGTTGCAGGAACATTTAATACAAAGTCATAATTTCGAGCACTTCGATAACTGGCATCCTTTATTTTAAATGTTTGTTTAAAAATATTCTTCACGCTCGTACTGCCTTGAGGGAGCTTCCGAAAAATATTTAAAAGGTTTCAAGGGATTGCAGAAACATTTAATACAAAGCTATAATTTCAAGTACTTCGATCACTGGCTCCTTTTATCTTAAATGTTTGTTTAAAAATATTCTTCACGCTCGTACTGCCTCGAGGAAGCTTCCGAAAAACATTTAAAAGATTGTAAGGGGTTGCAGGAACATTTAATATAATACGAAGCCATAATTTCGATCACTTCGATCTCCGGCTCCCTTCACCTTGTGTACCACGAACGCCTTTCCGATTCTCGAAATCGCCAAACAGTAGGTCAAAAGAGAAACAGCGTATAATTTTACACGGAGAGTACAAATCTCACCGATTCTCCGAATGAAAAAAGGAACGAATGGAACAGGAAACGTAGCCAGTATGCGATCATCACGGTCATCGAAGAACAAGTTAGGCGAGGTGTGGGGCGCAGTTGGAAACAAATCGGTTACCAAACGCGAACGGAGGTCCCATATTATTGGAAGGTAGACGAGATCGGCGTCCGGGTTCCGTGTAAATAATACGTTCGCGGCCAAGCCAAAGTATCAATCTTCGGGCTGGAGTTGGAATCGAATCATCCCCAAGTTCTCGATTCGAGAGTCCGACGTTTGGCAATCGGCTGTCGCTTCTCGTTCCCGGATTATTCTTGAAAAACTGTGTTTTTATCGAATGACGAAACTGGCAGACATATATAAATTCAATCTTGTTCACTCAGTTTTAGCGATTGGTAGGATTAAAAGGAGGGAGAAGAGAGAAAAATTATGAAGCTTGAAAAATAACTAGCAGAAGCTAGATGCAAATAGAAGAACGCTAGGAGCTGAGAATCTAATCATTTCCAATGGGAACATCTCTATAAATTCAATAACTGTAAATTAGAAAATCTGGAAACAGTCATAACCGATAATGGAGGGGTTTAGCGTTAATGCTAACCTAGAAATGGAGTTTCGGCTACAATGAAATCGATGCAGCACATCGTCGGTTCTAACAGGACTACTTTGCACATATTTGAACCGTTTCCGTGGCCACTGGCCAGCTTCAAACGATAGGTTGAGCGGTTCTACTGTCGCATGTCGCGCAAAATTTTCCCGATAAGCCCGGCGGCTCCATCGTCGAATCGTGGCGGCGGAGTTATGGTCCCGTAGATCAACCGGTTTTCGATCGCGTTTTCAAATATGTAATCAGCGGTCGTGATTTATCGGTGAGTCCTGATTACTATCCTCGGCTGGCTCGTCAGATTCGCGACCCGCTCTACCCGACCGGGTCCAATATCGGGCCGTGCCACCGGAAACGCGAGCTCTTTCCTCCGTGCTCGACATCGTCCAAGTTACGGGTCATCGGTCACAGATCACAGGCGTTTCTGGCTCGGAAACATCGTTCGAGAGGCCTTCGCTCGTTTCCAACGGAGTCGAGATGTTCTATCAGTCGAAACGAGGCCGGATCTCATCCCCCAAAACCTGCAGGAAGAATATCCCGCGCAAATGTGCCCGAGCGAGTCGCATAATTGGCGAACCGTCCCTCTAGGATTCTTTTAACCCCTTGCAGTACAATTTATTTTACGGTTGCAATGATTAGAACCTCTTCATTCGATATCGTTTCTTAGGACAAAAGGGTTTAGTACATTTGTTGGGCACCGTGTATATGAAGCTGCGAAATATGAAAGAATACCTTATATCCATTGTTATAAGAATAGTATTAATCCTAAATTATAAAATGTTACTGTATCTCACTCTTCCTTCCTTCTTTACCTTCTTATAAAGGACGTTATAGCAAGCAAAAAACGCATGCGAAAACACGTGCGACACACCCCTTTTTTTTTAATAAAGGTCCCCATTGGGATCACGCCCCCTGCCCTTCCGACACACCCCTGTCCAATTAACAAACGTAAAATTTCCCCACCGAAATCTACACGAAGAAATCGAGGTGACAACCCCTCAGTACTATTTTCACCGTGGTCGGAGTATCTTCTTCCCGTTCACGATTTCAAAAAGTGTGGTGTTTTGTGCTTCACGATTACGTATTCGCGCAAATGGCAGTGTCTTGTTGATCTCACGGAGGAACAAAAGATTCTGAAAAATTTGTGAGTACCTATACTTGACATTAGTATTTTATAACCCAGGATTAATATTCTTATGTATGACAATGGATGTAGTTTTTTCTTTTCACGATGAGTAGAACGTGTTTATGTAAATGTGGATTCACGTGTAAATGTGGATTTGCCACTACGACGGATGGCCATAACTTTTTATACATCCTGTACAATCATCGGCCATTGTACATCGTGACAGTCTCCAGCAGGAATGCGACAACACCGACGCTACAACCGCCGACAGAATCGAATGACGGCTCGACGATGTTCGAATCGAAATGGCCGACGGAGGAATTTCGAGAAGAGATCGCACGACCGAAAATTACTCCCACCGTAGCGACAACGTGTAATAGCGCTCGGCGCGACAGCAATTAAACAGAGAGCCGTGCGGCATAAATGCGCGGCTGATTAAGCGGTTAACGCCTGAATCGACTCGTTAATTTGACGTTCGTCGAACATACGGTCGCGACTTCGTTTCGCTATCCCGATGTTTGTTATTACTATCGGGCCCGGCCTGTTAATGGCAGCATTGCGACCGGCAATAACCAAAATATTGGCTGATCCGTGTCGAAAAATTTTGCCGACTCGAATGTTTTCCACGGCGGTCATTGTGCCGAGCACCGGCCTAACGAATCGCTTGTCCTGTGATTAATCGGGCCTCGATCCCGATTCAGTGGCTGTTGGCCATTTTCGCGATCCACAGTCATCGACGCTTCGAAACGGTTATCGAACTTTTTCACTTATTTTTATTCGCAGAATCAAACTTCTACTGTTGATCGTCATTTTTCTTGTTAAAATATCTGAGTACATATCGACTGTTTTGTATACATTGCACTAAATGCATTTGTATGCACTATCTAGAATTACAAAAAGATACGTACTGCAATACGTGTACACGTGTACGTGAATACACGTGGAACAAGGATCTCTAATTCCACAGTGCTCAGAAAATTGAAAAGTCTGCGTATCTAACTTTTGAACAGAAACGACCGTAAACGCGAGTTAACAGCGAGAATGAAATGAAAGTAGAGGAAAGAGGAGAATTCATTTCCGGGTTGGGAGGAGTAGCGAGATAATAGATAAACGTTATCTGGATCGAATACCGACGTTCAGAGAACGCGAAATCAACGTGAGATATCGGGTCCCGATGCCGCGTAGAAATACGGTTCACAGAGGAACGATCACGGAAAACGGTGGAAAGCATGAATACGTCGAAACTGCCAATAACCTCTGTAGACTGTCTCGTTTCATTCGTGCGTGATCTATAAATTGGGGAACAAAAGCGATCTCGTAATCTCGGAGTCGTTCGGCGCAGTGTTTGAACGTCAAACAGGCCCGATGCTGTTTCCCAGCGAACAACAGGCGTTCTCCTGCGCCATTAGCAACGGATCTTTGTAAACAAGCTGTTGCATTTTGGGTCCTTTGAACCCGTGCATACCGGATGATTTCGCTAAATTGAAATCGGTTGGCATTGATCCTGTTGGGAAAGAACATCGGAAGTCTGCTTCAAAAGAATTGCAATAAAGAGATCTATCATTTTATTGGAAAAAGCGATTTCAAATGTTATGCACCAGAATTATTAAGTGTGAATTAATTCTGTCATTAATATTCAGTTGGTAAACGTTTGTGTTTGTAACAATAACATCCTGTTTATCTGATTGGAAAATGTCGAAAGTCCAGGAAGTTCTTATTTTCTGTTTCCATTCGAAGAAATCAGCCGCTGAAGCTCATGGAATGCTCGTAGGAGTTTATGGTGAAAGTGCTCTCGCATCATTCAGAGAATGGTTTCGACATTTCGAGAGCGATGATGTCAGTGTCGATGACAAACCTCGTCCAGGTCAGCCGAGGAAGTTCAAGGACTAGGAATTGCAGCAATAGTCTCTTTTGGACGAGAAAGAACGGACTGAATTAATTCACACAAGTTTCTCAACTAGACATTCATGTAAAATGACACCGTTTACAGCAGACACGTGAACAATGATTTTCCGAGAAAATGGTTTGATTGGTTCAATTTTGCAGCACCGCTGCATGAAAACGCGGATCCTGTCGTCGCGTTATTAGCTTCTGTCAGTTCGAAATAACGAGACATTCGTCGAGGGAAGGAAACGAGACTGTCTTGAGCAAATAACAGCGGATAACAGTTCTCCAGCGTGCGATCGTGACGCTCAGGTCGAGAATAAGAGACGTCGTCGTCCGCGAAGATAGAGAAAGTAGCTTTCGTCGGGATAGCAGCGTGTTTGACATGCCAGATTTAAGGTACCCGCGGGCAACACCCTCGGAATAATAAGATATCCACGGCAGCGAACTACTACGAGGTATATACGTCCCTTTATAGATTCCAAATTCCGAATTCACCATCGAAGAAGAAACCGTAAACGCTAGGTCCGCGACAATCTTCGTGTTGTCCACGATTTTCATTTCGATCAGCTGTTCGCTAACAGAATTCATGATATCGGTTGACGATCCAGCGAATCACGATGGTACGATAAGGATGATCGAGGAGTAGTCCCGGGGTATTTCGTGGTAGCCGGCATTGATGGAAAATTGATGGGAAAATAATAACGTCGTCAGCTCGGGGCAAATTGAAGGTAGAACGGTGTAGTACGGTTTTTGTAATGCGCATGATAAATCAGGCCGTCTGCTTGCAAAAAACTGCAGTCGACGTAGAACGACCTCTGCTGTAAGTGGAAGTAGGCGGATTGGAAATCATTTACTGCTGTTATTAGGAACACTCCCGGGAATTTCGTGAAGCGCAGCTGATGCGTGCCAAAAAGTGCAGCGACGTCGACACCGCTGCAAGAAAATTGTACACTGGTTCAATCTGTTTTTTATGAAAGTCTGCTCAAGATTAATCTCGATAGCCGTCTAATTTCATGACATAAATTATTCAGCGTATTATGTTAACGATAAAGTTAGATGAAGTTCTAAAATTCTTCTCAATAAGAACATTTATTGAAACATAGAACAATAGACCCTTCAATGACCATGCTATGTAAAAAATTCAATAAAAAATCATTTACTAAAATTTTTGATTAAAGAATCGTCGAAGCATCACAGTTTCTTATTGAGTCTTCAAACACATTCCCGCAAACGTCGGCAGTCTACTAATTACCACGACGCGTCGCGCATCTGAATTTCCGTTTCATTAAATAAATTCTTTGGCTTTCTTTTTAATTACGCTACATGTTCTATACAATAGTGGCAACGAACGCACAAATGAACTCGCGCAGCTTCTCGTTAACAGACAGCCATTAATTTCACAATGAATTAATGGGGCCGGGAAACAAGAACAAAGTTGCAATCAGCGATTAAAAATCATAATTCAAGTCGCACGCAGCGTGCGTGACTGGGCTCGGTAAATCTCGCAGCACATCATCCGTGGAGGACGAGCAAATGCAACGGGCTCGAGCAAACGCGGCACACTCGTGCAGAGCGGAGTTACGTTTTAATAACGAGCGAGAAAAACAAATTCGGAGACGAAGTAGTTCTCGCACAGAGCCTTTGGTAAAAATCCGCGGCGCCGCGCCGAGCGAAAAGGTCAAGTGTCCAATGTATTTCTCCGGGGAATCGCGGGCAAGGTTGCGGTTGTAAAATTCAATAAAGCATTGCCGGGTCTCTCGTTTCACGACATCTCTGCCTCCGTTTCTCTCTCTCTCTCTCTCTCTCTCTCTCTCTCTCTTTTTCCTCTCGTTCTCTCTTCTCCCTCTTTTGCTCGTAACGAGTGACCGAGTTTCCGAGTGTCGCGATTGAACTGGTGTCGTTCGCTTTTGTGGCGCGACCGAGCTTTTTCCCTGTAATTCCTCCCGGAGAAATAGGGTGCACGGAAGTCTGCGAAACGCGTCGTTTACGCGATTAACGAGCAGAAGGATCCTCCTTGCCTCGCGAACCTTGGCTCGATTTTCCAAATTTTTGCCGAATTCCTGAACACTCGAATTCTTTTCCAAGATTGTAGAAAGGGCCCTTGAGCCGAATTATATGGCCAATGGTTATTCGATTGGGCATCAAGAAAGAAAATACCGTGCAAAATTTCAACCCTATATCCCGATCGGGACGGTAGTTACGGAGTAAAATAGAAAAATCAGTTTTTCTGAGATATTTCGAGCACCCAAATACATACTCTGCAATTCGTTTCCGATTTTCAAATTGAAAATGCAGCTTGTAAAAAGTCGGGAAAACGCAGATTTCGCATGGAAGTTCTAGATTGATCGCATCTATATTTTTAAAATACCGATATATTGTTATAATTATCGTTTATGAACTTTTTCAGATTTTTCGGTTATCTGCGCGATAGTTATCCTTTAATTTCCACTTCCTGCACGAGATGATCTCGAGAAAGGGTAGATTGAATGCAAATAAAATTGTGTGTGATCGTTTAGCAGCTACTTTTGCTTCCGCAACATAAACATTACAGTTTTGCGAAGCTAATTCGGAGCACCGGAAAGTCATTCACGCGGAAAAATTCATTAATAAACGGCGCGGAATCCCGCGGCAGTGTTAATGCGGCGATCCAGGGTTGAGCGTGTAGTTGGCCGGGGAATGAAATTCGAAAAAGGGAAAGCTGTTCGCTCGATACAGTCTGCTCAGCCGACGGTATAATTAGTCGGCGCTTCCGCAACGCCTCGCTGTTAGGGATAGCGACTAATTAAAGCCGATCCAGTAAATTACATTGTTCGATAACCAGACGCTCGTCACCTTATCTCCGACGAGTTCAAGAAGTTCCATCCCTCCGTCCCATGATCACGGTTTCCCGGATGCGTCTTTGATCCCTGCTACTCGATAAGCTAACGCTGTTGCCGGGTAACAAATGCTGTTCCGATTCGAGACGTTTCGAAACCATGCTCTCCCCTTGTCTTCGAAGAGTGCTTTTAGAAATGTCACAGGAAATTGTTTGCTAGCAAAGTGGATTTGTCAGCTGGTTATTTTTCGGCTTCTCCACCTGCCATACAGCTGGAGAAAATCAATATGATTGTAAAGATCGTGGATTTTTATACGTTCATGACTGGACTGCGAAACTTCGTGTAAAATAATCCAAACCAGATCACAATGTACAGTAAATCCTCGACATACGCGGATTATAAGCGAATCAAAAAACCAATTCTGAATTGTAAAATTCGTTGCTGTTTTGTTTTCGACTCGTCCATTTTTGCCATAAATGCATCAAATCAAGATATCAGCATCGAAGAGAATGGAAATGAATTAAACATTTAAAGTTAAACCGTAAGAGGGTTAAATTAGAATTCCCATCGGAGAATCGAGCGAATGAAAACAGAATCTGAAAAATAGCGTCAAATTGGCAGACTTCGCACATCCAGCGTGAATAAAAAAAAAAAGCTGAAACAAAGATGTAAGTATCGACATAAAAAATTGTCCGGCGTCCGAGCGGTGTCGCATCGGAAATGCCATTTCGAGCGTGCGAAAGTTTTCCGGTGTCACGGGTTTCAATTAAAACGTCGCCGAAACGGAAAAATGTTGATATCTCGTCATTTCGTTCAATGGCAATTGCGCGGCGAGGCCTGGCACGTACAGGGTTGAAATAGAATTTGCCAGCTCTCGGCCGAGCAGAAAATTATATTTTTCCAAAACCGGCCGCGCGTTCGCTCGCTTGCTACCGGTATAGTAAAAATTACAATTTAATCGCGGAACGCCCGCTGTCGCGTCGATTCCGACCCGCGTCACTTCCGCGATATTTCGAGCACTATAGCGAAGGGATGGTGCTTAACCCTCGCGCACAGTCGTTCGCTTTAACACTGGAACTACCGAGCCTGTCACAGTGACGGATTTCAGAAATTTTTTGTATAAAATACGAACATATTAGATTTTTAATAAAATTCGATTGTTAAATTTTTAAAAAATCAGCATTATTAATCAATTATATAGTCGCCATTCTTTTCTATATAATTTTTTTTTACTCAAAGTGTACAATCACCTGATATAATACATTGAAATAATTAAATTTGATGAGTAGAAGAGAACGATGCTTCCGAAAAGCCAAGCTAGCGAACCATTTTTCTTATACTTAATTTCTCATACACAGTAGCTCCAAGAAAAATATAAGGAACAGCTAGCTCCATAAATCCCATTTATGGAGCACGGTTGTAATCGGTGAAGAAAAGGCTGAACCCCTTCGGGACGCATAAATCAGAATGAAAGAGTTTATTTTGCAACGAAAATACGAACATCGCTGTTATATTAAAGCGCAACAATGAGCGAAGTTTGCGGTTCATTTGGTGGATAACGGTACGGTATTTCCGAGCGTTAACGCGCGCGCGACGAAGGAAGAGAATCGCGCACTTAGACGTAGCAAAAATTTCGCGTGATTTAGGATTGACTGCTACACCGGAAACGCGCACGGTGGACGTTCAAAGTTTATCGCGCGCTGCACGGAAAATGGTGTCGCCGGTGAGTCCCGCGGTTGCTGAAAAATAAAATGCGAAACGGGTAAGAAGGGGACGGGGGAAACGGGATGAAAAAAGACGGAACGAATCCAGTTCTCGCGGCAATGCGATTCGTAATTGCGACGCGTTTCTCTGCTTTCTCCTTTTCCTGCGCACGGCCGCAGCCGGTTCAAAAAGAAACCGAGAACCTGGCCGCGGCGCATGCCTGACCTTTCGTACGCGTCCGTATACGCGGCTAGATAATTTGTAACGCGGTTTTGCCGGTCGGACACGGCAAAAACCAACCACCGGAGCAAACGGGCTGGCGGAGGGGGCCAAGAGGAGAGCTGGTCATCTTTTTCTTCCGTTTGACCGGCTTTGCACGTACGGAAAGCTGCGGCAGGTTCCCTACGCGACACGGTGCACCTTCATAGTCGTCCATTTTAATGTCGTTCGCAATGTTCTTTATCGCTCGCACACGGTCGATCCTGCCTTCCACGCTGCCGTCGATGCATGGACGAAATTATCAGCTTGCTCCATACGAAATTTTTCTAAACAAAACTTATTGTGGAAATTACTTTTGCGACAATACTACAAGACACCACTTAAAACAACTGCTCATTTATTTCTGTAGAAAGTGCAATAAGTACTTTTTAAAAAAATAAAAGCAAAAGTTGCTTTCCGAAGAAATTAAGATTCTCCATTTAGCACTGCGTCACAAAGGAACATTGACAGAGCAGCGCCACGAAATTGCCAATTGTATTACGCGCCTCCTCCTTTGATCAACTCGTAGTACCTTTACTTTACGCCATTATCGTCACAGTGTTTACAGATGGAAAAAAATAAAGGAAACCATGGTCCGTGGCGCTATGTTCAAATCCATCATTCTTTTATTTTGTGCCAAAAGTCACGCACGTATTTTCTTTTCTTTGCGGAATATTATTTGTCTTCTTAATATTATTAGACGATATCGATATGGATAATTCAGATAATTCAATATCCAAGAGGCTTAAGCTAATGGAGAAGGAAATAAGGAAACAGAGAAGGAAAATAAAGCGTTTGAAGAGACGTTGATTAATTAAATTAATTAATTCTCCATTTAGCACTCCGTCACAAAGGAACATTGACAGAGCAGCGCCACGAAATTGCCAATAGTTGCTCGAATTTCGTGGCAGTAAATGGAGAGACTCGTTAGCGGCGGATGGAGTCTGCAATTCGACGATCAAGTTCGAATCGACCGGATGCTTTTGCCTTTCCATAATCGCCCTGCGGCTTTTTCGATTTCACCGTCTCCTCGGCAAGGAAAAAAAGACTATTGTTTCATCGCGGCCGGAAAACAGTTTCGGGTAGGATATTGCGTTACCTATACCGGCTCAATGATCCCACTCCCACGTGGTATGTTGGTTTACTTTGCGAATTGTTATACTGTTCGAATTCGAGCCGCGCGTCAACCTCTATTTGCATTTTCCGCCTCCACACGCGGAAAATGTTTTCGACGGTCGGACGATCTCGAGATTATTCGTGTCCGTATCCGTCGAGAAACCATCCGCGAAATATCTAATAAATTTTTCTGCGTTCAATAGATCGTATATTTATTTATTACAACTGGACGTAATTTACATCGTGTTACAAAATACAGTTTGAATGACATTATTATTTAGCATATCCGGTTGCATTCTTTCAAGAAAGGAAAAAGGACAAGTCTAAATGTTTTATTCGATTAGAAACAAAAAAGCTCACAAAAACGGTGTTACCCTCAATGAGTCCTGATGTAATGCCTCTATTTTGATAACACATCGATGGAGTCGGAAACAGTAGCAATAGTAAGATTATCGACGTCCCCATTTCCTCGCAGCCCTATGTGAGAAAGAACCCACAAAAATTTTATGAAACACGAGTTACTTTAATTAAAGATTAAATTTTAAGAATCTTTTCTTGACGTCGAAGATATAAGAGTTGGTTTTCACTAGAAACCTAACCGATCATAGACATTGAAGAGCACTGAAAGAATTTGTATATTTATCGCATTGTTCTCTATCAGACAAGTTCTATGTAAGCCTAGAAATAATTAACGAGGCCAATTAACAAGCGGTGAGACTCGTGATAAGAATTGTAACGGGATCGTCTCGGAATGGAAAGGAGCAATAATTAAGTATCCTAACCGAACGCCGGGTCGGTTGAAACAAAAGGTCGTAGAACTGTGCGCGCGTTCCGTGAATCCGTGGCGAGAGAGTGACCATCGAAAAATGAAGCCAAGACACACCGAGAGGCGGGTAGTCAGCAAATCGTTCGGGTCCGAACGTTCCTCGTGACTCGACACGTTTCGCCGGGTAGCCGGCGAAGCTGACCGCGAGACGATATTGAAATTATGCGCGCAATGCCGGCGGCGGCAGCGCACAAAAGGCACCGGGCTCCTTGGGCATAAATCGCCGGGTCGAAATTCCTGGGGGCACCGACCAGTCGGCGATACACACGCCTTGGAGTCCTGGAAACGCGCGAGGCCTCCGGAGGATTGTGGCTTCCACCGCAGCCCGAGGACGGAGAAGATCGCGGGCCAGCAGAACGGCTCAGAATCAAGATTACAAATTTATGAGGGAGCCTCTTAGCGCTCTCCGAGCTCTCACCCTCTGTTCCGTGTTGAGAGGAGGCCGGCTACGTCGCTCTATGATGGCCGGAGACCGCTTCATTGTCAGTAGCGGATTTACCGATTGCCTGAGGAGCTGGAACGAGAGACAATTCTCTAAATTCATGAATAGACTGCGGATCTTTGTGCATTTATGGCATCTGAAAATTTTCAACAATTCCTGGAATGTAAAATTCCATAGAATTTACAAAACTTGACAATTGCATAACCATTTTTGACTGCAAAGTCGATTTTTAAAAAATTCCAGCAACTTAGATGTGCTGATTTTATGTTCAAGTTATCAGCTGACCACGTTCATATTATTATGGTCGTTGCATCTTATCGTCATTATTAATGTACATTTTTTTCATATTTTTAGAATTGGTTAACCCCCTCAGAATCTGTCCCTCGGTGTCAAATTGACACAGTGCTGAATAAAAACGATAAAATAACAAGTCAAACAGTTACTTTTCGATGTTCTTTTCATTCAAATTGATGAGTTAACATTCACATGTTATGCGGTTATATGTTTCGCATTACAAAAATAAAAGTCACAAATCAAAGTGAGATGAGGGTTAACCATAGTTAAAAAAATGAAGGTTCTCCTAATTCTCGTTAAACAATGTTACCTCGAAAGCAACTCGTGCAGAGTGCGTTCCGTTAGTTGAAGACAGTTTGATAGTTGGCCGACTATGGCAGTTTCCCCGGGCCATTACCATTCGGCGAAGCGGTTGCCGAAGATGCCTATCAACATCTGTCGGTCGTTTTCGACGGATAGAACAATGATGGCCCTCCGGCTGCGCTTCTCTTCTCGGCTGACCTAATGGCGGAGAAAATTGTTGGCCTCTACCGTTGAATGGCGATGTTCCCGCGTAGTTGTTACAACCGTATCGCACCTAGAGCTTGACACCTATTGTGGTGGCAACGAATGATGGATGGACACCAGTAATTTCGTTAAACCGACAGAATAGACGGGGAAGTTCGAGAGCTCTCATTGTGACGACGCCACCCGCGTCCGTCGGCCAACTGCTTTACGTTAGCATTTAAAAGGTCGAAACGTCGGAAATTATAATTCGTCTTTGTTGGTCCCGCGTATAGAGAATTCATGAGCATGAGAATTCTGTACAGAGCTCCGGCAACGTTCGAGAGTCGGTTCTTTGAGCGATTGTGTAGCAGCTGGTGTGGTGGGTCGTTGAAAATTTCAGCGAGCCTTTTGTGGGATTTTCCGTGGCGCTACACGCTGCTGCGCGAAGTCATTCCACGGAAATGGAATCGCTCGTTTCTACAACATTCCATTCCGCGGCCGTTAATTGAGACAGAATAAGCCAATGCTCATGATTAACTGAAATATTGCGTACTCGAGCCGCGGGGGATCGCCGTCGTCGTCCGCGCTCGTCGCGAGTTTCGCCGGAGCCGTTTCATTCAGATATTTATTCTGATTCGGTCGTCCAAATGTAACCCGATTCCGTTGAAATGAAACTCAAGGCATGATTTTCAGCGAAACTAATTTTCACCGGTCGCGGCGCGGCGCAACGTTTGAATATTGCACGCTCTTTCAACGGAACTTTATCGCCCGGATCGATGTAATTTCAGCACGGAAGCGCGAAAACCAGCAATTCCCCGGTAATACAAATCAGCCAAGTTATCGTTACACGCCGAGACTAATGGAGCCCCGGGCGATTCTAATGTAACGGCAGGCGGCGGCGGCGGCGGTGGCTGTCTCGTTGTTTTCAGTGTCGCTCGGAAACGTCTATTTTTCAACTGGAACATGAGCACGTTCCAACACCGTGTCACGTCGCGTCGCGCTTTTCCATCTCTCTCTCTCTCTCTCTCTCTCTCTCTCTCTCTCTCTTTGGCTGTTCGCAGTTGACTGGAATCCAAAACC
Source organism: Lasioglossum morio (assembly GCA_916610235.2). NCBI lineage: Eukaryota > Metazoa > Arthropoda > Insecta > Hymenoptera > Halictidae > Lasioglossum > Lasioglossum morio. The sequence goes on from OU744334.1 coordinate 13,237,595, forward strand.
GGAACCAATTAAAACAGTTCTGACCATGTCACGCGAAGTTTCACTGTTTTAGTGGCGTCCGAACGATGTCTAACCGCGCGCAGCTCCCTCTATTTGCATACCGTTCGCAACGCGCGCGAATATTTTCCGGTATTTCCACGCCGGGCGATAATCCGCGAACAATTACACCAGTTTACGTTTGTCGCCCGGCGCGATAAGCCCCGCGAGTAAATAGACTCGATGCCGGCTGAAATAAGTTTCTGATATATATTCTGTCGCGGTTCGCGTTGTTGCTCGCCCGTACACCGATCACGGGAAAATATTCTCGCCGTGGATGAAATACAGTGTTCAGTGAAGTATTTTTTTTACAGTAAAGTCGCGATCTAGCTCCCATCAAAGGGACAGTTTTTGGCCCTTTGCAGGGATGCCTGTCCAGTGGAAGGGGCAGGCAATGGAACTAGATCGCAAGTTTACTGTATTTTGTCGGGGCACCACGGAATTATCAATAGACGCGTTCATTTTAGAAGTGTTGAAGGATATTGAGTAAATGTAAATTTAATATAGAATAGAACATAAATTACAGGGATTCAAATAAACAAGAGATGCGGTCTGCTCGAGTTATCACTTTCGGTGGCCTTTTTAGGGATTCCCCAATATATTGCCGACAGGCAAAACGTGCTTCTTCTGGGACCGAAAGTAATACACCATCCTAAAAATAAATCGGGGACCAGGGACTTCCGGCCGGTCACAATTGATCCGAGGATTATCGGCAGGGAAACTTTGAGTTAACTGAATTTCTGTGTTTACGCAGAAATCCAACAAGAAGAATTTCTCGACGGTTTCGAGAATCCTAGGAATTCCTAGCAGAGCTGTCTCCAAGTAGTTGACAGTTTGGCAGTCTTTTAAAATGGTAATGAATAATTTACCTGGACAGGTAAGCGGTTTGATTACGGAAGGCCGCGACGGAGAGTACGTTTGACATAAATCTTGCCATTCCCGATCGAAGATTCCATCCGTTGGTAATAGCGTTGCTCGCCTGACAGCGCAAACCCACGGTCGAATCAGCGAACAATCGCGCTGATGGGCACGAACGAGGCGAGCGTGCACGCGACAGAGTGTTCCCGTCAGGCAAGATGAAGTCGTTAATCTACTCGAGGGGTCAAATTGAAGGTCCCGTTGTAATAGTTGTAATGACTGGCCGAATCGGGGGAGATCCGCAGAATTGTCCGGTGTGCGCGCGTCTTCCCGGGGTCGGGGTCTTGTTAGCTTCGCCACCAGGGTCAAAGATAAAGCAAACAGAAAAGAATCCTCGTGACAGGGGGCACCGTGTAACCACGTGAGTAAGCAGAGCCAAGTGTATGCTGACTCGACATCGACAAATCCCGCGGTACGTTTCCTCTGCATTTCGTTCTTGGGAACAATCGCTGGAAAAATTCTCGGCAACTTGTAAACAAGAACACGCACGGTCGAACCTCGATAACTTGAACCTTTAAAGCGGAAACCTCTGCGAGGCAAACCATTGTATTTGTTCCTTCAGCCTCCGCTGCGGAAACCTCCGTAAGTCAAAATAAACTTAGATTTGTTTGGCTATTGTAGTTAAAATAACAATGCGAGTGTTTGAGGGGATAGTCTCGTTGTAAGGGTGCGAAATCTGCCTTCTCATTTCTCGATAATGCAAATATGTTGGTTTACAGTAGTCAAAAGCGCTAAATAAAAGATTCCTATTTATAGCGCTTTTGACTACTGAAAAAACTCAATGTTTGCATTTTCGAGAAATGAGAACAATCCGCTTAAACGATCAATCTATTTAATTTCTATTCTAGACTCTGATTATCCAGGGTTTGGTTAATGTTGCAATTCGAACGGGTATTTTAAAAAAAAAAAACATTGCTGAACCATTTGGACAGTAACAAGAGAAACTTTCCGGGCCCGAACTTCCCCGTTATGCGGAGAACGATTTACGTGTTCCTGTGTATGAACGGTGCCAGCCGCCTAATATCTATGAACAGTGTTGATTTCGGGTAACTTTCTGGAATCCTGGATAGTTAGCGAGAGTTCCCGATGCATGAGAGGCACGTTATTCGACGATCCACCGGTGAATTCGAGGTCGGTGCATCAAAAACAGATTCCGACCTCCGTGGCGCGTTGCGGCAGCCAGTTTATGAATTTTTGAAAGCGACCCGCAGCTCTCCGACTCTTTCCCCCACCGCCCCTCCTTTCCGCCACTCTACTCACGAGACATTTCGCGGGGGACTCTGAAAAATTATGAATTATTCATAGAGCTTTATTATCGTTACAGAGCCACTGTTTCCACAGTAACTCTATACCGTGCGCGGCCCGGACACGGCCGCGACGCCCGGCTTCCTTCAAATTCAATATGGATTCTGTTCTCCGGTGACGTAACCAGTCTAAGGTTTCGCTCTACCTCGGATCTTCTTATTCCTCATGGGCCTCGTCCCGCTATAGTCATCGCAGCTCGAGAACGCTCGGCTCCCAGCCCCGCGGATCAATCCGAAATTTGCAATTACACAGGCTGTTCCTCTTAACCCTTTGCACTCGGAGCTATTGTTAACTGGAAAATTAAACATTTCTTCCGATCTAGAATATTTCCATACCTTATGATTTTTGCAATTTTATGGATGTGAAATTGGTACAGTAGCTAAATGTTTAGTAATTGATTAGATACCGATATATTCAATAATGTAAACAATATTTTAAAGAATGGTACAGCAATTTTTAATGGTGCCTCAGAGGGGACAGCCGAGTGCTAAGGGTTAAATAATGATGTTCATCTCAAATAATGAAAAATAACCTATCGCCATCGGTCAAGTGACAAGTTCCAGATTTTTAATTTCACGATTATTGAAATGATCAAAATGCTTTCGTGCTAAATGATTAGATAATTGTATTTAATAGCGGAGATATTATAGTATGAACCGCATAGAGTTTAAATTAATTTAATCTTGTGATTTTTTAAAGGTAACATGCACCGGCTACACTTAAAGCTAGATATGTGCCTTATACGTGAATCGGCAACGAAAGATTCTGCGAGAAGCAACGCGCACGCGCTGGAATAAATCGGTTGCCGCGATGCGGAAGGTGCGGCGCGTTAATTACGAGGGGCCGTATCTTAGATTTACACCGTAAGAATAAGCCATCATCGGGCCCGGGTACTTAACAGTTACGTGCCGAATAAAACGGGTACATCGTTTCGGTATTTCGTGGCGATAAATTATTCGGGTCCGATATAAAAACCCCGCGGTCTCGCGCGGGAGACGTAGCTCTCGGGTTTACGCTGAAAAATCGCCCGCTCTTAATTCCCGCCGACATTTAAAGGAACCCACTTAATTTCTCGTAATGGCCAATCATGGTTATTTATACGCATATTTATGCGCGGCCCATCCGATGGAGAAGTCATAAATGACCGTCGCCGACGAATGCGAACGTACGAAATTTTGCATTCTGCCGGCGGCGCGCGCGCCTTTCCGCGATCAATAGTTAATATAAATGCGACGTAATGAATAAAACTGGCCGACCCGGCGAGACCGGGAGGGGTGGGGGGGATCCAGCAGCTCGATCAAAGTGAGTAATTAACCATTTCGGCGTAGCCACGGCTCGATGAAACACCGGGAACGTAATTAAGTGTTGGCCGCTCGCGTCTCGAAAGAACGCTCGGCTTTCTACCTGAATTTGCTGTCCGCTTGTCTCATCCCTGATTCAATTAATTGCGCCCGACAGGTGAGAACTTAGGACTTTCACAGTTAAAAGATAGTTAATCGCTTTTATGATCCTGGAAAACAATCTTCATTACAAGCTTGACGTTCCTCGAACAGCTCCCTGAACGATAATCTACCTAATTGCTCCCATAAAAGAATATTTTTCCATCGAAAAAATAGAAGGAAAAATTACGACAGCTTCGTCGAACATGTTATGGATTTCAACGTACCCGCGAAGCTTGAAAATTTTTCGTCGTGACTTATATTACCGCGTATATAAAGATTGACTCTTTGCAACGACCCCATAAAAGTTGATGTACGATTTTTCATTGGTATTTTATTCCGCTTTGAATGGAAAGCGTGCTGTCGGCCGTAGAATAAGCCAAGGTGCACCGTGAGGAGGTTACATGATCGGACTACCCTTTGCGTATGTCTTGAATCCATACTATATTTTTGCCACGATGCATAAAAGCGTAGTAGTTTTCGTTGCAAATACAAATTCAGCCTCGTACGAGAACTCAACGAGTTTCTTATTCGTCTTTCGTGTCAAGTAGATCGTGTCAACAATTAAATCGATGATTTACCTTTCCAATATTTCGCTCTATTGTCTACTACTATACACAGCCGTCAATTCACCGTCAATGGACAAATTGGATTGGTGAAAGAAAGACGTGCAGCTGGTTAAACGGTATCGTACCGTCGGCACCGTGTGTTCACAAGATCATAGCCGTATCAGATGCATCGCCGGTTATTGTTATTGCGTTTTTCTGCCGGACCGCGGTGAGGAATTGCTGGCAAACCTTCGGTTATCCGATCCATCGTTCAGATTAACCGGCGGAGCGGAGCTTTCACCGTATCCGAGCAAAAAGCGACTCGCGAAATCGTTCTAAATAGATTCCGGCGAGCGCCGCGAAATTTATTCGGCCGGTCACGCGAACGGATCACTGCTGTACCAACGAACCGAAATGTTCCGCGAGTATTATGGTTCCGTCGTAGTTGGAAATCGTTTACGACGCTTAATTCGCATGTCCACCGGAAGACCGTTAACTCCGGGGCAGGCTCGGGCCGGGTTTCTCTTCAATTTCCAATTTTCATATCGCCGTTGCGAATCGCCGGTCTCGCAAGAAACCGAGCGCCGACAGAAAAAGATAGTGGGCGGTGGGTGTACACGTACTTACACGAGATTCGATATCGACGCCCTGAACGCGGTTCGGCAATCAAAGAACGGTACTCAGGGGTCACCGGTGAGCGGCACTAAGTCACCGGGGAAAAACCAGGCCGAATATGCAATTATCGAGATCGCTCCAGTAATTCTGATTTCGACGTGATCGCTGCATTTTCTTGCGGAAACTGGGGAACACGATATTGTCAAAAATGAACGGTTAGATGCTATGTCAACATTATACAGAATTCATTCAGTGTTAATATCCTTTTCCTTTAAATATCTTGAAACAAGAAATGTGTGTATGTATGCATGTGTTTCTTCTATCGATCGTATTGTTGTTAATATACAATGGTTAATGTTTTCGGCGAACGGTTCAATCGTTTATTACTTCTTATAAAGCACTTTTGCAAATTATCAAGGGAAATCGACGTTTCGATCTTTGTTTAGATCATTTTCAAGATTTATTTGAATTGCGTCTGTAAAACACATATAATATACAATTTTAAAAACCTTTTGTGAGGTTAATTATACGGAATGCTGTTTAGAACAATTATGTGCATGACTTAGACCGCTTTCATAATTATGTGAACCTATAAATGGTTAAGGATCAGCTTGTTGAATGATACATAAAAAATGTGTATATAAATACATGTATATATAAAGTCACATAAATTTTGGAAATATCTTTTTCAATCTGTTTCCGCTCCCCCGGAGGAAACAGTGAATGAAGTCGCAAGTATTGTCGTATGTTTCTGTAAACGGGGTCCCATCCCGCAGCCAGCGAACTGACAATAAAGAAATCTGGAGTCCCGGAGGAAAATCCTGAGAATAATCTGGCTGTAAGTTGGCCGGCAGCCTAGGTGTCGGGATATTCCCATCGGTGGTCTCTCCCCGGCCCAGTGGCCAATTATTATCTCCCCTGGGCCGGATGCCAGCCGAAAGAAAACCACTTACGTGACACGCTAATAATAGGTCCTCGTGCACCGGATTACGCGGAGCTTTTGTTCATTAGCGTACCATTTCGGTTTAATTGACACCTCTGACCCGGGGGCGGCGGCCCATGGGCAAGTAATGGATATCCTCATCACTTTGTGAACGCAGGCAACGGTGGTCTGCGCCAAAACCGATCAACCGGATGTGATTTTCCTTTCCCCATGCTTCGACTATCAAACCCGAACTATTTTTACCGCACGATCAAAGTCTGGCCCGACAGTTTATTTAAAACCATCGACTATTTTTAACTGTGATCGTGAATGTACAGATGATCAAGTCTTCGTGTTGTTAAATGATTGTGTTTCAGCAGATTTTAAACGAGAACCACACGTTCGAATCGGTCTACAGGGTTCTCGTTGTGTACCCTTTTACCTGTGAATGCAATCAATGCGATCATTATGAGCGCATCTGTATTAGCGGAGCGTACGTTAATTAGTTAATGCTTGTGCAGCATGGGGTTCATTCGTGACGTGATTGCCGATGAATAGACAGGACGATAGGGCGTAGATAAGACAGTTTAAACGAACGATGCGGGTTGTTGACCCTACTTTACTAATTGAAGGCTAAATCATTCATCAGCCTGTGGCGGCTAGCTCCTACGCTCCCCAGCAGATAGACAATTATACAACACCTTCCCTCTACCACCTGACTTGTCACCGATCTGCACACATGCTGTCTTTAGATAGTCAACTGTTAAATATAAGCATCACTTTCCGAATTATTCCTCTACTGCGTATCATTAATCGAATCTGTTCTCTCTGTTGCAGGTAAGCTTCGTGGATCTACTGCGAGTGGATACAACGAGAATTTCTCTCTTCGCTGGTAAATATTGACTTCACCATCAGTTTCAACGAGTCAAATGTACAATTTAAATAAAGACTTGCCAGCTTGATTTTTTTCATAGACGCATAAAATCCGCAGTGGACATATTAAGTGTCCCCAAACTGCGACTTAACACTTTACCGACCGGAAGCCTATTAACCCTCAACCACACGGGTAATTTTTTGTACTATTCTAACTGAATTTGAAATAGGTACCCGAGTACCACGTCGTGTAGATGAGGGTTAATAGGATTTTCAATAATTCTGCTGTACCAAAAAAAAAGCATAGAAATTTTCTTTGACATTGCAATCTTAAATGAAACTATTAGACGACGTTATTGAGAATGACTTAGTTAGTTCATACTAAATGCTAAATGAAAATTTAGCCATGTACCATACATTTTTCAAAAATATGCAATAATCACTGGTCGGTAATGTGTTAAGAAGCCGCGTGTCTTTTGCTGTGAGTATTTGGACATCCGCAATCAAGCTGCTCGTACGCGAGATGAGTTTCGCAAGAAACTGGAACGCCTGGAATGATTCCGTATATTTCTCGGATCTGGTCTACTTTTCGCCTGTCCGAAAGACAATTTCTCAGCGCGACTAAAAATCCTGTCTTTTTGCCGGGCGAAGAAATCGACGGTCATAATTTTTCCCGGTGAAAATAACGCGATAGCTTTAATATCTGGACCATCGGTAACCGTTGTCAGAAGGGACAGAGTGAGAGAGAGAGAGTGTGTCCGAGAGAAGCCCGGAGGTGCAGTCCCGCGAAATTGTTTCGGTGCTCGGAGTGGTCCATTAACAAATTAATACAGCGAGATCCGGTAATATATTCATGTAAGACGGTTCTGCTGATATTTTTTCCATCATCGAGTGGTCCCTTTTGCTTCGGCCGGTTTTCGTCCGAAATCACGCGCTCGCGCACACCGCTTAATCACCGTAATCTCCTCGCCGGATTATTAACCCCCTCCGGAAAAGAAGCGCATTACCGGGGCACACCGAGCAAAAACCAGTCTACTTTCTCGTCCACCTTTTCATCCCCTCCCCACCCCGTGACCCCTCTTCTTTCTTTCTTTCGTGTAGAAAACCGATCGATTCACGCGTGAAACCAATTGTGCTCGCCGATCTCGCCAGTCATCCGGGCCCACCGTTCTTCTCGCTTCTCTCTTTTTTTCCCGTGAGAAAAAATAATGAGCCAATTTCGTAGCCGAGCTGGCGGCGTTGACGCAACGGCGCCGGGGATTTAATCGCTTTCACTCTTGTTCGACCACGTTCCAGTTCCTTTTTTCGACGGCGAAAGTCTAGCGGGAAATAATAACCGGGGACAAAAGCACGCCGAGGAAATGCTCGGCTCGTGCTGATCGCGAGATGACGGTGCATCTGCATTGTGCCCCGTTCGAGTTGTGTACCAAGAATTTGTCTTCTTCGAGGCAACGTTTGGCTTCCGAAAAAATGGACTTGTGCGTGCTATTGTTTGTTTTGACATTCAATTTCTTTTATCTTCTACATGTGACTTTGGAATATATCGGAGATGGGCGTTAGCAAATGTACACTGGTACTTTTGAATAAATTATTCTTTATTTCATGAAGGTTCAGATTAGGCTCCACATTTTCTGGTTCTTGAAACAAACTATCAAATGGGATGCTACGAAATCTCTGTTTAGAAACGATACTGAAATCGTTGATACATTATTGATGACGAACAATAAGCTTATTAAGCTGGTAACCTATTGATAAAGCAACATAATATATGTCCGAAGATTTTAATTGCATTAAATCAGTTGAATTGTCTTCTTAACACTGGATCCCATGCTCAGTGAAATGATTTTCATCTCTGTCCGACGTTTGCACAATAATTGTTGAACGAGACTCTGCACGGATAATCACAGATTATTTATGATCGAACGCATTATACGCGTACTCGTTTAAAGCGATGAATGTTTTAACTATATTATCTCCTTTCCTTATTATAATATTCAGAAGTGTACGCGTCATTATTCAGGATAATACGCGAACTGCTAGTAACTCATATCAACATATTAATCTTTTTCTATATATTTCAAAACCCCGTTGCTAGAAGGGGGTCTCTCAATAATTTATAATCGGATTACAAATCATAAATCTACCAGCTCTACAGCATCGAACAGAAAATATTACGTCATAAAATTGTAAAAGAATAAACCTGTACTCTGCTACAGGGACGCCGTAACTTTTCGTCTTGCATTATATCACGCTTACAGGAAATAATTCAAATTAAATGTAGTCTCCAGTCATGATCAGAGACACACATATTTGTATATACCTCGAAAAAATGTTCCCTGTATTTTGAACATCACAGGAGAAAGAGGAGGCCTCGCCTACTCGCAATCTGACTAATTCGTGTTATCATTTGGACGAATGGATAAGAAACCGTGCTCGCCAAGCCCGAACGCCTCTTCCGCCATAATTTTTCTCATCGCCTCGCCGGCCCAGTCACGAGCCAAGTCCCCGTTGCACGTGGGAATTGGGATAACTCGCCTTTATTACCGCGACGCCGGGGATTCTTTTGTTTCGCCGCGAAATTGCCTCCGCGTACGTGTACGACCAGCACGAAATATCCTCGGAGTGCATCCTCGAGACCCGCCTCCGCTCCGCGAGCTTCCGGTTGAGACGCGGAGTCGCTGTCCGGGACGATTCGTCTTCCAGTTGATGAGAAAATGTCCTTTCCCTAGGACGAGGTTATCTCCTCGCTGCCAGAACCACTTTCGGGACACGAAATAACCTCGTCTCGCGTTGGCCCTTGAAGCGACGCGACGCGACGTGCTGCATTCGCGAAACAGACACGGGGAATCGCGACGTTGCGAACCGTCCGCTACGTGGACACGAACAGCTTCGCTCCGAGACGTATCTCTTAATTCTTTTAACCTCGGACCGGTCCTCGGAAAGACAAAAATCGTCGGAGACGTGGATCTTGCATGAGGATCTACGCGAAATCTTTGAGTTGCGAACATTCTAGAAATTTCTTGGACAAGTTTGATCAATTCTCTGTTTCTTTATGCATTTCTAATGAGAAGTTTGCATTTTGTAATATCCTCTTTGCTTTTTCTCGAAGATTCACAATTTTGCGGAAAGTCTTTTTTAACAAATCTTCACCGATCTAAACGTGCAGAATTCCTTCCGATACTAGTGGCATAAGATATTAATTCTTTGTTTCTTTATGCATTTATAAAGAGAATTTTGCATTTCGTAACGTCCTCTGTGCCGTTTAGAATTTCTTGAGTACTTTCACAGAAAATTCGGACGAGGTCTACGGATCGATTCGCAAGCACCGTTCGCATGGCGGGCTCATGGAAATGAAATAACGACTTCCGAGGGCTCTCCAGCACTTTCTTTATCGTCCCAGGCCGGCCACGTAACACCGTTCGACGATGTAACTGGTTCAGGCCAGGGTATTAATCTTCTTTGCATATCGGATGGGAATTATCGAAGGACTCTCCCTCCCGGCCATGATATAGACCGCACTAGGGCACACGTCGAGATTTAATAGGCCGTTACATAAAGAAACTTCGTACTTAATATCTCCCGGGCGAGTGTATAACTCAATTAAAGGCTATTACGGGCGAGAATGTTTCATAGATCGGTATTATATTATTAAAAGTTCGGACAATGGATCGGAAGATTTCATTCTTCCGTACGAGGCATTTCGCCTAAGAGGATTTACGATATTAAATTATATACCTCGCAGAAGCATCGAACTTTTCAACAGTTACATTTCAGAGAATGTTTAATTTTAAACTCCCTGGAAATCATGTTCTTCTTTCACAATGTTTTTTTTTCTTTTTTGTAGTTGAACACTAACGAGTCAGGCTCGTCGTGAAGAATTTAACAAAGTCTATCAAAATATGAATGTTACGCGTTTCTTTTTAGATGAAAACGTTGATTCGTTTGTAATTGATATTTAAGCATTGTGTTTAGGAATATTTACAGTGATTATTGAAGTTGCGGAGTTTGTTTCAGAAAGCTAACACGACCTCTTCAAGATTCCGATTCCCAGTGATCGCCAGTTAACGAAACGCGTTTTCGTAATACGATTACGCTACTCGTATTTACATAAAGGCGATTAGTATGCATATAGACCGGGTAATTGACGTGACCGTCGCACGCATAGCACTAATAAATGGCCAAACTTGATCTAATTATCCGACGTTGTAGCGTATTGACATGTGCATCGAAACGACCGCGCTCGCGCGAACGCTAATTTCAATTCTCTACCGCGACACGTAATTGCATCTATTTGCTTATGCTCGATTGCCCCGTGGCGTTCGTCGCAGTCGTTCATTCGTTCGTTTGGTCGTCACCGGGAATCGAGCGACAGTCAAAATGGACGGGTTGGGTCTGTCGATGATGGCCACCGTACCGATTTTTCCCATGGTATGTCCTACACGATCCGTGAACATGATCTACAACTGTGTTCTTTTACAAAATCGAAATAGCCCAGCATCAATCAAAGAAAGAAATTGGAGTGTTAAAATACAAGCATCCACTAAATATTAACCCTTATGTAGCCAACCAAAATATATAGATTATTGAAAACCTTTTGTATTTAACATATTTCCACAAATTCTCATTTTGAGACTATAAATTAATATATTATCGAACAAAGATTGGGGATGTTCGGAGAGAATTTGTAATAATTTTAAAGGAAGTGATAATATATCTTTAAAATAACAAGGTAAACTCGTATTTCAGGAAAACTGTGAGAATTTGACACGAGGGTTAATTTTGTTGAGGGTTAACATAATATACAATAAATATAAGCATCCAGTAAATATTAGAAATGAGAATGATCGGTAATAAAAAATCATTTGAGCGTCATAGCCGGCATTTAGCATATTAGACGAATTTAGCCGGCATCGGTGAGCAAAGAGAGAGCACGAACAGTGAATAGATGCGCGAAATAATTGTGACGGTGGGAAACGCGCAAGTAAATCCCGAAACGTGCGAAAATCTCCTGTATCGGTTCGATCGTCGGTTTTCACGCTCCATTAAGCGACACGGCCATTGAACAATTCTCACATTTTTACGCGCAGCTGTACATAATTAATACCGGTTAATAATTTTCAGCGGCGACGATTAATTTTCCGGGCGAAATCGCGTATCGATTAATTTCCGGCCGACACCGGGTCCGCGGCGAGAGCGTCGCGCGACCCGCTCGTAAAACGCTGATGCAACGCTCGATAATGATCGTAAATATTTAATCGCAAATATTTAACGCGATTCCCGGGATATCGGGGAGCCGCCGCGTCGATTGTTAGAAAATAATTATCGCGGGCACGCCCAGTTATTCGGGGCCCCCGTCCGTTTATCGACATATTATACCCACCGGTAAATGAAATTTCTCTGTCGAGCTTCTGTATCTCGTTTTATCGCTCTCGCATTGCCAAACCGAACAGAAAACACCCGAAAACACCCGTTCCGACCAAGAGTGTTTCCATATTATATTAAACTTCTCATTGTTGCATCTCAGCAATGAAGTTACAATCAGAAGCAGTACTCTGCTTCTAGCATTATTTCTATTAGAGATCCCTAATTCACGCGTATTTAAAATCTAAATACAATTAAATACAAAATAAAAACCGTAACTTCCCTATGAATCGGGAAGTTAATTAAATTGATGCAAAAATTAATTTGAACTAATCCTCTCAGGATAACCCTCCAACGTTCTCCAATTTCTACTCACCAAAAGATACTTCTCAAAAATCACATATAAATTAATTGAGATTGCAAAGATAAAAAATTAAATTATTCAATAAATCTATTCTGTTGAATAAACAGGTAGAATCAAAAATATTTACAAAAACCGTGGAAGAAATATTGTTAAATAAATTGATTCAGACAGTGCATAGGGAAGGTATCAAAAGACACCTGACTCGGTGCCTAAAATCTATTTGCCGCGTTGAAAAGTGCAAGCGGAATCGGCGTGGAAGAAACTTGGGGAGCGGCCGAGCGTTTTATAGCTCGGCAAACAGTGTGTCGCGCGATATTTTCATAAATCGATGGCGGCCACCGATAATGGAAGGAAACACGAACTTTTTTCCGGCCGAACGAAGAAAACTCCGCGGTACATTAGGGGATGGCGATCGCGGGGGGACCATTCGCGAACGGTTACGCTCGTGAGGTTACGATAACATCGGGCTGGGGAGTTATCGTTCGTCGTTCCTCAAAGCCGCGGCAACACGATAGCCTTGGGTCTCCGAGCGGGCCGGGCCGGGTTTTCCCTGCAGCATCGCGTCTTGTTGGCGGCTTTATGCATCAACCCCGTAACTGCGCCGCTAAGAGGGCCATTCTTGGCTGCATTACTTTTTGAAACTACACCATTCTTCCCCGGGACGGCGAAAAGCTCGTTCCCCCTCCGCAGCCGTTTCTCGGCCAACGATGTTATCGTTGTATACGACCCGCCCTTATTATCGACCTGCCGCTTGTAAGGGCGTACCGTCGATTTCACCTGTCGTTGCAGGTTCTTGCCGACCGCTAATGCCCAGCATTCTGCACGATTTAATAGGCGTACACACCGAACGCTGTGTGCTTAACGTAACTAATTGTGATAGATTTACTTCCTCCTCTTCACTCGTCTCTTCCTTGTATCTGTTTATACAAAATTAAAATAGTAACTTTTAGGATCTTTTTTCTCGAAGACTGAAGGACTCAGTTAATATTTCTCGATCGTAAATATTTATAATATATAATTAACTGGGTATTTCATCGTGTGAAATACCCAGTACATTATTTCAGTATATATTTACAGACGCAATGCTCTTGAAGATGATCCAAACCCGGATCGAAACGTCGAGTGAAGTTTAATTATTGCAAATTTACTTTGTTTTTCATTGATCGAATTTGTGCGTCGAGAACATATACTGAAGGACTTATTTGAGAAAATGTTTTTTGCATTTCAAATAGCGTAGTTTGGAGAACGTCTGGTAATCTTTTTACTTAGAAATGTGTAGCGATTGCTTTAAATACGCGAGTGTTTGTGATCGTAGAATAGTCAGATATTTCGAATATTCTGATACGAGAGGTCCTATTGTGTTGGCAAATGAGCGTATAAAATGACCGCGCTCGCGAGAAGAATTATATGCAAGGAATAATTTCCAGCTGATAGGGTTAAAGCCATGACAAACGATTCTGATCACCATTGTTGCACACGATTTAAATTTCATGAACGGAGTATACAGGGGGTACGACTCCCAATAAACGTATCGAATAATTCTACGTATAAACCTTTATTAACCAAATCCGCGGCGGCGAGTAATATATCAAAACACCGCGAGCATCCCTTTTCATCGGTTTTTAGCTTCGGTTTCAATCTTCCATCGTAACGTTCGTATAACCGTGCTTGCCTCTATCGGCTAGGGGTGTTTACGATTCCGTGTACAGAGTCCGATTTGCAGAAAAATAATTGAATCGGAATCGGGATAAACAACGAGCAACAAGAGTGCATCACGTTCACCGATATCCTACTGTACTCCGTAAATACATGCTTCTCCGTTTATTTCCGGCTCGCGTTTCGCCATTTTAATTCCGCAACGTTCCGTAAACATTTTACCCTGTTATTTCGCCCCTTCCGGCGGTCGACCCCGGTAAATATTACCTCTCGTTGAACTACGAATTCGCTCGAGCAAATAAATCTTTTTCGCCCGCTGACTCGATTAGAACGGAGAGAGTGAAGAAGTAAACGAGACGACAATTCCGTCTCTCGAGCTACAGGCTTGCTGAAAAAAAAAACGGACAACAAACGACTGCTAACAAATGAAAACAAATTATTTTTATATTTTAGACTTGTATTCTCATGTAGAATCATCCACTCCGCATTTAAAGTCGTCTTTACGCAAAGTAAAAATTGTCTACCTGAATTGCAACAAACTGAAGTGAAATAGAAAATGATTTTCTTTCTTAACATGTTCGATAGATTGAAAATAACATAATAGTATTTATAAATTCATCTAATGTGTTTACACTATTTCAAATTTGATGCATAAAATCCGCTGATTAGACGTCTACATGAGAAAGTCCATTTCTTGGTAAAACGTTCATCCCGCCCTCTGTGCGACGTTCTCTGGATCGTTCTCGTTCCCGGTCTTGTTCCCCGTATATAATGAGCGTATCAAGTGAATCGTTCTAATTGCTGATCCGATTTAGTCCGATTATACCGGCAATTTAACTCGCGCATCGCTCGCACGGCCGAGAAACGTTCGTTTGTTTTGCCACCTGCCGGGAGTGACTAGCTGACACGGCCGCGTCACATTAAGCGCTGATTGCATTTTCTCGAGGGCCACGGTAATTAACGTTGTTTCGCGCCCATGAATCGCCCAATTTCACCGACCGGAAATGGCGCACGGCCCTGCTCTCGCGCCTCCACCAGACTCCCCGGCGAGAGCTCCGATTCGTTAACGCCGAAATACCTGCGCCAGCACAAATCCGAAGACGAAGGGAAAAAAAAAGAAGAGAAAAGGAACACGTTCCGCTGCATAAATCAGTCGACGCGAATTTCGGAACGAGTTCGTTCGTCGTCGTAACGAGTCCTTTGCTTTCCGGATAATTAGTCCGAGTCCTGGGAAATGCATGTGCTACACTGCTAGCTGATGGAAATCGTTCGTTGGAAATATTTTTGTTAGACAGCTCTGTTAAATTGAAACTTTGTGTGCCTACTGTATGCAGAATAAAATAGTGATCATCGATCGTTCTTTTTAGATGAGCAAGTTGATCTGTGGTTAATGTGTTGACAGGTACGTCACAGTTTCAGTTGCAATCCAGTTGGAAAGGCTCGAAATATCCGAGCTATCAAGAATCATAGACGAGCGCACGATACTCTCTCAATAATTCTTGTCGATAGCCACGTCTCCGCAGCAAGTATCCCGAGCTTTGATTCGCGAATTATCGAGAGACATGCGACACTAACGAATATAACGATATATAATCGACAGAATGCAATCTCCGCATCTATTTTATTGACATCTAGCCATCGGGACTGGAGGGAAGCTATGCAATTACTGTGAGATGAACGTCTGTTCCATTTATCGCATACAGGTTGCGCCGTGCGAATGGGGTCACCTTAATATCTTCCACGCATATGAAAAAATCATTTCTATGTGGGACAAGCTTCGGATTGAAAATGTTTCCTGAATTAATATGAATTTCATCATAAAATTAAATGAGATGATAAAGTTGTAGTGAATCTAATAATACATTTTTCATTAGAGAGGTTTATAATTTCACGTATGTGCCTATAATTATGAAACTAATTGTTTCTCGTTTGAGATATTTAAAGGAACAGGATATTAACACGAAATCAATTCCGCATATTGTTGAAATACAATGATTATTGAATTAATTTAATTTAAAATAATGTGATGCGAAATAATTGATACTATTAAGGGAACAAATACGTATACATACATTTAGCAAGTTTCCATTTATATTTTGCACAACTGAGCGCAGCAAAAAATCCGTGACAAATTATCGTGCTTCGTTAAACAGACCTAGTATCGCAGAAATCAATGGACATCCTTGTCAGGGCGGACAGAGCAGCAGCCACTGTTCCTACTGATAAAGTTGCACGATTGGAAAGAATCCGGGGTTCCTCTGCGAATTGCATTTCCCTCTGGAAGGGACCGGGATCTATCGGGTCGGTGTGGACTCGATTACGAGGCCGGTGGGAAGACACGGGTAAAAAACTGGCCGGCGGGTATTGGCCCGTGAAAGCGAGCACGTTCTAGGCGACCCGCCGGACACCCGGCGGACACTCGCCGGGTGAGAATACACGGCCGTTGCGGGCAGGAGCGTTCGGAACGCGGACCGAATGAAGATTTAATTGAAACGGGTGCCGGGGTTACGTTGAAACCGTGTGTGTACCGCGACGGGTATCGATTAACCGATGGTGCCTCTGGCCGTCATCGCGCCACGGTCAACTTTTTTAATTAATTTCCTCGGCCGTTGGAAAAGGCCCTCGATCGTCGCGCCGGCGTCCTTTAGCCACGTTTTCGCACGCGCGCGCATTTTCAGGCACGCGAGCTCGTGAATCCCTGCCCAATCAAGTCCGTTAATTACTGGCTAATCGGGGCCGCGCGTAACGCCGTTGCCAGCACCGCCACGGACGGTCCATTGGGTTAAGTGAGATAATTCAGCGACGCGACGTCACCGAAAGCCCGATAATTAAATCCCCTGCCGACCGTCGCGCGACCAACTATCCGGCGTCGACACGCGCGACCCGCGTCCTTGCTGAGAAATTAGTAATACCCTGGCTCTTATACTTGTTTCTGCACCGAACATCCGAGATCGGAAACCGCTTTTCATGATACAACACCAATATGGTATTCGACAATAGTTTTTCTGAAAAGATTCATAAAAATACAAGTAAAATACAGGTAGTAGTGATTTTATACAAGTTCTTTATTAAATGTGCGTGGATGGACTGGTTTCTGTTGCAGCACGTGAATGATATTAGGTACGAGGATGTTAGATAGCACGGGGACGAACGCTCCGATTCACGTGGTCGCGAATTCATTTCACGCTCGCGTCCCTTTCCGCTCAGCCGCGTCGGCCAGTGTGTTTTTCCTGTCCGATCAAAGTTTACTCTCTCGTCTAGCGGAAAAACCTCCGCCGGATTTGTCTTCCCCTGATTCAGCGACCAACACCTCTAGAGAACACGTAAACATCGCATGGGAAAACGCTTTTTTCTTGTTGTTGCGACAAGCGTTCCTCTACCCATGGAACTTCAGGTAGCGTCGTTGGTAGCAGACGATCGATCGGCGACGTATCCGATCTAGAAAATGAACCACGCTCGTACCACAAAATTTCTAAATGCTTTATCAATTTTTATTATTCATTCTTCTAGAACTCTAATATAGATATTCAATTCTCGATCGTAAATGTTTTAATAACTAAGATTTTTAATTTCTTCTCGTTACAGTAATGTAACATAATGATCGAACCGTGGCGCCGAGAAGAAATTAAAAATCTAGAACTCTAAGTTTGTCTCTTACCTCGTAATTGTGGAACGATCACATTTTACAATCGTTCAGATAATTTTCTGACAAAACTATAGTTGGCGACGCGAAGCGAAATGGAAGATCTGTTGACCGAAAAATTAGGATGATTCATCAAGAACGATATTAAGAAAATTTTCATTCGAACCGTACCTTGAAAATAGATTACCGCGGGGATCGTCTGTGCTTATCGGATTACTCGGTGATAATCTAGACGGGATCACCCGATTAATCATCGCTCGCGTAGCACATTACACCGGGCAGAAATTTTCCAATTTCAATAATCGCCAGAGTAAACTCGGCTGTCCCCACAATTACCGAGAACGCCGGGTTTCCGCGGGATGGCCATTCGTCACAGAAGCACGCTCTCAAAAAGCACGCTCGATGAGCTCGAAGGGCCGTCTCCCCTTGGCCAGCAAATTACCCCGGATCCCGGGGATCGTCGACTGATTATATACGATTCCCGCAAAGCACCTAACAAGGTCCAATTACACAGCGCGCGCCGCTGACACATTGCGAACGGCAACTTTAGATTTTCCACCGCGCACCACCTAGATGATTAAAGACCGTAAAACAGCTCGATGTGCTCGGGAGATCAACGTGGAACGTGGCGTTGTTTCGAAAAATTTCATTCAACTGTTTATCGCCGCTTACGCCTTCGGGCTTCCTCCTAAATCACTTACAAAGGTATTAGTAAAAGTATAGAATTATACGTATAGAGTTGTGGTTCGATGCCCTAATGACAGGATCCAAATACTAAACTTATATTTTCTCTAGATTTTCAAAGTTTGTGCTGAAGGCATTATCACACAACTTTGGGGCTTTGATTTTCCCATAAGGGGGTTGAACCACTTCAAAAATGTTTTCTCGTTCCGGTCAAATAAGTACAGCGTACCGTATACTAAAAAATCTGTAAAAATTGACAACAAGGCTTATGATAGCTCACTTTCCCAACCGTCATAAGAAAAGAGTTCCTAAAAAATATTCTCTAACATCAAAATTGATGCAAGAAATGATTCGACCCATCTACGTGGATCTACCCTTTCCAGGGTGGAAAATTGTCTTCTCTGCCATTGGTGCGACGTTCTTGAGAAAAATCGAGCACCATGAAGCTCGACGGTGGATCTCGCGGAGTGGACACGTGGGCAGAGACGAAAACGGTGTCCTCTCCGGGGCCAGTTATTATTTGGGACGACACTGGGAGAAACCTGCCACCGGGGTTGTATCCATTACCCGTTGAGGAAGTTTATTTGCGTCAACGGGGAGCATTTTTCACGGCGGGGCCGACAGGGAACCGCGGGCGCGACGAGGTCGGACGATTCCCTCCTCTGTTCGGCGGACAATGGTGTCACGTTGCACAGTTTCATGCTCGTCGACCTGGTTTATTTTTCGTCGGTGGCATTCAATCATGGACGCGTCCCCGCTGCCGTCCCCCGTCGTTCCCTCTGCCTCGCTCGCTATTATGTCGCGGAAAATCGACGCTGCAAAAGTGATCCATAACGGCTGAAAGACGACACCGGACGGCTTTTTCCCTCTCGCCGACTCGCGTCTCTCTCATTATGCGCCCATTCAAACGCGCCACGCGTCCGAGTTTTCCAACGACAATCGATACCGCGCTGCGACGCGACCGAACGAGAGACACGCACGTGCGTACCTATACGCGCAACCAACGGTCGCGCATATTTTTGCATAGGTTACACGAACGATGACAGCACCCTGTCCGGCCGAATTATTCGCCGATCGCCTGTCACGCAGACTATGACCCCTATTTTAGCAGCACACGATCCAGAACGCTTTTGTTTCGAAATGCGATGGAAATGAACGGTCCTGCGATTACACCGGGCCCTGCTTTCATAAGGGTGTGTTACAGTTTCATGGCTGATGGATGCAATTCGATGCAGATGAGGAACCGATCTATTTTTCGGATCTCTCCGGTTTATTCCGGAGTTTCGGATCTTCAACCGTTAATTTAAACGGCACAGTTTTGGTATTCTCCAATGAAATTTGAAAAATGTCCGTCCCTCCTTCAATTTCATGCCTCATCCCCTACAAATGGATCGTGCGACAGGTTTGGGAATTTTTGAAAGAAAGTTGCCGAGTATTTCCACTCCAAACTTGGTACGTTTATTAATTAACACTCTAGGAGTACACCCGAATGTTTTAAAGCGATAATAATTTTCTTTAGAATTGCAGTAAGAGTAATAAGATCGTTTTCTTCAGTGAGTTTGCAAAAATGAAATTGATCTTTATGCGTTTATGAAAAAAATGGTTAAATAATATCCAGAACAGTACAAGATTAGTAAAACCTAAGATTGTTGTAATATTGTTTTTAATGTAACAAAGTTATTAAGGGGTGAAAACAATTTTTGTTTTACTTCTGCTTCCCACAATCAATGCAGAACATTTTTATTTTGCATGAAGATCCGCAGTCTACTCGCGACTGTAGAGCCACTCAATCGTTTAGTCTATCGTGTGCGTATTAGCTGAACGATTCACGGTCGAATCGGACCGAATACGTCCACGGACATCTACGATTTCGCGTGCGAATCGTCGCTGGAGGGCGTCCAATAATAAGTCGACGATGGGGAAGAAAAAAAGAAGCGACGTCGATGGCTAAAACATTGCGTCCCGTGTTCAGCGGATACACCGGGATTTGGTTTCGCCAGATTTCAGCGGCTTATCCGGCAGAAGAAACACACATCCATCGCGAGCAGTTTCTCAATGTTGGAACTCTGCCAGGAGTCCGGCCCGACGTACCTCGTTCGCAGTTTCGCGAGATATCGGTAAATCACCTGTCGGTCGGAATCATTCATTCGCGAATATCTCGATGCTCGGATCTCCCTTTCTAAAGTCGATCGTGTCCCATAAACTTCGCGTAAAACCCACGCGATCGGCCCGAGAGAGCCGTGTATTAATGCGAGTCGACGCTTCTCTCCTCTCGAGGGAAAAGTTCGCGAGCCTCTTTCGCTCTCGCGGACTCACCTTTAAGACCGCGGCCCCGAGACCTCGTGGCTCGCGATATTGAAAACCTCGGCTCTCTTGTCAGACGTCGAAACTGCACGCCTCGTTGAACTTTAAGCCCCCCGGAACATAATGGAACCGCTCGAGCGTGATTTCGAATATTCTCACCTTTATTTAGCACGTTAATAACGCGCGAGATACGGTTCGAGTAACGGTGTTTGCAATAGAAAGCATCCGATACGTACCGGTCTTTGCACGAGCGCCGATAATGGCGCCGTAAAATCGAATCGAGCTCCCGCGGATTGACGCAAATGAACTTTGTGCAGAAGTAATCGGCCGGCCGCGAAATGTTGCGTTCGGTGACATCATCGCGTTATGACAGCCGTCGCCGATCGCACGTTTTATTGCGAATCGTGCTCAACGGCCGACGATATTTTTACGTTAGTTCTGGTTCGTTAGCGATCGAAAATCGCCGCTGCGGAAAATGTGAAACGTTCGAAACACGCGATTGCTGCGAAACTGTCGGGTCGAGTTCACCTATAGCACTGGTCAATCTGAGTTATCAGTGAAATCGTATATCCTGCTTGATTTTGAAGTGAAACTTCTTTGCTGAGGCTAACAATTTTCTGATCCAACGCAAGTCGAAAGTCGGCGCAAAAATTTAAACGGTGCAACGACATTTTTGAAGTGTTGTTTTCATTTTCATTATTGAAGTGTTTTGAAGTGTTCATTACTGTAATATAATTATATATATTACACATATATTAGATATATATTTAAAAAACAAGAGGTATGTCTCTTTCTTTCTCATACGCTTTCCTTCTTTGCGTCGCAAATTTTGATCGTTCATTATGTTTGAAGTGAAACTTTTTCTATGATCTTTTCTATGATTTTTTGTATTAGTTGTTCCTGATCTTGTCATCATTTTTTTTTATCTTAACCCTATCCTAACTCTATCCACGATTACTTCAAACCTATTCTCTTCCTTAACAATTTTGCAATCTCGTTCCCTCAGAATAAAATATATTATTCAAGCTTGTTCATTTGATTTGTCATCATTTTTTTTATCTTAACCCTATCCTAACTCTATCCACGTTTATTTCAAACCTATTCTCTTCCTTAACAATTGTGCAGTCTCGTTCCCTCAGAATAAAATATATTATTCAAGCTTGTTCATTTGATTTGTCATCATTTTTTTGTCCTAACCCTATCCTAACTCTATCCACGTTTATTTCAAACCTATTCTCTTCCTTTACAATTTTGCAATCTCGTTCCCTCAGAACAAAATATATTATTCAAGCTTGTTCATTTGATTTGTAATAATTTTTTTGTCCTAACCCAATCTTAACTCTATCCACGATTACTTCAAACCTATTCTCTTCCTTAACAATTTAGCTATCTCGTTCCCTTAGAACAAAATATAGGTTCAAGTTTGTTCATTTGATTTTTGTATCAACGCGAATTATATTGTTTCGTGCCATGAACTATTATCGTCCTATCACCTTCCCTTATGTCTATGTAACCATCGTGTGCTAACTGTGTTCCTTTCTGTTCCTAGCACTTCAGTACGCAGTAAGTTACACTCGTCTCGAATACACAATTTCACCAGGATTACGTAGATTCAAATAAAACTTAGCTGTCGATGCCTGTGGAGCAGCTACCTATGTTCGTATTCGCATGGACATTCTCGTATCTTCGTCACTGCAATCATGCTAGACACCATCGTTTCATCTCGTCACGGTACACATATAATATTGTAATCTTTTAGTGAAAATAAAGAATATTACTTACAACAATTAATGTGTTCTTCCTTCCCTACATTCTTCCCTAACCCACGTTGACTTGTACTACTGAATTCCGGATATCTCCTTCGACATCATGTTCTATATTCTCGGTCGTTTAACTTGTCGTTGAGTTGTACTACTGAATTTCTGAAAATTTTCGGCCGTCTGATTTATGGTTGACTTGTACTACTTCTCAATTTGCGAAAGATTTCGAAAATTTTCGAAAACTGGGAAGTAGTATAATCAACCATAAGTCAGACGCCCGAAAATTTTCGGCCGTCTGACTTATGGTTGATTTTTCTACTGTTCAATTTGGGCAAATTTTCGAAAATTTTCGAAAACTGGTAAGTAGTATAATCAACCATAAGTCAGACGCCCGAAAATTTTCGGCCGTCTGACTTATGGTTGATTTTTCTACTGTTCAATTTGGGCAAATTTTCGAAAATTTTCGAAAACTGGTAAGTAGTATAATCAACCATAAGTCAGACGCTCGAAAATTTTCGGCCGTCTGACTTATGGTTGATTTTTCTACTGTTCAATTTGGGCAAATTTTCGAAAATTTTCGAAAACTGGCAAGTAGTATAATCAACCATAAGTCAGACGCTCGAAAATTTTCGGCCGTCTGACTTATGGTTGATTTTTCTACTGTTCAATTTGGGCAAATTTTCGAAAATTTTCGAAAACTGGCAAGTAGTATAATCAACCATAAGTCAGACGCTCGAAAATTTTCGGCCGTCTGACTTATGGTTGATTTTTCTACTGTTCAATTTGGGCAAATTTTCGAAAATTTTCGAAAACTGGTAAGTAGTATAATCAACCATAAGTCAGACGCTCGAAAATTTTCGGCCGTCTGACTTATGGTTGATTTTTCTACTGTTCAATTTGGGCAAATTTTCGAAAATTTTCGAAAACTGGCAAGTAGTATAATCAACCATAAGTCAGACGCTCGAAAATTTTCGGCCGTCTGACTTATGGTTGATTTTTCTACTGTTCAATTTGGGCAAATTTTCGAAAATTTTCGAAAACTGGCAAGTAGTATAATCAACCATAAGTCAGACGCTCGAAAATTTTCGGCCGTCTGACTTATGGTTGATTTTTCTACTGTTCAATTTGCGCAAATTTTCGAAAATTTTCGAAAACTGGTAAGTAGTATAATCAACCATAAGTCAGACGCTCGAAAATTTTCGGCCGTCTGACTTATGGTTGAGTTTTCTACTGTTCAATTTGGGCAAATTTTCGAAAATTTTCGAAAACTGGGAAGTAGTATAATCAACCATAAGTCAGACGCTCGAAAATTTTCGGCCGTCTGACTTATGGTTGATTTTTCTACTGTTCAATTTGGGCAAATTTTCGAAAATTTTCGAAAACTGGCAAGTAGTATAATCAACCATAAGTCAGACGCTCGAAAATTTTCGGCCGTCTGACTTATGGTTGATTTTTCTACTGTTCAATTTGGGCAAATTTTCGAAAATTTTCGAAAACTGGCAAGTAGTATAATCAACCATAAGTCAGACGCTCGAAAATTTTCGGCCGTCTGACTTATGGTTGATTTTTCTACTGTTCAATTTGCGCAAATTTTCGAAAATTTTCGAAAACTGGTAAGTAGTATAATCAACCATAAGTCAGACGCTCGAAAATTTTCGGCCGTCTGACTTATGGTTGAGTTTTCTACTGTTCAATTTGGGCAAATTTTCGAAAATTTTCGAAAACTGGGAAGTAGTATAACTCAAAGACAAGTCAGACGCTCGAAAATTTTCGGCCGTCTGATTTATGGTTGACTTGTACTACTTCTCAATTTCCGAAAATTTTCGAAAATTTGCTCAAATTGAAAAGTAGAAAAATCAACCATAAGTCAGACGGCCGAAAATTTTCGAGCGTCTGACTTATGGTTGATTATACTACTTACCAGTTTTCGAAAATTTTCGAAAATTTGCCCAAATTGAACAGTAGAAAAATCAACCATAAGTCAGACGGCCGAAAATTTTCGGAAATTCAGTAGTACAACTCAACGACAAGTCAGACAGGGTTACTTTTCGGAATTTTCGCTACTCTAAATAAGTAGTACAACTCGCAGTAAGGAAGGAATATAATTTCAAACACATGGAAAGTCAGACAAAGGAATAGCACTTAAAGAAAGCAGCCATGAAAGGAAAGGAAATGTTTCGGGATATTGGATTGACTTGCAGGAATGAAATAAATACAAATGAGTTTCTTTCACACAATGTTGGTCATTTATTTTTGCTTTTGTGCATACATAGTATATGTAGGTACATGATAAATAATATAAAAACAATCCTGTGTGTGTGTTAATGTCTAAAACAGGTTGTCGTTGTACAATATACACGAAGAATCCTCCACGTAAACCATGTGGTCGCTAATGACCTAGCTGTTAATGTGACCACATTAAATAAACCATAAATAAATAAATAAATAATTACTTCGTGCTCTCTACCGCACAACGTTCTTTCAACACTAAACTTACCGACCATCAAAAATGACTGATGTGAAGTGTTCTATTAGTTGTTCCTGATCTTGTTTTATTATCATTTTCTCTAGACATATGGCAAAGATGTCCAATTTACTTTATGAAATTGGACTCTGTCGCTTAGAGAGCATAAATTCAAAGGGATCGCAGGCTTCCATCGATCAAGAAGCGAACTGGAAAAATGTTTTCGACGTGCACCGTCAATTTGTAAAGTTGCTCTCCAACGAAATGTACAAAGTGGTGGGAAACCTTTCGCGCGAACGTCCGTGTAAGAGCAACCACTCTGCACTTTAAGCAATTTTTAAGGTTTTGAAAATGTTCTACTTTTCAAATGCTCGTACTATTGGATAGGAATCGCGTGATACGTCTGATCATGACCTGCTGATTGGATTAATCGAAGTAAAAATGAATAACAGGCGTTACAGTTGTAAGTCGTAAACGTAATTCTGTGAATGAGTTGCTGGAAAAGCTAGTTAAAAGTTTCGAAGGCGAAGACATTGTGATCGCGAGATTATACCTCGCGGAACGAACGTCGGCTACTGCGGATGAATTGTTCAGACGAGCGGAAACGAAGACTGGTTGCTCGCTGTCCTGCTCGCAGGATCCGAGCCGGCGCATTACCGAATCAATAAAAATCCATCTAACGGAGACGCTACCCATAATTACTTGCCGGCGTGTTTCAATGGACACTTTTTGCAGAATAATAACGGCGGGCAAGCGGTCACAATGAGTCGGTACATCGCCTGCAGCTTATCGGCGCACTCACTCGCCGATCAAATATTAATTTCATGCCTGCATTATCCAGTAGCTCGAGGAAGAAAGCGAACCGAGCTCGCTCGCAGTAAATAAAGCGTGCAAAGTGTCGGCTTCGCTCGTCGCTTTTCGTCCGAGGTGTTTCATTCTTTTTTCCCCCCTTCGCTTCTACTCCCTGACCGACAATGAATCCCGGGGACGGGGTCGTGACCCGGGATAAAAAGAGAAACAGGCTCGGAAAAAAATACGGCGAGTCCGAAGTTCGTTTAACGGCACCCGGAGAACTTCATCCGCCGCGCCGGCAGTCGCGTCGTCCTCCTCCTCTTTGCGCCGTCGCTTGTTCCAACCCGGTTCTTTCCTCTTATTGCATTTCTAGCTTCCTTTCCTCTCTCTCTCTCTCTCTCTCTCTCTACTTTTCTTTCTCTTGCCGATCTGTCCGCGTCTCGCCACCTATTTCGTTGTCTCCGACTCGCCGGCAGCGTCGTCTAATTTCCGCCCCACGGCCCCAACCGATTCCTTTTTCCACTTGCTACCGCGATTTACAGCTCCGCGTGCCCGCGTGGCACTTCCATTCCTCAGCGTACAGCTGCTACGAAAAGGAAAATCTACCTCGCCGATTGGCAGTTGGTCCACCAACAGAAGAGCAAAAATCGCAACTAGGTTTTATTGTACAGTAAATACCTGACTTAAAATATCGGTACTTGGTCTGTGTGGTTCCGCCGGCAGGTATAAACACTTCCATTCAAATGCATCGAAGAATACTTGTCTGGTCGATTACGTTCTGTGTCTGAATGGTGTCTGAGCGCCGCCGCCGCTGAAAGGTTATTAACACGATCTGTGCTTTGTACATACTATATGTATGTACTCAGTTTAAAGGAGAATCTAAATAAACCAACCACGTTCATGGAAAGTTTATAACTCGCCACTTGGTGAATTCCTACGCTGTTAACAATAAAACACTTATCTTCGCTTCTGTTACGTATGCACCGATAAAGAAATTGGTTCGGAATTGGTTTCCTAACTCGCTTCTAAGGATCCGTGTGTAAGTCGAGGACTTACTGTACTCGGATTATTAACTTCCGATATAATTATCAATGCTTCAAAAATACTAGGACAATTTTGAAAAAAATCTAGAAAGATTTAGTGGAAATGAACAATATTTATATGTTCAGTGGCAGTGATTGCTATTTCACGATCTGAATTTTGGAAAGTTTGGAGGAATTTTTGGGAGGACAATCATCTTAATGGATTGTATGAATATGTTTTGGAGAAATCGTGTATAGATACGTTCTGTAAAGAAGCACAAAAATCTATACTCACAACGAATCTGTAGTCACAAAGAAGGTTTTGTTCAGCTAGCAGCTCGAATCGCAGCAGTGTGCGTCGGAGAGCACCCAGCACGCGCCTTTGACAGCTGACGGATTAAAGGCCAGGACCGCGACGAGCGAGGGAGAGAACTGGTCAGAACTCATTGAACAAACGTCGCGCCGGTGTGAATGACCTTGCCGTTTATTGCTCGGCGGTCCGGCGCAACGGGTTGACAGCGGATATGCAAATCCCGTTCATAGCCTGTCAGAGACTGTTCTTCCATCCCGTTTCCTCCTCCGAGCTCTCTCATCCCTGTCGCGCCACTGTTTCTTGCGCAGGCTGCCAGTGTTCGTAAGGCTCGGGAACCCGTTCTCCTTCGGGGCCGTTGTTACGCGAAAACGGGACTCGGACACAATACACATCGTCGTCGTCGTCGCCGAGAAACACTGAATCGTATCTTACCGTTCCGATTTTATCTGCGCCGACGATCTGCACCGGGAGAGTTAGATCGAGGGACGCCTCCCGAGATCTCCGATCTCTCGCGAAAGAGGAAGCGCGAGGCACCCGCCATTGTTACCACCCGGACATCGATACACCGCGCCATCGGTTATTTAAATCGACGGATTTCGTACGGTATTTACATTTATATTGAACGCTGATTGGCCGAGACTGATCTTCGTTACCGGTGGGCAAACGGCGCGAGGAGGATCTTGTTATTTGTGATTTACATTTCCTGCTCTATTGTAAATTGAAGACTGGTTTTCTCTTCTTAGACGGTTGAAATGAGAACAATAACAGCTGTGAAAGCCGCCTGCTCCGAGCAGAGTTGGCTTGCACTGAAGTCGACGCGCTGGTTTCACCAATATTGTTTCAACATACTTGAAGTTCGCGGAGCCTGCTCAAATTGGTATTGGTGTTTATCAACGATGATGTTGACTGGCACTTTACTTTCAAAGACGCGCGTAGTGATTGGTTTCCATACATCTTTTGCAACTGTCGATTAGAGTGAAGAAGTTGGTTTTGTTTCTCTCTTTTGTACCTCTTCGATTAGCTATCAGGATACACTATTTTTTTTTTTATTTTGAGCACTTTGAAACCCTACTGGGTTTATTTTGCTTTAGTAATATAAGTACATACAGTAATGTGGTGTACAGGAATAATACAGTAAGAGTTTTTTTTACTAATACAAGTTTTTATAACAGTACTGTCCTTTAGCGCTAAATACGTTGTTTACAATTTGGAAAAAGGAGTGGATGCTAATACAAGCTTTGATATTTGGTTTTGCTATGATTGTGTCTATATTAAGGGGCAGTTGGAGGCCCATACAGGATACAGTATTTCCCGGTGTTATTGTTCTTAAAAAGTAACCGAGCACCACGATAATAACAACGATGTCTTGTACTTTTCTCTCCCGTCGTCGATGGAATTCTTCGGGGTATGGAAGAACGGTGAAGCGTGCTTTAGCAAACGATCGGCAAACAGAGAGTTCCGGCACCTGGACGCATAAATGCATACGGCATGCACCGCGGACGAAATTGGATCGAAGTTTCACGGGATTTCCATCGAAAGTTTCGCGACAGATACATCGTTGGCGGATTGTTTGCGGGTAGGTCCTCCCGCGTAAAACGCGGCGAGAGCAAGTTTCAGGACGTACGCGGCTCCCGAGGGAAAGAATCCAATCGGAACAGATCGAACAAATCACCGGTTTCTGCTAGAAAATCATGGGAAGAATGGGGGCTCGGAAGAAGTAAGGGTGGAAACTGGTACGAAAGCACAGTAACACCCCATACAACACGCTATGGGATCCTTCCACTCCGCTGCGGAGGGGTCTAGCATTTCTTTAAAAAAATTTGACGAACATTAACCGTTAGCACACGAGTGACAACTCTGAGGCACCACTGAATATTCAATTATTTTATATCGAATAAATTGCTAAACATTTGACTATTACACGAGTGAATGGCATCGGTTTAATATGCGTAATATGAAAAAGAATCCGATAGAACGGGAGTATTCTAGGACAGTACATATTAATATACAATGATAATAGTATAAAGTAATTATATTAGTTTTCGTGTTAACCCTTCACTGCATGATTTTTTTAATTGGGATGAAAACATTGAAAGAAGGTCAGTTTTTGTGTTTTATTTAAGGGAAAATATTGAAAAAGAAAATGAAAACAACATTTTCAAAAGAAATAAACATAATTAAACATAGTAAGAAAACACATTATTAGTTTACTATATAGCAGATTTGTTAACTGTATCAGATATGATACACTCTGCAGCGATGGGTTAAAGTAGATTTTCCTGCTTTTACGAAGAATAACAGTTGAATTCTAGCTTTTCGCAAAATCCCAGCAAGCACGGTGCGCGTCTGCGTTTTATGGGGTCCGCAGTAATTTGTTATGGGGTCGGAGAAGCAAAGAAAGAAGCGGATAGAAGTGGCGCGCGTAAATTCATTCATGGAAAAGACACCGAGAGCGGCGAGAGGCTCGAGCCACGTCCGCCCACGTTTTCTCGTGCCATTCACGGGGAGCGACGCGCGTGAATGAAAACGCGCTTGCGTAGGTTCGGCCCGCGGCTTGTGCGTGCAGCTCTCGAACGAGAATACGCTCCGCGAGATTTGTTGCTCGCTGTCGGCTCCGAGGCCGACGCCACTCTGCTCCGAAGCGGAATGTCGCCGCGCGCCGAGCATTTCCTGTTTCTCATTAAATCATGGAGACTGGTAAGAACGTTTTTCCACGAGGAGCAAATTGCTCGCCCGTGTCTCGAAATTGTGGAACTACCAACCGCCGCGCGTGATTCGGGTAGATTCTATGGGGGAACGCTTCTTATCGTACAAATTCTCATGGTGTTTGTGCTGCTACGTGGTTACTTGGCAATTAACACTTTGGCCTACCTAGAAACCTTGTGGGATCATGAAGTACACTCCCGTCCATAAGTCACTGGACACGTAGTATACGTAGATATTTAATTTTGCATTC
This sequence comes from Lasioglossum morio, assembly GCA_916610235.2. Classification (NCBI taxonomy): domain Eukaryota; kingdom Metazoa; phylum Arthropoda; class Insecta; order Hymenoptera; family Halictidae; genus Lasioglossum; species Lasioglossum morio. The sequence goes on from OU744334.1 coordinate 13,267,570, forward strand.
AAATTGTAAAGAGTTGACATAGAATTGATACTCGACACGACGTGATGTTTCGTCAATCACTCGTAGAGGACTGTCGTTTTTATTTTAACAAAATCATAACGTAGATCATGCATTTTATAAAACATTCACGCGACGTAAATCAATAAAAACATATATACACAGCAATATTCAGTCATATGACATGCATACTTATATCATTCTTACAAAATATTATCGTATAATATCTACATCTAATCAAAATAAAGAATAAAATCAAGCCTGATGCTTGTATTCTTTAATTACCATTTTGTTGAAGATAAGTAAGTATCCTGTAACAGTTTAAAAGTTATATGAAGCGATATTGAAGTGATTACATGAAGTTTGTCTTGATAGCAAACAGTTTGTTCTTATAGAGATAGGTCTGGGACAGGTCTCCAAATATTTTTTATCATACTTCTCTCACGTACGACGATCAAATAAATCCCACCATTCGATCGCACCTTAAAAACCGTGTTAAATCGAAATAAATTTAATCTGCTCGCGTTTACGTATTCCCGCATCAGTCACCTTTAGTGGCTGGCAGATTTAGAGTCGAATCGAATTCGCGGGATTCGTGTGCGAAAAACTGTAGTTTCAATCAGATCCGAGTTCCCGGCAGGGGAACGTGTCTCGACTCGGCAACGTAGGATTGCCACTTTGCGCTTGGGGGTTGATCCACTTTCGCCCCTTAGATTCTCGTTTCCGTAGGCGCTGGTGCGGCGCCGCCCTGTCGTTTCCGTTGCTCGCTGGAGATACGGATGATCCGGTCCCGAGGGTGTGCGTCGATGTTCCCGGATCGAGCTTGGACAAAGAGTGAGCGATGGGGGTTTGGAGAGTAGGGTGGCTTATCGACTTTGCGAGACGTCGTCGCGGCGTAATGACGAACTGCTCCGTCGAGGCATACTTAGCTCGAAGATCACCGGCATCCTAGGCCTGGGGGGTTGGGTAATGTATCTCCGAGGAGTGTCTCGGGGGAGGTTCGCGGCGGAAACTGCGAAAGGGTGGCTGGTTGGTCTTTGGTTAAAGGTCGATTCATATTAGCCCTCGTCGAAAGGCGAAACTGCTGTACTCACCCTCGGGTATTTGTTCTGAACTCGGGGAACCTTCTTACGAAAAATAGACGCGGCCGTTGATAGATTGAACGGTGCACGAGTTACATTTTCAAGCTGTTAAATTAGTATATGCTCTATATGATATCGGCGCTACAGGTTCGATCACCGATACAAAAGTTAGCAATTTTGCAGAATTGTAATTTCGACGTTCCGGTTCTGTTTTGAACCATTTTCAAGAAAAGTCCGCGTCTATGGAAATTTAAGTAATAAAATTTATTATTCATTCAACTGACTATTTAATAGTTATGAATATTAAGTGTTTATACATACATGCTAATTGTAAAAAAAACACATTGAAATCAAATTGAATGGAATACAAAATTTACGATCGTTAAAAATAGAGAATGTTAAATTAGTTATTCAGAATTTATCTCGAATGGAAGAAAAGTCTCCACTGCCTCTGTCCCTTATATTCTTAAGGTTTCGGACGAGATGGTGGTGTGCTAGCTAGTTTTGAACAGTTCGAGATGTTTTGAGTTCTAATTATCTGCATTGTGCCGCGTATTACGTCGATTCGGATCCTCTTCCATTGGCTAGCTGTAAACTGTAGGGTGTAAACTGCATGAGTTTTAAACCAGAAAACCTTGACAGCGAGAGTCGCATGAAGCGAGGCCGTGGAAACCTCAAATCTCTGATTAGATAGCTCCTGTCTGAACCGAACCGGTGACTAAACGGATAACATAAATCGACCTTAAAGGGACAGAGAGCCAGCCTCTTTCCAGAGATCCGCGCACAACGTCCCGTTTACGCTGGCAAACCAGCCATGTAATGAAACCTCGCGGGACAGGGAACAAGGGGGTGGAGAAGCTGCGGGGGTGGGAATACAGAGAGTTGCGAGAGGGCGTACGTAACGTAACGTGGGATTAGAGACGGGGAGAGGCAGCCGCGCGACGCAACGCGCTGTCACGGCAGATGTGTCAAAGCGTAATTGCAATTTGCAGTTTAGTTCGGCACACTCGGAGACTTTGGTAATTAAGGGTGGCCCTAGCGGATCGGGGTCTGCATAGGGTTACCCCTCGGAGAGGAACGAGTCTCTCGGTCGGGACGAATCGTTCTGTCGCAGACAACGGACACCAAGAACAGACCATCCTTCGTGGCCGCCTGCGGCTTTTCAAGGTGATCTACCGATCGACGAGATTGACGTTGCCCGAGAAAAATTGCGATTGTTGGTGAACATGTAGAAGTCACACCCACGCAGCAAATTGAACAAGAAAGAACTTTGAAATCGTGTATTTTGCAAAATAAAATTCAAATTCCCACCAAATTGAGGGTGTAGAATCGAATTTGCACCCTGCACAGACGCCGGCCGATGAAGAATGAGGATATACATCGAATAATTTTCGAAGAAGTATCCGTCGCGTGCGATGTTAATCGGCTTGCGTAAGCTGAATGTGTTCCGTCGGGAAGAGCGTAGCCAGAGGAGGAAGACGCGAGGCATCGGGCAATTTTCGCGTGCGCATTACAGTCGTCTCCGAGACCATAATTCTTGTAATTTCGCGGTTGACAACTGGTCGGACGTTTTCCCGTGGCGATCCGAGTGAAATCGCGGTGCGATGCTTATCCGCGGGGCCGTTCTTATCGCGGGGCGAGCACGCGGCGCGGAAAACACCGTTCGCCGCGTAGTCTGCGGTCAGCCGAGTGCCGAGGAACTATTTTGCCGACTGTTTACCGTGGTTGCTCGACTCGTTTCTCATGTTTTTCCTTTCCGTTTTTTGCCGCGGCCGACGACAGGCTCGCGGCGAGATTCTATCCACCGTGGAATACACACACGCGAGAGAGATCCCCATCCCCGTTGGCCGACAGAACATTGCCCACGGTCCTTTATTTTACGCGAGAGCCCGTTTCCCACAGCGACTCCAAAACTGCCGGCACCTTTCACACGCGAGATATACATGGAAAATAATATTCGTTCTTTATTCTCTTTTCGCTTCCCTTCCCCCCGAACACCGTTCCCTCGAAACTAGCTCCATTCACCGTCGAATCAACCGCTGTTTCGGTCAATCGGTTCCGACAGATTGTTTTTTAAAAGCATTGCGCCCGTACGATTCGCGCACGCTTTCCCCTACATTTTCAAACGTGTATGAAAACTATTGGAAATCACTGTTGTCGAACGAGAAAACGTATTATTTTAGTTTGTTCCCACTCCCGACACTCTCACGGTCTCTTGTTTCGTTCGTACACGCTCCGGCTTCGAAATACGCCGACTTCTCCATCGATATTCGGATAATCACTTTTAATAACTTTCGCGTATTATGTGTCAATAACTTTTTTTACATTGAAAAAAAAAGAACAAGTAACAGTTCAAACCATTCAAACATTCTCGTATTATAATTTCTATAGGGCTGGAATTATTAGAACTTCTCCGTTCTTATTCGAATTGGAAAATAACAAGGTTGAAAATATTTAGTTCAATATTGATAACTCGATTTTTCCTTCGAAAATTTTTCAATCGTGAATTTATCGAGTGATTCTACGAATCCCGTGGCAGTCAACAGAAGATATTCAAGTTATACAAATTTATTGCCCGGGCGTGTGTGCGCAGAAAAAGAAAATTCAATTTCCGGTTACGAGATAGCCAGAGGACTCGTTTGTCCGGCCTCGGTTATCCGGCCGGTGCTCGTCCATCTATTAAGGGGGACTGTCTTGGGTAAACGGGTCGATTTTTCCTTTTAATTTTTCCGATATTATTTTTTAGAATAAGTCCTCTTAATCCCAGTGTATCATTGTCGCGAACTATGTATATCGGACAGTCGCGTTCACCGGAGCCGCCGATTACCCGCAAATTATTCACCGCTCGTTTCCCATCTTTTCGATGCGGCGAGACATTTTGACACTAACCCGCTTACCCGACCACGCCAACGTTTTGCCACTCGGTTCGTTTTACCGAGCGAAATGTTCGCAGGTGTTCATCGTGTGTAACATCTTACAGAAGCTTCACATCGACGCGCGAACTTCGAGCCGTCACTTGTCACTTCCCGACTCTCCTCTCCTCCCTCTTTCTCTGTTTTCAAACGCTGTAACTTAATTCTACGTTCAGCTTCAGGAATTTTAAAATCATTTTTGCAGTGAAACATTCGGAACAAATTCACAGTAGTGCGTGTTACTAGTTAGAATGTTCATGAATTTTCATTCTTTTTTAAGTAGAACAGAAGAAATAAAACATAATTCATTAGCCCTCCGAATTATTTTTCAATTTTTTTTTGCCAACAACTATCTAATATTTTAAATGTCTCATTTGAAATTTACTTCAAAGGACACTCTTTTGATCCCTACTTATTTTAAACAATTTTGTTTACAAATTGTATTAAATGTAGCTCTCGTACTTTGTTGTAATTTATATTTGAGAAACTTACGTTTGTTTCCAAGTAAAAAATACGACTTGTAATTTATATTTGAGAAACTTGCGTTTGTTTCCAACTATAAAATACGACTTGTAATTTATATTTGAGAAACTTACGTTTGTTTCCAACTAAAAAATACGACTTGTAATTTATATTTGAGAAACTTACGTTTGTTTCCAACTAAAAAATACGACTTAATTAAAGGGAGGATATCATTAACAGTTTCCTTTCTCCGATGTCGAGTCACATTGGACAAAAAGGGTTAAACCGTGACATTGTGACATATGCATGATAAAGAGGAGCGTCAGTGTACAGCATCATAGAAGGGGAATGTAGGGTAGGGACACAAGTGGCAAGAATCTCTGTTTCAGTTGTCTGGCGATCTCGGTTCCTCCGAATTCTCTCGCGTTCTCCGTCCCTCCGAATTCTCTCGCGCTCTCTGTCTGTCCGGTCGCTATTTCTCGACGAACGGAACCGGGAGATACACCACTCGCGAGGCGTTCTCGGAAACGTATCGCTTCCGGAGGATTGGTCCCGAGCCGGGAAACGTTCCGACAATGCAGCCGAGGCACTCGTCTGGCACTCGACGAGACGCGCCGCGCTGGGATTATCAACCCGAGAGTTGGCAACGGCTGAGTTTGCGATGGGAACGCCCGAAGATTGGTACTTTCGAGGAACTTGCAGGCAACAATACGGATGAATCAATCGGACACGTGAACGGGACGTTGAGAATCGACGGTGGCAGTCACGTCGCTCACACGAGACTTGCAAACCACTTCGAAGATGCTCCAATATGCACCTGCTTAATCATATTAGATTTTTTACAGACTTATTATTCAATTTGCAATTTAGAATCATTTTCGTTGTACGGGGCGAGTCTCCTAACGAGACGATCTCAAATAACTCGTAAATTATTTGTTGTCTCTTGCTTTCCTTAAGTACCACTTTGTATAATAACCTTTTTGCGCAGAATTTGGTAATATATCTGAACGTGAGAAATAATACTTGACATTCGATTTAAAAAACTGAAGGTGTCGATCGTATCTCGATAAAAAGCAGAGTAATAAAAAACAGATTAGAGCACTGTATGTCCTCCAGGAAACCATGCAACTTTTGTTGGAAGCATTGTTATGTACAACAATTTTTTCATCGAATTTCAATGACTTAACGGTCGCGGAGGTCCCTCGGAAGGACTAAATTTATTACACCTAGTATTTTCAAGAGTGTAGAAAGACTAAACATTAGGCCAGATGCCTCAAAAAGCCAGGAACATGCAATGGCCCTCTCGGAACAAGATTGACAAGTTGAATCAAAGAATGGGGCCTTGCCGATCTTTTCCGAGTTACACATACGAAGGAAAAAAAACCCTCCCAGGGCAGGAAAAAAACGCCAGATGCCTCGACTGGTCGTCGAATGATCCTTGTTTGTTTAATCCTCTATGACGGTTTTTAGGCACGAACGGACCATAAATATTAACCGAAAGAAATCCACGTGTATGGTTCCTACGCGGCGGAACACAGGGTGAGAAATTACCCGAAGATCTAGGCGGCAGATCGCTTGCTATTTTCTTCAGAGAATCGGATAAAATGAGGAGGTGTAAAGTTAGCAAGATCGTAAAGAATTCTGAACGAAGCATGAATAATAAAGGTGGCAGCGGCACGGTATAAATTAATCAGGGTAACGTCAACGATCCGGGTTGACAGCCGCGGGTGTGCAGGCACGGTCGTAACTCGGGGTGCAATTAATTTTTCGTGACCCGGAATCGTCTTGATTGAAATTCCGCCGCGACCAGGAAGCCGTAAACGGGACGTTAACGCGACGCGATGCGGAGTAGATGAGGGGACTGCATTTTCCCGTGCCATTCGCCTGGCTCAGGGCTCACCTGCTACCGACGACCGTGTTCCCAACTTGATTGTCAATGCTCCTAAATCAACGTAGTTTCCCCGGCTCGTCGGATTAGCCATCAGACGCGGTGATGAGACGACGGCGTTCCTCGGTTGCGAGAGAGACTGTTCCACCACACCCTCGTTTTACCGTCGTTCCTCAGTTCCTCCCCCCCCCCCACCCCCGTTAATTCACCATGGACCTGGTTAAATGCGGAAAGATGCCGGAAAATTCAGTCTCTCCCTCGATGAGACTCGCTGTTCCCGGAATTAGCGCCTATTAAATTCCAGCGCATTCGTTAGCCCGCGCCTTCCAACCCATTCCCGTCGCTGAAACTCGGTAAACTTTTAGCCAGACGATCCTAACGCAATGATGGGATGAAGCAGGTTACAAGTACATACAGCATCCCCGAAATTCCCAGAAACAATGCATTTTCCAAAAAATATGTTTCGCACGGGTAGAACTAGACTGCGGATCGTTACGCATTCATGAAGAACTTGGTTGGGTGAAATGTAAAACAGTGAAAGATTTAAAAAATTCAAGAATGTTGTATTGGTGCTTTTAAATTAATTTTTATGTTATTTCTGCTTTCCATAGTCGATGCAAACATTTTTATTTTGCATAAAGATCCGCAGTCTAGTTAGTACTGTCTGACCTGCAGTGATGGTTGCGTAAAACTCAATATATTGACTTTTAAAATGGAAAACATTAATTTTTGTCCTATATTCTCTATTTAGTCAAAAATTGAACAGTTGTCAAACGTCCAGGCTACACACCCCAATTAATTCAGATTTTTAAGTTGAAAATTCTGGCAGCATAAAATCGGACATTCGTATTTTTACAGTATCAGTGCATTATTCACGAATTTTTTCAGATCTTTTCGTGAGGTGTAAATCTCGCTATTTTGGAGGATTTTCTCAAGGCTTGTATCTATTTAATTTGCTCGCGGTTGAAGGAAAGCAAACGGAAGTTCGCGGGTCCGTGTTGATCGGGAAAATTCCGGCATTTTTCAAGAGGAGTCACTGTTCGCCATCAGTCAGAAAAGCAGCGGGGACGATCGTCTGTAAACACGTCGCCGATAGCTGACAGTTTTCCGTCGTCTAACAGGGACATAATGGAGAACGGGGAGCAGTTATGCAAGCACACGACCACCGGACAAATATGCACTTACCGCGGCGAAATTAAGGGCATCATCGTTTTAATTAAAATCCTCCGGTTGCGGCCCGCCATCAGTTTATGTAAATCTGGCTGATAAATGGCTGGCGCGCGAAATACGATGAAGTTACCCGCGGTTATCTCGATTTTCGTGACCGGGTTTTCGGCCGTACTTTTAAAACACCGTCACGTTTTTACGGCTCACTCCGTTCCATCGACTAGCGTTATCATCTATTTACCGCGTATCGTAATTTCAATGGTCGGCCAGAGAACCCAGCCGGGCCCACATTTTTCCACGGCGCTTTTTCTAGCGCGGTCGCGAACAGCCATTATTGCACCCATGAAATACCGTCGGAGTTGGTTAGCCTGTATTTCAAAAGAGCCGCAACTCCAACAACAACAAAAAAAGTCGTACGCGACTACGGCGTGCACTTTGATTTAAACTTTAACTAGCGAATAATATACTGTTGAAACAATGCAATTCTTTTTTCCACTGGACCATCATATATGTATGTTGTATATTGTACGCAATGCGCTGCCTCGGAACGTGTGTCGCGCGCGTTCAATTTTCGATGAGGCTTCGAATATTCAAATATTCTGGTCAATACTGTTAATGGAAACTGAAACCAATTGTTGATTTAGCCGATGGAGGCTTTTGTAGATATTCGAAAAATCTTGTTAAAGTGTAATGAGTTTTTCCAGCGTTTGGTATTGCAGATTGTTGTAACCCTTCATCTTGGAAGGGAACATTGCGTGATTGATATTTTTAAAACATTGATTTTTCGAGCCTGCGGCAATCGTTGAGATCCTGTCTTCCTCAAATTCGGATCAATGACCTCCGCGATTGCTGCAGCCTGTACTTCCGGGTCCTCGAGGAGCAGTCCGAAGCAAATACGTCGAAGGGAGTTTCGAAAGCGGCGGGTCCCGGCGATAAATCATTTCACATGCGGTACACGATCGCGGCGCGGCGTCCACGGCGAATCTTATGCATTACATTTATCGTTGGGTCGATCGGCCGGGCAAAAAGTATTTCATACAAGACAAATTGTAGCCTGCCAGAGACGGACAGGGCTGGCAAGACCCAAACACCGTTGCACACTGCTCGGTTCTTCCAAAAATTCGACAGAAATAGACGTTTCCTAAATTAAACGCTCCAGTAAAAATATTGTTTAAAAAGACTGCGTATACAGTGGATTGAGAAAGTGTATAAAAACTACATTTCCAATCCTTCTTTTAATTAATATAGTTTTCAATAGAAATTGCAATTTCGGCGCACAGGTTCGATCCTATGTTACTATTTTCCTAAGCAGTTTTACAAATTAATAATTTGACGTTTCGGTCTACGTTAAGACCATCTTCAAGAATATAATTGCGTCTGTAAAAATTAATATGAGAATATATATTTCCGTGTTAAAAAACAAAAAGAGAAACAAAAGAGAGAAATACAGAAACCGAAACCAATGATTTTCTAGTACAAACTTACTCGCTTAGTAAGAAATTTAATTTAAATTTATATAATATAGTTTTCCTAAAAACTTTGTCAAATCTTTCTAGTAAATGAAATTGCCGTAGATTTAAACATTGAAGCTTCCACCCTGCTCCTTAATAATTTTCATATGTGTTAATTTTCGACAATATCGTAAAAATTACATTGAATTAACATAGTTTCGAATAATGTGAAATAACTGATAATCATGTATCACTGAATCCATGTTCGACAGAATAAAGGGCGCTTAGACGCGGCAGCGAAAGCGTGAAGGGGTTAATTGAGACAGAGGGTCGCGATCATCCGGACCGATTGATCTCGTCGTATAAATCGTTTGAGAGACACTGTCTCCGCCGATGAAGTCACCAGTCGGTCGCGTAAACCCTCGGACAGCAACAATGAGCAGCCGCAAAGAACAGCGGGTAACAAATGACGCGTACGGCCGTAGGTCGCTTTCGCCTCGTCACTTCAGTAGAATGCGAAAGCGGCTGGGGGTCGAGGAGAAAGAGAGAGAAAGGAGAGGCGTAAAAAGAAGAAAAGGCTGAGGAGAAGAAGTTTACCGCGGCGGGCCGGTCGATAAGGTAAATGCGGCGACTAAAAGCGCGTGTTCCTGTTCACGTGGCAGTGAGCGCGGGTTTCCGATAGTCCCTATCGACGCGGGTCCGCAGTTCCGGCTCGGGGCTCGCGTACGTCGCGGCGTCATCGTGGTATGCAGATCTCGTGTTCCCGCCGGGTTTAAGTGCCGCGTAATTCAGTCCGGAACCCCTTGACCCTCTGCATATCCCATTCCGTCCGTTTGCTATCCCGTCCCTCCCTCTCCTCCCTCTCCTCTCTCTCTCGTCTCTCCCATTCACTCTCGCCCCTTCCAGTTCACCCCCGGGGGACCCGCCCCTTCAAATCTTCGCGACTTTCCTCGCAGACTTTCCTTCTTAAGGGGGTTGACTCGTTTTTCCAGAATTGCAAGGGTGCGCGATGCACCTTCGAATTTCTCTAAAATATGATTTCTATATAATATTCTATTAATAGAATAGATATAATATATAGAAGAGATATATAATATAGAATAGATATAATAATATAGATATATAATATAGAATAGATATATAATATAGAATAAATAAAATAATATAGATGTAATATATAGAATAGATATATAATATAGTAGAATAGATATAATTATATAGAATAGAGATAATAATATAGATATAATATATAGAATAGATATATAATATAGAATAGATATAATAATATAGATATAATATATAGAATAGATATATAATATATTAGAATAGATATAATTATATAGAATAGATATATAATATAGTAGAATAGATATAATTATATAGAATTCTATATAATATTCTATATATATAATATAATGCAAAGATAGGGTTTTGCAGTAGTCAACAAAGCTAGGGGAAAGATCAATCTGGGCCGCAGTCGCTCCCTTTCCTATTTTTACGTTTGCAAATTACGCCTTGTAAACGTAAAAGTAGGGCAACTGCGGCCTAGATTGATCTTTTATCTAGCGCTTTTGACTACTGAAAATCCCCATCTTTGCGTTATCTACCCTCTTAAGAGAAACAAGTCTCCCCTCATAAGAGAAATATACAGTAAATCCTGATAAGTTGCAAAAACGCTGTTCTCTGACTGAGCAACTTACGAGGTAGACTCGCTTTTTTGATTTATGGCTGGGTCTACCCCTCCGATCGCGCCGAGCGAGACTACAATAGAGCAACGGTGTCGGCGACGGCTACGCACATTGCGACTGTTAACTTTCTTCGTCGATTACACCACTAAATTACAATTGAAAATATATCGTGTTTGGTCTTGTTTTACTCAGAAAGATGCCAGAAATACGTTTTCAAAAAGTCCCATGAAAAATAATGATTATTAAGAAGTTTGAACATTCGATTCATTGAGTCAATGTAGTGGTGGTCACACCGATATACCCGAGCCGACGACAATAGTCGCCGTCCTGCGGCGCGGGGCAGCGTTGACAGGCAGTGGAGTGAGTAGGCCGATGCAACTTACCAGGTTTCTAGCCCGCGCAACTTGGCAGGATTTACTGTATTCTGTTTGCACACGCTCACGTCGTCCAACCACACCGTGCGCTGTACAGAGTGTTTCAGGACAGAAGGTGATCGACAATTTATTGTTTGCTCTAACCAGTACGTGCTTCTTTCTCGAGCGCGCTTTACTACACTTTATTATCGTATAATTGACTACACAGCGCTCATGTGCATTGTGGAATATCGAAGAGATAAGACAAGAGAGAGAGAGAGAGAGAGAGAGAGTACTAGACTACAGTGTACCACGGTCGAAAAATTGCACAGCATTCGAGATTACTTTCAGCTCAGTGTCTCTACTCAGACTTTTGAGTAATGTTTCAGAGATAGATACGAGGCGTATCTCCGAGATAATGGATACATTAGAAAGTAGTGGGCGTACCAAGCGGTACAGTCGATGTATAGCGAGCCTTCAGCCTTGGGCAGTCGAGCGATGGAACTCCCAACTATAACCTTATAGCAATAACAAGCTAGATACTTGTTACAACTTTGGCCGAGTGCGCAGCTCGCTGCTCCCCTGTCGAGCAACTGCAAACGTTGTTACGCGTATTGTAAACAGACAAAACTTGATCTAACTGTGGAATCACCACCCGAGCGACTCTTTGATCGTCTCTATTCGATCACGAGTAGTTCTCCAACGTGGACCGTCATTTTCGGTGTCGTTGAATAAATTTACTTTGATTCTGCGGGATTTTTTCGGTCGGTTGTTTGGTAGAAATATTGTTAGCAGGAACTTGTACAACAGTAAATCGTCTCTTGGTTAAGTAACGACGCGTCCGCAGCGTGAACACTTTTCGGTGAAATATCGACGACTTCTTTCGTTGTTACGAGAACTCCCGAGCACCGAGGAACGTGTCGACTCACTCAAGGAACTCGGATGCTAAAAAGTAGCATTCATGACAGCGCCCCGCTCATAAATAACTCCAGCACGCGCCTCGCCAAAACTGTCTCGCTCGAGTAGCAGCTCAGACAAGCCAGCTCTACTTTACGACAATCTCGAGTGTCTACGGCTCTCCATTCGCGCGTCCCACGGCAACAAAAGTTGACATTTACGGAGCCCTGTCTCTCGATTCGGTCGAAGCGACGCATTCCTGCGTATCATGGCCGCGAGAACGAACGCGGCCACTTCAACCGCATTTAAGGGTGTTTCTGGTCTTGGAAAAATGTATATCGTCTGGTTCCATTTTTAACCCTTAGCACTCGAGTGGCGACTCACAGTCAGTTTAGTTTACATTATTAAATATGTTGGTATCTAATCAATTACTAAAACGTTTAAGTATTGTATGAGGTATTATATGAATTCTATATTTATAAAATGAAAAAGATCATATAGAGTGGAAGTATTCTAGGAAGGAATTGTTCCTTTACTCCGACTTCCGTAAAATAATCGGGGATCTATCTAGATTTTCAATCTAATTACACACAGTCGTGTCTCCGACTTGCTCCCACTCCCCGTCCGCTGATTTATTATCTGTTTACACAGGATTTATCGGGAACAAATATCAATTTAGTGTCAGACGCAACGTGACGACAAGTGTATCAACCACGGCGACACGAAAGTTCATGGGGCTCGCGACACAGTGAAAAAATTTTCGGCCGGTATCTAGACGGTGTGTAATTTCGAATGCAAAACGGCCATTGAAAAAACTGGTTCCCCGCGCCGGACAACACGGTTGCTCTCATAATTACACGCATGATGTATCGCGCGCGGGTAGCAGCAGACTTGACTCGTTATCGATTCGTACGACTTTCGCGCGTGTCGTGCTCCGATAATTGTCCGTGTCGATCCCCTCCACTGCTTGGGACCGCCTCTCGCCACGCCCTCGCATACGTTTTCCAAAGAATGTAGATCTAGGAAGACTGTGAACGTTTATCAGTACATCAGTTATAGCTATCATATGATAATATTTGAATGCCAAATAAAATATATCCATATACTATTTGAATACATGTTGGAAAAAAGAGATTATGGACAGCTCTGTATGGATGTATTTGGTGTAACATTTAGGTATTTGTTAATAACAAAAAACGTCTGCATCCAGATTTGAATACGTGTCCGGTTACTTATAGACGGGAGTGTAATTCTAGATGTTTGACCTACTAAAAAAAAATTTAAAACATGTTTTCGTCTATAAAAATATATAAAAAAAATTTAAAACCGAATCTGTCGGGGTCTAATGATCTGTGAAACGCGATTCGCGAAACTCGGCCGGCGAGAATTCGGCGATCTCGATCAGGAACCGATCCGCGATCGATTAAAGTTGGCCGAGCGGCCGTGGACGGTCGATATTATCAATCATTACCGATTAAACTCGCGTGACGTCGTGAGGATGGGTGGGGCTTTATTAAAAAAGCAATTTGGAGTTTGCGCGCGCGAAACCGTGCTTCATTCTGCAAGACGTAGCCCGGCCGATGCAAAGGATACCGTGTTCCGGACGGACGGCTTTGAATTATTCATAGGTCTTAATACAAAGGCGCCATCGTTTCGTCGATTTCCATTAAATTGCGATGCTTTCGTTTCGTTTCATTAACCGTTTACACCACTCCCTCCGGGGCCCGCGGGGAACGGTTTCTTGCGGTGCCGAACGTCCCAGATACGTCACCCAACTTCCTGTAATCGAGAAATCTCTTATTGAGCCGGACACGAACCTGCTGCAACCTTTGAAACGCTCCCTCCCTTCCTCCACGAAATTGAACGTGCCGAGAAATCCACGGAAATTCGTTGGCTACCGTCGTTTCTCGTCGAAACCACCTTTATCCCAATGAACGACGAGCCTTTGTCGGAGTCGCGAGTCGTTTATGGAATTTATATGAATTTTGTATAGAGATCGTGGCCACATTTCGGCCGGTCAGACGTTTATTAAGAGCTTCGCGGGATCCGAGCGAAACCACGGTCTCATTAGACTTTATTCGATTGTTCGGCCATGCTGAATTTCACCGAGCGCACCGCGAATCCATATACCCCGCCTTTTCCTCAATTGTTCCTCCAGCCACGCTAAGAAACCGCTCGTGAATGGATATCGGGAAAATTTAATTTTACCGAATCTGTTTCGAACGGCGAAATTACGCAAAACTATCGCTAAAATTGTTTCTTCGCGGCTTACAAATTTGTCGAACTTGTAGGAAGTTCGAATTGAAATATGCTTCATAATTATACTGCCCATATTTTTGTTAGGTTAAAATCGTTTGAAGTAATTGCGCCGAACAGGAGTCGGATAGATATTTATTCCTCGTTTTATTGATTTTCGTAAGTTCGGGAGAATGTAACAATATCTCAAAATTCTTTTGAAATTTCCACCGCGTATTTTCAACAATGAAAGTTGTTTTTCCAATTTGTCAGATTTAATCCGAAAGATACATCGATATTGAATTCTCGACATACCAGGATTCTTCTGATTTTTAATATATTTCGGAATTGATGTATCGGTCCAAGCTTGTAAAAATAGGGGAATAAATTCCTCTTTCTTTCAACAGCGGAATCGCGATTGTATTGGCGGAGCAATAGCTAGAAAACAAAAGTTGCAATAAAATTCACGACGATTGCTCCACTGAAGCAATGTTCGGACATTTCGACGACCGGAAATCTGGGGATCGATAAACGCCGATAAAAACAAGTGTAGAGAAAGGTTGAGCTGTAACGTGACCCTCAGGACTTCGGCCCAGAAAATCCTTGATTTTTTCGAATTGTGCTGGCGGAGGAGCTGCAGGTTCATCTTACCAGGTACGCGTTCAAAGACGAAGAGTCCTTCTCCTTCGGTCTGGTCGTTGCGTGCAGCTTGTAATGCGAGCACAGCCCTGAAAGATCATCCGATTAAGAGTAGCAAGCTACGATCCGGGACCGTGATACTTCACGTGCAGGATACGGGATGTGGGCATACACGCACAGGCAAACACCACACCACCGTAAACACCGATCCGGTCGCGGTGTCAGGTATATTCCCGTCCCGCGGATTAACGATCGACTGACAAATAAAATTTACTGCGAGATTTCGTTTGACTCGCGTGACGCTCAAAGGAGGCAAATGGCCGTGAAAGGCTGGCGTTGCTCGCGTCGCTTCCTCGATACGCATGAATTAACGCAACCATCCGCGAGCAAACGCGTGCAATCAGCGTCGCGGATCGCTGTCCCTAGCCCGCGAAACCATCGTGGGCGAACCTATGATCACGTCGAGCATTTATTACATTTGCACTGGATCAGAACGACATGCTCACATTTTTTTTTTTCACAGATTCCCAGACTCGCTTTTGATACGTTCTACGTGCGCTACAGAAGCATAAACAGTTACTGCGGGATTAAACGTTTTCGGCAGTAAATCGTGTGTATGTGCCTTAGAACTATTTATTAGAACATACAACTATGCTAGAAATAATTAACGCGACTACTCTACGCTGACAGTATCCACTACCTTAGTCTTTCGCTAAGTAAAACCACACTGACTTCGTCCTCTTGGAAAACGGTCCTTTAGCCCTCGTCCTCATTCTCTCTCTCTCATTCGCACCCTTAAAACTAAACCAAGACTCAAGAGGCCCTACCATAAATAATGACCGCTTGGGTCCTATGGCGTGCACTCACAGTCCCACATTACTTCTTCATCAATGCTTGAAAAACAACCTTCAATTAGAAATTGATTACTGCCGCTCGGGAATAACAAACAAACGTCGACCCGTTCGTCGCAGCGCTCATTGTACGGTGGAAAACTGTGTCAGCCTCTGACAACAACGTTCGTACGCAGTTTAATGATCGAATTCATGTGCAAAAGTAGATCGAACCATTCTTACTTGCCCGGCATAGTGCGAAACAACGTTTATTATCGGCCCGGACAAAGTTCCGCGAGCGGCGGCGGGTCGAACAAAGAGCTCGCGACTCGGTTTTTCGCGTTAAAATTCGCCTCTCTTCGCTCGCCGGCTTTTCATCCACGACAAAATCTCAATTATCGCGCCATCGCATCGCATCGGTTGTTAGAACTTTCGTGCACGTGCGAATCTGTTAACGCGAACTATCGATAATCCGGGGGAACAGTTGAAGTTCGGAAGGGAGAGAGGCACGCGGGTTGGCTCGGACAGCAACAATACGCGTATGCGCCGGCTATTAAAGCTCCATCGGTGAGCCAACAAACCCGCGATGCTTTATGAAAGCTTGTCCTTTCATACCGTGCTGTGAAAACGACTGGCGAACAATAATCCTGTGACTGTTAAACGTAAACAGTCGGCCAAGTCCTTCTGCCCGTTACTCGAATTCCCGTCGTTTTCTGTTTCGAATAACAAGCTCTCCGGGCTCGCGGAAATGTTGCCGCGCGGAACTTTCTGATCCGACAAAGAGTCTCGTACAGTGAGGCACAAAAAGATAGGACGCTCTATGTTTCACAATTTATAGTGTAATTGGTCAGGTAGATTCTACGGTTGGAAACGAGACGAAAATATAACGAATTTCAATGGGAGGATTCGTTTTCGAGAATAATTCAATACAAATATCAATCCAGTACACGCGTCCTTAACAAATAACTTTTACAATCGTCTTTGTATATGTGATTGAAGAATACACTAAATTCAGTGAAAAATACATTGATTACTGTGTATTACCCTGCATTTAATGTATCCTTCAATCGTATTCTGGCAGCAAACAATACCTGACATTGTCCCGTATACAAAAACGGTTGTAACAGTCGCAGTGAAATTTAATTTAAAAAAAAGAAAAATGAAGTCGACATGCATCGAGGAGAATGACACGCGATTACGAGGCCAACGCATCGGTTTTCGAAACCCGAGTTTCCCTTTTCCGCATTGTTCGTCATTGTCCACGCGTCACCGCGACTTCCTTTCAGGAAGACAGAATCCCTCGATCCTTATTTTGTGAACCGACCCGGCAGCTTTATCTCAAAAAGCCACGCTTGAATAACGCTTTTCACGATACGCCGGTCTCGATACGTGGCTTAGTTTGACGCTCCCTTTCGAAACACCCATCCGTCTCTAGTATATCCCATCGATCTGATAGATAAATTAAGTAGTCGGGGGGACGACCATGATTGACGTCGCTTCTTTGTTCGGTATTAAACTCCATGCTATCGTCTGTTGTTACGGTGTCTCCTGACAAGAAGTTGATCTTGGTAACCTTTTTGCTAGCCTTTGTAAGCAAGATACTGTGCTCCTGCAGGTACTAATTACACTACAGCAAGGTCTCAATAGTAGCTGCCGATTCGTTGTTATTTTAGCGGGGTAGTGCTACGTCCTACTTGAAAACCGAATAAATGGATGTTCCAGTAGAAAAGTATTGTTACATCTTTGTATTCGCTGTTTCAAACTCAGACGGAGGAGAATAAAAAACGAAATAAAAGTATATTAAGTGTCAACCATTGGGTAATCCGGAAAGTCATTTCGTTTTCTCAAGGGAAAATGAAAGAAATTCTTAACCCAAAAATGGTTGAAAGGTTAGAAAGCACTGCATGGCAAATAAGATTAAGTAATAACAAATTAAAGCAATGCCATCACTACACGAAACACGAAATTACTTTCCGAACGACCTAATAATTTCGCGAACTAATTTGAAAATCGTTACGTATAAATGAGACTCGCGTTCCAGGGAAATTAAGTACCTTAAAGACGCCGAGACAATATTCTAGAACGCGAACAAAAAGCACAGTGGAGCCGTCAAGATGTTTTCTAGGTACCCGCAGCGTTTTTTCCGCGTCCAGTGACGTAGACTGAAAGAGAGATTAATTGTATTTGGTTGTGTATCGTAAGCAAACGTCGCACGCGCTTCACCTGTCTGAAAAGACGTCGGGTTGGTCTCTCTTTCTTCATCTCTTCCTTTCTCTCTCTCTCTCTTTCTCTCGTAGCTTGCCTAAAGAATTGCTAATTAGCCAGGGGTTGCTCTTTCTCGTTTCCCCATGTGCCGCGTTACGCGTTATTCTCTTAGTACCGGGTTCTCGTGCT
The DNA here is from genome assembly GCA_916610235.2 of Lasioglossum morio. Taxonomy (NCBI): domain Eukaryota; kingdom Metazoa; phylum Arthropoda; class Insecta; order Hymenoptera; family Halictidae; genus Lasioglossum; species Lasioglossum morio. The sequence continues at coordinate 13,285,565 of OU744334.1, forward strand.
CGCTTTGACACCAATTCCGTCTCCTTTTTCCATCCTCGGCCACACCTTTGCTTGCCTTCAGAGAGCTCTTTTATTCGCAGCCCCCTTCCGGCAAGGACGGTTTTTTCGGGGGGGAAAAGCGTCTCTAAAGCGGTGAAAAAGAAAATAATCTCGCGTGTGTGTACGTGCGACAGCGATGCTTTTCACCCGGCCCGCGATAAATACGTTACTTACAAACGGATTGCGTCGAGGAAACCGGTTACACCGTGATTTCGACAAGAAGAGCGTTCGCGAATTCCCGGAAAAATTGAGGTGGCGAGCAGCTATAAAGCTTCCCGCTACAAATTCAATTTATTCTACGCGATATAACCTTACCTGTAACCTCGCCGTTCTCGCTCAGTTCCTCAGCTATCCCTATTTTCCCGCCAGCCTCCGAACACCGTAAACTGTCTCATTATAAACGCGCTACTTTATCCAAGCATCTGGCCACGAAAAAATTTCACGTTTCTGTTACAGTTCGTCTCGTCTACACTTCACTCGATTGCGCGTATTGTAAGGACACACCCGGAAAAATAATAAAGTCTCGGATTGTACGTAAACGTTTATTCGACGGAATGCTTCGTTCGCGCTACAACGACAACTCCGTTGCTTCTTTCCTGTCTCCTTTATAAATGCTTTCGCAACGTGTGGGGTTACTTCCGAAAACCAATCATATGTACTTAAAACTAACGCACGCCCTCTAAAAGGCGAGAAGGTGAGGGAAACTGGAGGTACCCTCGCCTTGAGCCCTCGTTGTCTACCTAAGGCTCTCACTGGTCGCATTTGGTCTGCAGATATTTTACGGTACGTCAACAGGTATTGAGACCTTTAGCAATAAAATGTGAAGTCCATAATAAATTATCATAAAACAGAAAGTACCGCTAACTCTTAAAATTAGCCTGTGGTCACGTCCGCACCGTAATCATAAACTGCGCCCCTTTCTGAGACACGGTACCCTACTGCAATCAAGCATGGGCCACGGACACTCGAATCCTTACAGTATTTTCTTGATCTGTTACCAACAGCTAAGAAGCTTTTGTTTCGTTACAGACACAATGTTATTTTGTTAATCTCTTGAAAATGATCTGAATTTAGATCGAAACGTCGAGATAAAATGTTGTGATATTTTGCAAACAGTGTTTTAAAGTATTTAATTGATCGAACCAATGCGCCGATAACATTTAAAATTTTGCTTAAAGCTTATTACGATCGCTATACATATAACCGTTGCTAAGAATATTGTTATCCCAAAAGAATTGGTTTATTTGCAGAACATTGAAACATTCTTCTTTAATAAACTAGAGGGTTAGTTGATTACACTTCTTTGATGAGAATGATTTACAAATGAATTTTTATATTTATTTTACATATACATATATCGCTTTCAAAAATTAGTAACTGTATCCTAAATATATATAAATCTTTATTGATTCCCCTCGGGGTTACAATTCTTTTCCATTTTTCCCCCTTGTCCACTCCCTAACTGTATCCTAAATATTAATACCAATTAAAATGAGAACACGTTAATACATGTGTATATGAATATACGTGAAATAGTACACGTGTACTCGTGTACTCTTAAAATGACACGTATTGAAGTACGTGCACGTGAAATAGACGTGCACTTAAATACACGTGAAATAGGGATCTCTACTGCTAATTTCTTGCGGCATTGTTTTTAATGGTCAAACTTCTAGGCTGCTCTCTGATGTGACACAGTCATTGGGAATATTACTAGGTGGATACAATGTTAAGAGATGGTTGCGACATCCTCCACGCTATACTCTGGGCAGAGTCGTCGCGAGTTTAGCAACGATGCAATTACTTTCGTTGAGTCGGTTATTAGAGGAACGATTGTCAATCGGAGAAACAAATTGTGCCGTCGAAACGTCTAATCATCCGAAGGCAAACTTTAATCTCAGCAATCCACGAGGAATTCTCTCTCTCTCTCTCTCTCTCTCCTTCTCTCTGGTGGGTGGATCGCGACGAAAAACGAGGCCTGTATAAACGCTTTAACCACGATCGATTGCGTGTGGTACGCATCCGCGAGGGGGGTTTGATTAAATAGCAGGCAAGCGTCCGTGAAGAATCCCATTCCTCGCGCTTTCACTGCGATAATATCGTCGATTTCTCTGCTAGGTGGTTATTTCGCGGATAGACGCGATCGGTCTTCCATCTTGGAACGCGTTGTGCGCGGACCTTCGTGTTTCGCTAGGCTTGCCACGGCTCGCCTCGAACCGGGTAAATCGGTTGCATTAAGAGATTGCGCGAGGGAGGATCGAACGAGGGGCTTAATAGCGATTAGGAGGGTGTGCAGAGGCGTCCCGCGAGGTTATGAAGTTGCCAGGAAGAAGAACTTTGTTTCCTAGATTTTTTTTTTGCACGACCCCGGAAGATTCCCTCCGCGATAGACCCCGTTAAACCCCTAAACTTTTCGCTGGGAAACTAGTTCACGCTTCTTGTCTTCTTAGAATTTACTTCGCGATCGAACTGGTTAAGTGATTGACCTCTCCGTCGCGCCAGTCAAGTGATAGCGCTAACCTAGAGCTGGTTGTAACTGGCTAGAATAGGTTCGATGTGATGCTTGATTGAATTGATCTGCAGCAGCGGATCTACAGTAATTAATGTTTAACGATCATCGTGTTTTCCCTGTTTGTCGTGTCATTTTCGGATTCTCGTAACATTGCCACGTGATCTTGTCGAAGATGTTTTATAATGATTGGACAGATGATTTGATGCATTTATGACACAAATGAATAATCTGTAATGTACATTACATTGTAATAAGTCTCATAAGAGATTTCCTAATGAAAGAAAAAAGATGTCCAAGTTTCTAGGGGTCCCACCTCGTTTGACTAAATCGTTCGGTAACAAAGATGGCTGGATCTCGTGAGAGCGTGGATCGAGCAATCGCATGAAGCGTTTCTGTTCATCGAATCATTGATGAATGAAGTGTCCTTGAGAAGGCAATGGTTATTCCCTTGACCACTGGCGAAGGCAAAAGCGTTTCCAACTTCGCTCTCATCTCCTGAATTCTTCGAAGCAACACAATGCTCGCTCTTAATCATTCCTCATCGATCGTGTCCCTGGAGCTCGCCTCTCTTTTCCGCCGGTTGGACGAGCGATTTTTTAGCGGGCAAAAGACCGTACAAAGAAAGGTAAAGACCGTGAACGGTAAGATGGCGAACGATTAGGCGGCAAAGCGTCGCTGCGCCCGGGCCGTGTCTCATATAAATCTCTGGCGCGGCGCGCTGAGAAATTTATGGCACGCCCTTCCGACCGCCTAAGTAATACGTTTTCTCCGCGTCCGTAGATACGACGCTCGATTAACAAACCCTGGGACCACGCCCACGCCACCAAGTTACGATATTAACAACGCCGGAGTACGATTCATTTACGCCCACCGTGTCTCGTTTATGAATGAAACGCTCGAGATCGAAGCTGGACAACCGGGGTCAGTGGGTGCGAGCCGCGGTAGCCTTGTGTCGACGCTATCTGTGCCCTCTCTCTCTCTACCTCGACCCGTTGAAATATTGCTCGTTTACGAGGCGATTCGACCGCATTTCGATACGTCGGAATCGTGGAATAATAAGCACGAGTTGATAGAAATACGACTGGCGCAAAGATTCGATGATTGTCGCGAAGACAGCTTCGAAACAATCGAGAAGCTGGCTATTGTGTGGAACAGATGATGGAGTGGAAAATACGAACGAAATAGGAAGGTTAGAAGGTAGCTTAAAGGAGCGAGTATACACCTGATTTCTTGTTTTTTCCGTCTGTAAAATATATAAGTTCTATCCAAAAATCTTCGATATAAAGAAAACATTGTTCACACCTCTAATGAGGACTTGGACGAAAGTTACCACTCTGCTACGGGTGGCATCAAAGACGAACAACGTTTTCGGTAGTATCCTAACGGAATTCGCAAGAGCAGGAAAACGGCTGTGAGTTTCGTAAGAGCGCGAGGGCGGAAGTTGAAACTTCAAACAGAAACAAAGTAGACGAGAAGATTCGCGTCGACAGAGAATTTATTCCCGGCTGTCCTCTTTGCCGAGCAGTTTGTTAAGGGCAGAGCTCCATGAAGACTGAAAGTGGAATCGCAGCAGGAACTCGTTCCGAGGATTTTGAGGGAGAACGCGAGCGTGGCGATCGATTATATTCGGCTCGCTGGAAAAAAGAATGTCCGATAGGAACGGTATCTCAGTTTCCACATCGTTTGACGCTCGTCCCGAGAACATAAAGGCGAGCGTGCAACGGCGCCGACTCTTGGGACAAAAGTCCCACAACCAGACCGAAGAGATGGGTGGACCGGCAGAGCCGGCGATATGGCAGAAGAGTCTTCTGCTCGGGACGGCTCCGTTTCGGTATAAATTAAAAGTTCCTTTCCACTTCAGGGATCGTTAATCCGTCGTGTCACTATCCGCCGCATAACTCCCGCGGTTTATTTCTACCCGGCAGCTTCTCCAAGTCACCAAAACTTCCCCTCTATATTATCAGTGACAACCAAGCGAGATTTTTGCACCTCTAAAGTGCCGCTCTAACTCCACTTAACGACTGTTATTGCGCGCTATAGTTCCTCGGATCGGCTGTATACGAAGTTTCCTCCAAATCCCACTCTGACGTTGTTCGAGTTCTCCTTAAAAATGTTTCGTACAATTGATATGGAAAAATCGCAGAGTTAAAGAGTGGCAGCCACAAATTCTATATAGAAAATCCTAAAGATGCTGGAACATTCTCTGTATTTAAGTTTACGTAATCATTATCGATGGATGCAATGTACAGGGTGCGTAGAGATTGCATGTCCATTAGTTTAATTAAGTAAGCGTAAAAACGAAGGATGTAGAACTAAAGTGTTACAGAAATCTTTTAGTTCATCTGAGGCATTTCCATAAGCTAAAGCCTGCTGTATATCGTGACCTAGTACATTAGAGTTAACCACAACATAGCCTCACAGCTTACACCTTCAGCTACCATCGGAGGAACAGTGGACTTATCGTGGTTGCAACTTAACACCGTGTTTTAGAAGATTAACGCTCCATTAAATAAGTTGATGAGCGTTGCGTACAAGATAATTAAACATAATTATGCATGGTTGCGGTGTACCGCATCCTGTCGCAGTAACGTAGAACAGAAAGATTCGCCGGTTGATACGAAGGACGTTAGTCGTTCGGGGATGTTGGTAATCGTCTGCTCGTCAAAGGTGTAGTCAAAAATTCCCTTTTCTTCGAAAAATTGTATGCTCGCGAGGGCCTAACGAGGACGTCAGAGCCCTAGGGAGGCGGTCGCGCGAGCGGCAGGTAGGTACATCGTCCAGCAAATTACGCTTTTTCCAGCGGCGGGTAGATAAAGTCACCGGGACACGTCGCTGGCTAAGACAAATAGAGGACAGGCAGCGTCGGGCCTCCCGGTAAAGCCGACCAAACACTAATGAACCCGACGAGTCCCTCGGAAATGGTATCGGACGGGGAGAGCCGGCCGTGGCCGGTGATTAGTCGTTAATGCTTATCATTAACCCCGAGGGTTAATTCCCGCATTAATTACTCCGTGTGTCGCCTGTTGGAAACTATCTCGAGCCGAGAGCAGGCCGCGCGTGGAAGCCACGCGTCGCCACCGTGCAAACCAGGCCCGAAACCTGTCACGAGGCGCGCCGGAAGCCTCGCATCGTTCGTCTGCATTAACCTTCCGACGGACGATTTATTTCTATCGATATACCCCGGCGCCCGACATTCCCTATCGAACTTACTCTATTTGCCGACGCCACGCCACGTCGAAAGACCGCCTCCTCTCTCGTTTGCGGTCCCGTTTTACGCTTCGTGTTCGTTCACCCCCGGCTGACAGCTTCCCAACACAGACGAAACGTTCCATTTTCCTCTGACGGCACAGGATGCCTCACTAATTCGCAGCTCAAAAGTGTGTGCGTTCCGAGCAATGTGTGTAAGGCGGTCATTTTGTAGTCTAGAATGCCCGATCTTCCGGGCAATGTTTATAAAATGGGCAGCCATCTCAGAAAAATCGGTTCGTTGTCCAGTGTATTAAATTTACACTTGACATTTTCTTATGTCTGTCTTTTACAGCGACAAACTTGTCGATTCGTGTCCTCCGCTCAGATTTTTAACCCTTAGCACTCGGCTGTCTCCTCTGAGGCACCACTAAAAATTGCTGTACCATTCTTCAATATATTGTTCACATTATTAAATATATCGGTATCTAATCAATTACTAAACATTTAGGTACTGTATAAGGTAATGTACCAATTTCATATCCATAAAATTGCAAAAATCATAAGGTATGGAAATATTCTAGATCGGAAGAAATGTTTAATTTTCCAGTTAAAATAGCTCCGAGTGCAAAGGGTTAATGAGACTCAACGTACGCATACGCAGCTTTCGCTCCTCATCTTCGACCACTCGAGCCAGCATCCGACGGACGAACAGTGCAAAATCCGCAGTCTAATAAGAGTAAATAAACGCGGAATCGGAAACGCCGCAGGATCGTTAAAACCGGCATCAAAAGCCGTCGTGCTGGACGCGTTAAAATTTATTGTCTCCCGCATTCGCATTAGCTATGAACGCACAAACATCCGCAGTCTAACGACGTGCACCGCCGTCGGACATAAATCCTGTTATCAAGCGGAGCTGAATCTAATGCGCGGACCGAAATCCATCGAACACCGCCGTCATCTTTTTGCGCGTCCCTTGGATTCAGGGAATCCAGACACCGGTAAAAAATAATCCGGCGACGAGCAACTAGTTTACGAGAAAATTGAATTTGACTCGCAAAGGAGGGCCGGAGGGCTGTTCCCTGGCGAAACGTTCGTCCCGGATTGATTCGCTTTGGTGCCTCGATTCTTCGCGGTCAACGAGCGAGTCGGGTCGGACACTCGCCGCAATACGGGACGAGGAACGGCAGTTTTATTGGCCCCGCATGCCGGTTACAAGTGTATTATGTTTTCAACTAAAGCAAGCGCCGCGCCGCCGCACCGACTTGAATTTCAAATGCCATTTACCGAACCGCGCATCTTTATTGCATGACAGTTTCCGTGCCTCGTAAACTTGTCCCCCCGGAGCCGAAGTTATTGTTCCGGATATCCGACGCAACGCGGCGGCATTATCTCACCGCGAAGCACGTCGTGATTTTTCGGACGGACTGTCCGGGGGCCTCTCTGCTTGTACACCGGCACGCCGAGTGTAATTATTCCACGTTTATTAGTCATCCGACTGGCGGCCGAATCCGGGTCGAACGAGCCACGGTTGCATCGGTGCACACGCTGCGTCACCGCGCCACGATCAATCTTCGATTCCAACTTTTTCCGCGATATTCGACGGGCCCGCGTTCCGAGGGCAAATGTACCGGGTGCCTCACCAGTTTCAACAGATGAAGATAATGGTATTACAGCATCCTAATCATATTTTATGGCAATGTCCGATCTATGATAATAGACGTAATTTGATTCGCAAATGTTGCAACAAGGGATACTTTCCACCCTATACAATAGATTCCTTTTTGCGCGGACCCTCTCTTTGCCCCCTATTTTATATACATACATTCCTGAAGTCCCACTGCTTATTTCTCTAGTGTTTATATTGTACTCAGAAATGTTTATTGTATTGGTGAATTCTAGTCTATAAGTTATGCACAGCCATGTACATGCTGCTAATAATCCCATGTGGGGTTTCATAGCTTAATAAAAAAAAAAAGATAATGGTATTATATCTGATAAAACAGCGGCTATAACAACCACTCGGCTACCTGCACGCGCCTACCATAACATCGTTAAGAGATGGCTCGCGTCATTATTTCAATAATAATAACATTCTTTCTCGAACCAGCCTCACCGTTTTTTCGTTTCATTATTAATATAATATACGGTATTTCTTGCAATAATCTCGTAAAACTCCAAATACTGCCACCTTTTCGCTACAATAATGAACGCTCTTAATTCTATCCGCAACACTTATTATGTAGACACTTATGTAGATAGATTCTGATTTTTTTAATTACACCTACTTGACTTTCTGGAAATCCAGCTTTTCACGAAAGTACACGTTATTTTCATGTCCAATTATATTTTCCACGAGATTTTCCGATGACCTTTAACTGCGTCGGACAGCAAACATTTCGAAGTCGTCTTTTTTTCTGGCTTTCCGACCAAATACCCGACTGTGCGACGTCTGATTTGTAAAACAGAGATTCCAGACTAGATAATCCAATTAGGCCAGCACTCCTAATTCAAGTTGTCAGGCGAGCGCAGTATTCAGAACCGCCAACGTTGGTCGGAAACCGTAAAAACAGTGCATTGACAGGAAACAAACACCGACAGGAACTGATTGAAATTCAGAACAGTGTCTGCGAGAGGTGAAACTAAACACTTTTCCAGACAGCACACCCACGTTTTCGGTCCAGAAACGTTGTAGCGAACGGGTCCCTCGGATCTCGGATCGGGGATCGGTCCGTTTCGAAGGCGACAGGATGCTGTTTGCTCCAGTTTACACACGTTCTCGACGATGTAAGAAGCAATTAAGCGTCGCCGTGACGCGATCAAGCATCGTCCGACAAGCCCGCGCAACACTCAAACAGGTTTGATAGACAATTATGGATATCGCTCTCATTATTCAGAATCACCGGGGACGCGATATTACTATCGCTATAATTTTTTCGCGCTTTCGCCTCGTAAATCTCCTCTATCAGTTAGCGAACGCACGAAACTGGATATCAACGGTTTGCCTGGCAATTAATCCGATACCGTTGCCGCGGTTGGTGTTCCTGTTCGCCAATCTGAGATCCGCTGTGAAACCGCTCTTGGCTATCGTCGAACCCGTCGGAAAATCTTGAAATGCCTGCCGAAACTGACCGATCGCGGATCGTTGACGTAAGAAACTCGGCGAACAGCTTGTCCGGGAGCGCAACTTTCGCTCTGGGTGTCCTTCCACGAATGAGAAAGAAGGATCACGCAGTCTTTTCGCCAGGACACTGGTGTTAACAATACTGCTAACCCTCATCCGTTCCTCGTGTCAATTTGACACAGTTTCCCCCGAAATAAATTATACTGTTCTGTTATTTGTAGGTAAATTTTCCCGAAACTTTGTGTGTCTTTTATTTTTTAATGCGGAAATCAACAGACAAACCTAAGATGTAAATGTTAAACTGATCAATTTGAATAAAACAAGATTGAGTTTTTTTCTATTTTGTTTCACTGTGTCAATTAGACAACGAGGAACAGATTCAGTTCGTGAAATGAGGGACGGATGAGGGTTAAAACATTCTTTTCAAGTATGTTGCTCAATGCACTGGAGGAACGATGAAGTACGTTTGACCTTCGGTGTCGCCGTCGCAACAGGGGCAGAGACTAAATCACAGTGGCCCCCGGGGGGCGAGCGTGTTACGAAAGATCGAGTTAATTCCGGCGAGTGTTGAGCTTGATACAATTTATCGCGTCGTGTACGTGATTCAGGGGAGCACTTGCATATCCTGCAATTTAGGCAGTCGTGTAAGCAACGGGACGAAGAAAAGGACTGCCACTGAACCGATGGCATTAGCGTGGGGACGCGAAGGGAGAGAGAGAAGTATAGGCATCCATCGGTGTGGTCTGCTCGAAAATGCACGCCGAGGTTGCATGCGTCAAGTGCATACTTCAAGTCACCCCGACTCTGGCAACGTCTATCCAGCCGCCTCCTCCACCGTTCGAGGGTGGATAGGGGGCGGTTTAATGCTTGGATATACGGCGAGGCACGGGCGTGCCTGGTTTCATCGGGGTCGAGGCAATTTCGCCGGGGAAATTAAGGAAATTTTCAGCCGTGGCGAGGGGCTGCATATTTTCGGCCCCGGCCGCGAACGATTAAATCTTTCCAAGAAGAGTTACCGTCGACAACCGACGCCGTTTATTTTTGCCGCTGATCAAAGATATCGGCGCCGCGGATGTTGCAAAACTTTGCAAACGACGCCTTCGCAATTGCACATTCGTACATTTGCAAACTTCACGAAAGAAAATTTGTTCGTAGAACTTGTCCTTAGCACTACAATGGGGCTCAGCAATCTGCGGACACGCGGATTAACTAATTTTTAAGTGGCAACAAACCCCTAGCAGTAAACATCAATCATTCGGACGCATCGTAAAGACTACTTTCAGAGTAGTTGGCCTGCTATCTCGAAAGAATCGAGAAATCAGTAGCACTGCAATTAATAAAGTGTGGACAGCGTGTATTTACGCAAATTCATGTTTTCGACACTGATTGATGCGAAGAGGAATTACGTAGAAGTTCATTGTCTTCCACTGTAGTTGTACTGCGTGAAGAAAATGCACCACGCTTACTGTGTTTTCTCTGACAATGAAAATCAAAATTTGCGAAAATGGTTGTTACAATGGTTACGTAGAGGAACGAAGCTTGTCCGACAGAATTCTAAAGAAAATAGTTATCGATATGTATTATTGAAAAATATAGTTTACCGGTATCTTATCGCTAATCATATCATTAAATGCATCTCTAAGTTCGAGAATAATGGACGCAGTTCGACGGCAAGAAGATTCGAGCAAATTTCCGGGCAGGAAGGAGCACCTCTTTAGCGAACGATCCTCCCCCAATCTTAATTGGCGCGCTGGTCGGGGCCCGTGAGATTAATTCCACAGATACTTTCACGTTTCCGAATGGGTGGTACAGGATTCGCGAGACCGAGACCACCGGCGCGCTAAAAATCCTCGGAGATCATGGTGTAAGACATGTGTCCGGCGGGGGAGCCGGTCTCCGAAAACGATTGAAACAAACGGCGTTCTAGACGCGGGTGGAGATCGCGGCCGCGCGCGGCGAGCTCGTAAAACGTCTGGAAACTTGCGTGGGAGGAAATGTCAAAGTTAGTGAATGGCCCATTCAATGCACTGTCGCGTCCGGTCAAACCGGTCCGCGATCTCTCGCCGCATTTATTTGGCACGTACAGCGAGCCGTTTCTCGCAGGCCGAAACACCAGCGGAGGAAACGGAGTCGAGAAATCTGGCCGATTTTAAACGATGACCGATGAATATTTTTAATCCCGCGATCTAAGCCGACGCTCGCTCCTATACTGTTATAGAAATCGTGGAGAGATACTATCAGATGATTGTACAAGTTCGTGCCTGATTTTCATAGCTTAAAACAGAAATTATATAGTCACAATTCTTTTTTAATTGTAGAATTTTATCTTCAAATACAGCAACTACGATTTTTTTAATTATTTTGTAGAGAAGGACTAATAGTCCAGGATCCACCGACTATTTTTACAATTAATTACTATCAAGCTAATATTCCGTGAGCAGCTTCATTTTGATGAGACGCCCAACTTTTTCTCTTGTGGTAGTTCGATTGTGGTAGCTAACAGGGGTAGCAGGGATAAAATATGTCGATTTGACGATTCTCAAAAATTTATTACTTACTGGGTTTCTTTTGTTAAATCTCAAGATAATTATCTAAATTATATTATATTATATTTTATCCCTGCTACCCCTGTTAGCTATCACAATCGAGCTACCACAAGAGAAAAAGTTGGGCGTCTCATCAAAATGAAGATACTCACGGAAAATTAGCTTGATAGTAATCAATTGTAAAAATGGTCGGTGGATCCTGGACTGTAACTAATCCAATAACAAAACTTCTTTATTTTTCATTACTTCTTGATGGAACTTTGCAATAGACTAGAATAATTGCAATTGTGTTTACTTGTGTAATGAACGATGAAAGTTTTGGACGCAAAGGATATAATAAGTTGGTCAAAGTCCCATAAAAAAAATGATAAAAAATACAGAAATTTCGTGGCCCCTCGCAGGGTATGCACCCCAGTGGAAGGGGTAGACGAGCAGGCTTAGATCACGGGATTACTGTACCTTTAACGAAAGTTCCATCAAAATTGCCGAATATCAGTTCGAAAGAGTTATTTAGAAAACGCGGCCGTCGGGTAAACGGAGGGGTTAGTAAATCATTCGGTGTCCACGAACGATGTGTCAGGATCGAGCAGAATCCCGTGGCATCGATCTGTCTCGCGGAGGGCGCGTCCACCCGAAGGACACCGGGAAGTCCTTGCGTCAGTGTTCACTCGTCAAACTGAACCAGGAGCGAAGTTGCTGCAGCGGACGCGGTTCTCTGACGAAGACAATGCGGTGTCCTCGAGGACGCGGAATGTCTTTCTCGCGCCGGGGGACAAGGAAGAACCTGGGGACAGAATTGATCGGTTCGCGAGAGTTGTCGAGCGAGGTGATTCACTGCGTCGTTACCCGAGGCTTCGCGCTGCTCTGCTCTGCTCTGCTCTACGTCCCCGGCCCGTTTATTGCTTTTGTTGCGGCCCGAGCCCGAGAAAGACAAATGCCACGGGACCGCGAAAATGGGCCGACGAAGATCGATGGATCACCCTCTTCGCCGTCACGCTACCGCGATCCTTCTTCCCCGCCTCGGCGAAAAAAATTGGAAACAACACGCGCTAGCCTGGTCCTCGGTCACCCAAGCGAATCTGACACCGGCCAGCCTCTAATCTCATTATACTTCGCCGGAGCACCTCCCCTGGCGATCCTTCAGCGGACCAGACGCTCGCTCCTAACCGGAAAATTATGATACTTATCAGGCAATTGCAGCACTTATAAAATGCTGTCAAACCCCGATAACTCGGGAACCTCTATGAGACGAAACTATTTTGTCCATTCCCTTCTACTGCACTTTAAGAATCACTGTGAATCGAAATAACACTTGGTTTAGCTCGAATTATTTTCCACAATTGTGGAAGGTAAACAAGTCAAAACAGTAGTACATAAATGGTTTACGAAGTTTCTGCTTCGTTGTGTTATCTGCTTTGGTTACCGTTCAAATTACACTTCATTATTAATTGGAAAGTGTTACACTAACGTATGCTGTATAAACAAAACGTGTATAAATAAAGGAATAAATAAAGGCTGTATAAATAAAGGAATAAAAGTAAACCTGGCTCGCAATTTTTCTGGCGCAGCACGAAAGTCAGAGTTCGCACACACAGCTCGCATAATTTAAGCCGGACTTAAGTGGAACTCTAGAGCTGTTTAAATTGGATGAAGTCATTCGTGCTTTTTATTCACGGTGCTCGCCACTTCGCAATCACTTATTCCATCGACACACGATGACCATAACCTTTTTTCTGTTCCAGGTAAGCCTCGGCGCGAAATCCTTTTCCACTCGCCTGCCTGATCGAACGTAACGTGACCCGTGAGTATTTGGCGACGAATACAAATAGGCGCGTTCAGGCGGAACAACCTCGGAGCGAGCATACGTCAGTGCCTCTCAACCAGCGATTCGCAATTTTTCGGACCATGGCTGGTGTTCGATTAGATCGCGTTGCGCCGTCGTTGATTTTCGAATAACGTCGCTGGAGGTCGTAAATCTCCAACTCAATTCAATGGGAACGCGAATTAATCGATTCCTTACCATCTATTGGACGGAAAGGATATTATTAAACGAACTTGCACTTTTAACAAAATAAACACTGAAGTTATTTAACACTGTCGAATTTACAAAATAATCAAAGGTGACGGTACGTGTTTGAAGTTTCGAGATGAACTGAACTGCCGGTAAACATAATGAAAAACTGTGGATTTCAAGAAAGGCGTGACTTTAAAAATGAGCCATGCGGATTCGTCGATTGGTATTTTCTTCGATATTGGTGAGGGAAGCAGGCGTCTCAGCTGATTGGTTAAAATCATAGTTAATACGAAGGGTAAATGATCGCCTCTCGCTATATTCACTCGCAGGACCGTCATACCTGTGAGTGACCCACGCGGAAAATCCCCATGGCCCAGACAAGAGGCATAGCGAGCCGTAAGTCCGAAAGGCGCTTGATTAAAACAAGGCATGGCCAATAATACTAAAAAAAAAGGTGACTCGAATCTGGTCGCCAAGGCATTCATGTGCATGAAATGTGCAAGGCAGATGAGGTCGTTTTATGACCTTGACTACCTGCCTTACAAATTGAATTGATAATCAACTAAGAGTTCCAACGATTCTTTTTTTACTTGGAATAAACAGCTAGATCACTAAAAGTGGAGAGACGATTAATTTTAAAATGCAGAAATAGAGAAATCCGAAATGCTGAAATAAGGGAACTCATTTCTCGATAATGTAAAGATTTTTCAGTAGGGATTTTTTTTCTTGCCCCCAAATTTCCTATTTCTACGATATATCTTTTATCTAGTGCTTTTGACTACTGGAAAACCCCATCTTCGCATTATCTACCCCATTAATAGTAACAAGTCTACCCCTTTAACAGGAAGATGTATTGTTTGCACACGCTCGCGTTGTCCAACAACCACCGTGCGCACTAGGGTGGACCTTATTTTTCGACCAAAGAATTTTTTCCAAGGCACCCCCCAGAATCGTGACAACTGTTGAGAAAATGATCTGGAAAAAATTTGGGGCCGATTGGATCATGGAAAACCGAAGCTCATCGAATTTGAAAATTTTTTTTTTTTAAATGTCGATATAAATATACGATGTAATATATCGTTGAATTTGTCTTTTTTTTCTCTGTAAGAATCCATATATAGCATAATCAGTTGTTAATAGAAAAAACATCCGTGACCTTGAAAACTTGAAAAAATGACCTTGAAAAAATTTTTTTTTCTCTGATGCTATATTCACCTCCTTATATACTACAACTTTTGTTTGAAGAGTTTTTTCATATATACATAACTGACAGAGATATAATAGAGTTTATTTTAAACGTTCGTAAGTAATCTTGTAGAGAAAAGATGAACCAAAGTATCCAGGTGTTTAAGATACATTTTAAATTTTATCTGAAATATATAATAGTTGTATTTCTGATAATACTACAGGTTCTTAAATAGTTAATTCGTATATTTTTTAGAATTTTAGTTTTGAATGCCTTCCAAGTATAACTGTTCCGTCGTAAAGAACCATAGTCCTTCAGAAAGTTCGTATATCCTTTGTAAAGAATATCAGCACAGAGATTTGCCTTTCGCACCATTTTATGACACGGTTCAAAACCAGAACGTACTGTTCTCTTAACTGTTTGCTCGCGGACGCGTCGGTTCACGAATTTGTTCGAGTACTTGAACTGAACTGATGGTATCGAGAGGGCGGCTTTTTACCGATTGTCATAAGCAAGAAGATACCCTGATTGGTTTGCTGGATTTCGGATTTTCCAATGAAGACCGTACTTGAAACCGTACTTACCAGACGCGGATGTTTCTAATGACCGTTTTTTGATGGCCGAGGATAATCGTTAACGGGGACCAAGTTTGCGTTGCAAGTTTACAATTTACATAAAAATAAAATGTTTGAGCCACATCTAGGATGGTAACCAAATAGCTAGTTTGCTTAATTTTCAAAAAGGTCCTTATAGTCGCGAGCTAGTCATAAAATAAAGGTTTGACGGAGGATCAGGGTGCAACGGTTCTTTGCGAATGAATACAATTCTTTACGTTTGAACACGACCGTGTCATAAAATGGTGCGAAAGGCAAATCTCTGTGCTGCTATTCTTTACAAAGGATATACGAACTTTCTGAAGGACTACGGTTCTTTACGACGGAACAGTTATACTTGGAAGGCATTCAAAACTAAAATTCTAAAAAATATACGAATTAACTACTTAAGAACCTGTAGTATTATCAGAAATACAACTATTATATATTTCAGATAAAATTTAAAATGTATCTTAAACACCTGGATACTTTGGTTCATCTTTTCTCTACAAGATTACTTACGAACGTTTAAAATAAACTCTATTATATCTCTGTCAGTTATGTATATATGAAAAAACTCTTCAAACAAAAGTTGTAGTATATAAGGAGGTGAATATAGCATCAGAGAAAAAAAAATTTTTTCAAGGTCATTTTTTCAAGTTTTCATGGTCACGGATGTTTTTTCTATTAACAACTGATTAAGCTATATATGGATTCTTACAGAGAAAAAAAAGACAAATTCAACGATATATTACATCGTATATTTATATCGACATTTAAAAAAAAAAAATTTTCAAATTCGATGAGCTTCGGTTTTCCATGATCCAATCGGCCCCAAATTTTTTCCAGATCATTTTCTCAACAGTTGTCACAATTCTGGGGGGTGCCTTGGAAAAAATTTTGCAAAATAATTTTCATCAAGTATAGCTAAGGTCCACCCTAGTGCGCACGCATTACGCGAAAAAGTTTCGGGACAGCAATATCTCGCGGAACGATAAAGATCGCAATCGACCGGTTAATTTGGTTCCCGTGTCGAACATGAATGTCCACTCACCCGCATTTCAAACCGGAATACCATCGACGGTGTCCCCTTTGTTTCAAATGCGAGCTTACCCGGGCTCGAGTTATAGATCCCGAACAGCGAGGCCTGCCGTCCGTAATTGTTATTCTCGCATAACTTAATGGCTTAATCAACAATTCAAATCGGGCCGGCGCATATAAAATCCAAGTCCGACGAGAGACGCCATCTTCTACGCGGGTGAATATTCCTTCTTGCTGAAAAACTGTGTTCTTGTTGGCCATTATTTATTTACCGAGCGGCGCGCTACAATCAATTATGGATGAAGCCTTGCCCGAGGACGTCTTGCTTCGATTAACCACGTCTCATTAAAATTCGGAGGTTCACGCACGTTCGATTCGAATAAATCCCGTGCTTCTTGCAATTTTTGTATTTGGCTTCAATTAAGAACTCGTTCGATTATCAATCTTCGGCACTCTCGTGCTGACAAATTACAGTCTCCTCACCTTCATTTCTTTTTGCACTGCCAAGGATAATATTTTTTGAACCTCTTATGTGAAAATAAGGCTCTCACAAATTTTTGTGGAGCTTACTTTTCAGGGAATACGAATCTCAAAAATTAAATATGATAATGCAATATGTATCTAATATTTTTTTTGGTTCTATATCATACCAAAATTTCATTAGAATCGGCGTGTTACGACTGGACAGCCACTATGCTGTTGTGACATCTTTG
The DNA here is from genome assembly GCA_916610235.2 of Lasioglossum morio. Classification (NCBI taxonomy): domain Eukaryota; kingdom Metazoa; phylum Arthropoda; class Insecta; order Hymenoptera; family Halictidae; genus Lasioglossum; species Lasioglossum morio. Next base: position 13,302,519 of record OU744334.1, read on the forward strand.
TCTCCACTAATTAAATTATGAATCTTCGTGGATTTATAGCATATGAAAATTAATAAAATACAAAGGAACTATTAACTATTCGTGTTCTGTTTGGACCGCAAGGAATCGTCGACGGAGCGGAGGGCGTTTCCCTCTAATTTTCATAAATCTACAAAATTGAGAATTTGCACAAAGTTAATAATGGTATAAGAAGTAATTAATTTAAATTCATTATGCATTTCCGGTAGAACCGCTCTTAGCAAAAGTCGGAGTTTCTCTTGCGGTATAAATTCCGATAAATGTTTAGCCACGCGTTGCCATGAAATTGCATCTGAAGAGTCCTCGGGGCGCAGCATTCACGGTGTTTAAACTCCAATAATTGAATTCGCCAATATCACTATGGAAAATTCAGGCTCGCCCACGCACGTGGTCGCCTCGTGGGCGGATGCACGAGCTTCGAGCTGGTTTATCTCGAAAGCAGCTCATCCCGAATCGAACGACATTCTACCGAATGCAATAGCGGTGATAGCGTCGACTAACGTCATCGTGGGCATATTGTCGAAAAACCGGCGTGAATTTCCATTGAGACACAACCAGCTTCGAGATCGTTATGTCTCCTCGTGATGAATCAAAGAAGGCACGGTCCGTGCCAAGGCCGCGCTCCAGAGAAAGTGATTCTGGAGAAAGGAGCGTCGCCCATGCCGGATGTTATCTTAACGATGTGCTTGGCAATTGATTTAACCTCCTTTTTCAAAACAATTTGTCAGAAACTATCATTTCGTCCTTGTGATAGCAAGATTTATTCGTACTCATACCTCAGAGTCTACATTCACTTTCTCTTATGCTAACAGGATCATTTAGGTATTCAGATTTATTTATCAATACACAGCGGATCTTTATGCAGAATAAAAATGTTTTGCATTGATTGTGGACAGCACGAATAAAATAAAAATTAATTTCATCCGTTTATTACTTTCCTAGACTAAAAACAACGTTGTTTTATATAAAAAAATTTATAGATAGAGGCTTACAAAAATGTGTCGTGTGTTAAAGCATCGGTGAAGAATTATCTCGTAATAACTGCTCTCGAATTTCTTCTGATTCTTGTGTACCAATGAATAATAACGCGAGAATATCAATAAAAATGATGTAGCATCAACTGGCCTATAATGTAGAAGTTGCATTATTCAAATTGCAACGTTATGCTAATTTATATTACACAAAACCAAGATCCGGTGCAACAAACTTTTCAGTTACAGTTAATAACACAGAGCCGAGTCCATAGTATTCGCATAATAACACGGTGTTGCTTTCGTCGCTACAAGGGTACACGTCCACTAAAAGCATCAATAATGAACGAAATGCATTAAACGTTACTGTTAAATAATGAACGGTAATTCTGTTCTGCATACTATATTATTCGTGAGCGTCGTTAAACGGGACAGTTTTCTTGCTTGTGGAATACATGCACATCCGCCGTCAGCCCCTACCTGCAGCATCTGTACTTCAATGCTTATCTTTTTTCAAGAATTTTTATTATTTCCCGCTTGTCCGCTTCTTCTTGCGGAATCTTTATCATGCTGTGGACCGTTTTTTGCAAAGTTCTGACCTGCGTTTCCGGCTTCTTTCTGCAGAAATAACTGACCGTGTTAAAGCGGAACCGTGTTACGCGGGATTTCCACACACTATAGCGTTTTATTATGATAATAAAGGAAGCATGTATGTTCGTACCTTGGCGTTAGCATTAAAAAAAGAATCCTTCTTGAAATTTGTCTTCGGGCACCGGCTTTGGTGGTTCAGAATATTTTTTTAGTTTATTTAATTCGTTCTAACGTGTACTGGCATCTCAGAAAATAATTTTCGAGCGACATCGAAAGCTCGCAAAGCGCGTTGGCAAATTTCGGTGTAGAATCGCGAGCGAACACTAGTCCGCTGGCCATCAATCTCCCGAAACCAGGATCACGAGTAGCAACTTCATCCCCGCTAATCTACTAACACGAGTTCTCGCCCAACTCGGCGATTTCGATTGTCATTTAATTAGCCTCGTCGGAACGCGTTACTCGAGGACCGATTTGCGAACGAGGGAATCGCGTCGAGCCGTGCGAGCGGCCTCGAGTACGGCCCACATCCTAATTCCGCGACAATGTAGCGCCCTGCATAATAAACGCGACACGCATAACGTTTTATCCACGCCCGACGTGTGGGTGATGACTGCATCCGTGCAGTGATCGACAACAGGCGTTTTAGAGAGCTTCTGTCTTCAATGAAGCTGCGAAACTCGAGCTTTCCGAGCTAGCACTCGCGAAACAGTTTTAGTACCATTCATTTTTTAGAGGATAGCGTTTAGAGTCGATGGAAAATTTAAGGAAAATGTTCGGAATTTATTACTCAAATGCAATTATCATTATTGTATTATTTATATTCTGCTGAGGATTTGCAAACGCATTGCAGACACAATGCACGCGAAATTTTGCAGAATCGTGCCGCTACGGGCTATTTGAGAAAACCTGACTCCGAGTATTAAACTAATTTAAATTATTACAACATGCGGATTGCTCCAGATTAAATGAATTTAAATTAACCTGTAACGCGCGCAAAGCGTAAAATTTATTTACCAGAAGTTTTCGCGCAACACTGTGTTTTAAAATATACTTCGAGTTTTACTGTGCGATGGCTCTTCTACTTCATTCTCTATGCATTTTGTTGGGAGTTGAATTACAATGAAATTTACCAAATTTACGAAAACGGAATATTATTATAAATACTTTTAAGGATAGTAGATAATACAAAGTTTAGATAAAAATGGTATTTCGGACTACGAAACTTTGACGAACAGTATCATTTTATTTCAGCAAGCCAGTCTAACAGATTTGCACTGAAACATTTAAAAAATGTTTTGATATGTACAAAATATTGCATAAAATGTAATGGAACCTTTTCACGTTATCCTGACAATCCAACAAGACTGATTAGAAACATTTAAAAAATATTTTGAATTCTACAGAAAATTGTGTAGAATGTAATAAAATATTTCCAATTTATCCTGACAATAGGAGCAAGTTGAAATGAAATTGTTAAACAGGATTGATCTAACAAACTTGAAGAGAAAAATTTCATATTAAGAGTTTCAGACAATTCTTCAGAATAAAATGTTTCATTTTGAATCTTACTCGCATGGTCCGAAGTAAACCAGACTATTTGCTATTTAAGAGATTGTAGGAGCACGACGATACCCGAGTGCAAACAGGATCAGCCCCGAACGTTTCGTAATATCGCGAACAATCGTTTCTTCGGTACGGCTGTCGAAGAAAGACTGCTGCGTCGACGAATGCAGCTTGCATATCGCAGTTTTATGGAACGAAAAGCGAATCACGCATGGGATCACGGTAGTCTCTGTCCTTTTTCGACGTGGCTGTGTGTATTTCGTCGGAGCTCGGTGGAAATCGGTATCGACCAACAGGCGGCGACGCGTTTCACGCGCTTGTAAATCGAAATCGATGTCGCTGGAAAAGCGACGGGAACGGTAAATGGAAGTGGCTTTTGATAACGACAATCGCACCGTTCGCACACTTCATGTTTCTTTTCTCTCACTCTCTCTCTCTCTTCTTCTCTTCTTCTTCGCTTGCTTTTTCCCGTCGACGCGACTGCGCTTGGCTTTTATGGTCGTAAAGAAGCGGTAGCTGGGAGCCGATTGCCTGGCTGCATTGTTTCTCCAACTTTATTTTAATGTGTTGCCGCTAGAGCCACGGTTGTTCCGCTATTGTCTGCGACTATAGACGCTCTGGAAAGAGTAATACGTTTTTTAAATAATTCATGGCGGCGGGGATCTGTACAAATGTTTTCAGAACATCCTCCTCTGTTCGGACCCGGCGTCTCTGGAGCTTCCTATCGCTTTTCATCGTTTCACTGCTATAATCCCTTGAAAGATAATTACGTGTACACATTTGCACCAGTTCTATATTAAACTGAATAATACCGACACATTCATTTCGTTTCATTGTTACCTAAAATCGAAATTCCAAGAAATTTGTATATTCGGGATACAATTGCGACTAGATTGTGCTATTTAATGAAACTATATTTTCCTGAAGACGTTGCGAAGAATGTAATATGGCGTTAAATTGAATTAATGAAAAATGATCCAGCAGTCATTTACTGTAGGTCGAACAGTTACATCGGCGAAGTAGCGACAGGAGGGACAAGTCGTTTTATAACGAGTTCTCTTGAACAAGGTATTACGAAGTTCGAATTGACTTTCCTACTCGCAGGGAATTTTTCTCTTAGACATTTTCTCGCTAAACGGATTATGAGAACCCATCAGGGGGACTTGCCCGTTATTAGACCTACCATTTAGCGTGATTAGGTTACGTCGCAGCAGCTGAAACACCATAATGATTTCCCTCGCGTTTATTTTTTTTTAAATGAGAAGGCTAGCAGCCATCAGGAGTTACAAAATCGAATAAATTACACTGTCTCGTTTCAAATGAGCGATACAGCATTTAATGAGGTCGCGAAGGAGCTTATACTTGTATCTTTAATTGTTAGATAAAACCTTCTGGTGCTTGAGTCATAATATGGTGTCATTCGTTCTGGTAGAATTAGGTCTTTCAATAATTTCGAAACTATTTTAAGGGGGTAGGCTCGGTTCCATCCACAAAGGGCTATTTTTCTGTTTACGAGGCGTAATTTGCATTATTCGGAAGCATAAAGCTGTGGAATAATGCAAATTACGTCTCGTAAACGTAAAAATAGGAAATTTGCAGGCGACCGCGGTCTAAAGAATGATCTTTTATCTAGCACTTTCGACTACTGAACCCCCCCTTTGCATTACCGAGAAATGAGAAGGCGCATCCCGCACCCTTACAATCCTGGAAACGAGACTACCACCTTAAGACAGAAGTCGACGTCTTGAAAATTACAATTACACGCAAAAGCATTACGCAATTTGAATAACATCAGCTTGATTGGAGAAGAGAAGACCCGAAGAATGCAGCAGGAACAAAGAAGGAAGACCGTCTCCTCGTTTCCACGCGAGAATATTCTTCGTTTATCACTTTTTGGCCGCGAGAATAATGAGAAGCCTATTGGTAGGGCTATTAGGGTTGTCCGGCTTATCGGGTCTGACAAGAAGATCGATGCGCCGAGAAAAGAGCAGTAGAAAATATTTCGAAAAAATTGATAAAGTAAGAACCTAAGTGGGCCCAGTCATCTTCAATGAAGGCGTCAAACCCGTCCGCCTCGTAAGACCAAGGGAACACATTTTTCCAATCAACCATTCTTCCTGATTACACCGTCGGCGTAGTCCCCGGGAGCATCCGAGCGAGAATATTTCGCTGTAACACACAACGCTGTAATGAAGTAAAATAAAAAAGCAGACGCGCATCGCGCCTCTGCATTCCACCGTCAACTTTATAATCACTACCCATCGAACGATCCATCGAACGATCGAGAAACGGCAGAGAGAGAAACGCGTTGCCGATCAACGTCTTCCCTCGAGCGTGACATCGTTAAGCCAGCTATTCTGGCGCCCTAATTAATTTCACCGTTCCGATGCAACAAAGCTCCACAGCGAATAAATATCGGTGAAAAACCGACAGATGGATTAATGGATGCCGTCGAGCATGAACGTGGAAAATGACACCTTGCAGATGACATTAGATAATCCAACAGCTATAATCCACCACCGCTCCTGCTGTCGATTCGTTCTGGAACGAAAAACTGAAAATGAGACGTTGTCTTTATCGAGGCAACGAATATATCGATGTCTAAACAATTGCTAAACATTTAAGTATTGTATGAGGTATTACATCAATTTCATATCCACAAAATTATAAAAATCATAGAGAATGTAAATATTCTAGATCGAAAAAAAGGTTTAATTTTCGAAATAAATTAGCTCCGAGTGCGAAAGGTTGAAAGGTTGGAATCAAAAGTTGAATATTTTAATTCAAAGTGCAGCTTCGAATTTCCCTAAAAATCACAGATTCCAGTGTCTAAACGTGCTAGATTCGACACGCGGCGCGCCATGCAATTAAAACGCGCGAAATCGGTCGCGACTGGCACGCCGACGCCGCGGATAATGAGCTATTAGCCTCGATTTACAAAAATTTAATTACACATCTCGGCGAGGCCAGCCGGGTTTGTTACGATCCTTAAGACCGCGAAATTTACGATTTAATTACCGGTAAGTATAGGCTCGTGTCCTTCGTACGGGGCCGAGGAGCTAGTTCGCAGCCTCTGTCTGCGTTTACGTATGATTTACTCGCGTGGAATCGAACGGGTTTGCGAAGCGGATCGCGAGCGGATCGCGAGCGGAACGCGAGCAGGCCCCCCGCCGCGGGTCCTCCTTAATGCGACGCGTATCAGGAACGAGTATAACGGGGCCTCGTATCCTCTTCCTTCTCCCTTTTTCGGACCCCGAGCCGTTCAATCAGACGCAGCTCGGTCGTTAAATTAATCGATTACTTTCACCCGAGCTTAATTCGACCGGACGGGTCGCCGGCCGCGACGTGCTGGTAAATTATTTTTTCACGCGTCCCGCGGTGGAACACCGACGCCCCGTGAAACCCAGCGATTCGTTACGAGGCAAATTAATTATTGGCTGCGAGACGGAGGCGGACGCGGGTGAAAGTCCAATCCGCGCTAAAAGTGTCCCTCGACTGCGTGATTATTATCATTAACCGTACGACGCTGCTCCGTTACGATCTTCCTCTGTTCCGTGTACTCCATGCTTCTTCGTTTCACTCGTGCGTTTACATTAGACATTCCGGAAAGTCGGATAATTGTTTCAGTCCGAGCTCTCAACGAGATTGATGTACAGGCTCTTCCATTAAGAAGTGTAATATTCAATTTAAAGAAAACGTTTTTCTACAATTTCACTAACCACGTGTCGAACAACTCAAATCTTCACAAATAAAAAGTAACACGAAATTTAAAGTGGCATCTCTTAATTCTCATACGTTTCTCAGGATGAAGATTTACTCTTGATAATTGAAACTAGATTTCTCCGTCTGAGATCACACGTGTCTTTTCATTCTCGCGCGTCGTACAAGAATAATTTAACAACGGATATTATAAAATGTGAAGAACGCAAATTAATCAATAAATAACAAATATCGAATCGTCACGTCGTTACAGTGACAATCTAATTTTACTAACGACGTGACATTCGGCGGAATTCTCGCCGCTCGGAGACGGCATCTCCCTACATATGGATCAACAGAATGGAGTCGAAAAAGCGTCTCGATCTTTCCGAATCTTGAAAGGAGGTCCTATTTTCCCATTCGCCGAGGCCTCGACCCGCTCTGGAAAAAATCCGGTCCGCGCGACGCAGCGGGAATACTGAATGAATCGATAAAAGCGAATCGCGTGGGCAGCGTTCAGGCTCGCCGACACCGTACTACGCACTGTCGTTTTCCGTCGTTTTCTCTTTATTATCCGGCCTCGGTCTCCTGTATTTGGAATCTCGCGTAGGACTGGTTTTGCCCGATGCACTCGCTTGTGTCCACCATCGATCTTTCCTCACTCTCTCTCTTCTCTCTCTCTCCCCCTCTCTCTCTCTCTCTCTCTCTCTCTCTCTCTCTCTTCGTAGCCGCAGTTTCGTTCCTCTTCACCTTCTAACCCAAATAAAATCGGCGATTCCCAGCCGCCGGGTTTTACCAGCGATAATGGATCGCGGCGGTCGCCTCGGTATCGTTAGTCAGTATCTCGGACCTTGCGAGTCCTAGGATAATTAACTGCGGGAGCTTGGTCCCGGCCCGTGGAATCCCAGTTAGTTACTCAACAAAGCTAGACTCGGAGCTTGCTGCTCGAGTACTCGACGAGTGTACGTCGGCAGGAGTGGCAATTACCCGCGGCTTAATCGTGCTCGCTGATTTATGATCGATATAATTATTGGATTACCTGCCGACTGGATCGAATCTGTTCGTGCCGCCTCTGGTAGGTCACAGGGTCACCCGATACGCACACCAAAATCGTGCAGAAAGGTGTTCCTGAAATTACGAAAGATTTTCAAAAAATTTATTTATATTTCTCGTGGCCAGGGACGTCGTCACTGAAGGGCTAATCCACGGGTGACCAACCTTTCGCATTCCATGCGTGAATTTTTCACACAGTTCAGATGAACTCGTTGGAACATGTTGGAACTCCTTGGGTTGGGAGATTGAATACATTTTTCAAAACTAGATGTTTATTCAAACAACACAGCATAATGAAATAAACGTTGATGAGGCGTGAACGAATGTTTGCATATAACTTAAATACAATAGAACTGCACGTGAAAATGTGTCTTTAGGGCAGAAAAAATGACGGTACTCGACGTGCAATGAAACGCAGGTTAAGAGAGTCATCCTTCTCCGCATGCTCGTGCATTTGGGCGCATACCAAACAGTAAGAAAGCCTTATGAATTGAGCTGAGAGCACTAAGGTGTTGTAAATATAAAGATCGATTCCCTCATGACGTCTACTTCAACAGAATAAATAGGCGCAAGGCACTGGCTAGCCAATAAGATTGTTAGAGAAGAATTAATGTCGCTGAAACCCTGAGGGACACGATCGTGCGTCTAGACTCGCAGCCAGACCTAGCGAATTGAATCGCAGCTCTCATTTTCCAGCTTCGTTGAATGATAAAAAAAGACAGTAACGTGCAAAGATATTGTGCGAAGTGCTAACGAGTCCGTGCGTGCGGACACTCGGGGCCCCGAGATAGGTGGAGTTGGTCGGCGCGTAAAGTTCCATTGGCGCTCGTTAAGGTGGGATCGTTACGTAGTCTCACCGGCTACGTATTATTCGATTCCAATTAGCGGAAAGTTTGTTGCGATCGGACCACTTGCCGGTGCTGCTTGAGAAACGAGAAGTGGATCGGATGCATTTAGACTCCGGGGTTCTTAGGTTCTAGGACTTTAGAGTTCGGTGTGCTCGATATTTCAATATAAATTCCATTGCTTCGGAAGCTGCTGGCACATGGGATCTATTAGTTTTCCCACTGAGATATGTGCGAGGACCTTGATGAACGCAATAGTGCTTACGTTGGCACAGTGCTCGAGAAGGGATTCAGTTGTCTGAAGGAATTCGGACTGCGCGTTGTATCACTAGATAAACCCGGTGATCATCTCAAATGGTGGAATAATTATTTATAGCTTATCGACGAACGAAAGAAATGTATGAGATTGACAAGTTATCGGCTGTACGGTCGTGAAACCATGGACAAACGAGGTTCAAAACACGAATTCTTATCGTAAGGACAAAAAACTTGATACAATGGAATACGATTGCCTTGTCGTAAATAGATCTCACGTCGAAGAACTGTTTTGTTGTTTTACAGAACCGATACAACGAAACCACTAAAAGAAGCGACCTTGTTTATCAACCCACTCAGAGTCGATTTCTTTCCTCTCGAATTCCGCGGGAGGACAGAGAGTTAAATTTCATATCTTACTGTCTCCATTGTTTCCAGGATGACAGAGTCTCAAGTTTCAGCAGAGATCGTTGCACGAGTCGGTGCGGATTCAATATACACTATTTCGCCAACATCTTGTCTTGGTTTTCGAAATTCGTTGGATTTCAGCGAGGTTATGAAATAAAGTGATGCCAAGAGTTCGTAGTGCGTGAATATATAAAACCAGGATATTGTATTAGATTTGAAAATAAAATTCAATGGTTAAACCATTCACCATTCTTTTCTACAATTAGAATAAGTATTCTTTAAAATTTAACCATTGGCAAAAAAAAAACTTAGATAAATTCTAAATACATAATTTAACAAAATTACAAAAATACATCGTATGCTTTCATTAATCGATGCAGGTAGCAATCTGCAGTAATTGTTTATTTATACCGAGAAACACCGCAACCCGGCGCCACGCGAACTAATAAATATCGCGAAGCCAACGCAGAAGAGGAGGTATGGTCTTCGAGATCGTCCGGTTTATGGGCAGCCACGACGTGTACGCATTCGTACAGGCTGAATTCGCGAGTCACGTTACCGATAAGCAGATGAAAAAGCGAGATAACCGGCGAAGTGCGAGCACGATTCGCGGCCGAGATCATCTCCGCCCTGCCATTTATTAGGCGGACGGACGTGGGACTGATAGACCTCGCATCCGGCTGACTATGCTGACTTGGATTTTCAACATTTACGAATAGCCATAGGCCAGGAGGTTGAGCCAGATCTATTGCCACTGTCTATCGAGGCTGCTGGCTAATCGAGGGATTTATTGGCGATCTTGTCGAACCTAATGAGAATGATATACCGTAGTCAGTCAATTAGTCTCCACCCGATGGAGTAACTTCTTTAGTGACTTGAGTTTTACCAAGAACTTGGTAGGAGCAATTCACTTTCAGGATCCCTATCCAACTTGAGTTAGTACCTCTACCTAAGTATACAAGATTCCCGGGTACTCGAGTATTCATGAGTATACAGCGGATTTAATGCATTTATAACAGAAATGTTTAACAAATATATTTACTAGGTCGATAATAATATAACAATGTTTCTACATTCTTCTAATGTTTTCACTGTGTCGAATTACACCTACTCATTTTTATTATAAATGCATAAAATCCACTGTCTACCTATAAGTCACAGCTCTAGACTCCGAACCAGAAACCTCGGTTACTCCTAGTCAAATTGGAGTACGAACGCGTGTGAAACGGTTCTCCGAGATTTTTCGCATTCCTGGTCGGTTCAGCGGCCGTGTTCTCCGGGAAACGCGCATAGGTGGTCCCATTATAAGCACCGTGCACCGGTAACAGATGCAAAGGGCCGTGTTGCAGGTTACAAGCGTGGAAATGCAGCCGCTTCGACGTATAAGGCAAGGCTGTCTGACGTGTCCCCTTGTGGGCGTCGTTGTGGGACGACACTCACGCCGATTCCCTTTTCTTGTAGAACGCGAACACAGAGAGAGAAATAGAGAGAGAGTGACAGAGAGAAAGAGAGAATGCCACGGATGCATCCTCTGCACGTTGCAGTTCACGGTGAAACCTATCTCGTTTCTTGCAGTGGACGGTGACTTCTCGTCGTGGCGCCATCCACGGCCAGGAATTCACTCGCTCGCTTTTGATGATCTCCGTGCGCGTTGCTTTCTGGCTTCTGTGTGCGCTAATGGAGAGGTTTCACAAGCGGGGAAGGGATCAACGGTCCTCGCGAATCAACGGCAGCCCTTTCGAATCTGCATATGCTTGATGGATCCCTCCGTCTTTGTTAGATTGCCGGGCCAGACAGCCCTTTCTTGTTCGAGAATTATTGTGCGAAAGTGACGAAACGTGTGCCAGACAACTGCGAGCTTCACCTGATCCTGCGACTCCCATTTTGTCATTGCTGAACGCGTTCTTTAGCAAATTTTGATCAAGAGAAAACTTAATTTATGAGCCTTTGTCAAAGAATAATGTCACTCGTGTATCGCCGACACGGCGATGAAAAGTTATCTATTTATTATGTTTGTTAAAAACCAGTATGGGAGGAGAGGTAGATCACGAAAGGGCTAAACTTATTATAATAATAGATTTATACAGTTCACATGCGATTCAACCAATGAATGCATGATGTTCAAACAATCGAAAAACAATCGACTCCCATTTTGTCATTGCTGAACGCGTTCTTTAGCAAATTTTTATCAAGAGAAAAATTAATTTATGAGCCTTTGTCAAAGCATAATGTCACTCATGTATCATCGACACGGCGATGAAATGTTATCTATTTATTATGTTTGTTAAAAACCAGTATGGGAGGAGAGGTAGATCACAGAAGGTCTAAACTTATTATAATAATTGATTTATACAATTCACATGCGATTCAACCAATGAATGCATGTTGTTCAAACAAAAAACGCACAATACGGTCATTCATCCCCCATTCATACGTCTGACGCATACCGCGTTCACTGTACGCATCAACTTTTCTCAACAATGTCATGTTAGAGAGGCAAGGGATGAGTTAAATGTCCGAAACGAAGACGGCATCAAATTTTCCGAAAGAGGAACGCCACTTTTCCTCACAATGCTCGTCCACGACCGAATTCGTCCAGGAGTTTGCGTTTAACTTTATTTCCTCTTCAACCCCTTTTTCGCTTCGGCTGGAATTGGAGCAGTCGCGTGAAATACCTTTTTTCGTTCTTCTCCGTTTATTGGGAATGGATTTCCGCTGGCAATTTTTTACTGCCCCCTTTGTCCGCGATCGGGAATCCCTTTTGTCGCGGATGGTGTTAGGGGTGCTAACCCCACGGGCTTTGGTTATTTAGCAAATAAAATAGATTCACCTTCTGACAACAATAAAAAAAACTTTATCGACTGTCGCGGTGATAAATTGCTTGAAATATGACGTTGCTTTTCGGTAGAATTAAATCACGCTAATTCTGGAGAAATAACAGATGCTGGAAGCTCGAAGAGACAAAATTCAGACTCGTCGCAGAATTTTGATTCGAGTTCCAAACAAGTCTGCAGAGGTTTGATATTACTTTGCACGGTTGTTATAGACGTAATCTCGCCGCGTTCGTAGCGGTGATAAATGAAGGCCAAATGGAAAGTTTGAAGAAGCAGTGTCTACCGCCCATTGGAAAGGCTACCCTGTTTCTGTCGAATCTCCTTCGTCCGAAATTCCCGTCGATTGTTTACCCCGAGAAGTGTCGAAAGCGTAGCGAGCCTGCAATCGGGTTTCCTCTTGGCGGTGCTTCTTGCAATTCCTTTCAGTTGTTTGTCCAGCCTTTGTCTTGCCGTGACAACGGTCTATAGATACGACAGCGGTCCGTTCCCGCGTTGACACGGCGGAAAGTAGAACGCAGCCATTGTTTGTCCACCCCTTCTAGGACTCAACAGATTCTACGGTCTGGAAAGTCGCGTTTGCTTCCACGAGATTCTGTTAATCGTAGAAAACAATACAATTCCTATTTTCGAACGATTCGACCGGTGCTTGAAAACGAATCCGTTCGGTTGAATCAAAACTGCTGACGTCCGACATCAAACATTATTAAACGGAGATAAACCGAGATTTCCGGATAGTAAACAACGAATGGCAATAATATCATTCGATGCAACGAATAGCGTCCACAGAATCGCCCAATGTGTATTTTCATTTTATGAAATCGAAGACTCGGTGTAGCTGCAGTTTTATTTAACCTTTAGTTACTCGTACCTCGATTTGTGCGAAATTGCTTTCGTGGCCTATACGAATTTTCAAAAAATGCTGGAGTATTAAAGTCGTCGGAATTTAGTACAGTTTTTATTTACTTTCTATCTACACATGCTACATATTACCAATGAATATGGGATTTATATGATAATAATATTTATGGATAATAATGTTTCAACCCAAATAAGACAACAATTTTAGTTCTAATTAATTACTTATTTACATTAGGTCTCTGTCAACATTTTTTGACAGGAATTACGCATTCGCCAAGACATCGAAATTACCATGACCCCATGCGAGTAAATAATGGTTAAAAATGGATTGTTTTGATGTGGACATATCAATTGCGAGTGGAAACGTCATCCCATTTGAAAGAACGATGACGATGAATTATCAAAATAAATCTATGACCACAAGAAAAAGGTGTTCACTATCAAGACGATGTCCCACCGAACCAGACACTTGTTTTTTCGTCTCGACAACAACGACACCGAGGATTCAGGCGAGAACGTTCGGTGACTCACCCTGTACGTGAGCAAGAAGGACTAAAGCCGAGTGCCCAACGGAGTCACGTTGGTCTTACGGATGTCACGTAGACGTTACGGGATCAAAAGGTCAATCTGTTCCTCCCTCCTCTTTCCCATTTCGATCTACGGCACATCAATTTCCTTCGGCGCTGTCATAGAGGCACGTAACTTCAGTGTTAGTTCTCGCACTTATCGCTAGATCGGAACTCCCCATCCGGAGCGACGCCTCTATCGTCGAACCGGATGATCGAATACGCACGGGACTTTGATCCTTATGCAGCAGATATGCTCCGACTCAAAGGCAGACTCGCGGAGATTCTACCGGTCGACCCTCGATACTTGTTTCTCCGAGTATACTCGTTGGTTCAGACGTCTGTTGATACCGATCTCGATAGAATTCGGAAGATTGTAGATCCTCAGACGGAGTCTACCGATCCCGAAGTCCTTTGCTGTTAGACATTATTATATATAGACGAACAATTCTTATCAATACATTCATCAAATTGTACAATTACATTCCTTGTATTAGTCAATGAGCTTCGAATCATCTTGACAATACTACGAAGACAGACATTATTATTTATAGGTGAATTATAATCTTTGTATCAGTCCATTTTTGTTCAAATAGTCTTGGTACTAGCTGTATTACTATAAATTAGAGAATATCTGCTTTAAATGTCAATGAACTTCGGATAGCTTTGACAATGTCAACAAACAAATTTATTTGTTCGCGATTTTGGACATTTCGTTCCAGCTTCAATTTCAACTATGATATTTAGGTGCCCTGTTTCTCGTGACACATCGTGTACGGTATACAGCACACAGATACATATGTACTATGTAGGAGTAATCCTACATATTGTGGTGTATCGATTATCGGTCGCATAATTGAGCACTGTCCACGAATCATCTATTTTGATGCTTCCAAAATACAAATATAATAAATGCACACTCTTGCGGGCGACATCGAGTTGCAAACATTAGCAAAGTTACTGTTTTAAACCTACCGAGACCTAAAAGTGATTAAAATGTTTAAGCTTGTAAGAATGACAAGACTATTTATTCATATTCCGTGAAATTTCGTGAAGTTGAACAAAGAAGTTCATAATTTCAATTATTGTAAAATGAAAAGGTACAGGCTGTAATCTCAAACAACAAAAGGATTGAAAGAATTTACCGATATTCATTTAATTACATTAATTACGAGATTAATTCAGTCAAACAAAAATTACAGAAATGAAAAACGGAAAAGTGTATTAGCTCTCCCTTGTTTGCAGAAGTTCATCAGCGAAAGGATCAGAAGATTGGACGTTGATAAATCTTCGTCCCCCTCGAGCCGGGCTTCGCTTTTTTTTTTCTGGCGTCCTCTTCTTGTTTCGATGATCGGAGATTTGTTAATTGCGCAATAAACGCTTTTATCTCCGACGAAAGGAGCAATCATGTCCATTCGTTGCCCGTTCCCGGAATAATAAAGAAGCGAATCGATCGGGGACCGGTGCTTCATTATTATCAGATCGTAAAATCGTTTCATAAATCAGGGGAAATTTATCGGGCCGTTTAACGATCGCGACGCCTCCGTTTCTTCGTCGCTGTCCGAGCATTCGCTTTACGATACGGTCATTAACTAAATGTAAACGCAGCAAATGGAAGTAAGGCCGGACCGTCAACGATTTCGTTGAATCGGCCCGCGAATACCGATCGATTTTACCAAGAAAGAATCGATTTGTCGACGGCCGCGTCGCCGGTTTTCGTCGGCCGAATCGTCGAATTAAAGGCTGAGTTACCGGGCTAATGCTCCTACGACAGTACGATTGGCAGGTGGAGTTAATTACACGGTAACGGTTAATTGCTGAAGTACTTCGGCAAGAGCAGTGGCTATTCACTTTGTCACGAAAAATGTAATTAGGACTTTCCTCGTGGACATTAACGGGCAACGATGTTTATTCAATTCAAGAGTACGATCACGAAACCGATATTTTAAGAGTAACTGATTGCATCTACAGTTTGTGAATGCACTGAAATACTTTCTCGCATTTGAACCTCGAAAATATCGTATCTTAATTTTTAATGTCCTGTTGGAAATAGTTTGAATGCGTCCTTTATTCCTGTATGAAAATCAATAAGAGAAGAAATAATATTTAAAGGGTAATCGATACAGACAATTTTTATTTTGCATGAGTATGAAAGTAGAGGTTTCTAGCTTTGAGATGAGTACAATATTTATCGTCGCGCTATCATTTTTTATAAAATCATCGCAGTTTAAATGTAGGCTATTTTTCTGCGGATAAATCGCGTAGGTGCTTATCACGAGCAATTGACATTTTCACAGTGCAGTGAGAAAAGCATGATCGTTTCTGTAGAGCGTGGAGTATCGAAGGGAATAACGTCCGGGCGATTGAAAAGAATCAAAAAGTCAATACCGGAGTGGTCTTGAGAGCATAAAAGGTAATGTACAGCCTATCTAGAAACGTTTCGTAATTCCGAGACGGTCATCGAGCGGCGATAACGTTTCGTTTAGAGACTGGAGATGGCTGCTAATGGGCCAGCATCCTGCTATTATTTCGAAAACAAGTGGGACCGTGCTAAGCCGTAAAAAATCCCGTATCTCGAAAGCGTACGCGAGTCTCGGAGAAGTCGTCGCGCGCTCGTAAAACGGTACTTCCTCGAAGAGCATTTCGTTCTAAGCAGCGCAACAGGAAACGCGGCGAAACTATCCGTGGAAATTCACGGACCTTTGGCAACGAAGACGTCGAAATAATTCAGAATATTCTGCCCGGTGCAACGGGGAATAATTCAGCTCGCAGAGGCCAGCGGATTTTACGAGATCGCCTGCACAATAGAGGAAAAAACATTTTTCTTAAAATCAAGAACATATTCAAAGTTTGATCCTGTCATCAAGATAAATGCGAGTGTTATTACACGAGCAGTATTGTATCTTTCTCTTTCTTTTTTCGTTTTTTTGATATTGTAAACACTTATGTAAAAGGGGCTTCAGTTCGTCTATAATAAATAATAATAATAAATATAAACGAATACAAGGCATGAAGCGAGTATATTTGCATCTGCGAACGTTTTGTACGCGGATAGCAACATTCAATTTCTGTTCGCCGATAATTGAACACAGGGATTCGCATCGTGATCCTTCGGGCGCATTAATGAACCACTCGCTGGGAACTTGTTTATTAATAATTTGCGGCTCGTAAAGCGGGGGCGTTACGTTTACGGGGCGCGCGTCGATGTGTGTACGTGAACGGAAGAACATTGCCGCGTTTACCATTGTTACGAAGAGACCGAATATCAGTGCTCCGTTACGCGTCCCGTCCCCCTATCGACCAACTATTGTTACACTTCGGCGCAATCAATGCCGCGCGTGTATCGAATATTATATCGGATATTAATGGTATCACGTACGTTCGACTACCACCGCGCTTAGAATCTAATTAGCTGCAACTAACTCAGCTAACGGGCCGAACATTGTCGTGTCGGTCGACATCAACCTCCGATTGCCGTCTCGTACGCGTCTCTAGCCAAGCCCCTTATTAGTTAATTAGTACTTGATTGGCCTCCTCGCATTTTCACCAGATGACTCTTTCCAAACACGAACAGATCCTCCTCGAACAAATCCAGCGATACGCATAGACAGCGGATTTATACGCACTTTTACAGAAATGAAAAATATTACTATTTCCCTCTTTGTGCAATGATAATAATTGTCTATGTCGATACACCCTCGGTTTGGCGGAAACCGATGTGAGAAATCGACAATTTCTCTTATCGTGTAAATACATATTCAATGACCATTTTGGAATATGGAAACGCCATACCTCGGGAAAATGAAAATCTATATGCAAGCATAATCCGCAACGTAAATCTTCGAGCAAGCTTCTATTTTCGCGGATAATTTGATAAAACCGGGATAACAGAGAAATTTATTTCGACTAAAAGCTTTTACCTTACGCTGAAGATAAAGAAAAAAATGCTCTCTATCTTTGTTCTCCATGATTTAATAGTTAGAGTGCGGGTATTTATATGTTTCTGTGTACACTTGTGTAGAAAATCGTGTGTTCGTAGAAAATTGTGTAGGTATCGTTTTATCTTTTCCTGTAAAGAATCTTTTCGTATTATTTGCTTGTGAATGAAGTTTACTCCATTGTGTTAGGTCATCGCATAAGCGATGTCGGTTCTTTATGAATTTTTTGTGGAAGACGGGTAAAGGTCGTTGAAAATGATGGTCAAGAAACATTACTCATGAAATGACGTAATGATTTAGCAAAGTTTGCTTCTCACGCGTATGCGAGGTCTGTGGATCATGGATCGGTTTGACGTAGCGTTGACGGTTCTTTCACGATACCGATCGAGATGCGTCGCGAATCGCTAATTGTCACCGGAGAACAAAAGCCGTCGACGATGAGAGCCGCGTCTCGATGCGAAAGTCACGATGTCGGTCGATACCGAACACGATACAAATATCGAACGCTTCGTCGACTATTAATCTAACTTCCCGTAGCATGATCGCGGAGCTTAACGGTCGCTATCGACGCCATGTCCAACCGGCGACGTCTTCCTTTCTCCGTCGATCAGCGAGGCTCGCTCACCACCTGCCGCTACACCTGAGTCTCTTAAAACGGTAGATTCTGGTACGTACCTTCCCTCGGGACGAGCCTGTCACCACTGACAATTTATAGCATCGGAGCTTGATAGTTCAGCAGACGCTGACCATTGAATATTCCTCGCATTGCTCGCTGTCTAATTAACCGATACACTCGCTGTTGGAATTTCTGCAAAAGTAAGTCGAGTATTGAAGGATACTAAACAGTGTCCTTGGTGATTTTTATGGGTTCTCACGTAAGATAGTGGAAGGCCTGCAGTCTCTCACTTTGAATAGGGCCTGAGCAATAAACTAGGGTCCCCGCGTATCTGTTTTTCCTTAACCCTCATCCACACGACGTGGTACCCGGGTACCTATTTCAAATTCATGCAGAATGATACAAAATATTACCCGTGTGGATAAGGGTTAATGAACCCAACCGGGGGTTTTCTTTTTTCACCCCCAAACTTTCTCTTCGGGACCTCGCTTGAGTTTCAGAGGTGAGTTGATGTCTTCTGACTGGTTTTCTTCTTCGTTTGAATAAAGACAAGTATTTTTGAATCCTGTGCGTGATCTTTCTTAACATTTAAACACCCATTTCCATTACTCGCACAGTGTTCCTAACAATCAAATACGATCGTTAGCGATTTCTACAAATTTTGTACAATTTTTTAAGACGAAGTTAGAGACAGACTGCTCTTCAGAGTAAACGATGAGAGGCAAGCCTTTAACCCTTTGCATTCCAGGTTCAATTTCATGTGAACAGTGTTTAAAAGATTATATAGAATAAAAATCTTCTTGAAAGGTATGTCTTGATTTCGGAATGAAAATTGCGTCGAGTTCAAAGAGTTAAGTTAGATTTTAATCAACACGTCTCCAAGCACCCTGAACGGCAATTTTATGTGAAAAATATGGAATAGCGTTTGAAGTCCTTTAAAATAAATAATCGAGAGGGTACTGTACTTCTTCGACTTTTCCGGACGGATGCGTTGTTTTAACAGTAACCTGC
This sequence comes from Lasioglossum morio, assembly GCA_916610235.2. Classification (NCBI taxonomy): domain Eukaryota; kingdom Metazoa; phylum Arthropoda; class Insecta; order Hymenoptera; family Halictidae; genus Lasioglossum; species Lasioglossum morio. Next base: position 13,321,745 of record OU744334.1, read on the forward strand.
GGCTTTCTGAAAGGGTGGAGCGAAATAGCTAAAATTACGAAAATCCGGTAAAAGTACCTTACTTGCATTTCGCCCTTTATGTTGGTTTTCCGAGAGAAAACCTGTGTTTGAAATGGTGTACGCGCGTATGTAGGTTGCTGAATGCAAAACTCTCAATGAAAGTCCCAACTTCTAAGTGAGTAATTTATTATTCAAGCGTTCAGTTGCATTCAGAGGCAGCCGGCAACTCTGCGAGAGTCACTGCGTCGTAAAACTTACTACTCGGAAGACAAAGTGACACGGCTCGTATATTTTTATGAGCATATTTTGCTTTCTCCGAGGTCTTATCTTCCACGCCAACTTAATTACGCTCGCGTCGAGATCAATCTTGCTGGAAGCGACCGATAACTCTTCGGCGTCGTCTTTAGCAAATATTTGACAGATATCTTCGGTCGATGATCTGTTCTCCTGACGCGTTCAATATTTTTTAACTGTCGCGCTTTTCTACACTAATATAATATCGCGTATAATCAGGTTTTCTGTATGTAACAAATTTTGTCTATCAACTTTGGAACAGATATGTATGTCGAATAGTTTTGTTTCAGCAAATCTTCTAAACAAATTATGTCGTATACCACGTAACTGTGATAACTACACTGCGGAACTTTATGCAAAATAAAAATTGTGTGCGCGTTTCTACAAATTTGAATATAAAAATTTAGAGAAGAGATTGTTCTTTTTTTAATATATATTTTCTACTCCATAATATTCTAACTAGTATCGAAACGAATCCAACGACATATAATAACACAACATTAAACCTCGAAATAACGTTACAATAGTTTTGGCCACGAAAAAAAAACAGGCTCCCACAGTGCGGCGGCGTAGTCGCCATAATTGGCGGAGTATTCTGATTGTTTTAAAATTAAACGAGCCCGGAGAAATTTAGCTCGGTCGAGCCGTGGTATATTTGGTTTTATTCCGTCCCGGCGAGGTAGGTTTAGGTAAATTCTCGGTTAATTGCACGGCAATATAACAGGGAATCAAAGTACCGGGGTGCTTGTTTGGGCGTATCGGTTAAATAGATCTGCGCCGAATCGTGTGGAGCGTTAATAACAGTCTGGTCCGGGCCGATGGAAGAAGAGCGGAGGTGCGCTGGTATCGGAAGTGCGGCTCCAGGTAAAAATATGATGCGCGTCGGTGTTTATCGTCTCGGCCGTTCCACCGAAAAACGATCGTTCTCGGTCTATTCCCGTCCCCGAGTAGGTAGGTGCGGCAAGGTGCGTTTGCATCGATAACGCTGCGGCTGCTCGTATGCGTGTCTTCCAGGCGAAATGTTATTTATCGCTGAACCTCCTCGTCCTGCCTCGACGCGAGAAGAATATCATAAATCTTTCGAGTCCGTGCGGTGCGTGCGCGCCCATGGAACCGCGCTCCGGCCGATCGAAGCAAAACGAGACGCGTCTCGTAACACTTTCGTTGGATAACCGACGTTGAACTTTCCCGCGACCATTTACACGCTGCACACGCGACACACGCTTCCTCGTTTTTCGCGATTAACACGTTCTGCCGCGCGAAAAACGCACGGGGAACGCAATTTTCAGTAATGAGACGCGTCGACATCGTAATAGGGAAGATTATTAAATTATCAGCACGACAAGATTTATTCTACATATCTATCTACGTCATTAGTGGTAACAAGAGTTAGCACATACGATTACAAAGCCGAATCCTTATACTGAAACATAGTTACAAGTAGTCTGTGGATCTTTTGCTACAATAAAAAATGTTTGCATTGATTGCGAGACTTTCAAACCTTAAGATAATAATTTTAACTGTCTGATAAAGCTGGAATCAATACTCTGACGTCTTTAAATCTTTTAACGCGTCCACTGCTTTCAATGATGCTTACCTATTTTTGTTATAAATGCATCAAATCCGTAGTCTAGTTATAAGGATGTTATGGGGAGATCTGTTCGTAAATATGTGTGGATTTTAAAAATAGGATAACTTGGGTGATGCAAGATTTATTCTTGTCTCGGATCGTAGGGCGAACAATGTACTCTATAAATGTGCAAATTTCCAACTAAACCAGTGATCGCTCGTACACTCTCTTTGTTAGCAATTTGCAGCGGAGTCGTTTCATATTTTTAACGAAATTAAAATTTGAAGCGGCCAGAACCGAAGGCGTGCGACTGACATTTTTCTGATATCGAGAGAATCGAGTTGGAATTTTAAATCTGCTAAAATATTCCACGTAAAGTCTCTGCTAGCAAACGTGTACTCAAATTTTCATTAAATTTCAGATTTTTTGCAGTCCACGGAGAATAATGTTATTGAGTTTGCATCACTTTGGCTACGAGTCACTCGAATAGTGAAAATTAATTTATGATATCAATACAGTTATATTTAAGAACTCGCGAGAACTTCTGAAGATTGGTGAACAATTTTTAAAGAGATTACGATGAGCAATCTTGAAGTATACAGGTCTCATGGAAAAATCGTTCCAGACGTTTTTGAAAGCTATTAAATTGTAGCAATTTCAGAGTTTATGGCGGTATTTATCAATCTGTAGAGAAGACAGCAAACTGTCTCGTGACTATGTCCGAGATTACAGTGTTCAATCAAAGCGCCCGCGAACATCGTACGTCCATAGCTGCAGCGAAATCAATAATTCCAGTTGACGGATATAAAAGAGAACAAAACATTATAAATGAAACATAATGGAAAACAACGAACAGATAGCTTTCGAATCACCACTTATTAATATCTGCGATCGACAAAATTATTCATGTCGAATAATCCCGTACGTCGTAAATGTTTCATCCTAGAAATCTAATAATAATAACTCATCCGAAGGATAATTCGATTACGTAATAAAATTCCAATAGCGCGATATTATTTCGGCTGTGATGCGCACGAATTATTCACGTGTCCGAGTATTCTGTAATATATTGTACTTCCTGGCTCTCGGTTTCCGTTTATTGCGCGCTAATCGCCCCTGCTTTGATAGAAAATTCATTCGAACAATCCCGAATTTGCGGACGAGCGAATAGAATCCTGATAGAACCGCAAACAAGTCGACTCTTAGCAAAAATTGCTGTACCATTATTCGAAATATTGATTATGTTCGATTAGATCGCGTTGCGCCGTCGTTGATTTTTGAATAACGTCGCTGAAGATCGTAAATCTCCAACTCAATTCAATGAGAACGCGAATTAATCGATTCCTTACCTTGTATTGGACGAAAAGGATATTATTAACCAAACTTGCACTTTTAACAAAATAAACACTGAAGTTATTTAACACTGTCGAATTTACAAAATAATCAAAGGCGATGGCACGTGTTTGAAGTTTCGAGGTGAACTGAACTGTCGGTAAACATAATGAAAAACTGTGGGTTTCAAGAAAGGCGTGACTTTAAAATGAGCCATGCGGATTCGTCGATTGGTATTTTCTTCGATATTGGTGAGGGAAGCAGGCGTCTCAGCTGATTGGTTAAAATCATAGACAATACGAAGGGTAAATGATCGCCTCTCGCTATATTCACTCGCAGGACCGTCATACCTGTGAGTGACCCACGCGGAAAATCCCCATGGCCCAGACAAGAGGCATAGCGAGCCGTACATTAAGAAAAAGGTGACTCGAATCTGGTCGCCAAGACATGCATGTGCATGAAATGTGCAAAGCAGATGGGATCGTTTTATGACCTTAACTACCTGCCTTACAAATTGAATTGATAATCAACTAAGAGTTCCAACGTTTTTTTTTTACTTGGAATGAACAGCTAGATCACTAAAAGTTGAGAGACGATTAATTTTAAAATGCAGAAATAGAGAAATCCGAAATGCTGAAATAACGAATAATAAATTTCTCGATAATGTAAAGATTTTTCAGTAGGGATTTTTTTTGTCGCCCCCAAATTTCCTATTTTTACGATATATCTTTTATCTAGAGCTTTTGACTACTGGAAAATCCCATCTTCGCATTATCTACCCCCTTAAGAGTAACAAGTCTACCCCTTAACTAAGAGTTTCAACATTGTTTTTTTTTACTTGGAATGAACAGATTACATTATTATGATGGCATCTAATCAATGATTAGTATCAATAACTATTAGTTAACATCTGGTTGTCCGTGTTCCGAATTTCATGAATAAACCCTCCTTGCAGCTTTTCCTTACAGTATTATTTAACATTTCGGGACAGGTCAGGCTACGTGTGACTGTATCTCTGGGCCTGTATCGCGCTTGGATCGGTTGAGTTCGGCTATCCTGATCTGGCAACAGGAGGCTTTAGTCCATTCCGGGGTTAGATTGTCGAGAGAGGTAGAGCGGAAAGCCCGAGGAAAAAGAATCCAATTAGAGGGAAACGGCGACGGCAGTGAGAGACGCTGCCCGGTGCAGAACCAATCGGACACGGTCTTAACTAGATTTCGGCGGAGTGGACCCGTCGCGCCGCGTCGGGACGTGGCGAAACAAGGAGTCCGAGGGACCTAGGGGCTCATCAAGCCTCTGAAAAGAGTCAATTAGAAGTTAATCGATCACGACCGCGACAAAGGGGACGGTCCTGGGCGAGGTTTCGTGGGCTGATTCTCTCTCTCTCTCTCTCTCTTTCTACTCTGCGAATCGACTTTTTCCCGGTCCGGTCGTGGAAATGGGAAACCGCCGATCGCCGGTAATTGTCATGGTTGACTGACTGGTTTCTCGGAGCCACCCCTATAAATAGCCGGATGCCTCGAGGAGCTAATAAACGAGGCAATTAGGCGGAATTATGACCGCGGTGGGCGTCCGCCGCGACGACAGTTCAACCGGGACTTACGTCACCGAGTATTGTCTCGCGGTGGAGAAATTAAAAGGGACGACCGGGGCAATTAGAATCGTCGATCGCCGCTCCGTACTACGGGTCGGTTCTTACTCGTTAATCGACCGTTGCGAAAGTATTAAAGGTTATATAGAAAGTATTGTAGAACGGGTGGCGACCTCCACGGCGTTCAGAATTCAACGAGTCCGGACCCGCTGTCTCCCTATTTAAATTTGCTTTACGGCGTGAATGCGAAATTTAAGTTCACACTCGGTTGCGTCAGGATGACTCACGGTTATGCGCAGTCCAGACACGTCCGCGGGGTTCGCGTTGCGTCAATCCGTACCGGGAGACTGTGTGGCCGTCGAAAAGGTTCCAGAAACTGACTCGAAGGACTTGCGAAGACGGCCATGGGAAAATAATTGTTTATTGTTTATTTTAATGGGATCGCATTCACCTAAAGACGTCGAAACGACGTGAAAGAAGTAAGACATCTGTTCGAGACGTTTTAAAGACGTCTTTGTGCTAGCTGGAAGCGAAGTCGCTGACGACCATATCTTATTTCTAGACTGTGGATCTTCGTGCAGAATAAAAGCTTTAGTGTCGTATAACATAAAAATCTAATAGAAATGCATTTCTCCGGTCAGCATGAAAGTGGTTCGAAAAAATTTGCATTATCTGCTTAAAATACATTATATGTGCACAAACAAGAACCATCTGCATTAATTTCCTCATTCGGTTTTGATCTTCTATTACAAAAACCTGTTAAAGTGTCCCGATTAACATTGGTAACATTTCTCCCATTATATGTTGCACACAGTCAATGAATTGATGCGAAGTTACATTTTTATGCACAGGTTCATGCGCGAAACAATGACAGCCGAACCATTTGCTTAAATCAGTAAAGCGAACTGTGTAATGTACGCGAGCATCAAGTAACAATTCATCCGAAAACGGGCGTTTATTGTTAATAGGCGTTTAATGGTCAAATGCTTTGCATCGACCTAATAGATTAACAGTAGAACTACCGGAGCTCGAAACACTACTGATATTGAATGTTCCTTTACAATATCGTGGCAATGCGTTTGTGAATATTCTTATTCATTAACATCTCTCTATAAAGTATCTATTCCTGGACAGTCATCTAATTACCGAAACTAAAAATCCCGAATTTATAATTGTCTGGAGATTCTCCGACGGATTTACTAGGTAAACAAGAATCCGTAAAGAGGATCAGACCTCAAATGATTTGCACCAACCTAATAAATTAACAGTAGAACTACCGGAGCTCGAAACACTACTGATATTGAATATTCCTTTACAATATCGATGCAATGTGGTTTGCAAGTATTGGCCAGTCACCTAATTACCGAACTCAAAGGCCCCCTAATTTACAATCGTCTGGAGACTCTCCAGCGGATTTACTGGGTAAATAACAAGAATCCGTAAAGAGGATCAGACGTCGTTAAAACCGGAAACCGTCCGTGTTTATCGAGTCAATAAACGTGTCCCCGGATCGCATTTTCCCGAACAAATTTTCCCCGGCGGCCTCCCCGCCAGAAATTAGGCGCTATCTGGTCGCATAATCAGCGTTAACCAGTGTTAAATCGGCGATCCGCGAATTTGCCGCTGTAGAGGCGAAACTTATTCGGCGATAACGGTGCCGCGGCTCCCTGAGCGTCGCATTCGGCAATCCCTGGTTGCAAGAAAGTTGGCTGGCGTCCAGACTGCGCCGGTCACCGACCACCGACGCCGGTCCTCTTCGGTGTTTAGCGCCGGTCCGCGATGCCGATTCACGACGATCCGACGACGCGTAATCCCGCATGCCAAATTCCTGGCCAGTGCTCTTTCACCAGGACTCCTGCCGTTGTTCGACCTTCCATCCGGCCGATTAATGTTCCCGATGAAATACGGACCTCGAATCAATTGCGAGAGCCCCGGCTCCCCCGATGGTCGAGCTTTGTTTTCCCGGAAACACGAGCGGGCCCCTTGCGAAATGTCTACGCGACACTGGCCTGCAAATTATAGGACGCTTCGGGACGATTTATTATGCATAGTTTTGCATCTTGGCTCGTCGTCAATATAGAGTGGCAGATCGAATTATTAGAGACACTAAAAAATGGTAAAAATTCATGTTGTCCTATAACAATTCTTATAATTCTCGAAATTCCTTCCTGTAATTATAATTCCTCGTCTAATTTGCCTATCGTTTAAACACACGTTTAAAAATGTTTGCCCAATTTATTCTTTGGACACTTTTGAACAGATTTGTATTTCGAACGTGAAAACGTTCACAGCGTTCGGATTATTTCCGACGGAAGTTTAACAGTCGAGCGAGAAACCGTTTCTTCGACTACAAGAAGTGTTACGGTGTTTTTGAATCCTCGCGACGATAACTAACGATGCAAGGAGCAGGACCGACGGGCCTTAATGAAGATCATTATCACGAGAAATTTATACACGTCCGTCGAGCCCGTAGCTCAGCCCGAGCATTAAGTTTTGCGATAACGAGTGTCTCCCGCGTCACTGGCACGCGAAACGTCGTATTTCTGTGCGTCCGCGTTCGAAAGTTTTCTCATGGTTGCGCAAAAACCGACGTCTACCGAGATGCTTGCCGTCGGAGAGTCGGAGGAACACCGTGCATCCGAGCGTCTTGGAAATTCAAATGAGGGTGTGCACAAATACACGGACCTGTTCTCGCGGAAACCTTTAACGTATTCTTCAAATAAACATTCCTTCATCTGAAAACCGACGCTTTCATCCGACGAGTATAATAACCAGACTGTGAATGTTTATGCAATTAAAAAATTTTGTAGACAAGTTTTAAGAAAGTGGTACCAAATAAAATTCTCTTAGAAGTAGAGTAATCTTGCTTTCATCCGACAAGTATCACAACCAGACTGTGGATGTTTTTGCAATTAAAAATTTTTGTAGACAAGTTTTAAGAAAGTGGTACCAAATAAAATTCTCTTAGAAGTAGAGTAATCTTGCTTTCATCCGACAAGTATCACAACCAGACTGTGGATGTTTTTGCAATTAAAAATTTTTGTAGACAAGTTTTAAGAAAGTGGTACCAAATAAAATTCTCTTAGAAGTAGAGTAATCTTGCTTTCATCCGACAAGTATCACAACCAGACTGTGGATGTTTTTGCAATTAAAAATTTTTGTAGACAAGTTTTAAGAAAGTGGTACCAAATAAAATTCTCTTAGAAGTAGAGTAATCTTGCTTTCGTCCGACAAGTATCACAACCAGACTGTGGATGTTTTTGCAATTAAAAATTTTTGTAGACAAGTTTTAAGAAAGTGGTACCAAATAAAATTCTCTTAGAAGTAGAGTAATCTCTACTGATTAGAGATTCGTGGTTCACCCTGTATAATTAAGTGAATTAAATTTCCGTGTAATCTCGATTTTGGTTCGACTTTTTAGAAAAATCGACCATAACGTTCCCCGTCGCATTCTTCGATCGCGATTAAACGATTTCGGGATCAGCGAGAAATGAAATGCACGCGTAGAGGATTTCACGGGCCGATTGCGAGTTTCTTAAGTGAACTGATTTCTCGGCGCAGTGATCCGGGTTCTCGTGGGCCGAGGAGCCGATTTACGAATGATTTAGCACGGGAACCGAAGCGTCCTCTTTTGGGGGGGATGAAAAGCGTCGTCTCGCCCCGGGGAAAGCCAGCGGAGCCTGTGTTTTCTCGGTATTTCGTCGACTATTGGACTTTTGAATGCGCGCTCTCTCGAGAGTGCCAACGAAAGACGACCTCATTAAGGGAATTGGGTCGCCACGCGACAATAAGCCGACGAACGGACCGCGATGAACGGTCGCACCACCTTCGAACAGGCGTCTTCGGTTAAAATGCGTCGTCTTTCCGAAACGCACGCTCGTTTGCGACGATAAAGACGAGCGTCGAAAGTTTCACCGTGTTCGACGTCCGCATCCTCGTTAGCGTTGACAGTTTCCGTTACCAGGAAACTGAAGTTAGGATCAACGTGAATCCTCCATTTCGTATACTATACTCAAACTCGTTCAATGAAATCCTAGTACATATATCCCTTTCAATAGCTGCTTCGCTACCTCGTGAAATTTTCTCTATTACAACAATTAACACCTTAGATTTCTTGTAGATTCTCCACAATCGTAATACAGATATTGGAATTTCACAAAATACTAACAATCTAGAAAAAGAATACAATAGTTTTTCACTTTTCGTTGCAACTTCGTTTGTTTCGTTTATTTGCTCGGGTCGAATTACACGTTTCAAAAATGTTCCCTCTGGGAGACTGTAACAGGAAAATGTTTCTTTTTTATTTCAGCGCGCAATTGCCGTGTCGGAAAGGTCAAAACAGTATATCCTTTGACACCAGCTTGGCACAGTTGCAGCATATTTCTATACGCTCTTTGACCTACATCTCTCCCGTGCTTCTCTGTTCTTCGCGCTGTCTTTTGAAGTACGAGTGGTCTCCGTACAGTGTTGTTGGATGACTAGCTACTTGTCCTTTAAAAACGTGTTTTCCACAGCAAAGTCCCTGCACGTACAAAGCTCAGGAAAAATGCAAGAAACGGAAAGATTGCACCACAGTTTAAGTCATTGTCTCCCTAGCAATGCAACAGCGACGTTTAAATATTCGTTCACCTGGCAATCTTATTTGATTGGGCCTCTTATGTGCTTCAACTATTACTGAAAATATTCTTTACATTATTAGATATGTTGGTATCTAATCTAAAGCTTTGAGTGTTGTGTGAGATATTATATTAATTTCATGTCTGTAAAAAGAAAAAAATCATGGAAATAATCTAGGTCAGTAGAAATGATTAATTTTCGAGTTAAATGCATTCTTTTACAAGAATAAGAAAAATTTTCTTTAAAGTTATTATTTTATTAGGCTGTATCTTCTAATTAGACAAGAACTCCACTCCAATCATATTCTTCAACGGACAGGAATCGTCGCGAGTCCAGGAACGCATGCGATAAATTGGTTCGCGGTGTGAACTTAGGCTGCGTCTGACTTATGGCAGGTGTACTCCCCTTGGCGCGCGAGAAAAAACTCGGCTTTCCCGTCAATTTATCGCGGCGAATAATTTGCCGCTGTAAAATTCCTCATAGTAACGCGGGCTCGACGAAAGTGTGCTTATGAATATTCATTGGGTTATACGGTGGCAAGGTATAGGCGAGCCTCTGGCAGCGTATCGCGAATCGATATCCTTTGGCGAGTGCATATATCCTCTCGCAAGAAATGCGAGGACACCGTTTACGATCGTGGTTGGGAAAAGGACGGCGACGAGTGGCGGACACGCGCTACCGTGTATTCTTTAAAGCTGCTTGGAATCCGCTAAACGGGAAACGTTCGCGTTTCAGAAGGCCAAGGAGGGAAATTGCGCTGACACTTTAACGCGGTATAAAGTCGCGGTAATATTCGGTCGTTCCACTAGCTACCCGATAAAGTGGATCCCCGATCCGCGGTGAGAGCTCGACGGAGATGCACCTGCAACCGAGAGCAATTCGTCCGCCGCGCCGGTGCATAACGAGGCGAACGAGGAGAGCCCGGCACACCGTTAGCGTTGTATAATAGTTAATATCAGTTTGACAGTTTTACGCGCGCGAGCATGCGACACGGGTACGTCGTGTTTGCGGTTACCCGGCTGACACCTGCGAGATAATATCGACGGGAACACGGCTATTTAATCGCGCCGCTGTGTAACGGATGAACCTGCTCGGTTCTGATTTGCTTAGTGGTTTACAGTCGCTACCTACTGTTCGCTAAGTTCTTCAACGTTATCGCCGCTACTATGTAACGTGCCCTGTAACGGGCTACGATTACACATTCGTTTATTTCGGAAACAACGTAAATGATAACAACGTGAAATCGACATTTCGTTTTTCCATTCCATCGAAGGGTCGCTCGGAAAGTCATTTCGTTTTTCAAGGGAAATTGGAAGCCAATTTTTTACCATTTCGAATAAGTTTTAATGACATTTTGGTATATGATATTTTGCGATTTTTCAGGCAATTTGCAGTTTAGCAATTACCACTTTTTACGTCTTGTAATCGTAACGAACACTTGAAGTAGGACATTTTGAAAATATTATGTTTTGCAGGAGAAAGATTGCTTATCTTCATCTGGATGCCCTGGCCTTATTATATTTATATTTATTTTTTATATTATTTTTAAGACTTTAAAAAAGCACATATTTATATAAAAAGAGATTTCGATGAATTTGAAGTAGTCCTAAGTTGAACACTTAGTAATGGTTCATTTTACAGAATTTTTTTTTCAACGCAATTCCCTTTATAAGACCTTAACCATTGAGAACAGAATGTTAATTTTCATGTAGGAAATAATAATTGAATATATAAAGTCTAATCACGAATTCTCCACATCTGTTTTGTGTCCACAAATCTCCCGCAGCTAACGTGCCGTGAAACGTTTCAAATCCATACCGTTATCAGGAATGTAGTTCCAGGGAAAAATCGGATTAGCCATTTTTGCTCCATTTTCCCTATGTAATCGCATGCAAAAATTTCGGAAAAATTCGGACTGGTTGCAACCATCGAAGCACGTATCAACGAATTTTTTCTGACATTTTATTCAAAATTCCTGCCGTAATATACGTTGGAACCGGTAAAAAAAATTGGGGAATATGCAGATTTCCTATCGGATTTTAAAAGCGACAATTTTTAGAGCAATGACAGACAGTTATAACCAGCGGATTTTTATGTAAACTCCCATTTGTCGAACTGCTTTGTAAAAACCGGGTGAAAAAACAATTTCATTTTGTTGATGAAAATATTGGAACAGTAAACAGCAACAAATGAAGTTTTCAAATGTCCATTACTCATTGAACTAGTAATGTCTATCGAAAAGACATCTCAACAAATGTTTCCTCGATTAATCAATTCCTGAATCAATTATGAAAATTGATATTAAATTCGCACTCGATGGAGGAGCCTTCGGGAGAGCCCACTTGATCGTAGAAGTGAAGTGGAAGCACGTTATACGAGTCCAGTTTGCGAATTTAAATGGTTCTAGAGTCATGAGGGACACCCGTCATAAACGCTATCGTTTTCCAGCTAATTGTTTATTATCTGGTCGATTTATCTGTTTAATTCAGGTGGAATTGGCTCGCGTGGCGGTCAGTCGCGGGACCCGATTTTTATCGCGTCGCTCTAATGAATCGTTAAACGGAACGAGCCGAGTGTTTCAGAATTGATGAACAACGAAAGAGCACGTGCTGTGTCGCGGCACGCACGCGGCAAACAGGATTGATCGCGCGACACACGTCGGGATCCGTGGTCCGTTGTTATTCACCGATGTTAAACGCGTTCCACACGAAGTTTCGAACTTGGAAACTCCGAAGGCTTCGACATTCCGGTCGCATCGTCGCGGGACACGGTTAACAAATAGCTTTGGCATTAACCCTTTGCTAATATATTCTAATATAAGTATGAAGTACCGAAATAGAAAAATAATGAAACCGAAATAAATACATGTATATATCGGTATTCGCCAATTTTATATCTGATTAAATAGTACAAAAATTACAGTTTGTGTCAGAACGGTGTGGATAGTATAAATCAACCTTAACGTTACCAACCCTTAACTTTCGTGAGCTTCGTTAAATTTCCGGCCTCCTTATTGTATGTAACTGTGACGTTGCTGCAATCAAATTTTCAGACTCTCCAAGCGCAAGTTCACTCCCGTTCTTACTTTTGCAATTATTCGCTCACGGTTTGTTGCCCGTTCGAGAACGGGAATTTTGCGTCGATATAAGTTGCTCCCTTCGCCCGGGACAGCTCCCGCGAGTTTATGTCCGGGGAAATACTGTTTTAAGGTAATGAACCTCTCACCCTTTCTCTCTGTCTCTCTCTCTATCTCTATCTCTATCTCTCTTTCGCCCGGCGAAGTTGGAACAGCAACGGCCAAGTTGATAAACAATTAATAATTACTGGGGTGGAAGCGCTGCTCGAGTATACATCAGATAATAATGCGATTATGTACTTAGGCTGTGTATTAAGATCGATGGATGTCAGCAGCGGTTGTTGCGAAATGCTGCCAAGCTTCGCCGACGTGTTTGATTTTCTTCTGATTAAGTGGAAGACGAAAGAAAGTAGCGTTGTTGTTGAGCGACGACTATGGATTTTAGGCACTTATTACGATACTTCGTTATCATGATGCTGTAACAGTTTCAATCTATTAAAATTGTTAAAGAAAGAACGGATAGCTTTCATTTTGCATAAAGAACCGCAGTGTAGCAATGATTCTTAGTCTTGGAAAGAACGAGCAATTTATTTATAGACGGATCTTTATGCAAAATAAAATGTTGTTCGAAAAATTCTGTAAATCGCTCCAAATCGCTCAAATTTTAACACTTATAACTTGTAAATCATTGATCCACCAGGATTGAAACCTGGATTTCTCGCATTTTCTCGCCCAAATCTACCGAATAACATATTTAGAAAAAAGGCAAGGATTTATAGGAGAGAGGCAAAAATTCCGCAAGGAAAAGAGCTGCTAAATTTTTTGCTAAGACAAAATAGAAATAGAACTAAATGTCATAATACTTATTCTAAACGGTAAAAAAATTGAGCAAACGAAATGACTTTTCACTTTTCACCAAATATATGAAGTTCCATTGTGAACAGCGGATGACAGAAAATATTAAATAATTCCGACGAAGATAGGACAGCCTGTGTACTTAAGGTGAGTCATCGCATTTCGAAGTGCAAGTCCATTTGTCAGCCAGGCAAACCACCCTTTCCCTTGGCGTCTCGTCAGAGCCGGCGTTCCCCGAGTTCAGTTCCGGTGAACGCGGCAGCTGTCAAGTCAATAAAGACGCGGACCGGAAACGGTAACATTTATCATTCCGTTGCCGAGTCGTCGGGATGGTCACGTCGCAGCTTATTACGTCGGTGCTCGACTTCCACCCTCTTACATCCCCCGATTCGAGTCGCTCGTTTTCAATTTTCCGGCGTGAAAGCCGCGCGTTTGCTAGCGATTCTCGTTCACAATGAGACGACCTCGCGATCCTGACGCGACGACGCCGGACGAGCTTCGATCGTGTTTCGCCTCCTCATCGACCTCCCAGTTTCGCTTTATATTCGCGAGTCCATTTTCCTTCTTCCCTGTGACCGGAAACGACGATACCGTTTCTCCACTCGAGAACCACGAAGGAACTTTTATCATGGCTCGATGGACGCCGGGAATAAACGACACGGTGGTTTTGTTACACTCTGTGACTCGTGCAGCCTGATATGCTAATTTTCTCAATTTCTCTTATTCTGTGTTCCAGCCATTTTTCTCCTATAAATGTTTGCCTTCCTCCTATGTTCTCCATTCGTGTTCGCACCTGTTAAAGACACTGTAAATCGCGCAGATTTAAACACTCATAACTTTTGGACCATCTCCTAGGATTAAAACTTAAATTCTTAGCATTTTCTCGCCAAACATTTCTTTTTACTCGAGGAATAGTTCAACCATAGTCAACGTATGGTGACGATTGTCTTCTTAAATTTTTTATAAACTCGTTGCTACTTACAATACATACATACAGCTTTTATGAATATATTTTATTTTTACTGAGAGAGACAAAAAGTTTATTATGGTTTCCGGAATGATAATAGCTGTCGGTGTAGCTTTGTTCACGTGATACCTGTTTTGAAATCCCCGTTTGATGCTTCCTGTTTCAATTAATTCACCTGTAACGTTTCCGAATGTGTTAATATATGGTTAAAAAATTCATTAGAAATTCCTCATTTAATGGGGCTTATCAATATGTGGCTACCCTTTCATCTGCTCGCGTTGCTATAAACCATAAAATATCATTTGCATTCCTGGGGCCAACTTTATTAACGTTTTTGCCGTTGCACTGTTTCTTGTGCTTCGTAATTTGTTTGATGTAAGTACTCACTCTCCGTCGTTGCAGGAAACAGGGTTTTACCTGACTATTTAACCCGTTCTATAAAAGTTTAATGGGTTTGCATTAGGATTTAATGGACACGCAATCGCCGCTATTATACGACGAAAACGGTATTAATTATTAGTTCTAAATGAGCATTAAGTTCTAAAAGTGTGAAATTTCTGTCGTTAATGTAACTGTGACCAGTGGCGGTATGCAGTGTGATAAACGCTGGAACTCCTAACGGTGAAGTTAGAATAATTTTTTCTTTTTTTTTTTTGTTCGGCAAACTGGTACAGAAAATTATTCGTTCCGTTAAAGGCCGACAGGAGCGGCTTGTGCGGTTGACAACGGGCATATCCATTGCTGATAAACCGCGGCATTAACTTCAAAAGCAAATCGACCAAAAATCGCGCATTGTCCCGGTAATACTGTTCGTAACGCGTTTATACCGTCCGAATCGAATGAACAAATAATATATCCGGCCCCATATTTTTCGGTATTTGTTCTCGCTTTTTGATGCGGGCGCGATTAATTTTAATTAAATCGGACCGACCTCAAAAGCAAATTGACGTTCGCAACGGTAGTCGAGCTACCATGTAAATACTGCCTCGGTACATATTCATGTTCTCAGCGTCGAGCTTAACATGACTATTTAATTCTGTATAATGCCGGGGCGGGACTTCAAACACGGGCTCGCGCCGGCAAATAAATTGTTGAAAACCATAGTCAAAATACAAGGTGGTAGAATCGCGAGAATACCATTCGCGTCGCAGGGCTTCGACTCGAGGAACAGAGTTCCGCGAACTATGAATAAAAATCCGTTTAACCTACTGCCGGATGTAACTTCGTCCGGAGGTACTCGCATTTCATTTGCGAAAATGGACCGCGACGAATTAACCGAATACAGTCCCGCCGACAACGCCGACCCTCTATGGTTTTCATATTTCCCACTTCGCTCCGATGATTTTTACATTTCCTCGCGGAAACCGGAAACTCCTGCGCGGACACAGACGAATCTGCACTCGATTGTTCGGCGACAAAGACGCGGCAATTTCAGTTCGTAATCTCGTTTCCAACGAGATATTTTAATCGTAAAATACTCCTCTCTTGTTCGCAAGATTTAATACGCGCGCGTACGAGGACTAAAAATTTGATTCGCGCAAGAACTCCTTCATTGTTTCCTGATTTTTATGAAAGGTCTTTATAACGTAGATAATACCGATAGTCACAATTTATTCAACATAAAAATTGTCTTATCTCTTCTTCATAGAACGTAGAATAAATGGTAAAAAATTGGTTTCCATTCTCCCTTGAGAAAACGAAATGATTTTCCGAACCACGTAATATTTTCTGCAGCATTTTAATTATTTTTTAAATTATTGTATCGGCAGATACTGACCATAATCTTTTTTTTGTTTCAGGTAAGCCGTGTTCTTTTCTGTTCGCCTAATCGAACGTAAACGAAAGGTAAGGTGAGGGCACGTGAATTTGATAAGGGACGAGGGTGAGACATTTTCGCACAATAAAAATTGGTTAAACAGTCTGGCTTTCTCCAAGAAAATTGAATTGCTTGGTGATCGATCAAAGTCTTTAGAATCGTGCCAGCTCAAAGTGATATCAGCGGACCGCGATGAATGTTGCTCTAGTATGCCGGCAGGAGCCGGGAGTAGCTGTCACAGCGAAATATTTTAAGCCGAACAAAAGAATTAGCCGCGAGCAGTTCATAATCGAATTTCTGCCATAGCTCGGCCCGACAGGGGATGAGTTAATGCTGAATTACGAGCAGCACGAATTAGGTAGGTGGCCTCTCGGCTCTAGGAACGATGGCCGGGCGCGTGCCTCTGGCTTGTGAGCTGAAATTTCCTGCCTCTGGCTGGGGACCGTTCCCCGACGGCCGATATAACGAATCCGCCGATTAAATTCCATTAAGATAATCTCCTTGGCAGGACGATCGTCGTTATCAGAGACACCCAGCGGCCGCCGATGTCTCGATTAAATCGCTGTCGGGTTATCACGTCTCGTGACGTCCGACTCCCCTAATCGAGCTTCACGCGCGAGACTCGGTCAACAAGCAATTTGCCTTCGCATCTCTAACTTATAAGTTTTGAATCAGCTACGGTCCAAGAATTGTTTCAACACAATTCTTGAAAATCGCCTCATCCGTTCCTTGCATCAATTTGACACAGTGTTTCTTCGTGACTTTTATTTTTTAAATGCGAAACACATAACCGAGGAAGATGTAAATGTTTACCCTGTTATTTTATCGATTTTATATCAGTGTGTCAATTTGATACCGAGGGATAGATTCAGTTTGTGATATGAGGGACGAAGCAGAATTAATCTGTGGTCATTTTGCAAAGAATAATCGTACGGCAATTTTGGACTCATTTTAAAGCCAGAAGTTTCTAGTTTCATCATTCATTGCTCATTTTATTCTAACACTTTTTTCGTGATGTAGCGGGCGTGATTCGTGATTAAAAGTTGATTGGATTTATAGATTGAAATTTCCTCTTTACAATAGCGCTTTTGTTCATGTTTGGTGGTGCAGAACGGGAGGACAAGATGGGAGGCCGAAAAACAGGAACGAGAACACAGCCCAGGACCACCAGCGGCCGGTCCCGAATAATTGTTTGTAAATTATCGTCGTGGCAAAGATGGGAAAGCCGCTCCTCAGACGCAGCTGGCACCCGTCGGCTAGCCCGCAACTCGAGAGGCTTTTAGCCCCGAGTGCGAGCACAGAAACTTGGTCGAAATATCAGCCTCCGCCACAGACTTTCTCATAATTTTCTCCCCGCTCCGTTACGCGTCGCCTTGATGCAGCATGTGCTCCGTGTTCTTGACGATCGGTGGTTTCTGGGACCACTCACTCGCCGAGAATACGAAATATTTCTGGTAACAGCCTTGAACCCTTCTGCTCCAACTGGGGATTTTTGTCTCATTATTTTTTGGACCAAAAAATTTTAATCTCAAGTTTGTAATCTCATTGTGTTCGGGATCAGTACTGGATAAGCGTAAAAGTGCAATTACAGAAAGTATTTCTTACTTTAACAATTTCCCGTCTGCGTACTTTACAAAAGATCAATCAAACATGTGTAGAACATTAAGGGGAAGATTTTGAAAGCACGTAAGTCTAAAACATGACAATTCCCAAAAAAAAGTTAAGTGCAAAGTATAACTTTGCTAGCACTTTGCTTCACTTGTCACCGCTTCGAATTACACGCGATTCTCTGATCATTCGGAAGTGGAGTAACAGTGTTTGTAGAGCCAACAGCGTCCGCCATTTACCCGGATCACTCGTAACTTTTTCAACGTTCTTCCATCTTTCCTCTCGGCATCTTTTTAAACTGCTTAACTACGTCGACAAGGAAGAGAGAGAGTTTCATAGCCATGTAATTTATATCCCCTGACGAAGACGATCCTCGGTAAGGTAACATTAATTAGCGTTGCCAGTGGACGCTGGTAGACGAGCAAGAGATTACGAATGTTTTCGCACAGGATCGTCATCGTTACGAGTCGCCTTGTCAACGTCGCAGTAACGTTGTGGCAAGCGTTACATCGTTAACAGCGAAGCGTGAAGTCAAATGGAAATGTTTTGATTACACAATTGAATTATTGTAAACGCTCGTAGGAATAAATGAATTGATTCGTTTTCTAAAAACTGACCACTTAGAGTTTGGTAGCAAATTAGGTTTGAGATAAGTAATTTTGAGTTACTTAGAAGTACCTATTAGTGTTACGAGTGTCAAAGGGATCGTAACGTCTGCGAAGAGCAGAGTCCAGTCGACACTTGCGAATCGTTAGTTTTCACATCGTTCATCACGTCTTTGGTCACTTCCCTCTGTACCGTCTCACTCTCTCCGAACTTCAGTCCCTTTGGATCCACGATCCTCGGGTATCGTCCGAGAGAGCACGATATAATTAATCCTTTTAACGGAAGTCCGTGTAAACCGTCGCCGGAAAAGGCGACCGTGTCGACGGCAAAGTCGTTGGGAACTGCTCCGATTTTCCAAAGACAAACAGTCTTGTCGTCGAGTGTCGTCGGCAACAAAATGGCGTCGCGTTCCAGACGGAACTCGCGTCGCGAACTTCAACGAAAGCTGTGAGCGAAACGAAAACAATGTTTCGCGCGACTGTAACGGTACGTTTGCGTCAATTAAACAGATCAAACAAGTCGTATCGAAAATATGTGTGGCTTCGTAGCCACCGTAAAGTCGTCGAAAGCCTCTTAATTAATTAAGTATATGAAAGACAGAGTTTATTTTTGATCATACAATATGGATATATGAATAATTACATGTTCATCACTGATACTAATCTTTTTCTTTTTCCACCTCTTACTGTTTTGATATATAATTCGTAATCACACAGTACTTTGTAATTGTATTTCAACTGTAAAATCGAATGACATCGTAATATATTGAATAAGATACCAGAACTATAAATTACATACCAAGTCGATGACTCTCGATAAAACATGAACAATCTGGTTCGTTTGAGGCACACATTGAGATCCAGCAGGACTTTTGCGGCAGACTGTAGCCCATCGCGAACAAATAGCATGTGGCTGGCTATAATCATCGTTTACAGCGTAGCAATGACCACTCGTTGCCCGTTTAACGTTAATACCGGTCGGTAATCGATTCTAATGAGCGCGGCACAGCGGAAGTGGTGGGAAAAAGTCGACGTAAAATGCGAAACGGAAGCAGAAGAAGCCACGTGACGAAACGCTAATGCAGACGTCAGATCAGCGTTACATAAATAACGATTACACGGGGGAGAAAAAGCGAGCGACGCGGCCGACGACCATGTCTGGCCCTGGCAAACCGTTCGCTCGAATCTCGCGCGTTTTGCCCCGCCACGAGCTTTTATGCTGATTTATCGCGCTTGATAAAACGCGGCCCCGCGAATATTGCGCCGTGAAATTTATCCGAGCCGCGACGTAAGAAGGGACCTCGAGTGGTTCCATTCAACCGCGGCTTTTCCCGGAAAATACGCTCGCTCTTATTATTTTAAACAATATTTATTCGAGGGCCGGGTACGAGTACACCGAGACGAGTTTACCTGCTATGAAATCAAACGAGTGCTTCGGAAACCATCGATCAAACTTTCTGCAACTTCTCTTCGTGAAACATTTTTACTCGCACTTTCGCCATTCTGTAATTGTTCTTTCCTCGTCTAATAAATTAAGGGAAAAATTTCACGGAAGAGGCGCATCTGGCCACGTACTAAGATCTTCTGATCGCGTTAAAATATTCAATAAAGACGGCGCCGATCGTTGGAACATCTCGCCACGTGTTAAACCATCAGATAACAACGTGAATAGAATTAGTGTCACCGTATTGCAACGCTGGTGGAATATGTAAATCGGCCGTGATCGTGGGAACGAAAGCAACCGAGCCGAATTAATTCATAATTTAGTAGAACATGCAGATCCGGGAAAGCGTTTCTTTTTTTTTTCCTTTTTTAGTTAGACGGTTGGAAAGCAACGTCAGTAACGACGACCGTATCTGGCGAGGGTAATTACCTTCTGAGAACACGTATAGATTATCTTAACGCGAGTACGTTTTGCCAAGAATCAGGGGAGGGGGACACGATGGTAGATATGTTTGGAATCTGCAAATATATCACGGCACGCGATCCCTCGCCAGCACCCGCGCACCATCGAATATCGCATTTACATCGCGTTATCGCTCGATTCTGTCGTATATAATACGTGATTCTTTTCCCGAATACCGTCATTAGACTTTAATGTTCCCCGTGATCCATCGAAAATCCATTCTCGGGGCCGCCCTCTGTGATACTTTCTCTCTCACTCTCTCGCTCGCGCACCGGAATCATGTTCCCCGAGGGGAATCGTCATCGGCGATTCCGCAGGAACCGTTCCTGGATCTACGAATTCCGAACTCGTAGCTCTAGAAAATCGAAAAGTTTCTCCTGCTGCCGACAGCGATGAATCGCCGAACAAAGGAATGGAATTGAGGGAGGGGGTGGAATTGCTCCTGTCGTGTAGTAAATCCGATTCCGTAAGTCGATGGCGCGACTTCCGCCGGAAGGCCACTTGGAATCGTTGCTATCGGTGTAGAGGAATAAGGTAGTCGCATGTAACCCTAAACCTAATCGATCTTTCTTCTGTACTACTCAATAGAGCCCCCTTTGTGGCAAGTTTCGAATCAGTACCCCTATCACAAGGGTAGTTTTGCTCCATTTCTTCCGTTCTGTTTAACAAAAAATTATGAAAAAAATCATGGACGTTCTACCGAATAGCACGCATCGCTGCGAATTTTTTCCGAATTTTTCACTGCAAAATTGGTTTTTCGTACACAATGTTAGCAGCGTTAGAACAGAATTACGTTAAATTTCAGTGAAATTGCATGTTCGATCATATTTTGCACAATCGTGGACACTTTAATGCATAAAATTCGTTCTCACACCAGAGACCCGCTTTTGTTAACAGTGGAAGACATGAATAACTCTGTAAAGCTTGAATGAAACTCCCATACCGTAATGAAGGACGAATAATCCACATAATTGCTGCGTCAAAAAACTCCATTGTACCATTACTCGTTTGCGGAAATTCGTTATGCAAGTGTGCTTTATAAAACCTTCCTGAGAGTGGTATAAAATCAAAATATTCGCACATTTTCAATTCCTTTCATACATCTCGAATTGGAGACTTTTCCAAAAGTGGAGTTTTCCATACAGCTTCATTACCGTCTATTGTTCTTGAACGACAAAATTAAAGTTATCACAGGACTTCATTCCGTTCCATTGATATTGAACCACCGAGAATTTCTCAAAATCAAAAAATTAAAATTTTCATTCTTCTCCATTCACCTAGAACTTGGATCTTTTTAAAAAAAATTCCGTGCACTTTATAAAGCATGGTGAAATTCTTTTAAACTTTCCTCGTACAGATGTACAAATTACATATTGCGTAAACCACTAAACCAAAAACTGTTAACGATCTTAAAGCAAATATATTTCGTATTATCGACCTTACTTATGTGCCAGAGTCATCGAAAATTGGGTTTTTCGTAGTCACTCCATCAAACGCAATCGCGGTGGTCATTTACGTGATATTGTATTTGATGGAATTTATTAAATTTATGTTGGAATCTTACGATACCGCGTGTACAATGTTAAAATGTAAACTGTTGAATGGGTACAACTTTATGACAAAAACCGTAAGAATGGAGACTTTATAAAATGCGACGTGCAAGGCTCGATGGTTTCCTTGCGACTGAATTCGGTCCTCGCTATTTCCTCGCTACAAGGGTCGCTTATACCTAAGGACTGTAAACCACCCCTTAAACCTACAGTTTCACAAAGTGGCAATCGTTGCACACCAACCGTATTTCACGTATAAAGCAGTGAGCACTTGGTTATCTTTCTTATTTTCATTTTATTTAATTTAAAAATTCTATCGTTCTCATTGAAAGACCTTGAATAACAGTCGCGAGACAAGAGGTATCCAGAGGCACAAAGGCGTGGCGCGAGGTAGGTCAGGTTTAGGTTGTTGTTGGTAGGCGAGTAGGGGAATATCGGGTAAACCGTGTGGCGGGTCCAGGATGAAGTAGAGAGATCGGGTACACGGGGTCGGCGTGATAGAGCGGTGCGGTGGAGCCGCACGGGTGTCCCCGCGAGCGTTTGGTTTATGGCAGGTAAGCGTATTTGCATGTAAACTCGTTTGCATGGAGCAAGGACGAACGCGGGATTCCAATTCCAGGGTAGCTGGTCGCGGGACGGCCTGCCAGAGAGAGAGCAGCCCTCTCGTCTTGACACGCTACCGAGAATCCCCGCGATACAAGCCAGACGCCGAGACCATAATGCCGTGTGCCCGATAATGGCACTGCGTGGACCAACGCAGCTTCGCTTCCGATTCGACGGGTCGCAGCTTCGAACTAATTACGCGCGACGACCGCTCCACACCGCGACCAACACGACTCAAATTTATGGAGATCACCGGTTCGTTAGTATGAACGGGCGTGGACTCTTGACGCCGCGCATTATGGCGCGAGCCAGCCCTAAGCGATCGTGTATACGCGCCACAGTGTCCCTTAACACGCCCTGTCACCTGTCTCAACCTAGAACC
This sequence comes from Lasioglossum morio, assembly GCA_916610235.2. Taxonomy (NCBI): domain Eukaryota; kingdom Metazoa; phylum Arthropoda; class Insecta; order Hymenoptera; family Halictidae; genus Lasioglossum; species Lasioglossum morio. Next base: position 13,344,517 of record OU744334.1, read on the forward strand.
TCGTCCTCTTAGTTGTCATCATAATTCGGTTTTGTTTGCACTATTTTGTTGAACGCGAAGGTGATCTTGAATTTTTTCAGTAAGAATGCTGAACATTATGTATATGGTTTCATATCGCATGAACGCGTGCGTCAAGAAAAATTTACTCTATACGATACAACGATCTTTGAGATCGCGTCAGGTCGGGAAACGAAGAAATATAGAAAATCTTTTTTTAACCCTTTGCGCTCGTTTGTTCGAAGCACCACTAAAAATTGCTATACTATTATTGAAAATATTGTTTACATTATTAACACTTTACCGACCGGAAGCCTGTTAATAGGATTTTCAATAATTCTGCTGTACCAAAGAAAAAGCATAGAAATTTTCTTTGACATTGCAATCTTAAATGAAACTATTAGACGACGTTATTGAGGGTGACTTAGTTAGTTCATATTAAATGCTAAATGACAATTTAGCCATGTACCATACATTTTTCAAAAATATGCAATAATCACCGGTCGGTAATGTATGATATATTATACCAATACCGTATCCATAAAATTTCAAAAATCATAGGAAATGGAAATATTGTAGATCCGAAGAAATGTTTAATTTTCCACTTAAAATAGTTCCGAGTGCAAAGGGTTAATATTCATCATTTTATAGATTGTCCGAACATTTTGCGCTACCATCGGGGATTCGTCGACGATCGTTCTAAAACCCGGGTAAATTATTCTCAATGCGGAACGAAGGCTGATTTAAATGCTAATGACTCTCGGCTTAAATCGAACAGATTACGATGGCTTACGGACCCGGATAATTTTATAAATTGCAGCCGACCACTCCCGCCCGCCACGACGAATCAATTTCTTTTTCAAGCCCAGGCTACTGGCAGAGTTTTATTTCTGTCGGACGTTCGTCCGGTCTCGAGACGGATCCGACGACATCCGGACGTTCGACGTCCGACGTTACGCGACCGATCCGACCCGACGCTTTCTCGGTGAAAGCGTAGGAGAAAAGTCGATAAGTCTTTCGCGACTTTCCTCGAAAGAATTATTGCCGCGATTTGACGGGTGTGAATACAGCTTCATTAACGACGTATGTAACAAGCTGCGACTTGTTTCGAACTTTGTGTACAAAATATTTGTTCGCCACTGCTTGAAGAATACATGGATTGTCAATTTCACACATGGTCGTAAATTTCCACTTCTTAAACATCGGAAGGAGAGAATAATTTATTTCGCATATTCTTCACAGAATATTTAAACGTCGCCCAGAAAATCCAATTATTACATCGATTTGCATGTATTGCTTATCTGGAAAAGAATTTGTTAATAACCTGAGATTACATTGAACCTTCAGGATACCGATTATGTACCAAATCAATCGGTCTAGCAGAAAAAACAAAAGTGTTAATTATCTTTAAGTATAGAAGTGTTAATCGTTGAACCAAATGCTATTACTGTCTCCGGCGTTTCCACTTTGTATGTAATAACTGGAATGATCTCCGAGAATCGATAACCGAGAAAATGAGATTGAATCTCATTTGTGTTTCCAGAGATTGGCTAGAAAAAATTAATTTACGATTTCGCCGATAATAAGCTGAAAAGTCTGAAATGGGTCATTTGAACTCGTCCGGTAGTTTAATTCAGCGTTAATCGCTTGAAAACCAATGGAAACAACAAAAAAAAAGAGGACACGAAGATACTGTTAAGTGCGTTCGAAGGAATTACACTTAGGGTATAGACTCTATCAACGGACGAATGTCCACGTTGGCCGCATGAATTAATCACACGGAGACTTGTTATTCCCGAAGACTAAACGTCGGCTAATTAAAGCCACTCCTAGCGGGCCTTTTTTTTCATCGAGCCTGTTACAAACTTCCAGATTAATCGTTTCCTCTCATACCTGCCTCGATAATTGTCTCGATACGATCTCGATGCCTGTAACAACCGACGATGGTGATGCTGTATCGTCCTTCCCTATCTCTGGAGGCACCGACATTTTCCTCCCTGCGAACTGGTTTCCACTAACATCTCATTACCAGTTTCGCGTACAAAGTGTACTAATTAAATTCTCGCCGTGCCTCGATACAGAGCGTTAATCGATTCGTCGTTAGCAGACTTACCCGAAACGAAACAACGTCGAAATCGTCGAACTCGTTTATCCGATCTGTCTACATCAGGCGTGTCTAACCGTTAGGCAGCCTACAGACACCTCACAGCCACTTCGTAGGTGTGTCCAGCAGTTAGGGTATCCGGGACCAATTTTTGGAACCTGAAAAATGGGACTAGCTAGAACAGGAGGTATACAGTAATTGTTAAATACTCACTTGTCATTTTTATTTCTACTGCAAAAAATTATACTGTATACTATAATCGTACTATTATTTTATAGTTATACTATAATTGTAACTATAATTGGCTGAATTATAGGCCATAATAAGTACCTCAGAAATGTTTAAAACAGCAAGAACTCAACCCTGGAGACTAGAGACTCGATATGAAGACAAAAAGGATCACACAAAAATGCTATTTTTCAGTGAAAAAAAAAGAGATTCTTTTGTAACGAGATTTCCCAGGAATACACCTATTTCGCCGAGCAGTTGTGGAAAGCTGCGTGTCGTTCGGGGACGGAAATTTGGCCGTGTCCCGCGGCGAGGAGCGAGGCAAAGGCGTGACGAGTTTGCAAGTAGGAGAGGAAACAAGGGGGAAAGTAAATGGTCCCGAAGAGTCCGCGATTCCGGGGGTCCGGGTGCAAAAGGATTGTTTGTAATTCTGGTCTGAAGAATGGTCGCCGCTGAAGAAGTGGAGGTAAAGAGAAGAGGAATCTTTTCCTCTGAGCTATTTGGCCGTAATGGAACGGTGGACACGAGAGCCTTTGTGCGTCCCGGTGACAATGTGGACCGGCTTTCGGGCCGGGCTCTCGGATCGCACTCGCTTTTTCATCTCCCTTTTCCCCAGGTTCGCTCGTTTTCACGGTGCCCCGTTGCGTCCGGCGCTACGACCCGATCGAATCCTCGCGTTGTCCTCGCGAGGATCCCTGGGTCGGTAAATTTCAAGGAACACGGGGGCCGGGCTCCCAGGAACGAGGCCATATTCAGCTCACGGAACAACGGAGCCTTAGGTCTTAGCACGCCGAGCTAACGGAAGGGTTCGTGTTTCCGTAAGATATCGCTTCATCCGAACCCCCTCGACCGATCGATAACGCTTACCAATGGTAATCGGAAACAGTCGAAGACACTCGGCTCGCTTCCGGGGCCGTGCCGGACCATTCCGCCGGATTTCCATTCAATTTTTCGCCCCGGTGCCACGGTGCATTCGCAATCGACAAAACTCAACTTTCATGTTGGTATTTAAGACATAATAAATTTGATGATATCCGCAACAGGTTCGATCATTTATAGAAAAAAACAACAAACGTGCAATTATTTAATCCTGGTTCTAACGTTTCGATCCCGATGTGGATCTTTTTCAAAGAGACATTTTTGCGTCTGAAAAATATGTAGAAAAATATAATATGATAAATATTTTTGAAAAACCGTGTGACTCAAACGGAAAAAGAAAACAAAGAAAGTGCACATACATTTTGTATCAAAAGTGGACAAACATTTAAACAAATATTGAGGAGGAGTACACGAAAACCAACTTTAGTCCATGGTGCAGATATGTAACTGAAACATGTGCTGTTTCCAAGGCAAGAAGGCTACGGCATATATATGTATAGGTGATGTTCAGTAATTGGTAGATCGATATCGATATCTACCCTCCACGAGGGTACATATTTAAAACCCTCGAAATATTGTCAAACTCAAAATTAAACTTTCTGTGATGTCCTGAAGCTTCTCAACTCATATTTGTCGTTGTAAGGAAAAACGCCACGCGTTAGAATCTCAACAAAATTGTGTTTATACATTAATCGAGCTTTAGAGTATGAATTGCAAGCTCTCCAAGGCGACTTCGATGTCAAACAGATGCGATCATCATGCACTGCGCGACACCGGAAACTCGAGAATGTAACGTAATTGCCAGGGATAATTATGTAGAGTCGTTGCTGCGAAGCGGATTCACGTTAAATAGAAGGTTAAATTGGACCGTCGGATCGAGGACCTCCCCGTGGACCTGAGTTAATATCGCTGCAACCAATTATCATTATCGTTTGCGATCTCTGACGTTACTTTGATACCGACTGGCTCTACGATCATATTCGAAGCTGAATGTGCGCGTTGTTTCGGGTTGGTTCTTGCAATTATCGGCTCTTTGCGAGCTTGTTCCTCTTGAATGCGGAAGGAGTGGTTTGGACAGTTTATGCGAATCAAGGCTGATCGTTGTGTAGTAGAATACACACTGTACTGGGAAGACTAGCATTGTTAACGTGCGCATGTTTAAAGGAAAACAAGCGAGAACATTAATAGAACTAAGCTAAAGACAAGCTGACGCGTGTTAACAACAATGCAGCACTGACATCAGAATATAACTGTTAGGAAGAAACCTGAAACGTAGACTATGAATCGCTCAGCTGTTTTATAGCTGACCATAAACCTTGTCACCTGTCTTAATACCAGACGGCTCCAATCACATATTTCAGATTTTTCTTCCGTCATTAATATAGTCGTAAAGTTGTTCTTCGGGAAATTGTGAAATTCATTTATTCGCGAACGTACACAATGGAGTATTAAATCGTAACAAATGCACGATTTCCGTTATTGCAGTAAATTTCTCGAACTTCATACTTCACTCTGAGTCATATATATTTATTTTCGTGTTTGGGGTCCGTGTGAGGGCCATAATTTTTTTTATCTTTAACGAGGTGATGTCAAGCACAGTAAAATTTTCAATAACCATGGATGAAGATTCGCAGTCGAGTAACTATTTCTATGAGGTCCCAGCAGGATAATACTTTCTCAGGAAAGAAATGAGAAGGTTATTGCGCTTGGACTGCCGCGATTAGGGTTGGTTACGCCGTCCACGGGCCAGGATAAAGTCGAAGAAGCGGAACAATGCGGTTCGTCGCGTGAAGTTCAGCCGGGGAGTTCAGTGACGCAGCTCCGGGCGAAGAGGAGTTACGTGACACGGCCGTAATCGCGTGCAGTTTCGCAAACTTGGAAACAAAAGGGGACTGGCGTTGAGGAGACGCCAGCGACGGGGCTCGAGGAGGCGAATGGAGGACCCGTGCCCAAGAGCTTAGTCGTTGTCGACGTCGTCGTCTATGTCGTCGAAAGAAGGAGAACGGGAAAACGTCAGCCGATTCCTGCCGACCCCGAAGCGTTTTCTTAGTCGTCGTCGTCGTCGATGCGACTGTGATGCACGGGCAACTGCAGTTACAAACCACTTGCACCTGACCGGCTGCCCTTTAAGAGAGCTGCTACGATGCTCGGGGAAATAGACAATCTTTGAGCATTTTTCAATGAGAGCCCTTCAGACGTATCGATTTCAAACTTCGCTGATTTGTTTATGCATAGTTCACGAATCCGCAGCATTTTTCATTTGAATGGTGCAGCTGTACCCGAAATAAGAACATCCTGATAATTGATTTTTGAAATGTGACGATCTGCGTATCAAAAAGATATTGTTGCGGGGATCTATGACATTCGACAAATTTTTAGTTAATTCATAGCTTGATTTGCCATTTTTTGAAATTGTTTCTACGTAGGTGTAATTTAAAACAGTAGAAACATTAGAAGAATTAAGAAATTGCAAACATATTAAGAAAGAAAATCCATTTCTATTTCACTGCAGTTTGTTGCAAATCAAGTAGAAAGTTTTTATTTTGCCTGAAGATCCGCTGTCTATTTATAAATGATTTGTAAAGAACTCCCCATTGATTCGTGGGATCCTATTGTATGTAGCATGATGACTGCGATTCTAACAGCGCAGCATGTTAGCCGTTCAGTTCGTGCCTGGGCAGAGCTTCAGGTCCCGTGGTCCGTATTAAAATAGAGCCGCGGTTTCCGGCTTTTCAAAGTCCCACACCCTGGCAACCATCGGGGATAATAATGATAGTAATTCGCCGCGATTCACGTTAACGCTGCCGCGACTCTCGCTGGGAGCGTTTCCATCGTCGGCCGAAACGTTGATTCTTGTCAACCGAATTGGCCTGCGGTCGACCGAATAATCCCCATCCTCGTAATTTTCCGGCCATCACATCTTGTGCGCTTCGTCTCCCTTGGAACGAGCCTCATTCCCGTATTTAGTATAGGAAAGTTATGTGGCCCCCAGTTCTACGTTTCTTCCTAAAATCTGATTCATTTGAATTGTCGCTTAAAATGCAGGTGAACTAGCAAGGCTCCAAATCTCTTACTGTAAATCTTAATGATTATTAGACTGCGGATCTTTATGCGGAATAAAATTGCTTGGATTAATTTCAAAATATAAGAACCAAGTATTAATTGATTTTTTTCTTTAGTGGTTTTATTAAGTTGTAAGAAACGCGTTGATTGTCTTAAACTGTGTTAATCTCTACTCTATTTTTCGTTAAAAATGTACAAAGATCCGCAGTCGAATGTATATCAAAAAGGGCCTTCAAAATCTCCATTTAAAAAAAATAATTTCTTAAGAAATAATTGGACTACGTCTCTGAGAGTTTATAGCTACTTCACGTTTAAACTTGTAATTGTTCTTGAATAATTGACTAACGTATTACCTTTCTGCGTTAAGTTGGATGAATGAGGACCAATATCAGAGATGCAAATTTCATGAAAATTAGATAGACGCTGGTGTTGCAACGTCTAAACAGACACTGCAGGAATTACTCGTGAGGAAGGGTGAATCATTCCGGCCCCAAGGACGTCGAATATTATCATTAACATTAAGGGTGGATCGTCGTGAATGTGGAACGCTACGGGACGATGCTTGCTACTCGATGGTGCTCAATGATTTGATGGCACGCGACGAGTCGATGCGTACGCCGACAAATTAGCTGTGCAATTAATCATGGTAGAACCGGGAGGGAAGGATCGTGTGCGTCCCATGCGTGTACGTACATTGTCCACAAACAGTATAAACTACGAGCGGCGACATAAATTTCTCCGGCGACGTAGGACGAATAAAAACTCCCCAGGAACGTCGTCATTTTTCACTGAACTATCCGGGCACACGAGTCGCACACAGTTAATAGCAGCTGCGTCGTTTCACGAAATCCAGCAACTCGTTCTCCGCAGAATTATACAGGTGCATCAAGAAATCCACCAATTCTATTAATCGAATCAAACAATTTTCAAATAGTTAGCGTTTCAGCATTCTTGTTACTGAACGAATGATAACTATACTGAGAATTATACGAATTTAAAAATGTGTGTATCAAAATTAAAATAGTGAGAATATTCCAAGAATCTATCAATTTTATTAATCCAATTAGAACATTTTCCAACATTCACTTAGCACTTTCAGAATTTCTGTTACCTGAACGAATAATAACTAGACTGCGGATTTTATGAATGTAACAATGCGTGGATCAAAATGAAAGTGTATATTATTATTTTAGGCTTATTCAAAAAATTCAAAAAGAAGGTTAATGTATGTATTATTCAATGTTGACGATACTGTTTTCAATGCATTTTAGAAATTCCTGTACGGTCGCTACAAAAATGAAGAACGCGGTAGCATACAGCAATACCCGCAGTTAACGACGTGTTTACGATCGTTAGGTGTGTACCCCCGGTAAATATTTATGTCCGTGCAATTTAATGTTTGCTGTACATTATTCTGACACGCTGCAACTTCCGCTTTCCCCTTCTAACCATGACTATTGTCCTGGGATTCTCGGAAATCGAGTTTGATCGCGGTGTGATCTACAGTTAGACCCAGATCCACGTAACGAACAGCTGTTCAACAATCCTAGTTTATACTGTTTACGGTCGGTGTATGTAGACACGGCTCTCCTATGATTAATTATTTATTGTATATACATGTACACGTAACATATGGATCACTGATTGGTTTACCTAACCGTATCGTGTTGTCGTACAATGGGAATTCTACGTACAAACAGTCGGAAATTTATTCTCTTCGCGTGTGCAGTTTGTTTAACCTTCAGTTACCCGCACTTCATTTTCCACATAACTGAGTTACATGGAACTTTATATGACTCCAACATAAATAAATTTTTATTCGATAGAATAGCTACTTTAATGCAAAATAAATGTTTGCCAGTATAGTTGGTACAAAACACTATGCTAGGTACAAAATATTATTTACATTATTAAATACGTTTGTATCTAGCGAATTACTGAAGATTTAAGTATTGTATAAAATATTATATGAATTTTATATACAATGGAGTTATTCTAGGTCGGAAGAAATGTTTAATTTCTCAGTTCAAATAGTTCCTACTGCAAAGAGGGTTAAAGAGAATTATTAACCCTTTGCACTCGGAGCTGTTTCAACTAAAAAATCAAACGTTTCTTCTGACCAAGAATATTTCCATTCTCTATGATTTTTTAAATCTTACTGATATGAAATTGATATAACACCTCATTCAATACTTAAATGTTTAGTAATTGGTTAGATACCGACATATCTAATAACGTAAACAATATCTTAAATAATAATACAGCAATTTTTAGTGACGCCTCAGAGACGCCACTCGAGTGCTAAGGGTTAAAAGAAGAAAGATTTTCCTTTAAGTCTTAGGGGAACCCTATTTTTCTCGAGGACCAATCCCACACCAGCCCTCTTTTACGGGACTAACGGTTGCGATTCAAGGTCCGTGGAATCCGTGGAACGCGGCGTCCGATTAATGTCGTTCAGGATGACCACGGGTGTACCAGAAGGCGGCCAAGATATTCTTTCGTCCATTGTACTCCCACCTTTTCTCGTCGGACAAAAGCCTCTCTTTAAGATGACGTCGGATGATGTCTCCGAAGGCACGCCTAACGGTTCCCGTAGCCGCGGAACGGGCCAGCATGAACGCTATGCGACGCGATGCGACTCGGCGTGCCCGTGTGGTACCATTATTTCAATTTCATGGGTGACCCGCGCTGGTGGATTCATCTTGATGCACGCCTAATGAGTCCTGGGATTGTCCCTGATGCGCCAGCGACGAACAAAGAGCGGCCGGGGCCTCTCGCACGCACGAGCTCCTCATTAGAGGAAGCCCGCCATGGAACGAACACGCCCCTGCCATTCTCACGACTTCGGTAATCGCGAATCGGTGCAAAATTGTCCGTTTCCCATTTACTTTTTCCTCGACCCACGTACACACACCTTCCACTGCACACCGCCTAATGGACCGACGCGATTCGTGCCCTATCGCACCTTCTTCCCGCTGGCCAAACCACGAGGAAGTCGACGATTTCACTGCGAAATCGGCTTATTAACTTGACCATACTCCTTGCCACCTTCTGACAGTGTTCCGGGATATTTGACAGCGCCTCTTCACAATTTTTCGTCGTCGTTCGCGAAGTCGTTTCGTCTCTCAAGGGAAAATGAAAGCCAATTTCTTTACCATGTAGAATAAGTTTTGTAACGTTTTGTCTTATTTCTTCCCTTAATGATTTTAAAATTTAATTTTCCCTTCAATGTTTAAAATTTTCTTGTTAATTATTTGCTGAATGATCTAATACGTCAATTGTATCGAAAATATGGATCTATCCAGCTGAACAAGTGTTGCACAATCGGAATGGTGATACAGAAATGAAATTGCGAATGGGTTAAAAATGTCTCGAAGAATGCAGCAGGGTTAAAAATACTTACGGACTTTGTAGCCAGACTGCGTTTTTATGTATCATAATGTTTCTGATACCTCATAACTCAGGTTGGAAATTAGTTCGACGGTGTGCAATCAAATGTTATATCTACTCTCGAATGTCATCAAATCTCAACTAGCATAGATAAATACTTTTTTAACGTGACTCGAGCACAGTAAATGACTAAAGTTCTGCTCTTTTATTGCTCAACTTGGAAACACGTTTAAAGAATTGCAGTAAAGTGTGTGATGTGATAAAATTGATTTGATGGCGACTGTGCCAAACAAACAATTTCTCAAGAAAATTTTGACACGATCATAAAGAATTCATTTCTACGGGCAACGCGTGTGAAACGCGCGGTATAACTGTCCCGATAATTGATTGCTAACGCGGCTGGTCGAAGTAGATAGTAAAAGTTGCGTCTGATATCAGGTCCAGATTATGCTCGTGTGAGCATGCAAGACGGTTCGTGAAATCGGTATCGAAGCTCGTATTTGGCACGGCTGTCGTTGATCACGGCGTTCCGTTTCGAATTAGGCGTTCCGTAGAGGTCGGCAGCGTTATTGATGGCCGCGTAGCTACTGTAACGAATCCGAAATGGTCCCGGGGATATTGGAAATTTGTTTGGTATTACGCGCCTGCGCGTTACGAGAACGAGGACCGATCTTAGTAAACAACGGCTGCGAACAACTCAAAACGCTACTCATGGAAACAAGGTAGGACCTCCAAATGATATACAAATCTATATACCTACTATAAAAGAATTTCTTTAATAACATTGCATTCTAAAATCGCAGAAGTTCGTATCCAACTTAATTGTCAATGAATTCCTTCTTCGTAGAATCTGGTTCTTCTGCACAGAAGTTCTTGCGATCTAAAGAGATCTAATGAAAGCATTAGAGAGATCCAATTTGTTCATGTTTGGTGAACATGTGAAATTGTAAAATCGTAAGAAATATTATTAAGTGTAAATGTCGATCGAATCGAATGCCTGCAATCAACCAAAAATCTTTCATTAAAAAGTTTCAATTTGTTCAACCTTGGTGAATATGTGAAATTGTAAAATCGTAAGAAATATTATTAAGTGTAAATGTCGATCGAATCGAATGCCTGCAATCATCCAAAAATCTTTCATTAAAAAGTTTCAATTTGTTCATCCTTGGTGAACATGTGAAATTGTAATATCGTAAGAAATATTATTAAGTGTAAATGTCGATCGAATCGAATGTCTGCAATCATCCAAAAATCTTTCATTAAAAAGTGTCAATTTGTTCATCCTTGGTGAACATGTGTTATCGTGAGAAATTGTAAAATCGTAAGAGATATTATTAAGTGTAAAAAAGTCAGGTAGCATCCGTAATTAACATTTTCGTGATCGCTGTAACATATACTTTCGTATGAAAAAATGCACGATCATCGATTGGTGAATGTTCCTTGTCAGTCCCAAAGATGAAGTAGTTTTGTTTCAGCTAGGAAGCTTATTTCGACCACTGTTCGTGCGAGTTGGGTCGCTGGCCTTGTCTCACGCAAGAATAGAAATGTCAGTTTTAGGGACAGCTTAACCTTAGCCGGCGCCGATGATCGTCCGGATCTTCTCACAGATCATCGATTACGAAGATCTCGCGTGGCAAGGCCCGCTGAGTGTCAACGACCGCCACTCTTAATATTGTCCAATTCAATGCTAACCGCGTCATCGTCTGTTCTCGGTACACGACGACATTGCTCGACTGCGATTCGACGATGCATGCGCATCGCGGAATGCTCCTTGCCAAATTGGCGCTGGCGACGTCCCCGTGGCTTCGTGTATATTGGTTACGTTTTTGAAAAAATATTCTTAGTATTTCCGAGAATCTCCTACTGCAAAATAAACATTTTCTGCGTCGAAATAGAAGCCGAATAGAATGCTGTATCCTCACTTAACAATTTTAATTTTGAATTTCGTCTATCCTATTAATAGATGTTACATTAATATACTGCGAAAATCCTGTGCCAATGCTAATGTCGAACAAGATATGTATCTGAATAATTAACATTTTGCACTGTCATCCTTGGTTTTTGTATTTTTTCGAACGATCTGCTGCTTTCAAACTAGTTCTGCAAGAGTGGATTTCTCGTCGTACGGAATTCTTACGTGGCAAGGGAATTAATATTAACTATAATCTTAATGGATGTAGACATCTAGGTCTTCCTGCTGGGAAAAATATCAGACACACTCTATCTGCGTGCGTGTATCTTTGCAGTTCAACTTAGTTTGTCTCGGTTCGAAACCCGCGGTAAAAAGATCAAGGCATTGGAAAAATGAGTAAACAACTCTGTAAATTCCTGCATTAGAAATTAAACCATGAAACGTGATAACATTTATAGCAAAATGGTGTACATGAAATTCGAAATTATTGGAAAATTTTGAAGTAAATTTAGTTTCTATTTCTTGCAATCGGTCTCTGACAATTTTTATTTCGCACAAAGATCCGCAGTCTATTAATTAAATTACGTAATACAGTTACAATGTGTTTAAATTAGGACAACTCTACCGGTAGATAATGTGTTAGGATAGCAGCAGTCGGATTGTTCAGGGATGCTTAGCCTCCTCCGATGTATTCGCGTCCAATGACTGTATCCTCGGCACCGGGCAGCCTATTTTTCGCAGTCCATTCTAGTCAGAGTTCAAGTCCCCGCGGAATCAGTCACCGCGATAGCAATCGGCATGACTCGGCTCACGGAGTCATCCCAGCTCTTCCCGTATCGTCCATGAAACGTGCAACTTCACCGGGGCAGATCTAGCATCGGCTCGTCAGATACAGTCTACAGATAGAATTCAGATTTCACGGGAAGACAGTGTTCATTCTTTTCCTGTTCGAGAGCGGCGGTGTGGCGCCGCGCCGCGCCAGGTTCTCGACCGCCTCGTGTCCGCAAGAGGGATGACCGCGGCCAGAGTTAGTTAACGTCACCGGCGTAGAATTATGCGTTGCATTAACGATAGTGGCTCGAGTAAATCATCGTTGATCCAATTCACGGCCGGGCTCGCACCGGGCAACGATTATTGAACCAGCACCCGGCCGGGCAATCGGAAATCCTATACTCGCGAAACGAGTCACGCTAAAACTTCGGAAAATTCATTCTTTTTATCCTTCATTTTGAAAGACCGCAAAGTAGGATTTTTAAACAAGCACTTATTATGGACGAGGTGGCACCAATCTACATAAATAAAAATTATATGCTGCTTGTTGGTAACCGCATCACTTGAGAACGGCTGGACCCGTTCTTCGGAAGTTGCAGGAAAAATGGAAAATTCGGGACATCGTTAATAGATACAACGATCACTCGGAAATACGTTTTTTTCTTATCTCTAATTTGTTTACATATTTCCAATAGATTTTCACAAATCCAAAAAACCATCACAAACAAATTTATTGAAATTTGGACAGGACAACGTCTGTCAGCTAGTATTCTATATATTCTATACATTCTACATTTTTCCCTATTCTATATATTCTACATTACTTCAGCATTAATTTAAAAAAATCAGGAAAATTGCTAAATGTTTCAGCGTTTTCACGAGACGATCCCCGTGAAGGGTGAAAGCCTAGGGCCCTCAACCCGCGCACGCCTCTCACCTGTGACTGAACGTCAGAAAAAAACAATCCTTCGTGGTCGCGTAACATCCCCCGATATCCTCTGCGGCTTTGTCCCCGTCTCGCTCTCTCTCGGCTCTGTTTAATGCTCGCATAAACGGCGCGCTGTCTTGCGGACTGTGACGCGGCAATTTAGGCATTTGACCCTAAGGGTCCGGCAAGGGTTCAGCCGTTTAACCTCGATGCAATGTCTCTGTCTGTGGCTGTGTCCGCCGCAGCGTGCCTTGCTCGCTCGATCCGCTGGTCCGATCGCGCGCCCACACGCTCCTCCTCAGCCTCCTCCTCGCATTCTTACCCGACATTCCTCCTTGTCTCTTCCTCCCCGGAGCGTTCGCTGCCCTCGTGAGCCTAGCCGACACCGACCTTCCCCGAGCGACTGCTTCGAGGCTCGTGCACCTCATCCTCGTCCACTGCCGACCGATATGCAATACCATAGACCCCTGCGAAATCAATTCATGGCTACTCCAGACCGGTCGCAGGCCTATCTTACCGGCGCAGACGCTCGTATCTTCTAATTGACGCAGGATTCAGGCTGTGCGAAGAATGGAATTGTTGGCTAAAATTCTTCAGCTTTGTTAAAAGACGCGGTAATTATTGGACAACCGATCTTTCTGCAAAATAAACATTTTCTAGTTGAAGTGCAACGAACTGAAGTGAAATAGAAATTTGTTAATATAATATAGAAGTATTTTCTAATTCTTTCAATGAATCCACTCGTTTAAATTACAGTTATTCATTTTTGTCATAAATGCATAAAATCCGCTGTGAGCGAATGAATTCTCATCAAGAATCTCGTCGTTCACTGTGGATACGTCGTATAGAGCTGCTTATTATATAAGTGAGAAATTTTTCCCATAAATGCATAAAATCCGCCGTGAGCGAATGAATTCTCATCAAGATGAAGATTCGTACGGAATTTCTAAAAACACGAGGGTCGTTCACTGTGGATACGTCGTATAGAGCTGCTTATTATATAAGTGAGAAATATTGTTGAGGCAATGATTACGTACAAGTACGTACAATTGAGAAATATTGGTAATCCAAGTGCGAACGGTAAAGTCACGCATCTCGTCGTTTCGTTCCCAACGTATGCGGTAAGTGATTTATGAAATATTTTCGCGCGGAAGTGTATACAAATGAATCATTTATGAGCTGGGATGACACAGTCGATACTGAAACAATTGACTCCGGGACATTACTGCGGGCCATCCACACCGTATAGACTTTCGAAACTGTCATAAGTCGTAATTGGCTGGAGAATGAATCACTTCTGTAGCAGAGGTCTGTAAGTACACGTGTGGATCGACTGACTGCTCAAGGCTGCTGTCAGCTTTTTCCAAGGTAGTAACTCGGAGAATCATTCATGTATATTACACCAATTAAATACAGTAAGAATTATATTTATTGCTAGCTCCAGATAGGACACTCTATCATTGCCACACCTCTTCTTTCCCGGAACTTTTGCTGCTCAGTTGATCTGAAAAATGAGTATACTAATACTGAGTGTACTTATATACACGTGTACACGTGGGACCAAATTAATTTTTCTTCTCAGTTTCTTTATCAATATAAACCTGATGTAACACCTCATACAATATTTTCAATAGCCTATTAAAATATTAAATAGGTTTAGTAATTTATTGAATACAAATTTAACGATGCAACAAATATTTTGAATAATGGAATAAGAACTATTAATTTGAGATCAAGATTCGTTTACTGCACGTGTATTTAGATAGGCGTGAAATAGGAAACCCTGAAAAATACATTAGACCGACTTTCGAGCGAAAATAGCATCGACGCGGACGTTCGAGTTAAATAGTTGTTCTTGATTATAAGTACCGTCGGATCGCTTATCAATTTACATGGAAGTTCTATCGAATACATGTTTACAAAGTGACTTATCAGTCGGCGACTGCACGAGACACACCGGGCACACTCATTTCCATGGGTGGACCTGTTGTGCCTGACCTCGTTGCAGGATGCAATTTATCTATGCAAATTATCGTAAAGCAATAAATCCAGCTCATAATCATGTATGCAGCAGGAATATTAGACCGGGCCGAGTCATTTCATTCAGAAGAATAGAAGGCACACGCTATACGGTATTATATACCTCCACGCTACCCTGCGATTTACAATATTTTTTTACTTGCCCGGCAAATAATCTGCATTTAAATGAACGCTCGTCGGAAACGAATCAATGAAAACCAGGAATCACCGTGAAATCCATTATGCCGCGTGGCATAGACAATCAAGCATACTTGTCAATCACAACCGGTTGCGCAAGCGGTTCGAACCGCGCGGGAACATTGTTGGATCCTGCGGAACCAGTTGAAAAATTCTTAAACGTATTTCATTCCACGACCGGCCACCTTATGCAACCGAGGCTGCAATATGCAGCCACTCCCTGCCAGACTAACTTTTTTATATCAGGATGCGCCGGTGAATGTCTTGGATCGTATTCAAGTGAGAAGTCATAATTAAACACAGGATTTTTTCCAAGAAAGTACATGAAAAATATAAATATCTCAGAGAAAAGGTTGAAAAATTGTTTCTGTCACAGAATCTACCATAGATTTGAAGATCGAAGCTCCTCCTTTGCAATAACACAGGTTCGTACGGAAACGTTGAATTCTATTGCAATTCAGAATAAAAATTTTGAAAAAAAGTCAATCTGAAGGACAGAGATGAAATAAAAGAGGCACGGTTCATCCCTGCGATTTCAATGAAATCGGAGAGGTTCACATTGGAATATCATCGAAGGGTTGGCACGGCTGTGAGATCGGGAAGGGTCCGATAGAGGCTGCGGTCGATGCTCGAAGAAGCACGAGGCGGTTTACCGTCGGACGGGTCGAGCCGACGCGCTAATCGGTTGATAGCTTATCGCCGAGCTCGACGTTTTTCGCCAACGACATTAAGTACACTGAAGTGCACTCTCTTCGGTTTGAGAAGACACTCGATTTACGGGTTAACGAGGCACTCTCGGTGCACCAAGCCGTTTTACGGAGAAGCGGTTAACCGTCCCCCTGAAGCAGCAGGAGCAGCAGCAGCAACGCCAACGGCATCCAACATCGGCCAACGGCAGGAGCATCAGCAAGCGGCAACAAGACTTGGCTGCACTTTGGGAAAGTCGTTCGGGATGATGCACGAGTGCGGCGTGTCGGTGGCGAGCAGGCCGAGCAAAAGAAACGAAGGGGGCGCAGGCGAAATATGCAGCTACCCACAAATTTTTCTTGCAATTTATGTGCATCCTGATTTTATTAATAAAGCCAACTGGCTCGTCGGTCCCGAGCGCGGCAGCTCGCTGAAACCCGGTACCCGTGAAAGTTCTTGCACTCGGTCCAGGTCCCCCCCTGTCCGAAAGTATCATTAAGCCCCCCCACCCCACCCCACCGTCACCCCCACCACGAACCAACCAGCGCCGCCATTTAAGTGCATTTCTGCGACGGGGAAAAAGAACGGCGTGCCTCGCGGCACGACTTTTAAACGCGTTCCTCGCCACCTCCGAACGAACGGCTTTCGTAAAAACTGCACGTACTTTGTGCCACGTAACTGCGTCTCTGTAATTTCCTTCCACCGAAAATATCCTTAATTCCTAAGCCCCTAATGAAGCGCAGCTTGATGTCCTCTCGACCGACCCCAACACCCGTTTCCTCTTCTCTTCTTTACTCCGTTCTTTTATTCCGTCTTTCCGGAACATTATTCTGCAATTTGTTAACACCCATTCCGGCTAATTATGGTCCCACCAGGAGCTTTGTACTCTTCGAAGGGAATTAGCCGCCTAAATTGCCGCGAGAAATACATGTTACCGCCCGTCGACTAATGGCTGATCGGCCAGATAACGGCCACCGCTGGTCCCGAGATTTACGACTTCCGTCATCGATTCCGGGAGAGAGAGAGAGAGAGAAGTGATCCATTAAGTATCAATGACGCTCCGAGGATTTTCTTGATTTAGGAAGAGTGGCTCGGGGAACGTCAGATTTCAGGCAGATTTTGTCCAAAAGATCAAGCAGGTAAAATCCATGTCAAATTTGCTAAACTAACTTCATCTGGGTACATATTCTCGTTTATTTTCAGAAGGTAAAAAGATCTATTGCTGCAAGACAGACTTGGTCCAAAAGATTGAGCAAGTCAAAACCCATGTAAAATTTGCTAAAGACGTGAATACATTAGCAAAGTAACTTGTGACATTGGATTATTCAATAAATTTATTCGTCTCGGTACATATCGCAAAACAGTACGTTCTCGTTTACTTTCATAAGGTAAAAAGATCTATTGCTGCAAGACAGATTTGGTCCAAAAGATTGAGTAAGTCAAAACCCATGTAAAATTCCCTAAAGACGTGACTACATTAGCACAGTAACTTGTGACATTGGATTATTCAATAAATTTATTCGTCTCGGTACATATCGCAAAACAGTACGTTCTCGTTTACTTTCATAAGGTAAAAAGATCTATTGTTTCGATCCAGCAAGGTGTGCGCAACCCTTCAACCCCAGGACAGCAACAGCGAACCCCGGAATCGCGGATCTTTTTCGCGCGGTCTGGGAGCATCGGGATCATAAATTCAGCGCCTGGCTGCGAACAATGAACCACGCCCGATCCTCGAAACCCGCAGTTTCGAAACGTAAATAGATCGGATGCGCGAGACGGGGTTCAGTCAAGCGTCGAACTGTGAATAAACCGGAGCCTCTGAAGTTCAGTCTTTCGTAAATACCTCGAACCTGTTAGATACACTCGTCAGACGACACCGCATTATGGAAAACGCGAAACTTTGAACGACCCAGATCTTCGGGAAAATTAAAGCTCGTTGGATGCCCTAACCCTGCATCTCTCTCTCTCTTTTTCTCTGACGATGTAGCGACGCGATTTCTCTCGTTTCTCTTGAACCATCCCCTTGTTACAAATATGGCAACGTGGAAGCGACACTTAACGATAAAGAGAAAGAGAGGGAAAGGGAACGGTCTCGAGACCCGGGGACGTTTGAATGGTTACAGGCTGATAAATAGATTCGTTCGTGATGGAAGAACTGGTAGGAGAGAATGTTTCTGGAGAGCTCCAGCCCGAGAGACCTTTCCGTGGGAGACAAACAGCGCGGATGCCACGGCCAGACAGAGACAGGCACACAGGGTATATACGTGGGTGGCGCGGGATTACATCAGCTTAAATGGCGTTTGGAAGTCTTCGTGTACTTGATGTCTAGATAATGCCTTCTCGGTCGTATTCATTACATTAGCCCGTGTATGAATATTAACTCGTTTAGGTGGAAAGACGTGTCCCGCTTGTCCCGGCCTGTCGCGACTGTAATAACCAAAGAGAAATGACAGTGACCGTACCAGTTGAAATAACTCGTTTCGTTTCGTTTCGCCCCGTTATCAGAGAGCCTCGCGAATACTCCGGCACCGGTGAAATTAATAGTGGGAACCCTCGCCGCCGCGGCTGTGTCCTTTACAAACGCGCACACGGTTTTCAGTTATATCCCGCTTGTGTATTTTGCGTAACATCGTTACGTGTTGTGCCCGCTCTTTGCGGTTTCCGCAACCTTTTGCCCACCTGTGCGTTCCGTGCCAACATACACGTGCGGCGAGCACCGATGGCCTTTAAAACGAAATAAAATTCTACTTGGGTTTGTTAATGTACAGCTATTGGAGAATATACAAGCGTACAATAGATATAAGGATTTCTTCTTTGGTAGGAAATTATATGAACAACGAGAAAAGTTCTGATCACTGAAACCGTAGAATAAATCGTGGGGCAAGGGGTTGAAACGGGACCACAACAAAATCGTGGGTGTAAGGGGCTGATTCGACGTAGACGTCACCAGCTGTCGTCCACTTTTCCCTCGTTTCCCGTGGAAGCTCCACGGTTCTCCGGGCGATGAGTTACACGCAAGGTCAGACGTTCTCAGACGGGATAAAATTATCCATCGGCGTGGACCCTCCGGCAAGTGGTGCTTTAACAACCGTCTGCTGCGGCGAGTAGTGCTAATGACGAGTCTGAAAACTGTGAAGATGCTTTAAAGGGTGCAGTGAAAGAAGCCACTCGAAACACAAAATGTCGACGACGGTACACGCGCGATGCATGAAGATCGAGCGCCGGTTTAGGGAGAGAAAGAGAGACACCGTAGAGCGAAGAGGGATGACAGGGGAATCGCGGGGGGTGGCAGGAATAACGTTGCGTGGAACCGAAGGAGCTGCTTAGACAATGTGTCCCGGGGGATGGGCCGGCTCTTCAAGCCTCAAGACTCCGAGCCAACGTCTCCTCCGACTCTGACGTGTTGTCATTTCGATGAAGAAATGTTTGGCTTTACGTTTAAGAACGTTCGCTGCTTAATAATGACGTTTTGCTTCCCGAAATTGCGTCAACACAGTAGATAGAATGGAACGACATTGTGGTGCCTCTGGCATGTGCCAATACTTTATGCAGCATAATATTTTAACATATTGTTGCGTAAACTTCGGCGCCGTCTTGCCGGTGAACACATTATTATAAACAATAGCAAATATTTATTATATATACAACAGTTAACAGCAGATAATTGTGTGTTCTCGTTTCAATGGCTCGAGAGGATCTCTAATATCTTCTTTTCAACAACCTCGTTGTCAGGATACCGCAATATCGATCTGTCAGGCAACTTCTCTCGATCTCTGCGATATCTTTATAATATCACAGGGAGAGGCAACTTCATCTCGTGCCGTCGTAACAATATTTATGATAAAACATTTTAACGATGTAGACAGGCTGCGAAATATAAGGTGGTGGCGAATAATGTGTTGATTACTTATTTTGGTCGTTAGCACACAAAATCCGCAGTCTAATTATTGCTAAGCATTTGTGAAAAATCTAAATTCATAATATGTAAATGAAAATAATTTTCATTTGTGAAATGAATTGTTGCTTGCGCAGCGGGTGGCTGGCGAAAGAATGCCAGAACAATTTTCGCACAGTTGATGGAGCGAGTGCTTAGAGGAATCTAGGAAAAGGGATTAGTAACTATTATCCCAGAATTAGGGTAACCAGCTTCTCTGCAACGCTGACCTATACCAGGTGGCGTATTGTTCTAAAGCCAATTGGGTTTACTCCATTAGTTCCGGGATAGGCAGTTTGACCTATCAGCTGTGAAGCGCTGCTTCTGTGAAGTGAGGCTGGCTCTGACCGGAAGTACGGTTCAAAGCATTCTAGTAACGGATTTGATGAACGGGATATCGATTGAAATTCTTATTAAGGCTATTCGGGTTAGGTGATAATACAGGATAACGTACATCAAAGAACGCGTTCATTAACTCATTTGATCGTGACACCGCTGAGCATCCTGCGGACAGGATATTGGATACATTTTTTAAGAGAACTACTTTGAATTGCTGTGTAATCGAAGCACTGGTGTCTCGAAGCAAATTGTTGTTTCAATTTGATGCACATCAGTTGATTCAGGCTCCGGCAGCTCATTGATAAATTCTGCCGTGGTACACGAAGGACAAATGCTGTCCCCAAGCCAGCTGTCCATGCATCATCCGGAATTCAACGAGCTCCGCAGCGGGCGATACATCGCGCTACAGATTTCTCGAAAGCACAGATATTTTATTCCACGGAGGGTCGTAAGGACAGGGCAAGGCCACGAGCAGAAGCATAAATTCACTGAATAAAAACTCCGCGGGAACGTTGTCATTTCTCACCGAACTATCCGCGCACACGCGTCCCACAGTCAACAGCAAAGTATACTCAACATCGGACGACCGTCGCGAAATACGTCTGCTGAATCATCCATCAAAACTATATGGAACTGTAAAAAAAATCTCCAGATGAAGCATTTTCCAAGAACCTCCTCCTTAATCCTCGCTATTTAGCCAAGATTATTCGGTGATTATTTATTACGAAATTCAAGAAAGCGTGTATACATTCTGAACGAATAAATACATTTTTAGTTTAAGTTCCCTAGGACAAGATTATAAAAATTTTCTAAAAATGCTGGAGTATCCAATTCGACAGAACTCAGTACGATTTTTATTTATTATCGATCTACAAATGTTATTACCAATGAAAATGGGATTTTATTTGGTCCCACTTTCTTCAAATTTGTCTACAAAAGTATTGATCACTTAGTTCGTTTTTATACACAGTTTACAATTATCTAGACCGCATCATATTTCATTTACGAGAAATTCCCGTGCCAGTATCATTTTCGAATAATTTTCCGAGCGAGTATATCGAGGGAGCAGAACAGCCGCATTCCTCCCGGACAATCGGCGACTGTTTTAAGCAGTTTTTCAAAGGAAAACCAGCCGGATTGACGAGTACAGAGTGGTGAATATTCTTGCGGTAGCCGGGCAATCATATATTCAGCCAGTACTCCGGCATTTGCATAAAATGTCACGGAAGAATGATTCCTATATCTCAGGCGTGCGCGTTGATAGCGCGGCCTACGGGGCCACAACACGGTCGGCTTTATTCGACGTCGTATAGAACGGAATTATACGGCCGCGCTTACGAATTGATTTTCATGCTCATCTTAGGCGTCGATGATCCGGTCGTTCTTTACGATCGCCTTAGATCCTCCACGACTGTTCTCACTGGCGACAACGTATCCCACGTTGTGCGACGAACGAGCGCACTAGCAAGTAGCAGGAAAATCCTCGTGAGCAATAATCGAATCGTTAAAAATTGTTTCATTCATCTCCCATTTAAAGTACGAATTACATTAAATAAATGATTATATTTTTCAGCCAATGAATGTGATTAAGAAAGTTACTGAAGAAGTGGATACGTATAATTTAAAGCAGCAGACAATAAAAATATATATGTATTCGGTCGTTTGGAGAGTAATTTAATTTCCTCCAGGATCGAAATTTCTTGCATTTTAAGCTCTCGACAGTTTCGATATAAGCGTCTAGAAAAAAAGGTGAAAAACAGGAACTGATTTATCGGTTCGGTACGTTTGGTACGTGTACGTGGACGAGGATTTGTAAACTACTCGCAATCTGTTCGAACGGATTGCTCGAATCCGCCCGTCGCGACTAAACCGGAGATTGTTAGAGGTGTCTTCTATCAAAGCTGGAATTCATTGCTCCGTCCCTGTTGAATCCTACCGTAAAAGGCAGTCTTCGCGACGTTTCTTGCTTTTTCTCGAATCTGATTTGCTGGCCGATCTGTCTTCGTTGATGAAACTCGCGGAAACATCCTTTCCGTCAATATTAACTTATCACAAACGGATCCAATTGAGGATGATCGATAGGGGCTCGATTGGTTCATCAATCCTGGTCTTTGTACATCACCAACGGACTGCCGATATCGTTGTATACCGAGATAGTTGACCGAGATTTTGCCTTGTTAGTCGACTCTCGCTGTTCCCGACGTCCTCCGACTGACACTACTGACTTCATTTGTCGAATTGGCTGCGGTATGTAAAATAAATCAAACAAACTGTTTGCAAAACCAACCCTCGCTGTGAAATTAATTTATTCCACGAACGCGGAGCTGTGTATTAGTATTTTGTATTTCGCGTTATACCTGGCAAGTGTTTGCGAGTTTTCCAACACTGTCTTCCAAACAAATTAACCAATCTCCCTCTACAGTAACGCCACGAGTGACATAATAAATAATGACTTGTACAAATAAATAGTGTGCGAACTGCTGGAGAATATGAATTAGCATGCACGTCGCACAGAAATGAAATGCATCCGCAGGAAAGGATCCACCACTCAATCCGAACAATAACTTCCAAACTCGCCCGCGTTTTACCAAATATTTTCATTTCTGCATCAATAGTTCGCATTGTTCGCATACCGCACGCTCGAATTTACGCGCCGCGGATTCTTTGCAACCCTCGAAAACGGAAGAAGCGGCATTCCGGTGTACAGTGAACAGTTTCGCGGTGGTCAAACCAACACGAGCGGTTCGCGGGGAAGGTTATCCGTGCGAAGTTCAAGCGTAAGAGCGTTCTCGCGTTGCAACGGTATTCACGTTGACCCGATTGACAAATGAATTCTACTCCGATCATTTTTCTTCAGTGAATCATTTATTTTTTATGTGAGTCGTTGCGACACGACGAAAATAGCTCGTAATGAAATTATTGCTGCAGTGAAAGTAAGAATCGCATTGTTAACACGTCGAGCAATGTTAATAAAAGTCATTAATCCCTCCGTGATAAACTATTCAATTATTCCGCACCGCGTTATTCTCGCTACTTCGATTATTTGTAGCATATTACTGATAACAATCTCGGAATAGACAAGCTCGATTAAGGTACACGTGGCTACAATTCGCTTAATGGTTCGTGTGTCAATCAATCGAAAAGTTGCGTACACACAGTGGCTCTGAACGATTGCATAGAAAGGCAGGTGATCCTGAATATTCAATTAGCTGGCATGAATAGCGTAATGCCACGGGATGGGTGTTAATCAATTATGTTACTTTCATCCAATCGCGCCGATGTTCTATTATTGATACGCAGATTTTCATATTCCATTGACATTTGAATGGAGCGTCGCATGCGTGAAGTATTTACAAGCGATCTTTGGAAAATGGTCAATGGACCTGAAGGAATGATAAACCGCCGGAGTGAGTGTCCATTCTGAATGTGTTCACTTACGTACAGGGTGTTCCAAAATTAGATGTCATAGGAAAACATCAATTTTATTTTTGAAAATAAAATAACACTAGGTACTTCATTGTTATTCTTATTAATTCTTAAAAAAGTTCGTTGTGTGCCCTATAACCGGATGATACATTAGATGGAATAAAAAACAATTTTGATCGTGGGATTCAATGTTAAGGTTAATTTTACGGTACATTTTTGTACAGGGATATAATCCAAAAGTAAATTGTTGATACGATACGGTCGATCTCTTGTTAAACTACCGTTAGCAAAGTTTAATCTGCCTTAATTACAACTTGGAAGTATAATCTAGAGGATTACGTTCGTCGGTTTTTGTTGTCGCGAGTTGCCCCCCTAATAATCATCGAACACGAAAACGACCACTTAATATGTTGCTTTACGACGCAGCATCGTGTCGGTACACGGCGGAATTACTGGTCGGCCATTGAACCACCGGATAACTTCGGAAATTTTATTTTCATAAACCTCCGACCGTGAACTGAAAGTTAATACAGTGTTACAGCCATCGCTGCTAGAAAGTTTCCTTGACCACGGAGGATCAACATTGCTTTTCATGTGCGATCAGGACTTGTTGCTAATTCTGTTGCTAAACTGTTGTTAATTGACTGAAGTGGAAAATCGTAAGCTAACAGGATGCGAGACTCCTCCTCTCTCAGCCAGGATCATCGAGTTACAGTCGATGAGACACCTGACAAATAGCCGAAATCGAACTATCGCTGCCAAACAAACTGGGATTACTCTGTTGATAGTGAGTCCCCTAAAACAGAGGATGCTGATGGACACAGGATAAACACGTTTGCATTCCAACTACTTCAGAAACTCCCAATAACCCCTAACCAAACACATTCACCACCAATTTCCCACTTCACTGTCCACTAAACCGTCCGTCCTAACTTGCCCGGCTCCTCCACGAAACCATCGAATCTTCGTACAATAGTTTACACGGTCTCGGCCCATCAGACTTCTGCCAGAACTCCCAGCGACCTGTAATCCTGTATAAAGTATCACGGCAGAACTTGCGATTCAATTATAGCAGAAACTGACCCGCGGAAGAAACAATATAGAAGCATGAAGAACAAGAGTGATGGATCAGTCCGATCTATCTCGGTAAATTTTACAGGAGCTTTATGAACAGCTTTATAAAGAGCAGTCCTGAAATGGTGTCGGCCATGAAAATAATCTGTACATCCAAAACCTTACTAGAGCAGATTTTCAATTGCCATTAGACATAGGTTGCTGAATAGCTGAACCTAAGTGCTTGCGCCTAAGGATTTTCGATTTTAATATTGTAACTAATATTTTTGTTATACCATACAATATACCTTGTAATACTCTGTCCTAAGCATTATGTTGTAATAAATCTCATATGAGATTTCCTAAGTAAAAAAAAAATAATCTGTAGCATGTGTTCATGAGCCACTACGAAAAGCACTGTCCCATATTCGGCCTTTTCCCCTAATATCGACGAATAAGCAAGATCCATCAGATTCCTTCTCGCAGACTTCCCAGAAAGCTGTAATCCTAAAGTATCCAAGTAGTATTTACAATTCAATTATAACTACCTGGAAACCGATCTGCGGAAGAAACACTATCCCGCTCTGAACGCTGTCCCCATAAACCGTTGGCTACCTGAAAACGCGAAGAGACGGCTGGTAACGTTAGACCTTCGGGAAAGAATCAATTTTTCATGGGGATCGGGTTAGTTGGCGAGGACCTGGCCGAAGGCAATAACCCGGGGTCCTAGGAGAAACCGGGGTCCGCGAAGATTGTGGCTGATTTAAAGTCAGGACTCGGGGCCCCTGGACTAACGAAGCGAGCCAGCGAATCGAACCAGGCACACCTACTGCCGCCGCGCGCGGCATGTTTACGCATTAATGCCGGCAATAAAATCAGGCTAATAACGATAATCTGAAATTCATAAAGGTGGCTCGGCTGGCTCGTAAGTTCCGCGAGATACGGCTCGGCCGAGGCTCCCGTGCACAGCCGGACACGCTTCTTCGAAAACGAGGCTCGGTGACGGTATCGGAAGCTGCTGGGAACGTTGTATTAAGGCTCTCATTAGAGGGCCATGGGAGCGTCTTAGCTAGCCGATAGATAATCAAAGGGGACGTCTCTGACCGCCAAGAACACCCGAGAAACAGAAGCCTACGCCGCAACTCTGATTCCAGCTGCACAAAATTATTGTGGAATCATTTACAACGTCATGACAGCTGAGGATCGCTGGTCTTCAGATTTTTATGCGAAGGAAAACTGTCTGCATTGGTTGCAAGAGACTGGATTCGCATTTCACTCATTTTTTAAATAATTTCAGCAAGTTACATTGATGTAAATTGCACCCATTCGTTTTAAAGTAATTATTTTTTCATGAAGAGGTTAGCAGCAGTGTTTGTTCTCTACCTAAGCTGAGGCTAGACACTTAAGAATTTAGATTAGTACATATTTCTAAGCAAGTGAGTTTATACATTTGTTTTCGTTTTTAATAGCTTAGTGTTTTCTGCTTGTTCGAGAGAGGCGTTTGCCTAAACATGTATTAATTAATTGATAAATTCTTGCAGACGCAATACAGAAGATTTACATTCTTGAAAATGGTCTAAATTCAGACCGAAACGTTGAATTAAATGTTCATGTGATATTTTGCAAATTTGCTTATTGTCTCCAATTGATCGAACGTAGTTTTCTAAGCTGAAGCTGTTCGAGTTACCATGTCTGATTAACGATCCCGACCGCGGCCGATCAATTTCACCCAAACCCCGCTACGTACCGTGGCCGAAGAATCCGAGGAAAAAGCGCACGTCGACCGAGGATCGTTCACTTTCGTGCATCGGGATCGATCATTTCGAGTGGAAAGCGTGGCTCTAGGCCTGCTAAGAATTCGAGGCAAGAAATCAAGCCGGCTCGGTCGATTGTCGGTGAAAAAGTGCACGATCACCGGGGCACGATCGGTCAAAAGCTCGGGCAGGTATCCGCGAAAGAAAGAGTTGACAGCGCGGAACGATCGATCGTGTCGGATCACGTCCAGCGCGCTGGATCCAATTCAGGAATAGCGAGCGTGCTGGTTAGGATGGTGTACGCAGGCCGATTCCTTTTTACAAATCAGGAATTGTGTGTCATGTTTGAACGAAATTTTCGATGAAAAAAAAAGTAAATCTGAAAGGACAGAGCAGTGAGGTAAAGGACGTGTATGGTCGCCTTGTGCGTAACGAGGCGCGGAAATGGAGGATCGAAAAATCGAGGAATGCTAGCCCGCCGAACGCGGCTCTGCCGAGTGTTTTGCCGGCGAACGGTCGCAACAAATTTCCATGGCACAATGCAATCGCATTCCAATTAGTCGTAGAAACGCGGAGAGGCAGAGCGTACGGTCGCAAGAAGAGTTCCAGGGCCCTGGGAACTAGTTCCGAATAAATTTCCGACCGGGTACACACAAGTGCGCGCAGCGAAGCCGCTGCGGTTCCGTACGCAGGCGAACTTTGTGGGAAAGATACCTGGCTAAGCGTAGGATCTGTCGGCGACCGGAGTAATGGAAATAATGAGGCCATAGTGGCCGTGGATACGTGCCGGAGATGCTGGTATCTGGCCTCTGGGGCTCTCCCATTCGTCCCACAAGCCTAACCGCGGCGAAACTGTACTGCTCGTCCGCGAGAAGATGGCGCACGAGAAACTTGAAAGCGATGCTGTCATAAATATCCCCTCCGAGCGAGTGCGCGACGTCACGGTTTCCTTCGACGCAGACATAGTGGCTAAAATAACATTTAATTTGATTTCATTCAATTTTTATTTTGTATGAAGGTCAGCAGTCTAGTCATCTTTTTTTTTTATTAAGCATTTCAGATCTCAACTGAGATCTATATCTGCTGTACAAATGTAAATTACAGTAAATACATATTCATACATACATAGACAATATTAAATCAAATTAGATTCGTACTTTACAATTCCTTAGGAATTGAAATATAAGAAGACATTTTTAATCATAAGGATAGTTGCAATTTAATTTTACACAGTTAATGTGTTAACTTGGATCGCTGCAGATCAAAGAGGCTACATTACAAGGGAAGACTGTATTGAAAATATTTCCAGAGGTGCCGGCAGAATAATTTTCTTATTTGTCAACAAAGAGATTGAAAACGAGCACTTTCGTTTTCTTTTAACTATAAAAGATGAACACTTGCGCACCAACTCCGTCGTGCGAAAGACATGTTCCATAGAGTGGAACTGACTGGTCGAATATTAATGTGGATCGATCATTTCGTTTGCTACCGTTTCAATATTCTCTAGCAGCCGACTCGCGATCCCGTACACTTCGATGCTCATTCAAGGGTGCAGCGTGTTTGAAGAGCGTCGAGCCTCTGAACGTTTCGAGCAGATGCGATTGAGACATTCTTTTCGCGAATGTCTCGGATGCTTTATTCCAACGTTCTGTTTCTTATTTTTATTGACTCGGCAGCATCCCCTTGTGCTACCGATCGTTCGCGTGACTTAAAGATTTTCAGCGAACTGTGCTTGCACAGTAATGTCTTGGTATTGCGTACGATCTTTAACTAAATACTTAAACATTTCTTCCGATCTGGAATAGTTCCATTGCCTACGATTTTTTTAATTTTATGAATATTTAACCCTTAGCACTCGAGAGACGCCTATGAGGCGCTACTAAAAATTGCTGTAGTATTATTTAAAGTATTGTATACATTATTAGATATGTTTGGTATTTAACCAATTACTAGACATTTAAGTATTGTACGAGCTATTACATCAATTTCATATCTACGAAATTTAAGAAATCGTAAAGAATGGAAATATTCTAGGTCAGATATACAAATAAATAAATAAATATTCTAGGTCAGAAGAAACGTTTAATTTTCGAGTTAATATAGTTCCGAGTGCAAAGGGTTAATAATGCAAACAATATTTTAGATAATGGTACAGCAATTGTTAGTAGCGCCTCTCAGAGTCACCATTCGAGTGCTAAGGGTTAACTCATTAATTTTAATAAAAAAAACAATAACTGTTACCTTGTTGTTTTATCGATCTGTTACCACTGTGTCAATTTGACACCGAGGGCAGATTCAGTTCATGAAATGAGAGACGGACAAGGATTAAAAACAACAAACCTAAAATTATAGATATTCCAGATACAAAGAATTGCTGTAACTGTTGCAACCCGATCTCAAGCTCGCAGGAATAGCGTTGCAACACGCTCTGCCATCAAAACACGAATCTCCGCGCGGCGTTTCGTCAGCCGGCTCGAATCGTCGATGTCAGTGTCGGATAGGAAACCACCTCGAAGTCAGGATGCCTGCCGGTGTAAAAAATTCGAATACAATCGGGCGTGTCCGGCAATGGCTCCGGCCGGTCTACAATGAGCCAAAGTGCCCTGGAAAGCGATTGCTGTACGGAAACCCGCGTACACGTTCGCTGCGCGTGCACGTATCGATCGACACATCTGGATCTCTCTTTCCCCGTTTTTACGCGAATCATTTTTACACGGGCCTCCAACACGTTTTACTTTGCTCTCACACCATTTCTCGCTAGTTACTTAAACACAGTCGAACGAATTTTACACAATTTTGCTCTACCAAGTGATGCTTTCTTTTGCTAAATTGTTTCGATATTACATAATCGTGGTATTGCGACACCGAGGCGCCACTAATAATTCTATTTTTATTAAATTTGTATTGAATAAATTACTAAACGTATTTTATATTAACTAGATGTAATTTCTTATCGGAGCACAGGTTCGATCATATGATACAAACTATATAATTTTATAATAAATGCTTATTCCTCAGTATTTTATATTTATTTGAAATTAAGAAAATCATACAACATGGAAATTTTCTAGGTTGGAAGAAAAATTCGAGTTTCGAATTAGGATAGCCCCGAGTGCAAAGAGTGCTACACAATTTGTTCACCAAACTTAAAAATCAATTTTTACTACTGGTCGAGCAGCTTTAGAATCAACGAGCTGTGAGAATTTTGTTGCGAAGGAAAAATTGTCGCCAATTGCAAGAAACTACCAAATAGAAACTTGTAGAAATTTAATATTTAGTAGGATTGCATAATTCGGTTCGGTTAATTTAGTGATTTATTGTCAGGGGAGCCGAGAGAGCTCGTCGATGTGTCAGATAGGAAAGCACCTTAGGAGTCAGGATGCCTGCCGGTGTAAAAAATTCGAATACAATCGGGCGTGTCCGGTAATGGCTCCAGCTGGTCTACAATGAACCGAAGTACCCAGGAAAGCGATTGCTACACGGAAACCCGCGTACATGCTCGCCGCTTGTACACGTATGATAAATAAGGGAGAGGAACGTCTGTCCTCTTCTTTCTCTATTTGCTTGTCGTGGAACAGTGCGCGTATCGCCTAGTCGATTGTTCCTCTGCGGGCACTCGCGTTGCCAAGCTAACTCCCAATGGCCCACGTTCGACCTGAGTTCCAGTTAGGCTAACGTTTACAGAACGTCAGAATGACCGAATAAATTAATCCTCGTGTTACACTGGTTGCGCCACTTTCCTCGGAAGACGCACAAATTCGCCAGAGCACGACTGATTGTTCGAACCAGAAAATATCACTGTTTAACACTAAACGGACAGTGACCGGTCTTATATCTTCAATTTTAGAATTATTGAAATTGTGATTTGCTTACATGGATATTGATTCGATAAATTTCTTTATCCAAACATATATTGCAGTAAAAAAAATTAAACTGTTTAATACTGCCGATTAAACGACCAGTATTGCATTTTTAATTCTAGAATCATTGAAATTGTGACGTTGCTTACATGGATATTGATTCGATAAATTTCTTTATCCAAGCATATATTACAGTAAAAAAAAATAAACTGTTTAATACTGCCGGTTAAACGACCAGTCTTATATTTTTAATTCTAGAATCATTGAAATTGTGACGTTGCTTACATGAAAATCAATTCGATAAATTTTCTTATCCAAGCACATGTAATAAAAATTGCACTTGCATTTAAATTTGCATCCTATAAATTACTAAACGTATTTGATATTTTAATAAACTATTGAAAGCATTGTAGGAGGTATTATATCAGTTTTGTTGTTTAAAGTCGTCATGTTACTAGAATGAATCTGTATATCCAAAATAGAAATGTTATGCATCAATCGTAAAGAATAGGAGCAAGATCGTTCGCGCAAGTATTTCGAAGGGCCGGGCGAGGGTTAATGGGATTTCTGTCCCCGCATTAATGTCCATTCCGTTCGGAAACCTGGAGATCATTGCAGTCCACAGATACGTATCCGTTTTTTCGTTTCCTCTCTCCCTTTCCTTTCCCGCTGCACAGACCTCCCGTTGAATAATGCATCGGGAGAAAGGTCCGGCCCGGTTGTAATTCATTTATCAAAGCAATAAGTCAAAATATGATTCCACGGATTATTAATAGCCCCTGTATTTCTGGTGTACCGATACGAGCTCACACGCGCACAGAAACAACACGAGCGCAACGCACAGTGAGCTAACGGAGATGAAACGCCGCGAGACTTTCCGCCGCCTCGGTACGCTTCAATTTTTTATGCTCCGTGCGTGACTTAATTACGAAAAATTGATGGTCTTCCGCGTGCCGTGAAACGTCGAGGCGCATGCACCCGTTGCCCCGGTTACTTCGGGGCCATCGCGGATTAATATCTGATAATGTTTCGCCCGTTGATTGATGAACCGTTGCCCCAAATCCAACACCGTACACCTTGTTAATTTAAGTACAATTATCGACGCACTGGCACCGTGCGTGATGCAACTGCGAATTTTTCATTACGCGCTCTCTGTGCCTCTTTCATTTCCCGCTAATCCCTTCCGTAACTGTTCGCAATAATTCAATTCGTGCTTCGATTTTCACTGGGACAAGAAGAAAAGAAGTTCCTCGTCGAATTGTAAAAAATTTCATAAAACACAACGTGAAAACGCATTCGCTGTATAATTAAAAGCGAGTTTCAAGCACTTCTGGAATAACAGAATAGTTATTCTCGAAAAATAGTTAAGCTTCGAACGATTCACATCGATATAGGCGTTCATAAAACGAATTAAATATCCAGCCCGATATAGGAGAAGCATTTCCAATTTCGTTTTTCCTAGAGAACTCATCGTATTATTACTTTTCCACGAACAATTCAGTTAACGCAGGTATTCGCCCCGATTTACCCCGGGGCGTAAATTAATTCGTTCGGAAAATACACAAGGGAGAAACAAAAATCCGGCGCTCGGTGAGCGTAATCAATAATTTCTGCCGCACCCGGACATTTTTATCAGCGGGAATAATTCACGCACGGCCGGCGCGGCGTGGTGCGACCGTCGCGTCGACAACTCGATATTCTAACGCGTGTACACAGAACTATTGAATTTATCGTGTCGGGGTGGTGGCGGGGCCAGCAAGAAAAATGAACCCTTAAGCGGCCCGCAATCGTACCAGTTTTTATTCCCGTTTATCAACGTTTCGCGAACGATTCGTCATCCCGGTGACACGCTCCCCGTTCGCTTATCCAACCGGCAGCATCGAAAATATGCGTCGTCGAGACGCCGGGACGCTCCTTGTCACGTTTCAATGGGTTAATTGCACGAGGAACGACGTCGTTCGGCAAAAACGCGATAGGTATTCAACCAACGGGCCGTGGGACGGTAATCATTATCTGGCTAGATCGTTCGGATCGATTCGCCCGCTCAAACATCGACCGAAATCTTCTAATTTGGTTAGAACTTTCTAAAACTAATAATAAGTGGAAATAGAAATATCCTACATCATTGCTAATTTGTCAGGAATTTTCTAAAACTAGTAACATAAATAAAAATATTTTAAATTAGTTGCAAGAATTATTGGAACCTTATTTCCAAATTCTTCAAAAAATGTAAACTACGAATTTGATTTGGTGTAGTATGGACTGGATAGGTGCGAATGTGTAAAAAATATGCTGTGTTGTGTTATTATATTTTCATATTTTTCATCAGTTTGTAATTTTCACATTGTATTTTCCACCATGTTGAAATAAATCTCGTATGAGATTTCCTATAATAAAAAAAAAATTATTGGAACCTAGTAATAACTTCAATGATCTGAAAATGATACTTTAACCCTTAGCACTAGAGCGGTGATTCAAAATTCGCCACTAAATATTGCCGTACCATTATTCAAAATCTTGTTCACATTATTAAAGATATGTCGGTATCCAATCAATTACTAAACATTTACGTATGAGGTATCATATCAATTTCGCATCCACGAAAAGATACAAATCACGTAAAATGGAATTATTCAAAATCGGAAGAAATGTTTAACTTTCAAAGGGTCGAAGCGCTGGCACGCGTCCCTTTGTTCAGGGGTTGGATTAAGCTGGGACTCGAAGTGAAAGGGGCGACGAAATTTTTTATCTCCGGACCTCTTGGATGATCGTGTCATCAATAACATCCTCGCATTTTCTTTTGGTAGCTCGAGCGAGAAGGGAAGTTCTGGTGCAAGGGAAAACAGGGGGAGTAACGGAAGGGGTAGCCATGACAGTTTTTTTTTCGGGGGAAGAATGGGACGGCTTGATCGCCAGGCATTATCTTCCTAAATTGTCCCGGCACACCAATATCCGCATAAAGGCCTGGGACCACCCTAACGTCTCGGCGGCATTCAATGTCGTATATGTGGAACCATGGACCCTTGGTGAACACCCCCGACGTTATTATTATTATTAACGACGCTCGCGAGCACCACTGAAGGGCATCGTTTCGGCTCCCAGCCGCGTCGCGTCGTCTAGAAAACTCCCCGACCCCCGAAACGACGTCTTTACACTTTTATTAGACTCGCCCGTCGACCGTTTTACGACCATAGATTGCATTATCCTGTAATTGTTTTCCTTTACGACGGCCGCATTATCGTAAACCTCAAGATCCGTGTTTTCGAAGCATTTGATAATGTTCCGGAACTGTAAAATCCCTCATACACCGGACAGATATTTGAAGACTTGTCCCGAGGGGATACAATACTTTAAGCATCTCCATTTCACGCGAGAAACTGTCGCAATGAAAATTGACAGCCCCTCAATCTCTATCCTGGGGATAGATGGAATTTTTAGACTCGGATTTCAACCCTGAAGAACATCACTTCCTGAGAACTTTCTTAGACATCTTTATACAGGAGATAGATATTTAAAGACCTGAGACCTGTGAAATGAAATGTATCTTGTTAATCCTTTGCCCCCGGAGCAATTATAACTGGATAATTAAACATTTCTTCCAACACAGAATATTTCCATTTCCTATGACTTGTTCGTGTCATGGAGATTTTAAACAAAGTCTAACAAATATTAATGTTACACGTTTCTAAATGAAATAAAATTTTTCAAATAAACGTAGCCATACAGAAAATATAAATTTTCTTTACTCTTCTACTACATGTTTGGGAGGCAAAGACGTTTTAATCATTGTAACTGTAAAGAAAATGATACGGTAAGGGGTTGAATTGCATGGATATTGATTGGATACCGACATATTTGATAAAGTAAACAATATCTTGAATAATGGTATAGCAATTATGTAAGTTCGCGTTTCCTAGAGATATTGAATCCAAACACAGCTATCATTTTTCCAAGGAATCGAAAAGGAGTCGACCGCTAGGTACTCCCATCGTTAAACCATAATCATGTGCTATCGGTCGGTTCTTCCTTGAACATTGTTGCCGGTACGCACTAGAATTACGATTTAACCAGTTCGCATCGCAGTTTCGCATCAATAACACTCCCCTCGTTTTTTGCTTGCAGGTAAGAGCCGAGGAACATCAACGATGATGACTCTGCGCGCAGCGAAACGCGGGCCCCGGTGAGTGCACCTCCGCTCGATCATCCGGACGATGATGTATAACCGACAGTTCGTTAGCGATTACGAGGATCTATTCTTAACGAACGGTACTCGAGCTGTGCCAGAGCCAGTGCAGGAAGGAGTTTAAAACCCTGTCAGCAGTTTTCCCGCGATCCCATTCCCTTTTCCCGTTTAATATTCGCGTCTAGCACGATAAGAATCCCCGCGAATCGCGTATTCGCCTGAATTCTTTCTGGAATTCGCACCGGGCAGATGCTGGAATCCTGAAATCCTCCTTTGATAGATGGCGCGTGCCATCCACCGTCTATTTCATTTCCCATATTCGACGGGGATTCACGACCCCTTCGCTAAATCATCGACGCCCGGACAACCTAATGTCTTTCTGCTTAAATGATATATTCGTTATGGTCCGTCGACCGGAGGGATCGGTTCCGAACGAATCGGTGCTCCCGAGGCGCATGGCCGGCCGAACTTGCTCACTCCCGACTAATTGGACGGATAATTTTGACTTATGTAATTCCGTGAATGCACCTCCTAGTTTTCCAAGTTCGCCGAGTGCGAAAAGGGTGGAAACTTCTTCCGATGACTTATCATTCCTGGACAATTCCCGTCGCAGACTCCGGGTACGTTTTATCGATCTCCTCGTTGCTAATTCGCGTTGTTATCAATTTGCTAATGAGGCTCCACTTCTATGTGAATACTGTGTTGTTGTAAAATTTACGTGTCCCTGTAATTTACCTCATAGAATACGAATATAAACTAAAATCTATCTTTTATTAGGAAAGAGACCTTCAAATAAATAGAATAAAATTTTTCATTCATCAATAACCTTTTATCAAGAAGCCTGATAAAGATATGTTCATATAAAAATTTCATTTTCCTCGTAGAATATGAATATAAAAGGAAAAATCGATCTTTCAGTTTGAAAAGTAAATAGTTGTATGTTCCTTCACAATTAGTGATCAAGTACACGAACGTCCAATCGTCCACTACTCTGGCGCCAGTGTGCGGCGCGTTGCGATCGGACGTTTCATACGTGTAAGATCGTTGAGCGCAGCTGAGAAAATGATTCCTAAATCCCGGACGGTCATTAAGAACGCTCTATCCGAGGGATTCAGTTATGTTCCAGGATCGTTGTACAAATTGAACGTGCGATAAACCCGCGAAACGGCGTCGAAACGTTGTTGGTAGCGTCGGATGTTAGCGTTGTAAGAGCGCGAGCGTCGATGGAGCGGATAATGAACGGGGGGGCTCCTTCGAGAAACCGCGTTTGCAGCCGGCGAACGATAATTAGGGCAAAAACGGGACGGTTTACTGGCTGCCGGTGCGGGCCAGCCGTACCCGGAGATTACTGTTGTTAGAGCGACATCAAGGGATGCGAGAGCTCGCCTCGGACCATTTTCATACGAGCTACATAAATAACGCTAAGTCGGTCCCCGTCGCTGTTCCCTTCCAATCGTTCGTTTTTTTTTTCTCTCTCTGGTTGCCTACCGAACGTAGGCAGGGCCGTCGGGGATGGTAAACACCGCCCCTCGCCTCCCAGTAAAACGAAGAAACGAAAGTACGGGGTTGTTGGACCGTTTCGAGCAACTACTTTGTTTAAGAGCCGTTCTTTCGCCACGAACACGGCTCGGTCACGCGAACGGTCTCGCTTCTGTTCGCCTGCCAGGACGAATACGGTGAAAGGAATTTGCATTCTACGAAGAGGAAAATAATCTGCAGGCTGGCAGGCGAGCAGATTCGCTGCCCCGCAGACGAGCGGATCGCTCTTGGTGAAATGTCGCGTGCTCGATCCTCGCGAATGATCGATGGACGGGATTCTTGCCGGCTTCCAGACTCCATCCTGCTGTGGAAACTGCGTTTTCTAAATTGTATGGTACAAATCTCCCCCTTTTTACAGTCGTAGAAATTTCAGTAAGCGAGGAAATATACGTACACGAGGATTGCAAGGGTGCGAGCGGCCTCGAACCATTCCTCGATAATGCAAAGTTGGGATGTATACATTGTCACGTCCAGTGGTCCAGGCATTGATAATAATTGATATAAATAATCGTAAATACAAATATTTCTTAATTTCGTTTAATATTTCCTCTAATAATGTTGCGTGGGAAACATTAATATAATTATCATACACTATATCGTATTTGCAAGCGATAAGAAATAATCTAGAACATAATACGCGAGCGAACGAAGAAACAAGAGCATCCATAGACCATATTCAGCACATCATTGTAAAAAGCAATCCTAAACGAAAATAAATATCGAGAAGACTAAGAACGCAGTAGAAACGAAATATAGACTGGTGAGAACACTCCGGAAGAACGTGCAGAACAGAAGATCCAGCCAGGAGCGAGAAAGATGCAAGATTTGAAAATGCAGACGACAAAATTTGATAAGAAAACAATTTCGAAGGAAAAACGAGCCACTTCCAAGAAGATATGGCTTAGAACAAAGGTTTGATGAAACTATAAAAGGATGGCTCCTCATCAGGAGCAATAGTAATATACAGTATAGTTCAAGTCCAGTTACAGTATAGTTCAACTCCAGTTATCGTATAGTTCAAGTCCAGTTCAAGTCCAGTTCAAGTCCATTACAACATAAAGATAAAAGATCAATCTAGCGCGCAAGCTTCCCAAAGTGGCCTACTTTCGCGTTTCCGAGGCGTAATTTGCATTCTTTGGCAGAACGTAGCTGTCTTAGCTTTATGAAAATGTATCACTCGATCGCGGCAGTACTGCAGCCGCCGCGCCACCATATTGCTTGCCGCGGCTCCGCTGCCGAATAATGCAGATTACGCCTCGAAAACGCAAAAGTAGGCCACTTTGGGAAACTTGCGCGCTAGATTGATCTTTTATCTAGCGATTGTGACTGCGTAGAAGACCCAACTTTGCATTATTGAGGAATACCGGGGCTTCGCAATCCTCTTGTATGAGTGCAACCACATCCACGCCCAAGAGGAGTCTCTCGCCTTAACTAATCCTTATCCGTGAATCGTGGACTTCCACGAACAATTGAATATCGGCATTCATCGGTAACGCATTCAGCTGAGAATTGCATCGCTCGGTGTAGGGATGTTTTCGGTGGCAACTGTGTGCACGCAGAGGGAGGAAATAAAGCGCAGTGGAATTCTGAGAAGAGGTAGGATCCGCGGAGATACCGAAAAACTGAGCGGAAAGAGAAAAAGGTGGAAGCGAGGTGATCCGGAGGGGTTGCAAACAGGGATAGGAGAGCGAGAAAGAAAGAGAGAGAGAAACCGTTGAAAAGTGCAGAAGAAAAGAAGAAAGAGAGCGAATGAAACGGAGTCGAAGTGATCCGACCGAGCGAGAAAGAAATGGGGGAGAGTACTGGGAAAAGAAAAGGACCGAGGAGATTCGGAGGGGATGAAGAGAACTTTGTCGACAACTATCGCTCTGGCTCGAACGCCTGAAGGCACCGGGGAAATATGCGCTGTGATCGAGTCGTGTATCAGCGCGGGAATCACGACAGAGACGCGGGGGAATCGATTCTCCTGGAACAAATCACGGCCCTTGCTCTTTTATCCAGCCCTCCCGCACCGCGTGACCCAGGGAGAATCATCCTAAACGCTGTAATTGATTTTTCACCGAGAACCTTGCATCCACGATCCAATGGAATACATTTTTTCCTTGCGTTCTATTGTTCTTCCATAAAATGTTCGATCGAACGAAGTCATTTTGGATGGACTTGTATCGTTTTCTCTTTAATACTTTCTGGACGGATTGTGTAATTATTGCGGGTCTTTATGCACAATAAAAATGTTCTGAATTGATTGTGCGATTCAGGAATGAAATAAATATTTATTTCATTCACTGGTTTATATTTCATCCAACCAATTTCTTCAGGAATATAGAAACATCCGCAGTCTAATATAATTACTTTCTATGCATCGCACGGAAACATGTTCGCTTCACTCAGGAAAGATCATTTACATTGAGTTTTCTATGCGGTGAACAAAATGGAGCACGATCCAAAGGACACGTTGAACCAAGCCTTACGAAATTAGCTAATTACGGACAGAAAAACGGACGTGGAAAGGAGTAAACGTCGCGCGCAGGCATCGCTAAGCAGGAGCGGATTGCGCCGGCAATATCCCAGTCAATAATGGATATTACGGTCGCATTATCGAGGCAATACGCCGAATATCAGCGAGATTCAATATTCGATAAATTCACGGTGCTTATTAGCGTCCGGTTTATTAACATTGTAAATGTGCGGCGATGTAAATGCCGGACTGTTGCCGCCGTGTGGATACGTTAACTCCCTCTTTAAAAACGTTCAGGAAATTGCACGTTCCAGCCGGTGGGGCGAGTCGCGCACGATCGATGTAATTGTGTCTTTCGTGGAAAAAGGTATGGTAACAGAGGGAAAAGAGAAACAAAGAGAAAGAGAGAGAGAAAGGGAGAGAAAGAGAGAACATAAGAGGGGGAAATGTATGGTGCTTTCGCACGCGTTACAGACCAGCGCGGACTCATTAAGACTTTAACGGCCGGATTAAACAAACGCTTCGCCGAAGCGGATTACAGGCTCGCGAGATGTAAACGAGTCCCGGCCGCGAATCTACTGCCGTCCCGCGAGTAATTGCGAATTAGTTTTCTCGAACGAATTCCTTGGCAGATAAGTCTCGTTTACACGCGAGATAACCATTATTAATTTCCTGTCCCGCAGGTGATAGCGCCGGCAGGATCCTCTTAGCCAATAGAGCCGTGTTCTCCCGATCCCAACTGCGGCACGCCCGCTTCATTCGATATCAAACTAAACGGTTGTAAAGCATCCTCCATTAAACCCTGTCTGTCCACTATCGATAGTATTTTCGAGTTCAATTTCCTGCCCGAACCACTATTTCCCTGGCCGCCTGTCTTTCGTACGAGGATTAGCTCGAATGCATTCGAGAAAGCTCTCTGCGAGAAAATAATGAATTCGTGAAAGATACAGCAACGCTATCTAAATTGCGTAATTCAATTACAATGTATTTAAATTAGCACAATTTTAATAATCATATCCAGGAAGGATCGATCCAAGGAAGGATCAATGATTCTCCCAGAAGAATTCAATT
Organism: Lasioglossum morio; assembly: GCA_916610235.2. Classification (NCBI taxonomy): domain Eukaryota; kingdom Metazoa; phylum Arthropoda; class Insecta; order Hymenoptera; family Halictidae; genus Lasioglossum; species Lasioglossum morio. Next base: position 13,384,310 of record OU744334.1, read on the forward strand.
TTCCTCGTTCTAGTCGTTGTGTAATGAATTAAAGAGCTAATTACAAATATTATACATGCGAATTGGAGTAAGTTAGTAATAATATGTAGCCGTATATCCACGCCTCCGTCGCGCTGTCGCAAGTTTTATGTTTCGCGAGCACACCCTCGGCATCCAAACAAGTTTTTCGTGGTTGGATCGGCCGTGGTTCCAGCGGACGTGTATCCAGCTGCTCGGCAAGACACAACGGCCGAAGTTTCGCGAATCTTATTATCGGTATTATTAAAAGTTCCGGAAACTCGTATTCCGTCGAGCATATTTCATCCGTCGCGACCGGCCGCGTACCATTACACCGTAACGTCCCCATAAATTGACCAAACAGGGAGTCGCTTCTAACGAGTTCCATTGGAATTCACGAGGATTATTGACTGACCCGGTCGACCGACCGGAACTTTCAAATAAAATTACGCTCGGGGATGGATGAATCGCGACACGACAGGCTGAAGAAAGCCGAAGACGAGGAACGTATGCGTCGTACGTGTGGGGCGAGGAGGAAGTTCCGAGAGGGGATCCATCGATCGCGGCTCATCGATCATCGTCCATTGTTGACAGGGCGACAATCGACGCCAATCGCACCTAGGGACTCGTACACGCTCCGCGAGATCGTTCCCGAAGAACGGAACGATGTTACGTGCAACAGGAAGTAAGCGAACTTTCTCGATCGGAATAAACGTCGTCCTGTCAGGAGTGGTCGAATGCATTCCTATATACAGGGTGTCCTAAACGTTGACGAACACGTTGTCTGCCGGGTCACCCATAGACGAGTGACGGAATTATTTATCCAGATTGAAACATCAATTTTAACGCTCGTATATTCATTTTACCAAAGTTCGTTAATGATGAGACGCTACGATAACTGAATAATATCTGCTCTAACCAGATGGTACACCCTGTGTACAGGTGACTCGGTTTCTCGATCGAACCGCGAAGTAGATTTATCGATAGCGCTTTCCGCGCGAGACCATGAAGATGTAGACAGTAGAGAAGCAATTTATAACGTTGCGAACGAAAACTGATAAGTGGAAACGTCAGTCTCTTTCGTACTCTTTCAAGCGAATCGATTCTCTAACAATTTTACGATTTTCGAATGTTTTCTGGATTATTCATTTACGTGATCTATTCGGACAGATATTGGGTCGGCAAGAAAGTAGTTTCTGTATTTTAAGGTGAACGAAAACCCAATTTTTTGATGTTGTTATGTTGAACACGTGAAAAATTATTAGACCTTGGTTGGGAAGTGAAGTGAGTATTAGATTACCATTTATTTCGAAGTTTACAAAACTCTTTGAACAGTGAAACATTCACTAATGACGACTTGAAATCGCACTTGGATCAGTTTTTTGCCGGTGAGGAGCAGAAGTTTGATAAGCACGGAATTATGAAACTACCAAAAAAAAATCTTGACATCAGATTGGCTACTTAGATCTGTGGGAATCAACGTATCGGGAAGGCCACGAACCGACCGAGTCATTGCCCTCACACCGCCAACAAAGAAAAACGTCACGCGCCCAAACGTCTAATAACACGTTCCGAAATATTGTAAACAGTCGAGGACCGGGACAATGAACTGGCAAGTAAATACAAGCCAGTGTCATCACCCGTACCTCGACTAGGTCGCGGGAAAAACCATACAAGTGTGCCAAAACGCAGCTGTGTGTACGACAATAAAGTCAGACCGCGGAAGACGACGAGGGCTTTTTGCTAGAAACGTTATACGGAACGCAACACGAGTTACGACACGAGAAACGAACGCAATCACGACTTACGGCTATGACACACAGTTAACGATTACGATTTACGGATTAACGAATACGGACACACGTATTCTATCACGCTTGTACTTGTATCTTTGTAGTTTTTGTCGCGGTATTCTAAATAAAGGGCAGATATTTTATACTCAAAAATCCTGTTCCTACAGATCTACGATATTCTTATGTTTTCCGTCTTGACTTTGCCACAACAGTTACAGTTTAGTACTGTTCAAACCTTCTTTTTTTTTTTTAATTTGGAAATCTCATGAGATTTATTCAAACCTTTTTTTTTTTTTATTTGGAAATCTCATATGAGATTTATTGCAACATAATGCTTAGTACAGAGTATTACATAACACAATACAGAGTATATAGTATAGTATAACAAAAATATTATAAGCAATAGAAAAATCAAAAATACTTATTCAAACCTTCTTATTGACAAGTACCATTTTACTGACTTTGATTTCATTCTGTTTTCTCACAATTAGAAAGTATGTATAACTACCTAACTTTCATAACTATTAAATAGTCAGTTTAATGAATAACAAATTCTATTATATTAATTGTTCACAGATGCGGACAAATTATAATACTGCAAAATTGCTAATTCCTGTATCTTTGACGAACCTGTAGCACCGATATCATATAGTGCATATATCAAAAAAGAAATATTTTATTGAAAATATTTTATTGATTAATGTTCATTGCTTGAACCAAATACAATTTCGCTGGATCTTTAGACAATCCGGAAAGAGGGAACGGCACGACCGGGAAGGAAAACGTGGCGTTTCGATAGCCGTTCCGATATCCGGCTTCGTATCAATTATGGTCGCGTCAACAGGGTGGTTCGATCGTCGGCTACTCAAACGAGCAGGCGGAATTCCCGCGAAAAGGTTCGCCATCCGTTCGGTTGCATCGGCATCACGGTGAAATCGTGGCGCATCCGTCTCGGAGGACCGATGCCGGGGAACAATGCGACGATCACGCATCAATTTGCCCGTGCAGCCGGTTCGAATAACTGGCCCTACGCCGCGGGGAGAGGCTGCCAACTAATCCAGTATTGTGCGTCGGCCAGCATGACGCGATTATCGCGTTATACGTTTGCTCCGCGGGGAAATGCCGTCGCGTGAAAGCGTCGTTCGCAACCTTCGAATGGTCGACGAACGACCGATGACCGCCAGGAATTCCATGGGAAACGGTACACGAAACATTGCAACTTCAGTGACTGGTTTTGATTTGCCCATCTGAACCGCGAAGCCGCCTCGGGAACAATTAGACATTTCCAGCGAGAACGAACCTGTCCAGGATTTAACCCTGGCTCAGGATTCGATGATATTCCAAACCCAACCGTGCATTTGTTCAGCTGAGCTGCGATATTTATAGGAGTCGTTCAGGTAGCCCATCTCAAGCTACGTCCACATGGAAGCAACATCTTCTGGTGAATGAAACTTTACTCGATGTTGCTTCAGTGTGGATATTATTCTTCATTTTGAACGATCGTAAATTTTGTATATGCGCTGTATGATATCGGCGCTGCAGGTTCGATCACAGATACAACAATTAGCAATTTTGCAGTATTATAATTTCAACGTTTCGGTTCAGTTTTGAACCATTATCAAGAAAAGTCCACGTCTGTGAATATTAAAGTAATCAAATTTGTTATTCATTAACCTGATTATTTAATAGCTATGAAAATTAGGTATTTATACATACTTGCGAATTGTGAAAAAACAGAATGAATTCTAAATAAGTGAAATGGTACTAGTCAATAAGACGGTTAGTAAATAAGTGTGGATATTGCTTTAGAAAATTTATGAAGAAATTGGCTGGGTGAAGTGAATTTTTATTTAATTCCTACTGCTCACAATGGGATCTTAAAGTCACCGGAAGAATCACAAGAGATCATAGAATAGAACTTCGCAAAACTTATTCTAAATGGTAAAAAATTGTCTTCATTTTCCCTTGAGAAAATGAAATGACTTTCCGAAGGACCTAATACAATTTTAGGAAATAGATAGGTTGATGGATCAAGAAACTATCTTGATTTATTTCCTTTATTTAATAAATGAATTAGCACTTATCAACTGCCACGGTACAAAATAGAATGCTACGCTATAAAATACGCGACTCGGTTCGACAAGCGGAAGCGGTACAAGGGTACGGAACGTACAAGACACGACGTAGACTCAAGGCGCAGCAAAGTCAAAAAGATGCCCTCCGACGCCTTCGGAGGGCTATTTATTCATTCCTGTACCAAGGACAGCGTGCCCCTTAGGAGGGGATGTACAATTGTCTACGGACCCTCTTCGGTACGTTCCGCGGAAAATCCCCGGTTCGTGCGCGAGGGTGACTATCAGGTATGTTCGTATACCTCCATTAGCTAGACCGGTCGCGATCCAAGGTCTCTTCCCGGTAGGGTAGTTCCGGTCTGGACGAATCTGTTTGCCAGATGTGATGCAGACCTATCCTCGCCCGACCTGTACCGGGCCTAGGTAAATGTTACCGTATTTCTGGTAGCGGTCGGTCGCTACACAATCAAGCCTCTCAACGAGCCGAGCTTCTACCAATCCCGAAAAATAGCCTGAACGCAACAGAACGTCCTCAATTTCGTTCCATCGTGCTTTTCAAGGACAGCATCCAATTCCGATTCAGCCTGACGAACAAAGTTAAACATCTACCATTAAAGCGAGGGCGAGAGCGAAGAGCTGTGAGAAGAAGGGGATCGGTAATTTCGTCGCGTTAAGAATTAATCTGTCCGTATCAGAAGAAGAAGGTGTTGAAGCAATAAGTGTAGATGTTCTCCAGCGTGGAAAGGTCCTCGAGTACGCGTCGAAATTTCCGTTGGAAGGATGCTCGAGTTGGAAGTGGACGCGTATATTAGTTGCTCGCGTTGTGTCGTTCTCCGAAAGGGAGAACGCTTATGTTTCGTGTCAGCCGATACCGGGCCCGGGGGCAATTCGGGTGGAGCAATTAGGGTAGGAGGCAGTCGGCTTAACAAGATTAAGAGCTGAAGGAAACGTGGCGGTGCTGCTCGTCGCTAGCGACGTCGTTCGAGCCGACGCGACGTGGCTGCTTGATTGCCCGAGGAACGAAGTTTACGAAGTGTAACGTCGAGAAGAAGGTTCGGGGAGCTTGAGGACAGCTCTCGAGGTGCATCGGCTCGCGAAAGACTATCTCTCTCTCTCTCTCTTTCTCTCTCTCTCGACACTCTCTGGTAGCCACGACGTCGAGGACGATGTCAATGGTTGCAAGCATGAAACGAAAGGAGCCAGAGAGATGGGCGCCAAGCCGTGTGCAGGTAATGTATTAATGGGATGCAGGAGCAGCCGAGTTACCCAAGTAGGTGTCATTAATCTTTTGCTGGCGCCTCGGAGAAGCCCCATGGCTACCAGAACCCCCTTCGCGAACGGCGCACGCCCATAGGTGCCGGTTATGTCGGCCCGGAAGACGTCTCATCCCAAAGTCCCCCCTCCCCACCCTTGCGAACGATCGGAACTTTTTACCGGTAATTAATGACTGCACCGGGAACAACGGTGCATGCAAAGAGACCCGTTAAGTGTATATTAAATGCGCCGCCCCGCGACCTCACCGCCTGCGAAACTATTCGCGCTTGTAACACCGCTTTCGAAGGACTCTGAGGATTCCGGAGTCCTTATCCTCGATCCTTCAGACCTTAACACATTACCGACCGCTGATTATTGCATATTTTTGAATAATGTATGGTACATGGCTAAATTTCCATTTAGCATTTAGTATGAACTAACTAAGTCACCCTCAATAATAGGCCCAAATAAATTTCTATGCTTTTTTTTTTGGTGCAGCAGAATTATTGAAAATCCTATTAATAGGCTTCCGGTCGGTAAAGTGTTAAGGGGGTAGACTCTCGTTTTCAGGATTGCAAGAGGGCGGAATGTGATTTCTCATTTCTCGATAATGCAAAGATGGGGTCTTTCAGTAGTCAAAAGATCAATCTATAAATAAACACATCCTGCACCCTTGCAACCTTAGAAACGCGTCTGCCTCCTTAATTTTTATATAGTTAAACTTTGGGTGACGTGAGTTAGGTCCATTCCAGCCCCAGAGACTTGGAACCTTAAACTGTAATCTTGTATTTCTTTTATCCCGCGCGCACGAAGTAAAAATATCGGTTTTATTACGGAAACAGGTCTAACGAGCAGAGTTACGCAAGCAATCGCAAGGCGTGGGGTTAATGGCATTCACGATAATTATCGGAGGAATAGCCTGACACTGCATGTAACATTATACAGAAAGATGTTATTGAACATTACATGCGAATGAGCAAGGAAGGAGCCGCGAGTCGGCCGAGTAATTGGGGTTAAAGGAGGCGGCTGGAATGCAAGATGGAATAAAACGTGAGTGTGTAATGGAATTGGAAGAGGAGGGGTTAAGGGTAATTGTGAATGAAGAAAGAAGGGATCGTAATGATAAGGATAATAAGGCGACAGATGGCAAATTGAGTTTGTTTAATCTTTTCACAAGATCAACTCTTCGTGATTCCAACAAGGTAGATTGCCAAATAATATGTTGGGGATCTTATCAGCTTTTTCTAGTGTCGCCAACTTAGTTGAGGCTTTAGCCTCATCATTACCAGCAATCCAAACAAATTCTATAAAGCTGTTGTTCGGTATGGTGTGCTTGAACTTAAAAAAACCAATGATGTTAAATAGTATAAATGAAATTGGTCCAACTATAAAATAGGGATACATCATTACAGAGAAGGAAACGACATGGAAGCAGATCCCAATTGGAAGCCAGTGGAATCAGGGGCGAACGCAACTTTTTAATTTGCGAATATTTCATCTCTGCGAACTGAATAGAGAGATCAAGGACATTTGAATGTTTAAACGAAAATCCCGGCAAACTTGAGGCGGTCTTTCCCGACTGGGTAAGCAATTTCGTGGCCTAAATCCCACTTAAGTGGCCAGCGTGGTAAAATATTGAGCGGCTGCGAGGTTCCCGGCCGAAAGATTAACCTGTCGATTTAATCCGCGAATTTCGAGAGCGGCGAGCGCGGTTAATATGAAATATCCCCGGTGCAATATTAAGAAAGTTCCTCTCTGGCCGGGCCCGTTTATTCCGTTTGCCGGGTCTCGTGTCCATGACGATTGAACGTGTAGAACCCGATAAAGTTAACAATGGACGACGGGACTACACCGTTGCTGATATTACGTCCGCGCACTTACGGCCACCTCTCCGATGCCGTTATCTTTCACTCGATTGCCGCGCCGCACGCCGAGAGATAGCTCGAATTGATAGCGGGCCGATCAGGGGGAGAAAGTGCGCCACCATCTGCGACGTTATCCTTTTAAGCCACCGCCGACTAAATACGGGCCACGAACTTTTCCCATCCCGACGATCCTTCGGGATTTAATAAAGGCGGCTAGTTGTCCCCGCAGGATGCCAGCCTGTCGCGATCGCTTCGAGAAACACTCTGCTTATCCGCCTCCACCTCCTCCTATAATATTAGCCCACTTTGCTCTTATACAACTTCCAAGGTTGCCCTACCAAATTGTTCAGTTCTCCCATGTATGGAGCAAGCGAATTTTTTACTCTCTTCAAGTAATAGTGATATAATTATATAATAACTTCATTGATTCCCCGAGGGGTTACAATCTTTTTTTTACAACGCTCTTACCTTAATAATCATGGTAGTCATAATTTGATGAACGAATTTGATCTCGCAGAAAACTTGAACGGATGTTTGATATCGTACACAACGCTGACTGTATTGTAATTATTCATCTGCATTACCATAATGTATACGTATTTGTTTGCGATAAACAAACGCTTCACTGCACACACGATACAGGTAAATAACTCTATTAATGTGCAAAATTGCATCAATGATGAAACAGTTTCGACAATTGAATAGAATTTACAATAGCGAGCGTTTCGCAGCATGAAAAAGGAAATTGTTCCAGTATCAACCGATTTCAAATTTCTATACTTTTTGCATTCCACTTCGTATAATCTTCGGGGATGGATACGAGAAAATTTCGCAGCGAGAGAGAGAGTAAGTAACCGGATTAAATAAGGTGGTTTTACTGAGCCGCCGCGTGGAAAAAAGAGTATTTCACCGCGCGACGGCATAAAGGGAGTGATATACGGATGCGTGGCACACGTGCGCAATATTGACTTTTACGGTAGCACCTTTTTACGTGCAGCTTTATCCTCGACTTATCCAAAGAAGCTCCTCCGGAAACATAAAAACCGATAGAAGGCGTTGCAGCCGCCACCGCGCGAACAACTCACCCCTTCTCAGCCTCCTCCAAAAATCATTATTCCGCCACCGAGAGTTCTCGATACCGTTGTGTCGCCTATAATTTAACACGAGTCGAAATTGAACGGCCTGGAAATGCGAAACAGCATCGTTGCACGGGGCCAGTCTCTCTCTCTCTGTCCCTGTGAATGTGTGTACGTGTGTATGCTATGGGAATATTCATTCTCGATCGAGGCAAAGAATTTATTTCACAAGGCTCGCGCATTTAGTGACGTTTATATACGACGCACGCGAGCGTAAATATCGAAACATGTTGCATGCTCGTTGTTTTTCCTCGACTCCCCTCTGCGTTGCGACGGAAATTATGGCAAATACAGAGCAGGAAAGTTTCTCCGGACGCCGAAGAAGGGCTGGTTTTGCTACCCTCGACGACGCGTTTAGTGGAAGTTCTCTCGTTACTTTGAGCCATTCGCTCCGCTCGCGTAGAACCTCCTTCGAGAGTACATATTGCTCCTCCGTCTTAACCATGTCTTCATTCTCGTAAGGAAATTCGAATAATTTTGTCTAATGGGCAGGAAGCTGTTTCCTTTTACGAACATATCCCCTAACCTCGAAGTAATCAATATTTTTAACGAAAAAGTAAATAGTGAAATTAGAGTTAGATTTAGGAACTTGCAAGTAGATTCCGATGCCTGTGAAAATAAAATAAAAAGAAAAAAGGGTAGTCGAATGACCCCGGAGCACCATAAATTTACCGCAGTGCCAGCTGTCGACGCACCCCTCACATTTTCTCACCTGACGCAGCAACATATTACAAGAAGTTCCAAGCGAACAAAGCAGCGTGCACAAGCTGAAGTTCGGAATCATGAAAACCTGATACGTTAATAAAAGTGAGCTGGGGGCAACAATTTATATCGATATTCATAGTCGGCGTAAAGTTTTTACAACACCGGTTCACGATCGGCCGTAACTGTAAGAAAGCTTGGACTCCGCAAGATTGCATCTCGGATGCAATCCGAGCTGCGTGCCCGGTCGAATTGGCCGATCCGATCGCGCGTTTAATTACTGCGAAAAGATCCGCGGCCAGTATATTCGAAGCACACGACAGGTGGTCGATTCTATCGCGATAAAGCAGACTCTTGTTGTTTTTGATACGCGCGTTGGAATCTCGAACAATCGACTGGTACATTCGGCCAGGGGGTTGCTCCAATTCCGTAATAAGATCGTCCGATGGGAAACTGGAGTGGATTCGAAATTCCCGGGGGACCCCGACCCAATTTCCGTCTCGGCTCGACGCGGTTTCATGGCTCCGACCGCGAACGGATCGTTTAATTCGCTTCCTTCGGCCGCCAACCACGGGATTATCGCGTTATTGCTCAAGTTATTTCGGCGTTCGTTGCCTCCGGCGAACTTCCCCGTCTCGAAACCGAACTCTGCTCTGCGGACCCAGAGTCCGGAGCTTTTTTTTCCCCAGACCGATCCTTTGTGGAGTTCACGGTTAAGCGGTCCCGGCGTCCCCTTGTAATCGATGGAACCGCAACTGTGGATCGAATTCGTCTCTCTATTATACTCGTTACCTTTCTGGAATGATTGCTCCTGCGGTCGGCGACGCCGTTGATCACATCCTGCCCTCTTTGATGAGACTCTAATTAAGTGCATCGTGCATCATCCGCGCGCATTCGGAATCGGACAACGGCACAGGTGAATCGCGCAAGCTTTTGTGCTTCTGCAAAGCTGCAGTGCGAGACGACAACATCGGGCTGCCCAAAAAGAAAGCAAGATGGAACGTTTAAAATTTATATTTTGCTACAGTTTGTTGTTTTAATCTTGCTTTAAAATATAATGATTGGGAAAGGAGACTTTCATGCACAACCTTCCACGTGTTAATTCATTCAACAGTGATAATGACCAATTAAAATATTTATTTCGCTGGAGTGTTTACGAACGTGTAAATATCTACAATTTATTACGAGAATTCGTCCCCGATTAAATAATTACTAGACAGCGGATCTTCATGCAAAATAAACATTTTCTACCTGAATTGCAATAAACTAGAATGAAATATAAATTTATTTTGTCTTTTAATATGTTCAATACGATAAAAATAATGTATTCGCATTCTGAAATTCCTCTAATGTTTTTACAGTTTTAAATTATATTTATTCATAATTTCGTAAAAGCATCAAATCCGCTGTTTAATAATTACTATCGACGAGAAACCTTCTCGTACGATTTTTCACGTATGTTATTGGCTCCACGAAATTGATTTTGCCGACCGAATCGTGCAATGCGGGAAAGGTCCCGGATCAAATTCACCCCGTATCATCCCCGTTATTCCTTTCGCGCGGTCGTTCCCGATTTTCCCCACCTTTTCCCCACGTAACGGACAGAGAAGTTCCAGCTCGGACGCGCCGTAGCAAGGTCGAGAAGTATTCCCCGAAGTATATGGGATAGTCCTTTCACTTTTCCAGCAGCAGCTTTGAAACTCTAACCCTCGGGGACGCGTTCCTTTTATAAATATCAGGGTGTCGGGTTCCCCGGAGAATTTACAGCCGCGAATCCTGTGAGTTGAGGATTATTCGGTAGCTAACGGTGCTCTGCGAAAGAACTTTAACCACCTCTCGCATACAAGTGAAAATTTAAAGGGGACTGTAAATCGTAATACTCGACGTAGAACCTCAGTGTGCCTTGAGTACGTGGTTAGGACATGTTCTGTACATTTCCTAAATATTAAGGCATTCTTTAAACCTCATAAAAATGTTCTGTGCATTCTTTAAACATTTACACGTTCTCTAAACTGATGAAAAACAAAAACGTGTTCTGTATATTCCTTAAGACTGAACATGTTTTGTAAACTCCCTAAAATTCGTCGACCGAATTCGTAAATGCACATCACTGTCTCCAGAGGAATAGTGAACTCGGCTTCCTGAAGCAGAAAGTACGATGTACGAACCGCAAAGTTTTAAGAGCCGCAACGTCGGAATGCGCTTCCGAAGATGAAAGAAGAATCGTCGAGGAGCCCTCTCCGCGGAAGATGGATCATAATCCCGAAGTCACGAATCCACGGTGTACACAGTTTTCCATAAAACGTGGCCAACAAAGATTTAAAGAGGGCGAAAAAGCATCATCAATCTTTCACTCTCCACGCTCGTGTTCCCGGGGCACGTAGAGGCGCGCGACGCTCGCGCAAGTTTTACAATTGTAATATCCGGGACGAGCTAATATTTACCGAACTCGGGCCGCATACGACGTGTGTGTCCGTAGGTTCGCGCTTCGGTGCCATTTTCCGCAGGAAGTCGCTCGGCCCGAACGATACGGTTAACCGTAACCGCGTTTATTATGATTGCGGTCCCCCGTGAAGTCGTTCCGCTGTGTCAGCGGCTAACTTATGCGAAAATATTAGCCGGAGACCTAAGAGTGACAGTAAAAATTAATTTCGCGCCGCCTCATTTTTGCACGGGAACCTGGCACCCACGGTTGTCCCCGGAGACAGTAAGCATACACTCGCGCACCTCGTGCCGGAACATGAACTGACCGACAAAGGTGTACCGTCTCTTGCACTGAATTATCTTTAAATTTAATGTTATGAAGCTTTACATTTGGGTTAATATATGTCCTTAGCTTTATCTGAGTTTTACCACATGGCATTTTTATGTTGTATTACCGATATCTTTTGGGTCTAAGGGTCCTGGCTTAGGAAATAAACATCTAACCTTCGGTATCTACATTTACGAACAACGGGACCATTGTGACGAAGTATTAAATTTTTTGCCATTATATCAATAGTTGCTATTATTTTTAAAAATTGTACACATTCAATTCGTGGATTTTACAGTTACCCAACTAATGGTGGGCTAATTGAATGCAATATTTAAATGAAAGTACCTAAACTACCAATTTTTCGACATAAGAAACGGCATCGATCGGTGGCTAAAACATATACGGTTCCAATTAACAAATCAATAAATAGATTTCGAATAAACAATCCCAGAGATTAACTTTCTTTTTAATCCCGTCTTGAGTAGAAGACGAGCCCGGCGAGAAACGGCGCTGAGGAAGGTTTGAAACACGACTCGGCGTCGAGTGGAGGGGGCAGAAACGTGGGGGCAAAACGTGTGTAAAACGAAACGATCGCGTCTGCGGTCGGCTATGAGTTTTATCGGCACGAGGGGGCCCCCGGTGTGTGCGTGCTCTTTCGTTTCCCCGGTCGTGATATCGACGGCGCCCGGTTCACTGACGGTCAACGAGTTCCTTTGACTCTGGTTTCCGCCTTTGTTTCACGGGAGCACGTGCGGCCTCTCTTTCTCTTCCTCTCGACTAGAAACGTTGGGTGGGGAAAAGAGAGAAATAGAGTGAGAGAGAGAGAGAAGGGTTCCGCTAAAGTTCATTAAGTAGTCCTTTAATACGCAGTTCCGCGGGAGGACCGAATGGAAATTTCAAAGCACGCCGCTCGCTCAGGACCGCCCGAAATTCCTGGCTCGTAAGTTTATTGCCACTGGGACGTTATGGCTCGGTAAAACTTTATAGGTGGTCCTGCTGGCTCGATCTCGCGCCTAGCGAATCGACAGGGACAACCCTCGTCTTTTTCGCCTGCCGAGAGAGACCGGAGTTTGCTTTATCGTTGGAAACACGTTCGGACATCGTTCCAACGGATAGGACCGTCTCGGTGTTTGCCGAGTTACGTTCGGATTACGGTTTGTCCGCTGGCGTGTCCGTCGCTCGAGTGGAAACCAAGCAGTAAACTAACGTTTGCGGCTTCGGACCGGTTTGTTACTCCATCGGGCTCGTGTTTGCCCGCGGATGACGATCCACCAGCTCCGCGCCACGCGATATTCGGCCGACGCGGCGACAAAAACGTTTTACGCGGCTCTTTCTTGCCGAACAACCTAACCAATTCACCCCCGGATCGTTTCATTGTTGGAGAGATCGTTCGACGTTCCACCGATTCTGGTAGAACCGATCCTTTTGCTATTATTCTCTACACGCTGTAGATTATTCGGAATTGCTTTTCCGGGTATGTTCGTTTATTCGAAGTCCATTGCTAAGACTACTCAAAATATATTTAATATTTTTTGAAATATAAATACGCATTTTAAATCTTGCAAATTAAGGTGGTTCGTACCATAAACCGTACCATAAACCGGGAAGGAGATTGATAAATGAATTTGAAACCCTGAGGGGACCAAATATCATGTTACAATAACTCTTGCAAATTACTGTTTACAAGTGGTTGAAGGATTTAATTTAAAAGATGTAAGGAAGTGTGTCGCAAACACAGTCTCACATAAATATATTTCACATTTATTAAGACTCCAAGCAAATAAAACTAGGAAACACCTTTTTTTAGAATAGAATTCAATTTCCAGCAACTTTCACGCAAATACCTCTGCACAGTTGTGTATCATTTTACAAATTCACACTGTCCATACGACAAGCTCATATTTTCGCACAAATCTGCCTAAAAAAGGGAACACATCGAGAATCAGAAGTAAAAGACTCGGACAGCAAAGAACGATAAAAACGACGGTGCAATAAATCTGCAGAAGTGCGGCATTTATATCTGAAAATCACTTCTGCTCCGAAACTAATCCAGTTTCGTCCAAAGAGTGTTGCGATCTCGGTTCCACCGGGAGACCCCTGACAGAGAATAAACCATTATTTTCCAGCAGTTGATTCAGTGTCATTTCGCAGGGACCGGGTTGCTGGTTTTGTTGCTTTTTCATCGAGGAACGCAATCCTGGAGCGGACCACGGTCCCGACGTAACGCGTATCTGCGAGCGGAGCGTTTGCGTGTGCTTTTTTTCCGGCGCGTAGTACAATCTGCCATCGACGGAATGGATTCCGCGAATGTTTCTTTCATCGTGTGCCCGTCTGTCGATCGATCAAGCGATTTCAACGGGAAATGTTTCGCCGTAATCTTTTCTCGTCGTTTCTTGGCCCCGTTTCGTCGAAGAAAACGGTTCCCGCGGATCCGCGGTACAAAGGGCTCGGCTACGACGACGTTTCCGGGTTTTGTTTATCATTCGCTGAAATAAAGGTAGCCGAACCGGTTCCGTCGACAGAGGAGTGCCACTTTAGGCTGAACGGAACACGGTCTTTATCGCGTTCGAACACGGGACGGATGCGGCACTCGCGAGAGGGTTCATCGAAACGCTTTTCAATTACTACTCAATGCGCACGGCAAAATGCGCTCGAGTGCTCTCCGGCCTGTTAATTTAGTCTTTGGATGCACACACGCGCGTGTTACCCGCCGATGCACACGGATTTGACATTGAATATCGGAGCGCGTATATACCGGCCGATACAGTTCCAGAACACATTAATTAGGGAGCACAAACACGGCCCCGGTATAAATAGAGCGGCGAGTACCTTGGGGTTCGGTCGTTGGCGAATTTTCGGTCCCCGCTGATCGTCGCTGAATCGGTGACCTTCTCCTCTATTGACACGTAACTGATTGCTTTGCATTTCAATTATCATTTTATTTGCAAGCGCGCGCTCCTCCCCCTCCGCCGCCCCGCCCTTCCCCCGCTCTGAATAACATTTGCGCACCTACAGGGTGTATAAGCAAACACCGCGTTGTGATAATAATGATAATTTTTGTTTGTGTTTAGTAAATGCACCGGTAACCGGGCGGGCGCGTTTCCACCGTCGAAACTATGATCGCGCTAGAATGCGGATGTTTATGCGGAGACTTCTGCGAGTTAACGATTAATCTGAAATTTTGTGTGTCGTTGAAATGATGTTTATCTTAATCCTGTATGTTAATTTGGATTTAGTCGATGTGAACAGAAAGAATATCTTTGGTGAAGTATTTATGAAGAAATTGATTGGGTGAAATATGAAACAGTAAAAGGAATGTTGTTGCGATCTATTCAACGGAAAAAATCAACTAAGGGATGAAACAAAATTTCATTTAATTCCTGCTGCCCACAGTCGGTGCTAAACATTTTTATATTGCATAATGATCTGCATTCTACATTTCACTTTACAGTTTCTGTAAAGTTTTCGTTACGAACATGTACACGAAGATTAAAAATCCGAACCTGCAGGGAAGAAAAAGGAGATTACACTGACGTATGCATAGAAAATCAAAAACCAACGCAATTCCATTTGGTGGCTGCAGATGCGTACGTCACTCTTATGAAAGGAAATTGAAAACTATACGCAGTAGAAATCAAGCAAGAACCTATATTTTAACTTCAATCAAAAAATCTGTTTCTGAATGAAACATTTTGTGCGCAAAACTAATTCGTATACTACAGATGTTTAGACAATTTTCTACTGTTATCTACAAGTCTTAAGAAAATGTATAGTAATTTGTATTTCAGCTTTTTCAAAATATGAATGACGAAGGTACAATATCCCTGAAATTGGTTAAAAATATCAACCCCTACCGACAAATATTTGCGCTGGCGTTCACCGTTGCATCGCGCAACCCCTAAAGCCCTGAACTGTCTAAATTCAAGTAAAAAGCCCCTAATCATTTTCTTCCAGGAGCTAGCCGGTATCTTTTCCACGACACCGGGACAAGCGCCGGCGGGCGTGGCATCGACGGAATTATTTTCGCGCAGAGCCCGGTTGCAGGTTGCCTTTTATGCTGAAGTTATCCTCTAAAATTGCTTTCTCGCTTATACGACGCGGCGTTTCTTACTCCCGGTACCGGCAAATTAAACTCCTCTCCTGCCTCGAAGTTGCAGCGTTACGAACAGCATCTTCCGCATAGAAAAATTAAGATCCCCAACATCCGAACAAGTATATTGGCAAATTGTTTAGCTACTGTCACTTCCGGTCGAAGCCGATACGATTTCCATCTGGGAGCGACGGAAAAAACTGGCTGGTCGGCGGCGAGGTTTTTCGAAACTCTGGTCGCGCGTATGACGCGTTGATATTTCCCTGGTACGACGTTAAATTGTCCACAGTAATTGAATATTTTTTCGCGTGGAATCCTTCTGTCCTGCATCGGCGACCACCGAACGCGCACAAGGGTGTACGCGCTCGCTCGCGCCCGTCACTAACGATCGCAGCTTTTAATCAAACAAAACGTCCGGATTGACGGGCGCGTAAACATACGTCCGTAAATAAATCGTCGAAAAATAAACGGAGCCCGCGAAACCTACGTCCGACCGACACCCGGCCCGACTTCGCCCATTTTCTCCTATTTTCACCGCTTTTGTTCGAGCGGGTTACACCGATCATCATCATCGAATCATTGATAAAAAGTCGGGTCCTAGGGTGGAAGATATATGCCTATAATTATGAAAGTTGTTGATAATGTATAATCAATGACCGTCGCGAATGCGATCCAATAGTCAAAAAGATCGATGTACATTTATAGAGATCGATAGATAATGAATTGATTCGTGCGCGTGCTCAGACGACAAACAAAAGTATCCATTGTACCTTTTATATATGTAATATATCTTGAGTGTAAAATACAGTTAACACTTTACCCACCGGAAGCAAATTAATAGGATTTTAATAGAAATTTTCTTTGACATTGCAATCTTAAATAAAACTATTAGACGACGTTATTGAGGGTGACTTAGTTAGTTCATACTAAATGCTAAATGAAAATTTACCCATGTACCATACATTTTTTAAAAATATGCAATAATCACCGGCCGGTAATGTGTTAATTGTGCAATCTAAAGTTGTTTAATAGAGTGTTAAACGCACTCGCTGATTTAACCACCGAGCTCCAACAAAAGTGATCCACGTCATATATTTCTTGTTTCATTAAGGGGTGAAATAAATTTTTAAATTATTCCTACCTCCCACAATAAATACAGAACATTTTTATTTCGCATAAAGGTCCGCAGTCTAATAGTCACCATTCTATTTCTACATTCAAAAACGAATAGTGACTATACATATAATTGATTAACAAAGCTGTACTCTTTAAAACTTAACCATTCAACTTTATTTTCAAATTGAGCACGAACTTAAAAAATCATTTAAAGTTTAATTTAAGAGGGTAACCAGTCAAACCTCATCTTCCCACATCCTTCAACGAACTTGCTCCGACTTCGCAGAATTCCTGCATCGAGCGAAAGCGCTTTCATCGCGAATCCGCCCACGCTCGATTCGAGGGCGCCTTAATTAAACAGCAGCCGCAGGTGTCGAACGATTGCCACAACTCTCTCCCAGGGGTGTCCTCCGAAGGTTTGCGCGTTTCGTGAAACTGATCCGGTGGGATCGCACTGTATAAAAACCGCAGGGTAACGGCATCAAGGTTTGCAGAGGGTGCGGTGATAATCGTAAACAAGCATGGAGGCGAAGAAAAACGACGGCGGAGCGAGGCGAGTGTCTGGCCCATTTATTTTAATTCGCTGTGCGCCGGTAGCCTGGGCCACCGGTCGATCATGAAGAATTTTACAATCCCGGGTCCGCAGGAACGCGGTGGAAAAAAAACCGTGGAACGAAAGAGAGGACACGGCGAAACCGGGACATAGGAAGAGTAAAAGGGAGAATGCAGAAGAGAAAGAGAAAGAGAGAGTTCACAGAGAGGGATTCCGTTCGTGGGAACGCCGTAGCCGGCGGGCTGGCCGCTCGAAACAAAGCCGCAAACCTCGTCGACCGCGAAACTTAACACCGCGCGCGGAATCCAGACGGAGAAACGGAGCCCGTGACGCCGCCGCGCCGTGTAAAACGTTGCCCGAGCGAGGAAAGCGAGAACAGCAGGCACAGAAAAGGAAAACGAGCAAGAAACAGGGCCAAGATCGGCGAGAGAGAGAGCAGGTCGGGTCCGGCCGAGCAGATCCGAGGCCGAAGAAAAGGGCAACGCGCGCTGCTACGGAGTTTTCTCGCCCCCTAGCCAAGCAAACCTTCGACGTCCATTTCGCTGCCGTATCATTTTCACACTTTACCCGGCTCGAAATTGCTACGTGCCGCGTCGTGATTTTATCCGACCGACAATTGTGTTTACGGAAACTCGTTCCAAGGCGCCTGACTCCCATTCCGCGCGGCACATCCGCAGACGTGTGTTACCGGACACTGATTACTAGACTGAGGATGTTTATGCAATTTTTGTACGTGTTGTAAGAACTTTAATTTGGTTAAGTAAGATAACTTTATTTACTTAAGGCAAACGAAAATAGAAAAGTGGATTATAATGTGTATAAGAGAAAAAAGGCTATATTGTAATAAGGTACAACTAATGCTGTAGCGTAAACGGTACTGTGATGTGGTCTGTTCTGTGAAACGACAACGACTGATATTATTAAAAAAAAAAAGATATTATTATTTCTGTAGAATTTTATATTCTGGAATTATTTTCACAGTTTTTGGAAACCATTGGACTGCACAGAGATCCGCAGTCTACTGATTACACTCTGCAACCAACTCTTTTCCTTAAGTTCCTACCACCTGATTGCGTTTCTCATAGATTGCGAAGCGCTGAAGTAAAATTTAGTTTCTTTCCAGTAACCTCGGTTTTTTGGGCTATTTAAGCGTGAAAGAAAAGGCGAGCTTTCCAATTGAAGAATTGGAATGATACAGTTTGGAATGATTCATCCGATCGAGGATCTAGATTGTCCCTCGAGGTAGAGCGACGGGAAACGGGGAAACTGGCGCTGAGATATAACCCGTCGACTGTTGGAAGAGAAAATCGCCACCTAAGCAGAAGGGAAAGAAGAAAATGATCCGTCCACGATGAAGAACGTTCTCCGCCGACAGCGGGGGATAAATTAAAAGAGCGTTCTTTCGAGGCCTGGGTGTAAAAAGGGTCGGATCGTAAATCCCACGCTGGAAAATATCCGATTACAATTATCTTCGAAATGATCGTGCCGCGTTTCATCTCCGACGTTCCTTTGAAACGCGAAATGGTCCTCTTGTCGGCTTCTGCAGACATTATCGTAACCATTCCAGTATAAAAAATGTGTACCAAGAAGATCATCTTCGGAAACGGTATCGTTATTTGTTAATGCTGATCGTGTCACAGTTCCTTCTAATAGCAGAAGCACTGATGATTATTTTTAAATGGCAGATCTCGTAAATTCGAGCGTTAGTGGCGGTGCGGCAGCAGTTTCTCGAGTTTCTTGTAGGCAAAACGAACGTGTACAAAATTGAATGTTAATTTCGTCGTTTCCGATATTCGTTCCGCCGAGCGTACAATCGAAATATCCTGGAACGAATGTTCGCCGATAAGTGGCGTTTTTTCGCCGGTTTACGGCTGGAATTATCACGCGGCGAGCAACATTTTCCGTATGTTTATTGCGGCGCGAAGCGTGCCAATAAAAATACTCCTCCTCCTGTTTCGCAAGTCCTCGCTCCGAACGTTTCCCTTGGCAATCGAGTTACCGAACGCGTGAACGGAGTTCGAAGCGAATGTGACGACTCAACAACATGAGACAAACATAAAAAGAATTATTTCAGATGTTGAGAATTATTATACAATTTATTAATATCAGTCCACAACGGTATATGTATACTTGTCGAAGGACTCCGTCCAGTGCAATTTCCAAATCGACTCCAGCAGCTTTGCAGCTGAAGCGACACAAGCACCAGTTCGAAACAGATGATTTTCTAAAGATGGGACCTTTATAATGCTATCAGTGTTTTATTATGGTGGACGTTTTTGATTATTCTCGCAGCGCGAATCAAGCTTCGGGCCTAGAGATCTACTGGAACTCCCGAAATCCTGGCATTGTAACCGTGTATTTTCTCTCTGGCGAAGGCGCAATCGAGAACAATACGTTTCCCGGAGCAACAAGAGCCCGGTGGAAGACCAAGGGAGACGCCGAAACACTGGAAGCAATTCCAGGAACAAGAACTCCCTTCGACGTGGCCAGCTGCAGCCACCTGGAATAACTCGCATTTTTTTCGTGGAATTAACAGAAATTAACTGAAGAATCTCTGTTCCGTGGGTGGTTGGAAGAAACTACTGTTGACAAAGTGCCGGGCTCATTGCTTCGCGTAGAAAATAACAGAGACGGTCACGTAGTCACGCGGACGCGTCTTCTTTTGGAGAAGCGAGAGGGCGTCAGCTGGCGGAAAAGAAAATGTTTAATGGCCGCGTCGCGGACAGCCGAGAGGAAAACGTTTTCGTCTCCGTTTAATTGCATCGCGACTGTCGTATGCCGGCAACATTATTATCGTTGCAGCGGGGTGGTGCAGGGGTTGGAACTCGCGTAGACGAGCTTCATCCCCCCGGCAGAGAGCCCTCGATAAAACTTTCGCGAAATTACACGCTCGGTAACAAGCTCTTTCCATGCAAATAATCTTGCCGCGGTGACGCCCATCGTCCCGTGGTAACCCATATCGCAACCCCCGCCGACAACTAGTCTAACGTTATAGCTTTTTTCATCGCCACTTACCGATCTTGCAATCTGCCCGACGAGATAAGTGACGAATAGACTGCGGATCCCTGTGCGAAATGCACGGTCTCTCCCGCTCGGCGCTGTAAACGAGAGTTATCTGGAAATTTATAGTCCCCCTTTAACAAGTTTAATCATTTCGGTATGATACGACCATGGTTCTACACACTCTACCAATACTTGTGCAAATAAAATCCGCAATTTTAGGGGAACTCTTTAGATAAATTTTAGAATGCATCCCCGTCAGAATTTTCGAACTTCTGCGCACGCGAATTAAAGACCGAGGATGACACTTTATGATAGATATGGTTACGTTGAAAAATATGTAGAGATTACTAGACGATTAATGGACGGTAATACTGTCCCACCTTATTTTTAACTTGCCGGTTCGTGATACTGCAGATACTGTCTAAATTTCCGCAGTTTAATCACCGTTCTCATAAATCAACCCTCAAGAAAGTGAATTTGCATAGAGATCTCTGCCCCGCAGATTGTGTCCCCGAGACCTATGCGTTTCAGAATTCTCTACCGTCGTTTCACCAGTGTTCCTTGTAAATTTACGAGAAATAATTCATCGTATGTATATATATATATATATATATATATATATTCCGAATTTGATTTTAGAATATAATTTATATAAACAATCTATGTACCATATGTATTATACTCCACTCGTCATACTTTTACCATAGGAATATTTACCATATCATACGAATGGAGTATGGATCGCAAAACGCTGCGTCCAGATGCGCAGACGAGATCGCACCTTTGTGATAATAAAATTTCCAAGCACAGAAGACATAGAATATTGAAATTTGGTACATAAATAGCCCGTTAGTTTCTTTTACAGGATTAAGTGCTAAAAATAAATTAGTGGCATACCTCCAGAAATAAGCCAGCCGTTGTTTTTTTTAACGGGAATGATTCTTGTATATATATATAATTATCGTCGAATTTATTATTGTATAGGGTAGGCTCCCGACCCCGAATCCGAGCCAGCCGATTGTTCGCCGATATTTATTATCTTTAACACCCTGTATATTACGGGAAAAAAAGAACGAGCAATACGTTTCCGGGTGGGACCGTTGCGAATCCCGACGTGATTCATGGCCAGCCTGGCGGAATAGAGCGGATAGCAAACGTCGATTCGTTACAGAATTACAGTGGCCCGTGACATAATAAATATACGGGGGCAGGGAACAATAAAATTCCGACTCTGCCAGTTTCCATCGCGACGAGAGACAATCCATTTAATCTGTAGCTTATTGGTCAATCGTGAAATCTTCGCTTTAACTCAACAGGAGTGAAGCGAACAGCTATTTGTAATTTTTTAAAAAAGATATTCTTAATTTTGTTACATAGCTGTCCCGTAATCGTTCCGGCGTGCGTCGAATAAATTCCTCGCAAGCTTCGGCGCGGCGCGAGGCAACACCTGATTTGAAAGTATTATGAGCACCTAGTGTGCTCGGTACGTAATAGCACTACCATTAATTACGGTGAAAATAAAACGGAATAAAATTACTGAAATTAATCGGAACGCTCGAAGCGTCACGGCGCTCCTTTGTTCGGTTCTAAACGCCAGAAAAATACGGAAGCAGCATGAAAGTTACCGTTTGATCATCTGAACGTATATTATACTGGCACGTTTCTATAGGAATTTTACAGTAAATCTTGCTGCACGCGATGCAAATTCTTGCTGATTCACCGTGAAGTCCATTTTGGCTGATTTTGCATTTCTGCTGGTCATACTGCTTAAAAAGTTACGCTCAAACGTGTCCAAATAATTCTTTTAAATTGTTAGACGTATCGAAACTAATTGTTAGTCGGCGGATCTTCATGCAGGTTGAAAACTTTCTACCTGAATGGCAACAAATTCGTTTAATGTTTTAAAGTTTTAAATTACACTAATTATGATTCTGCAGAATTGAATAGTTCATCTACGTATCCAGCAGGAGACACAGTTACGATATTGGAAAATAAAGTAAACAGTCGCAACACATTTAAAGTTCCAATCTTTGAAATAGACATTTCAATTGCATTTTAGATATGATTCAGAAATTAAACACAAACGTTAGCAAAAAATATGGCCACGTAGATTGTAATCAAGATTAAAACAGTGGTCACCGTTTATGAGACACAATTTCCAAAAATAATGAAATTCCACGTAATCTGCAATGGCAAGCATTTATGTTGTAATTTTCATGGTAACATTTCTCGTTACAATGAAAACCTCATTTACTCATCCGTCTGAAAACCGTCCACCTTTTCCACCACTGCCGAAAACAAAACCGTGTTCCTGTTAAAACAAACAACAAGTGATTCCTTTACCAATTGCCACAAATGGAGTGTGCGTTTTATGCATTCGTAACTAAAATTCCACTGATTCAAAACATAGAAAATTTTCATTTTATATGAAGATGAATCAAACACAATTAGCAGCTACAATCATGCTGATATTTACAGAAGAACCTTGCTAATCGCAAGTTCAAAAACAGGGCTGAAACCAATGAAAATCTCGAGGTAACCAATCATCGGTATTAAAAATTTCGCCTGTCACGATTCACACGCGAGTATCGAGAGCGCAATTACCGAGGTTCTACTGTATTGGAAAAGTTCTGACGTTTGACATGTTTCTCGTAATCGCTTACGCGAAATTGAAGCGTCGATCTCGACAAATCTTGGGGAACCAGTCTCGGTACGTGCCAATGTTTATTAACAACCAGTAATAACAATATGAACGTCCACGGTATTTCCCTGTGGTCGGTAGGGGAACGCATAAAAGTCGATTTGGACTTTCAGTGCGTCGCCAACCGCCGCCTTCAATGGACAATTGAATGCGTTGTAAATCTTGCGGCGTTATAAAACCGGTGCGCCGCGAAAAACGGATTAATGGACAGAAGTGACCCGCTTATCCGTTGGGGGTGGGCCCGAGGGAGAGAAAAATTTCATCGGTCGCCGGTCCATAAATTTCCGGCACTGTCAATGACTCAGCGACGCAATCAAGACTCGGCTGGCGAGCACGGGACACGTAGCCGAGCGGTATTACAAAACTTGCTTGTCGTAAAACTGGCCACCGCGAAATTAGACGGTGCGCACGGGACCAGATGGCACACGCTGTCATTCTTTCTCTCCCGTTCTTTCTTTCCCCGCGATTCTATTTCACCCTCTTCTCGAGTCGTGTTCCGTGCCCGCTACCGCTCCTTACGTCTCTGTTAAATCGTTTCCCTCGTTTCACGGCTGTCAACCACGATCCTCTTATTTGCCCACGCTTGTTTATTCCGACGCTGCAGCTTGCGGTGTTTCGTTAGCACCGGCCGACAGCCCGCGAGTAACTCGGCCGATGCGTTTAGTCGCGCGTTGTTGCCGAAAATTGTTTAGCTTGTTGCCATCGTTCCGAAAGCGACGAGCTTCGTTTGTCACGGTTTTTCAGGAATTTAGATGTTTATTTAAAAAGATCGTAGAATTCGTCACGGTTTTGTGGTGATCATTTCTGGAGGGGCTTGTAATGTAAAATACTGTAAAAAGCTCGTAAACGTTTATAACGTATTATGAGATCTACGGAAAATTGTGTTGAAATTTCAAAAATTGTGAAGTTTAAAGAGAAGGACGACCCGAGAAAAATGATGCTTGACAGAAAAATGTTTAACACTCAAGACAAATATTGCAACAGCTACTAAAAAGGTCCGAGAAAAATTGTAGAATTCTAGAAAGGAAATGTCTCACGTTTTACTGCTAGACCATTGCAGGACCTGCGAAAATGTTTTAGGAGCCGTGAGAAAAATTCGTAGAATCTACTAAAAAAAATATTAAGACCTTTGAAAAAATTGTGGAGCCTAAAGAAGGTTTAGACATTCCGTAAAAGAAATGGAGAGCTTACAGAAAAGTATTGAGATCAGTAAAAAATTGACGGAGCTATAAAAATATTTGAGACCTGTGATAAAATTGTAGAGCTTCTAAGAAAATTGTAAAAGTTACAAGAAAAAATTTTGGCATCCAATCTACAAACACGAGATTAAAACTACGAAGCTTTCTGAAACAGTTCAGTCGCAGAACAACAAAGAGAAAACATAGAAGATTATTTTTATATATGCGAGAATTCGCAAAACAATTTATTCCAGTGCGATCCGTCACGATAGACAGTTAGCCTGTGGAATGCTAAAACAGGGACTGTATAACAAATTAATAGCATAAACCCTGGTAGCATTAATTCAAGCGGAGTCTTGCACGACGGGACGCAGTGTCGAACTGTGGAAAATATGCAATTGAAATACAGCGCACAGAATTTCTAACAAATGTCGCGGCACTGCTGTCAAAAGATTATGTATTCCCTCAAAGTCTTTCGGTTGGTAAAAAGCCGAGCTCTCTCTCTCTCTCTCTCTGCTCTCGGTCAATTAGAATAAATTTCTTCCGACAACAATCGGTAGGAGAGAACCGCAATAGACTCGACGGGGAATCCGGATTACCCGGCTCCCTTTGTTTCCCTGAATATTCATCGGAGGCCGATTCGTTCGACGTTTGCAGGATTTTATGGCCGCGCGGCGAAAAGCGAGCTCGCAATCGGAAGTCCAAATCGAGAATGGTTCCGGCGCTGCTGTCGAGAGCGAGCGAGCAAAGCGAGCAAATTCGAGCCGGCCATGCCGCGGATCGATAGATCGTATTATTCGCCCTGAAAGTGATCCGATAGGAGGAGGACGATAATCCAGGCATCAGACGCGAAAAGCTCGCACGATCAGACACCGGGGAATTGTTCGTAGCGGTCGCGCGCTAGCCGAACGCTTAGCCTAACAGGCTTACCGGTTAATTGGATCTCGATCGAGCGTACAAAGTCGGCCGTGTTACAGCTTCGCCAATTTCGATTGTCACCGATGTAGACCAGCCGTGCTGCCAAGCCTTTTCGTTTCGAGGATTTCACCCCCTCTCCTCGACTGTCGCTGCCAGACTATGATGGCAGTCTGGCTGGGTCGTCTATCAAAAATCGATTCGGGTTGGAGTATGTGGTTCTTCGGAATCAGCTGTTCACAATTTTTAAGTAGCGAGAAGAAAATGGTAATTTTAATAAGATCAATCAACTGTTGTGACTCCTTGAGTGATCCGCAAAAATCGAGAAAATGGTCCCAAATGTATTATTAACCCTTAGCACAGTATATCAGTAATATAAAATCATTGTTACGTTATTAAATTATTTTATATTAAACGAATTATTAAACATTGATTATTGCACGAGTAAATTGCATCAGTTTAATATGCATAAAATGAGAAAAATCATATAGAATGGAAATAATCAGAAAGGATTAAAAGTCTTAAGAAATTACAGCATTTTCTTTGTGGAAACGTACAAAAACGGCGCGTGAACACGAACGTGATTTATTATGCGCAATGCAAATCAAATAGTAGAACACGTTAATTGTGCGTGTAGGCTCCAGTGGTCCGACCTCGCGATCACCAGTCGGTTTAATGAGACATTAGGTTGCTATCCCCGGTTCATTAATTATTCTCAGTTTATCAAGCTATGTTATTACGACACGTTTCTCGGTTTCGTTCCGGTGCCTAAGGCAGACGCGGGTCTGCATTAGTCAAGCATCTATCCCGTTTACTGTAAGTCGAGGAAGTTTCGTGTGAATGAACATGTATCCAGAATAATCAATCTTTGTAGACTGACGTACCTGTATGTGAGGTGGTAAGTCTATTGTGTGCAGATTGTTGTGTAATATATTCTGAATGACGCCTGCTGCCGACATTATGATAGGTATAATTTTCACGCTGACGCCATGCTTGTCTCGGGAAACTATTTTTATGCTCTCCCTATCTACACTTCTTTTTTCTAACACCTCGACTTTAGTTTCTGTCAAACATACTGATCGATCAAACATTATTAACCATTAGCACTCGAGTGGCGCCTCTGAGGCGCCACTAAAAATACCTGTACTATTATTTAAATAATTGTATCTAACCAATTACTACACATTTAAGTATTGTATGAGGTATTGTATCAATTTCATATTTATCAAATTTAAAAAATCATAGAGAATGGAAATATTGTTGGTCAGAAGAAACAGCTCTTCAAAATAGCTCCGAGTGCAAAGGGTTAAGTACAAATGATTATCAGTAGACTATTTTATACGTTTAGAACAAAAATGAATAGGTGAAATATACAACAAAAAAGATGTTGCCAGAGTATAAGGATACTAGAATAATTCCTGTTGAAAAATCAACGGCTGAAGTTCTAATGACAACAGACAAAATTATAGAAGCTCTTTCCTCCGCCGCTTTCGCATTAATTGCGTCCACAGGATCGCTCGAAGAGCATCGCTATGTCAATGGAGTATGTTTCGCCAGCACTGGGAATAGACTTCGAATTTACTAGTTCGTCCCAGCTGATTTTCAGACAGAACGGCCGGGGTGTGGCGTCGGATGATGGAACATGGAAATGATCGTCGACCTCGGCGCCGTGCTGCATTCTGGTTTTGAAGGGGCCCGATTGTTGTGCAGACGGGCACGCAGCGCGAATTATATCGTCGAATTTTGATGAAGAAATTATTGCCTCGGCGGCGGCGGCTGCGAGGACCGTTATCATCCGGCGAACCGCATCTGCTCGGTGATTTTTTATCGAAATTGTTGATCCCGAACACAGGTATTTCCACCCCCCCGATTGTGCAATGCCCCGTCGATGCTCGCGCTCGTGTGCGATCTTTTTCGCGGGCACGCGGGATTCTGAAATGGTAATGCCAAGCGGGCGTTAAATCGTCGGTTTTGTTCGCGGTCGATCGGAAATTAAACGATCGATTTTAATTATTCGGAACAGACGGCCGAATTTTGTCAGCGAGCCGGCTCGGCTGCGCGGACGGTTTTTAATCGCGCGATGATCAAGAGCCTGGAATTCACAATCACCAAGAAAACACAATTGGCGGCGGGTGAATCGATACCGAACCGTTGTTCGAGGGCACGCGCTCGTTGCCGGCGTAATATACGATACTCTCGAGTGCAATCCATCAGAGCCGATACCGAGGACATGCTCGATGAAAAATGATTGATTTTTATAGAATTCTGTCCCTGAAAAATCATTATCCCCCGGTAGGAATGATTGGTCGGCGGAACGTAGAATCCGAAATCCAATTAAACTGCCTTGCGCTTCGACACGCGGCTAACGGACTGCACTGACGCAGTCGAGGGAATAGCGTTGTCAATGGTTTCTCATAAGCAGGCTTCTGTTCTCATGCGTGTACGAGAAAAATGTGCAGGTGTGTAATTGAATATTACTGGTACATCATCTGCAAACCATTAATATTGTTAAGAAAAGAATTAAATGAATTGCCGTCTGACCGAAGCAGGAATTAATATAAACAAGTCCGATCGAGAGACCAAGCTGGTAAGATGTTTATGATCTTCAGGATCAAGCTGCTCATCGGAGCTTCTGCTGGTTCGAAGCTCTCTTGGAGTTTCATGGACTCGCCAAGAACCCTCGCAGCTCCTCTTGGAGCCCTGAAGCTCCTTAGGGCATCCTTGTGCTTCCCACAAGTCCTCGAGCTTCGCTGGGAGCTACTTGGCTCCGTCTTTCGTCGATTTCGGGTATCCTAGGGTGTCCTTCAGAAACTGCTTCAGATAAATTCTTCACTGTTTCTAGGAATTTTCTGGATATCCCCAAGCTTTTCCAAAAGCACTAGGCGCCCCTGGGAAGTTTGGAGTTCCTCTGAAATCCACTAAGCTGTTCTGAGATCTACTGAAATTTCTGGAGAAGATCTGACAAATTCACCGAATGTTCTTGCATTTCTTGGACAACCCTCTCGGCTTCCTTGGCCAATTTCAGTGTATCTAGAGCCTTTAAGATAGTCCTTACGCTTTTCTAAGCTTCCGTGGTTTTCTGCAACCGTTTACCTCTAGAAATCTTTCTGTGTTTTTATAAAACCCAGCTTCCCTGGAAATCCTTGGCTGTTTTGCGGTCCTCTCGACTTCCTCGGGAGTCCTTGGATCTTTAATGAAAGTTCATAGAGCTCCTCGGCTCTTCCAAGTGTCCTCGCCACTTCCACCGTTCGTAGAGCGTCTCTAGAACTCCTTGTACTCTTCTAAGCTTCTATGGGCTCCTCTGGGGTATCCTCAGGCTTTCCTGAAATCATTCACGCTTCTCTGAGAATACACAAACTCCTGTAGGATCTCTTGGACTTCTGCGAGAGTCCTTATACTCTTCCAGGACTCCTCGAGTCTTTCTAACAATGTTGAGCGACAGTTAAGTCGCAACGTTTCCGAAATGAAGAATTGCAAATTATTCCCGTGCACATTGTTCGGAGATTCTCGTTTAAGGATTCATAATTCATCGGTTACACGGGCATCGTATCTAAAGTACAGCGGTTTGATTGTCTCTTAGGAATACGTCGTTATCAACGTACGCAAACCAAGCTCGAAAGTTGAGGTCGCAGCACGCGGATGTCGCGATTGCGAACAGTCAGAGATCCTCTTCGAACGGAGCAGCCTCGGACAACAATGTCCCCCGAAGCACGAGATTGCCGATTATCTTCGGTTTTAACGATTCATAATTCATCGGCTACAGAGCCTGCTATCCGAAGCGCAGTGGTTTGATCGCCACTTACGGCCGCGACGTTATCAATGAACGCACACGGGGCGAGATTCGAAGTTGACAATCGAGCGGCGTCGCAGCGTGCGGATGTCGTACGAGCGGCACTAAAATTAAGGGAGGCGTAAAGCAGACCCCGCGGTGAGTGAATGAACGTGTCTCTTTTACGACGTCCCATAAAGAAGCGCCGGCTGCGTCGGAGGGTCGACCAAGGCGGAAAAGAGAGAAAAAGTGAGGTGTATCCGCGGGAAAGCTGGGCCCGTCGGGCATAAAAAGTCGAACGAACTCGTCAAACATAATTATTTTCACTCGATACAACGTATCCCGCCTCTAATTGGCCGGTACTCCGCTCGCGCGAAAATAAAACCGAACGGCCGCGCGTAGCAAACATTTTTCCGCATCGCTAAGTGGTCCATGACGATTCCGCGCGTTCCGATCGCTCGGTTATTTCATTCGGTCTGGCACGCTGTCCCATTTACCTTTTTGTCCGGCTCCCGGTTTTTCTTCGTTTTTTTTTTTTTTTTATTTTTCCTCCACTCGGCTTTTGTTTTCCCGCACCGGCGATCGTTGGGGAACGATGAGCGCATTGTAACTGCCCGCTCCCGTTTGAACTGGACGCCTCTTTAGTCCGCGCGATCCAACTGTCTGTGAAACAGTCTCGTTGCGAGCAATAACTGCGTGACGAAGGCACGTCGCAATTTAATTGCGGGTCCACCCTCTTAAATTTAATGTCAGCGTCTTCTGCCGAAGTGAAGTCGTTGAAAAGGAGCAAGGGAAGTTCACGCAAATGTTCCCTGTGAAGGTTCAACGTTCGCAAGAGCTAAGTAGCTTGCTATCTACGCAGTATGGGCCTCCAACTGCCCCTTAATATAGACACAATTATAGCAAAACCAAATATCAAAGCTTGTATTAGCATCCACTCCTTTTTCCAAAATTTTAACCAACGTATTTAGCGCTAAAGGACATTACTGTTATACTCACTTGTATTATTAGAAAATTCGTATTGTATTATTCCTGTATTCCACATTACTATATTTACTTATATTATTCATGTAAAGCAAAATAAACCCAGTAGGGTTTCAAAATGTTAAAGATAAAAAAAGTAGCTTGCTAAAAAGTGCTCGTAAATGTGCAAAATTAGGATTTCTCATCATTCCGAAGCACTTGAAAGGTTTTGTGTGATCGAGTGAAGATTGGAGTGTCTCTAAGAGAAGTTAGAGTCCAGGAAACGATGAGCCAGACCCGCAGCAAAGTCGGCAAAGGCGAGCAACCGGCTTGCGAGGCGTTGAATCGCAAGCTGGCCGATTAGCGCGTCTTCCGTTAATCAAATCCTCGCGTAGAGGCGACCGCACGGATCGGATCGTCGTGTAAATTGGAGGAGTCCCAATCCGAAGTCCAACTGGCCAGTGGTTGCTTAGCTAAACGAGTTCCTCGAAGCCGTGTGATCTCGCAGCGGGTCCCATCAGTTTGCCAGCCGGGATTCGACGGTGGTATCCGTCGATAAACCGCGACAAGCCGTCCCACTTTCCTTTGAGCCTTTTCTATCAGCCGGCATCCCTCGAGTTTCACCCTGCTCGTTCCTCCTCCGCGTGTATTCAAGAAACTCGAGAAAAACAAACGGGAAACGTATGTACGTTCTCGAAGGAGCTGTTATAAAGCGAGAACGGTGAAAGGAGGGTCGATGGAAACAATTTGGTGGCTCCGGGAAAAGGAGAGAGCAAGAGGGTCTATCGATTAGACGTTGAATAATGTCGCCTCGATTACCAGACTCTTTCTTCCCGCTTTAAAAAGACGAATAGACTCGGTCCGCTGCCTCTTCTATCGTATTTATGCGGCTGAATCGCTGGGACCGAAGGGTGCGGAGGGAAGAGCTCTCTAAACCCTTTGCAGGAAACTTCATTTATTTCACGTGAATGGGGAAACGGTCTTGGATCCAACCGGCGGCAGCGGCTGGCTAAGGGGAAAATCGCGAGGATTCCCTGAGCATTAGTCAAACGAGCTTTCGATCCGTACGCGCAAGTCGATTTAATACCTTGAAAAAGACTATTCCCCTCCCGTCTCTTCTTCGAGCCACCTTCCTTTAATCTTTGACTCGATTGCCTCCGCGAAACACGCGGCCCAAGGAGGAAGAGTTACCTTAAGATGAAAACAAAAACCCCGTAAGACGGTCTGAAACCCTGTGCTGAACGTCTCGACGGGTTTTCGGCCAGTAATTTTGACGCTGCACGGGGAATCTTCGGTGATCCGCAACCCCGCTCTGTCCTACTTTCCTTTGAACCCTTTCGACGGACTCTCAATTCCTTCTACTCTCTATCGGTTTACTGCCTCCACGGGACTAAAGAGGGCCGGCAACGCCGCCAGACAAGAAATAAGTTTGCCGTCTTATTTACCGCGAGCCCGGAATTTCCTCGCTGATACATCAAAGACAGATTAAGGAGACTCTCAACCGAGTTGATCCGAGACGCGCACAAAGGCACGGCACCGTATCATTTCATTTTTCGTCGGAGACATTGTGTAGCCGAACCCAAGGACCGGGGAACCTCTTTCCTCATCAAGATTTTTCCGAAACTCTTGATACATATCGCGCATCTTTCTTTTTAAAGAGAATTTCAATAGCAAATCCTGGTTGATTATTAATTACTGGAGCATGATTATTATACATAGAGATTCCGAACACTTTATTTACTTTGTACGAAGAGAGGATATGAAATATCAATTTTTAAAGTAATTACTTAGATGTGTTTAATTTCGTGGGCGGATGGTGCAAATGGCGTGTCGAAAGGTTGTTAATAAAGTGATTTAATTGAAACGAACATTTCAGTATTAATTAAATGTAAATAGCTGGTTTTTTATTCTGTAACATTTGTTTCGCCTCTTAATATTCATTCTTGTATCGTTATACCCGCGCTTCGTACCTCTGAAGATTTAAATTCCTGCGCAGCTACAATTTTATAAATATATATACTCAGAATAATTATACACATGGCGCAACGAATGTAACTAATTAAAAATTTTGTTTTGATTGCAGGTGAGTGCGGCGTCGTGATATTCTAGATTAGGAGAATTCACGGTAAATATAACAATATATTTAACGTATAAAATGAAGAATTAATTCTTAAAATTCGTCTAGAAAAAATTGCAAAATACATAAACTATCCGCAGTCTAGTTGTAAGAATTAAGTTTTCACGATTGAAGCGAGAAGCTTAAAGCGAGCTAGGATCTGTAACGAGGGAGAAGCGTTTCAAAGGCTGTCGTTCCCTTATTCCGCAAGCGAAAACATCGGGCGACAGTCGAACGGAATAATTAATTGGCCCATTTGGAGAGCGGCCCGGCCTCGGTACGAATTTCGCCTTATCGAAGGAACGGGCTGAAGTGTGATTGTGAAGAAACGCGCCGTGGAAAAAGAAGACTCGGCTTTCTCTGCCTGGAAGGAAGAAAGATGGCCGGCTCGAAGTCTAATAAAAACTTTCCCTGTCTTTTTACATTCAGCGGGCGTAGCGAAGGGACGCAATCAGCTACGATTGGAATGGATGTCGCTAATTTGATCGGCGAGATAACGAGACTAGAATCACCTCTATTTCCCGAAACTTTGATATCTTCGTCATTCGACAGCTTCAAAAAATCCCATCTTGTTTAGATGTTTTAAATCTTTCCAAACGTCACGAGGTAATTAGACAAGTATTAAAGAAAAATTCTTTTTCTTATGAATTTCAAGAGGTCTGTAAAGTTTGAAGTAATTCTTTTTTTTTTATTATTGAGCTTAATGTAACTCCCCTTTGGGGGTTATGAAGCTTTACATTTGGGCTAATATATATACAGCGTATTTGACATATACATAATTTCAAATTTGTAGATTACATGATTTGAAGAAATTCAAAAGAAGATGAGACGCTTGAATGTTCGGTTTACAGAGCAACGATCTAACATTCAACGGTGGGAACAGGAAGTAATTCTAATTAATAAAGAGGAACCTCGTGGTTCCTTAATAAAGACGATGCTTAGCGTTCAACGATGTCTTAAATGTCTTGTACCTAAGAGTCTGAGCAGTTTGGTTATTACAAGCGGTTACGAACTTCCAACCCCTAACCCGTGTATAGCTCGTTCACATACCGTGTCTGCTGTTCGTTTATCAGTTTCAGCAAGCCCTTTGCTAAATCCCAATTTGTTCCTTTCGGAAGTTCTAATCTGGACGCTAATCCAGCACCCTTGTTCCCTGGGCTACTGTCGGAGACACAGATGACTGCGAAATCACTATAGATTTTTGAATGATGAAGTAATTCAGAGTCCTCCACAACTATGCGAATCGATTAACAGATTAACAGGTGGTGATCAAATTATTAGAGTCAGGAAAAATATATTTTTACATTTTATCCCAACCACTTTCTTCGTGCATCCATAAGTCATATGTTTCTTATTTAGAGATACTTAAAGAAAAAGGATATTAACACTAAATGAGTTCTACATAATGTTGAACTAACAAGCACCATCTAACGGTTCATTTATTATAATACCCTAAAAATGAAATAGTAAACTCTCTTTCTAAAAATTTTGACTTACACCGCTTTCATAATTATGGGCACAAATATTGATCGAATTGCTGGCTGACAATTGCATTATAAAATCGATCATTTCGCGCGCAACTATCAATATAACATAATATTATATATAACATCCGCGTTGTTATCGATACCTGTACGATCCCGAGAAGTTCGCGAGCTTCATCAGCGGAGGTTTGGCGGTTCGAAGCTTTTTTCAGGGTGGAAAAAGAAGGAGAAAAGTTGCGCATCAGGTACGGTTACGGTTCAAAAGGTGAGAAAGATGGGACAGAAGTCGCCTTCGTCGGCTAACGAGCTTGTCACGGCGTTGCTTAAGAGTTTCGTAGGAAGAAGGCACGAAGAGAAGGAAGGACCCGTGAAAAATGAGCCGCGAAGCGCAGGATATCGCTGCGCTTACAAAACGTATGATCGATGGGCCCCGAATCCCTTGGAAACGCGCCGCGGAAACCTACGAACAAGAGCTCGAACCGCTTCGATGCTCGTCCCGACATCCCCCCTGATATCTGCCCTTTGACTCGTAACTTTCTCCCGTATCTCGAGATCTCGATTCGGTTACCGACGTCAGACGACGGACGACGACGAACCCCGATGCCGAGAATATTTATTTACAAGACCTGGCCTCGACACGCACAATCGCTCGATAAATCATGACGCATTAACGTTCTCCTACGGACCGGAGGAATTTCGAGAAGTTTCTGGCAACCGGCACCTTATCGCAGGGTTTTGGACTTTACAAGATTTTTTAAATGTACGCGAATCCTTTCAGATTTCAGTGACAACATTTTACGCCCCTTTTTGCTTCCATCATTATGTCGGTAACAGCAACAGCCAAGTTATTTTTGAATTTTTAACGAGTGAGTAACGAGTGACTAACGAATATGAATGTTACGCATTTCTTTTTAGATGCAATAAAATTTGATTCCTCTGTAATTAATAATTAATCATTAAAATAAATGTAGCCATAGAAAAAGTATAAATTTTCTTTTCCCTTCTACGAGGATTATTGGGGATAAAGACGTTTTAATCGCTGTAACTGTAAAGAAAATGGTACGGCAAGGGGTTAAATCCCATTACAGTCATTGTTAACACGAGTGTATCAACCTCGACTGTAGCGACCTTGAAGTAACTACGGATTGAGAAATCTAGGTTCGATCAACGGAAGCATTAATGTGTGTAATTTGGTTTCTCAAGACACTAAGCCATACCCATCAATTATGAACAAACTAGAGACGCACATCTGCTGCTGCCTGAAAATTCTGTCTTCAATTATACATCTAACCATATGATTATTCAATGGGTGAAAAGATTGCTCTGATCTCCAAGGTCATTTCATAGTCTTCGCAAAGTAGGTCGTTGAACTCGTCTCAACTTCCGCCACAATATCGTACAATTAAACCTGGTACCGTTCTAAAATAATACCGATCACATTAACAAAGAGTATGATACGAGAACAACACTTTCGAAACCTGTAAAAGAAACATAATGACATTTGTGATTATCAAAGAGATCAGATTTTGTTTCGAGCTTAGCGAGGACAACACTTTCGAAATCCGTGGAAGAAACAGGTTAAGTGACACTCGAAGATCCATTTTGAGATTCAGCCATAACTGTAGAAACTCGAGGCCCCCGCTTCTATCCCATCTGTAGCCGCGTCTTCTTTCAAGTAGGTCAATTGTTTCGGAACATCCTGCGCGAAAGAAAAATTGAAAGAGCACTCGTCTGCCGTATCTGGTCGACTTAAAAATCGGCAAGGTTTCATCCAAATTGGAACCGGATGCTTGAACGTCCCCTCGTCGGGTCGGGTCACACGCTCGAGCAAACCCTCGAAGAATTACACCTCGTTGGAACACGATTCTCGTTGTATTATCCCATTAGACAGTATTTCCCGCGGTACAAAGACATCCCTCCCGGCAGAAAGTCTCGTTCGACGTATCGCCTGAGCGAGCATGATCGCGAGCCACCATCTCTCGGCACACAATAATCGACCGATAACGCAAATAAAATTCCAGCCGCGAAAGAGGTCGGGCCGGCTGCAACGGCTGCGGAATTGAATTCCGACGTCCGTGGGACGCGAGCCTTTTGATCGTGTCCTTAACTTGGCACGAGAAGGATAGGTGTAGAAGGCGTCCCTTTTCCTCACCGACTCAAAAGCAAATTCGATTAGCGAGCGACAGATTGATCCTTATTGAATCACGGCTCGCGGTGGTCTTTGTTATCGCGATTCCGTCCACGGAATCACCCCCACCACGATCCCGGTGTATGGTTCGCGTTCATCGATCGGTAATGACCCCGATCATCGGTCCAGATAAAAAGATCTTCGTGTCGGATTCGATTTCTTTCTTCGATCCCCCCCTTCTTCTTTCTTGTCCCGAGTCGATCGGAGATTAAGGTATCGGAACGGAAAGGCCACGCGCGAGAACGCGAGAACGCGAAGTCGATTTCGTGTAAATTAAACAGCCGTCGATGGTAATCGATGCGGAAATTTCGCCGAGTAATTATCGAGCCCCGCCGCATTCCTTCCACGGATTTCTGAACGCGCGATTTCGCGCCCGGTTCCCGCCCGGGCTACCTGAAACCTTTTCCTTCGCGGAGTTATGTTTCGCGTTTATCGTTCGCCATCGATCCTGTTCCGCGAGTAATATACAGGCTGAACACTATCACGAGGATAACTGTGGTTCTAAGGAAGAACGTTGCTTGTCACATTTACTTTCATTTTCGGGATATTGTCGTGTTCGATTGATTTTGAACAACGTCGCTGAAGGTCGTAAATCTCCAACTCAATTCAATGAGAACGCGAATTAATCGATTCCAAAACAAAATTACTGTTTTCTTGGCATACAGATTGTATGAATAGAATTTTCGAGAAATTTTTAGCTCACTGGAGCTGAGCATTGAACTCAACAAAGCATAATAGACTTACTGGTGCACCTAGTGCAACATCGCTCCAAACATGTCAGCCATTCGACCAATGAATTAACATCTCTGTCCGGCCGCTATTGATCCAGAATACGAGCAGGATACTCTTTCACAGTGATCCATCTCGTGACACACAACAGTATCATTGCGAAACCCAAACCCCTACTACTACAGCTGTTTGCACTGCTAACCACAGGCTGATACAATTTTTCCAAACACACACTGAAATCATCAAACATCCTATAATCATTTGAAGAAACAAATTAGTGATATAATTAGTGCAGACCTCAATGTTCATTTTTACACGAGCATTGAGAAAAATGTCTCAACGTTTACGGCTGAATGTGTTGCATATGTCTGTCACCAGGCACCTGGGTACCCGCTTTCAATTTCTTTTTAATACTACTTTAACATTTCTGTTGGCAAATAGCTCAATCATGGTAAACTTTCATGTTCTCGAATGGTCAAAGAATTAATTTACATTCGCGGCATAAAAAGCTACGCATTGAAATATTGAAAATAGAAATTACAGTGTCATTGAATATTGTAGAAAATTTTGGTTAGTGATACAAGGGTTAAACAATGATCTTGACATTGCGTAATTTGTTTGATAATAGAAAAGATCATTACTATTGAATAATCTCTTCAAGTTAAGATTTCAGCAAAAATTTATATACCTTTATTATTAGTTTGTCTAGGTTTCTTGGTCGGTGTACTTTTATTACAACATTTGGAACAAACGAAACCAATCTCTTACGAGATTTTCTCAATAAAAAAAAAGTTATAGAGATGGTCAAGGGTACGAGGTTCTCCTGTGCATTATTGAAACGTTGCGAAGAAAAATTTGCAGGGGGGCAATCTCCGGTTAATGCACCGTGCGTGCACGTGACAGGCCGCGTGTCGCGCCCGGGAACGAAGGAAATTAATTTAACGAGTGCCGGCGAGGAAGCAGAAAACGAGACTCTTTATGGTGTCCGTGGAAGCCGGAAGCTCGTCGCAAACACGTCCACGGGTCCCGATTCGTTGAGGGCGCGCTGGTACCCCAGGTCTCCCGCAGCCAAAGCGACTAATTCTGATTAGCTCCCAAGCGATCCGAGTATATCCAATTACGGCGTCGCTCGCATGTCGCACCGTTTGTCCGCCTTAATCCCGCGGAATAATTCGCCCCGGTGGCCTGTCATGCGCCTACACTGACAGTGAAATATAGGTGACAGCGTGGCGCGACGTCGCGTTGCTTCCCATAACCGTGTGCGTCCTTCTTTGCCGTCTCACGGTTTTACGAAACGCGACGAATCAATTAAACACCCAGGACCAAGTCTGTTAAATAATTTTCCTCGCACTTAACTCGGGCCGGACCACCATCTTCCAGCTCTGCGACGATCGACGGGCACTCGAAAACTCCGATAGAGCCGGCTAATTAACCGGAGCCGCTGCCCGATGATTGATCAGTGATCCGTGAGTCTCATTATCGCAACCGTGCGACTGTCAGCGGACACAATTTATGGCCGACCGCAGCCAACCGCTATCAACCGACACTCTGAAAACTCGGGTTCTCTTTCATTGTTACCCAGTGGATTCGGAAAGTTAGTTAGTTAGTTAGTGGATTTTCACGCTGCCGGGTTTGGCTGGCTTGCTTCCACTATCAGATTGCGGTGTAGTCCATTTCGCGGGAAATTTTCGCATCGGAACCTGCTAGTTGGACGCTCGTTCGATGCTTTTGTTGCGAAGAAGAATGCGCCGGACTCTGGACCAGAACGTGCAAATTAGCGAACTGCTTGAAGCTGATTCGAAGGTCCACATGTCGGAGCGTTAAAATTGAAAATTAACCCTTAGCACTCGAGCTAAGAAAATTGCTGTACTATTATTTAAATAATTGTTTATACTATCAGATATGTCTGATAATTTCATATTTATCAAATTTAAAAAATCATAGAGAATGGAAATATTGTAGGTCAGAAGAAACGTTTAATTTTCGAGTTAAAGTAGCTCCGAGTGCAAAGGTTTAAGATGGGGATTTCAGTCTTTATAATATATCTTTTTTAATATATGCACTGCTTTAAATTGCCAGCAACCGTAGTCCCGTTGAAAGCACCGGTTCTCATTAGAACACCGAAGTTAAACAATGTGGAACGTGAATGGCACTTGGATGGATAACCATCTGGTAAACAAAAACCGGAAAGTGACCCACCCGGGTGTTTTTCACGTGTTGTTGGCCAAAGGTGGTTCGAAACCCAACATAAACAGTAGGTCCCGCTGAAAAGGCGATAGTGAGAATGGAAAGTGGGGGAAGGAAGATTGGTAAATGAATTTGAAACCCTGAGGGGACCAAATATCATGTTACAATAACACTGCTTTAAATTGTACGTACGTATTGTTGTCATAAATGCATAAACTCCGTAGTCTGGTCATCTACAACCACCCTTCGAACACTATCTTCCTAACTAGATTCCTCAAAGTTGATTCAACATTTCTGTTGTTAACAAACATCGATCAATCCTTTATCGAATGAACCGAATGGAGTGGTAACGTTTCATTTCCTTCGAAATTGCAGCCGTAAATGTAAAAAAATTGCTCGCGCGTTAATTCCAGTTTTCCACGGCAGATTCTATGATATCGAGAGATGCCTGATTTTTCCACAAGTGGCTGCCATTAACGAGATACTCGATCCGCTTCGAATGACACAGCTGCTGCATCCTCTTCGAGCGAGAAACACTTAGCAGGCAGTGGCACAGCGTGAAGATTACAGAAATTACGGCGCCCCTAAACAGGACCTTTCCTACCAGCGATTTATTATTACCGTTTTCTCGGCGTTCCACTCGGTTGGTGCTTTCTAATCCGCTGGGAATCGATTCCGCGATGCGATAGCGACCCGCGATCCACATCGTCTGTCTGCGGTTCACCTGTGTTCCCACTGATCCTGTTTCGAGAGGATCTCTTCTCTTCAGAGGGTGGAAAAAATTCATATTTCTTCGTGACTGTTCTAAAAATACAAATTCAGGCCGGGAATCTGTCTCAGGAATTGGATTAAAACATGTGATAGTTCACAAATGTTTTTAGACCGTTAAAGTTAAATATAATCCCATTCAAACAATTTTTATAGAATGTTGAAAAAATACAATATCACAATACAAATTTAAATCAGGACTTTTAACGAGCCACCGAAGTGGATTAAAAAATATGAAACTTTTAATTGTAAACAACTTTTAGTAAGTCCATCGATCAGTGCCAAATCTTCAAACAAATCTGGTAGGAATAGAATAATCAAGATTGATCCAGGACGCGTGTCAACGGGTTCGCGGACGCACTGTCCACGATTGTCGCATGTTCGGCGTCGAAAGGCTCTCGATCCTGAACAGGGATCGAACACAATGGGTTCTGCACTCGATCCGCGGAGCTTTTAATCTCTGGGTCTGCGTGCCGGCATTTTCGCGCATCGTCGAGCGGCCGGCGTCGATCAAATGGAGCGGAAAGCGCGCGCTAGCTGGTTCTCGTTCCTCCTCTCGATCCGAGCGAACGGTTTCACGAGATTTCCAGCCGGTCGCGGGACGAGTTTCCTTCCCCTGGTCTCGCCAAGGGCCCACCACCCTTCACAGGGCTAAGAACCCTTGTCTTGAAGTTTTAAAGCTCGAGCACCGAGTGTGTGGCCGAGTGCGGGCTAAAGTGGGCGACACGGCTTTTACATGTAGATACTTTTTCGGCTACAGTCTGCATCGAGTCGCTAGACCATGGTTCAGTCACGATTTTCAACCCTTCTGCGATGGGACAATCTGCTCGGACGAATTTTTCGAATTTTCTTCTTCAGCACAAGTTTCCGCGTTCCGCAGCTTCGAACAGCGCGTCTGCTTGTAAATTAAATATCTCCTGACAATGTATTCGCCATGCAAACATTTTTCGAAATGATGCGAGAAGTCGCTTGGTCATTTCCCGCAATTACCGTGGCCGCTAATTTCCCGTCGGTCGCTTTATCCTCCGGCGTCTTACTACGGGTGATTATAGCTCGCACAAAGCCACGGCAGTGGGTAAACGTTTGTTTAGCAGCAACGTTTCATTATCCTCGGCGATATGCTACAGGAAATAGAGTTTGTTCTACTATCTGGACAAATGTCAATATCGAACGTTACTCTCCAACGTGTAATCAGCTGATTGACTTTGGACAATTCTTATGGAGCTTGGCCTAGCCCAGAAATGTTTACTCTTCTATTTTTATCGAGCCGTGGAAATGTCAGACGAGATTCGTTTCTGGTCACGCGGTTTTAACAATTATGCCATTGATGTGTGATTTCATATCTGCCCCTCAGGGCCGATATGTTGTTTGTTAGTATTTTTACATTCTCGAAAGAATGCAATAATGCCATTCAAACTGCATTCTAGAACACAATATATAAATTACATCCAGCTGTATGGACTCCACTTAGACGTCTAGGTAAGCTTAAATAAGAAAATTGCACGATTTAATCGGAATCATTTTTCATGTGGAGACAGAACAGACTTGTTCGTGTGTCTTTCGAAAAGAAAGGAAAAAGTAATTGTTCTTCCTGTACATTGATCACTCCGCGTCTCCATCTGGAACAGGTGTCCCGCAATTATTTCGTCCGTTCCGGAGAGAACACGTGGATGCATCAATCTGTAAAGTGACTTACACAATTTGTTAAAAATAACGTTGAAATTATCGAATGTTCTATCGAGGAGCGGGCTGTCTGCGCCACCGGGGATTTTCCATCGCTGCTTTAATAATCTACGAAACAATTATAGTCGAGATTGAATACCGGCCCCATCGATCGCCATTAAACCGTCACGGGAAACCGACGTGTCGGAGGAGTTCGGCTCTGTTCATCCCGCGGTAAAAGTAGGTGCACTAGCTGTAAACTTGTCACTTCGGACAGTTAGCCATCGACGAGGGTACCGTTTTTGCGTCGAGTCGCATCGGTTCGATCCTGTTGGATCGTTAATCTGCATTTCCTGTTTATACACCGGGCGCCACCATCGTCGGACGTCTCTAATTAGAAGCGGGTTACCGGCAACGGGATTTAATAAAACCATAAAATATTTTTCCACGTGCAATCAACGACAGAGATCGCCGCGGACGATACAGTTTTTTTTTTCGTCCGCGCGCCGCGACAAAAATCCGATGCGAAACTCAGATCCCGCATGGGAAAAACGTAACGATTCGCCGGCTCGCTTTAATTAACGCTCCACCCATCATTTCCTCCGTTAGCGCTCTCAAATATTTTTCCGGATGTGACATTTAAATACACGGCTCCGAAAAAGTATCTTTACAGGTACAGTAAAAAATTCGTTCCGGTATCAACGTTCACATGCGTTTTACAACAAAAAGATTCAATAATTATTGTAAACGTACGATTCTAAATGAGAAAGGAAATACGTTTGTACTGTTGAAAGTGCGTAAAAATTTATTTAAATAATTCTAGGATTAGCAAGGGTTAACTTTATAACCAACAGTGCTTGCCAATTGCTTTGCATTAATTCTTTCTTATGTAAACCTGACATAGAAGGACTGAAAATAATTTATAATTTTCTCAAAGAATGTTCTGTAAAAATTTGCAAAAAGAAAAACAATGTAACACCGTCTCAATCTAAGCCAATGTATTACTATATAAACCATTTGGTTTAAAGCAATATTAATAACTAAATAAATTAATGATGAAGAGAAATTCTTGAAGAAAAAATCAGAGGAAAGTATTAGAAAATATTGTTCTGCGTGATCACCGATGAGGATGTTCGATACAGTTTTTTTCGGCGCGGGAAAAATCCGTGACGTTCCTCGATCGTGGGAAAAACGGTTCGAGTGCCGGCTCGCTTTAATTAACGCTCTACCGTGGTTTCCGCGGCGCGCGTCCTCGGTTTGCGATTTTCATCGTTTTCTATCTCTCGATCGTTTCTTTCGCTGTTGTTTTGGCGTTTACCGGGGGGGAAAAGCGGCCGACAGAGAGCCGTGGTATCGCGAATCGCGTGGACGACGCCGACGGCACGCGATTCTCCGAGAAAACGCGTGCGGTTTGCAACGAAGAATGCGTCTGCGTTTCCCCGGCGATGCGCCATTGGAAAGGGCAGAAATTATAGGGCAATTTCGCCGGAGCTTGTCTTTCCCATGGCGCCGCCGGATTCCTCCGTAATTTCGGCCGCAATTTTTTTCCGACGACCGCCGCCGCGCCGTTCCGACGATATTGTTAACAATCTGATAGTAACTGCGGCCCTTTAACGTTTCTCTTTTTCAGGAACGGCGAGCACAAACTTTTCCGTTACGATGCTGCACTCAGCCTCTTTTTTTTCCCGTCTCTTGTTGGTACTGCGCTTTTCCCGATGTATCGGGCGGAAACTTTCCCGGCTTTTCTTTTTTAATGCGGCCGCTCTGTTCGTGGCCATTCCTGCTCGAAATTGGAACTTGGCGTACATTCTGACTTAAAACTTCGCCCGTTCTTTCATATTTTATTTCGCTATGTTTCCGGAATTTACTTTCAGCATGCTAGTTATTCTACGGGGTGTCTTGAAAATGTTCTTTTTGTTGAAGATGTTTTTCTGTGGATACGTTATTCTAATAAAGTACAGTTTATACTTTGATATACCTTATTTGTAGACTGCGTATCGTTATAGATTTATAGAAAAATTGAGAAGATAAAGCTCAAAATTGTTGAGAAATTTTTTAAATTTAACATCGTCCGAAGATGTTGGCTCCTGATGAATTTTCGAGGAGTTTTTCCGAGTCAAGGAACCCATTTAATGGGTTCGCAGCGTCACTTCTCGCGAGCGGACAAAGGGAGATGGCGCCATTGGGAGACAAAGGCGCATCGCCTCGGACCGTTTGCCGGAAAGTGCTTTGCATTT
Source organism: Lasioglossum morio (assembly GCA_916610235.2). Lineage (NCBI taxonomy): Eukaryota > Metazoa > Arthropoda > Insecta > Hymenoptera > Halictidae > Lasioglossum > Lasioglossum morio. Next base: position 13,427,543 of record OU744334.1, read on the forward strand.
GAAAGCTTCGTTAATTCCTCGTGAAGCGGCGACCACGACGAACGGAGGCTCGGCCATCTGCGGCCTCGACTACGCGAACTTGATAATCCTGCGGCGGAAACGCGTAAATAGATCCCGCAGGGAGTTCGGTGGAATTGCGAGAAGAAAAGGGGAACACCGTCGAGGCCGGTATACGGGACACGTTAGACCACCGCCGAATCTATAATTTTCTCTGGTATCTCCGATAACTACTTCCGAAACTACTTATATGCACGGCAGAGATTCCGCGGAGCCGATACGCCGCCGTCGGATAACCGAAACGATCCGGAACAGAGGGAAATAAGGGATGGAAGAGAGATAGAGAGAAAGAGAGAGACAGGAATCGAGCATTAACCGTGATACTCGCTTCGGAACGAAGCGAACGATCCGTTTCGATAAAACCGAGAACGCTGACCGACGAAAATCACTCTGATGGGAGATCTCGATCACTTGCGACGGCTTCTTGCCGGTCGTTCTGGTTTTATCACTCGTGGATCAGTTTTATGAATCCCTGTTCATTGAAATTTTAACCTGCGATGGAGATTTGGTTAATCATTCTTTCCGTCAGTTAGTTTATAATGTGCTCGTCGCAGTGTCCTACGAACAAATTATAATCGAGCTGCCCCATCAACCTGTACAATGGTTAATATCCGAATCATCTTCCTGTGTAACAATTCAATTTTTGTCTGCACTCTTCTGTATTCTATAAATTCCTACAAATTCAAATGTCGTATGAGAGAACAGGTTCTGTGGGAATGAAAATCTTCTATGTTGAAAGATATGTATTAATTTTCGAATTAAAATTTGCTTCGAGTCCAGAGGGTTAAAAACGAATCACAGAAATTACAATGACACTAACATTTCATACTTGGTTCATACAAACAGTGGAATATATTCGTACGCAGAACAGAACTGTATTAATACATCCGACGTAACTTTTACGTCTTGAATGTCTCTTTCGCATCTCGTGGAAGAAAATATGTATTTCGAGTGCATCCACGAACCGCATCCCCCGTTGTTGTTTACGCACGTAGACGGAGTCTCGTTTAATCCAGGAATTGAAATAATGGCGAGAGCTTTGACTACAGTATTTTCGTTACAATTACGAATTTCCGGAACGAAGGAAGCATTAATATAATTAGATTTTGCGCGGTAACGTCGCTCCGCGTTGCGGAGGGTGTTTTGCCCGACGGGTTTCCAGGGATTTCTTCTGCCGGCTGCTGCGAAGCCAGGCAATTTAAAACTCATTCCGTATCGTGTAATATTTTTCTGAAAAATTATACCGGGATACAGATAATCTGGAATTCAATCAGAGATTCTTTCAGAACTATAATAATTAGATCGTGGAAGCAGAAGCATTTTACCACGTTTTTATCAAACTTATTTCGCTCCGATCTAAGTAAACATTCATTCCCTCCGAGGAACTTCGTCCCGTGTAAATTCATATTTCCACTAGCTGGTATTTTTATCTTCGTTTATTAATTCGATACTGACCTCGCGAAATTCGTTATGTCCCGCGTTGTGTTCATTACTTGCTCAGTCTCTTCCCAAGTCTCCATCGAACCGAATCCCTTCGTTTGAGAGCACGCCCTAGGAGCACCTCCTCACGCGTGCTTTAATCAGGGACGCTTATCCGACGAATCCTCGCTACGCATCACACAAATTTCCCAGTAGCATCGGGAACTCGTGAACGCAGCGACGCGTTTTTAATTAAACATAGAATTAATTAAAGCGAATTAATTAAAGCTCTTTTGGAGCGTCGTTCCTCGATCCTCCCTCTCGAATGAAGGCGACTGCTGGAACATGCCTCGAAATAGATTACACATTCCATGGACAAAGGACGATGAAAAGTTTATCAGCCGTCTGACGTCTTCTGTTCAGTGCGCCATCGGACACCCCGGGACTACGCGGAGTAATTAGCACTTTCATTATTTTGAAACTAACTCACTTAACACGAGAATTCGTAATACACGAAATTTTCGATGTCGAGAATTTAAAGAAAAGTCTTGCCTTCCCTCTTCGAATGTAGAAATCACTTGGACTATTCATTTCAGACGGCTCGTTATTAGAACAACAAAATTTCTAACGGGAGAGATAAAGACCTTTTTCCTAGTCCATCGCCTGAAACCAGAAATTTGCATAAACATCCGTCGTCCAACGTCACGGATATAATACATCACGACCGCGAGATCTCATCAAAACCGTCACCGATCAAGTATAATCTAGCCATCAGTAAACAAGGTCGAACTCGATCGAATAACTCCCGAACGATGGTTTCCGGGACAGCGCAAAGAAAAAGGGGGTGGATCCAGTTCTTCTGCCAGCGTGGTAATTGATCGACAGTAGCAAGGGAGAGAGAGAGAAAAAGAGAGTGAGAGAGAGAGCAAGGATAGCAGTATGGATACGATGGTAGGGGGCAAGTCACGCGGCGGAAGTCGATAATGCAAACGAGTCAAGTTCGGTCGGCGGTTCTTATCGTTGCTAATGAAGAAAAATTGCCTGGATCCCTAGGAAGCGGCCGATCGCGGGACAATAAATAATCGTTGGAATTCGATAGCTAGGCAATAAACCGGCAGAAAAACACAGGGAGAAAAAGAGAATGGAGCGGGTACTATTGGTCGCGAATCTGCAACATGATCAAAACGAAACTGTTCGCGTAATTGGGACGCGCATCGACAACTTCCCCGTCGACTGTGCTCGATTTTTCTCGAGAAATCCAGCTAAATAGGAAACGAAACAATCTTCTATAAATACCTCCTACTGGTAAACGGAATTTTATGGGGTTTAAACATTTTCTACATTAATTTCGAAACACGGAAAGTAGACGTGTGCCTGTTTCGCCGTAGCTTTCGTTTGTTATGTTACAATAACTTTTACAGTCTACGAAAAAATAGCTTTTTATTTCTTTTCAGCGAATCTTTATGCATGCATGGCATTTGAAAATATTCAGAAAAAATATTAGAGCATGAATTTTAATAGAATTTGGTACGATTTTTACGAATTGTGTATCTACAAAGGTCATTGATGCCAGTGAAAATAATATTCTATCTGATTCCACTATCTCAAAATTTGTTAACAAAAATTAATAATTGCATAAATATCCGCAGTCTACTTGGGTTTTTCATCTTTCGCAACCAAAGTTTGCAACTAAAATGTCGGAAGGAGTTTTCTAATGTTTGCTTCGATATGCTGAATGTGTCAGATTTTTTCAGAATTTTCAGATGCGATTCAATTGGGAAAATCTCGCTCTTCCTTCTCGTCCTCTTTCTTATTCTTTTTCCCAGTCGAATTCGTGACAGCATAGGCCGAAGCTTGGCGAGTACGACGACACTTGACCTTCGGAATTAAGGACGGACAGCCGACTCATTGATTACCGTTAACCGTCGATACATCGGCAAAGAATATCCCTCTTTGTCCCGTTAGCCGACTGATAATACCCGACGACGTGTGAAACGATTTATTAGGACGCCTCGCATAAACCGCGTCGCGTCGGCGGAAACCCTTTGTTTGACGTTCCACGCGAATTTGTTCCGGATTTCCAGAGGCCCGTGCCACTCTCGACGGTAACAATAACGACTCTTCGCATTGAATATTGATTCGGTAACGAGGTAAGATGTTGTTGACCCCTTGACTTCGTTTAACGAGGCATCTTAGCATCGTTGCGGTTCGATTCGATCCGAAGCGTTCGCCTAATTGCTGCGTTTGTACAGCTTCTTCGAGCGGGAGCCGAAACGGGAAAGGAATTGGGATATTTAATTGTTTGTATTCACAGCAGTTTGCAGCGAGACGGTTTCGTATTAACGATGAGCTTGCTGTATTCCGATAATTAGTATTTTATTTATCAGTCGAAGACAGTCAACCGAATGTGTATTTAATTGAAAATAAGTGTTTTTAGAACAGAAAGTAGAATGAAATGATGAATGAATTCGTGAAAATGACGTAGTCGAGATCTATTATTTTATTAAGGATGATAATTTCTGTAGAAACGAAACGACACGTGTTATTTTTAAACACAGCTTCGAACACGGTTATCTCGAGGAATTACGAACTCCAAAAACCAAGACCGATAAAAAGACGAACAGACGTTCCCCCGATCTTTTCACCTCGGCCATTAAAATTACAAATTTAACGTCCCCGCGTGTTTCTTTACAGACACCCTTTGCTTTCTCGCGCGTTGAATAAGATCGCGACGTGAAATACGACGGGGACCGGAAGATTTCGGCCCCCGGTCTCCGGTCGTAATGCAACAATCTTCCGAATAATACGAGCACTTTGCAAGAGTTCGTTCCCCATTCACTCCGCCGCCGGTATAAGAAAACAATAACAAAAAGAAATAAAGAAAAAAGAGAATGAAAATATGAATGCGCATTATTCCCGGACATTTAACCGAGGCATTCAGAATCACCACCGCGGGACAATTCTCCTTTTCAATTCCAGCGACGCGGTCCGTTCGCTGGTGATGGCGCTCGAAAGGGAGAAGCCGTAACCGTGCCCATATTTACCGCGATTCCCGTACGAATCGTACTTCGTAACAGCCCGGGGAGGCCGATACAAAAGGTCCCATTCACTCGTCCGGCTTTTTATCGTTAATATTAGGGGGCCCTCGCTTTCGTCGTGCCCGCGCCCGTAGTCTGCGTCTGAAAGAATACGATGCAGTATCTCTTTTCCTCCGTTCCGACCGGAAAACCGTAATCGCCCGACTCCACATCGGTAAAGTTCTTCCGATCGATTGCGCGCCGACTTGCCACCGGTAACCCTCGTTTCTCCCGATTTTCGGAAAACAATCGCTGTTTTTCCAGGTTAAATAATCGGTTTCTCCATGATTTTAAGCAATTCTTTTAGGGAAAAATATCCGTTCGTAAACGATGCATCCGATGTACCAAGATGGTTCTTAATTCTTTTCAATAAAATAACCACATTAATTGAAAATAAATATTTGATAGTGCCGTCGACAACTTTGTTCATGCTTGAAACACTAAATTTAAAGTTTCGAGATCGTACATACTGTATGCGAGTAATCGAAAGTTAAAAAAGTTGTTTCAACAAACCAAAAATATTTCTTCGGTACTGTTTCGATGAGAATGGTGGAGTTGGATGAGGAGACTGCAAGATGGTTGCCACGTGCGCGAGAAAACGGTTGCTGTTTGAATTTTGCTCAATCGAGGTATTTATTTTCACTCGCGCGAGCCTTTAGGGAACACGAGGCACTCGCGATACAAAATTCGCACAAACGTCGAGTACTAGGAGGCTGGAAAACCGCTTCGTTGGTCAGTGACGAAGGCGACACGTGGTCTATTTCGATAAGATTTATAACGAGATAATTTGCACGACTGCCGGAACAAGAATGGCTCGCCGGAGACGATCCGCTGGTTGCCGATATTGAGGCTCGATTCGCCGTTTGGGTGGGGGTTGACAAAAACTATGACCTAAACAGTGGGTCTTCACAACAGTTTCGGTGTTTGCTTTTGCCAGTCGAATAGGTGTCAACCAGCGGTAATCATCTTCGCCGAAAGTGTCTTTCGACTATCGCGCTGGCGGTTGCGACGGCATCGAACAGGTACAGTAACTATTCGATCCAAGAGAACGGGGGGCACTGTGTGATCTAAGAAAAGCGAATATTCTAAAACTTCGTCATTTTTCATTATTCTTTGCGCGGAACAGTTAAATTTGTTACTTTCATGAGAAGCTATCGACGCTATTGGTTCGCAAAGGAGAAATAAACAGCTACTGTCACGTACAGTAAATCTGCCGTCAAAGCGAACCACCCGACTCCGCAGAGAATACGAAATGCAAGGAACGAGAAAAAGCGAAAGCGTTCGATAAAAAGATAGAACGCCGTATAACCGTAAGAACAGATATTCCATCCAGAAAGCATCCCGGCAGGATCGCGCGGCGCATTTTTCCCTCGGAAAAAGCAGACTACGATTAACGATTCAATCAATCAATCTGACCGATTAAAAGAACTGCTGCTATCTACTTTGAAGTATGCCGGCAAAGTTCCCATTCGAAAAACGAAAAGAAACGTGGAGGAAGAAAAGAGGTGGAAAGTTCTTGGCCGGCATTTAGCGAGCATCTCGGCTCCATTAACGGATTACACGCCCCCATAACGAGTACCGATGAAGAAAGCACACAGCCGACGATCACGAGGTCCCGCCGGGCTTGGGTCAGGCACGCGAATTAACTCGATAACGCGAGTTTTCGTGACTCGCATCGTTCGACCAGATATGAAAGCCCCGCCACCGAATTCCCCGGGTCACGATAGCGAGTGTTACCGACTACCATGAACAGCAGGAAGAAGATCTTCGCTATCCTGCTTTCCTACGAAGAAACGTCCTGACGTTTCGCAAGCTTGCAGCTGGTTCGTCGGCGGTGAACATGTCCCATGTCTACACTAACTATATTTTCTCGGAGAAAATAACCTCGTTTTCAAGAAGGCAGGTCAAGTCATAAGCTATTTATTAAATCAAAGAAGAAAATTGCTACGTGAGGGGTAAAACAATTTCAGAGACGACAATGGTGGGGCCTAACATAAATACTCAGCTGATCCTCAAATATACAGTTCAAGTCAACAGCTATTTATTAAATCTTGTGCGACATCTATTATTGTATAATAGCGTTACTCTTACGCAAACACGTGGTTTATTATTTCTAACGCGTGATTCGCCTCTGGTACGGCTACGTACTTTCTTCTTGTGCGAACCATCAAACAGTAATCACGTGTCTGATATATTATTCTATTATTCACACAGTTATATAGTTAATTATAATAAATATATATGTGTATCACAAAACTAATTACTCAGTTTAAACGAATATTCCATCAAATCTAGTGGTCAACGTGGACCTCAAAGAAGCAGGTTCAAAAATCTATTAAAAAGAAAATCGATGCATAAGGAATAAATGCGGATAGGTAGACGTTGATCTCGAAGAAGATGATTTGAAAAACTGCGAAGAAGAAAATGTTCAGCTGATCTTCAGGTAGTCTTTTCAAGTCATCAGCCGTGTGGTAGATGCTTTAACCAACGTCGGTGTCAAAGAAACAGGTTGAAAAATGCATAAGGATTTGAATAGAGCGCTAGCTGGCACGAAATGATCAAAAGCGTCCGCCTCGAGGGTTAATTACCCAGCTAATGTTTCGATCGATAACCGTGTACCTGTTTTGACACGGACACCCACCACGATGATCCCCGATACCTTCCTCCGGGCGACGGTGCACACGTGGGCCGCACAATAGACATTTCATTCCGTGGTGCCGGCCTCGGAAAGACAATGCGATAGATCTTCGTTGCGCGGTGCTCCCAGTCAAGATTGTCGTAACGTTATGCGCATCGGTGGATCTGCGGTTCTCACGACGGGGAGATTGATGATGCGTAATCAATTGGCATACATCTTCCCCGGACAATTGCGACATATTCGAGCGGCCGGGACCTTTCCGATGACCCCCTGACAATGATTCGAATCGCCGAGAAATCAAGCCTCGAATCGTCCCTGATACGAACGAAATTTCTGATATTGAAATCAGATAATTGTGAAGGATATGCCGCGCGACGTATGCCCGTTACGGGGAACAGACGAGATTTACGCGATCCTCTCTCGGGATCACAGATTTTTGACAATTCTATTTTTCAATTTTATTTTACCATTCGATATTTGTAATATATCTGAATAAACGATGCAGTTCGTAACAACATCGTCGATAACACAAATTTTAATTCGGTTCACGCGCGCTTTCGAAATAAATTTTAATAAACAGTGAAATTTTAACGAAATTCGATCTCTGCTCGCTCGTGTTTTCGGGAGCAATGTTATTTCAATTTTTATTCGCTGGGTGACCGATGTCTGCATTATTTATACAATAGCTGTTCTTCAAATACTAACGTCTGTTTCCTCATTCTGTACATGCAAGCATGGAATCAACGTGTATCTTAAAGTTTTTAAAGTTCCAAAATAGTTAATTCACTTAGCAAGTATGTGGTCTTTTGTACTGAAAACATTTTGAATTATTTGTTATCATGTTGGACATAATTCATACTAATTCAATAATTTTTACAGACGCAATTCTACGAAAAATCTTTTTTCTTGAAGGTCTAAATAGTTGACCGAAACGTTGACAATTTTTGTGTTAATTTGCAAAATCGCTTAAGTAGTAGTATTTGATCGAACCAGTGCGCTGAAAACATGAATATATGTTATTAACAATAGCTGTTGTTTAAAATAGCAGGATAATTAAAATACAATTTTAGTTTGAGTATTATTCGCAGTTTAACGCTAACAATAGTCGAATAAGAACACTATCCGCGATTCCTACGATGATACCGAGTGAACTGGGTCAGTCGGTTGTCATTCGATGATCTCGAAAAACGATCCAAGCAATCAGACAGTACGTCGTCCGTGGAACCCGATGAAGCAGTCGGCTCCAGAGAAATCGCGAATTTTTTCGAACCACTACAGACGTTCTTTTCCGTTCGCAGCTCCGTTGATGCGGGCACGTATACCTCGACATGATTACAGGGATAGAATGTGTGCCCCGTAAAGGAAACGCGAGCTATCTAGCACCGACCAATTAAGAGCCTCCTCTGGAACGTGGTAAATAAGTCGGCGCGAGGAAATTCCAGTACCCGGAGCCTCCAGAGACCTGGACTTTTTGGAATGTCTTTCATAATTTCCACAATTTCCTCGCCGGTTGCAATTTATGAAATAATGGCCCCCCTATTAACTCCCCGTGTAAACTTCGCTTGTTTGGAACGCGTTCACGAATTTCGCAACGAACCGTCTTCTCGACCTGCGCCGATCGATCTTGACGGAGTGGAGTTGCATTCGATACACACTGGGTGTACGAAGTATTCGTTTCAGTTTTATTTTATGTTTGTTGGAATTGGCAAAAAGAATCTGCATCATTTAGAATCTGCTGAAGAGCATTTGTTCAAGGCTATTCTCTTCATATCTAGACTGCACATGTTTATACAATTATCAATTTTTGTAGACAAATTTTATTTTCATTGGTAGCAGCTTTTGTAAATCAGGAATAAATAATCTGGAGCTCTGGAGTAAAAAACTTAGTTAGGTTTACAAAATATATGTTTGAAATTTTCATTAGAGACACTGATTAAAACAGGTAAACTAATCCTAACGTCTTAAAATAAAAACTTCAGCTGTTGGGTCCAATTTCGTAAAAGTTTACGTTTTTAAAAGTTGTACGACTACTTTGTACACCCAGTGTAGAACTTGTTAGATATTGCAATGTGCAATCACACAATCGCAAAGGGTTAGAAACAAATTCAGAGACAGGTACACCGATTCCAAGCACTATTATCGATTCCCAGACATAAATAGCCGGCGCGGACATTAATTGCCGAATTAATCGCATTCGCTGTCTAAACAATCCCGTTGCCCGGTCAATTACAAGCCCCGGATTCGTTTCGGAACGTGTAATTAAATTCGCCGCAACAAATTCAACGAGCCGCGACCTTTCGGCTCTATTGTCTCGGCCGGCCCTGCGAAATTTAGCGTGAGCAGGGTGAAAGGCGACCAGCACAGTCGGAAAACGAGCGAAAGCAATTCCTTTTGCAATCGCGCGGGGCCATGAAATTGATTCGTAATTCGCGGAAGACGGCAAAGGTGAAACTAATAGCCCAGCAGTTCGCGCGGGCTGCGATCATGAATCTACCATAGAGATTCCCGAGAATTCTCCGTGGCGACCTCGTTGCGTTATGCCATTATGTCCATTACGTCGCGGGTATAACCCCCAATCTCGTACTAGGGTCGTTGAACACTTTGCTGCATGCTAAATACATCTAACAATTTTTTTTTTGCACGATGTTCCTGAAAAACCGTGTAAAAAGACTGTGCTATGTAATTTCTAAATTTTACGATAAATGACAGAAACGAGTAGCTTGAAACATGAAATTCTGTCGTACTTTAAAGAAAATATTTGAATCAATTTATAAAAATGTTTAATTATGTTTAATATTATTTTTTTTTATGTCTCCTTTTTGTTTTTATCAGTTATACTGTAAAAACTGTATACATTTGTATAAAAGGACCTCGGTCCGTATATAATAATAATAATAATAATATATTTTGTTTTGATTCACAAGCAACATTACCGAATATTTGGCTTCTGTGCCTTGCATCCGAAGCTAACAATGTTTATTTTACAAAAGATATTTTCTAAAAATTCTAAAATTGAAGGACCGGCTTGCAGACAGCGATGCAACGTCGAGGCTAGTATGCAAGCACGGTGTGCAACGATAAGCCGGCCGCGGGTGCACATTCGATGCATCGCATCGCGTGCAACGTCCCAGAGACATGCACCAGCGCCTCGTCCCTCCTCCCTTCCGAGTCCAGTCGAGCACGATGATGGACGTTGCAATCTTTCTCTCCTTTTTTTTCTCCCTTTTATTGTTAAGATCCGACGGTTTCGTCGTTTTTTTCCGAGATCACTTTAGCCTCTGATGGACACGTAGCGACTCACAAAGTCGTAAAACGAAATTCGCGGTGATACGCCGCTTAACGAACGGGATGCGTTCCGAGAAATTGCTTTGTTAGCAGGAGCTTCGGTGTCATTGGTAAAAATGACGGAATCACGGGTGTAAATTTTATTCTTCATTTTTGAATGAACAGTATTTTCAAAGTATTTTTCAAGTAATTGTCAGAGTATGTTTAATAGATACAGATCTACGAAACGTGTTTTCTAAATTCTCCACGTAAGTAGAAATTGTAATTTCGGCGCACAGGTTCGATCCTATGTTACTATTTTCCTAAGCAGTTTTACAAATTAATAATTCGACGTTTCGGTCTAGGTTAAGACCATCTTCAAGAATATAATTGCGTCTGTTAAAATTAATATGAGAATATATATTTCCGTGTTAAAAAACAAAAAGAGAACAAAAGAGAAAAATACAGAACAAAGAAACCAATGGTTTTCTCCACATAAGCCTACATAAAAAAACTTGCAAAACAAAACTTTTGGTATTTTCTCTGCAATTCCGACGACTTGCAATTTTTCTCAAAAATTTTATTCACGTTGTGTAGCAAACCAATTATTCTAACCAATTATTCTAAATTATTCTTCTTTATTTTGCATGTTTCATTGAATGAAGCAAAGGTACATATTTTTTCACCGTGGGAAGAAGCACGAGGCATTGGCTGCATTTGTTGCAACACCGAATCGTTGATCTCGGGCAGAGTCATACGCACAATTACTCACGTTCCTACGAATCAATAGAGATTGCCATACGCAAGACATCGCACGAGTTAATCACTGCCCCGTAGAGGATCGCTACGGGAAGTCGGCGATCGACTCGGTTTTCATTTGTGCCACTCCCAGCCGATTCAAATCCTACTCCCATTGACCGAGTTCACCGCGCGCTGGGCATCGTTTCGACCTCCCTCCTTTCGATCGATCCTCCTCGCTTAAATCATCCATCACCCCGGCGGTCCCTCCCTTTCCCTACATACACTTCATCCATAATTAATAAACGATCGAGCGCCGGGGATGGTTGTTCGGAGTAGTCGAGGGTGGCGACCCCTTTTCTCCGCGTAGAAAGAGAACAGCTCTGAAAATGGTACGAACGCGTGTTCAACTTAAGACCACTTTAAATTCGTCGAAATCTCTTCGGATGTAAATATGTGCTTTTTTAAAGTCTTAAAAATTTTCGAGTTCCACTTTCTCAAGGGTTAAGGTCTTATAAGGAAAAATTTTCTTTATAATTGTAGATTATTTTGCAGGATATTCCATATGTGCACTTTTTTAGTCTTAAAAATTTTCGAATTCCACTTTCTCAAGGGTTAAGGTCTTATAAGGAAAAATTTTCTTTACAATTGTAGATTATTTTGCAGGATATTCCATATGTGCACTTTTTTAAAGTCTTGAAAATTTACAGGTTCCACTTTTAGATGCACATTCGCGACATTTTTCCGATTAAAATGATACCAAACACGATACAGTTCGGATTTTCCATGACTGTTTAATCCACGATATAGTGGAACTAAATCTAAATCGGCCGAACGAGGCAAGCAATGTGATAATGCGTTGTTTACAGCGGCCCAGCGAGGCAACATGTTTTGTTTGCCACGCCCGTGCCTGGAAAATTTTCTCGGCCAGCTCAGGCGTTTTTTGTGGGTAAAGCCCTCGTTCCCGTCCCCTGGTCGCATCCGTCCCCTCCAGGAGGGGACGCTAAGTAAGGTGAGTGCTGTTTCCTTATCTACCTGGAATGTAGAAAAAACGTGAAACGGTCGCGAAATACTGGTATGTTTGGCAATAGCGAAATCAGTCGAAATATACTCGCGACGGAATATTTTGACCTCCGAGCGACGAGCCGACGAGTGCCTCGTACCTGCCTCGGCCGAAGCGCGAGGGTGCGGGGAAGCGTCACGGAAGGGCAAAGGGGAAGACTTTACTACAACTTTTCAATTATAAAAGATATCGGGATGAAATTTCCACTAAAATTCATTAAAAAATTATTCCTACCTACTACGATAATTGTCGTAATAAATCTACTTCTTGTATTCAGTTTTATAATTAATTCTTTAAATTTTGTTGTCTTAAAATAAAATGAAAATTTGTTAGTTATTTAGTACTTCTCTAGATAATTGTAAATTCTATTCGTAAAGGAATTCTCTTCACTTAGCGAGTGCATCTAGATGATAATAATCATTTTCTTCTGCGAAACATGTCCTAAAATCAAAGTACACAAAATCAATGCACAAAAGAAAAAGTTGTGTGCTGATTAGAGACTTATTTCGGGAAAATTGTCAATTTCACACGAGGGACGGGGACGAGGGTTAATGATAATAAAATTTGATAAGGTGTACGACACGTGAAATAAATGCGTGCGCAAAAATTTATGTTTACGAGCGATACGATAAAATTTATGAAATAATATCGAACGAAATACTGCGGCCGCTGCTAAAGATTATTTGCGACCGTAGATTCCACGCTAGAGGTGTCGCAATAGTTGCACAGCATGCTTCATTATATTCTACCTGCGGCTCAATAATCTTTCGAACTAATAAAACCCAGGAAATATAGCTCGTATGAAATTCATTCTATCCGGAGGCGTAAGAACATTCTTAAATATTTTACGGGACCAGGGACCTACAGAAACTTTAATGTCAGCTTCACACATTTTAATGGAACCATATAATTTTATCACCTTCATCTTAACCCATGTACCTCATAACACTACCCGCTACACGATTCATAAAAACAGTACTCCCTTGGCGCTGTTAAATCTCCTTCGAGGAGAACAATAAAAATTCTTGTAAAAAGACGACTACGACATGGCAGAGTCTTGAAACCGCGAAACATATCGTAATCGATGTAGTAGAACAATTTTTCTGGTTACTCGAATTCATGTGAGGCAAGAGAATTTTGTACATTTTTCAGTAGACTGCGGATTTTGAGTCCTTAAATATTTAAGGACATCTATGTACTAGTTTCAGCTAAAAACAGCAATTTCCAACATTTATGCTACTACTATTTATTCCTCCCTATCTTTTATTTTTTTTTAATAGATATAGTAATATAGACACGTTTTAAAAATTGTTAAGTTTTATTTATTCGTAGATATTATGGTAAGAAAATTACCTTCCAGCATTCAACGTGGACATTTTTTATTTTACATATAGGTGTGCAGTTTATTTGTCACTTTCTGCTGTTATAAAATATTGGTGCAGCATTTGACGAAGTATTTTGAAGGGACAAAACTCGAACATTGTGCATCAGCTCCAAATCAAGAGTAATACGAGCGGGTAGTACCTCTTATCCGGTGAAATTGCTGCGTCGCCGACAAAGGAAGGAGCCGGGTTGTTTATAGATCAAGATCGTGCACGCGGATCATCAAGCAAGCACGGTCAACGTTCCCGGGGCCTAAAACACCTGGTCTGCGTTTACGTGGGCGTGTTCGACCGCCACGCTGGAAACACTTATGCACGCTCGGTTCATTAGATCCCGCTAGAAATACGCCGGTATAATCCCACCCCCAATCCCCCAACCGCCACTCTTTCCACCCCCTCGAGGTTCTGCAATTGTTTCCCGCTTAATTGCCTTATCGAGCCGCTCCGGCTCCGAATTACACCCGGGTCTCTCCGCTTCGCGTTACAAAAACCCATAAAAACTCCAGCCCCGTCTTCGATTTCTTCCCTCTCCGAAGAAATTGCATCTACTGGGTTGCAAGAAACATTTGAAACTTCAAACGCCAGGTCTTCCACCAGGCTTAAATATTCATTCTATTTTGTTAGGATTCTGAGAATGTGAAATTTTGGCTTGCCCGTTTCGGTTCCATTAATTACGATTTTGTGGAATTTTTTGAGATTGGCATGACTTGACTATACTGTAACTTTGGTAAACTTGGATTTGTGGCATTTCCTCGACAAAATCTACAAGATTACTTAGGAAACAGGCAAAAACTTCTAGTTTCCCGAGGTACAGGTTAATCAGTATTTAATTAAATTAATACCGACTCTTCTATTTTATTTTTACGGTACGAAATGTTTCAGTTGGCGAACGAAGCGTTTTCGCGTCGCGTTGCCACCTGCTATAAACGTCCAGTTCATGCACGGGTTCAATTTCTTCCCTCTACGAAAGATGGCAAGAATGCCGGGGCGGGGCACCCCTTTCGAGTCGCCACCCCCTCGCGATAATGAAGAAAGATGCATTCCGCGCGATTAGTATTCACGTTCAATATCATAAAAGGCTGGCTGGCTGCTCGCAACTCCGGAGAAGTGGACGATGGGGAGCATTTTTCATTCGCGCTAATTAAAACGATCGCCAGCGCGTCTCTCGCGAAATGACAATTAACCGGAGCTTGAAGCGGCTCCGAAAATAACTGTTTAAAACGTTCGCGCAAAGATTCTGATTAAAACAGCTCCGAAGAACTTTTATTCCGAGTTAGTGAGAATAAAGGCGCCGATTCTTGATTATTTTTCTACATTAAAATTCATTCCGATCCCCCGGCGTTCGTTGATGAAGTCGGACAGCCTGCATTGATATTCCTTAAAGTATGCAGACAGCAAAAAATTATTTGCTTGTAAACAGAATATCCCAAAGGAAGAAATTAATACTTTCCTAATAATCTTGAAAGTTAGCGTATTGCATCCCTTATCTGTCTCTCGTGTCAATTTGACAGCGGGAGATGAACGGAGAAACGAGGGTGGAAACGTTAAATTAAAAATCAAGAAAATGAAGCAGCAAAATACAGTAACGACGAACAGGACGAAACGTTCCTTTCCTTTTATGGGAGACATCACATAAGTTAGAAATAACTCGCTAACTATATGCAACAGGATATTTATCATCAATACCGGTCACATTTGGTGAAGAAGAAATTAAAATCTTAGTTATTAAAACATTTACGATCGAGAATTAAATATTTATACAATATACAGTAAGTTTGGGGTCCGCAGGGTCCTCTCATCGGCTACCAGTGGAAAATTATGGTCTGAGGGTGTAGGGGAAGGGTGACACCGCAATTTTCTTTTTATTTCGGTGGGAACCCGTGTCACAGGCGGTCGCGAGTGATTCTTCGAAATTCACGAGCGGCGAGCCCGCCATAGAAATCAGGGACATTGCACACGGGTTCAATCTCACGACGCGGCGCCTAGCTTGCCACCTGCTGAACACAATCCTACATAATCTCTGGCGCGTAATATAGACGGGGTAAGGCGCGCCAGATGGTGGCCAGGTCGCATAATCGAGAGCACGGAGTCTATAGCCGGTGGTCTAGGCTTGTGCCGAATCCTGTGCGGAACTTGTACCGCGTATATCTACGGAAGGGGAACTGGCGTCTGGCCATCATCGCCAGCCCAGATTTCTGCCCTCGACCGCAGTTACCAGCGACGATGATTTACGCGCTTCCAATAGCCACCGGGCCGCGTTACCGCGAGCACCATGCCCGCGATAATCAAACCCCGCGATTCCAAAATAACCCCGGAATGCTGACCTCGGCTTTCGACCCGTGAACCAGCTGAACAAAGCGAGCTCCGACAATATCCAACAGTCCTCTCCTATGCTGCACTTACCCTTGCGTAAGTGGAAATTTTTGCCTTTCCTATACAATCCAGTAGATTTAAGTGAGAAATCGCCTAAAATTCAAGCTTCAATCCTAGGTGATCAGTGGTTCAAAAGTTGTGAGTGTTTAAAGTTGAGTAAAATCTACTAGATTACATAGGAAAAAGGCAAACATTTCTAGTTACTATTCTCTATTTTGAACGATCGTAAATTTTGTATATGCTGTAAATGATATCGGCGCTACAGGTTCGATCAACAATACAAAAATCAGCAATTTTGCAGAATTATATTTTCGACGTTTCTGTTCTGTTTCGAACCATCTTCAAGAAATGTCCGCGTCTATGAAATTGTTAATTTTTGTATTGTTGATCGAACCTGTAGCGCCGATATCATTTAGAGCATTTCTAGTTACGCAAGGAAATGTTTCACCCTCTCGTACCCTTAAACGGAACGGTAGCAGAGGTGACGTCAACATGAACTACGATACGAACCACCTGATCGGAAAGGTCCTGTAGAGAGATTGTACATACATTAAACATTTGTTCAAGTTTGTGCTTCGACAGAGATCGGATTCCAAAGAAGAGGAGGCTGTCGAGCGGAGGAAGTTCCTTGCAACCGGTAGCGACCGTAGAGCAGTAATTATTGTTAACAGGTTTAGCGCTAACAGGAAAGTTCTCGAGGTAGCTGCGCCAATACTTTCTCGCTGGCTCGGCGATTCGGCCGGTTTCGTTATTTCACGGTGCCGCGGAGCCAGTCCGGAAGGAGAAAATAAAAAAGGACATTCCGTGTAGCGAGTGTTATTCGTTCGGAGAACTAAGAGCTGGGTCTCGGGCGAACGCGAACGAGGTCGTAATTTAAAATGGCTTTAAGGAGAAATACGTTCGGAGATAGTTAAGACCCGACCCCGTAAGCCACGGCATCGAGTTGTTCGGGGAAAGAAGATCGATCTGTCAATCGAACTAGCGTCGTTCCTGAACGTCGCTCACTGTTAACCACTCCGGAATCAATGAGCCTTTAAGAGTCGTTCAATCCGACCGAGGGATGAACAAGGCCAATCGAGGATGCTTAACAGCCCTTAACACGTCGCGAATAGTCCCAATGTTGTTGTTCCAGTAATCGGATCTGCGCCGATTTCGATCTGGACTCTGAATCCTCTATACACCAGTCTCGCCACTTTTATCAGCTCTGATCTCCTTTGTCTCTCGATGGTGTTCTCCTCATTCACCGAAACCACCTTCAATATCCACTATTCCCCCTCTTATCTTCCTAAAGGAACGCAGTGAAGTGATCGTCAATTTAACAGTGACGTGATGTTTATTCTCTGTCATCTATATAGCCTTTTGTTAGTTGAATGTTGGCCATTTATCGCTATGGAGTTGTATTCGATTGAAGACTATGGTAAAGTTATTCAGTTGTGTTAAAGTTATCGAGTTAAGCTTGTGAGCTGTATATATAGCGTCACGTATAGTAAACGTAAGATTCTGGCAATGTAGCCTCTTTGATTTGCAGCGATCCAAGTTAACTCATCAACTGTGTAAAACTAAATTGCAGCTACCCTTATGCTTAAAAATGTTAGATGCCCGACCCAACATTAAAGCTTCTTATATTTCATTTCCTAAAGAATTGTAAAGTACGAATTTAATTTGAATATGTATTTACTGTAATTTACATTTGTACAGCAGATATAGATCTCAGTTGAGATCTGAAATGCTTAATAAAAAAAGAAAAGTTATCGAGTTGTTGCTCTTGACTTTTTTTGTGGGGGTTTTTCATGTATAATACTTTAAAATACAGCAGCGAGCACTGGATTACCTTTCCGCATTTTCCGTTTTATTTCGAGTGAAAGTTCTATCGCTCTTATTGGAAGACCCTGTACTTTCGGAGCTCGTTCGTCGAGTGTGCTCGAACGCTCGGCTCGAGCACCGTCGAGAATCTAATCCGAGATAAACGAAAGCGCGCACGCAAGATAGCGGGACAGACATCACGTTTCTGGTCACCAGCCGCCGGAACCACTTCCGGGCCCTTTGTCAGCACTCCAATTAGTCGGAAGTACGGTAACGACGTCTACGTCGCGATAGAACCGGCCAATGAATCGAGACTCTCCTCGTCTGCACTTTCTTTCCCCCGGAAACCACCCCCTCCCCCACCTTCCTCTCTCTCTCTTTCTTTCTTTCTCTTTGCTAGGCTCTCTATCGCCGCCCACTTGAACCAGGGTGTCCTTCTTCGTCCTCCAGCCAACCACCTTTTCTTCCGGCCACATTGTACTAACTTCGAACCGACGGATGTCTTCGGAAGTTCATCTTTCAGCGACAAAATGGATTTCCCACAGGTGGAAATTGAGTTCGCCGGGAATCGCCGGGATGCAGCTTATCGGGATTACTTCGATTTTACTGGTAATATCTCGCGCTGATGGACGAGTGGTATCGTCTGCGCGCGGACCCGTATCGATCAGTGTCCTCTCGAATTATTGTTAGTAACAATTCGATTTTCGAGGAGCTGTCCGACAGGAATGAAATTATCCTTTCTTTTTCACCGAGTTTATCGAAAGATCTGTTCGACGTTTTGTGTCGGATATTGTATATAAAGATATTCAAATCAAATATGTCAGAAACCGAGTTCGAAACACGAAGAGAAGGGCTGTCTTCCAAAGAGCAGAGTGTATTTCTTGGTACAAATGCTCGTGACAGACTGACTTCTTTCCGACCCGCGGCTCTGCAGAAATGGAATAGTGCTCTCAAAAATTCATGCCACCTGCCGAGATAACGGATCCACCAAGTTCGTGTATTGACTTATCGAAGTTGCGTGCGGAGTGGGAAATTGCAGTTGAAATATACATTCTGGGATTCTATGCTCACGTTCTCGGTGGGAAGAAGTTCCTGCTGTGTACTGCGAACAACAAACTTCGGGGATCGATTGCGGAGGTAGAAGCGAACAATTAGGTCCTCTGAATCCAAAGAACTGAAAATCTATAAATCAGGGATCGGAAACGAGAGGATTCCAGGCTCGATCTCAATCCAAAGTCTTTTCGAGAACCATGGATTTGGAATTCAGCGTTGCAAGTTTTAGGTCGCTCGGGCTAGAATTCACTGACCCAGCTTCCTAAGACTCTGCGTTGCCGAATTAGGTCCCTCGATTCTAGGTCCATCCGATTACCGCTTCCAGTTGCAGGCTGGCCGATATCTAGGTCTCGACAGGTGTGCTCCAGATCTGTCAATCACCATTTCCACAAAGTCTTCATTTCCAGCAGAACATCAATAATCCTCCCTCATCGGAATTACACTCACGCTTATCAATTATAACTGCGTCTTTCCGAATTCTTCGACAAAGGTCTCGAACCAGGGTTATGTTGAATTACTTCATGAATTACAATTACGCAGTAATTCAATGATATGTATTGTATTAAATTATGTCATAGTTCGACATTTACTCGCTTTATCCAATTAAATTACAATGTAATTCGATTTCACAATCGAAATAGAATTACAAAGTACAGTGTAATTATGAATTACATATAAGAAGCATAGGAGGTGGAAAAAAAGAAAAAAACATTAAGGAAAAATAATTAGCACAGCTCTGATTCCAACAAACTACGACCTCCCACAAGCCTCAACAAAGATAGACTTCCATAAAGTCTTCATTTACAGATGATCATCAATAATCCCCCATCATCTAAATTACACTCGAGTTCCATGTTTATCGTGAAAGCAGCATCTTTCAGAAGCGTTCGATTCGAACGAAACACGATCTTCATGCAGGACGTGGACGATCAGCACCCACAAGCCGTAGCAAAGATTTACTTCTCGACGTATAGCAAATTGATTTCCACCGATTTCACGGCGGCGCACGCCTAATTCGCTTCGCAACAAGCGCCGCGTCGGTTGTACCTCCGCAAAGCCGCCGCGCCGCTGGGACCTCGGTTAAGGTCCGCTTAAGGCGCGCCTAGTTAAGGTAACGCCATTATCGATTCATAGAGACGGAGTTACGTAACCGAGGAGTGTAGCGGAGCCGAGCTGAGCCGAGCCGAGCGGAGCAGAGAGAGGACAGGGGTTGGAAAACCGCCTCGCCGCCCGCTGCTTCGTCCCCTGCCCGTCCCGTTTCGTCTTGAGCTCTCTTTACGTAACCGGAAATTCCGCACGCGATAATCGCTGCTTCGGTTTGTAATTTCGACGGAGCCCGTGCAATTTCGCGCGATAAATCAGCTCCTCGGCCGCCAGTTAACCGCCCCCGGGGCTAGAGATCGCCGGTCTGCACAGTGGTCGATTCTTTCTCAAGAATACGAAATCGAGACGATTTTCTCGATGGAACATTAACTCTGCCACCTACGATAACTCTTTTTCCATACCTACACACAGAACGCTGACGTCTGTATGGTCCAAGCTCGTCTCAAGGTTGTACTTTTCGAAAGCAAGTATTGTATGAAGTGTTGTATCAATTTTATATCCATAAAATGTAATAAAATGAAAAAATGATATAGAATGAAATTATTCTAGATCGGAAGAAATGTTTAATTTTTTAATTAAAATAGCTCCGAGGCTGGATTTTAATTGGCGCTGGCCACAGTTTGCTTAATAATTGAAATCTAGGTGTCCAAGGATCTTCTTTCTTTTTTCTTTCTCACAATGTTACCAACGTTCTTGTAATTCACGATACCCCGTACTATTCTGTAATGTACATGATGCTGTAATAAGTCGCATAACAGATATCCAAATAGAAAAGAAAGACGGCCCGAATTGTTTCGTGTTCGGTGTCCTTTCGATCGGAAGAGTGTCGCGAATACGTCGACGAAAGTTTCGCGCAAGAGATCATTGGTAAGAATAGTGTTTCACAACGGAAACAGATGAAAGAGCAGTGTCCGCAGCACGATACGAGTTTCCGGTTCCGGAGTTTCCACGTACACGTCGAGTCCGTATTGATTTTCGTCCGATTTCTGCGAAGAATCGACCACCATTGGCCCCGGTCTTCTTTCTCCGTAGTCCGGAGAACGAAAAGAAGCAATTTCACCGATCGGGACGGCGAACGTGCACGCTCCCCGGTCCTCGCGATCGATCGCGCTGCGCTCGGGAAATTGAGGAAATAATTTCTTTTGTCAGCGGCGTTCCGTTTCGTTTGCTCCTTCCTTCGCTCGGTGTAATTCCGGCGACCGGTTCCTTCCCTCGAAATGGTAATCAGGTGTCGTGCTCGACCCGAGGAACGCGCCCTGCAAATGGCTAATTGAATCGATCGCCGTGGCAATTTTTAAAAGTTCACCTCGCGGCTCCCGCGAATCGAACCGGCTTCATTACGCCGCGATTTATCGGCGTTCGCCGCGGCGCCTCGGCCCCAAAGCCGTTTGATTAGTCTTTTAAGTGGCAATTATTTCGAAATTGTGCCCGCCGGCGCGGCGGAAGTCGTGCCCCCCTGTTCGCGATAATTAAAAAAAGAAATATCGTCGACGGAGCAGATATCTTAACACGGTTTCGACCGCTGCACACTTCACGCTCCGACCGACGCGCTTTTTTTCAGGTTGCAGACACTTTCTGCGAGTGTAAAGTGCAGCATGCTCGCTACCTGCAATTTTCACTCGAACTCTTCGGCGCGATTTCCAATTAGAAGTTTAGCTAATTCTCTATATTTAACCCTTTGCACTCGGAGATAGTTTAACTGGAAAATTAAACATTTCTTCCGATCCAGAATACTTCCATTCTATATGCTTTTTTCCATTGTTAAATGTTCAGTAATTGATTTGGTACCAGTATGTTTAATAGTACAGCAATTTTTAGTGGTGACTGAGTCGTCAGTCGAGTACCATTTTCTTTACACTTGCAGTGATTAAAACGTCTTTATCCCCGAAAAAGTATTTACTGCATTTATTTCAATGCTCAAGTATTGATTATATACGAGAATCAAATTGTATTTTATTTAAAAAGAAAGGAGTCACATTTGTATTTGTTAGATTTTGTTTAGACTCTTCGTGACGAGTGTGACTTAGGGTTAAACGTGTTTTGAGAATTAATAAATGTTCAAATATGTAAAACGTCTCCGTTCGGGACGCGCGAAAGTTGTTTTAAAGAGGAACGAGGGGACAGATCGCAACGGCTGTTGTTTGCAAAACGACACAACGGTCCATTACTGCTTCAAGGGACCAGTTTACCGATTCTTCGCCTCTATAAAACGATTCTACGGCGGCCTTGTAAGTAGCTGGCCATTGCCCGGGAGTATTTCACTCAAGCGGACAAGACGAGTCCCATCAACGCGAAGTTTCTTTATCGTCCACGAATTCCAACGATTTTCGAGAAAGCTATGAGGCAATAAAATTTCGGCGAAAACATGCCCGTGGAATTCCACCCGAACACCGGGCTCTTCTTTCGGTCGTTAAATCGGAAATGAGCTCTTGACCCGGCCGAACCTCGCCCCAGCGGCCGCCCGCAACTTTTCTGATACCTTTCCCCTGTTTTAAGATGAACATTGCGGACCTGTGTTCTCTGTTCATTCTATTTTTCAACGTCGTTATGCGACTTTTTGTTAGAAATCTCTGCAAAAAGTCGCTGTAAATTATTTCGGCCCTGGGCGACTTCCATTCCGGAGATTTCCAGACAACAAATTATGTTCAACATTACTAAATTTTAACGAAGTTTTATGCAGAATAGAAATTGTCTAAAAATTTTCTTAACCCTTATCCGTCCCTCATTTCGCGAACTGAATCTGTCCCTCGGTGTGAAATTGATACAGTGATAAAAAAAAACGATAAAATAACAAGACAAACAGTTACTTTTAGATGTCTTTTTCATTCAAAGTGCTGAGTTAACATTCACATGTTAGGTTTTTGCGGTTATATAAAAGTCACCAAGTTTTGGACAAATTTACTTACAAATTACCGAACGGTATAACTTATTTCAGGAAAACTGTGTCAAATTGACACGAGGAACGGACGAGGGTTAACTTCGCTACTTTTTTTTTTATCAAGGAAGTACAACCTTCCGTATCACCCATACTTACCGTATCAGTCGAAAAATTCGAGTTCCCGCCAAGTAGTTCTTAGTCGCGCGGGGTTAGTCACGGAATAAGCCACAGAGCGTGGGGTTAATATCATGCAAACACGCCTTATAATTCCGTTTGACTCGCGAAACGTAGGCAGACATTTTATATTTGGGAAAGTTTTTTATCAACTTTTTCCAGGGGGGGGGGGGTAGTTTCGAGTCTCCTCGCGATTCGCGTTCCGTGTCCGGCAGGAATGCAAAAACGTCGAATGCCCGGTTAATTAAGCAGAAAGTTTGGAGCACTGAAGTTTCCCGCAACCCGAGCCCCCCACCCCCACCCCGTCCTTTCCAGGGGCGGCGTGGCGGTGTATTGAGATAAAAGTTGTCGCGGCGAAGGAAAAATTTGGATTTAGATTCAGTTTCAGTTTCTTAAAGTGCAGCTTTACCCTCTGAATCAATAACGGCAAGATTACGGGACCGCAACGAGAAAACTTTCCCCAGGCGAAACCTAAAATTGTAAATTTCCAAGCTTGAACGAGTTAGCCCGCAGTTTTTTCCCCTGGCCTGTCCCCGCCCACCGTGCCGCTAAAGAGTATTAAAGTTAAGAGATTGTTACGAATCCGCGGGCAGAATATCCATGGAATATAACCAGCGGACAGCGAAAGCAGGCTGGAAGTTTATCCGTTCCTCTTTTTTTTTCCCTCGTGTAAAATGTTAATTTATGGAATCGCGCGCGAACGCTAACCACCGGCGTTTCTTTCCGCGGTCATTAAATTCCGTAATCATCGCGCCGCATTGTATTAAAGTGCGGGGACGGGATCGACGTCTTTCAAGTTCGCGGGAAAAAAAAAGGGTTTTCAATCGGTCGCGTAACGAGCTAATTCTTCCGACGAGAAATTCAGAACCAACGTCTTCATTTGCACAGTCCGCGAAGCACATGGCCGTTCGGGATTGAAGTTTTAATTTAGAACGTATTCACAGTCCGTTGGGAACGGACGTTCCATTTGGTAAAAAAAAAAGAAAAAAGAATGAAATGCAGGATGTATCAATGGATCTCGGCGGAAATAGTTTGCGCCGGTTCTCCGCGCGATGATTAAAAACACAGTGTTTGAAGTGACCGTAATTAAAATATCATAGTTATTAATCGGCCGGAGACTCGCCCTCGGGATCCTCCCCGTTTAATCGCCAAACGAAATCTCGCCGAAGATAAACGAAGAATCTCGGCGGAAATGAAACCGAAACTTCTTCCCCCCTGCATCAATGCAAACGATGGATAACGAATTTCAAACTGGAAGTTTATTTTGCAGTCCCTCGGATTTTGTAGCTCGGAGATCGCTGAGCGCGTGTAAAACGGACTTTCTGCCAAAAGTACGGTGTCTAAAGTACTGTAGACTCCCAGACAACACTATCGAAAGATTGTGTTCAATTGTATGTGTATTTCACGTGGCAGAAAATGTACATTAAAGGTGGAAAGAATCATTTAACCCCTTGCCGTATTTTAACGAGTCCCAAAGAAATTTGATTCGCTTAATCAATATTTAAGCATTAAAGTAAATATAGCCATACATAAAATATAAATTTTCTTTTCTCGTGTACGACGTTTTCTTGGATAAAGATGTTTTAATCGCTGTAACTGTAGAGAAAATGATACGGAAAGGGTGAAGAGATTGTAGCAGGAAAATTCGATGATAAAGACAAAAATGTGACGACTCGCGACAGTGTTACAACTGTCACAGTAAAGTCTACGACCCTAACTCCCTTGATCCGACATCATTGACGCGCTTCAAGGTCCGACGCGATATTGAATTTCTTTTATACGAGAAAATCGTATTTAGATAAGTACTTCGACACGGTGTGATTTCATCTTATCTCGATGGAACCCGCGAGACGTGGAAGGAAAATCTGAGGAAGGCGACGCAGAAAGAGAGAGATTTATTTGCTTCGAGCGGTGAACGTGCAACTACGTACAGGAAGCATCCGGCTGCGTTTGCCAGGAGATTTCTAGTTTCTTTTTCCCCTCTCGATGGGGAAACACCGCAAAACACACCGACGCCGGCGGCGCTGTCCCCGTGAAACTGATTCGCATGAATAAATTTTCGCAACCGCGCCACTGACACAGTCTCTACCCCCTTTGCGTCGCGGGACCGTCTCCCGAAAGAATCGCGGATCTTCTATCGCGCTGGATCACCAATTTTCATAATTTTAATAGGACGTACTCATTCCATTCGTATTCTCGTTTTTTTTTCAGAAAAACTGTAATCAGTATGAATGTAGTTAACAAAAAGACGTTAAAAGCTCGGTCATTTACAAAAATGACCAATTTTGTAACACTCTGCTTACAGTACGATAAAAAAAAGATGTTTAAATTGAAGATTTCAAAAGCTACAGTAAACAAAATCGTGAGACATAATAGTATGTCTAAAATTAATTTTTCGAGCAGATTTAAATGTATATCTCGGGAAAGAAAATCGGGAAACAAGTTAATAGAAATATTCATAGCTCGACGTGCCTCTATCGCGACTCGAATATCCGCAGTTCTGCATACGTCGATTTCCCAGACGACCCTGGGTCTACGATTTCCGCGATTTCCCGGCGAAAATCCCGTAAACGCGAACTGACTGCCGCATGAAAAATGCTGCGGCCGACGTGCATTCCAAGCCGGTTCCTGTTTCCTGAACTTAAAAAGTAGCTCACGGGTTTTCATTTCCAGTTCCCCGCGCGTATTCCGTTCGCGGTCATCGATTCGACGGGATCGTGAAAAATTCCCGGACCGTACACACGGAAATGCATACACGTGTAAGTGGCGTGCACCCGACACCGGGTTTACCACAGCTTCTCCTCCACGGAACATCCAGGAAAATGTGCGTCGCTTGAAATCCCGTCTTCAAGAAATGGCTTGCCTTCCGTGCCGGCGTCAAAAACTCGAAAGTTTGTCAGAAAGAACTTTTCCATTTTTATTATTTTCTTCTCTGTTCGGTGTTTGCTCTTCGACATTCGCGTGCTTTCCGAAAAATTAAAACTTTCTACTTGAATATATTCCGTGCATTACGCTTTAATTAATTGCAACGAATATATTAAAAATAGTTGAAGGTATATTAAACTATTAATATATGCTTCAAATATTATTCTATGAAATTTTTTTAATTTTTCTCCTGTTCTGAATATAACCTAATTTCTATCGTAAATGCAGTCTAGTTTTAACCAGATTAATTTGTATCTGTAAAAACGTTTACGGAAAGAAGCTGGAATAGCGAAGTTTCTCAACTTTTTTGCCGAGAAAATAATCGATATCGCAGTATTTTTAATTTCACCGAGAAAAAGTCGCTTTCCAGACGACCGTGCGCCGTTTTTGCCGCGCATAATCTTTTCGCCCGTTTAGAGGGGGGCGGCTATTCGTCTCCTTTACGGTGAAAGATGGCGAAGGAAACATCGTTTCAGCGAGAGCCGTGAATGGCCACGGACAAAAGGAACCGGACCACCCTTTTTCTTCACGCAAATCCGGGGTACGTGTCATCGGGCTGCCGCTCGACTGATTCACGCGGATAAATCTTCCTTTCGGGACTTTCGGGACCCGTAGGAGTAGCTAAGGATCCGGTTCTGCCTCTTTTTCTTCGGCTCTGGATGTTTCGGCTCCCGGCGATCTTATCCCCTTAGCTGCGCTCTTGACGTTAATGCGGAATTGAAAAAGTACCGGGTTCAGCTCGATGAATTGTTTCCAACGGCGGGAACCGTTTTCTGCGTCCTAACTAGACTGCAAATTTTTATCTGTTTGCGTCAAACACGAACGTTTATCTTCTTTTCATCGTTAGTATCATCTGCGCGAACGGGTATTACATTTTATTGATTGCAAAACAATTCTATTATGCATTTACAGGAAAATTGAGTAGATGAAATTCAAAATTGTTGGAAAATCAATGATATCAATATATGATTTCTCCTCTATTGAAGTTATTAATAGTTTATATTTCTTCAAATCGATGTAGAACATTTTTATTTTGCATAAAGATCCCGAGTCTATTAGTAAGTCTGTAGAATCGTTCTCCGCAAAAATCGTTCAAAAAGCTCTTATTTTTGCGACAGGAAAATATTTGACTTTTATCAAATAGAATAATTATTACATTGTATCAATTTAACAACAATTTTACTGTAATAAGCCTGTAGAATCGTGCTACACAAAACTCGAAGAGCTCTTGTTTTTGCAGCAGGAGAAGATCTGACTGAAAAATTACACTTTCCATAATTAATCGCATGAAAATGTACGAGGTCACCGAGAGGCAGAAGAAAGTTAATTATTGTCGAGCAGTGTTCTCAGCGAAGAGTGATTACGCAGTCATTAGAGGCTGGTTTATTAGAGGTGACGGGACAGAAACACGTTGTCCGCGGTTTGTAGTTTTCCCAACATTGAAAAAGCGGAATGTGGACAGTAGTCAGACGGCGGCGTAGCGTTCAGTTTGTCCTTTATGCCGTAGCTATGCGGTAATTGTTCAATAAACAGAGTTGTTCCGCTGAACAAGTATTCGAACACGGTTGGAAAAGCGGACGCGTATTTTCCCGGGTCGAAGAATGGTATGCAATTGCCCGTGGATAATTATCTCATTCGGCGCGCACGTAACCAGTTTTCCCCCCCTCGCGTCAAACGTTGTTGCGAGAGCCGCTGAAATCAGTTGATCGTACCCAGTGAAAATTACGTGGTTAGGGGCACAGGTGAAACAGGAGGAATCAGTCTGGCTCTCAGACGAGAAATTCTATTGACGGTGAACTTCCGCCGACGCGCACGAATCCCTCTAAATTCTAAACCGAACTCGAACCAATTAATAGTCAAATTACTCGCCGTATCATTCTATTCCACCTGGCTCCGCAAGCACTGCTACTAAGCACTTAAACGATCACTTTGCAAACTTACCCGACCAATGGGGATTTACCCGAACGTTACCCGAAAACCACCGACTCGCAAAGGTTTCAAGAAACAAATTTTTGTTGTACTGCTGTTTCGTGAGAACGATTTTTTTCCGCCAAAAGACGAGCAGAAAATAATTATGGCCAATAACGTAGCGCCTGTAACGTAATTTATGCGCCGGCGTGTGTTCTCTTATTTTATGTGGTCCGATCGTGCAAATCGGGAAGAACGAAAGACGACGCATCGCTGAAAGCTGGGACGAGCCACTTTAAAGGGCCACCCAAGAAATAGGAGTGGTCGGAACAGTAGCTTCTTAACCGGACAAGATCCTCTTCATCTGTCAGCTTAACCACCTTTCATGTTTCATCTCCTTATACGCGATACTCTCGCGGCATCTCCTCGTAAACGGTGGACCAAAAAAAAATTCCGCGAACTCTTCGGATACAAAATTCGAACAAATATCCGGCAATTAAAATAATTGATTTACGGAACTGTATTTATTGCGATTTATCTCCATTAAAGAGCACGCCTGGATAACTTTGCTGTTGACATTTCAGCGATTGTGCAGCGGAATTGTCGATCAGAAATATATCATTTTAATTGATCAATAATTTGACCGTATTTGTCGTACACAAAATGCGAACGGAGTTTGTTTATTTTCACCCGTAATCACTGGCGTGGAAAAACGATCGCGATACAATTTATTTCATTGAAGTTTAAAGTAGAAACGTTAATTTATATTTAATGTATTCATCGTATATTTAATTGTGGCAACAGAACGTCCTGTAGGATTAGCTATTGTATTTTCAGTGTACGAAAAATTCACACCGGCACAGAAGATCGTCGAAAGCAGCGGGACAAACAGCGCGACGTGGATGCCACGCGCTATCAAATTAAATCGTGTAACTATGCCGAGCTCGACAGCCGGGATTGTTCTCAACACCGTACATTTACCCTTTTCCCTCGAAAATTTCCAACAATTAGACCCTTATTGACCGAGCCCAGTGATTGCGCTTCAAACAGCGACGAACTATGCGCAACCAATCACGGATGCTGCGTCGGGAGGTTTTCACAAAAGCGATCAAATTTAACTTTATAATTAACGTTTCATTTAACGGTTCGGCAAGTCCGGATCGTTAATAAATACAGAGCGCAAGAACGTTCGGCTCGTGGCGAGAGAGGCGGGAAGAAAATATGAAAACGCGTCGCGTTGCCCGCCGCGCCGTTGCGTTTCAACCCCCTGTTTCACCAAGCCCTTCTTAATTGGACCGTGGTCCGTCGGAATGGCTTCTCCTAATTAGTAAATTAAACAGGGCGCGCCGGAAAAGCCAGCGCCGCCAGCCGTAAGATCACAATAATACGAGCCGTTTGAACGTGATCCGTAAAGCGGCCGCGGAAAATAGAAATTGCACGACGACTCTGGAATGGCGACGCGAAACTACGTTCGCCCGAAGTGAATCGCGAATCGTGCGGCGTTTGTCTGGTTTCCGCGTTACACCGCCGAACCATTGTGTTGAATTATGATATCAAGAATCGCTTTGGAAAAATCTTTCGGCACGGGAAAGGAAGGAACCGTTGGGAACGATCAGTGTTTATGCGAAGAAATTGGACTTGGTATACGTAAACGTAACTAATACAATTCTTAATCTTAATGTTCCATTCATCCATTCTATTTATGCAATTAATAAGCCATGGTTCGAAGCCATAAAGAATATAGGAAGAAGATCCATAAACACGCTTACCAGGATCAGATCAAACCACTACAACCTAGTAAGTTCTCTTGCTAGAAAAAATTATATAAACTATACAACATGTGAACGTGGGCATGAAAGCGAAGATATTGATCATTTAATATGGATCTGTTCTATATACGCAGGGAAAAGAGGAAAATTAATGAGAACCTTCGCTAAAAAGGATATAGAACTAGAAGAGGAGGTTTGCAACATATTAAATAAGAAAGATGATTCCATCCTAAGGGCAATATCAGTGTTCTTAATACAAATATAGATAGACCAATTTAAACAAAACTCTACAGATTTAAACAGTACAAATTAAAAAAAAGAAATAGTACAAATTTTTCACGTTATTAATCATATCAATATATATATATATATTTTTGTTAACATCATTATATGTTAAAGGACCCGTTTGCATTGGGCAAATAGAGCTCAAGCTCTACAACGCGTAAAAGCGTAAATTATTACATGCTTTAATACACCTATATGATTACAGTTGCTTTTCTTTTCATCTTCTGTTTCACCTTGCCAAATTTTCGCGAAGAAATTAGACTGCGAATCTTTGTGCGGAATAAACAGTTTCTCTCTCGTCATATCCCTATTTTCTGGAACGGGAGCGCCACCCTTGCACGTAAGAATTTGTCTTGCGGACCCGATGCTTGGCGAAGCGTGCGGCATTGTATCGAGTGGGACGAGTGGTTCGTTTGGCTCCCGTACCAATTAATGTCATCGAAACGCCTGCGCTGGGAGCCCCCGTTAATTAAAAGTAACCCGAATAAATGCGTTTTCACCGCGACTAAATTGATTTTCGCTACGAGCCATCGCGGCCCGGCTAAACGAGCAACGGGAGCGGCCCGCAACGGCAAAAATGTATATAACGCGCGGGATAACACCCGTCAAAGGCGCCGACCATCGACAAATCGACCAATCGAAAGCCTATCTCCATCCTTTCGACCTACATGCCCGGCCCTCATTAGCGGCGACGCTCGACGCCAGCTTGTAATTACTTTTTCGACGATGTTTCGCGCATCGCGGACCTTGAACACGACGTTGCGCGGCTTTATTAAAAATATGTTGGCCCCGTTTGTTGGCCGGCGGCGCGTTCAAATTCGCGAGAACCAGTATCGAGCCGCCGCCTGTCTCGATCTTATCGCTCGTATTAGAAATCCGTACGGACGACTAGCAACTTAATGTATCCGCCAGCGGTGAAATACGCTTGTCGACGTATCCTCCACGGAATCTTAATCGGTCGGGCGTAATTCGGTTTCATTAGGTACAAAGTTTCACCGGTTCTGTTCACCTCGGCCCATAAACAGCGTTAAATTATTTCATTCGCGGTCCCCTCGGAAGAAAGTCGCCTTTCTCCCGCGTTTACGCTCGTTTTATTCATAACGCTCGTGACCGGCGAATGGTCACCGCAAGACGTAGTCGCGAGCGTGGCCAGAGGAACGTCCATTAACATTTCGCCGAGCCGAAACGTCATCTTCCTCAGCGACGCGCCAACGGGGATGAAGATCAAAGCCAGTTTGAGCGGCCTCGGACGTGTACGCGTGTGCGAATAGCCGTGCAGAATGAAAAACGTGAAACAGCGAGCGTCCCCGATCTTCCGCCGGAAAAATAATCGAGAGCGTGTTGCGTTGTAAAAAAGAAAAAAGAGAGACGGTTTATTTAAAATTTGATAGTCCACCCCTGCGGCCCGCCTGCAGATTGCGTTCGCAGCAATTGGTGGCTGAGGGTTCTGCCAATAATTTCCGATGTTTTCGTTCCGCGGACGAAGAATAAAATAACTGGGAAAGTAGAGCCATTAACGGCTTACGGCGGCAGAGAAAACGGGACGGAGCGCAACGGTGCACGACGGAAAATCGAAAAGTCTACCTTCCAATTTTCCAGGCATTCACGCTCGCCGACTGACCGTGTCGTTTATTCCCCTGTTCCCAACGCGGCGCGGCGCGTCACGGTCGCTCGTTTGTCGTCGAGCCTTTCGCGAGAGAGACAAGATGAAAGAAGAGCGACAGAAAGAAAAACCGAGACAAAAGCGATGGACTGGAAACAAGAGCGGAACGAGTCTTTCAAACATCGCCGAAACACCGCTCCGCCGAACCGTCGACAAAGAGGTCGCGCGAATTGTGCAAAAGCGGAAGCGTGGCAGCGCGAAACGGTGTCCTGCCGGTCTTTTTGCGCCCACTAACTTTCTTCCATTGTAATCGTAACTCAAAGCTAGATTTATTATGCATGCGAGCGCGTTACGTGCGAAAGCTCCGTTCGAAACGTTCGGATCCGTTCAACTGGACGCCATACCCGAACGTGGTCGCTTTAGACAATTTATTCTTGCGGTGGGAGTTCTTTAAACATACAATAAAAGAAATCAATGAAACATTCAACAGAGGGTATGTTCTTTTATGTAGGATTTATATTAATTGTGCTGCACCAAAAGGAAGAATAAAATCGTGTTGACGATCCATTGAAAAATCCTTGTCCATAAACTGAAAAAAAAACGTTTCTGTAACTTCACGTTGAAAACATGGAAACCGCCATTCTGACGGGCTCGATAGTTCCAGTGCTGAGTGTAACGGGTTTAGTCAAATCGAAGGGAGGTGTACCAGTCATTATCAGCAGTGACGCCTGCCACGGAAACTGGAAACTCACTCGCCTAACTTCGGACTCGCGAGCGCGCTGGGCACCACTGTCAACATTCGATATCGAGTGCGAGATGTTCGCGAAGCCTTAAATCGTGATATCGAGTTGTTTGCATCTTGTTATCTTCGGCGAGCGTTACTGTGTCGCCGACGAAACCAAGTTTCCAGCAACTTCGTCGAAACTTGGCGACTAATTGACGCTTCGCTGCTAGTTACGAACCTGGCCAAACGGATCCAACGCGGCTCAGGCTTAGGTTCTGTCGAAGTGAACCTAATTTAGACCTAACTCGAGCCGTTCGAGTTCAAGGACACCTAATCTTGGATTAATCGAGGCTTAAACCGGTTCCTAGGATGATAATGCGGAGCTGACTAAAGCTGATCCAGTTTTGGGTAGCTTGATCTGGGGATAATTAAAGATAAGCCTCGTCGAGGAAGTTTTGTTCATAATCCCGGCCAATTCAAGTTCAGAACTAATTCTAGGCTAGATTTAGGAAATATAATTCGGCTTTAAGATTTAAAACATTTTGATACAGTTTGGTTAGATTGTAAGGATCTAATTGGACGCTTAATTGCGGCGCTAATCTAAGCCAGCAAGTTTCCAATTAATTTTGACGAACACATACGAAATATCTTAATAAATATAAACATAAAATTGACAATATGTATCATGCCGGCACATGGTCAACAAGTGTTTGAAATATTAAATCTAAATTAAATTTGTTACTAAGCAAACGCAATTATATTCTTGAAGATGGTCTCAACGTAGACCGAAACGTCGATTTATTAATTTGTAAAACTGCTTAGGAAAATAGTAACACAATTTCTAAATAAACATAAAATTGTCTAGAAATAATCATCCATCATCTAAATTAGCAGCATCTTTCAGAATCGTATCATAAGGACCATAACGATGACTCACGTGGAATCAAGAGTTTTAAACAGTGTCCCAGAAGATACAAAATATGTAAGAAAATTCTCTGTTGAAGAGGTTACAAGGAAAAGGGACGTTCCAAAATTGTTCAGCAACAACGCTGAAGACCTACTGGTTCGTCTTTCATTAGATGAACGGCTGATAAAAATCGAATCGATCGAAGACCAGGTGAACGACTCGAGGAGGGTATGCATCGCGAGTGCACCTGATTCATTTCCCATTCAGGAAGTGTCCGTGCTTCCACCTCGCGGTTCCCTCAGTAATAAGACACTGTCGTCGGCAGGGTCTGGCGGTTCGACGGTTTCGCGAGCGATGCGTGTAAACTCCGGTGCACCGTTTCCACGGTTGCATCGCGTGCATACACGCCACCGAGCACGAGCGTCGCCGAGATTCCACGGCTGCGGCATGGAGAGGACACGAGAGCATGTCGGGCTTCCGAGAACCGTGTTTCTCGCGTGTGATTGATAGCGCACGTCTGACGTGACACGTGCTACACGTACCACCTTCTGCCAGGAGAGCAGAGAGACAGAGACACGTTCGAAACGAACAGAGAGAGAGAGAGAGAGATACTGGGTCGAAACTCGTGGGCATCGCGGCACTCGTGTAATTTTGCCGGACACGCGCAATTGTCTCGGGAGCCTGGAACCTCGGGAAGGGAATCAAAAGGGCCGAGAGAGAGAGAGAGAGACGATCGAGATTATATCGCGACGAGCCAGCCGGGACGTGTTCTACAAGACTGGTTTCGGGCATTGTCGCGGGAAACTTATGTAATTGTAGGAGGAAACAGTGCAGCGAGGTTTTTACCACGGACCATGGCGAACGCCACTGCGAGAAACGCACGCGGATAGGATCTCGCGCAGGGTTGCTTTCTCGATGATGCTGCCGGATGCCGGGGGTTAAGGGTTTTTCAGCGACCAGCCAGCTATCTCGATTCGTTCGCGTGCGAATCCTGGCCGTGGCGTGCTCGAGTTCGCCGGGAGTATTCCTGGCTACCGATCGCTGCGAGCTTCCACCGAGCTACACTGATTACCAACAGATTTTTACCTCGGTCTGCCGTTAATCAAATCGTTCTTGCCTTTTCTTTTAGTTTATTGCTCCCTGACATGCTAAAGATCTCTTCGATTGGCGTTCGACGAACCATGAAACGAGTCACTAAAACTATACAAAAATTGTTCTGCAAAAGCAGAATAGCTGAATCAACCCTAAACAAAATTTTAAACGATGTACCTTAGCTGAATGCGAGAAAGACTTTAAACAACAAGTACTTGTTCCGAAACGTTTTTCGAAAATCGTTTGAAAAATAATTAACAGACCGGAGAAGTGAGACGGAGGAACCGGGAAGATCTTTCGAACTTCTCTGTTATTCCATGAAAAGTGAACGATCCAGAATGGATCAACGGACTCGGAAATATGTATATCGAGATCGGCGGGATACGTTCGACGTCGATGAAAAGCGCGTAAAACTCCGGTTCCTACCGGAATCAAATCGGCTCGACCGATTTCCGGGAACCGTCGAGAAACCACCCTTTTATCCACTTCGCGACCAGGAACAGCCTCCATCTTTACGACGCGGCCGTCGACCGTTTCCAGCGGCGATAGTTTCGCGTACCGAGCATAAAACGCGACCATAAGAAGGACCTTTTTCACCGGATGCCCGGCACCCACGTGACCGCATACATTACGAGTTTTTCCTTTCAAGTTGCTGGCTGTGACCTGGAAAACCCCCGTACTCGACGATGTAACCCTTCCCGCGGAAATGTAAATGCGGTTCAAGGCACCAATGGACGCCTCCTTTGTCACCGTTGCGAAAGAATTGCGAGTTTCCTCGTGCGTTTGCGGCCATTTTTATGGTTGTCCTTTGTCTGGATATTCCCGACGTGTTCAATAAATAAATGATATCTATGAAGCATCTTGATAAGATTTTTGAAATAATATTTTTTTATTCATTTTTTCGGTAGTCATTATCTTGATGAATTTTTCAATGGCCATTTTGTTAATCAATTTAGATCGTACAGTTTGTTTAATAACATCTGTTAATAATATTAATATGTTCCCAATCGCCATTTGTTTCAATGAAATCCACTTAATTATTATATTCATACATCACTGTATTATACCGGAAGCCATACATTCTCTTTACGAAACATTAAAAATATGTAACGCAGAGATTTGATTAATTTCGTGCTTGTTGAGTTATGCATTACGGTTATAAATGAGAACGCATGTAAAATTAATTTGATTTGTTTAATTCGAAATGCGCCGGTCCCTTGTCATAAATATGTGATGCTAGTGGCAAACATATTAAATGTTGATACTATAGTACATTGTTGTATTGTGTAACGTTGTTTATTACACCGATGTATGCTGCTAATACTTTGATAAGCAAATTGTGTACCTCCATGCATTTGTAGCATATAAAAATACTCAAAACATCGTAGCACTAAATGTCTGCTGACATTTAGTGGAATTTCAACTAATTCTTAGTTTCTAGAGACTCTCACTGGAGACGATTAAATTTCATTCAATTTCGGTATCACGAATTTATACACATGTGAGTACGCATAAAGTTCTACGCGCTTTTAATGGAGAATAATAATAAATTAACGAACTAGCGTAATATACTGACGGAGTATAGGAGTTGTTATTACTCGGAAAACAGATAATTCTCTTCAGAGATGAATTTATTCGGAACTACATAAATTAAACTCGCAGAGAGTGAAGACAACTATGAATGAAAATAATCGTGGCTGCATCAAGAAAACTTTGTCGACGATAATTCGAGCATTTGTCCACATTTATTTTTTCCATAATAACTTCGTATGAAATTTATCACGTACCCCAGAATTGATTAACGATACAAACCATAATTAAGCCTCATCTTTAAATCGTATTCTCGCGGTGCATTTCCACGCAGAAACAAGCGAAAAATTTAAATAAATAATTCCAGCATCTCGCGTTTCCTCGCATTTATTATTTCTCTAAATACTTCCTATGAAATTTATCACGTCCCCGACAATTGATTAACGATACAGAACATAATTAAGCCTCATCTTTAAATCGCGTTCTCGCGGTGCGTTTCCGCGCTGAAACAAGCGAACAATTTAAAAAGTAATTCCAGGCAGCCGGCGTCTCGCGTTTCCTCGCATTGAAACATCCGCGGACGTCGGCAATCAGCATTCAATTCTCCTGGCGAGAATCGGGAATTATTATTTCGGAAGTCCGGAGGAGTCGAGCGCAGAGATTAAAGTAATTTTCACGCGGAGAAGAAGGGTGCGAGAAGCTGGAGAACGTGGCGGAGGGATCGAGAAAAATCGGCACCGGTAATAAAACGAAGAAAATTTCGGTGCAGGCTGAACACCAGCCGGAGGACAGCGTAATTGTAGCCTGATGAGCAGCGTAACCCGAGCGTGGTGCACAACGAACGGACTCTTAACAGACACCGGGATCCTCTCCGGTCCGTAATCAGCCAATTTTCTCTGTGTCCAATTCTCTGGCCAGTGCTCCGTGTTATTGACACCTTTGCTTTTTGTTTGCCCCTGTCAGCCACCGCGGTCTTCATTCCCCGAACCCCAATTACGCCGACACCGATTACACCCAATTACTCCCGAGCCCATTCAGATGCCCGCTCTCCAACGGACACTTTATTTTCTGAACGCTTATCCGGAAAAGACTCCGATAGATCTCAACCCTTTCGCGGAAAATTCCCGATCCGGCTCCACGCTTTTACCCAACATTTTCTCGGATTCGAGCGTGCCATTACAACAGTTACAATTTTCATCTGGAGTAAGTTGCAATTTTTTGGCAGCCAGTTCAAGTAATTATATCAAGATATTTCTTAAAATAATGCTTTCTCGACATGCATAGATTAACCCTTTGCACTCGGAGCTATTTTAACTCGAAAATTAAACGTTTCTTCTGACCTACAATATTTTGTGTAAACAATTATTTAAATAATAGTACAGCAATTTTTAGTGGCGCCTCAGAAGCCCACTCGAGTGCTAAGGGTTAATACTTTTTAAGGCGTTGGAAAATATAGAATTCTATTTTAAATAATAAAATTCCCGAACTCTCCACTTTCGCAATCGTTCACTTTCTTCTAACGGGAAACAGAGGCGTTTTTAAAAAGATTGGTCTAACAACAAGCCGTAAGGCGAAAGGACCGTGCGAAAACTCTCGAAATTCATTTCGATTTACCGGCGAGAGTAGTTCGTCGGTATCGATCCCGGAAATCGTTCCAAGTCCCACTCGTTTCCGGGAATCGAGTTCAGTGGTACTTACGAGATAGTTTCCCTTTTCCGAAAGTTTCTTCGGCAGCGAGTTCGAAAATTGATTGACGAAGGGGAAACTTGACAAACATCGTCGGCGATTCTTTTTCTCGACGTAGAAGAAAAGAAGGGTACGGGGGTGGGGAGAGAGAAATAGATAGGGTGGAGGAAGAAGATATATTCGTTGTCCAGGTTGAGAACTCGTTGCCTAACTGTGAACGATAACGTCTTACGGGGTTGATTCAGCTTTCAGGGTTTGAAGGAGGGAGGTATCGGCTTCCGAGCGACGAAAGAACAAAGAAGACGAAGGGTACACGACGAAGGCGGATCTTATGGCACCCTACAGCCGACATAACTCCTGCTAACCGATTTTGTACGTCGTCAACAGAAAAGCTTTGCCGTATTAAAGGGGGAGCAACGACGTCGTCGAGAACGATTCCAAGGGCTATTTTCATAGCTCTGAGCTGTTCTCGTTCGTTACTCCGGGAAAATCATCCCCTTCCTCTTTCGGATTTCTTCGATCCCCTTCGTTCCGCCATTTTTCCGATAATTAATGTCCTCACTGGATGCGTTCATTACACTGAAATAGTTTCTCAGGGTTTTCGTGAGGGTTGTAAGTGAGACTCTGTGATTTTTAAGATTCACAGGTCACACGATCTACTAATATATTTAATAACTTTTATGTACAAGGTGTAAAGAAAAACGGATTGATTAACAGAATTGGGCACACAAATAAACAGAAGTTACCAACAGACGTGTTCCTTTTTTAAATATGTTAGCAATCGTAATTTTACAATTCTTCTGTTATTTCTATTTTTATAAATTTAGCTATTAGGCCTGGCTGTTAATACACACACACACACATACATATACACACCGTTCGTACTTCAACTCTATAAAGAGGATTTCGATGCTTCATTTTGATTGGATCAACCCTTATTCAAAAGATGATAATGACGTTAGTTTCATTTAAATAATATTTTCCTAAACGGCGGTCCGATTCAGACCGAACGAGTTAGAAACAGCAGACTCGACGATAATATAT
The DNA here is from genome assembly GCA_916610235.2 of Lasioglossum morio. Classification (NCBI taxonomy): domain Eukaryota; kingdom Metazoa; phylum Arthropoda; class Insecta; order Hymenoptera; family Halictidae; genus Lasioglossum; species Lasioglossum morio. The sequence continues at coordinate 13,466,039 of OU744334.1, forward strand.
ATTCCGACGATACGACCGTCCGTTCGATCTAATTAAAGAACGAACGAGGAAACGGAGGATTTTTATGAGAATCGTGGCTCTCTGTACTGCGCCCTTGGCCCGCGCAGAGCGGTGCCCAAGTAATTTAGGTTTAACGAAGAGAGGTCGAATGAGCTTCCGATGAGATGGCAGACCTTATTTCGCCGGCTGTTAATTTTACTTCGGTTAATTCGCTGAAATCCGTCGGGCTCTCGTCGGCGGAGTTACGCGTTGCTATGGAAACCGTAAAACTAGAAATTCGGCGTAGGAATTGGATTCTTGTTTTCCATAATTAACTTACTGTCCGGTCCCCAGGGTTTACGTTCTCATCCATTGTCATCAGACGACGACGAACTCTGTCATACCAAATTTAATATCGTATTGAAAGTTTTGGACAAAGACTTGAGAAATTCAGCGCGATGACAGCTGACCCATTTAAGCCGGACTATATCTTCTTCTGGCAGTGATTGACAAATTCGAAAATATTTTCTGCAATTCGCAGGAACCATGGGCAACGAAAGTTCGATGGTGCTCCAGGACGATGAAGCTGTCTGTTGGTAGCGGACGAAAATAATGAGTTTACGTACGCCGTCGTTGGAAAATAATGGTGACCGGCGCGTGTATACTCGTTAAAATAAAACCGGCGGGGCTCCCGATGAATACGCTATAATTGTAGACAAAAGGCGCGGCAACGAGCCTACAGCGTTTCTCTCTTTCTTCTCTCTATCTCTCTCCCTTCTTTACCCTTTTCCTCGTTTTGTTTTCCTACCGGTGTGCGGTGGTTCGATCGTACTGTTCCTCTTTCTATTTCCCCGATAATTCCATGGCGGATGAAGGAAATTGCCGACGCGGGAATTTCACGATTCATAAGACATTCGAACGAGAAGCGAGCCACTGTCCCAGAAATTCCGAAAGAGAAGCCGGCATTGATTATATTCTCAAGAATGCGCGTACTCGACGGGGTCGTTAAACCCGATTTACATGACCCGCCGAGCAACGCTCGGTCCGAAAGAAAGGGTATGCGAAAGGGGGAACAACCGCGTTTCCGGTTAGAACATACCGGCTCAAAGTATGAGGCCAGATTGCGATCAGAACGCGGACATTTTTCCTACGTTTCAAACGTTCAGCTCGAGACCCAAATCAGAACGTCAGCGAGAAACTGACTTTATTGAACCATCAACCCGTTCGTCTCTGCAAAAATTAATAAATCGTGATTATTCCATCGGTTTTGAAAGTCTGTGCTCTTTAGAATTCGAATTTCTTTGTGAAAGAATAAATGCGATTTTTTTTTTTTAAAGATAAAAGAGTTTCTTCAGTTCTGAGCCACTGTTCTGTAATCCTGACTTCTTCGGAAGAAAAAAAAATGGAAGATCTTTCACAAAACTGGAGCCCATAAATACAGCAATCTTCTCCGAACGAATTCGCGAATTACGGCCGATCATTCGATTAAAAATGCGCGCGGATCCCCGGTGGGATGGTGCTTTTACCAAATTATTATAAATTAAGATAATGAATCGAGCATAACGAACCACTTAAGCAACGCGTCCGGCGTTATCGTCGTGATAAATTCCGATCAGCAATTTTATAGCGAAAATTAAGGAGAGAATGTGCTCCGGGGTGAAACATTTCGCAAAAACGTGTCGCCCGGACATGAACGAACTAATAACGGGAAAGTATTAATTGCCGTCGTTATTAATTGTTATTGATCGGCCGGTGTTATTGGTGGCGGATAAGAGACGCGCGAAGTAAGAAATTAATGACGCCGTCGCGTCGGTTCGGCGTACTTTTTGACGGGAAACGAGGTTACAATCGATCGGTTCTTTACGAAAAGTTACAGTTATTGGGCCGACGTTCGGCGAGTTAATACCGCGATATTTTTTCAAACCAGCACGGAATCGCATGCCGCCGGCCGGTGAAATTCCTTGCTCCGCAATTTTCGTTGCGTGTCGAGCTTTCTTACATTCCCTACATTGTAAGTGAAACAAAATTTAATCACGCTTCTCGGCGAACCTTCACACGTCATGGTGCAACACACTTTATTTCCATACATTACTTTCCATATACTTTTCTCTTTAGCTAACTGATAACGTTCGTTCCTTATTTTTACACACTCGTTGGTAGTTATATGATCCACTATCCAATTATTTCCTACTTAAATATATACCGTGATGCAAATAAAATGTTAAAGAAAATATGCTCTCGGTCAACTTTTTTTTCTCAAGATGTTAAATAAATACATCTTTGGTTTTCAGGTCCAGGACGATTATGTCAATAAATCGCCAACTTTCAAAGCTACCCTGGTAGCACAAAAATATTAGATAGATATTTTTTTTTCAAATAGTGGAAAAATATTTTTTAAGCCACACTTTTTCATATGAGAAAAATATTAGATCTGAATATTGTATACATGTACAAGAATAAACACTATCTGTATATTAGGAACAAAATATTCTACTTCTAACATGAAATAAAGATTCATTTAATATTTAGAAAAAAACATTTTTCTCTTAACATGAAATAGATATTTCCTCCATATTTAAAAAGAAATATTTGTTACTTCTTATAAAATAAATATTGTATGTATATTTGAATATTAAGAAAGGATTGAATCTCTTTTTAATATTATATGAATGTGTATACAATATTTTGTGTTACTAGGGTAAGTAAATCCCCAATATGCCGGCAAAGCGCGGCTTTTCATTTTCGCGAGGGGAGACACAGAAATATCGAGACCTTTTCGCAAATGAGAGTCGTTGAGCGATCAAAGGGGCCTTCGATCCTTCTGCACCACACATCGGCAAGCCCTGGCGAATGTTCCCGGATCCTGAAAGCGCCCTTTCATACACTAGTCCTTCGAGGTACATAAGTAACTCGACGACGCGCGATTTCCCAAGTTCGTCGCGCGTTACTTTCGCAAGGAAAGGCTTGCGGAAAATTTGACAGCAGGACGCGCCGGAAAAGTGCAGCCAGCAAATCGGTCCGGGGATAAAAGCATTGCCAGCAGCCACGAAATAGACGAGTGGTACGAGCGGATTCTTTGGAGGGTGAACACACGGCCCGATTCAAATCGCTCCGAGGAGAAATGTCTTGGTGCTCGATTGCACATGCGGAAAGCTTTTGTCGATTAAAACCCGGCCGAAGATTTACACCTCGCGCCTGTTCGCGAATTCGTCTAAACAATACGTTCGACGTCCATCGCCGATTCCCCGCTCAGACTTTTCCGAGGATACGCTTGTTTGCGTTGGGACGGTACGCAACAAATCCATTTGCTCGCGACCCCTTGTTTGATTTCGCGAAACCAGCCGCTGCTCGTTTATTTATTCGACCGATGGTCGCCTTTTTTTTATTCACTCCTGCTACAGTCCCGTATTTGCGAAATCGAAGAAATACCGACGCAATTGGACGATCGTGTTATAGTTGTTTGCACGTCGTGCTGTATATTAGCACGCAAATTGATTCGTGGCCATTTCCTTGTGAATTTGTTGATCGTTTACAGGCCATCGACGTACACTTGTGCTGTCAAAAATAATCTCCATTGGTTTCTGCGGTGATTTCAAAAAAAATTAAAAGACTGCGAATGCCAGGAATTAATTCGTACACCTATATATATAGTATTTGGTATTGTGAATCTTTACGCACAATAACTTGTATAATTAATTCTTGTGCACTTCGCATGTTTCTTTTATAGAAATTCTCAAAGATCGCATTACTCTCCGAGCTTCTAAAGGTCTGCAAGTCTTTTGAACTCTGCGTAACTTCGCTAAACCGTTTTGAATTATGCGTCCCTCGACCATATTGTTCCTCTGGCATCGAACCAGCGAGCAATTTGCACGCCCTTTTAATTTTCCTCTTTGTACTTTAATCAATGCGGCGGGGAAACCAATCGCCTTATCGTGCGTAAGAAGCTTTCGCCACCCGAAGCTATTGCCAAGCGTACATTGGGGAGACCGTTTCGTATAAACGGCGGCAGACGTTGCCATGGTATTAACCTCATCAGCGACGAACTTTTTAAACTGAAAAATGCTAATTTAATATTTCGCTTAACTAAAATACTATACTGAAAACGAACAAAGTAAAATCAATTCTACGAAAACTATTCTATGTCCTCCTAGTGTACTACAGATCCACCACCACCCTTAACCCTCATACGTTCCTTAGGATGAAAATTCACCCGTTCAATATTTTCAAGTACTGTAAAATTATTCATACATTTACGTCTACGTCGTGAGATGTATTTCTTTAAAATGTGACGCTATGAATGAAACGCAATGTGTTGATTTAACGCAGTGATAACCCAGGATTTAATATTCGGGGGGACGAGTTGAAAAACATGACAATATCTTTTAGCAAAACTATCTGTCAACGGTTGCCACACACATTTACTTCATAACTACTGATATTCAAGAATTTTGTACCGGACCACAGAATGAGTTTTAATGCACATTAAATAAAATCCATTGAGATATTTCCTTTTTCTTGAGGAGGGGGGACTTGGCTCCCTGGTTCCCCCCTGAATGCGCCACTGATTTAACGTGTAAAATAAAAATGGGTGAATTGTTATCGTAGTCTCTTTTATGCAGCTATTTTTGAGGAGCGTTATAAGGGTTAGGTTACCTAACCAATGAAATCGTTCTTCTTGAAAAACTCCATTTCCGTAGACAAGCTAACCTGGTCTGTATTTACCGAGACTCTTCCGCTGATTGGGATGGCCGAGTCGATTCATCGGCAAGAAAAGACCGATCTGACCAGAAGCTTCCACAGCGGTATAGTCCGAGCGGAAAGCTCGCGATCAAGACATCCACGTTCTCTCGCGGGGTAGCCATTGGCAGCGTGGAAACGTCTAAAGTGTCGGGCGGTTGAATCTGGGTTAACGATCGGCCATAGTTCCCGGGCAGGGACTCGAAGAATGTCGGAGAGAAAATGAGGTGGATGGAGACAGATAGAATTCGATAAAAGAATGAAAAGGGGTACGTGGGAGGGTTGGAGAGGGGAATGGCAAGAAGCCGATTCAACCGCTACGATGACGGGGGGGTTAGGGGGTGGCTTGGCAGTTGGGAACAGAAGCCACGAGGGGTAGGTTCGACTATAAGATTGCGCGTTTTCCGTTCGAAAGCTCATCGATCGGTTCGCCGGCGTGCTTCCGCCAAGTGGAGGCATCGTTACTCGAACAAAGGCTCAAAGCCTCGCGAAAACGAATTCTGTAACTTCTCCGTGAAGCTCTCGGACGTCGAACGGCATCAGCCGTTTATGAAACGGGATAGGTCACAGCCCCGGAGAGATTTTTGCGACTCCTCCAAACACCCTGACCCCTTCTTACGCTCGACTTGCCCGATCCGAGAACCTCTTAACGCCTTTTTAACCCTCGCGCCATCGAGCTCCTTCTGGAAACCGCCAAGGGTGGAGCATTCTGCTCGAAGCGATTCTCACTGTAACTTCGTTTCGACTTTTTGAGACAATTACGACATTCGGCGAAAATGGCAAAATGTCGATTTTTTTTTTGACAGAGGTGGTATTAGGTTCCGAGTTAATAAATGACGAAACGAATGATATTCATCACAAACACTCAATAAAAAATAAAGAAAACCTTAAAGGGTCGTCGTTTTGCAAGCATAGATGAGATTAATAGATCGCTGAAAGAGCTAAAAGCTATTCCAAAGATCGAGTTCCAGAAGTGTTTCGGGAATTTGAAGAAGCGCTGGCATAAATGTATAATATTTAATGGAGACTATTTTAAAGGAGATAAATCATGTAGACGAATAAATAAATTTGTTTTTGAAGAATTAAAATTTGCACGAAACACTGTCAGAAGATGTGCGAAAATCACGAAAATATATTGTAACATTCGAAACTTCCAGTATAGACTGGAAAGAATTTACGGGGAAGTAAGAACGTTTTATAGACTCCTCAGGCTGTGGACCGATAGATTGTTTTTTAGCCACGAAATATCGGCGACACGTTCATAAATTTCGAAGAATCCCCAATATTTGGCCCGTGTAATTCCCCGTTCCGCTGTGTTGCCCGCAGCACGGCACCGAGACACGTGTTTTCGGGCCACAGAAGAGCCGATGTAGACACGTGCTGGGTTTAATAGCGACCAAGTGGGGGGAATATATTAAATTTACTACCGTGAACGTGGCTCAAAGGGGGTGCAGAGGGGGTCGTTTACAGCGTCGTATAATAGGATCCCGTCAGTGGCGAACCCGGCGGCGCTTATGGCTGTGTTCTCTCCCGGAGGGCGCGACGCTCGATTTTCGTGGCCGAGTTTTTCCCCGCGAACAACATCGCCGACTTAATTCCTTTCGGAAGCGTTACACTGGCGGATATCCCTGGCTGGAACTACTTTTTCCGTGTCAAGAGACACTCTCTTGTGGAACGCGGAAGTTTTCAGTGCCAGGGAAAAACCGAGGGGGAGAGGGTAATGGAAAAAGTTAAGATCGGAAAGATTTCCCTTGCAACGTGAAATAAATGCGATGTACACTGCGTCCGAACATCTGTAACAGTGTGGAATACACTTTATCTACCGGGAGCCTATTAACCAGTTTCTTCGCGATTTCTTTCCCGGCTGCAGAACTTCCAGAACGGAATAGGAAGTTGATGTTCGATTATTTTATCCAATGGCTAAATGTCGATGTTCTAGAATTTTTCTAGAATATGATACAATTCAAAACGATTCAATACGATTCAATATATGTACTTCGTGGTTAACGGCATCAATAAATGAATAAACTGTAACAATTGTAACAATTCACTGTAACAATTGTAGTGACCGATAGCATCGCAAAATGGCATTGCGAAAACGATTCAAACAAATGCTAATAGGAGATAATATTTTGGTGAAATTTACATGAGAGACAGTTGTAGGAAAAATATTTGACGTGCGTCTTTTTTGTCGACTGTCATCCATATTGAAGGGGTGGGAACAACCCTCAGAGTTTCAAGTGAAAACTGTATATTTTTGAATATCTTGGGAATTAAAGAGTGCAGCTGGATAAAATATATTATTTCGTTTGTGTCGTTGATAAATTCGCTTGGTAACGAACATTCGTATTCAACAATATTTCAGTTTAATCAGCATTTATGGAACTACAAAAATGTAACAAAATAAAACCTGTACAAATCCATACAACTTCTCATTTATCTAAAATGTTGCACAGTATGAATTCCAAATTTGTTTGACGATTCTTTTTCACATTAAGGTAGAAAAATGAATGTCACGGTAAGCTCGGCGCAGAACAAGAAAAGATGAGCTGTTCTCCAGAGGCAAGAAAAATTGAATTACAAGTCTAGACGTTATCGTGAATAAATTACGGAGCAAGGGGTTAGGTCTAGGGGTTAACTTGGAGAAATCAGCACAGAGCTCGATTCCTGCTTATAGCCGATGAGCGAGCGCATGGTTCAGCTGAAGGAATCGTCATTCGTTTCGGCCAATTTGTCGAAGTCGCGTTTCTAAACAAGCCGACGCACGAATTCGACGAGCGTGCCGTAAAGCATTCGCGACGGAGCGCCGTTTATACGTTTCATTGGGATCGAAAGCGATCTATGGAGTCTGTGGGCCGCGTTCGTTGCGGTACGAACCAGGACCATGGCCTGTTGGAAGCATGATCCCCTGGTCCAGCGACGGAAACGCGAGCGCGAGGTCGTCGATCGACCGTGAAGCGTGGAAAATATTTAATAACCGCGAGCACGGCACGCATCGATAACTTCCTTAGTCCTACGGTCCGTTGCTCCGCTGAGAAACGATCTCTCCGTCTATTAGAACGACACATAATACTGCGGCTAGATCCTACGGTCTACGATCTAGACTATCGATCCTCTGGTACGCGTTCGATTGGCCGACAACGCGGAAAACCTCGCGGCCGGCAATCGGATGCAGGAAACGAGACAATTATTCATGTACGATAATAGTAGGTGTCTGCGAGTATCCTCTGGGATCATAACGAGATATGCAGTTGTTGTGTAGACCCGAGGGACAGAGTATATTGAACCCAGCATTTTCAAGAAAATGCAGAAATCATGTTACGAAGAAAGAACATGTCTTGTTTTTACGGAAACATTTAAGAAGATTGAAATTTTTTTCGAGAAATATTTTAAATTATTCATAGAAATCCTTTGAGCAATCTGCGCCACGTTTTAACGTAACGTTGCAGCGCGAAAATAATGGTCAAAGACCAATTATTATAGATTGTTCGTGTACGATAATATTGTGCTAGGGGTCTACGAGTATCCTCTGGGATCGTAACGATGTGCAGTTGTTTTGTAGACTCCAGGGACAGGAGTATATTGAACCCAACTTTTCAAGAAAATACAAAAACCATGTTAATAAGAAGGAACATATCTTGTTTTACAGAAAAATTGTATAAGATTGAAATTTTTAAAAGTAAAGAAAATAAAAGACCGTTACAAGTAATCAAATACGCTGTATTTAAATTAACCCAAATGTAAAGCTTCATAACTTCCAAAGGGGAGTTACATTAAGCTCAATAATAAAAAAAAACAATAGTCAAGAGAACGAATACAAAAAATATTAAGTAGCCTGTGTTCGCTGCTTGTTGAACATGAAATTTCCTATTTTCCACAGTAAATGATCGGTCCAGCCCGGCAAAACCTTTTCTCCCCGAGTAATCGCCAAACGATTTGACACAATTATACAAACAACGTAACAGCGGCGGAACTTTTCATTTTACAGTTTTACCGAGCGACCGAATTAGTAAAAAACTAATTCCTCATTCGAGAAACGGGCGGCAGCGAGTGAACAAAAGCTTTCGATCGCACGAGGAGCAAAAAAGGAGCAGGGTTAAATCAGCTTTTGAAGATCCACAAGCACCGGCAACATTAGCGGCGACCGTTCGGACGATCTTCGATTTTTCCAACTTTTATTCGCGGGCCGCACCGCGCCACGCTGCTGCGGTGAAAGCGCTTTCTGGGTCAATAGCTGCTGAAACAAGATCATCGGGAGTTCGAATAAATACCGCGAGCTAAAGACCAATAGAAACAGAAGAAAAACTGGTATCCCGTTACCGGTTGGGAGCTAAAGTGCACCGACAACTCAAACGCAGCCCGAGTTGTTTGGTTTCTTTTTTACAGTTGAAAATTCGTCGAATCCAATTACGAGCGAGCCGCTAAAGCGCGAGCTGTCATTCTCGCTAGCGACTTCGGAATGATCTGTCACATTGTTCTCTTCGCAAGTAGACAGCATAGCCCCAAAGATATTTTACTTAACGATGTGGAATAAAACATGCTATTGATGAGATGGAGACACAAGTAATAGATTTTTAAGACATGTCGTCGTTGGTGGAAGGTGCTTGAAGATAATAAATATAAAATACTTCATATTACTGGTACGAAGGGTTTTGTTTGTAAGTTTGACACAAGTAATAGATTTTTAAGACATGTCGTCGTTGGTGGAAAGTATGTACAGACACTTTTCAGACATGTTTCCCAGCACAGTAAAAAAAAAAGAATAACGTGAATCGGACTGATAGAATCCGCAATAGAAATAGAAAAATGTAAAACGCAGCCCTTGCGCATCGCCTCTTTAAAAAGTTAGTGGTCGCAACTGGCACACGTGAAACTTGCAGAGTTTACGATCGCTTATAAAAGAGCATAATCACCGAATAGACGGAAGTTCAGCAGTAACAACAGGACTAAGCGCTGTCGTCGGAGCAACGCGCATAAATCCTGCGGCGAATGTAATCAACTCAAGGTTTAGATTCACGACTTAGGGACAATAAAGTCGGCACGCACGTACCGCGCGTGACTAATAGGGAGTTGTTGAAAGTAAATGACGGCCATTTTAGAGGGAATATGTGAAACGGAAAAACGTAAGCACCATTTCGCGGAGAAATACGTGTGGAGCGTAACTCTTGGTGATGGATGCTATCATCGTAGCTGCGTCCAGAATTGGTACAATAAGCTGGACAATTTTCCAGAAGCTATGAGCTACACCGCCGAGTATTTCTCCCTGGAGATATAATTTTTTTCGCGATTCGTATGCGCGCGTCAAGGAAAGCACCGACTGCTTGTTATATTAAAATTCTTGTCCCTGGGTTACTAACTGTTCAATATTCTCAAGTTGACAACGTATGGTCACCGCAACCACACGACAAACGACATCAAACAGATTCGACTATCAATTAAAATTAATCATCAAAAGTTTGATCAGAAGTCTGGGTCAAAAATAATCTGAAGCATCCAAGAGAATCAACTACCGGGTGAACCATCAGCCCAGGGTAACCATCAAACGATTTGGATCGATCAAGGGATGAAAAGTTATCGATGGAAGAAGAAGAACGAGTTTTATATCCATTCGAAGAGAGTTAGGGAGCACCGGTGCCGCGTTTTAGAGCCGCGAGTCATCAAACTGCGATTTGCCGGCAGAAAAAGTGAACCTCATAACGAGATCCGCAGTATGAACCTTCGTGAGGCGAATGCTCTCGACGATTTTATGGTCGCATTAAATCTTTTTACATATTTTCTAACCCAGTTCTTTGGGTCTCTCGAAGGAAGACCATTTTTGGAACAGCATGTGCAGCCGTGGAACAGCATTTCGGAGGCATCGAGTCATCGGACAGCAATTTGCCGGTGGAAAAAGTGTATAGCTAGCGTGGAGAGTGCAGAAAAAGGGGACGGCACACGAGGTCCACCGATTCCACGGCCGTGAATTCCTCGGGAACGGGACTATAAATATCATGAACACCGACGCACCGGGTTCCCGCTGCGCGGAATTTCGCCTGGGGTCTGATAAATTAATCGATATCGCGAGCTAACCGGCTCGATATGATACCGATATGAACATGCTCGCGCATCTCGTACATACATACACACACACACACATGCATATCCGCGGGGATCGATATCGGCGAACGGTGGCGAGCACGCGAAAGATCGGGATTAATGAAGACGCTGCGGCGAAATCCGAAGATGTAATTACTGACAGAACAAATCGGGGGTAATCTTGATTACGATCTACATCTGCTCCCGTACATAACATCTTGGATTGCTAATTAATCGAGCCCTCGGCTCTCTCTCTCTCTCACCTTCTCTTTCACCACCACCCTGTTTCTCGGGCCTATCTTTTACATTAATACCGTAATAAACCAACCGGCCGCCCATTCACAGTGCAGACCGTGGACAAAAAAGCCGGGCAGGCCGGCTGGAATCTCGCAAAAACGATCGAAGACACGCGGAACACCGTGCTCGACGTGTAAACACCAGGAATGCAGTCCAATTTTTGCGCTATCCGCCGCACGGTTGGCAACTCGCCACGTACGTGCACGTCATTTCATATCGGTCCTTGTTGCCAGCTATCTTGCAAGGTGGTAATACCGCCTCGTCCCCTCTCCTTCTATCTATTACTCTCTTCGTACCGGTCTCACTCTCCCCTGAGTTCCTCTTATTTTTTATTTTTCATCGGCCAGCCTTCTTTTCTATTACTCCCCCGGAATGGCCCGTTCCCATTCAACCCGTGCCCCCCCTCCCTGCGCACGAGATATCGAACGCCGAGGTGAAAAGGTTCCTTGATACCACCGTCATTTTTACCAATTCCGTTCCGAGAGCTGCTACGATCTGGTAGAGCCTGATTTGCTCTTAATTACCGCGCCGATTCGATCCTGCCGCGATACACGGCTTTTGCTAGCCTTCTGTTGCTAACATACTATTTATTAACATGAGCTCTCGAGAACGTACACTTTTCACCGATATTTATTACGTCGCCCTCGTATGTTGCACGTAAATTGTAATTTTTGACAAAAATGGACATTGTTTACCTGTATTGCAACAGATTGAAACGAAGTTGAAATTTATTTTCTTTGCCCCTTGTGTTAATTTGACACAGTTTCGCGAAGTAAGTTATACTGTCCTGTTAGTTCTAGATCAGTTTACTCGAAACTGTGTAAATAAATGTTAAGTCATCAATTTTAATAAAAAAAAACATTGAAAAATAACTGTTTACTTTGTTGTTTCATCGATATTTTACCACTGTGTCAATTTAACATCGAGGTACAGTTTCTACGAGTAAGTTTACCTTTCGTTTCGACAGGTTTACCGGGTTTGTTTATAAAATTCTAAACCTATTGATAAAACTCCAGATGCGATACGCAGCAACGTCTAACTCCTCTTGTTCGTTTTCTGTTACAGGCAATATCAGGACCAAAGCCGTGCTCGACGTCGAGTCGAAAAGAGGATACTGGCTGACTGTGTACGCGCAGGATCACGGTGTGGTGCCATTGAGCTCCAGTTTACAGGTTTGTAATAATACGTGTAATACTCTTTGATGCGCGTCGATCTATAGTACCAATTTATGTCTGTTTTTTGTATCTCGCGAGTATTTTCCGGTCGACGTCACCCATTGTATCCTCGACGAACTCACAGTGAGCCGAGAAAACTCGATAACGCTAGATTTTCATCTCGAGACTATAATATTGATCTCTGAGATCGGATTTTTAATTAGAGTATTCACATTTCGATATCCGATCTGGCTATCTGAGAAAAATACTTTTAGCAGAGGCAGCAGAGAAGAAAATATGGTTTAATTTGATTTTACCCGCACTACTGTACAGACCTGACGTAACGTGTAATATCGGCTCCTCTTCATCTCATAATCGAAATTATATCGTGCTTGGTGTCATTTTAATTGGAAAACTGAGACAAGTACGATAATAACAGTTTCATAAAAAAAAAACAAATAATAAAGCACGAAAGATTCCTCCCATAAAATGTTCATTGTGAACAAATTTTTGTTGTTTTGCTATAATCACGTTGAAGACCATGCTATATCTGATAAATACAATTTCGATCGGACTGCTAATGACACAGAAATCTCTACTGATCGCGTGATCTATCCTTTATATGTATTTCTAGATCAAAAGGCTTCGATGCATTTGCATTGGGAGATCGAACATTTCGTGTGTACCAGGCCAATAGAAGTTCGGAAAATCGTTTCCACGGGGCGCGGAGGCGGACAGTATATTCTGACGATGCTGTCTCGAGCGTTTTTTTTATCGCAATTTTTTTCGCGACCGGGTACGTGGCTCGCGGGAACGGTCGCCGTGTAAATAATTCGCAGCCGAATTCTGTGCAGGTGTACGTGGAGGTTCTGGACGAGAACGACAACATCCCGCTGACAGAGCTGCCGGTCTACTATCCCTCGGTTCCGGAAAACTCGCCGGCAGGTGTGAACGTACTGCGGATCCGAGCGTTCGATCGGGACGTCTCGCCCCAACAATTCACATTTTCCATCACCAGTGGCAATCCGGAGGGTTATTTTCTCATCAACTCCACCACCGGTAAGTTCTCCGCATGGTCACTGGACGCCCCTCGGCCGAGGTAATATCCTCCAGGCGAGAATCGAAATAGATTGCTGCATCATCGGCGGCTAGTAACGAGATCAATTTTCCGCGGGCGAGGATTTTAATGGGCCCGTTCGAAGATAAACGAGCCCGCCGTCGTCGCTTCTTCAAATTTCAATCGGAGCCAGGCTATCCTCCGCTCAGATAATTTATACGAATCAAAGTTCGCCCGGATCACGGATAATCAGAAATCGAAGTCTCGTGGACACGGATATCGATCCGATGCACGACTTTTTCTTATTTATTTTACGTCCCTCTCAACTCTTTACCTTGGCGCGAAAATTTAAACTGAAAATGAATGGAGAAAAATAATTTCTTACCCCGACGGGATTCGAACCCCGGTCCACCGATTGGAGACAACCAATGATCTTTAGAATGATAGCGAACATTTTGGAATATATCGCAACGAATAAAATGCTCGGTAGTAGGATCAAACGAAAAGGTTAGAAATACATGGTTATGTCTTTATTAAGGTGAAATTAGAGTGAAATAGAGAGGTTTAGAGTGAAATAGACATTTATTTTCTGTCTTAATAAGTTGCAAAAGATCATAGAACAAAATGTCATTTTGTAAATGGTAAAAAATTGGCTTCCATTGTGCCTCGATAACAAATCCCAGCACACCATTTCGCCTATTTTTGTTTTACACTTTAAATGTACAAATGATTCTTCATTTATTGGGTCACATCTTAAAAAGACATTCTCCATGAGATTCTGATAACATTACAAATTATTTCACTTGCGGAGCGCACTTGAAAATTTTAGGATGAAACGTCTGAATAGCGGGTACTCTATCCAATTTAAACGAGCTAATGCCATTCGTTGAAACGTTCACGTGCAAAGCGGATTAAAATACAATCCGGAAAAGAGACTCTCCCGCGGAAGATTTCATTCTACGATTATTCTCGCCGGTTTCCTGATAGGATCGGCCATCATCTGTTAATCCGGTGTCTGTCATCTTTATCGATCAATCGTTCTGGAAAGGATTCGCGTGTGTCGCTGCCGGTTTTTCGCGCTCGGCCAAAATGACTCACCGCATGCAAGCGGAAGGAAAGGTCCATTGTTTTCGCCTTGCGCGCGGTAACGTATGCAAATTCGCCTGATCGAGCTCTCCGATTCATTATTCATCGTTCCGCTCGACTCGCTCGCGTCAGCCCCGTTGGAATTATGAAACGATGAAAAGTCCGAAACTCGTTATTCAGAGAAAAAACATTTGCGCCGCTGTTGTACAACGGGAGAGGATAAAAGCCGGATGAAAAGGAGGATAAAGAACGGGGCCCGGGTGAAAATAGGCACGCATACAAATGGGCCGTTGAATCAATTTTAACGCGGGACAATTTGGAATACAAATTCGATTCGGTATTCTGGACGAATCTTAGGGGGTGAGAGGACTCGGGGCCGATTAAATCAGACTTTTAAATGAGCAGAGGGTGAAATTAGTCCTTTAATTTGAGCCTCGCACCCGATACCGGCCAAGTGTACCCTGATACCGTCTTCGCTCAGACAAATCCTTGGTCCCATCGTTTCTCACCGCCGAGTAATCCGGCGGAAAGCTGCAAAAATATTCCCGTTAAAATGCTCCGGCACATAAACCTTCTTCACCAGGTTTTCCACGGTCGGACTTTCCGCAGTCGAAACTGTCTGTTATTCTTAAGACATTCCAGAAGAATCAGGTTCATTAAAAATTTATTATTACTGCGGATCTTTATGCAAAAATGTGCCGTATCGATTGTAAGCATCAGGAGTAATATAAAAATTCATTTCATCCCTTTGTGACTTTGTTACACGAAAAGCAACCTCACAGTATTCTTAAATCTTTTCTCAATTTCATCATAAATGCATAAAGATCCGCAGTCTAATCGTTACTAAATAAGTTCAGACTACAATTTCTCCGCGACAAGCACGACTAGGTGTAATTTATAGCAATAGACTGATTAAAATAACTTCGAAACATCAATGCATTATTTCCAATTGATTAAAATCGTTCAAAGGAGGCAGAAATTTTTATTTGACTCCTTTTTCTTCTAAAACTCCGTAGTTTAGTAATACACGTTTTTCAATTTCATTGGGGATTTCGCTTTAATTCAACGTGTTGAAAAACCTACCTAAATATCCGGTCTCGAAGCGATTTATAAAAATTTGTATTTGCATAGAAGTGTGCAGTCTATGCATATTATTACTAGGACCAACGTCCTTCCTACACCCCGATAAGTTTCCATCCCGTGAAAGGTCCTAGCGGTTCCATAAATCATCGACAGGTTTTGTGCGCGTAGAATCCTATCTACCGGATCCTGCGGTATCTCATTCTACGGTGTAGAAACAACATGCATTGTTGGCTCCCGAGAACACTATTCCGCCTACCTTAGAATCCGGGAATATCGAGTCTCAGGTGTCTATCGAGCGGTTTAGTGAATTCGAGTCGGTTGATTCTAATTTCGCCATTATCGGCACGGTGGGATGAGCGGAATTGTGTCGGAGACAACTCAAAGGTTGTCGATGTCTTATCTAACGCGTCTGTCCTATCGAGCATCGACTTGTATGGACCTGGGTCGTTGTCGATGCTACGGAATTGTAAACGGAGCTGCTCGTGTCAGGTAACGCCTTGACTTGCCTTTATCCAATCGCTGCCACAGTCGCTGTCAAGATTATCGAACCTGCCTCGTTCGAAATTTTCGATAAAAAAAAATACATTTCATTCTCCTATATATATTTCATCTCGAAAATTAAATATTTCTTTCGACCTAGAATAACTTCGTTTCGTATTATTTTTTCATTTTATGGATATAAAATTGATATAATACTTCATGCAATATTTAAATGTTTAGTAATTGATTAGATACTAGAATATTTTATTACGTGAATAATATTTTGAATATGTGCGCCGATAAGAAATTACAACATGAGTTATCAAAAATATATTTACGATCGATAATTGAATAACCCAATATTTTGAATGTTACTTTCAATGGGTTTTCGTGGTAGTAGAACGAGTTGTTGAAGTCACGAGCAACTGTAAACGAAAGTACGTTTCCCTTTCCAAATAAATATCTAATATGTAATATTTCGGAGAGCCATTTTTACGGTGCGGAAACGATCCTGTCAAATGCACCGCATTTTCAGTACAACGAATTCGAATAAACTCTCGCGAAGCCGTCACTCCGAGCAACGTCTGCGATCCCTATGAAAATTCATCAGCCATCGCGTCCCTATGCAGAGCCAGTTAATCAGGAACGAGGGCAACGGGAAACGTAATTACACGATCATAATTACACATCCGGTTTGGTTAACCGTAGAGCCGACACCGGCTTTCTTCCGCAAGTTTCGCGACCGTCCATTTATTTCGCAGTCGTCGCGAAGATCGATGGTAGTCGGCGCGGAAAATCGCTTACACCGGCAAAAGACGGCTTGTAATTAAAAAGTCGAGAACGTTTCCTCGCGATTCGTATTCATCAGAGCCACGGGAAACTTTTCTCGTTCGGACGTCTGAATTTTCGAGAGAACTGTCTTGTCTCTCGTCCTGGAACGTGCAAAAAACAATATTCTCAGACGTATTGTGCTCTGACTTCGACAAACCGGAGATGAATTCGCGCTGTATTTGTTTAAAACAGTAGTTAGAATCAACAATTACTTAAATCTTTAGGTTCGTGTTCTGAGAAATGTTATGAACTAAGAATTTGCAAAACTTGAAGCTGGTCGGTTAAATAGTTTTAGAGAAACTAGAGAATCTTCACCATTTCAATGAATTTAAGCTTAACCCTTCACTGCAGGATTTTTTAAATTAGGATGTAAGAATTGAAAGAAGGTCAGTTTTTGTGTTCTCTTGAAGGGATAACTATTAAAAAATTAAAACTACATTTTCAGAAAAATAAACATAAATAAACACAATAAGAAAACACATTCTTAGTTTACTATATACCAGATTTGTTAACTGTATCACATATGATACACTATGCAGCGAAGGGTTAATATTTCGGAAAGGTATTTCTAATGTATTTTAAAAAGTTACTTGACCCGTTTACACGAGACCTCTTGATGTAATTTCAATTCCGAAGCTTGTGCAGCAGTTCTCCCGAAGTCGGAATTCTCGAGGAACTATCTCCGTTGTCTCTGGACCAGACGAAAAAGTAGAAACGGAAAGAATCACGGGAAATATTTGCTCGCGTGAGCGGCTCGCGACGAGGAAGAGACAGATGTCCGATAGGTCGGTGTTCTCCGCGAGCGGAAACGCGGAGGGCCAGCGAAAAGAAAGAGAACGGTATCACTTGTAAATGTCAACGGGTTATCAGCCAGCGAACAATACGCTCGCTGGCGAAAGTATTCTCGGCTGTTTGCTTTATCATCGATTCCCGGAGTGCATTCACGCTGCGATAAATACGCGGAGCCGGCTCTCTTTTTTTTTTTATTTCGCCGTTCAAGGGACCGTCCCCGTCGGCCACGTTTTTTTATTTTATCGAACGACTACACGGTTCCTCCGTTGACCAACTGCCTCACAAATAAATCGCGAGCCGGCCTCCGCTGAATTTACTTTTTGCCGAACACTCTCGCGCACGCACACGATCCCGTGTCCGATTATTTATGATGCCTTGTATTATGCGGGACTCGAAACGGTTCTGAAAATAACTGTTTCACACCGTGTGAAGGTCTTGATCGCGGATCGACTGCGGGTTTTATGCGTTCGTGACAAAAGTTCGTAGATCAAATGCGATACAAATGACCGGTTTCAGATATTTTGTTTCACAATTGTGGAAGTTACACGGATGCTTTCGTAAGAAATGATTGAACGTCTTTATAGTAGAACACATATTACTAATTTTTTTCTTGAGAATGCTACTTATTTTTAGGTCATTGAATTTGCTTCTGTACCTTATAATTAATTCAGACAATTTTAAAATTCCCTGTCTAATTACAACTAGAGTTGTGCTAATTTAAATACATTGTAATATTGAATAACTTAATTCGAACCGTTGATACAAAACAGAATTTTCAATTTTCTTCTGAGACACGTGCATTGATATCACAGGGACAATATTAACTGGAGAATCGTTTAAAAAGTTCTGCGTCGACTTCATTAGCTGAGCTCAATTATCGATATGCGGCAGATTTTACGCATTTATAATGTGCCCGACTGTGCGTCGAACACATCGAAATGCAAATCTCGCCACTAGATTTATGGAACCTGTCGATTGGACGGGTTACAGAAATCATAAATATCATTTTTTCGCCGCGTACGTTGACTTTGATCGATGTAATGATTGATACAAGAATACATATGTTAATTTACTTCTTCCTCCGAGCCTTAACTATTTGTGGAACTTTTCGATACCTATTTCAGCAGCGAGCGTATGTGTGTTAACAAAGAGGTAATAAATATTCATCTTATTTGCGAGTATGTAAAATTTCTAATGAAATGTGTAACTTATCAGTTGATCCTGATTACCGGAGAAGTTGTTTGAAAAATGATCATTTCCATAAAGACCGCTGTCAGATTACACGTTTCCACCTCCGCTCGTATTATGGAAGCAAGGAAATTTAAATTGCATTTTCCTTGAATAGAGCAGACAAGATCAGGAATTTGTAATAATGGTAAAAAAAAAGTAAAGAACACGACCCGGTGGTTACGGAGGGTAATGAAATCCTATAAAGAACACCCAGGAAATTGTCGAAGAGACAGTGCTTCGCGATAATAGGCAATTGACTTCGATCTACCGAATATCTATGCTACTAGGTCAATGGAGTATAAAGATGTTCTTTGTCTGGCTTGAATATTGGGTTCACTCGAATCGCCTCGGGTTATAGGATATCAGACATTTGATCTCTGTACCCTACAATATCGAATCTTCTGTAAAATATTTTCCGAAGCAGACAGCCGAGTGATTTATCGAGGGCACTCGTTGATTTTTCATTCCCTGCAGCCGAACTACCGTTTCACTATTTGACGATACGTCTTTTTAAAAATTCTTGCTGACGAATATTAAAAAAAAAAACACACGAGTCCTACTTGTAAAACTTTTTAAAGGTGTGCAAATTTAATATCGAATGTATAAAAACAGAAATATTACAAAGAGTGTATAAATATTTGATTCTAGCAGTTTTGTACTTCCCGAGTAAACCGGAAGACAGGTGTGAAAATGTTCGCAATTAAGAAATAGCTTGTGACAATTCTTTTATCTTTTATTTCAAACTCTGCTTTATACCCATCATTGGTTCTCGCGATGGTAACGCTATCGATCCGCAGCATCGAGAGAGCCGTTCGATATTCCGTCCGTTCTCGGATTGGCATTCTTTTGGCCGACCATTGATGCATCGGGTCCGATAACTCCTTCCGTGTCCGGGATCACCGAAATTCGATCGATTCGATCGGGACCGGGTTTCGAAATCGACAGAACGATCAATTTCGGCGTGTTCGCGGGATAATGCGAACCCGCGGAAAAGTATGCCTGGCAAAACGACCGATGGATCCCGGGTAAACGACCTATTCATCCTCCGCGAGAGGATCGCAGCATCTGGTAGCTCGTTTCGGTTCTCGCCGTCTTGTTCCGCAGTAATGCTATCATTAGAGGAAATCTGAATGCGGCCCGTTCCTTCGTTCCCTCTTCCCTCTTTACTCTTCGCACTTCTCACTTCCCTGTTTCCGCTTTATCCGCGGTTATCCACGCGCGCTCCCACAAAGCGTAATAATCTCGGGTAAATATGGTCGGGAGTGACCTCCGCCGATGCACTGCGTAAAATTATTAGGCGAACCCCGTGCGTTTAATGCGCCCCCGACATGGCTGCCGCGAGAATTCGATGCTGAACCACCGAATTTTGCGAGGAACATCGCGAGGAATTATCACGAGCTCCAGGCAATGTTTTTATTAAATCGTGAACAAGCATTATCGTTGGAAGAAACACGGATAAAAATGAAAGATATTCACATTAGACGAGTAATGTACAGAAAAATTGCCATTCATTTTCCTTTGAGAACACGCAATGACTTTCCGAACTATCTAATATTTAAATAGAAATTGCAATTTCGGCGCACTGTTTTACAAATTAATAATTCGACGTTTCGGTCTACGTTAAGACCATCTTCAAGAATTTAATTGCGTCTGTAAAAATTATTCTGAGAATACATATTTCCGTGTTAAAAAGCAAAAAGAGAAACAAAAGAGAAAAATACAGAAACTGAAACGAATATTCTCGACAGTATATTCTTGAAGATGGTCTTAACCTAGACCGAAACGTCGAATTATTAATTTGTAAAACTTGCTTAGGAAAATAGTAACATAGGATCGCACCTGTGCGCCGAAATTGCAATTTCTATTTAAAACTGGCGATCGAGATAAAAGAAAACATTTATCTAATATTTAATTTAGCTCAACTCTGATCGTAGTTTCAGTGGTTGTTCCACGCAGTTACATAATTCTGCATCATCCGCGGCGTCGCGGGGCTTGTTTCGCGGGTGCAATTTTCCGTTCGCGTTTTTCTTGGTCGCCACTTTGTTAGGCTATCCGACGTCCGCGAAAATTGCATTCGGCGGCGGGGGCCCCGCGCGTAATAGAATTCTTATGGAATAATACGTTAATATCGTGTAACGGGCTGTAATGGAACCGGAAACGAGGCGGCGGCCGCGCGATGAGTTTCGCGTTTCCGCGGAAAACGGCGCGACCCGATAAAGAGACCCCGAGAGCTATAGACGCGAGATTGCATAAGTTATTGCGCGAGAATCAGCGCCGCGCGATCTCCGCTCGCGTTAACGTTGCATTCACGGTCCGTGCCGGCGTATTGTTCTTATTTAAAGAAACCCGGGGAATAATAACGGATAACGACGCCGGCGTTTTGGGAACGGCATTGCGAGATTAGATCAGATAATCCCCTGTCTCGAGTAATAGGCTGTGTTGCTCGGGGAAAGGCAGCGCCAAGCGTACGCTCTCGACCGTCGTATCAGTGAAATATTTAGCGGCAACGCGTGCAAGAATGTCGACGTCTCGTTCGATACACCCGGAGACTGACGGGAACGATTTTACATGAATTCGTTGACGTATAATGGCCGTAATTGCAACGCGCCGTTTTATACTCCGTTGCCGCAACTGTCTTATTACCGCGCTTTTCCGGTTCAATGTAATAATGACGTTGGCTCTCGGCGGTCTCGAGTCTCTTTGTCTCGCTCGTCACATTTGCTGACCATTGACTTTATGGTTTTTCAGAGCTGCACCCGTAACTGCAATTTATTGTTCATCTTTGTACTGCAGTCTTGTCGAAATTATTTTATATTCTAGAATTATTGCGAAGTTCAGCTTCAAGATTTCACTTGTTCAATTATGACACAATATGTGCATATCAATTTTCAGCCAATTTGTATCCTGAATAGAAGTCATTTCTTCCAAGCACAGATAAATTGATACTGCTCGAGATTTCTTCGAAGCCGCCGCGATCGATATCCATGTAGATTCAAAGTAATAATTTCCCTTCTCAATACGAATCTGCCAACAGCCAGACTATCTACAATAAAAATTATATTTTATGTGTCGTCGAACGTAACTTATTCAGCACTTTCTCTGTCGAAATTGAATTTTTTGTTACACAAAAATAAAACATAAAAATCAAACATAAAATTATGAAGTTATCAAAGATTTGACTAGTCCTAATTCAGTTACATTTGTCGTATAAAGCAGATTGAATTCTCTTTGTTGAAGTCTTTCCTTAAATATTTTCCAGAATGACGCAAAGAAAGAAATTTAGCTTCAGTTTCTTGGAATAGCCTCGGAGAGCTTTTGCGCAAAGCTTCGAAGCGTATCAGTCGAATCTCGCACTGTATGAAGTCATCGTGTCGAGTTCCAGTTTTTCGCGGTGCGATTTCTTCCCGTCGATATTAGCTTCGTGCCCACTTGTTTCCCCACGCCGATTGCACGAGGTTCGCGACACGAGCGGGCCCGGATTAGCGGGTACACCTCTACTCGAGTAACGCCCGCGAATTTTCTGTGAGCCTCGACAATCGAACGTGGAAGGTCGACGGACTCGTGACCGAAAATGGGACGGCCGGATTCGAGAGATTGCACGGCGCATTTGCAATTCAAAACAATCCGTACACGTCAAACGGGGGTAGCAATTGTTTCGATTCTTATATACGAGCTGATGAGGAACTATGAAAAGGGTGAACGTGGCTGAAAAAGATTGCGGCAAGACCCCTGCGAATTGATCGAATAATCGACAACTTACTTTTTTTTAAATGTAATCCTAGAAATGTAAGTTTTAAACCCGTTGCACTCCTTTGTAAATGAAACGGGTTTTTATATGTATTTGGGATTCTTCTTTTATTTATTTAATTTCTTATTTATTAGTTAAAAACGAATATATATTACAACAAAGTACGGAACTACGTTGAAAAAAAATCCTTAATTTGCATGCCTAAATAACGCGGACGTCGATCGAACCTCGAGATCGTGGACGAGGATTCGGTGTGAGAGAGAGAGAGAAAAAAAACGTGTCTCATGGTTCGCGAATTTCCTTTCATTAAATCGGTCTGGTACGCGGAACATTTCTGACCCTGATTAAGATCGTGCCCGGAGTACTCGTTAACCCGATTGCGAGCAAAACGCCGTGTTTTCGACGTGTAAAGCAAAATAAATTTGTATTTTTGAGAAAAACTACTTTGAACCCTGACTGACATAATCGTATTGGAGCCCGTTCAGTCGCAATGTTTTTTCGTAAAGCGTTTCTACAGTCTTGTTCGATGCGTTTAACGTCTGAAAGTAATGTTCCAGTTGCAATTTATTGACAAGCATGGGAGGAAGTACGCTTCGAACCGTTTCTTTATAACTAAAATTTCTTTATACCATTAAAAATTTCAATAACTTGACTATTACATATGGACCTTATTAAATCGTCTTAATGTGTTTTCATAAAAAATCCGCAGTCCAGAGATCATCTTCTAAATTAATTAGCGCAGACGTTTACACCGATTAAAATTGCAATCGGTTTTGTGAATCATGGTTTGGAGTTATGAAACCATACTCGGTTCCGAAGGTAGATTATTTAACCGCACCAGTTCCCGAATGTTTTTCAACTTTTTTAATGATGCGTGTAGATTTTGCGGTTTCGCGCATTTGATACTTCGAACAAAGTCCTGTAATTGCAATTTGTTGAAAAGCGATGCTGCAGGACCGCAGCGAACGATTTTTATCCGTAGAATCGAAACGCACGAATGTTTTTTACTAATTTTTTGTTATCGTTTTTCAGTGTCGATGGCAGTCTTCGGAGCTACGATATTTGATTAAATGCGACGCTTTTCGTTTTATGGAATATTAAAAAATTCAATAAAGGGAAACCAGTGACTATCTGAGCATCATATTACGCGTTGCGACGTGGAAAAACGACGAGTATGAAAATGTGTTCGTTTGCTGTTTCCAGATGTTGTGAAATATTTGTTTCGTTTTAACGTTGTGTTACGAATTGTTCTTTCGGATTTTATTACGATCTCGTATTACATTCGTTTAAAATGCGAAATTTTTAGTACAATACAATTTACGGAATTAAAGCGTATAACAAAAATGAGTGGAACATCAACCGAGATGATACGTGGTTTTAAAACCAATTAGCTCTACCATACACTGCGGCTCGTCATAAAGATGATATAAAAGGGGTCGGTTTATTAGATGAGGTACGTGTATTACTGAAAAAATACCGCGAATTATATTCGGACTAGCTCGCAGACAAAAAGACTTTAATGTCACGTGAAGTTAATTAAATTGCAGAACGTGAAACAATAATACTTCTAAAATATTCTTCCCTCATTTTTGAAGGGCTGCTTACATAATTATCTTAAACGTCATATTCGTCGCGATTATTCTCGTACACCGAATTCCCTGTTCCTCTTTCGTTTCAAATAATTTAAAAAATTCCTTTTGTAGATCTGTGTCAATCATATGCATTGTGAAAGTTGCATTGAAATCGGTTGATGCGGGGAAAAACGTCAGACACGGGAATATGTAAGAATCCTTGACCATATTGCATCGTGACAAACTGCAATCTTTACAATCTTTAAACGTCTGTAGCTTATTGCAAAATCATACAAATCTACGGAACGTGTTGTTTAAATTTTCCGACGAGTTGCACTCTTTTTCCCAAAAATATGTTTCACGTTGTGTATCAAACCAATTGTTCTGACTTCCGAAAAAAAGTTTAAATCGTATCGTCCCTCTTTTTCCCGAAACCCTGCATAAAATCGAAGGGAAATCTGACTCGAGTTTCGGGCGAGATAAGAATCAACTGAAAAGAAACGAAAATGGAATTTGACGGAATCCCGACGCGAGCCACGGCTCCACGATCTTTTTAAGCGAAATAAAACGGAAAGCGTCTCGCGGGTGTGTGGCGTCGGCGTCGGTTCCGGTGTATTTTTCACGGGACGTCATAAAGTATTCTCCCGATGGGTTTCGAAAAATCCGCCGGTCGAGGACGCTTCGCTGGATCCCGGTTGCGTCCCGTGGGACGTCGCCGCGAAGCGCGAATAAATCCGCCGCAATCTGCGCGGTGGCTTGGCGGGTGTTTCGCAAGGCTTCGCTGTCGCGAAAACAAACAAGTGCGTCGTGACAGTCAGCGAATACCGCGAACAGTTCCGTATTGCATCCGGTCTGATTTCCGATAACGAATTTTCCGCGGCGGGTAAACGCGCGACACCGTCTCCCAGAGCTTGCACCGGTGCACTGCTGCGACGTAGACGTCGCTCGATGATGAGGCCGAGGAACAAAAACGAGAAGCAATTATTTAAATGCGTTCCACAGCACGGCACACACCGTGTTCCCTCTGTGCGCCGTTTTTCTCCGTTTTTCTTCGTTTCTAATTTTCCCTCCGCTCCCCCTGCACCTGCGATGCACCCTCCCTTTTTACACCCTGTACGCTGTCTAAAGGGTGTCGCGTCAGAAAAGAATTATAATCGTACGGACCAGTCGAGGAAACTCGAAGTCTTTAGAATAAGTAAGCGTAAAAAATACAGCGGAACTTTAACAACGTAACTTTCCGTTTCGAATTTTATTCGTTGTCGCGAATAGTGTTGAAACCTATCAATGTTTATAGGGATAGGATTAATAGGTTGTTTAACGTGAAACAAAATTAGTTTAACACTTTACCTACGGGAAGCCTATTTTAATAGGTTTTCGAATAATTGCGCTGTACCAAAATAAAGCATAGAAATTTTCGTTTACATTGCAATCTTAAATGAAACTATTAGATAACGTTATTCAGGGCGACTTGTTAGGTTACAATAAAAATGTGCTGTTGCTATTGAAGGTTCTATTAAAAAGTGTTTAGCCTCGTACCATAGATTTTTCAAAGCCATGGAACAATCACCGGTCGGTAATGTGTTAACTAATAGAATATATTTCGAAAGTTAACACAGTGTACGTATATTGATGCAGTCGATATGGTTAATAATGTAAGTTAACGACTGATTGACGAGCGTGGTCTTCTTTTTCTATCGATGAAATGAGCTCAGGAGGATCAAGAGTTCCCTTATTTATAAGAAAGGTCCTCCCTACCCCTTCTCCCAAAAAGGGAGTTAGAATAAGAAGACGTGGGTCCTAGAAGAGTCGTTCGAGATCGTGAAAAATATACTATCCAAATAAATTCCGTAAAGCAGAAATATCATGATATCGATAACACATAACCCTATAATAATAAACAGGAACCCTGGCAGAGTAGCTACTCGACAAGACCCTTTGTGAACTCGTCGCTCTACGAGCTTCGAAATGCAAGGATTTCCACGCGTCGTTTGCAAGCTCTAATTTTCAAACTCCAAAAATGTTAATTAATATTACTTTCGAGTAATCCCAGCTAGTTGTTCAGCCAGGAAACAATTGTGTAAATGGATAAACGTCTCTTTTGCGTCACCCTGTACATCCACCCCCTCCATCGCGCTCCGGAATATAGTTCACAGCGCCGTCCACTTTTCCCTTCTTTCGATCGCGAATTCCGACGGGGAAAACGCGGCGACGGAATGTCAAACCCGTTATTACCGTCTGCATGTCGAATCCCAGAGCAGAGGAGTAGACCGCGGACAATGACGTTGCACTTGACGGCCGCTGTCGATCGCCGATGCACTCGATCTCCGTGAAATATTCGGCGCCGGTTCCTGCGCCGCAATGCAGCCTTACCTGCTTCGCTACCGCCAGGAATCTCGTTATTGCGGTTATTAGAGTTTGTCACGGACGATTCGGTGAAATCTCGGGGTCAGCGTCGCGTCGATTTAATCGGGACTTCGAGATCCGAGGAAGTTGACGTCCAACGGGAAAGCGCAACCTGCTGTTGCCAAATTAAATTTCACCGATCCTGACGGACTCGTCGTTGCTAGTCAATTTATCGTGAAGCGAAAATATAGGTAGATTGCGAATCTTTAACACAGTACCGACCGGTGATTATTGCATAATTTTGAAAAATCTGGTACACGACTAAAAACTTTTTAATGGAGC
This sequence comes from Lasioglossum morio, assembly GCA_916610235.2. NCBI lineage: Eukaryota > Metazoa > Arthropoda > Insecta > Hymenoptera > Halictidae > Lasioglossum > Lasioglossum morio. The sequence goes on from OU744334.1 coordinate 13,492,844, forward strand.
TTTCCATAGTAACAGAAATTTTCATTGTCAATTAACAAGTCATCCTCAATAACGTCGTCTAGTAATTTCATTTAAAATTGCAATGTAAAAGAAAATTTCTATGCTTTCTTTTGATACAGCACAATTATTGAGAATCCTATTAATAGGCTTCCGGTAGGTAAAAGTGTTAAGCAAAGTAAAAATTGTCTGCATCAATTGCAAAAAATAGAAACTAGAATGTTATTTCTTCCCTTAATGAGTAATATACTTATATGTATGTAAGTTTATTGTACAATATTAATTAATCGTATCCGTATTTGCCAAGTGAAATGGAAACGGCTTCGCCGGCGGTGTGATTGACGCTTCCGGTCTAAGGATATAAAATCCGCGGGGTTTGTCGTTGTTACCGGAAGCCGTAGAAACACCGTGGAAAAAATGTCACCACCACTTCAGGGTCTTCTCGCGGTAGTTGGCGCTTTCAGACGGCCGTTTCCCGTTCGGAAACTCCCGGAAACCGTGAGCATCCGGCTCGGCACGGAAACCTAGTCTCCGATGGTTCTCAAAGGCTCTTACATTGAAATTTCTTGTCCGGTTACGCCTCTGGAAGCGTCAGAAAAAACGTTGCAAAATGTGCAGATCTCCCTCCTCCGGGGGGTGGAAGGTAGAAAGCAATTTGCCACGAAATTGTTACGTTCCCGGGTACGAGTCGAGCGGCGAAACCCAATTACTATTTCGGCCGTTCGAGAAACGTCAGCGCAGCAATCGAGGAACGAGCCCGGCGGACAATGGCGGCCGAAATTCTCGGCTCCCCGATTATTTTTCGACGACACTCGCTCGTTCCCTGGTCGTAGATGCGTTGAAACGCGCGCGGATTGTTCCCGGCCCCGCTATCCGAAGGATCCTCGCGGAAACCGTTTGTCCTCGCGGAAAATGCGGCCGGTCACCGGCATTTTCCGGACGAATTTTCCGAACGAGTGTAATGCACTGTCGAAAAGCTCCGAGATCGGCGAAATAAAATCTTTAATTCTGTTAATCCATCAATTAATCGGAGTTTTTTCTTCTTGCGCTTTTGCAATTGTTTCAATGAAAGTTCAGGGAAATTGCTAGATTGCTAGACAGCTGATTTTATGCTTTTATAACGAAAGTGGGTAGGTGCAATTTGCAACAGTAAAAATATTATTGTAGGGCGCTAAGTGAAGTAAAAATTATGTAGTGCCACCGTAGTTTCATCGATAGGGCTACTAGGACGTCTGTGAAAAAATGTAGAAACTTTTTGAACGCGTCGTGTAGACTCCGCGGAGAAACGAGATAAATGAGAGACAGGGAGCGCGAGCGAGTTGGAAACCGAGAGAGGAAAGTTCGAGTATTCGATCGGCGTCCCTGCGAATTCTGAACGCTATCATCTCGTCCGCGCTCGTTCCATCCGGCTAATCTTTGTCCCGCTAATTGAGCCTTTTTTCCTTCCGTCGTTTCACGAATTGCCGTGGAGAGTCTCTCCCTCTCCCTCTTTCTCTCTGTCTCTCCGAAGCGAACCCGGTCCGATCGAACCTCAGCCCGGGGAACGCTTGATTGAAACATCGTTCAATCAGGATTTATGAAGTCCCGACTAATTTTTTTTCGACGCGATTCTGTTCCAGGTCTGATCACAACCAGCGGCAGGAAGCTCGACAGAGAGAACCAGGCCGAGCACGTTCTCGAGGTGAGTTTGCATATAAATTATATACCCACGGACGTGTATTATGGCAGCTCGATCCGAAACTGTCCGGCCGAGTTATTTATTCGGCTCGTGGACGTTTTGAGCGGCATTGTCTTGCGATTGATTGGATGCATTCGGTGATCAAGCACTCCTCCCGCGGTATCGATCTTTGCGTATTTTATACCGAACGGGGAAATTTGTTATCAGGATTTAATACGGAAGAATTTCTTTCGTAGAATATTCACGTCTCGCGGTGGAATATTCATATGTTAAACGGAGTAATACAATTTGCTTGAGACACATTCTGGGGCATTTTATGAACACAGTGGAACCTCAGCTATCCGAATACTATTATTATTATTATCCCCACAAATGTAGAACACGAAAGAAAATGTATAAACTGCGGATCTTGATGCATTTGTGAAGAAATTAGTTGGGTGAAATATAAAACAGCAATAGATCAGAAAAATCAAAGACATTCTAATATTGTTTTTAATTTGACAAAGTAGTTAAGGGGCGAAATCAATTTTTACTTTAATTCTACTTCCCACAATCAATGCAGAATTAAATCAATTATTTTGCATAATGATCGATCTATTGATTGCAAACGAGTCAAATTTTATTTCACCTTAAAAGAAACGCGTAACATTCATATTTCTTAGACTTTGTTCAAATCTGCATCATGAGTCTGACTCGTTACCTCGTTTGTCTATCTAAATACCATGTTGCTAAAAGGTATGCAACATTTAAAAGAATCGCGTGAACCATTCATGGCAGTCGGAATAATTCCGCATGTATCCCTCTCTTCAGGAGTATCGATAAGAGGATCATAATAGCTTACTTGTTAAAAGAGGAAGACTTGCACAATCATTGTAGGAAGTTATATTGCTAAAAGTGTTGAACATTTTATCATTTTAACAACGCGAACTCAGTCGGCTCCCAAGAGGTTCTCAGGATATTAGCTTCGCAGAATATAATCACCTTGCGTTGAGTACTATACAATCGTGCGTCGATGCTTGTATGTACTTCGCACTCCTCTCAGCAACGGTTGCACGAGACCTGGTGAGCAGCCTCGCGTTAACTCGGTCTCCTGAACAAAACGAGCAGGGTACACTCGCAACGGATTTCCCAGATTGCAACGCGATGGTGAAACAGCCACCGAATCTTCTCTCCGAAAGACTGCGAGAGTCTGCGAGAGGCTTAGGAACGATTTGCTAATTGCTGCTGCGGTAGAGACGCTTTCGCTGACAACTTAAATGTTCTTGGGTTAGAAAATAGTTTCGTTTGGATTTTCCTGCGAAATAGAACGTTTCCATCTGGAGCACCACGTCTAACCATTTTTGAAGCGGCGATTCCAATCGTCTCTGAACAGACTATCTTCCATTTATGAAGAAGAACTGTTATTTTCCGTTGTTGGAACATGAATTTTTGACTTATTAACTTGTATTTAGATAAATTTCCTAGTATTCAAAACGAGTGTTAGGGTTACCTCGAAGTGATCTTCAGGAGGAGGTACTTCGTACAATTACGATAGAGCTTCACTTAAGTAGATTCGCTTAATTAATTGGTTCATTCGCCAGTCAGCTGGTCCTTTTTTTTTTTTTTTTGTTTAAGGGCGGTGGGGGAATCCTTTTACGGACACCCTCCCCTACGATGTTGTTCGGGGAGGGTAGTGTGGGACTCGGCTCCCCCCTCGGATGGTATTGGGGGGATTATCATTAGCTGAGACTAATTCTACCGCCATACCCACTAAACCCCCACCGCCCAGGTCCTTTTGACCTTCTCCTCAACCTTATTTGACGCATATAACATCGGCACCGTATCGCTGTTCGCATTTCATGGTGCCGATGTTTTATGCGTCCCGAAACTACACCTGTTCTTGGCTTATACGCCAGTCAGCTGGTCCTGCAGTAAATGTCTGTAGAACCTTCCCAGCAACGCAGAACAGAGAAAATAAACATGGCCGGCCACGGGACAGTGGAACTTTCGGTAGTAGCTTACCTCGCGTTCTTCTAGATCAGCGCGTCGTTGAATAGCACGTCTATAGGTCCAGCAGTCTTGGCGAACTATAATCTTCCGTCCGCTAAATGTTAATGGACTCCGGGGTTTGATAGACCGCGGGTCTTCCGGACAGCAGGATAGCATCGGATCCAGAAGCCGCATAAATCGATACGGCAAGTTCTGACGGCGTTTCCGTTCGCTAAGTCGGACTTAGCCGTGCGGAGCCGGATAGACGGTCGGGTCTTGGCTTAATAAATTCCGTTCGAAGTTGAAATGCGCTGTATCGGGAACCAGCCGGATCGGACCCCCTGATTTGCCGGCACGTAAAAACTCGTTACGAGGGCCCCCCGAAGCGGCGGGACCGCCGCCGCCTCCATTCCGGGGCGGGCTCTATTTATTCCCAACCCCCGGCGAACCTCTTCCCGAGATTGGTATACTCCTTTGCTCTTTCCATTCTAACGAAATTCCAGCGTTCCGCGACACATATACAATCGAGAAAAGGGCGGCAGCGTGCGGCGCGGTGGCTCTTCCTTTAATCCAGACGCGGAGAGAAAAGAAATCCCCCAAGAGCCCCCAATGACGTTCCCCGCCGAGAAATGCCTCACCTTGTCCCGTCCTTGATTCTCCATCTACTCTCCGCTCGCCAACTATCTTCTCTCGCCCCGTTCTCACACCGTTTCCAACCTACCATACGTTCACACATACACACACCCTTATTATTCTCTGTCGACCATTTCTTACGCGTTCGCGAAGGGTCGACACCCCAGGGCCGTGCCGTGCTATGATACTGAGAGGCGGCATCGTAGAGGGGCGGCATAAGCAGCGAAATCGAAATACAATTTAAACCATTCAATAAGAAAAAGTATTGTGAATATTGACAAAAGGGGAGCTTGATCAACATTTTCACATATATTGTCAAGTTGAACATTCCGAACAAAATAGCTTCATTACTTCGTATTCGAATACTGTTGTATAGCTTTGAAAATTTTATTAATACTCTCTGTGTCTGTAGTTAGCAGGGAAAGTAGTATTTCCAAATTATAACAAATAAGATAGTACTTTTTTTTTCATTGAATCTATAAAAATAAAAATCAATGGTTAAATTTTAAAGAGCACAGCTTCATCAATCAATTATATTGTCACTATTCTTTTCTACAATTAGAACTTTTTTTACGTATTTCGAAGACTTGCAATATACTGAGGAAATCTACCGCACGGCCCTGTCGACACCCTTAAACCTACACCCACGGCTCTCTGTATATATCCACCTCTCGCTTTCACCGTCCGAGACACGGCAGACTATCTCTCCTCATTTTACTTTTCAATCTTCGGGAGGATGCGATTTTCTTCCTCATTTCCAGTCTGACAGTATTAGAGGGTAAGAAAGGCCCGGCGATTCCAGAGATTTGCCAGACAGCAGCAACAAGACACGACACCATCCAGAGATAGAAAAGGGTGCATCGGTAATCGACCCATCACCTGTTAGCGTTAGCACATCGTTAGAGAATTCGATTTACCTTAACGATCTCCAGCCCCACTTTCCTCTTTCGATTCTGACGTGATTTTTGCCGGAATAGGTTTCATCTGCGATACCGGTACAGTTTTGTTTCTTTGCTGGAACAGTCGGCTGCGATGTTAATTAGTAGAGTATCGATTTTTGTGCAATTTAAAAATTGTCTGCGAAAAACAGGAGCCACTTGGGAACGTTTCGAATCACGAAGCTACCAGAGGTTGAATTATTTTGTTGCGGATGTACGTTTGCGTGTATCAATTATTTTTACATGATCGTTGGTATCGCACGATCAGTCTCAATTATTTTGTATGGTCACCTGAATTGCTGACCTCTTCGACTGTACACGCACACCATCTGTCAGAATTATTTTATTATGGGCATTCGAATGGCGCACCCTTGTTCGTGCCACTTGTTTCAAGTGATTTTTATATGATCACCGGAATCGCATTCCTTGATACGTATCACTTGTCTTAATGATTTTATCGTGATCAATGGAATTCTACTATCCCGCAGAGTTTTTATGGCGCTATAACATGCTACTTACACAATATAATATGCAAACTGAGAATTTAATGTAAATTTTCATGCAAGTCGTAATATTGAAAAGGCTGATTCGTTTAACCATTATTAAACGCGCGAAGATCCGCTATCTGGTAATGAGAATGGACGAGATTCAGTACATTTTAACGGCGCTGCTTATAAATTTAATTCTACTTATTTAATTCCGCTTATAAATTTACAGGGCAGCTATGAACGTGTATCTTCGTATGCGAAGCGAAAGCTTTTATAGCATACAAGCGCACTAACCGTCAATATCATTACAATATACAGACGCGTCGGATTATGTAAATCTATAAAAATCCATTTAACATAATTCATCGAGCTTCCGCGTTTGTAATTTGTCTGGATATCAAAAGGACGTTAATTTTACAATCAATTATCATTTTTTTACGACTCTAGAGATCCTGTTACGCTAAATATAAAGCTGTTATTTAAAAAAAAATTCTTTTAAAGAACGCATTTAATGATTCTTAATTAGTTGCATTCTTCAAACACCAGTAACTGCGTTAATCCAAAGAAATCATTCTGCATACACTGTTAGCACTGGTGCTCGAAGAAACTGCACGAAAAGAAAAATCGATTTTCTGTTAATGAAACGCAGAGTGGCTCGTTAATTCAATTTATTGTTTAGTTGATTGCGCATCAGTCTCCGGAAGATTGGGTAGGATATCTGGCGGGTAGGTAGCTGCTGCGTCGTTCTTCAAACAGTTTGCCTCTTCGCCATTAAAACTTGGTTTGTCGGTGAAGGCGCGTCGCGTTACGCAAGCGGGCGTCCCGCATAAACCTGCCAGCGAATTTCTCGCGGTCTCGTCCCGATCGTAAAAGTTACGACGCGCGGTTATCCGCTGTTGGTACCGCTAGACTTCCCCGGTAAACTTATTCAGCGTTTGTTTAGCCGCGCGTCTACGTCCTCGGATAAAGTTTCGCGAATCGAAGCCGGTATCTCCTGTCAGAATCTCGCGACGAGCGCGCATCCGCGACGAGACCGTCCCTTGCATACGCGTGCACGTTGCATCCGCGACACGCTTGTGTATCTATAAGCGCGCGCGATCGTGTAATAGAATGCGATCGAACGGTTCGCCGAGGTAAGAAGATAAATCCGAGACGGCGTTATCGCGCGTATCTACTTGAATCAGAAAAAAAACACTCCCTGCCGGCTGAGTTGAGGTGGGATTTCCTTTGCGCGTCTGGACGCAGCGTCAAGAGTAACCAATCAAAAAGTTTATTCATTTCTACTCGACATTTATTCTTCGTATTATGAATATTTCAAGACATACAGAAAAAATAACCGAAGACATTGTTGGTTTTATTTAGTTAGTTTATGAAGGTCTACTTTTATATACAAAAAGTATCTTTTCTTATTGCCCGAGCTTTCAATGCAAGCAGAATGGGTCCGCGTACCTGTTCTTACAAATAGTTTTTTTTTTGTGTTATGAGGATAACCGAGAGCGTTGGTAAACACGCGGCGAATTCTTCGTCTACGACTAAATTTTAGTTTTCAGTGTGTCAGTCGACAAGAACAGACGTGCCTTCCTTGAGCTGAGACAGGATAAAGTGAGATAAACCAAAAAGTGAAAAAGTGACTGTTTATTTAAATCTCATAACCTACAGACATCGGTGCGATTAAAAAGAAGAGTTCTGTAAGTTAAATAGAAACACATCTTTCGCTGATAAAGTAGGTAAGAATAATTTTTTAATGAATTTTCTCTTATGATTGCAGAGTTATAATAAAATGTAACAGCGTTCACTTCAAATAATTGTAATTTCGTGAATTTTCAAATATTCATCTTTTTAAAAAGAGGTCCGTAAAGGGGCCAATGACTTTCCGAACGACCCAATAACTCCTTCAGTAATCATGAAGTAAAAATCAAGAATGAATCAATTGAATCTGTGCTCTAATATTAACAGAAAAGACACAATTCGAAGTTCCGAGCGATCGATGACAGCCGCGGCAGCGTTTCTAAATTTAGAATTGAATTAAACGATTTCAGCATCGCGGATTTCGTTATTTTCGAGCGAGAATCAATTAACGGTGCGGAAACACGTTCCCAAGAACAGGAGTCGATAAAAGTGTACAACCGGGAGAGTTCGCGGTGGAAAACCGGTTGCCCGATTCGGAAAAGCGACCGCATTAAAAACGACTTTAATAAAAAGGAACGAAGAAAAATGTAATCGCGGTTTAAGAGGCGGCCGGTGCCGACGGAGTCGAAATTACATTAATTTAGTACTAATAGAATTTCTACGACGGGACGGGGAGAGTGGGACGTTACGAGATTCCATTTAAATTACATTTCGGATGGTACGGCTGCGCTAACTTTGCAATGCAAATATATACGGGTTCTTCCAGTGGCCCGGAATTAATCTCGGCCCGGCGAAATAATGATCTAGAACGATATTTGATATCGGAAACGTTGGGGTCGGCCGTTGACGTGGACTGGGACGACGGACAGCACTCGACTTTTAACGAACCGGCCGTGACGAAAACCGATAAAAATAAAAATCCTGAAAGAAATAGATAGAGAACGTGGCCGGACTCGTTGAACCGATAATTAATTATCGTGCGGGTTAGTCGCGGCTCTTCGTGCGAGTTAACCCAATTATTGTTGCAAACTTGAGCGAAACGGTCTTCCATAAACGTCCGTCGGTAATTAACCGAGCGCGTTGCCAAGAAAAACACGGTTTCCCTTAATTGCACTAACGAGGCTCTGTCAAAATCGGCCGCCGAACTCCCGCAACTCGACGACTTTGGTCAAAACGCTGCGGAACTCGAGTTTATCAATTGGAAGCGTCAGAGACTGTGTGCACACACACAACCCATACGTGACCCTTGCACTTCCGTTGCAACGAGAACGCCGACCTAACTCGTTCCGGCGGTCCGCCGCGTCCATTTTTTCATAATTCCGCTCATAATTTACGACCGACGCGTATTCTCTCTCCAAAAGCAAGCATGTTCTCCTCTGTCGGCGACACCATTTTGTCGCGATAAATCCCGGAACGTTCAACGAAATCAGCGATGCTGTTGATTTTCCCAGACTCGGCTTGCTTCTAATTGTCTTTCCACATTTGAGATAGAGACAGAAAACAGATTTCTGTGTTATTCTAGTTTTAATTGAGGAAGAATGAAGATCCGCAATCTGCTCACGATTCTGGCAAGAATATGCGATCTAGGAGGGTCTTGTAAATTATTCATACAATCCAAACATTGTTCATTGAAATATTTTCTTAATAAAGAACGCAACGAGGGTGCAATGTTTCATGAAAACGTGACGGCGGGATTTTTCGCGAGACATTTCATTCGCGCTCGTTAAAAGCAAAAAATGGCCGGAAGACTGTGCCGGTAGACGAATCTGCTTAAAATATGTTCCCAGGTGAAAGAACTGTTTATTCACTGTAAATCCAGCAGTTCTACACGGGATTTAATGGCAACATTTTTTTTCAGCCGGTACGCGTGAACGTGTTTGTAATATCAGATTTGTAGAAACCATTCTTCGTGGCAAAGCGTTTCTCGCAGATCTTTTTTGTCTATGTTCGACGGGACAGATCGTGGACCAAAAGTATTATAATTGGACTGTCTTTTTCACCTATTTTGTATTTATTGAACTGTCTTCAAAACTTGTAGTTTTCTGCTGACCAATTAGTTTTTTAAATTTATTGAATGTCTCGAATGCATGACTACCCACAGATCAATTACAATAAATAGTTATAACTAGTCAGCGGATCTTTGTGCAAAATAAAAATTTTCTACCTGAGTTGTAACAAACTGGAGTTCTTTCTTAATGTGTTTGTATGCTGAAAATAATATAACAGCATTTTTAAATTAGTCCAATGTTTTTATTGTTTCAAATGGGACACCTATTCATTTTTATCATAAACTAGCTTTCCCCCGTCACGCGTTGCTGTGGCATAGTATTTTTTAAAGGCATATACATATATATATATATATTAATGTCGCTCTTCGCGTTGGTCTGCAGATTAAATTCTGTCAATTCAAAACAAATTTTATCGATTATGACACCATGTACGGTCAATACGAGTCTCATTCTTTCCCGAATTTTCATGTTTCCGGGCAACTTTTCCAATTTCTTTTACTCTAACAACCTGATTCGGACTACAACGAACATTGTAAAAAAAATTAGCCAAATCGGTCCAGCCGTTCTCACGTGATGTCCTGACCAACAAACAGCATTTCATTTTTATTTATTATTATTTATATAAGATGCATAATATTCGGTGTCTATTTATACCACTATTAAATGCTAGTTTGTAGTATTTCACTGAAGTTATACTGACGGTGGAAGTCTGTTATCAGTAGCTAGCATGAATGGATGTAGACGATATTGTGGTCCAGGCACACATCTAACAATGACCCTGAAGAGAAAAGTTGTCTCGTTACCGGCTCCAAAGATGACTCTGAGGCGAGATATTGAACGGCGCGAGGCGGAAAAGGGAATAAAGAGGGACCCGCCGCGCGATTCATTTAAATTTCTCGCGAAGAAGATCGGGAAGACTCGCGAAGAACCTGAAGTTTGAATGGTCGCCGCTTTTTCGCAGGGTGTTTCAGTGCCCTTATTCCGATGGCGCGCTTCAGACACTCGATGCGACAGCCGAAGTAGGCTTGAAAGTTGCTTACCGGCGTGCATAGGACGCCCGAGTGCCTGGCAGATACAGTTTCGAGCACCCACTTCGGGCCAGTCGGCTGAAATTTATGATCGGACGGCTTCCTGTAGTCGAACTTCCCTGAATCTTCGTTAATTGAACGTGTGTCAGATATCGCGTCGTTGCTCCTCGCAACTTCAATGACGCCTGTCCGAGATATCTCGTACCTCTCGCCATTAATGTTTCCCCTTTCGAATTCCTCCTGCCATTAGGCTGTTGCATGTAAAGCGTCCGACAGTCAACGAATTCTTTCAACGAATCACAACCTTCTTGTATTACGCACTACTTATATGATATCGGCGCTACAGGTTCGAATACAAATACAAAATGGGTCCTTGATCCTTGACACACGATTGGCTAGTTCTATTTGCGATATTCTTCTGTTTTCCTCGTTGACTTTGCCACAACAGTAACAGTTTAGTACAGTTCCAACCGGCTTAGTGACTACTAACATTCCACTGAATTTGATTTCATTCTGTTGTTTTCACAACTAGCATGTATGTATAAACACCTGATTTTCATAACTATTAAATGGTCAGTCTAATCAATAACAAATTTTATTACTTTAATTGTTCACAGACGCGGACTTTTCTTGATAATGGTTCAAAACAGAACCGAAACGTCGAAATTATAATTCTGCAAAATTGCTAATTTTTGTATTTGTGATCGAACCTGTAGCGGTGTTATCATACAGTACATATACAAAATTTACGATCGTTAAATATGGAGAATATCTTCTTGTATTACGCTAAAGATTTAATTCTCAATATCTTTCCATCTACAATATTTGAAGAATAAAAATATGCTTTAAGATTTTCATGGGCTTCAGGCATTTTGTTATTCGGAGCATGCATAATTCTAAGAATCGCTCCATCGGTCTGTTGTCGTAGTCTCAAAAATTTTGATATGCCCTAGGCATTAAACCGACAGTGCTCAAGTACCTAATGGATAAAGCAGCCATGTTACCGACGCAATATTTCCTCCCTGAAAGCGTGTTCTATCAACCCTTGATAGTCGCATCCTTGTCCCAACATTTCCAAGAGCTTACCCAACCTACACGATGTCAAGTGACTGCTGGCAGCTCTATTCTCCTTGTAAACCCCACTGGACAACCCCGGACTACTTCCATTGATGTTCATGACTGAACGAGCCATTTTTCTCTGGGAAATTGATTCAACTTGTCGACTAACTTCAAAATTCCAATTTATTAATCAAAAGATCCACATAAATGTAGCCAACTAAATATCTCATTTATTCGTGATGACTAGACTGCGGAGCTTATGCAAAATAAAAAACGTCTTTCTAATACGTTCATAACGTTCATGTTCTTGAATTTTTTAATCTATCCACTGCTTTCAATTGTACGTACCAATCACGTTATAAATGCATAAAATCCAATAAAACTGGTCTTCATTAATTGCCAGATAAACGTTAAAAGCAACAAACTCTTCCGAAACTTCGTCTGCGAATTGCAGTACAAGCTTCGTCGGGGGTGCGACGCCCCCTTGGTCCACCCTTTTGTCCCAAAAATCTCGCGACCTCTTCAATAAAGAAAACCGCGCTTCACACGTCCCCGCGTCAGCCACGGGCTCGAAAAGGGTCCGGCTCGAGTCGGGGAATAAAAAACAGGCTGTTTCAAAATCCGCGGCTATTATGTTCTCCCTCGAAAATCGTCTGAGTGTTCCGGTCTCGTGCTTTCGTTACTTTCTGTCCTGCTCTCGGGAGTGGAAATGTTCATCGCAGAACGGCGGAACGGCAGACAGACAAAGAGAAAGAGGGCGAAAGGTGTACAGAGGGAGAAACAGAGAGAGAGAGAGAGAGAGAAGAGACAAAAGAAAAAGAAAAAGAGAGAGGAAGATATGAGAAATAATGGCGAGTGTCGTCGGCGGAGGGTGACACGAAGAATGTCAATTAAGCGAGTTCAGGCAGCGACGAGTTCGAGTGTCCATAGGAGGCGCGAGGGTGCTCTTCGGCGTGCGAGAGCCACGAAAGCGAGAGGTCAATGAATAATGGGGATCGAAAAGAGAGTGTTCACCCTTGCTGAACGAGCCCTTTTCGTCGCTGGTCTCCCGTTCCTCTCTTTTTTTTTTCGTGGCTTTTCACGTTCCGTCGGCTAGGCTCCTTGCGCTCGTAATACGTGGCGAGAGGAGGTGGTTAACCACCCTAGAAAGATGCTGAATACGCGCGATATTTTTCTGCGAGCCAGGCAGGCGGGACCGTCTGACCGGAAATTGGCAGGTTTTACGAACGCCGAACGATCGTTCGTATCGGTGTATACGGGCATGTAAAGTTGTAGTAACCGGTTGAACACACGCGACCCCCGTTGAACTTCAGGGGTGTTACCAGTCTGTAGATTCTATTTAGAAGAGAAATTTCTGTTCTCAGTGCCTACCAACAACTCCCACCATTCGGAAATTAGAAGCGAAGAGTGAGAGAAGTCTGGGAACCCGCTTCTTTTGGCCGAAAGTTAGTTTGACAAGATTAACCCTTTGTTTTCAGAGAAAACAAATCGTAAAATTCAGATGAAATGAAACGCTTAACCCGTTTAGTGCCAGGCAAAAAAGAGGTGCCTAAATGCTCATAAAAACCAAACGAGAAACAATATTTACATGATTCAAAAAGCAGTATATTAAGGACGAAATAGAGAACAAAACAATGACACTAGTTTTTCTAAATTCATTGAAAAGAAAAACTATATTTTCTAATTCTCTCATAATGAAATTAGACCATTTATAACGTATTATAAATTTATTTTGAGACAGATTTCTCCCGCAATGCAAATAGTAAAGCGCTACAAGGTGCGGGCTGATATATCGGCCTCCGGCACTAAAAGGGTTAAAGTAGTCATCGTGGCCTATCAAAATACGAGTTTAAATGATAGTTTCAACCGTGCCAGCAGGTGTACTTTAAATGCGTAACACAGTTGTCCTGGAAGGAGTTGCGTGGAGGAAGTTGTCCCTAGACGAAAACGTTGGTTCGGGTTCACCACACGGAGAACCCGAAGGAAGCTAAGACTTCGGGTAGAACCACCGTATCCAGCCAAGTGGTTCTCGTTTAATTAATTCTCCACGGGGTGAAATCGTTCCCTCGGAAAAAAGTTGTGGAAAGGAATAACGCTGACCCATTTAATGCACTTGGCCCCCGGCATCCCCTATTAATGCACTCCGAGTGTGCGCGGGGGTTCAGCTGCACCGGGTACTGACATATTTCAGCGCGTGTCGTGGCCGAGAAAGTGGCAAAGTGGCCGGTCGGGGGAAGAAACGAGACAGGGAAAAAGCGTGAAAAAGCGTGAAAAATCGCGGCTATTAATAAGCCCGCGGCAAAAAGCTCTCTCGGCGTGTTTGGCCGACCCGAGTGTTCAGACTAAGCTGATAGCTTTCGCGCGAGTCCATTTATGCGCTACGATGGCGATCCGTGCGATTTGTCCACGGAGCTCGATGATTGTGCGGTATAAACATCTTTGGACACGCCATTTATCCGCCGGCGAATCTGCTTCAACTTGTGCATACGATTTCATTAACTTGCTCTACGAGATTAGTTCGTGTCCCTTTTTATCTGTAACTGACTGAGTTGAAATTTTGTGTACCTTTGCTGTTGAATCTGATGCGCATTTTAGCGGAAACATTTTTGTTAAAGTTTGCCTTGAGCATCGTTGCTGAGCAAATCTTTCTTAGTAACCTCTTAACCCTCATCCACACGACGTGTTACCCGGATACCTACTTTAAATTCATGCAGAATCGTACAAAAAATTAACCGTGTGGATAAGGGTTAAACAGAGAATCTTTGATCACACAATATGAATTTACGAATAATCCAATGTTCATCGTTGGTACTATTCTTTTTCTCTTTCCACCGCTTACTCTACTGTCCCTCAAAATTCTATTCACACCGTGAGAAGACGGAAGATGAGCAGGAACTTCCCACGCAGCCTGATATTATTCTGCCGAAACTGAGCCGTTCCGTGTCTGCGCAGACGAATCGACCTTTATGCGTCCCCCAAAGCGATCTTCAGTCCCCGATTTTCGTCCCGTTCCCCTTTCCGCGTTGATAATGGAACCAGGAAGCAGAGAAAAGCGCGTTTGCGTCCCACCGTGTCCCTGTTTCCTGTGTACAGGATGTTTGCAGCGTCGTAATTCACAGAACCTTCGTTCGATCTTCATCCTGGGTGTTCCTCGTCGTGTTTGTCTTTCGCTTGCGGAGACGGCTTCAAAGGCGAAGAGAGCGAGAGGGAGAGAGGAAGATAGTTCAACAGATAGATAAGGGAAGAACAGAGAGAGAAAGAGAGAGAGCAGGAGAAGTAGGATCGTGAATGCGACTGGAGGAGAAACGAAGGGAAATGATAGACGGATGGAAGTGTGTTAGGGTGGATGACGTTCGCGAACTCGAAGAAAGTCAAAGGGCATGATGGAATACGAAAGCGCGGTCTCGACGAGCTGATGGGGCACGGGGATCATAAGCAGCAAGCTAAGAAGGGTTGAAGAGCGGGGGTGAAACAACACAAGCGGTAAAAGGGACGGTGAAAACCTCGCGACGACCCTACTCTGACCTTGCAGCACAAAGGAAATCGGGAATAAATAAAAAGGAATTGTAACGTGATCTGTGGAACACAGGAATCGCTTAAACAGAGGAAACTGGAGCTGAACAGGGGCACAAAGAATCGCGAGACGACGCACCGGGGTCTCAAAGGTACATCAAACGAAACCCAAACGTGCACGATACTGTTGAATATACGGCGCTCCCTCGAACGACGCGGTTTTAATTATGAGCAAAATTTTTGTTCGCGAATTTCATCGTTAAGTAGAACCACGAAGAACAAACTTACTGGACTGTTACTGATATTACACGTTTGTTCAATTTACCTTGCGAAAGTCTAAAGTTCCGAGAAACCGCAACAGAAATAAATTCGAGGAGCTTTGGGGAAATAAAAGGGAAGAAGTCTGGGTTTGTAAGTGAAAGAACCGCGGGATGTAAATGAGACGGAAAAGAGAGGGGAACATGGCGGGAGAGGAGGGTGTACGCTAATCACGAGGAGTATTCAAAAAATCTTGGAGAGGTTCTAGCCGCGAGGGTTGCCACGGTCGAACGATCAACGCTGAAAATGAGAAACAGCCGCGGGTTATGTCTGACACAGAGAGGGAAAGAGTGGGAGATCACGAAGGAAAGAGTGCGTGAACTCGTACGGCGAACTGTTGCCCTATTGTCTCGAATTGTAAAGCGGCGATGTATCCGCGATTTCGTAGCTTGCCCGATTTTCGCGGAGAAACATCTGGCTCTGCGATTCACCTCTGAATGAGTTCGCGGTTCCGCACAATACACGTGCTACCACCCCACCCATCGTCCCACCCCGCGGTAAATAGCACGCACGCCGCGAATTCAGATGGGCTAGCGAATGGGAAACCTAGGCTCTAGGTACGTACACCGAATCCACTCGATGTTTAATGATAACAAATTCATCGTACACCATGAAACTTTCCGAATAAATTTCGCACGCGCATCCTCGACGTCGCGCCACGGCCGCGGCGATATTTCTGCTCGCTGAATAACTCCTAGCCAATCGATGCCGGTGAAATACTGCGCCGACGGGAAAGTAATTTCGGCTTTTCTGCCCGCGCATAAATAAATTTCGCGTTATTGTCTCCGGAGTACGCGGTCTTTCCATTTTTAATTGGCCCCGCCATTTTCTTCTCGCGCATTCGTTGGACGGTAGCATTTTGTTTTCATAGTGTTTTTATTCAAGCTATTTTGTGTTCACTGTTTTCAATTATTTCATTTCATTGTTCTTAATTATTCAATGTTAAGTTGAATCCAACTTGGGACGAAGAAACGACTAGCTGGAGACTCGATGCTTAAAGCTAAATAGTCTTCTCGTATTTAGTGATCTGTGTGAACCACTATTAATGCAATTACAAAACTTCTTTATTTTTCATTATTTTTGGATGGGACTTTGACCAAAATCGAGTGTCGAGCAGTATCGATGAAATGAAGACAGTATCGAGGCCCGTAAAAGTCAGTCGCATTATCGATATTACGTTTCGTTTAGCCAGCGAGTTCCCCTTTGTTCTCTTCCCCTTTCGCAAACCAACAGATCATTAGATGAGATGAGACCAGAAAAGCGTGTATAATGCCCGCTACGGCATCCATTCGTCCTAGTTCCCGTTCGGCAAAGCCATTTCCGGTGAACGACGGACCAGCTCAAACGAAAATAATACCGTGGAGAAAGGATCCGACGACGAATGTGATTCCGAAGCGAGTCGAATGGAATTCCAGAACCACCGGCGTTCGGCGATTGTCAATTCATTCGGTGAATTACCATCGACGTTATTTCGAGCACGGGAAAAGATAAATTCGAGTAAAATTTCGAACGATTAACTTTCACGACATGCCCGATGATCTTTCATCGATCCGCATAAGAACGTTTCGATTCGACGATGCTTCATATTTTTCTTTCTACGCGAGCAAATTTCCTTTTCCCGTTCATTTCATTTGGCTGGAAAAATATTATTGCGAAGTGGCGTCGCGCGGAAAGTGAAGGGTGACCCAGTTTCGTTAGAGAAATTTTGCTAATTTAATCGATACCAATAATTGGAATATACGTTTGTCGAGGTCAGACACGTAGAATTATAATATCAAAAGAATTAAATATACGTGCTAACAATTTCATCGAGATTGGTCAATTGGTTTACGAATTGTAAGCGATTAAAAATCGTGAAAATTGTCAAAATCATGAAAAACTGCAATTTCCACCATCTGTAATCGTTTGCAATTCGTAAACCAATTAATCAATGCCAATGTGTGAAACTATAGCGACACACATGCATATGTACAACTAATACGAAGTTACGAAACACATTTCGTAAATTGTCGTTTCATGTAGAAATAAAACGAATTGCAAAAGCAATTTTTACTATTTTTCGATAATTCCGACTGAACTAAAATTTTCATCACGCATCATCTAGCAAACTAATCCGCCCAGTTAGGCAGAAAGACAGAAGTCCGTCCATTTATCAAAAACTGATTCCGATTTAAAGTGTGTGCAATCAATTAAAAGACTGAGTGTGTACAAAGGGGATGAATATATGAAAAGCCAGCGTTGAAAACACTATAGAAATTATCTAAATTTCTAACAGTTAGTAAATTTTTAGCACGTATCGGATGTTTCATTCGTCACGGAGCCGGTTTGAGCAGACTGTCCGTGAAAAGACGGTGGTTATAAAATAAAATAAGTGGTCGTAAAAGTTGTCTACAAAGTATATCGAAACCGTTGGATTGAATTCGGCGTATGGTCGCCGGGATCGATGGACTCGCGCGAAACGGATGATCGAGCAGCTTCGCCTTCGGAATAGGGTTAAGGGATTGGAAGGATACATCTCGTTTAGCTCGCAGCTATGCATTGGAAAACGCTTAGGGTCTTCCCGCAAGACGGTTAAGTGGTTAGATAAACGTTATCCTTTCAGACGACGGTGCCTTTGGCCTGAAAATAAAAGCGAGGCTTCTGCGCGGGACGCACGGTCGAATGCGAGCGCGTGCACCACGCTGTTTCATGAATACGATGACCCACTACCGGAATTACACGCCCCCGCGATTCTTCCGAGGAAATTAACGACGGAAAAACTTCCGCGGATTCTCTTCCCTCCCCGGGCGAAAAACGAATCTAACTTTGTTTGAGCTTACTTTTCGCGTGTGTACACGCCGCGCACGTCCTTCGGGGAAAAACGGGTTAACGCCGCCCTGGCTCGGTATATGGGTCACGGTGATTTTAAATAAAAACTGAATCGCGGCCCGAGTCGAGCTAAACGCTGCGAATCTAATTAGTTTGAAAGCCGTCCCGAAAATAATAGAATCGGTGCGTTTTACAGCTATTGTTTTCGGCGGTTGTTACGAATTCTGCGGAACAATCTTCTCTAAAATCTGATTGCAGATTCGTAGAAATGTTTACGGGATTACAAATTAATTCTAACTCTCAATCAATCAGTTGCAAGTTCATCTTGAATCGCAGAGCCACGCGATCACGATTTTATCGAATCACTCGCAGCACAAGATGAGACGTAGTCGGCTACCGTTGTTTTCAAACGATGTTACTATCGAGTAATACTGTTGCCGATCGAAGTCGTTGTCAGCAGCAGACTTTTTCCAGCAACTCTGTTGATCTGCTGTGAGAAGTATGTCGGAACGAGTGGTATGAAGCCATCCGCCCATTACTTTGAAAGGGACACCGTCGACCTGGAAGAAAATTGAACCACCAAATGTCGTCGATGCGATTCTACGAACCTCTCGAACAGACTAGTACCTATCACGTTTCGAAAAAGACCAGGAAAATCTCATAAAGTTCAAACTGCGCCACTCGTACAAACGATTTCTAAGGAAGAACAGAGATTCCGTTCGAGTCCTGATTCACTCGAGCATCCGTGGCAGACATAAATTCCATGGGACGCATCGTTCGGAGTTTGGTGCACTCGGATCGGTGCAATCTTGTCTGGCATTACCTTGTCTCTCGTTGCAGCTTCTGGGTCGTATACAGTTGTGCGAAGGTGACCGGCGACAGATATTATCAGAGGAAACACCCCCTTAATTGCGATCGTTAATAATTAAGAGCTGGCTCCATAGACGTCGAAGACAAGTTAAGTAAACGATACAAGTTGGGGGAGGGGGCGGGTAAATGATATCGAAGATCCGGTTAAGCTTGCTCAGGATATTTCTCTTAATTGTCTACTTGTTTTTGCCCGCGAAAGGAGGTTTGTCTTCAATTAACGAGCGGCCGGATCCCGTAATTAACAATACCAACCGCCTGCGGCGGCCGCGGTGGATTTCGCGAAAGTCACCGGGCGAAGTTTTGCTTCCGCGAAAGGAGCCGTCCGCGATTTTAAACGGCACAATGCTGATGAAGTTTTGCAAGGAAACCGCGGTTTTATACGCTCGACTATACCAGGCCACCGTGGAATTCCTATATCCCCGGGCTATTCTCCACAGTCGAGAGGATATCTTGCTCGCAATAAACCGCTATCGGAGATTCGATTCCTATCCGAAGTCTTGCCCTCCGCGATATCACCGGCGAATAAACACTCGCGGACACCGTAAATATTACTCCGTGCGCCGCGTCGAAACTGCACCACTCTGCTCGCCTCTTCGCAATATTCGAACCCCCAGCAGGATCTGAATCGCAAGCTCTTTTCCTAGACTGTTTGCCGAAACGGAATCCTATTTAACCCTCGCAAGCCCGACGCTTTCGGGGATGACACGACTTGATTCATTCGAATCCTCGGGTTACAATCTTCTTCTACACGGTTCTCAACATGCTTCTTCAGGATCACCATTTATTTCAACAGTACGTCGAATGATATTAATGTTTTTCAACTGGCCCAGAATTCTTATCGACTCCTACGTTTTCATTCCTCCTTTGAAGATGTAGATGAACAATGTTATATAGTAGAGTACTCTTTTTTTCATGTTCGTTAACACTTTACCGACCGGAAGCCTATTAATAGGATTTTCAATAATTCTGCTGTACCAAAATAAAAGCATAGAAATTTTCTTTGACATTGCAATCTTAAATGAAACTATTAGACGACGTTATTAAGGGTGACTTAGTTAGTTCATTGTAGCCATGTACCATACATTTTTCAAAAATATGCAATAATCACCGGTCGGTAATGTGTTAAAATTGTAAACCATTTTTAACTCGAGCAAACGAACTATAATAATATCGAAACGTTTATGTCTGTGTACATCGGGATTTCCCGTTGAAATAACATAATATGCGTGTGCGTCCGTATCCGTGTGCAACATCTTCATATCGTCGAGATTTGCACAAGGTGAAATAGAAAATCGCTGTTTACTTTGAAGAGATTAATCTGTGGCCGCATACCGACCAAACATTTCTGCGGTACAGTGAACACCGCAACGTAGCCATTTCAGAATGCATTTTGGAAACGCTCTTTGTGTGTGTATAAATCATTCTTAAGAAAACCAACCACCGTAAATTACATGTGCACGCGCGTTTTGTTTGCATTTCATAATTTTAATTGTATTTAATAATACTGTTCGCTTAACGCTGGTCACGTTATGAAGACAGGAAGATTACGAAAATAGTTTCATTTATTATATTACGTTCTGTTTCGAAACCAAAATTAATTTAAACATAACATCAATTTCAAAAATAATTTTGCGCACAATTAGAAAACTGAACACGTTCAAAAATCGTTTACTTAATTCATTGAACCTGTTAATTTAAATTCATTTGAATTCAAAAATTATATTCTTATTAATTTTTACCACGAATCCATAAAATCCGCTGTCTGCAAATTGATCGTAACAATAAGAAATGTTTACACTTCTTTAAAAAAGGTTAAGACGCGTCTCACGATTCAAGAAAAATACGGTAACCGCGTGTATTCGAAAAGTATGATAGAAACGGCGCGCATTGTGGTGGTGGACGCATTTTCCCATTATGAAGTCCAGCGAAAATGGCCGGTCGTCCGCGATTTTCCGTGGAAAGTCGGAAAGCGAAGCGGTGTTCCGTTGAAATTTCCACGGGCCGCGGAAAGTTTGATAGGATTTACTGTCCGGCGAATAAAGAGCTGGTACCGATGAAAGAGCGCGCATAAACATCTTCCGAAGTTCGGGTGTCGACGGTGCCATCGACAAGCGGAAAGAGTCTCGAGAAATGAAATTCGCCCCTGAAAAGGAAGTTGTTCCTGGGAAAATCGCCTCGGAGGTTAATGAAACAGAGCAGCGTTTCGGAAAACGAACTTCGCGTGATCCTGTTCGACGCGAGTGCTTGGTTCGAGATTGAAAAAGAAGAAGTGCACGTTGTCCGTAGAAGAGAGCAGTATCCCGGCGAAAGGAAGTTGATCAAGGTTGTGTAGTTACGTACCGAAAGCTTTTCAAGCGAGTCGCTTCAAATTTTGCCGACGATATCGCGTTGATTTTATATAAGCCGATGACTTACAAACCGCTAAGAACGCGGTGTACGCCGGAGCACTGCTCTGTCAGATTTCGGAGACTGCTTTGAGCCTTTTCAAAGAAGTTTCGAGACGGCAAATTAATATACGGCACAAAGCGGCGTGGAAAGGCATGATCGAACGCTGGCTATAGTTTTCTGGCGGTTGGGAAAGAAACGCGAATCGCTTTTCCTCGTACAGTGCAGCGCAGCTATTAATCGTGCCCCGAGAATCCCGTAAAAGGTAAAGTAATTTGATCGTTCTAATGAAAATTGTGGAGTTAGAGTTCACCAGAAAAAGTTAACCCTTAGTTATTAGTTATTAGGTATTAGTTTACATTATTAAATATATCGGTATCCAATTAATTACTAAACATTTAGATACTGTATAAGGTAATGTACCAATTTCATATCCATAAAATTGCAAAAATCATAAGCTATGGAAATATTCTAGATCGGAAGAAGCAGTTTAATTTTCCAGTTAAAATAGCTCGGAGTGCAAAGGGTTAAAGCGATTGATGAAACTGAAAAGCTAAAGATGATAGTAGAGATGCGACATTGATTCGTTGGCAAGCAGTAGCAGCATGAAAAGTGGGAAGTTGAAATTGATCGTAGCGCAGATGGCAATATCATGGAATGGCAAGGAAAAGTGGAGGCAGAGAGGATCAAAAGGAAACGGTAACCGGGTGGTCAGGGAACGTTATAGTGATCGGCGTTGGACGATCGGGCAGCATCCCTCCGGTCGATTAGAGCCACTCTGCGCAATAAAAATCAGGATTTCCTGTCGCGGGGATCGCGGAGTGTGTACAGATGCGTGCGTCGTCTCGCGATAAAAAGCACCGTAAAAGTCTGTGGGGCCGTTCCGCGCGGCGCTGCGGAGACAATTTCGAAAAACGGCACAGGTAAATGGCGTCTACCGGGCGCCTACGGCGATTTACACGGTCCGCGAAGCAGGTTCTGCTGTCCGGGGTGCCGCTTCCTTTCGTCTGCATTACGCCGGACGACGTCTTCCTCGAACAGGTTGTACATTCTTAGACGAGCCATCGAAAGGAAACCTTATCTCCGCGAAGCGACGCGACGCCGGAAAATTTCGCGAAACAGCCGATTGGAGGGTTATCGTGGAATGTCTGAACACGTACCGCATTGAAAATCAAGGAATCGACGGTTCGTAGACGCAATGACAAACGCGTTTCCACTCGTGACCCTCGTTACGCGCGGTCTCTTGTGTCTTCGTTTTTCAGTGACGCTGCACAGTGGGGTAGTATTTGCCTGATTTCAGCGGTCATAAGGCAATTTGAAAAATTTTACATAAATTGACAAATTTTTTGTGGCTTGAGTTAGTTGAATGTCTGAGGAACAATATCCCATCATTCGTTTTCCCATTCATGTATCCATTAAGCACTGGAATTTGTCAGAAGTTTGAAGTTTCGTTAACCGCTTTCAATTTCTCAACGAATTCACCTATTAGTAAGTTTTACCTTATTCACATACACTAACAGATTCTTGTTTCATAGATTTTTTTTTAGCTAAGTATAGGGTATACTTTTAAGAGAAATTCACTTTTGTGCTATATACATTTGTGTACTTATTCATATTTAAAGATAACCAATGATGAGTCACTTTCTTGATGATTCTAAAACTTTGGTAATGATTTTATTATACTTTCGGATGCGATCCAGTGTTAATTTCTGTGCCATTGTATTCTTTGAAGTTTTCTCTAGTAAACAGTGACGCTGCTCCCTTCTTCTTTATTCTTGTTGGGAAATTTCCAGTCTTCTTCCTTTATTTTTTAAATGTTCAATATATGCTTCTAAGGGTCAATTAATGCTGTGCACGTTCATTGGTAACTTTCTGAATTGGATATCCGTTGTAAAGGACCCGTTAAGTGATTCTTCGAGAATAAATGATTAATAAGTTTCTTATATGTACATTTAATAAGCAGACGCTTCGTAAGAAGTTTCTCTGTGCTGCTTCTTTGTACTTCCTGCTGAAAATAGAGAAAGTTCACAATCCTGGAAAGATCAACAAAGTAAGCCTCCAGGCTTCACTTCTGTTGAGAAATATATTTCTATTAAAGCTAAAATGATCTGCGATCTTCATTGATTGATACACTGAATATAGTGTTGCTTACGAATCGCTTTAATTCAAAGCTTGTTGGGATAATAGAGATTCCAGAAGTTTAGCGTTAAGTTTCGAAAATGAGAGAACGATAAGAGCTGAAACAGACTCGGAAATAAATGGAATAAATCGTTTCGAGGAAAAAGTACATTCTCTGGGAACTTTCTTGATAACGCAACCGCTCGAATCGCGCCATTAATCTCCGGAAAGGGCGTGGCGAAAGGGGTGTTGAATTTTAATGCTCGCAAAATTGCGTTCGCAATAGGCGTCTCAATTGGTGTCGCTCGTTCTGTCGATATTTCGCGAGGTTCGAGGAACGAGAAGTAATGTCGGTCGCGCGTATACGGCGACGGCATTTCGCGAAACGCTGTTTATTACTGCAGCATTTCTCGCGGAGATGGGGCAAGCGGAAGATCTTGCGCGGGTCCTAAAAGTGAAGCTAAGTCCAGAGAAATCAGCGGAAGCCGACGAGATAATTACCTGGAGATGAAACGGAGTCCTGAATAGGACCTGCAGAGAGAGGGAAGATTCTAAAGAACTGTGCGAACAGTGCTCCGCTATTATCCTAATCGCGAGGAGAACGCGCTCCTCGCGAAAATCCTCGAAACAGGACTCCTCGCCTTAGTATTCAAACTCGTCAAACACTTATGAAGATACTTGCGCTTCTAGATTGAAATAAAACGCGAATTGCAGCAGGGCACTAACGCATTCGTTCCAAGCAGATTTATGGTGATGACGTTCATAATTTGTGCCAATTTCCCAGTTCACCCACTTAGTTTTTTATATACAACTATTATTTGATAAACCTGGACCCCGAGAGACCCGACGTCCGCCATTGGAAAGTTAATTGGGTAGAGCGAAGAAAAAATATAATACACTCCTGGCTCTGTTTATACACCGTATTGTTTAACAAGTTTTGTTTACTTTCACACAGTAGGTTTTCAACTCATTTTATTTATATTTACACAATTCGAAATAAACACGCTAATTGGCTTACGGAGTCTGTTAACGATAGTCCCGCGAATTTTGCACCAATATTTTTTACTCCATTTTTTAATATATACCGTGTACAGTGTAGCACTGTTTGTTTGTAATTTTTCTGGAACGCATATAGCGCGCGCGCACACAAATTGACTGCCAGGTACCCTTAATTAATCGGGAGCAAATAAAAATATATTTTTTGCATTGAAAAATTATTACTCTCTTGTTTTTCTTTCGGCAACAATATATTTTTCAACTAGAAATCAATGTTCTCGAGACAAACAAATTAATCTTGTTTGAAATCGTTATTCTTTCTATCAGCTAGATCTTGTCAAGATGTTGTTAGCATAATTTCTTCTCGGAGCAGCGATATTCAATCGCGTGTCAACCTATGAAAGGTTGTTCATAAAAATGGATAAATGCCTGTACAGGTTCGCGATCTACATTTAGCGAATGGTCTACAAATAGCAAAATTTTATTGATACAAGCTTAAATAGGCCGTACGATTTAATATCGGCAATTGCCGAAGCACGGATTCGAGAAAACTCTCGAATGGCGTTTTCAAACACTATATTCCGGGACGGTCATTATGGCAAGTCGTTTAACAACCACTTTACGAGCTACGCATTCTAAGTACGCGCTTACGAAAAGTACATATTAACATGAGAGGAGGAGACAGAAACGCGAAAACGTCACGGAAAAATCTCAAGGGGCATCATTAAAACGTCTAATAAGAGTACGCATACTCCTTAACGATGGGAACAAGAGAATCCCAACCAGTTAAGTATAAAATCATCCGCGGAAATACAACTTCGACGACCATCTTGAAGCCAACAATTTCAACCCCTGACTCTATAATATCGAGTCGTGAAGAAACAAATTGAATGAAGCTCTTACAGATGGCGAATTACTGAAAACATAAAGATACGAACGATATCAATCATCTTTTTTCTTCTGGGAAATGATAAACGACACAACGGGTTGACAAACTGGAGATGAAAAACAATTTTCTGGCGGTACGGTCTGTAACCATTGTAATTATCGTGGTCATCAGTCCAAAAACGACTTACGTCCGAAATTGCAACAGGAAATTTCACCCGTGTACCAATTTCCAGGAAACAAATTGCTTTCCCGGCATCGGATCCATATTTTCGTGGCTTCGGCAAGATCGCAGCCGATATTAAACATCCCACCTGCTGCAACAACACCGACCAATGAAACGAGTCAGCGAAGGTTGAAATACTGAACACGATCCTCTAGTCCCATAATCCACCCAACGAATTACCCTGGACTTCACCGGCCCCGCAGAAACTGGACTTGCGGTCGCGTTCCCGTTTCTGCACAGCCTGCACCCTCGTTTCTCGCAGCCTCGCGCTTTCCGGAACACCTGTATTAATTATGTGTCACTTCCTCAATAATTGTTTACCACATTTTTAGAATATTCACAGAAATTCGTCTCCTGAACGTCTTTTTAGGACGTAAGATTTTCTGACCTAAAACGGATGTATAAAACATTTAGCTGGCCAAAATTATTTGTAATATTGAATGGTACCAGAACGTTTTTAATATTTTTCGGTACATTTTTACAACTGCTTTTTAAGCTTAGAAAGTAGAGTAAGTTGTATCAGAATTCTCATTTGAAGATTGTCTCGAGTCAGATGAATACTTTGCAGTGTCATAATCGTAACACGTATTATTTAATACTAATCATGTTGAAATGCAAATAATTGCCAATAGATCTGGACAGTCTGCATCTACTGATAACTATCGTATTATTTATTGTTTAAATTTTATTGTCCTAAAATAATATTTCAAATTGTCTACTCGTTACTTATTCAGTACTTTTCCAGATAATTGTAAATTATATTCGTTGCGAGCGTGAGACAGAAAAATACATTGGGCGATTGGTCTTTTCTGTTATACCTCGTCTGTGGCAAGGGTAAGAAACAGCGCGAGGGATGAACAACCCGTTTACCGGAGGTAAAAAAAACAAAACAGTCGACTGAATTCGATAGAATTGTCAATCGAGAACTGTCATAGCCAACGCAGAGGTGATCGAATATAGTTCAATTACTCTGACCCGTTGTTTCGTCAACGTCGGAAACGTGACTATTTTCCCTTATGTCCGCCGCGGTTTTTCCATGTTGGCACGTTCCGCGAAAAATAGTCGGAAGCAATATCGAAGGTTCTGTACCGGCTACATAGTCCGCGCGGCCCAGTTACATCAACCCTCGTATCGAGTCACCGATATATCGAGTTATCAATTATCCTGACCGAGGTCGACACGGATTCGATCGGCCCTCGACCCCTGTTTCTTTTGTCTCTGTGATTCGCGTCGGTCCGATGATATCCGCGACATCAAGCGTCCTCGGAGAAATTATTTACACTGTCAGCTCTCTACCCAGCACCCCCCGCGATCGATATTTAATCATATCCGTCGCGGTCGAACTGGATAAAACAGCCCGCAACGCCGGAAAACGTGAATCGAGGCGATCCCACGTTCGATTCGATTGCGTTTCCAGAAGTGAGTTCGCCTAGCTCGATTTTTTACATACAGCTAGTTGTAAATCTTCTTTAAACACACGATTACACAGTGAATCGAGTATTTTTTATTAACTTTTTCGTAGAATTTCAAAATGTCTTGCTAAATAATTAATTTCTTTGGACGTCCTCCGTTTACCACTTACTGTATCATTTCCTTTACAGTTATTGTGATGAAACGTCTTTATATATTTATATATTTATATGTATAGCTACATTTATTTGAATGCTTAAGTATTAATTACAAACGCGTGCCATTCATATTTGTTACATTTCGTTAAAATCTTCATCGCGAGTCTGACTCGTTAAAATAAGACACAAGGGGTTGAAACTCTCCCGAGCTCAGGATTGAATCTTATTATTCTTGTCACACTAACAAACAAATTATGGTATTGAAGTAGCAGACTTTATCGCACGCATTTCGAGTTCGAGGGATGCGCTGACAAAGCAGCGTTACAAGATCGAGAGTCACAATTGCTTTAAACGATCTCGGTTCCCCTCGAGGCGCGTAAGGGATGAAGAACTTCAACCTGAAGAGGGGAGATCTCGGCAAACGTAAATTAGTCAAGGAATCCCCGCGAAACTGCTTTTAACTCGAACGGAAGCCTGGCAGGAATCCCACAAATAATAGTCGTGGACTTATAACGTCTCCCTCGGAGGCGTAATAATTTTCATTAATTTAGCTCGGCGAGATGGGGTCGTTTCGCTCAACTGTTTGCTTGCCTGCGATGAGTAAATACTCTTGAGCAGGAGTCACGAATGAATCTCGGCTACGTGAAAAAGCTGCGCCACGTAGCTGTATGCTCTCCTTACGTTTTCGTGATTCTTTCTACCTAGACCGTGTCTCATGTTTATTTTCTGCTTTCCGACTCTCGCGTCTACAAGACGGGAGTCATCACTTAAAACTTGAAACCTTTCGTTTGAGCAGCGAAGATAAATCTTTTGGTTGTTGATACTGGATATTACTTTATATTATACAATGATGTCTACAACATTTCTCCGCTAAATTAGACATAATTGGACTGCGGATTTTATTAAATAATCGAAACAATATTTTGAATGATGGTACAGCAATTTTTAGTGACGATTAAGATTCGCCATTCGAATGCTAAGGGTTAATTAGAAGTTGCAATTTCGGCGCACAGGTTCGATCCTATGTTACTATTTTCCTGTATCCTGCCGGCACATGGTCAACAAGTGTTTTGAAATGTTAAATTTAAATTAAATTTGTTACTAAGCAAGTAAGTTTGTATTAGCAAACCATTGGTTTCGGCTTCTGTAATTTTCTCTTTTGTTTCTCTTTTTGCTTTTTAACACGGAAATATATATATTCTCATAGTAATTTTTACAGACGCAATTATATTCTTGAAGATGGTCTTAAACTAGACCGAAACGTTGAATTATTAATTTGTAAAACTGCTTCTATTGAAAATTGGCGATCGAGATAAAAGAAAACATGTATGGGTTAATAGTTTATTCATCATAGTCGGAAATGAATTTTTGTAAAAATTCATTTCCGAGGTTTCGGCTACGTTTTAGCGATTCGGGAAGCAGTGTGTAGTTGAAAGCGACAGCCGGCTTAGAATGTTCGGCAGTACCATTATCCTCGGTCCCCCGATAGGCATCTGGGAAATATGCGCGAGTCAGTTTCGGGAATAAGACTGTTCGGTAGCGAGCACGATCGAATAGACAGAAGGCAGCTCGGCTTATCGTCGCGGGGCCGTTTCCATGTCGGAGGAATAAGTTTCCCCGGGGCGACGTCGCTGCCGAGATTCCCGTCGGCCCTTTACCTTTACGATCGGGAAAGGGACGAGCCCGGTCAGCCTCGCCGATTGCGCGAGATCGTACGTGTGATATTCAAGCATGAAAAGCCACAGGGATATCCCCGGTACCAACAGGAAGAAGGTGGAGAAGGTGTGCCCGGATAAAGGTAACGGCCCCGGTAAGTGGGATAAAAGAAAAGAGGCGATCGCAGAGACGCGACAGCATACGCCGAGGAGAAACTCATACCGAGGGCGAGAAACGTTCCCAGATATTGCGTTACCGCGGCCAGAACTATGCCATAGTTCGCCCCGCGTATTCACCGCGATTCTGTTCCGCGACCGGTCGGGATTGGAACCATTTGCTTCGCACGATCCCTGCACTGCTACGGGACACTGCGACTACGTACACTTTCACAATGAAAATGGTAATCCCGTTTCCTACGCTCTTATTCTTACACAGGAACACGTTGTACGTTCGGACTGTTTAATAAAAGCGTTAATTGAATTTTTATTTTGTCAGATGTAATCAAGGTTCTTTTTAATACTCGCGGAGTGCACGACTTTATTCGTTCTACACTTGTTTTCGAAGTTACCCTTTCCCGAGGTTCGCGTTGATGGTCTTGTTGGACGCAGAATGGCCAACTTGAACTGGCTGATGGAGAATGGAAATTGTAATGGAGTCGCGAGTGAAAAATTGTGCCATTTTGAATGGCCAAGATAATTCTGATGACGGTCTATCAAATCTTCTTCAATTTATATAGAGTCGACAAATCTGTATAGATATAACTTTATGAGAAATTCGAATACAGATACTACAATTGATTAGTCTAATATTGGGTCACGTTGCTGTTAAAGGAGCGTTTAAAATGTCAAAGTTCACTTCAATTTTATGTTAGTAATATTTCTGAATGAAGGTGGTTCGGAACCCACCTTATAAAAACTGTAGGTCTCGTCGCGAAATAACCCCTTAATAGGAGTTCACAAAGCGACGTACAATAAGTTAAAAATTACAGTAACTTCCCTATGAATCGGAAAGTTAAAAAAAATTTCTGAATGCGTTTTGATGTCAACTTTTTAGTTCTGTTAATTTTCAAGAAATGCTGGAATGTAAAATTTGATAGAATTTGGTACGATTTTTATTTATTTCAGATCTAAAGAGGTTACTACCACTGAAAATAAGATGTTATTTAATTCCACTTTCTTAAAATCTAAATAACATCTGGCTACATTTAGGTGGTCCAACCTGTATATAAAAACGAAAGCTTTTGTTCTTTTATGAGCAATACTTAAGCATCGAGGAGGGAGAGAAGAGAGTGTGCAGTCGATGTATTAACAAGTACAATGATCTTGTGTTACAGGTGACGGTGAGGGACGACGGCAGGCCATCGCTGTCATCGACAACGCGCGTAGTCATCGCCGTGGCTGACATAAACGACCACGGACCAGAGTTCGAGCAAAAATTCTACACGGTCCAGATCCCGGCCACTCCTTCGTCCGATAAACCCCTGTTCCAGGTACGTGCATCCACCACACACTTCGAGATTTCGCCAAAGTTCTTTCCGGTCTTCGTAACTCTATCCGAACCTTCTAGTTGATTTGAGACATGGCATCGCACTTTCTCCGACCCCCCTCGATGTAAATCGTGAAACGGGGCAGTTGCCGATTCTGCTCCGTTTCCACCTCGTTCTCTCTCCTTTTGTCTCTTTGTACACCATGTAGAAGCATCCCCCGTATCGTGCTGTATATATTATCTGTTCACCCGTCGAGAAAAAAAAAACACCACGTCCCGCGCGAGGAATACTCGCACGAATGTACCCCTACGTATTGTTATTGTAATACTGGAGCGAACTGGAGCTGCCGTGATTCGAGAGCTAATCAATGCTTGAATCTCGACATCGCGATACCTGTTTGCGAGAAACTGTTTTGATATTCCGCGACTGTTTTATATTTCCTATCTCGTACTCCTCAGCTTCTGACGAGACTCTATATATTTTGGCTTGTCGACGTCTCTCGACTAGCGCCCCCCGTTTATCCTATTGTAAGTTTATCTTATCGCGTGATCCACAATTCCGGTAGAAGCGCGCGAAAGCAGAAATTTGTTGGAGTAATCAACTGGTCCGGTTTCGTTGCCGATTGCCCGAAGGTCTCCTCTTAATTTTGTAGAACTGGGTACAGTTCGCGCGGCGCGTCGAACCGTGTAGAATCGGGTAGAAGTGTACGTAGCCACAAAGAGAGCGGATTGCTTGCGATAATCCTCCCCGCTTTTGTCGGTATCGGCCGTGTTCACCCTCCGGACTCGTCTCCCGTCCTCCGCGTGATCAAAGTAACCTGACGACCGTCGGTCGCCGACTATCGCGCCGCGGGAAGGGTACAGATTTGCAGGAGGGTAGAGATTTCCACGGTACCGAGATCCTCCGGCAACCTGTCGTTCCACGGATTTACGAGCGACGGGCAAGAGGAGGTGTTACGGGGACGCGTTCCACGCGTCGTCGACTTTCGCAGCTGACGCTGATCGGTAACGGCGACCGTAACGAGATCCCTCTCACACGACGAGCTTCTCGGATGAGCCACACTGGCCCTGGAATCGATTCTGACCTCGGTCCTTCGAACGCTTTTTTATCGCGACGACTGTATCTGCTAGAAGCTTAACCTGCTTTTACGTTCTCCCGTAAACTCCATGTTTTCTCTTGAATTTTGAATCTTACGATGTCAGATGATCGTTTCGTAATTCCTCTTAACGCATTTTACAAAATCGCGGTGTACTTCATTCAGAAATATAAGTCTTTCAACAACTGTGCTTATAATTATGAAAGTGGTGGATGTCATACATTTCTTCTTTTGAGATATTTCATAATTCTTCTTAATGCATTTTAGAAAATCGCGGTGTACTTCATAACGAAATATAAGTCTTTCAACAACTGTGCTTATAATTATGAAAGTGGTGGATGTCATACATTTCTTCTTTTGAGATATTTCATAATTCTTCTTAATGCATTTTAGAAAATCGCGGTGTACTTCATAACGAAATATAAGTCTTTCAACAACTGTGCTTATAATTATGAAAGTGGTGGATGTCATACATTTCTTCTTTTGAGATATTTCATAATTCTTCTTAATACATTTTAGAAAATCGCGGTGTACTTCATAACGAAATATAAGTCTTTCAACAACTGTGCTTATAATTATGAAAGTGGTGGATGTCATACATTTCTTCTTTTGAGATATTTCATAATTCTTCTTAATGCATTTTAGAAAATCGCGGTGTACTTCATAACGAAATATAAGTCTTTCAACAATTGTGCTTATAATTATGAAAGTGGTGGATGTCATACATTTCTTGTTTCGAGATATTTAAAGGAAAAGGATATTAAAATTTCGTAATAATTACATTGAATTAATTTAGCTTAAAATTGAGCTTAACTCTCATCCGTCCCTCATTTCACTTTTAATACGGTTTTCCCCCAAAATAAATTATACTGTTTTGTTATTTGTAGGTCTATTTTCGCCAAACTTTGGGTGACTTTTATTTTTTTAATGTGAAACACAATCGGAAAACCTAAAACGTAAATGTTAACTCATCAATTTGACTAAAAATTGTAATTCTTTTTATTTTGTGTCACTGTGTCAATTTGACACCGAGGGACAGATTCAGTTCGTGAAATGAGGGACGGATGAGGGTTTGAAAAACTCATTCGCGAATCTAATCGAATATTTTCTGGCAGGGGTAGTACTAGATCGTCCTAGCTTTTATTGTGTCCGTGAACGAAAGATGAAACGAACTTCTGGGACAAGCTAATATTTTCATCTTAGATTCGCAAACATTAAAATCGCATTTTTTATATCCAAAAAGATACCAGAGAAACGGTAATATTGATATTGGACCAGCAGCACGCGGTGCATCGGCGTTGTTGCAGAAAATTCGTGGGTCGCTAATGGACGGTGCATTAACGGGGTGGAGGCGGCCTCATTAATCCGACGTGTAACAGCCATACAGACTTCACAACACTCCTCGAATATTTAATATAATTTCTCGTGAGTGTCGGGTTTCGTCGAGGTCAGGTTCGATTTCATCGAATCGAATATCGCGTTACGGTCGGCCGTTTTCCGTGGCCTCCTCGGTCGCCATTGTGCGTGCGCCGGGTCGTGGTGGCTCGTGCAAGGCCCCGGGACCGGATCGGATCGTTCGATCTTCGGTGGAAGACGAATCTCGTTCAACTGTACGGAAAAATTATACGTTCCCCGAGCCTCGAGTCTCCTCGATCGTCGGTGAATGCCTCTCGAAGATAAAGAGCGAGCCGGGAAGAATAAAAACGTCGTCGAAAAGGGAGAGGAGCGAGCTCTTGTCGGGTTCCGGCCGGGTTGGAGGAGGCTGGGTCACGAACTATAATCAAAGCGGGAGCCGTTCCGTTGTTAAAACGATCACGGGACGATTCAGGCGTCGACAATCGGCTGTAATCTCGCCGGATGGCTCTCCCGCGACGCGATACGCCCGGAAAACGTTGCCACAGTCGAACGGAACGACTTGACGCCGATCAAAAATCTGTAGAGTATATTCCCATGATAGTGTTCTGTTTCTGTGCCGTGGACACCGGACAGCGGGGCTCCGACTGTGGTTTTCTAAAAAATTCTCAGGGTGTACAATTCTTTTGTAGTTTGAATGTCAATTAATTATGCTGATATGGAGGAAACTCCGAGGTGCAGCACTCCTCCCTATATGGGAGGTCACAAAACTGAATTGTCAATTAATTATGTAACATGATATTTGGCCTCCTCAGGGTTTCAAATTCATTTACCAATCTTCCTTCCCCCACTTTCCATTCTCACTATCGCCTTCCGTTCCGAACCACCTTACAATTCTTTTGTATTTTATCAATTAATTGCAAATGGTTGCAACCCTTTGAAAGTTCAGAAGAATATTTTATCCTAATTTATATTCCATCTTCCAAAGTAAGATTCTTCAGAACCGTGGATTAAAGTTGTGGGATTATGATTTTCTGCCGATTTTGAGCATCAGTTAAAAGAAAACGAAAGCAAATATATTAGAAAATATATATTTGATCGACGTCGGATCGTTTGTTTCTCGCTGTATGTCGCGACTCTGATTCTGCCATTCGCGTACACCGACTTTTCGGTGCTCCCTCAACAAGCCGGAAGCAGCAAACGACGAGAGTTAGCGACCGGGAACAGTGCGAATGTTAAAAGCCTTCCTTCTCTGGTTCTCGACAGAAATCGAGGAACCGCTCGCGGGAGTACGACCTTTCGATCGATACGTTACTAGAGAATGGAACTTGGGAGACATTTAGCCCCGACACCTTGTCAGGAGATCGTATCTTCAGGGTAAGAACACGCTCGCACGTAAAACTAAGCGCCGCACACCGTGGCGCGGGAGCATAATTCTTACATAAGCAAGTGCGGAATTGGTCTCGGCTAGCTGAACGCGCGAACTCTTTGCATTGATTTATGACCGCTTTTATATATATATACCGTATATACAATATATATATACACGTACGATTATATGTATTTATATACGATCAAATGTACGTTCGTTACAATTATGGATACTGCAACTCTCTCATGCAACCCCGCTGACCATTTTCATAGGACCGCCATGCATTCCTTGTTATTTGATCGATCGTCTTTTTCTCCTGCCCGAATGCAACGCCGTTCTCGGACCCTTCGGATCGTGCACGAGGCGAGTTCAAACGCATATTAAATACTTCATCAAATATTAACCCTTTTAACTGAAAAATTGAAAAATCATTTCATACGATTTAATAATACCTCAAGCAATACTTGAATTTTTAGTCATTGATCAGATACTATCGTGTTTAATAATGTAAATAATACTTTGAATAATGGTACAGCAATTTTTGAAGATGTTAAACAACTTGTAGAATTTTCTTGATGAATAGTATTTGGACTCGCGCCGTACGCAACCCTTGGCTGTTTCTTTCTGTCCACCCTGTGTATGTGTTCGTCCCAGTCTCTCCGCGTCGTCTTGTCCATTATGCTCGTTTCTATGTGTACACGTTATGTTCTTGAATGTTTGCCTTTGTCTTGTACGAGGCTGCCGCCTGATCATTTTTCCGTTCTCTCTTCATTACCGTAGTCTGATTCTCGAAAGAACGAAGGTGAATCGATAGTCGCAATAAAACTGTCCACTCCATTTTGCACACTCTAACGCTATTACACCGGAGGGTGTATCATGGTGTGAGCAGCTGTTGTGATTGATGTTCTACTCTCTCTCTATCTCTCTCTCTCTCTCGAGGAATAGACCATAATCACGCTGTCCAACACCAATTTTGTATTTCGATAATCAACAGATGATTGTCGTAGATTTTCTTATGTGGAGAAATTCAATTTACTGAGAAACAGTCCAAATCCAAGAATTTCTGCTTCAGCTGTGAGAACAATGCAAATAATTTTTACGTAGAACGATTCTGCAGACTCTCTCAAATAGAATGGTATATTTTTTTATGAAAGCAATGTTTAAAGAGGAGACTCAATTATCAAAATTAATTCTACAATGTCCCAGAAAACGGCTACCGCAGAAACGTCTCACATTAAACATTATTTAAACCTATCTAGGGGTTCGTAATGGTATAAAAAATATACCATTTGTTTAGAAAAGTCCGCAGAATCGTTCTACATACGAATCATCCTCGTAGCTCTTACGGTTAATGCAGAAAAAATGCTTGTAACTTAAAAATCGACTTTCTTGTTAATATTAAATATCTAAAAAAAATTACATTCGGTAAAACTTTCGGAAAACAAAATTGTTGTTCGACAGTAACAAATAATGTGACGTCGGACAGACAGCATGTTGCAGAAGAAGAGGAAAGAAGGAGAACGCTCGCGGCTAGTTCGACGTTTCCTTTCCCACTGAACGTTAATTAATGCGACGCGTTGCCTTTAGGTCATCCCATTTTTCACTCACACCACCACCGTTTGCTCACACCTATGCCACGCTCCCCTCTTCGTCTCTCTTAAACATCAATCAAACGACTACACTTTCCCTTTTACAAACTCTGGCACGTCTTCTTCGTCTTCTTCACATTCGCTGCATTTTTCACGTCGCATTCTCGATGCTTCCATGGTACTGTTAATAACATCGGTGCATTTGTATCTTTCCTATTTACTGTCAGATAGACATATGGACACTGCGAAATCATTTGGCATTACCGGTGCTGCAACGCGGACATTAAAAACAATTTTCTGCAGGATCGATCACTAGAAACAACGTACATTTCGATGTACA
Source organism: Lasioglossum morio (assembly GCA_916610235.2). Taxonomy (NCBI): domain Eukaryota; kingdom Metazoa; phylum Arthropoda; class Insecta; order Hymenoptera; family Halictidae; genus Lasioglossum; species Lasioglossum morio. The sequence goes on from OU744334.1 coordinate 13,528,850, forward strand.
GATTAAGTGCAGTATAAAAAAAACAATATTTCCATCGATTCTGAAGAAACTTTTGAAAATCCTGTTTCTGGTGGTCATCCAGTTTCACACATAGAACATGAAAACAGTGTTCAATAAATACAACAGAAACGGATAAAGACACTACGAGGTTCAGCATCGAACCAAAGACCGAATATCTCGACACAAGCGTAGGATTGTTTATGGGATGACCTAACAATTAACAAAAGGAACTCGGGGGAATCGTCTAACAGCACGAGAATGGAATCTCGCGCGCTACAGTCCAACACTTGGAAGAAGGTACTGTGGTGAGAAGACAAGAAGGTTCCCAGGGCAAGACTTGGGTTAAACTGCTCCTTGAGTAACCAGAAATTTTTGCCTTTTTTTTCAAAATCTCCTGGATTGTATAAGAAAAAGGCAAAAATTTCTAGTTTACCAAGTTACAGTGTAGTCCAAGACTAGTGTCCCCGCTTTACTTTCCTCTTCTTCTTTTCATTCTCACCACAGTACAAACGGTGCCGAGTGCAGAGGTGAGAAACTGCACTCGATGCACCGGCACAGATTCGTTTTTTCCATGGGCTGGGACACACCAATAAATTCGCGTGCATCTAATCGCCTCGAACCGGCGTTCCTTGTACGATCGATCGATCTGTGTGCCCGTCGACAGCGAGATCAATGCACTCGAACGCAGATCGAGAGGAGGAGAATCCTCCACCGGTTCCCTCTTTCTTTCACTTTGAATTTTTCGTTTCTCCGCGAGCCGCATGATGTCGATTCTGTGAATGCCACGCTTCGCGAGGTTACGAGCGCCGTGTTTTTTTTTAATTTTCCGATGCGTCCGAAATGGGGCACAGGACGGATCGGGTTTGTTCTAGAACGAGAAATGTCTTAGAATGTTTAACTGTCCTTCCTTTGTTATCACGATTCTTAGATTTTCGTTGTTAGAACTGGCCGTCGATGGTAGACGTGTTCTTGCGCTCGAGCGGGATTCTTAGAACGAGCTTTTTGAACCTTGCAAACGTTTCAGGAGTTCTTTTTTTTCCTATTTTTCTTTTCTTTGTCTTTCTGGGTACAAGCTGATGGCCGCGCACGATACTAATGTCTTCTTTGTGTCGTGTAACGGTATGTTAGTAGAGAATGATCAACGGCGCGGATATAATCAGACACGACCCTCTAATATCATCTGTTCCGGCACGTTAGGTTCTCGCGGATGATAAAGACATCGGCGATAATGGAAAAATCCAGTACAGCATCAAGGGCGGCAGAAGCAAGGGCAAGTTCAGGATCCACCCTACCACGGGGATGGTTTACTCGCAGCGTGGCTTCGAAGCTGGACAGGAATACGAAATGCTGGTGAGTGGATTATAATTCAGGGAGAAAGCACGCTCTTCTACTTTTATTAAAAGAACGGAAATATTAGATGAAGTCTTTGAGCCGTTGGCAAATGTTTGTAGAACCTTCGCTCGAGGTAATATAATTTGTCGAATAATTTTCACGTTTCGCTCGCTTGTCGGCGAAGGTCTGTTTGTTGAAAAATAATTATTCCGACAATCCTTTTACATGTCGAAAATTATAGGATTTATATGTTTTTGAGGAAAGTGAACTGGTCAAATATAAAACTATAAAGACTTGGGGGTCATGCATTTTCATGAATTTTCAGTTTGCATTTTTGTTCATTGACAACGATACTATTCACTTCAGCAGGAAGGTTTGAAATTAGCGACTCCGTAGGCACTTTTCCGTGTAAGCTAACCAGTTGTTAAACTACGACTTAAACAGACACGCAAACTTGCCGGCCGCGTCGTGGAACAATTCCATGGACGAGCACCGTAACCGTAATTCATGGTCGATCTGGTGCAGCGTCTTTGATACAATTTAAGTTCCAGTTTAACTTACCCCCGGGGTCACGGTTCTGTCTGGCAGATAAGGGCGGCCGACAGCGGCGAACCGCAGCGAAGTCATCAAACACGGGTATCCGTGCAAGTTGTCGAGGTACCGAAGGAATCCGAGAACCCACCAGTCTTCAGGACGAACAATCAAAGCGTCGAGGTCACGGAAAGCGACGAGGTGGGCTTCCTGGTTGCTCTGGTGCAGGCTACGGACAAGGATGGCGACTCCCTGTGGTACGATATCGTTGGTGAGTAAACATCCAAGCCGCGGGATTCGAGTATCCTCGCTGCGGCCTGTTTAATTGACGGAAACGTCGTTTCAAAGACACACTCCAGCTATCTGACCAGGCCTCAGGCGTGACTAACGATTTCTGAATGATGTGGACCATCTTGCTTGGAACATTCTACTGGCTGGATTCAGATTCGTGTAGCTCTTAATCGTTCTAGCATCTCAGAAAATCCGATTAGGATATTCAGTGTCTTGGAGGTTTTGTTATTAGAAAGGCTTTATTTTTTTTTTAGCCTTCCCGCCATAAAAAAGGAACTCGGTTTACATTTCAGTTTTAACTCTCTCATCCTTCTACACCTTTCCGGGTCCATTCATACATTTTACTTTGCCCTATCCTTCTTTCTGTTCTGTTCTTTCCCTTTTTTTTCTCTAGCTTCCTTAGCCAATCTATTGTTGTACTTCTCTATCTATTCACCTCAGATCTTCTGGTACCTCTTCTCCTCTTTCTCTCCTTTGTTTTACCTCTACCTGACTTAGCCCGGAGGTTTTGTTATTAATTTGAAGGCATTTCCTTTATCAATCTTTTTTATGTATCGTCAAACTTCTCTGGACGGTTTTCTGAACACAAGAAATTTATGATACTAAATTAGTCCAATATAATTAATTGATTTTTTAAATAGGAAACAAAAAATTGCGTTGTATCAGAGAATAAGGCTTTCAATGATTCAATTTTAAATGTAATTTCTAAAAATTTTATTATGCCCCGTTCTTGTCCACCGATTTTCGCCATAACTGCAGAAAACCCGCAATCGAGTTACGATAACGCGGAGCTAACGTTTCGAACGGACTGATTCCAGACGGGGACAAGCGGGACGAGTTCTTCATCGGCCGCGACAACGGGAACGTGCTGCTGGCGAAGAAGCTGGACTGGGAGACGCAGAACTTCTACAATCTCACGATCAGCGTGACGGATAACGTGCACACGGCGGTGACGCAGCTGCTGGTCACGGTGATCGATATCAACGATCACAAGCCGGAGTTCACGGAGGCCACGTACCGCGTCGACATCTCGGAGAACGTGGAGAAAGGCGAGAGGGTATTGCAGCTGCACGCGACCGACGAGGACGAGGACAAGAAGGTCTTCTACAGTCTACACGCTGCCCAAAACCAGGCTTCCCTCGAGATTTTCCACGTAGACTCGGTGACTGGTGCGGTGACCTTGAACGACGTCTTGGACCGGGAGACCGTAGAGGAGCACGTGCTAACAGTGATGGTGAAGGACCAAGGAATACCAGCGAAGAGGAACTACGCTAGAGTGATCATCACCGTCCACGATCACAACGATCACGCTCCGGAATTTATCAGCGAGATCATCCAAGGAAAAGTGTACGAGACCTCGCCAATCGGCGCCGCTGTCGTACAAGTCTACGCCATCGACAGAGACAGAGGAGAGAACGCCAAGATCACCTACTCCATAACTTCCGGGAACGTGGGCAACATGTTCTCCATAGATCCCGAGCTAGGCACCATCCGAGTTGCCCGTGATCTAGATCTAAGCGTCTCTTCGGAATACATTCTTCTGGTCAAGGCCACGGATCACGGTTCTCCAGCGATGTCCAACACAGTTCCAGTCCACGTGATGATCACCATGGCGGACAACGCGCCTCCCAGGTTCATCCAGAAAGAACTCTCCGCGGAGATCTACGAGAATCAACAGCTGGGGACGTACGTGAAGCACGTGGAGGCTAGGAGCACCTCATCGTTGCAGTTCGAGATCGTCGATGGGAATAAGAATGACACTTTCTTCGTGAATCCTAGCACGGGGATCATAGTGATCAAGAACGATTTGGATTACGAGAAGAAGAAGTTTTATAACCTGACTGTGGCTGCTACCAACATGGCCGATGCGAGGGCCACTTGTAACGTGATCGTTCATGTTCTAGATAGGAACGATAATGCGCCAAGATTTCTGCAAGCTACTTATAGTGGAGAAATTAGCGAGGGAGCTAGCATCGGATCTCTGGTTTTGACGAACACGAGCACACCTCTGGTGATAAAGGCAGAGGATGCGGACTCGGAGTTGAATGCTCTCTTGAATTATGACATTGTCGAAGATCTTCCGAGGAAGTACTTCCATATCGACTCGAGCACAGGAGCTATTAGGACCGTGATGGTGCTGGATCATGAGAGTATACCGAAGTTCACGTTCCACGTGAAGGTGTCCGATTTAGGCAAGCCGAAACTGTTCTCCGAGACCACTGCCAAGGTGGTGATCCTCGTCACCGATGTCAACGATTGTCCACCGAAATTCCTCGAGAATGAGTACAATACCACTCTGCTGCTGCCCACGTACAAGAACGTCGCCGTCGTCAAAGTCAGCGCTGCGGATCCTGATAGCTCCGAGGGCATCCCTCTCAGGTTTGCAAAAAATTTGGTTCATTGATCCGCGAACTCTAGTAGCATTTGTGGTTGGTCTTCATCGTTTAAATATTTTATTACATTCAATCGGAAATGCGTTCTGCAAACTTTAATATACTTTCCACTGAAGCCGATGTGTTAGCACAAGTCAGTAATAATTGAATGATATTTTTCCACAGTAGAAATGTCATTTAACAATCGGTAGTAGTTAGACTGCGGATCTTTATGCAAAATAAAAATTGTCTGTATCGATTGCGAGAAATGAAAACTATTTTTTTCAAAAATTGAATGTTATTCTTGCCTGAATGATTTTAATGTGCAATTTTTTAAATTTTCCAACAATTTTGAATTTCATCTGCTCCATTTTGCTGTAAGTGCATAAAGATCCGCAGTATAGTAATAATACTACTTTATCTTCCTTCGTGAAAAGCATAATTTTCGAAAAACAATTTCATTTTAAATAACCATTGCCATTATTATTTAATACGAAGCGAAAAATAGCGGGCAGCGAAAATCGGCGAATGTGTGACTAATGGCAGATTAAAGAAAAAAATAATCGGAGGATCGAGGGGGATAATTATCCTGATAAATTATTTAAAAGTCCGCAGAATCTGTCGACGCCACCAAAGTTGCAGTCGGTAGCTCGACACAGTGGGCATCCTCGCGTTTGTTCCGGTTTTAACAAGCTGATTCATATTTATGCCGTCGCGCCCGCGCCTTCATTAGCATTCATTTACCATTATAATCGTTGCACGAAATTCGTACGATCCACGGCTGATACGCGGCCGCGTTTTTCCCGCACGCCGGAACAAAATTTTTGTCCACTTGTTCCCGTTGGTGTAGCGGAACATTTGCATGGGTTCGTTCCCGGTTCTTTTTTCTTTTCTTTGCAAATTGTTTCGTTACGAGCGGAACGGCAGCTTTCGAGATACGGTCGGAATTAGTGTGTCTATATTTAACAAAAAGCGGGTAGTTCCGGTTAACTCGAGCATCTCAAATATCTCGCTTATTATCGATAATGGAAAAACGTGTTGGAAAACAAACTAATTAAGAGACAATAAACAAACAATTGTCTTCATCGCATTGGAACCACTGTGTGTCTCCTCAAAAAGAGAACTACTTTGAGATCTATAACATTTGTTCAAACGTGCATCCACAAAAACAAAAGTTCATAGGAAGTTAGGACGTACAATGACATATGATTTCTTTCTCTATCAATTTTTCCTTTCCACTTAAAAAGGAGCAGTAACTTGTCCCAGTTCCCAAAATCACCCTATATATCGTGAGAAATAAAAGCGTGCGTAAACTAGTGCACTCTGTACAATATGTACAACGGTGATTTTGTTGGAAAAATGTATTTCGCAAATCGAGCGTGTAATTGCGCCGCTGCGAAACAGGGATTTTGCATGGGCGATAAAGGGCTTTGGGTTTAATGGTCCTCAAGGTTGTCGAGCGTCCATCCGTTCTACCGTGTCTACATACCGGATATCCCCTTCTTCTCAGGTACGACATCATCGACGGGAACAAGGGGCACACTTTCGACATAGACGGGCAGACTGGCGTCATCACGGTTTATAACCCGGAACGCATGAAGAAAAGTTACCTGCTGCGGGCTCGTGTCTCCGACGGAAAGTACTCGAGCGTCGCCCAGGTGAACGTGATGGTCGAGAAGTCGGAGAACTCCGGTCTGGTGTTCCAGAAGGACGTCTACGAGGGAACGATACCGGAGAACTCGACGAGGATCACGACGATCGCGGTCGTGAACGTCCTCGGTAGCGCGCTGAACGAGCACATTGTCTTCAGCATACTGAACCCGACGGACATGTTTGTAATTGGACCGACGTCCGGCGCGATCCGTACCACCGGCATTAGATTCGACCGTGAAGTCCGCGACCATTACGAGCTGATCGTCGAGGCGAAGAGCCAGATGCCCGACAGGGAGAAGCCCAGGGTGGCCCATGTGATCGTTAACGTCACCATACAGGACATCAACGACAACTGCCCGATGTTCGTCAATCTACCTTATTACGCGGTCGTCTCCGTGGACGCGCAAAAGGGCGACGTCATTACCAAGGCGAGTAGATCTTGCATTTTCTGCTTGCGTCGCTTCGATCGGAACCATTCAAATGTCTCCTAAATCGTGTGTCTGCTTACAACGTACGTGATTTAGTCTCCAATTTGAATGATCGCGAAAGATCGGCTCTATTAAAATTATTCTTTAATAAAGAATTTCACAATTTTTCTTTAATGGAGAATTGTAACCCTTAACACTCGAGTCGAAAAATTGCTGTACTATTATTTAAATAATTGTTTACACTATCAGATATGTCGGTATCTAACCAATTACTACACATTTAAGTATTGTATGAGGTATTATATCAATTTCATATTTATCAAATTTAAAAAATCATAGAGAATGGAAATATTGTAGGTCAGAAGAAACGTTTAATTTTCCAGTTAAAATAGCTCCGAGTGCAAAGGGTTAATAGAGACGATCTATTGCAGGACTCAATTCAGTTACTGCAGTAAAACGTACACCCACAGTAGTACATTTACCCGTCAGACCTTTAGAGTTTTGCAGTATTTAATTTAAAAGGGTGAGACCAACAAAAAAAAGTCGAAAAATGATTACCATCCTAATCTATAGTCCATCGACCAATAATTTGAACTTCATCTTCCTACATCCTTTAACATACATTAGGTAAAAATGTACACTAGGCACATTCACATTAAAAGCAACAGCAACAACGCACCAGGACGGGAAAGAATTGAAACATTCCGTTTTAATGTCCTTCGTGAACGAAATCGTTCGGTCCACAGGTGCACGCAGTGGACATGGACAGCGGCGACAACGGCGAGGTGCGGTACGAGCTGAAGAAAGGTCACGGCGAGCTCTTCAAGGTGTGTCGGAAGACAGGCGAGATCTCTCTGAAGCAAAATCTGGAGGGTCACAACCGAGAGTACCAGCTGACGATCGCCGCGTACGACGGCGGTAAGTTGATCGATCCGTGCGATCATCCCTCGTCTGTTCCGGTTCCGAGCGATATTCGACAGGCTTCGAACATTGTTTCAGGCATCACACCTTGCTCGATCGAGGTGCCCGTGAACGTGAAGGTGATAGATCGCTCGATGCCAGTGTTCGACAAGCAATTTTACACGGACAGCGTGCTAGAGAGCATCGAGGTACACTCGCCGCTCGCGCTCTCCATACAGGCCCAGTCGCCTCTGAACCGAAAACTCATCTACAGCATCACGAAGGGCAACGATTTCGAAGAGTTCGCCCTGAACTTCAATACAGGTGAGAGCGTGCAAAAGCGTTCGCCGATTCGAACGAACCGTCGAAACCGGGAATCGAATGAAACGCGCGCGCGGCAAATCCCCGATCGGAACGATGTACCTTTTCAGCGACACGCGCGCTCAGAACCTTCGCAAAAAAAAAAGGTTGACGAGCTCCTCGGATTGAGAATTCCCTCTTTTTCTCTCTCGTTCTCTCTGTTCTTCCTTTCCATTTTGCGACTTTGCGAACCGCGCGGCGATTATTCGCGCGTTTGTACGGGACGGGATCACTCGACGCTGGAAAATGGAATATCCTTGATGTTTGAGGTCGTTGGACGTTGGTGGACGATACTCATTTTAGTCTGGATACGTGCCACGTACAATTTAGTTTTATTCCGCGTCTCTTGGAATTGACAAAAAGAAATATTTGTTTCAGCGTGTTCTCCCATTCGTCGTCATACGGTCTTTATTTAAAATAACGATAATGGACACTTTTCAGTTAAATTGAATAGAAGTAACATACATTCGGAACGCCAAATAAATATCTTCAAAATCCAATTTAATAGGTGAAGAGAATTTAGAAACACCAATGAATTCTTAACACACTGAAATTATTATAGAAGGAAAGAATCTTTTCCTTGGCTCCTGTTTCTTAAAATGGATGCAACTAAAATAAGCAAGGAAAAAAGTATACAAATTAAGGAAATATTTAGATGGAACAATTTTGAAAAAGTTATTCCTTTTTTAAAATGTGTACGAATACTTTGTACACCCACTGTGCATCTCACAGACTCTAAACTGAGCAGTAAATCCACGTCCAACGTGTTACAGAATTTTTCCCGATTCCTGTCGCTCGAGTCTACGACGATATTCTACGTTTCAAAACTATAGTGACCCGTTCTGCTTGCTTTTCCCTCGGGAAAGAGAAATATTTTGCACACGTTCCGACTAGTGTGACGAACGTGTTCGACATTCGGACACGAACACGTACACGCAGAGACACACATAACCGTGCGATCGAAGGGTGCTGACACCCCTAGTCGAATCCCAAATCGAGCGTGGCCCTCGAAGATTTTCACTTCGAGCCGGTCATTTTTCTCGATTGTTACCGAGCGATCGCTGTCTCGGCGAAATGATTATATCGATCTTTCCTTTGTACATGGTATTCGGTGACTAAATTCTCTAATCAAGTAAACGGTGTAGTGGTGAGACAGTAGCAAAATGGGGATGTTGGAATGTATCGCACGTAACACAAGCTGCGGATCTACGGTACACGATCTCGGTGACGATCGATCGCGATTACCTTTTGGGGTACAGTGTTCGAAATCGGAACACGTAATTTCGTTTCCTGCGAAAAGCGAGCGGTAGACGTCGCTCTCGCACTATTCTTTCCTTCTCTCTCTTTCTCTCTCTCTCTCTATCTTTTCACCCTGTCTCTTCCTAGCCCCCACGATTTATTCTTTTACAAAATGCTTATAATCTGATTTGAACTAGAAATTAAAGTTTTGTTGTATCTCCCTGTTTCGCAGCCCCCGACAGTAACAATGGTCCTTGTGAGTATAAAACATACTAGTTCTATCCGTCTGCTGTGTCGCACCGTTCACCACTGCTACTGCACTCTAGCTATCTGGGTTCTTTATATTTTTTTTTCTCACACACTTTACTCTCTTTCTCTGCTCTGGCTTTATTATTTTATCATGCACGAGCCAACAGCAGAGATCTGAATCGTCCGCTGATCCCCGAATGAAAACCGAACCCTCCTCGCGAGGGTGGTTGTCGCACGAATAACAGAATAAGTTAAAGCAAGTGCGGGATCCCGGCCGAAATAACGATCGTTACTCAAGCCTTGTTAACATCGGCGCCGCTTTATCCCGCGAGTAATACGATGACGGAAACGCCGCCACGAGAGTTTAATTGGAATTAGCGGCTGGTACGTCCCCGCGCACGATGGAACCCGGCTAATTAATGAAATTGAAGTTCCCGCGCGGAAGCCTCCTTGAGTCTTGAATAATTTTACTTGGTTGCGTTTCGCGTCCCGACAACAAACCGGCTTCCGTCTCTTATTAATACGACAGACACCCGTCCGAATCCTTCCGAACGCTTACCGGAAATCTCTCGTCGTTGAGTTTATCACAACGCCGGCCGGCAAACAAATTTATTAGGCAAATTGATCGCATCCTAATTTCTTTCATCGGCCGTTTTCAACCGCGTCCCCGGGAAACCGCTGTTTGCCAAGTTTTGAATAACGACGGCTGAACTTTCGTTTAATCCTTTGGACTCGAAGCGATTTCAATTCTGCAATCAAGACGCAGGGTAGAGGTACCAGTTACCGGAGTTTTTTTTATTCATTCGAAGGCATTCTGTAATTTATTTTGCGTTATTTGTGATGAACGATTGATTATCAATCTTTCTTCCCAAATTTTTATGGATGGTATAGAATAAAATGTACATCACAGTTTCTTAGCATTTGCTATAATAGAAAACGAAAAATTGTGTTACCTCGGGGAATGAAGTTATTGTAATACTTTTGACAATTTTATTTTTCAAAAAAAAGGTAACTGGTACCTTTACTCTATCTTTCAATCTAGGAGATTCTTATTCTACCTAATATATTTTACACAATCCACATGAAATTCAACCTATTTTCTGATACATTTGGATTTTTAGCGATTTCTAGAATGCAGAAGAATTTGAAAATGTAAATCTGTTTGAAATAATGATATTCGAGTGCAAAGGGTTAACAGTGAACGGTCTCGAAGCATCTCCGGCTTTCTGCATCCACCTACTGACACGCATCCGGTTCATCTAACGAACGTTTGAAACATAAAATCGGTCTAACCTAATCGAGCACGTTGCACGAGCCTGCGAAACGATACGAGGTGGACGTTGCTCGATCGTTAATAACAATGCAACATTTAACGGCATGTTAACCCTGACACTCCTTTCCCGGGCAGAAAACGCTTTGGTCGTGCACTTTGCTCCACGAACATACTCTTACTTTTGTTCGACGTTTCCCAACCCCGATCGTAACTCGAACCGGTCTCATTATCTCATAGAAGCAACCGAGAGCTGTGTAAAACGGGCTTGTAGCACAGTGTTGCTTAAACGCTGTACGTTGTTACTCGGGAACAGTAATTTATCTTGGGACGCGTCTCGAACCAGTCTTATCGTACGCGCGTCTCTCTTTTTTTTTATCGCATTTTCACCCGTTTTTTTTCACTCACCTGCCGAGGTTTTTGCAGCTTCACACTGTTCGCATGACGTGCCTGCACCTTACGCGATGTTACCAACGGATAATAGCGTCTCGAACCAGCTGTAGCTTCAAGCTGCGTTTCCACTCGTGTTTTTAGATTTGAGGAAAAGTTCTGTCGTATTTTAAATAAGCACGTAATTTCGTAGTGAGTCATTAGGAAACAGAAATTGACAGGTTATCTGAAATTTATAATAATTAAACATATATTTGTATTATTTGGATGCCTCCTTTAAAAGACGACAGAACTTTCCCTTCAACCTAATACGAAGTTACATAGCCACATGTTATTTATAAGAAAATATCTTGAAAAATTGTAAATCAAATTTTGTTCTCTGTAGCAGTGGAAACACAGCTTAATGCTAAGTACAGAGAGATAGAATCTCCTGCGCTGCTTTTAACAGGTTGACTGTGATATCTTTCACTCTTCTTGGGTTCGTCTCGTTTCAAATACTTATAGAAATTTTTCTTCTATCGCCAATGTGCTGAGTAGCTGAAGTAAATAATTAAATCGACGATGGCCACAAGAACCAGTCCCCACTTCATAGAATCCTCTAAAGCACAGTAGTATCCAAAGGAATTGCACCGTCCTCTAAAACGTAGCTAATTGACCCTTAGAAAGCAAACGTATTTGATAATTGGAAAATTTGTCCCCCACATTTTTTACTAACCTACGTAGACTGTGTATACAAATTTTATACAAAACTTTCGCAAAAGAATGTTAATTTGTGACATAATCGTTAAAAGAATTGTTTTTTAAGAGATTGAAATATTTTTGAAGAAATTGAATATTGAAATTTTCATCTAGCCCTAATAATTTCGGATATGTTCAATATAATGGGTTTTTCCACCCGAACTTCGAAGGCTATTTTCACCCCCTTAACACGAACATGAGCAACTATAAAAAAAACAATGTGTCAAACATTTTTTCGAGTTGTATATAATACAAAAATTCTACGGGTACGATTTCCCTTAATGTTTTAGCGAATAGATTCGACTTCGGACACCTTAGAACAATAAACGATAAATTCTTCTCGATCGTAATTAAGACATATATTATGAAATTTATTATACCTTAGAAGAATATCGAACGCCCAGTCAACCTGTTAATCCTCGTAGCGTGATGTTCGAAGGTGCAGACACATACTCTGGTAGCATTCGCAGATTCATTCGCGGTGTCACTCGCGTCTTCTACAAACAAGTTTACTACGTGACTTGCATTCATTTGTGTCCCTTGGTGTCCGCGAAACCGAGCAACTCCTTGTACCGTCGGTTGCCCTGAATAGATGATCACAAGGGTGTCCTCCACTGTTCATGCTCGTGGAGCGTTATGCTTCGGCTTCGATGATCGATCTCGATCCAATTCTCGCGCGTGTGTATCTGGCGACAAGAGTACAGCGGAAAGTTTCTCGGCTTTGTGGACGCTACGCTGCATAGAGTGCTTTGGGTCTACAATCTTCTCTTCAATAAATCAGGTGTAATCTCTGTGGTGGATGAGCTGGATTATGAACAGAAGAAGCAATACGAGCTGACGGTCCGCGCTACCGACAGCGTGTCCGGCGTCTACGCCGAGGTGCTCGTCAGCATCCTCGTGCAGGATGTCAACGATTGCCCACCGGAGTTCACACAAGACTCCTACAACATCTCTGTTTCGGAGGCTGCGACGTTTGGCACCTCTGTGCTGCAGGTCAAGACCAGGGATAACGACACCGGTGAGTACTCGCATTATCCTTCGGATCTGGATATGATTATTCGAACTGGAAATCGTTGACTTCAAGTTTTGGATTTTTTTCAATTTTCTTCACCAAGATTAAAAAGATTAAAAACGAATAGAAACGTTTCCTCTAATCTCTATCTCTATATATAAAAAATGATGTCCTGACTTATTCACCTATCAACGCCCAGGCTAAACCCATGGACCTAGAAAGCTGAAATTTTGCACAGAGGTTTCCTTTATGATCTATACAAGGGATAAGAAAGGATATTTCGAAATTCAATAGTTGAGTACGCAATCGAATACGAAGTGAATAAACGTTGGTACGAATAAAATGATTCTAGAACAGCTCCTTGCAAAAATTAAACGAAGATTCTTTCCGCATCGTTCGACACGACCCTCTTAAATTTTAATCAACGTCAAGGGGGTGGAGAATATGAGATTCGCCCGGTGAATAACGCGTGGCAGTTCCTTTGCGGTCGAGTAAGATTAATGTTATTGCAATTATCTTGGCGGGCTCTTTCTTAATGAACGTCGAAGCTGGATCGTGTCGATGGATCACGCTGCGCGGACTATACTCTCGTCCTTAAGTTACTGGACACTTTACGTCAACGAACTCAGAATTAAACCTTGGAATTGAGCCTGCGATAGTTACCCAAGTGTTTTATCGTGTCTGCAAAATTTCTTGGCTCGTTGAAAGATGGTCAAATACGACAATTGAAAATTTGTATAACATTTTGGTTGTCAGCAACCTCTAAAATCATCCCCTAAAATCAAAGTAATTTATTTAGTGAAATAAAAAATTGCTGTCCCATTCCTTTGTTGGAAAATTCATTTTTGAATCTTGTACGTATTTAACAAAATAACACCACCAACATTTGATTTATAGTAAACAGAATGCGTGACTATAGCAAATTTTATGTCACGATTTTCCAACGTCAAGAATTGGATTCAAATTCTCTTAAAGTCATTAAACTGTTTTCAATCGCACATACTCGTTCTTGTGAAACGTGCATCAAATCTGCTAGTAATGATTCATTTGAAAAAAATTCTTGTTTGCAACTCCTGGGACAGTTGATGAAAACAATGTTCGTGTTCGTGTATAGGCATAAACCAGGAGGTGCGTTACGCGATCCAGAACGACACGGAGGGGAGTACGGACCTGTTCCACATCGATCCGGAGGAGGGTGTGATATTCCTGAAAAGATCATTGGACCACGAGTCGCACGAGTCGCACCACTTCACGGTGATCGCGATCGATCGCGGCGTGCCGAGTCTGACGAGTACCGCTCACGTATGGGTGACTGTCATCGACATGAACGACAACCCGCCGAAGTTCGAGCAACCGTCGTACACGTGTTCGCTGTCCGAGCACGCGGAACGAGGTCAGTTCGTGACGGTGGTGTCCGCCAGCGATCCAGATTACGTAGACGAGAAGCTTACGTACACGATCGTGGGCGGGAACGAGCAGCAAACATACAGCATCGATCAGTCGACCGGCATCATTACCCTGATCAATATGCAGAACTTCGGCGAGAAGAAGCTCAGCATGTTGAACGTGTCCGTCACCGACAACGTATACACCAGTTTCGCTCGCGTCAAGATCGAGATACTACCGGCGAACAGGCATAATCCAAAATTCCCTAACCCTGTGGTAGAGGTCGTGGTTCTGGAGAACCAGCTGCCAGGCAGATTGGTCACCAGCGTGATCGCCACCGACGAAGATTTCGGCGATTATGGCAGTCTCGTGTACACCATACCCTCCGACATGATGAAAGAGATCTTCGACATCAATAGACTCACCGGTGAAATCGTTACCAGGAAGAAACTAGATCGAGAACAACAGAAATTGTACGAGATTCCAGTGATGGCTACCGATGGTGGTGGGAGATCAGGATTCGTGATGGTCAAGGTCAAGGTCGGAGACGAGAACGATAATTTACCCGCCTTCCTCGTCAGAGAGTATAAGGCCAGTATACATGGGAACTTGAGCGTGAATACACCGTTCCTCAAGGTTAAGGCGCAGGATGCTGATGAGGATGATGCTGCTAGGATCGTGTACTCGATTTACGAGCCGCAGACTTCGGAGGCGAAGGCTCTGTTTGGGATCAATCCCAACACTGGTGCCCTGTTCTTGCAGAAGAGTGCTATGTTATGGGGTGAGTCCTGATTTTTAGTATCTTAACACTTTACCCACCGGAAGCCTATTAACAAACTACGAAAATAGAAAACAAGTCTCTAAATAAAGACATATTGACAACATTTGGTTGATCACAGTGCAGCAAGCAACTATTAACCCTCGTATAAAAAATTATTAAATTGGTATAAAAAGTTACCTGTGTGGATGAGGGTTAATAGGATTTTCAATAATTGTGCTGTACCAAAAGAAAGCGTAGAAATTTTGATTCACATTGCAATCGTAAATGAAACTCTTAGATAACGTTATTAAGGGTGACTTGTTAGCTCACAATGAAGATTGCTGTTGCTATTGAAGGTCCCATTAAAAAGTGTTTAACCATGTACCATGATTATTCAAAATTATGCAATAATCATCGGTCGGTAATGTGTTAAGGAGTGTTCTCGTTTCCATGATTGCAAGGGTACGGGCTAATGCATAGATTATTGGGCAGCATGTAACCATCATAAAGCTGCGCTTGTTGCTATTTTCATAAAGCTGCCAGAGCCAGATTTCTGTTGAACTATAATTGAATTACTTCGCGAATTATAACTACAAGGCGATTCAATTATTTTGTAATACGGAATACAGTCGCTCCGTTCAATTAACTTACACTGTAATTTGTAATTCTGGTCTCTTGTTTAATTAAATGACAATGTAATTCGATTCTACAATTGAAATAAAATTACCAAGACTAGTATCAGTGATGAACATAGTATTCTCCATAGCTTCATATTGTGTAAATAATATTGCAGAAAGATGTAACACAAAATTACTACAGCCAAAAAAAGTAACACTGTCCAATCCCGGAACGGAGAATACGCCCTTAATTTTCAACATCTTTCAAAGTCAATCAATTCCTATTTCACTTTCATTTTAACCCTTTGGACTCGAAGCAATTTTGATTCCAGAATCAATATATTTCTTAAACCTAGATCATTTTTATTCTATATAATTTTTTTTACATTGGGAACATACAATTGGATCTGTTTTCTTATACAAGTGGAGCTGTTTGCAATTCATAGAATAGAGACGAATCTAATAATACTAAAACAAAGGCAAAGGGTTAACTGGCGGTTGTGAATGCCACAGAAAATATTGTCGGCTGTCATTGACGATAGCATACGTTTGAAAGTTCTGTACGTCCCTGCCAGCGAATCGCAATCGGTTCAAGCACGCCGAATGATAACTTTCCAGAGAATCAATTGTTCGAGCTGTTCATCCGCGCGGAGGACAAGGGTACCACCATACATCACGCGGACGTCCCTCTCAGCGTCTACATCATGGGTGCTCAAGACATTCCGCCGTTGTTCGAGCGGAAAGAGGACAAATTCTTCATACCGGAAGCGTCGCCGGTCGGCACACCGATAACGAGACTGAGAACCGTCACGAATAATACGGTGACTTACAGAATCGTTTCCGGGGACGAGGATTCGCCACTTTTTACGATCGACTCGCACGGCCAGATCACCCTAGCAAAACCGCTCGACCGGGAATTGAAAGATAGCCATCTGATCGGTGTGCTAGCTGAAACTGACTCGAGTCCCCCGCTAACAGCCCTCGCCGAGATATCGTTGCAGGTGCTGGACGAGAACGATCACGCCCCGCAATTCGAGAGCAATCCGTACAGCATCAGTTTGGCGGAGAATATCGAGGAGGGCACGTTGATCCTGAAAATTATTGCGCACGATGACGATTTAGGGAGCAACGGGGAGGTTCGTTACTCGTTCGGCACCGATATCGGCGAACTGGCCAACGTGTTCACGGTAGACGCCTACACGGGATGGATATCGACGCTGGTGCAGCTCGATAGAGAGAAACAACCCGAGTATAAGTTCCAGGTAAGCTATGACAATTTTTAAACGACTACAATTGTTTCCACAGTGTGGTTCTGGGACAAGTTGCTGTTTAGATTTAATTAAAAAATCAATAGATGTAATTTGAAAGAGTAAAGAGTTCGAAAATACTCTTATAATATTTTCAACCTATTGAACATTATTAGACAGCGTATTCTAATCATTTATAGTAATATAATAATGACATATATAATATGTAAATTCGTTAGAAGAATTAAAAAATACTCTTACATTATTTCCAACCTTTTTAACGTATTAACACTACCGGCTGGAAGCCTGTTAATAGGATTTTCAATAATTCTGCTGTACCAAAAAAAGCATAGAAATTTTCTTTGACGTTGCAATCTTAAATGAAACTATTACACGACGTTATTGAGGGTGACTTAGTTCATACTAAATGCTAAATAAAAATTTAGCCATGTACCATACATGTTTCAAAAATATGCAATTATCACCGATCGGTAATAATAATCGGTATTATTAAGAAAGGAAATAAATTTCTATTTCGCTCCAGTTCGTTGCGATTCAGCTAGAAATAATATGAATATCTGTGGTCATCTCGGAATCTCGGCCGCGAACGCCACGAAAATTTAGATTATCCGTTTGCGCAGGTGGTGGCGATGGACAACGGAAGTCCGAAGCACTTCGCGAGAACGTCGGTGCACGTGAAGCTGAAGGACTACAACGACAATGCACCGGCGTTCGTGGACGATCGTTACGAGGCGACGGTGAACGAGGACGCTCTCCCAGGAACGGTGGTAGTGAAGCTGGTCACGGTAGACAAAGACCTGGACGTGAACACACCGATCGAGTTCTACATAACTTCCGGGGATCCTAGATCGCAGTTTCAGATTCGATCGACCGGCGAGGTGTACGTGGCGAAACCATTGGACCGAGAGACTTTGGACCGTTACGAACTGGTGATCGTCGGGACGGATGGGAAATACGTCTTCAAGACCAGAGTAACCGTACAGATCCTGGATGTAAACGACAATCCTCCGTATTGTCTCCGATATCGATACAGAGAGATCCTGTCGGAAGGATCTCACCCTGGAACCTACGTGTTGAACGTTTTAGCGACCGATTACGATGACGAGCCTAACGCCAAGCTGCGTTTCTATCTGACCGGTGACAAGAACGACAAATTCTCCCTGGACAAGGAGACAGGCGTGCTGAAGACCATCGGTCAACTGGACCGAGAGTCCCAGGCGAGGTACTCGCTGACTGCCCACGTGCAGGACAGAGACAAACCGTCTTGGGAATGCTCGTCCCAGCTGGAGATCCTGGTCTCCGATCTGAACGACAACGCGCCGAAATTCACCATGCGCACGTACAGCGCCACATTGCCCGAAGACGTGGAGGTCGGCACTTTGGTGACAAAGGTGCACGCGACCGACGACGACATCGGTATTAATCGCAAGATCAGATACGAGTTCATCGACTCCGCCGACGGCCACTTCGTCATCGCAGCGGACAGCGGCATCGTTACTCTCGGAAAGCCCCTCGACAGAGAAACTAAGGCTATGTAC
Source organism: Lasioglossum morio (assembly GCA_916610235.2). Classification (NCBI taxonomy): domain Eukaryota; kingdom Metazoa; phylum Arthropoda; class Insecta; order Hymenoptera; family Halictidae; genus Lasioglossum; species Lasioglossum morio. The sequence continues at coordinate 13,547,184 of OU744334.1, forward strand.
AACGTGACCATCCAAGCACTGGATCAGGGAACACCGCAGTTGACGAACGTGACCACCCTGATCGTCAACGTGCAGGATATCAACGACAATCCACCCGAGTTCGCTTCGAAAGTCTACTTCTCCAGAGTGCCAGAGATTTACGCGGTTGGAACGGAAGTGGCTAGGGTGCTGGCTACGTCCAAGGATACCGGAGTTAACGCTGATGTTTATTACTCGATCATCGGAGGGAACGAGCACAAGAAGTTCCAGATCGACGCCAAGACTGGGGTGATCGCGATCGCCGAACAGTTGGATTATGAACGCGCCAGAGATTACTTCTTGACTATCCAAGCTGTGGACGGAGGGATTCCGCCGCTGAGCAATCATGCCACTGTAAACATCACTGTGATCGATAGCAACGATAACGCGCCCGTTTTCAGCGAGGTTTCGTACAGAGCTTCGGTCAGGGAGGATGCTAAGATCGGGGAGAAAGTTGCAAAGGTTGGTTTCCGCTTGTTATTAGATAATTATAAGTAGACTGCGGGTCTTTATGCGTTCAGAAAGAAATTAGAGAAATTCAAGAATATTGTTGTTCTTAACGCGACAAAGTCATTAAGGGATGAAATAAATTATCATTTAATCCCTGTTTCGCAGTCTAATTATAAAGCTTGGTGTAGAAGTCAAACAAATTCAATTTTCAATCGATGTTCCAGGTATATGCGAACGATTTGGACAGCGAGGAGAACGGGAATGTTTCGTACTACATTGAACGGGGTGACAGGCAGAAGCAATTCTCCATCGATCAGAAGACAGGGCAAATAACAGTTGGTGCGCCACTGGATCGCGAAGCAGTGAGTATGAGACTGTTATGTAAGAAGTGAGTACATGGTGAGACGATGACTTACCATTCTTTCCTCCGTTTCAGATCTCGAACTACGTGCTAGAAGTGCACGCGCGCGACAGCGGTGTCCCGACTCTCTCCAGCTTCGTGATGGTGAACATCGAGGTTCTAGACGCGAACGACAACCCGCCACTCTTCACTCTCTCGAACTACACCGCGGTGGTGCAAGAAGACAAACCTCTGGGCCACACGGTGCTGCACTTCGTGGTGAAGGACGCGGACATCGAGCCAAACGCAGATCCATACACGTTCGACTTCCGGTCCGGCAACGAAGGGGACGCGTTCCGATTGGAGCAAGACGGTACGCTTCGAACAGCAACCAAATTCAACAGCCGTGTCAAGGATAAATACGTGTTGCACATTCGCGTCTTCGACAACGGTAGCCCGCCTCTGTACTCGGACGCGTGGGTGGTGATCAAGGTGATCGAGGAGTCGCAGTACCCGCCAGTGATCACACCTCTGGAAATTGTCATCAACTCCTTCCTGGACGAGTACCCTGGCGGTGTGATCGGAAGAGTGCACGCGACGGATCAGGACCAGTACGATACGCTGCAGTATAGTCTAGTGCCATCGTCGCCTATACCGAACGACCTCTTCAGGATCAACAAAATGAACGGCACTCTGGAAGCTCTGCCTCGGCTGGACGTCGGCGAGTACAGAGTAAACATCAGCGTGACGGACGGCAAGTTCCACTCGTTCTCCGTGGTGAAGGTGGTGGTGGACCTGGTGTCGGAGAAGATGCTGGAGAACGCGGTGATCGTGCGATTCAGAGAGGTTAGTCCGGAGGACTTCATCCTGAGCCATCGGAAGGGTTTCCTCAGGACGGTGCGTCACGCGTTGTCCTGTAGGCCGAAGGACATCATTATCATCAGCGTCCAGGCGTCCTCGGACGAGACGAACCAGATCAAGTCCAGAGCTATTCGCCAAGCCGTGCACAACGACCTCGATCTTCTATTCGCGGTGAAGAAACCTGGCGGCGGTCTAAGCTCTCCAGTGTTCTATCCTTCGGAGAGCATCCGCGAGGCTCTGAACCAGCGCATCGAGGAACTGGAGGAGACCACGAAGCTGGTGGTTGAGGAGATCGTTCGGTTCAAGTGCATGAAGGGTTACTGCGTCTACGGAGAATGTCAGGACAAGATTCTTCTGGACTTGGAGCAGATAACACCGATAGCTACCGACGTGATGAGCTTCGTGTCGCCCAGACACAAGCACAAGATGGAGTGCGACTGCAAGGAGGGCTACGCTGGCGACCACTGCGAGATTGTAGTGAACGAGTGCGCCAGGGTTCCGTGTCCGCTGTTCAAGGTCTGCGTGCCGGACGATTCCGTGCAAGGTTACTTCTGCCAGTGTCCGGATGGCTTCGCTGGTCATACTTGCGACATAGACATCACCAAGTGCCACGACGAGTCCTGCTACATCCCGAGGAACTCGATCTCCTTCAGCGGGAAGAGCTACGCGCGTTACAAGATCGTGAAAACCCTCGTCCGTCAGACCATCGAAGATCGACTCAGTTTATCTCTTCGAGTCAGAACTGTCCAGCTCACGGGGAACCTGATGTACGCGGCTGGCAAGGTGGACTACAACGTCCTCGAGGTTGTCAACGGAGTGGTGCAATATAAATTCGATCTGGGTAGTGGCGAAGGTCTGGTTCGAGTCAGCAGCGTGTACGTGAGCGACGGCCAGTGGCACGAGGTGCAACTGGAGAGAGAAAGCAACAGCGCGAGGTTGACAGTGGACGGAAAACACGTGGCGCATGGATCGGCGCCTGGTAGCAACGATATCTTGAACCTTCAGTCGGACGACCTGTATTTGGGAGCCGAAGTGAGGCAGCACCCGACGATCCTGGGCTTCGAGGACATCCAGCGAGGCTTTATCGGGTGCATGGACGACGTCAGGATCGCCAGGATATCCGTGCCCTTGCACATGAGTGGAGCGAGTAGCGTGGCTGTCTTGAAACGGTTCGCCAATGTTGAATTCAGCTGCGACCCCGCCACCGTTTTGGTTCCACCTGGAATCTGCGGATCTCAACCTTGCCAGAACGGAGGCACCTGCAAAGACTCGGGTGGCGACATTTACGAGTGCCAGTGCCATTCCAGATTCAAGGGCCTGGCTTGCGAGATAGACACCGACCCGTGCGCGTCCTCGCCTTGTCTTTACGGAGGACGATGCAAAACCGTGCCAGAGGGCAGCGACTACACCTGCGATTGCGCCGGACCCAGTCTGAGCGGCAAACGCTGCGAGTTCGGAAGATACTGCAGCCCCAATCCCTGCATTCACGGTGGCGTCTGCGAAGAGGGTAACAACGGGCCCATCTGCAAGTGCCAAGGATTCACGGGCGACCGCTGCGAGACCGACGTGAACGAATGCGACGCGAATCCTTGCACGAACGGTGGCACCTGTATCAACGAGATTGGATCCTACCGGTGCATCTGCCCGCCGAACATGACCGGATTGAACTGTGGAAATCCTGCCTACTCCACGCCCATCATCTCCAGTCACTTCAACATCACCTGGGAGCAATTGATGTGGATCGGTGTAGCAGTCGTTCTGAATCTGTTCCTGATCATCCTGTTCGTAGCGTTCCGGAAGATCCGGATGAAACGAACCAGAGCCCGGGCAAACAACATCAACAACGAGAACCGGAAGCAGATCGTGTTGAATTCAGCGAGACCGCACGAGCACGAGTTCAAGCGGAGCTCGAAGCTGAGCAACCTGGAAGTGATACAGGTATCATGTTCGACGTAGTTTGATTGTTCTTTTCGTTCCCGTTTTCCGTTTTTTCCAGCACCGACAGATTAAGACGCATGCCGATGATCAGTTTCGATTACTTAACCAGCGAACGTAGAAGGGCAAAGTAGAAGCTCTTTTCTCTTGGTTTCGAACGCCGTTTCTTTTTGTTTTGCGACCATCGTACTACCCCGAACTCCCTAACAACCCGGCGAGCAAACGCGTGCATTATCGAGTTTAAGGTTTTTCGTGTGATTGTTTGTTTGCAGAGAGAACCTCCCCAATGCCCTCCCAGACCCGCCTCCTACACTCCCAGCTCGAACAACGAGCCGGCCGCCTATGGTAACTCGGCGGCCGTTGCTCTCAATAACCTGGACACCCTGCGCAGTTATGGTAGCGCCGGCGACGAGCTAGAAAACTTCCCGCCAGACTATTTGAGAAACCTGAACCGAACCACACCCGTACCTCCTCCGTCCCTAACTCTCGCTAACCCGGTCGGCGGAAACGCGACAGGCAGCGACACGGATAGCCTCCATAAACCGACCTGGCAGGAACAGATGCAACTTGCTTCCTTCATCACGGACACGACCAAAATCAAGAATGGTGAGTAGTATGCGTTGCTGGTGATCCCCCTCGCTCATCGTAGCTTCTTACTTTTGTTTTCGCTTGCGGCATGCATCGTGGGTGGAACTAGCTTCTTCTTCTTCTTCTTCTTCTTCTACTACTTCCTTCTTTACTCTTGTTTCCTGGTGGACTCCCCTCTCACCCTTCCTCTCTGTCACTCTCTTCGAATTCTAGAACGTCCTCGTTCTCGAACACGACGACCTGCTGTGCCTCATGTGCTAGGGCGATCGGAGAGTTTTATTGTCTACGTCCTTGCCAAAGGATCGAACGACTCGTGATTGTCCGTCCCGTTTAATCGGATAAGGATTTAAGCGGATAGTGGTTTTGATCATTGTTCATGTTCGTGTTGGAGCTAGGAAAGATTTTGTTACTTCGTGATCCATAAATTGTTTGTTCTATTGTGAAAACGCTTTCTGTAAATTGTCTCCGCTGTTTTGTCTTTAAAATTGTACATATATACCCATTATGCAAGTGGTCCTGGTGAAACTTTTAAAAAATGAGTTTATCACTTGTTTCACGTCACATTGTTTTAGTCTAAATTGATATTGTTCAAAATGAACCTTTAGAGAGTGCTTGTTATTTCAACGTTATATGGAATTTAGTATTAATATCTTTATCCTTGAAATATATATCTTGAAACAAGAAATATATGACTTAGACCACTTTCGTAATTATAAATTAAAAGGACGATAATTTTTTTAATATTGGACCATAAGAGTCAAACTTTTTTGAGAAGTTCGAACAATTAAATTAGGAAAATACTAAAAGTTGTGTTTTACGCAGACCTATATTTGCCACAGATCTATAAAAAGGGTTTCTACAATTTTCAATATAGATCCACGTAAAAAAGTTGTAAACTGTAGCTTTTTCGAAAAAAAAAACATTTATCAAAAATAGCACTAACATTTAGCCAACTGTCGCAATCACGAAGTACCGGAGTCGTAATTAGCCAGTTTCGTAGGATTCAAGCAGAACAAAGCAAAGTAGACCGTAACTCAGTGCCAGTGAACTAAGTAGAGTAATATTTCGAGGAAGCAGACAACAATGGCTCTTACCTCGGACAAATACAGTTCACTCGAGGGCAGAATGACAGCATAAGGTCAGTTCCTTGTAAAAAGAATGCGACACCGTCACGTCGTCGTCGGTTTAAAGCCGGACAAGTAGAATAGCTATGTCCCTGGTCAGACACGTAGAATAAACCAAAATTCCAGCAAGCACCGGCAACAAAACAAACATAATACATTACACATACAATAGCATGCATTATTACACATACACGATAAACAATGACATAAGAAAAAGGCAAAAAGTTTTAGTTAGGCAAAGAAAAGTTAACCTTCCCCCCATCTTAGCCAGCTTAAACTTCGTATTCCCACGAAACTGGCTTCGTTTTTCCCTAAACGATCGAGCGACTGAATCCCAAGTAAAATCGGACATTCCTCGCGAAGAGCGGAACTTCCCCTGGCCAGATAAGTAGACTTCCTTGTAAACTGCCGATGCTAACAACTTTCCGAATGACACGCGCCACCGGTAATGTCCCCGGAGATTTTGCGTCCGAGAAAATAGCACGCAACAGAACATCCGACCGCGCCTAGCCACAGTTTCCTTTTCCCATCATCTCGATACGAGTACCCAGAAGAGTATGCTGACTTGGGCGTGTAGCGAATTGAGATTAACACTGGTGTATCGTATTGTGTGCGCTAACAGACCTGAAACGAGCGAGCCCAGTGGTACCGGAGCTGACCACTGGAGGACTTCTACTAAATTCTTCTCGACGTGTGCCTCATGGAGGTGGGACCTCCGTGACCTCCATGACGTCCATCGAGGATGATCCTCGTATTGTCGGTGGTAAGTCCGTGTAACTAGTATGCCTGAAAGTTTGACGATGACATCACAGATTGATTTGGGTCGCTTCGCTTCACGCTGTATCTATTATCTCTTGGCCAGTCTCTATTTTATTTTAACCTTCCGCCCCCACCCACCCCCATCTACTACTTCTTCTTCTTCTTCTTCTTGATCTTCACCGATCTCATGCACAAGACACATCTACACGGATCTGCAGAGAACAGTTAGGACACACACGCTTCTTCTGTTGTCTTCACACTAAATTCTCCCTATCAGTTTCTTTCCGCTCCGTATCGCGGCGCTTGATCGTCGCATGTAGCGTGTCGGAGTACAGTTGTTGTCTGCAATGCTTTTAGGGTATCACTGGGACTGCTCAGACTGGGTCAGGCCAAGTCAAAACCCCCTACCTAACATCACGGAGGTACCCGGAAGCGAAGTTCCAGACTCGTCCAGCTTCCACAGCAATGAGAGTAACGAATCAAACACTCATCAGCTACCGTCAGGTGAGTAACCGACGCGTGCACGTTGCTTTCACTCGCACCTGCGTAATACAACGCGAACTATCGTCGCCGTCACTCTTGTCGACAAGTAAATATTCTGTTGGCAAATAAGTTCGTTCGGTTTTTCACAGTGGAATAAATCAGAAACACTAATTTCTTAATTCTATCGCGTTCGGTCTCTCGTTTTAACCAAAACTAAAACTAATAAAGCTTCGTCGTTGAATTAGTATTGCCTCGCCGAAATCCGAACTCGAATCGTGTTACATTGTAGTGTCTGACTGTAGTGAAAGACTGTAATGTACATAAATTGAGTCTGCGAAGTTCTAGCAGAATAGCTTAACAAACGTAGTAATAATTCGACGGTGGATCTTTATGCATTTATATGAACAAATTGGTTGGGCGAAATATAAAATAGTAAACGATTCGAAAAATACAAGAATGTTGTAGCGTTGCTTTTAATGTAACAATTTTTATGTTGTTCTTATAATCCTACAATTTCACAATCAATGCTAAACTTTTTTTTATTTTGCATAAAAATCCGCAGTCTAGTAACAAAAAACTGATATTCGACAAATTAACAAAATTAATCAACAAAATGACACGCCTACTATCCCTTTTATCGCAGCCTACTCTCAGGTCGCAATTTCTTCTGCTTTCTAGCATAACACGCTTTACACGACATAGTTTATTAAATCGTTTAATATTAACACGTTCGCCGTGACGTGCACATTGAGAAACCAATTATTGCCAGGATAAAGCAGACTCTTAAAAAATTCTACTATATTAAAAATTCTACTATAGTAATATCTCTAATTGGAATCTTTGATTGGCTTCTCTAATTACTGCGAGGATGTGTTAGAATCATTTAACAATATGTTATCATAGTTATCTTCGATCGATTTTCAGTGCACGGCTCTGTAGACCCGACGAGGGATATCGAGACCTTGAACGAGGACCAGGAGTCGGAGTACGTCGGGGATTCGGAATGCGGGACAGAGTTCTCGGAGCAGTACCATTGTCCAGAGACGCAACGATTGAACCCGTTGGACAGTGGTGGCGAGGGCGAGTACAAGTACAAGGGTTCCGAGAGCTATCTCCGTCATCCGAATTCGTACTTGCCGCATTACAACATCCACACGGACACGGAGAACGAGACGAACCCGCTGAACGGGCGTCTGAGCACCTTAGAATCGGACGAGGAGGAGGACGACGTAGTGCCTTATGGTTTCCCGAGCACGCGACGGAACCGATGCCACAAGGGGGACGAGGCCGACGAAATCGGCTCGGTGATCACCACATTGGAGGAGAGGAACTCGTTGCTGGGCGGAGCGACCAGCAACAGCGACCTGTCCACGAATCTGTGCGAGATCGACGACTCCGAGTACGAAATCGCCGAGCAGAAGAGCAACGGCCGACTATGGTTGTCCGGGAACGGTATCACTCAAACCTCGGTGTGACAAACGGCGCTGATACCGTTCCACCACCGGATCAACGTGATCGTGTTCTTCTGTGCTTCTTGAGAAAGACTTCGAGTGCGAATGCTTGTGAATAATTATTCGACTATTCTTTTCTTTTTTTGTTTTTGTACATACACACACTCACTCTCTCACACACAGACACAGACACATTATCAGCGTAGATAGAGCGAGAAACGAATCAGAGCGTGCGAACGACGGATGTGTACAGAGGCAGCTACGGTTTAAGATAGCAAGGTGTGCAACGGCATGCTAAACTGGGGAGAACCTGCATCTGGTTCGCTTCGGGGTTTTTTCGGTAAAATGTTTGCGATAATCTTTGCTTGAAGGCAGTTTTTATTTTTTCGATCGCTGACGATGTCTTCGATTGAAGACGAGTTTGTTTAGGTTTAAGTTTTAACCCTGTTTCTCAATTTCTACGCGTTCAAAATCTGCTTGTCAACGTCGTGGATAATTTTACTTTGAACTTGTCCAATCTTTTCCACGTTTGAGAAAGGAGTTTACAATTATCTTTTCATAGTGTTAATTTTTTGAAGAGACAATTTCGGTTGGAGAAATGAGTCTCCATGTTTGTCATGATATTGATTTTTGAAAGAGACAATTTCAGTTGGAAAGATACGAAAGAGGGTCGAGAGAAAATTTTTAAAGATCTATGTTTAGTTTGACGAGAAAATCGCTGCGTAAAATGCATTGGAAACTGAAGACAGACTAGATGCAGGATCTCCTCGTGAGCCAACGATGCACGTACGCCCCTGCGCTGGTGCATCGTACCTCAAATCTCCTATGTAGGTAGAGCTTAGGTACTGACGTAAGTACTTAATTCCTCGAAGAAATTCCATGGATTGGGGAAACGCGGAAAAACGTGATTTTTTCGGGAAGCGACGTTTACTTTCTACAATTTGCGATCTCGTCGATTCCTTGGTTCAATCACGTACGGTTCAAGGATCGTCGACCGAATCGCGTTCGATCGCCGTCTTTCCGCCGTGGACCATTCAAGATTCATTCGAGACATGAACGTTTTTTATTCTACCAAAGGGGATGAGGTTTTAGTGAAATGGATATATTATATTATTACGGCAACTATGCGCAACTATTACGGAATAAGGAGTTATCTCGACTTAAGAATGGGATTCGTTGCTTGTGGTGAGTAAATGTTAAACACGACCGCGTCGTCAGACCAATGACTATTATTTAATGACCTATCGTTTAAAAAAGCTGGAGACGTTTGATCCGCGACACTGCAATGATTCCAAGCGCGACGAAAAATAAAAAAAGAAATAAAATGGAGAGAGAAAGCGAGAAAGAGAGAGAGAGAGAGAAAGATGGAAGAATGGTACATAGGTACATTTATGTATTTTTACTATTTGCTAACCGGACATTATTTTGGTTACGTGCGAGATGAACCCGCGACGGACTACTTAAATAATTAATAAACGATAAGTAAACGCAGCGTAGTCTAGCGAGTAAAAATGAATTAATTGACTCTAGTGAAAAAAGGGCAAATGGAGAATATTAAATGGAGAAACAGCGCGCGCGCTCCGCTTCTAAACGGGGGGAGCGAGATTCTATTTAAATGCGTGCGCCGTCCGCCTGCGTTTATCTGCGGCGAGGCACGGATAGTTAAATGGAGAGAAATGAGAAAAACAGATTAATGAGAATATTTTTACTGTGATGATAATAATGTTTATACGATGATCAAATACTATGACTTGTATCATAATGATTGTAATATTACCTATCCGACGTTTTATAAAAATGGATGAAACCGAGCAAGATAACACGGAGGAGACAGTATTCCTCCCTCGTATGTACGTTTAAGCTAAGTCAACGTTCCGTTCGTTCAACTTCCGTTACAATTTTTTTTTCCTTTTTTTTACCCCTTTTTTCTCTTGTCTTTCCTTTTTATTACTACTATTATTATTATCGATACTATTATTATTACTACGATTACTATTTTAAATAATCTTTCTTTTTCGTTCAATCGTAAAATTTTTCTCCTTTCATTCATCCAGTCACCATCAGTTCTCGACGAAACATAGCCGTATATACATGGTGCTACTACTTACATCACGCTTTAACATTTCATCTACTCTCTGATAAGACTGTTCAGCAACACACACACATACCCATGCACATATTCATACACGTACATACAGACGACAGACATACGTAACACAGAAACACACGCAGCTGCTCATTAATCAATTACTCATAGTTCTCATGCGATTTTAATCTCATCCTCCGAATCTGTCCATGTTGTTTCTAACGAGAGACACGTTTACTTAAACTGCCAATCGTTAATGCCATATTTAGAAACAATGCATTTCCATTGATTGATTTGTGTAGCTGAACACAAAAGATCAAAGAAACACACTTATTTCCGTGCCTAAACGTTCTTTAGAACACTGTGTACTTCCATGGAGAATACTTTTTTAAGTAATCTAGCGGCAGCTTAAATATTCGGTGAAGTGTACGCGAGTTTTTATATATATACCTATACATGTATACATATGTGTTTTTTCTTTAATTTCTTTTTATTTCTTCGTACGCGTAGTACTTTCCCCATGAAAATTCACAACTTTCTCTATTCTTATGTTCCTGTCCGGCGACGGACGCCCGCCATTTTCTTTAACTATTGAGTTGCTGCCGGAAGATCGACTTATACTATCCGCACAGAATATTTGTCTGTGCGGATAGTACAAATCGACCTCGAGTCGTGCTGCTTGGCGACAGGAGAAATGAGTAAAGCCAACGTGAAAAGAAAAACGCGAAAACAGGGTGACTTCTTCTTTGCGTTTCGACCAAGAGGCGTGAATAAACGATCAAATTGTCTCGTTCTTTGCGTAAAGCTCGGAAACAGCTGTGCCTCCACTCTCTGAAATTTCAGTGCGGAAACGGACAACGCGGATACAATTGACCCTAGACAATTTATTCTATATTAGAATGAGAATAAGGACACTGTACAGTTTTAACTTAACAAATTGTATCGGGAGACAACATCTGAGCCAAAAGCAGTGAATGTTTCAGTCTGCGTCGAAGCACAGTGAATTTTTCCTTAACCGTTTTAAGATTAGGTTTACTTTTGAATTGCGTCGGTTGGGATCCATCGATCGTGGATCTATATCGAGCCGATCGGTTTTACAAGTGACGAAACGATTCGATTGTAAGAATAAGGGAAAGAACATGCAATATTTTGTAGAGCCTCTGATCGATTAGTGATATTGATTGCGTTATGTAAATGGAACGTTTCCTGCAAGAGTGGTACGTTTAATGATTTCGATCCAAGCGAACCGGAATTGATCGAAGAAACATACGACTGTCCATTTTTAATATACTTTCGATTCTAAAATATACTTATCAACGTTTTCCACCTCTTTTCAGTTTATGTTCGACTACAACTCTTACAAACGAACAGTTCCATTTTACGTTTCACTTAATCACGAACTTGCCATAATCGTACAACTGCGAACAAATTTAGGAGAACTAAACGAGGGAAAAAGAGGAAACTTTTCTGCGAGTACTACTTCCAAATTCACCGTAAACACTTTAGCCCCGCTAATAGGATACATATCGATTTATCATGGAATCTTTCAGACAGTGAGGAACTTGACTTGTTATAATTATAAGGCTATAATTAATTTGTACAAGATCAACCTATTGTAATAAAGAAAACAATCTTGCCTATGGTTTTGTACTACTACGATTACTTTATAGGTTCTACCTTAACACCCTACACCTTTGTTGGGAAGTATCTGTTGTAAAAATGCTTTACACTTCGAAAGAACGATTGTTTTATTCGTGTATTATTCAAAATAACTTAAAATGAACTTACCAACTAACATAAGAAATAGTATTAGGTACTTAGTGTTTCTCTAACGCTAATGTCAACAACTCGTTCATCGGTGTTAACAATATCCGGGGATCTTCTATCAGACCGGCGCCGACCATGCTCCCCATAAACAACTGCCATAAGAAGATACAAGTATCGTATTACAAGTGAAATAACAATAGTTTATTATGTTCGAGATAGAGAAGAGCACAGTACCTGTTGAATGAGGAGATCTGCTAGTTTGGTATCGCTTTTAACTAGCTGAGAAAGCTTTTTAATGAGAGCATGATTGGGATTAATTTCGAAACGTGGTTGAAGAACAGAGTAACGCATCTCTTCGTCCATTTGGTGGGTCTGTGTGCGAACGAAATGCCTTGCAGCCGCCATATCTTTCACCGTAACGACACAGGGATGCGATTCGAGACGTGTAGTCATTTTAATATCGTACGCTTTTTTCGGTAGAACCTTTCTCATGTGAGCAATTAGATCATCGATTTCCTGCTGATTGATCAAATCTAAAAGAATTTGGGAAATGTTTGAAACACTTGTGTTTGTAGAATTTCTAAAATCTCTGCGACATTATCTACTCACTGAGATTATCAGATTTACTCGACTCCGATTCGTCGCGCATTTCTTTTTCGACGGAGGTCAAAGAATAGGATTTATATTGCCTTAGTTGCATTAAAACCAGCTCGTCGTACGGTTCGTAACAGAACAATACTTCCACGTTACGTTTCTTCAGAGATTCGTAATAAGGCGATTGTTCGGCCAAGACACGACTAATTTTAAATAGAAAATCAAATTAACTTTCGAATTTGAACTATTTCGAATGATTAAAGATACATAATTAGTAGAGATCCCATTGACAAAATGTAATCAACTAAGCCTTCAATTCATTAGAGAAGAATCTGATATGTTTTCTAATTATTTTCTCACCTTGGTGCAGATAAATAGTATATGTTCTTCTGCTCTGCAGGTATACGTTTGCAGTAGTCTGGTATACTAACTAATTCCCCGCTCGGCAATGCGGATGATTCAAATCTTAAAAGTTTACTTATTTCTTCCTATACAACAATGGAATTAGAAAGAAGAATCATTCGAAACGTCTTATTAAAGAAATATTACCTTCTCATTCTGATCGTGACTGGTAACGATACCCTCTTTCAAGAAAAGACCATAGTCTTTATAGAATTTGTTATAATCTTCAGCCTGTTTCTGAGATCGTTCGTTCAAAAATTTCAAGACACGCATCGTTATGACGCTCCTCAATTTTCTAGAATGTACAAATATATAGAAGTGATATAATTTATTTATACAAGAATAACAAGTTGTTTTTAATGTCGTACCCAATCAGAGCGCTATTCTGCAATAACTCCCGACTCAAATTGAGTGGAATATCTTCGGAATCGACAACTCCCTTAATGAAACGCAACCACTTCGGTAAAATATTTTCTGCTTTGCTTTTGATTAAAACTTTGCGACAGTATAAAGAAACGCCACTAGTTGTGTCCCTGGCCAAATCGAATAATCCCGGTCGCTCTTCAGGGAAATACAACAACGCTCTAATACTCAAAGGAACGTCAGTAGTATAGTGTAATATGAATCGCGGGGAGTCGAAACAGTTCCCAATGAACCTATAGAATTCAGCATGCTGAAGCGATGTGATATCTTTCGGATCGAGCATCCAAAGTGGCTGGAAATGGAAATTGCATTTGCACATACATATTTAGATTCTACTTTCGACGCCCAGCATCTTTCTTAAAATTACCTGAATCGTATTAGCCCTCGTACCATTAACAAATATAGGACTGCCAACGAAGTTGCTGTATTTATTAATGATACCTGCGAAGTATTCAAATAATTAACAGTTATTAAGAAAAATTATATTCTTAAAGAGGCAGGGTACAAGGGCATAATATTTTTCGAATCCTTTCAACACTCTGGATCTAAACCTTGGTTTAACCACCTCAGGCTCCCTAGAGAATTTATTTGCTGGGTTAATAGACTTCGATCTGGACACTACTATATATATTATGGCAATGTCCGATCTATGATAATAATAGAAGTAATTTGATTCGCAAACTTTGCAACAAGGGATACTTTCCACCCTATACAATAGATTCCTTTTTGCGCGGACCCTCTCTTTGACCCCTATTTTATATACATACATTCCTGAAGTCCCACTGCTTATTTCTCTAGTGTTAATATTCTACTCAAAAATGTTCATTATATTGTTCAATTCTAGTCTATAAGTTATCCGTGTAACGTTAGTATGCACAGCCATGTGCATGCTGCTAATAATTCCATGTGGGGTTTCATAGCTTAATAAAAAAAACAGTTATTAAGAAACAAGATCTAGTTAAATTTACTCACGATTAATTGTAACTTCGTCACTAAATTCACGGGAATCGACTTTCATGTGGATCACGATTTTCGTTCCTGGCTGGACTCCGTCGGCTGTTGAAATTTCGTAAGTACCCGACCTATATATAAAGTAGGAGATTACTTTCGTATAGAACAAATTATTTCGATTCATAACGGTAGATCTTTTTACCCATCAGAGGACCAACAAAGCCCCTCAGCATCTTTCTTATAAGACTTAGTGAACACTTCTACTTTATCAGCGACCATGAAAACACTGTAAAAACCTACACCGAATTGACCAATGATTTGAGAGGTATCCCCGGAGTTCTGGCTTTCCTTCAGTTTCTCTAAGAAAGCCTGCAATTGGCAATAGTTTCAAAACTATTCAATTCGGGAGAATATCGAAGTACAGGGTGGTCTACCAGAATATCTTCTTCATGCATTTATAAGAAAATCGAGTAGATGAAATCCAAAATTGTAGGAAAATTTTCATCTATTGAAATTATTAAGGGAGGAAATACCATTCTATTTGGTTTCTATTTCTTGCAATGAATGCAGACAACTTTTTAATGCAATGTAAATGGTATTACAAAGTGAATGCTTTACGAATCTTATTTCTTCCTCAACGTGATTCTTTATGATACCATTAACATTGTATTCAAAACGTTTGTTATGTAAGCAAAAATAAAGGAGATATTTTGGTGTACCACCCTCTATTATTTCAGCTGCATTTACTTTGGAACCAGATCTGGCAATAGTTCCTAAATGGGATATCAGTTCCTCTCGAGTCATGCCAATCCCTGTATCTTGAATAGTAAGCGTCCTGTTCTGCTTATCGGTGGCAATATGTATTTCCAAGTTTCTATCCCCAGCAGTCTCTGTAGCGTCACTGTCACTTAACCTTATGTAACGTAGCTTTTCTAGAGCATCACTGGCATTAGAGACCAATTCACGAACAAATACCTTATATTAAAAATTATAAAATTATTGCAAAGTACTATCCTTAAACAGCTACTGGATTTTAGTATAAATTTATGCGGATATGTTACCTCTTTGTCCGAATACAAGGACTTGGCAACAATTTGGAGAAGCATCTGAGTTTCAGATTGGAAATCATGTTTCACAGCTTCCCCTTATTAAAAAGACAAAAATATTTGAACAATATACTTGCAGTATGTACAAATTTATACTAACTAATCGTTTAGAAAACTATTGAAACATTTCTGAAACTAGATAATAATTTATAATATAATACGATGAAAAAGGAGTCTGTGATACCTGTAGGTTTTTCTGTGTCCTTTATAATATTGTGATTTTCTGTGGTTTTGGTTGCAGTTTGTGAAGAATAACATCTTACGACGGAATTGGCTGGAATAGATTAAACATATATATTCGTTGATATAAAAGAATCAACTTGCTTCTTTGTAGAAATGAGAATTTAAGTAGTTTCTTTGTGAAATTGTTTAACAAAGAACTTATAACCTCAAAGTCTAATCAATCGGCAATATGAAATGTTAATTCAAATGATAAGTTACGTAAGTATACAAACCTGCAAGCCTTTGACATTGTCTTTCCAAAAACTCTTTCTCAAAATTCCGACTAAGCGGTCTTGAAAGAGATTTTCCTAATTTTATTGCGAGTCGAAGTCTCAAAGCGGTCGCCATGCTTTCGAAATTACCAGAAACTATACAATCGATTGATGTCACGTGCTTTTAACGGCAAGATGGTCAAGTAAGTGTATGTGATGTCACGTGCTTTTAACGGCAAAATGGTCAAGCGAGTGCTTGTTGATATCGTTGGCAAAAGGAATTATTATAAACATTAACCAGCTCGCGACGTAATAAATTTAGTACGCGATT
Organism: Lasioglossum morio; assembly: GCA_916610235.2. Classification (NCBI taxonomy): domain Eukaryota; kingdom Metazoa; phylum Arthropoda; class Insecta; order Hymenoptera; family Halictidae; genus Lasioglossum; species Lasioglossum morio. Next base: position 13,563,287 of record OU744334.1, read on the forward strand.
GGTGACAAAATATTGTTTACATTATTAAATACGTTGTATTTCAATATTATTTATTACACCGTTGTTAAAATACCAATATAAAACTTACCGAGCTGAAATAAAGAGCCGATACCGTAGAGAAACAGGTCAGTTTTTAACTCTATCCAGTCGGAGCCATTTGAACTTGAAAATTAAACATTCTTTCCAACCTAGAATAATTTCGTTTCTATTTCTTGCAATCGATACAGCCGATTTTTATGATCCACAGTCTATTGATTATATTATAGCAATTTTTATAGTGGCCACTCAGGGTCACCACTCGACTGCTCAGGATAAGAAACTTCTAAACCGAGTGGCGAAAGAAATGCGACTCCCCACGCGAATGCGTGGCGCATCGATCGTTTTCACATCTTCATCCCTCAGCACCGACAATAAATAATTCTGCTTCGCAACTTCTCAACTACTTGCACCGTGATTACTATTCGATCAATATCGTTGATCACTGTTCGGCCTCTGTTAAAAATAATAGATACATCGTAGCAGAATAAACCGAACTTGCACGATAGTCGAATGGAAAATAATTGCACTTGAATATTTGAATTTTTTTACTAGTCGCAGCTCAGTAAAGAAAGATAGTGAAGACGTTGCACCTGTCGTGTGGGGCTCGGAAAAAGAATCGCAATGACAGTAAGGCGAACGGTGTGCTGCGTCGAACTGTCTTCCGTATGAAACGTCTGTTTCTATCAATCGAAATCAGATTTTAGAACATGATAGAATTACATGCTTTTCTCGATGAAATTCACTGATTCCACAAATTTCGAAAAAATGGTGAAACTAGAACGGAATTCAGCACAACAAACATTCTGGAACGGTTGTTTAACTGAAATTCGTAATTCTAGTAAACAAGATAAGTGCTACACGCTATCGGGATTTAATAGGAACGTTCTGGAACGCCTGTTTACCTGAAATTCGTAATGTACAACAAGATTTCTACACTATACGCTATCGAGATTTAACAGAAACGTTCTGGACCGGTCGTTTAACTGAAATTCGTGAGAACAAACGTTTCATATGTGACAATTTCGCACGGGGGACAAATGGCTGATGAAAAATGTTGTAGATCGGTGACGCGATCGAAATCAAAGACGCTCTCGTGTATAGTCAACGCACATTTTTACTCGGTGGCGTGTGGCCGCAGAGACCCAACCCCGTATTATTCGTGGGGACACTGTGTTATCAATCGTTGGTTATGGTGCTGTGTGCCTGGGCTGCTTACGATGTACGAAACAATTTCCAAATGCTGCTTCTAGATCTGATGGAATGGATCATCCAGGTGTCTTTCATACTCGCGCTTATTCTCGTTTGGTTCAGCGATAGTTTAAAGCTGGTTATCGATGAAACCAAGAGAGAAATCAGAGATGGGATATTTCTCAGGAATGACGAGGAGAGAAGGCTGTATCACAGGTATAATAACATCTCTTGGAGATTCGGCAAGTACGCGACTGTTTTCCAAGCTGCCATCGTTGTGCTGATGTTCCTCCGTCCATCGATAGATCTGTTAGTGCACGCAGGTAATCGTTAAATTAATTAAATGTTAAATGTCTTTCGTGACACATTGAAAATAAGGCAATTTTTAATTGTAATTTAACCCTTTGCACTTGAGTGGCGACTTTGAGGTACCGCTAAATATTGCTATATCAATATTGTAAAATAATGGTTATGCTTATTACTAGATATTTATGTAAAATAAAAATTGTCTGCATCGATTGCAAGAAATAGAAACTAAATTTAATGTTATTTATTCCTTTGAGGAGAACTCGTATATTGACATCTTGAATGTTGGAAATTTTTCGACAATTCTCAATTTTATCTTCTTAATTTTACTGTACATACATAGAGATCCACAGTCTAGTTATTCAATTATTTTATATCAAATAAATTACTAAACATTTGAGTGTTGCACGAGTAAATTGCATCGGTTTAATATGTATGTGTTCACGCCCGGGTTTTGCCCGTGCCCATTATAGTGTTGCCCCGTACTCTAGTGCTTAGCCTGGATCAGCTCCTGCATCATCTTTAGCATGGACACCGAACTGCCAGCCCACGTGCTATTCCTATTCCACGTGGATGTTACACAGTGATCTGAAAGACCACATCGGTAGAAGTTCCGCCACTAGTATAAAAGTGAAGATAAATTCTAGTATGTTCACATATGTATATGCGTTAGAATGTAAGTTATGTACATGTACAATATCAACATTTTATGTACGCAAATACAATGAATAAATAAAGACAATATCATAAAGAACCGTATATATTTATTACACCACCTATTCTTCCTGAATGTCTGACTCAACTGAGTTGCACTTCTGAATTGTCGAAATTTTTCGAGCGTCTTACTTGCCGTTGACATGTACTACTGAACTCCGGATACCTCCTTCGACATCATGTTCTCCTAATACAAAGTTCCATTTTCGAGGTTCTCGTAAAATTTTCGGAAATTTTCGAACGTCTGGCTTGTCGTTGAGTTGTACTACTGATTTTCGAAAATTTTCGGGCGTCTGACTTATCGTTGACTTTACTACTTTTACGAAATTTTCGAAAATTTCCGCCAATTTTCGACCGTCTGACTTGTCGTTGAGTTGTACTACTGAATTTCCGAAAATTTTCGGCTGTCTGATTTATGGTTGACTTGTACTACTTACCAGTTTTCGAAAAATTTCGGAAATTTTCGCAATTTGAGAAGTAGTACAAGTCAACCATAAATCAGACGGTCGAAAATTTTCGAGCGTCTGACTTATGGTTGATTATACTACTTGCCAGTTTTCGAAAATTTTCGAAATTTTTCGCAATTTGAGAAGTAGTACAAGTCAACCATAAATCAGACGGCCGAAAATTTTCGAGCGTCTGACTTATGGTTGATTATACTACTTGCCAGTTTTCGAAAATTTTCGAAAATTTTCGCGATTTGAGAAGTAGTACAAGTCAACCATAAATCAGACGGCCGAAAATTTTCGAGCGTCTGACTTATGGTTGATTATACTACTTGCCAGTTTTCGAAAATTTTCGAAAATTTTCGCGATTTGAGAAGTAGTACAAGTCAACCATAAATCAGACGGCCGAAAATTTTCGAGCGTCTGACTTATGGTTGATTATACTACTTGCCAGTTTTCGAAAATTTTCGAAATTTTTCGCAAATTGACAAGTAGTACGAGTCAACCATAAATCAGACGGCCGAAAATTTTCGGAAATTCAGTAGCACAACTCAACGACAAGTCAGACGCTCGAAAATTTTAGGAAACTTATAATCGCTTATTACAAAACTCAAGTTTTGTCGAATTTAAATAATTTTGTTTTGAAGAAAATTTTCGAAGATGTTAATCTAATTCTACTATAATACATTCGTGTAGAGGGTAGGGAAGAAAGAACACATTATATTTTGTTAGTAATGTTTTTTATTATTCACCACAATGGTACAATATTATTATTAATATTATATTACATGTATATTGCGACGAGATGAGACGAAGGTGTCTGGCAGGGTGCGGTGATGTAGGTACGAATGTCCAGGCTAATACGAACGTGGATGGCTGCTCTCGAGAGACAAGTGTAACTTACTGCGTACCGAATTGCTAGGAACATAAAAGTTAACAATTAGCACACGATGGTTACAAAGAGATTGGGGATATTGAAAGAACGAGAGTAGCTGAAAGCTCGAAGCAATATTATTCGCGTTGATACAAGAATCAAATATACAAGCTTGAATAATACATTTTGTTCTGAGGGAACGTGACATTGCAAACTGTTATGGAAAGTAATAGATTTAAAATAATCGTGGATATTAATTTACACTCTAGTATGCGATACTAACGAAAATTCAAAGTGTGCAGCTATCTATTATGTCGGTATTATACTTTATTCATAAGATACTTGAAGTTCTTACTAATAGAGAATAATACCGATTGGCCAGGTCTCACTACGAGGAGGTGAAGAAAATTTTATTGAGGAAAATCATGTTGAATGGAAATATTCTAGGTCCGAGTGCAAAGGGTTAAAGAAAGTTAATCGAATTCGTTTGAATTTATTCATGTTCATCTTGATTTGATATTTTTCCAGGAAAGAGTAATGCAACGCTTTCCTACAACCTACCCTTCCAGGCTCACATCTTCTTCGATTACAAAAATCACATCATGCGCTACTTCCTCCTATACGTGTACCAGATCCCCATGATATATTTGGGCATGTTTCACATAGCTGAAGTCAGTTATGTCGTCACTATGGTCTTACATCTTTGCGGGAAGTTCTCGATTTTATGTTTCCGTATTCGAAACGTGCCTACGACACCGCCGAGTCTCTTCCGAGATCACATTAAAAGCGTGGTGAACCAGCATTTGGAGTTGAGACAGTGAGTTCTATATCAATTTCAACTTATTGAACATATTAAGAGGAAAACTAAATTTCTATGTCACTCCGGTTTGCTGGAATTCATGTGGACAATTTTTATTTTGCATAATTAGTCATACTTTCGACATAATTTGTTTCAGGATGTCAAAGATTCTAAATGACAACTTTTACCTGCTGCTCCTGATAGAATACGTCAGTTGCTCCTCTCGGCTGAGCCTTTCTATGTATGTTGCATTAACCGTATGTAATTAATTGATTTTATTTCTCCGATTAATCAAGATTCCATAATTATAATTTCGCGAAGCAATAACCCGGACTCATTTTAACACTTCATTGAGCATTTTCTTCTGAAGTTTTAACTGATATTCGCAAACCCTTAAACTAAGCACCGAAAACCAAAGCAGACATTTGAAACAAATGTTCACAGAAAGTGAAATAGAATGTTTAATACGCGAATGCAATTTACATTTTACAGACGTTTGAAACAGACCCGGTGGCTGCCACCAATTTTATAATGTACAGCCTGGATGTGATTGGATATTTATACTTGTATTCATATATTGGTGAACAACTTCGTTGCGAGGTTCGTCTTCGATTAAAATAAATCGAATTGTCGTTACGACTTACCTCGCTTCAATTTCAATCTACGTTAAAATTCACTTTCAACAGTTATCCATTATCTTGAATCTCGTATGTACATACCTTTTAATACTCATTCTTATAATTTTTAGTCAGAGAGTGTAAAGGACGCGTTGTACGACATCGAATGGACAGACATGAGTAACGAGGATCAAAAAATCCTGTTGACCTGCCTAATAAATGGATGTCAAGCGAAGTACTTAACAGCCGGGAAATTTTATCAATTCTCATTGTTCGGGTTTACCAAGGTACGGCATAATTATTCGTTTCTAACAATCATGTACAGTTTGCGCAATTCATTCTACAGATTGTCAAGTTTTCCGTGGGATTTCTTTCTGTGCTGAGAGCCAGAATGGAATGAGAGCTACCATAGAAGCGTTGAACAATACTAATACTGCTCCAGCAACGTTACAGCAATTATTATTGCATGTAGAATAATGTACATTAGGATTCTACAAATTCAATGTTTGCGCAAAGTCTACGAAGTAGAAGAAGTACAAGAATCATTTTATATTGATAATTAGAGATCTCTCGTCTAGCAATTATTGACAGCAGTTTGTCTGAGTAGTTAATGATAATAAAAGTTGATAAGTCGAAGGAAAAATTCTTTTGAGATACCTTTATACATCATTACAAAATCCGCAAAAGTATTCTGAAGCAGTGGGTCGACAAACGCACGCTCTTTCGCTTTTCTTCGCAAGTGAAATACAAGGACAGACATACCAAATCGCATAATAGAAACGCAAACTTGTGCGTCCAGCGGCACAGCAGAGATCTACGACGAATATGTATAACAAAACGCTGCGTCCAGATGCGGGAAGGAGATCCCACCTTAAATAAATCTATTATGCACGGGTTTTCTATAATTTTATGAAAGAAACTTTCTTCTTCTTAAAATATTTCTTATAATCGTAACCTCCAGCTGTCAAGAGTACTTTACAACTTTGTACTGTTTGGAGCTCGCAAAATTTAGCTTGCGGGCCTATCGATCGCGCGCGCTTCTTCGTCCACGGTTCGGTATGATTAATAATTCTGCTTTTCAATATTGCAAGAACGATGCACGGTGGCTCGATGTTCTTGCAGCAATTACTGGTACAATTGCGATCACCGAACCCTGAGGCAAAGTCTCTATTAAAAGTAATCACGCGCACGAGACAACATGGCAGACGAATGAAAATTGATCGGAGTCCCGCGAAGTTTCTCTATAATTACTTTCGCCGAAGGGATAGCCGCGATTTTATTCGGGTCTAGTCTGTGCTCGAATTACCTATCCCGTGCGACGGTGTCCACTAGTTACTTGAAACTACAGAAAAAAAACAGTTGCCACGCCAAGAGCAAGAATAGTATCGTGATGGCAGTAAGGGAGGCAGCGTGATTTGCTATCGGTCGCTCCGTACGAAACGCTTGCTTCGACCAATCGGAGTTATAAAATAATATCTTTTATAGGATCCATGTTCAGTTTGGGTGCCAAGAAGTGATGTTTGAAAATTACGCTCTGAAAAACTCCAAGAAATGTTGTTCGCCCTGTTGTTTCCAACGAATTATGCAAATGAAAGTTCGAAATGCTTTAGTGGGCAAGCGTTTCGTACGTAACAGTGTTAAAGTTAACCCTTTACCTACCAGAATTTTTTGAATAGATTCTCTAATATTTACACCTAACAAAATCCATACGGAGAGTCACGAAATCTCCGTGTTCTCTGAGAACTCCATTGGTTCCCAGGGGGATCCACAATGGTGGAGATAAATTTTTGACAGTTACGACACCGTATTTGCAAGTCACCAAAATTGAAATAACCCATTTTGACATTGGTATTTAGTATTTAGTCATGCGTTCGCAAGCTCCAAAATTACATTCCGAAAACTTTGAAAAGATTAAAAGATCATCGCCGATAGGTGAAACATGAACGTTGCGTTTCTCACGCGTGGAAATCGGTCCGTCGAAAATGTTGCAGAGCAGCGACCCGGGCGAAATCAAAGACGCTCTCGTCTACTGTCAACGAATATTCGCCGTCGGCGGTGTTCTGCCACAGCAACACAGCCCGAAGCTGTTCAAGCTGATAATATTATACTACACCCATCTGGTAACGATGCAACTTTGGGACTTGTACGATACCCTGCACGATTTCCAAGCGTTGCTCGTGAACGCGACGGAAATGCCTCTCACTATTTCGTTGTTGTTCTCCCTTGTTCTGATCCGAACGAACAAAAAGCTGATCGTGGTGGTCGAGCATATGCAACGAGACATGAAGCGCACGATTATCTACGGGAACGCCGAGGAGAAGCGGTTGTATCGAAAGTACAACGTCATCTCCGTTTATTTCGGCAAATACGTGTCCGTATTTGCGTTCATCGTCGGTTACATGATTTACGTTCGTCCCTTGATAGATCTACTGATCCATCCTCGCACAGGTAATCTTTAACTAGTGTTAAAGATTGATTATTATTAGTAGACTGTGGATTTTATGCATTTATGGCAACAATAGAAGCGTACGATTTAAAGCAGTGGACTTATTAAAAAGATTTAAGGGCATCGGTGTATTAGTTTCAGCTTAATAAGATAATTAAAAAAGAAAAAAGAATATTTCATTTGGTTCCTTTAGATGTAATCGATGCAGACAATTTTTATTTTCTATAAAGATCCGCAGTCTAATTATTAGCGGATCTTTATGCATTTATAAAAGTCCTTAAAATACTAGTATAAAATTTCACAGGATCTAATACGATTCTTATTTATTTCAGACCTGCAAAAGCCACTACTTCTAGAAACAAGATTTTATTTGATACTCTACTTTCTTAAAATTCGTCTAGATAAAATTGCAATTTGCATAAACATCCGCAGTCTAATTGTCGCGAATGATGTTGAAATTATGATGTTACCTGACGAGCGCAATGAGCAGAAATAATCGTGTTTTTTCGAGTAATAACATTGTTGCAGGTGCGGAGAACAGCACACGTCCATTCGTGCTGCCTTTTCGGTCTCACGTGCCTTTCGATTACCACTTTAACGCTAAAATGTACACTCTGTTGTACATCTACCAATTTCCTATCGCGTATCTGGCGATGTACCATGCAGCGGAAGCTAGTCTTATGGTCACCTCGACGCTTCACGTTTGCGCGAGATATTCGGTGTTGGCCAGACGAATTCGAACGTCCCTGACGGAGTCCCAGGAGCATTTCCAGGAGAGGATGAAAATGATGGTGATCGAGCATTTGGAGTTGACGGAGTGAGTACGTAAATTATCATGTTAGATTAATTGTTCGATGGAAACGAGACCGAACTAAACTTCGGGGCCGAAGTGTTACTTACATCGTGTGTTTGCTGGTGTTTCAGGTTGTCAGGCTTTCTAAATGACTGTTTCCGACATCTTCTTCTGATAGAGTACCTGAACTGTAGCTTCAGATTGGGCATTTCTATGTATGTGGTGTTAATCGTATGTAATCGAACCTCCTTAAAGCACATACATTAATACGTTGCATTGCAAAGAAAATAACGAAAAGCAGCCTGAAGATTCATTGTGCTGCTTCACGATCACGATACTTCATTGTGACAATTGGCACGGTCTCATTCAGACCTAAATTATGGAAAGGAACACGCGATATCAAAATTCTATTTGTTATCACGTTCAATTCTATTGGATATTACTGAAAAAAATAGTGCGAATAGTTAACAGCAAAAAGAACAGTGTACATATACTTTTTCGTGTGAATAGTTTCTTTAGTGTTCACTTTTAATTACTCGCATATAGTATTTGCAAACTCCAAATGTTTAATTTAGTGTTTCGATCATAAATCAAGGTATTATTTTGAGTTAAGCTAGTTATTTTATTGAATAAACATTTATTTATGTTGGAGAAAGTGGAGTGCGAGTAATTAAAGGTTAAATAAGTACAGTAAAAATGTTGAACATATTACGCGAATATCTTTTACATTACGCAGACGCTTGGAAAAGATACGGTGGCTTCCATTAATTTTTTCCTGTACACCATAATCGTGATAGCCTGGTTGTATTTGTACTCTTACATTGGCGAGCAGCTTACTTACGAGGTTCGCATTAATTTATTTATTAAAATCCACGTGTCTTGAACGTTGCTCCAGTATTTTTGTAAACTGTATGCTAACATTAAATAACTATGATATTTAGTCGTTGAGGATAGGTGATGCGTTTTACGACACCGATTGGACAGAGATTGCAAGCCGTGACAGAAAATCTTTGGTACTCTGTGTGATAAACGGACAAACAGCGCAGTATTTAATGGCTGGGAAATTCTATAAGTACACGCTTTTCGGTTTCAGCGATGTAAGTATGGTTTCTATAAGTCACACGAGAAGTGATCAATTTTCACATTTTCTGTAAAAACAGCAATACTGCATTCCACGGTAAAATAATGCCAAACCACTCTCGATTTCTGTAACAGATTGTAAAAACTTCCGTAGCGTTTTTCTCAGTTTTACGAAGGAACGTCGTATAAAATTGGAGAATGTATATTCGATTAACAAATGGATGGTGATTCTCTAGCTGCAAATTTTTATCTGTCAAACACACCTCTGCAGATTCCCGAACATAAATACAAGAATTCTGGCTTGTTGAAATGGAAATAAAACTGTCTAAACAATTTCTGGATTATTCTCTAAATTTTCCTATAGTTTGTGAAAATGCTGAAAAACGATGGTCGATATATGTACTTTGGAAGATTAAAAAAACGTAGTATGCGATAGTATATAAATCATTTTTTATTAAAAGGACTTTTCATGTTCTTCCTGTTTCATCATATTTTAATGGCAAAGATTTCATTGGAAAAAACTGATCGCTATTTGTATTCTTACTAAATTCATAGTCAATCATTCGTAGATAATACTTTGGTATATAAGCACCATACTTTCTCGACAGTGTGTACAATCGAAGGCACGTTCAGCCAGTTCTGATTAATAAAATACAAATTGTGTGTATAAAAAAAATTTGTTCAAATATCATTACATCTTTAATATTGCTAGAGATTGACTATCCTCAAGTCGATGCTTCGTTTTTCCTGTAAAAACACTGGAAAACCAATACCAGACATGTTATCAAATCACGTTACATTTCTTTAATTTGTTCGTTTGCTCATGTAGAAATAAATACTACTCACGTTCTTGGCCACTTCGGTCAAACTATGCGCCATCGCAGTACCAGTTTTCTGCACCATATTGTAAAAATAGCCCTTCTTTTGTAACAAAACGTACGGATGGTCGAATTCCTGACACAGTCAACACACACATTTATTCTTAATTATTTCGTTACCAAACTTTCACCAACATATTCGAGAAATTATTCTGATTGAAGAAAAATTTCACGAATATATTGGTGAAATTATCTATTGAATGGTAGAGAACATTCAATAATTAAATGCTAAACCATTCAACATAAAAAAACCACTTACAACGAGGTGACCTTGATCCATCACGATTATCTTATCGCTATCCATAATGGTATTCAGCCTATGCGCTATAGTGAAGACAGTGCAATCCACGAACTTCTTTCTGACCGTTTGCTGGATCAGGGAGTCGGTCTGTGGATCGACGTTGGCAGTGGCTTCGTCTAGAACCATGATCTTATTATTCCTAATCAATGCTCGACTAAGGCATAATAATTGACGTTGGCCAACGCTGAAGTTCGAGCCCTCCTCAGCGACCTTGGTGTTCAGCCCTGCGGCCATGTCGGAGATGATCTCCTTCAGCTCGACTTGCTCCAGAGTTTCCCATAGAACGGAGTCGGAGTACTCGTCGAAAGGATCTAGATTTCGTCGCAGACTACCGCCGAAGAGTACTGGCTCCTGCGGAATGATGCTGATCTTCGAGCGGAAGTCGTGCAGAGCTACTGTATCGGTAGCTACATCGTCCACAAGGATTTCTCCCTCGATATACGCCAACCGGAAGAGCGCGCTTATCAGAGAGGTCTTCCCAGCGCCGGTTCTTCCGATAACGCCAACTTTCTCTTTGGGCATGATCACGAAGCTGATGCCTTTTAAAACATGGCTGCCTCTGGGCCCGTACTTCAGCTTCACGTTCTTAAACTCAACCAGCCCCTTCGTAGGCCAATCTTTCGGAGGCTTCTGCTCCGGTTTACTTTCCAAAAACGGCTCCTCCTCTAGGCTACTATACTCCAGGACTCTTTCTATCGAAGTCATCTGGTTCTCCAACTCGGCCGTCTGCCTCATGCCCCACTGCAGGCAACCGATGATCGAACCGATCTGAGTGATCACCAAACCGATGTCCCCGGCGATCGCGAGATCGTCGAACACTATGAAGAGGATCGTGACGATCGCCATGTACGCCATGCAAATCGCTTCGATGTAGAGGCCAAATGCTCGCGAGCAAGAGATGAACATGAACCAGGCGGACGAGTGCAGGTCTTGGTGATTATCGAAATCCGCGGTTACCAACTTCTCGGCCTTGAACGCACGGATTGTCGTGAGACCTTGCAGCGTGGCGCCCACGTGGTCGAACACTGGTGATCGAGCTAGAACACGTGGAGAGTTGAATGGTAGAAGTTAGAAGAAAGTTGGTAAGATGATCTACAGTGTGAACTTGGAATCGTGATCAGTAGAAAATCTTTTGTCCACTCTTTCTTTTCATGATTTTATAAGGTCACATTCAATCTTTTGCATTCAATTTTTTTCACACAACATTTGCAAAACATTTTCGATCGAACTGCTAATGACAGAGTAATCTCTAGTGATCTCTATCCACGATTTGTGGTTAACCATGTATACAGCGATACTCACTGACACCCTCCAAGCGTTTAACGGCGCGACTGGTGGTAATGTACACCACTCGCATATAGTACAAAACGATGGCAAGTATAGCCGTGGGTATTAGCAGCCAGAAACTGACGGTGCATAGGATGACAATGGTGCCGATGAAAGTTGAGGACATTATTATTACGTCGAACATGGTGAACGGCAGATTCTTATCGATGATACCAATGTCTTTGGAGAACCTTGTCGCAAAGAATGAAGAAATTCCATTAATATCGAAACATTAAATCCAGCCCCAATCTAATGATAGAAAATACCTGTTCAAAATCCGGCCAGCAGGATTCGTGTTGTAAAAGTACATCGCAGTGCGGACGATGCTGCGGAACATTTGTGCGTGTAAATTCTTCGAGGATCGCATGCAGACCGCATAGTAAACGAACGTTTGCAATATGTAGACGAGCATGGCAGCGATGGTCAGCCCACTATAAATATAAATAACACCATAACGAGACAGCGAGCCGTGCCATTCGAAGATCGTACCATTCTCGGACTTGATCCACGACGCGACCTCGGTGTTCACCCAGAAGGCGATCAAATAATCGATGCCGCTCGTCATCCCTTGGCTGACCGTGAAACACAGCACCATTACGGCGAGCAGGAGGAAACTCTGACTCGCTTTCAGATAGGTCAGCAAGATGCGGACTGAAATCTTGCCGATGCTCCTCGTCTCGGCAACTTCGACCGGCTCCTCCGATGCAACAGCTTCCACTTCTTTCGCGTTCTCCACCAACTGCTTCTTGTCCTTCATTTCCCCGGGCTCTTTCGCCTCTTTGCTCACGTGCATCTCCTGGAAGATCTTCATCACGTCCAGATCCATACTCTGCAGCTCGTCGAAGCTACCTTTCGCCAAGATTCGACCGTTGTCCATCACGATGATCTGATCGGCGGACTTCAAGTACTGTATCTGATGGGTGACCAGGATCCTAGTTTTGTTCTTCAGGAAGCCGCAGATGCACTCCTCGACGATCTTACTGCCTACGTGGGGATCCACCGCGGAAAGAGGATCGTCCAACAAGTAAATATCAGCCTCGGTGTACAGAGCGCGAGCTAGATTGATCCTAGCTCGTTGACCACCGCTCAAATTGATCCCTCTTTCACCCACCATCGTGCTATCCCCGTGAGAAAGACTTTCTAAGTCACTCGTTAATTGACAAACTCGAATCACGTCCTTGTAGCGAGCCTCGTTCTCGGCCTGGCCGAACAGAATGTTCTGCTTTACCGAGGACGCGAAGATCCAAGGCTGTTGATCCGCGAAGCTAATCCTACCGTGCACTTCCAGGACACCCTTCTCCAGAGGCAACTCTCGCAGTATCGCCTGCAGCAGGCTACTCTTCCCAGATCCTATTTGACCTATTACGACTATGAAGTTTGCCGCTTTCACAGATAGCTCCACGTCCTGCAATGCGTAGTCTCTGAACTGGTCCCACCTGGCAGTCACGTTTTTTAAGTACACGGGCATCGATTGCGACGCTACTTGGTTCTGTGTCGCGTGAGTGTCGGATCTCTCCGGGTACATCATGAATTTCTGCAGACGTCTGATGGAGACTGTTGCTTCAGCCAATTGATGAATACCTGCGTGTTTTACGGAATATCCTGTTAATGTCGTTCTGACATTTTCCTTGATAGCATTTATGGTTGGCCCTTCATTAAAATATCGTTTTTCTAACGTCTGTGAGACGTACGACTAGGGATTGCAATACCGGTACACCGGTATTTTTTGCTATTTGCAAATTCGTGAAACCGGTGTTTCCTAAGGTAAAATACCGGTACATATATTCGGTATTAACTATAAATAATAAATATTTTTTTTTGGGCATCTACTCTTATTTGAAACACGTGTTTACAGTAAACAGTTACTTTTTTTAATCTATGTGAATAGACATAGGAAATCCCTTATGTTGAGGATTTGTAGATAAAACCATGTCCCAACCAACTCCCAACCGTTGGCCAACCATAAATTCTACTGGGATTATTACTGACTTGTGCTAACACATCGGCTTCAGCGAAAGTGTATCAAAGATACACATAAAAATGTTTAAAAATGCCAGAGTATTAAATTCGACAGAATTCAGTACGATTTTTATTTATTTTGAATCTACAAACGCTGTTACCAATCGAGATAGAATTTTATATGGTACCACTTTCTTAAAATTTGTCTACAAAAATTAAAAATTGTATGAGCGTCATGTCTACACATCATGTTAGCCATATCGTGGTAGCCAGTTTGAAAAAAGCATTTCCGATTGGATTTAACAAAAGATTTGAACTTTTGTAGCGTTTTCGCCAACTCGGAAGTGCAAACGTTTAACGATTAATTCCGTGCCGTGATATTTAAGGCGTGCGAATGTGTTAGCACGATCGCATGATCGGATGAACGAAGATTAACGTCGATCGAAACGATGGAAGGACTTACTCAAGGCGAAGCCAATGGTCATTGAGCCGCGCACGATTGCGTAAAACGCTGTTATCATGAATACCTTCTCCGCATCGATGTTGTTGCCGCTTAAGACGTACGTCAGTATCGTAATGAAGAGGCTAACTCGAGGAATGTTGGAGTCGAACGTTAAACCGAACTGCTCGACAATAGAGTATTTTTTTAACACGTCCACCTCTTTCCTTAAGGAAAAAGTGACATTGATGATTTCGGCAGATTGGGCATTTCGTCAAGCGTAGATCGCAATGAAAATTAGATTTACTCTTTTTTGTTTTTCTTTTTATCTACTCGAACGGCGGACTCATTTAAAACAAGTATTAGCAATCGCAGAAATTCTTTCTCGGAAATTACTCTCGTAGAACTTGCCGCCACAATGTCTAATCTTATAGTCGCACGAAAAGTATAGGCTTTACGATAAACAATAATTTCCCCCTCCCCCAAGAAATTGTCGAAGTAGACGCTACTTTTCCGTGTCCTAGGTGTACGAGCCCCCTTAAGAAAACATATAATCACAGATTAAAAATAAATATTTACTGATCGAAGAAGCTTATGTCGATAGAACCTTACGTAAACAGAGTTTAGACAGAGATAGTGGATGTATGTTTCTCTTACCGTCTGGCTTTCTCCACGAGATAGGAATACGGGATCTCCCAAACGTACATCTTGATCACTTCCACACCGGCGATGATCTGATTTATCAATCTCAGCCTGTAATCAGTTCTCATCGCCAAGCCGTGGGTCAAACGCAACACTTTTCGAGCAAGGTACACTGAAACCCATAAACGACAAGTGAAACGAGAGGCTACACAGTATTTCCTTCAACAGGATAATTCCATAGATCGATTCAGATCACTTTTTCCTTTGAGAAAATCTTCTCCGCGGCTTCGTTAACATTCGTTAACTTCGAAAACATTTTCGTAAAGGAAAAAGCTATTTGTTATTAAGTCCCACAAGAAATAATTAAAGATAAAGAAGTTTTGTAGGTGGAAGGGGTAGGAGAACTGACTTAGATCGGATAGCTCCGTATCTTAGATCGCAGGATTACTGCACAACATTTTTGGGACACCCTGCACTGTTTCCTCGTCGACAGAAAAAAAACAAGGCTGTCAACACTTACACTGCAACGGTATGCTCAACACGACTACCGACATCCCGGTGAATGCTCCGATTCCGATTTCGCGGAATATAAAATACGTGATCAGAATCATCTGGGTCGGTCCGATCCATAAGTAGTGAATGCCAAAGACAAAGTAGTCGAGCCTGTTGACGTCGTTGCTCAGGAAGTTCACCATCTGTAACATCGACGCTGAATTAGTCGAACGATTCGATACCGATCAAGGGAGGATTCTCGTGTAACCGGTAGAAACATTACCTGTCCAGTGGACGTTTCGTTCTCGAGGACGGAATTGGACAGTCTCAGGATCTTTCTGTATATCAGAGTGCAACAGGCGACTCGAACCTTCATACCCACGTGCATCAACGTTTGAAGAGACCAGTGCAAGATTACAGCGTCGATGAAAGGGAATATGCAGAACGCTGTCGTGTAATAATACATATCGGTGGTCCATGTTTTCTCACTCCCGGAGAAATATCGCAGTAACCTAGCTAGCAGGAACGGCTGAATGATTCTAGAAAATATATTTCAAATTATTATTCATTTCATCCTGCTTTGATCAGATCAAAAATAAATGTGTACGCAGTGTAGTCCACCAATGCAATTTTCAATTCTCATAGAGAAATTTTAAGAAAGAAAAAAAGTTCTATTAAATTTAATACTACAGCATTTTTTGAAAATCTTTATAAAGAAATATTTAGGTGGCTACATTTAGGTGGACCACGTGTACAAATTATACGTGTGCGCGTTTTACGTGCTCTTTAATCTGGAATTCGCTTTTGGAAACAGACTGAAATCGAATCTCAAAACACAGTGATCGCAACAACACTTTTAATCTACCAATTATCATATCTAACTTCGAGTTCTACTGACCGGAAAGAATGCAAGAAAGTCGTGTCGACTTTCGTGGTAGCGACACGTAATTGTATGGTGTTACTATGATTAATGGTCGCGTCAACACAGTAACACCAGTTAACCCCTCTAACTGTGACACTGGGTCCGTATGATAGACGACAGGCAAATTCAACTTTCGTTCTTCTTCAAGATGGTTGCTAATTCATTGCTATTGATCTGTGACGCAAGGTGTTTCATAACACGTCCTAAGCAGAGCACTAAAAACGACGACGCGACGGCGATGTTCTCAGAAAATTCGTTCTCCCTTTGATCCCGTTTCAAAGATCAATTTTAATTTTCTCGAGCGTCACGACGTGGTTGATGTTAATAGAATTGTGTCGCGGTGGACAATGTTGCCGTACCGTACAACGAATTCTTGAAGAAACACCCACAACGCGGTGTAGAGTACTATGCCGCCGAAACATTTGTACAGCACCCTGTACAAGCTCGGCTTCGAGCCGTCTTTCTTCTTCTCGCATCGTTTCACCTCGTCCTCCCAATGCTTCACGATATTTTGCCCTAAAATACTGCTCTTGTCTTCTCGCAGAGGAGAATAGAGATCGCTCTCGTTCAGTTCCCGCTTGTAACCCTTCACGAACAGCTTCCATATCCACCTGTTTGTCGGGAGCACAATTTCAAGTCACTAATACGAAAGCTTTAATTGTTCATTCGAGTGAAAAAGTATTAGAATTATGACATGTCCTTACGAGAACGATAATATCGAGAATACATTGGCCTTCTGTCGCGGGTTCTTCAGTTCCTTTCGGTGGCTTTTGTCCATTTCGATGAAGGCAGCTTGGTCATCTCAAAGTGTTTAGAAAAATATATTTATGCTGCACGCCCCATGTTTCTGAAAGCAAGATATCGAAACGAAAAATAAAATAAAATTGCCAGTTTCTCTGTCCTCCCTTGTCCTCCCAACAATTTTCAATTTCGACTACTCAATTTTTCTATAAATGCATAAAGATCCGCAGTCTAGAAATAACGTTTGCAGAACTTCTGGGAAAATTGATCGTAAAGCAAAAGTCACAAGGAAAATGTGAATTCTTCGTATCTTCGATCCTTGATTAAAATAACTGCACAAGGAAATGTTATTTGCAAATGTAGCCGCGATCAGAAGAGACTCACCGATGGAAATGCCGAGGTCTACGAATACACGTGTGCGCCCGTTAAAAGTTGCAGTATATTAAATGCGAAGCTGCTGCGCGCACCTCATTATTATCGAACCTTATCACAGATAAATTCATCTCGGATTATTGATAAAGGAGTATATCTCTCGAGAGAGAACAGAAGCGATAACAATTCTAGAGTAACACGATATACAATAGGTAGACGTTCCGATCGGAGCAACTCGCTGGGCCAGGAACAATAACTATAGCGGTACGTGGCTAAATAGTGATCCAAGTCAAACACGTTGATTACTGTATCACTCGGATGAAAACGTATATGTGTCGAGTCGTCTGAGAACATCGATCTTTTGGATCGATTAAGATTAAACTAATTGACGAGTGAACTAACCCTCCTAACGTCTCAAAAAAACTTAAGCAGTGGGGTCCAATTTTGAGAAAGTCTTTGAAAGATGTTTTTATAAAAATTACAAGACTGAATTTATTCAGATTGGTCAGAATTTTTATAATAATACGTGATTGAATGAAGAAATTTATTGAACGATTTCTGATGGACGTAGCTTCATAATTTCAATAATTTGAAAATAAAAAATGTGAAATATAAATTGCAAACGAATTTACGGAAAGAGGAATAAATTTCTATTTCACACGAGTTTGTCGCAGTGGAGATAGAACCCCGAAAATTTTGGTCACTGCAGTAAAAGTTCTGCTGACCGAGTCTCAAGAGCAGCAATGGCAGACAACCAGAAGATTAAATCGCGTCCAGCAAATCGATACAAACCGGGACGTCTCGGAGATGTATATATTTTATATTCCTCTAATCCAAGCTGTCTGATATTCCGTGAATACAATCGTGATCCACCGATGTTGACTCCGCAACAGTTTCCGAATCACTAAACCCAGCGGACTGTTCCTAATGCTTTAATATTTACTGGCGGGTTCAGTCATCTATTCGACTAGCAAACGGCTTCTAAATTAATCGTATAAGGAATATTTGCTTCTTTAATCAACGCTGATTTACGGACTTTTAAACAAAAACCATTTGGACACATACACGCCGTCAGCGAAGCGTACATATGTAGGACCACTTGAACCCTCACCCGCCCAACATTGGTCGGAATATTACTGTGAAAGCTGAATTGAATCTCTCAGCTGTCGCTCATTCATCTGCACTAATGACTGTCCAAAACACGACTAACGATATCAATACGGTTCAATTGAACTGTTAGTCAACAAACGTGTACGTAGAAAGGGATAAAGAGGGTAAACAAAATATTGGGGCCAACGTGTCATCGAGACGAGAAATGATATTAAGTGATATTAAATGACGTAATATTGAACATGCATAATCTGAGTCATTCTGAGTTTATGTGCAGTGAACCGGGAGTCAAAGTATACACGATTCAACCTTTTACAAATAAAGTATTTTGAAGTAAGTAAAAACAATCAAATGAAATATGTGATTTAATCTACATATATGTATAACTTAATCTAAATAAATAAATAATTAATTTTGAATATTCTTAATGGGTGAAATTGTTTTGCATAAGGTAGAATTTGATTTCCAGAAGGGTGAATTTTGAGTGCGAAACCTGGTCTTCTATCAGTAAGCAAATAGTATACGCACGCGTGTGG
Source organism: Lasioglossum morio (assembly GCA_916610235.2). Classification (NCBI taxonomy): domain Eukaryota; kingdom Metazoa; phylum Arthropoda; class Insecta; order Hymenoptera; family Halictidae; genus Lasioglossum; species Lasioglossum morio. The sequence goes on from OU744334.1 coordinate 13,582,307, forward strand.
TACTTTCATATCACTCGAAACGGCATATTCCATTGTAGTCGGCCTATTAACTTTATCCTCCTCTGCCGACAGATTTATAATGCATTTGACGCACAGTGAACGTTGACATTGAACGAAACGAATAGCAATTTCCGGACCCGCTACCATTGATTTATGCTCCAAAATCATGTGCTATTAAATTTCGTCCTGAATTTGCAATGCAACATTGAATTCCAACAAAACGGAGTCAAATAGAAATATATTTTCATTCTTAATTTGTCTAATAGGTTGAAAATAATACAACTGTCTAGCGATGAACAATTGAGGAAAACGAATATTATACTATATTTTTATTTTATATAAATATGAAATTGATGTAATTCATTCAAAAATTTAATAATGATTTTTCATTGAAAAGAAGCACTCTATTTTTAGCCAACATTAAAAATCAACTGTTCTATATTAAGAGCGGATGCCCTATATTAAAGTCGCGATCGTATCGCAATTCGGTTAATAAATATGTCGGATGTTATTTGTATCGAATCAAGATACCGTCGTCGTCTAAACACCGTCTTCTCGAATTTTATCAGTGTTCATATCCAGACAGATTTACAACTCGCCCGAGACTCACGGTTTCAAACGAAGTCGTGAATCAACGCACCGCTTTTTCACACACGCTTCTAGATAAACACCGGTTTTCATTTCGAGATGCACGACCGACTGTAAACATACCTATACCCGTCTACCGATCGCAAAATAAGCCGATCGTTATCAATAATCATGCAACCTTTTTTTTTCTAATACGGACGCGAATTCTCGGGAGACCTGTCTCCCTATTATTTCGAAAGATACGAATTTTACGTCTCGCATCACAAATATTTGAGTACCGTCGGCTGTTCCGACATTGTTATTGAAATTTGTAGCGTTAGATTTATTACTCGCGTTCTTGAATTGTAAAGATCCTTTTCGCGAAGGCCTAATGGAGATCTATATATCAAGCATTATACGCAATTGTTATATTTTTTTTTTACGTAATACCTTCTTCGGACACCAAGGTCCCATCAATGAGACACAGTGGAAACTTTTTGGACTTCTACAAGCGGAGAGCAACGAGCGTAGAAATACTGGCTAACAAGAAAATTAATTGACCGTTCAAGGTTATTACTGTCCTCCATTCTAGCTCTGTTCTACAATCTTTTACCGCGACTTAGCAGTCATCGCTGGGAACATCTTCGAAAGACAATGAAACTGTGCAATTAATTATCGACTTCAAACATAAACCGACCCGCAAGAGTTGACAAACTAACGTAACGTTAGATTAGAGTATCAGAAACGGGGCGACTAAAATAACAGTGCTTTTTATATCCGTGACCATGACTGACTTTCACTAATCATGTTCATAATGCATGCAGATAGAAGACAAGTTTACGTAGATTGTCTGTTGTATCAATTTGTTTTGACTGACAGCAGGATTTCGTGTAGTACCATGCCTTTGGAATAAAAATAATTTTGTTTTATTTGTGGAACACTGGATTCTACAGAATTTATCCTTTTTTGGATTACCCTGTATAAGAGCGATGCAAATAAGGAAATTGTTGAATCAGTCAGAGACAATTGATAAATTAAATATCTACAATGATGACATAGTGTTCTAGATACAATGTAGTTGTTAATATATTTTATCTTTTAGCTTTTGAGACCATTACTGTACAAGTGCATTGCAAATATGAAAATGATTGAATTAGTTAGAGACAATTGATAAATTAAATATCTACAATAATACCACACTGTTCTAAATACAATGCACTTATACTATTAATTAATATAATATATTTAATGCATTTAATAACCCATTGAAAAAGTTCATTGCAACTTCCTGTTACATATGCTCTATAATTAAATCAAACGATACAACAATGCAAAATAGTTTCATCATTGATAATGTATCGCGAATGACGCAACGAGATAGATCACGTTTACGAAAAATCCCGCACCTTATCTCTACGAACAGATATGTGTACCGATATCTTTCAACAATGCTTAAAATAAATGGAAATCGAACTCTGATGTACGCGATCCATTCGTTTCTGGTAAACAATCATTAATTCTACCTGCTCCGAATTCCATGCACAAAAGCTATTATCTGTTGGTAATATGAACATTTGCATGGGACAGATATAGCGGCAATATCGATCTACATATGCAGATCGCATGGATTCTACGAAACAGAAGCAGAATAACGTCGATACTTTCCGATGTGCTTCGATATTTATTTCAATAATTCATTTCGACCCCAAAACCAACGTTTTGTAAAAATATAAACTTTTCATGCAAAGGATGCAATCGAATAAAGGCTCGTGCACGGTCTGCCTAACCGAGCCGTAAACATTAACAATTAACCCTTTGCACTCCGAGCTATTTTAACTGGAAAATTAAATATTTCTTCCGATCTAGAATATTTCCAAAGCTTATGATTTTTGCAATTTTATGGATATGAAATTGAAACATTACCTTATACAGTACCTAAATGTTTAGTAATTGATTAGATACCGATATATTTAATAATGTAAACAATATTTTGAAGAATGGTACAGCAATTTTTAGTGGTGCCTCAGAGGGGACAGCCGAGTGCTAAGGGTTAAAATTCAAGGTTTTCCAATGCAACAGTCTTGACATTATTAAAAATCGCATTGACACAACTAGTTTGAAAATGAATTAGGTAATTCGTGATTAAGACATTCGAGCCCCTGTGCGATTGTCCGAATATCTTTAAATTCTTCGGCATGGGTGGCGATAAACTTAAACGAAATGAAGAGAAACTCACCAAGAGAAAATGGTGCGATCGTTGATGGAACACTCGCGTCACTTTGGCCACGCACGAGGATCTGTTTTGTTGTTCGATATCACTATCGGCGATTGTTTGCAATGAACAACGAAACCGAACGTTCCAGGAACGTTTCGCGGCATTCAACGCGCGACAACACCGTGCAGTAGCGTCCTGCAAACTGGCGTACCAAACGAAAAGCTACAAAACATTTACGCATGCTCTGTTACACCTCGGATCACGGGATTCTAAGTCTATGGTTGCACGCATTCCATGGCACCGTCGTGTAAGTAGATAGTATCGATCAACGCAATGCGTTTACTTTTGTTCGCACTGTTCGAAATGTTGTGTCCGTTTCGTCACCGACACTTTTACACACATGGTTATATGTGTTCCTGTGGCCGTTTCCTGTCGTCGGAATCATAGATTCCGTAAATCTCGATGAGAAATCGTTCCTTTCAACGAATTCCTTTTGTTCTCCTCAAGGCAAAGTCCCATTAAAACGGAGAATGTATTCTGAGCGAAAGTCATCTGAATCGCAGCGTGACGAACATTTCTATCCACACAGGCTGTTCGACCACACGTGGAAGAAACTTTAACCTTTCGCACTCGAAACTGTTTTAACACGAACATTAAACATTTCTACAGACCCAGAATATTTTCATTTTATACATCAATTTTATATGTCAATTCCAAAATTAAACATTTGTTCGATCTAGAATATTTCCATTTTCTATATATCTTCGTACAATACTTAAATGTTTAGTAATTGTTTAGATAGCAATATATTTAATAAGCAAATTTTTCGTGGTGACTTTGAGGCACAGAGTCGCCACTCGGATGCTAAGGGTTAAGGGGTGGTTCCTCGTGACGATATAAAGCGAAAATGAAGATCAAAAAATTACAATTTCTGCTTCCTCTGTTAATTATTGGCGATTCAAAATCCGCCTAACATGCTTCACAACCCAATTAACAAATGCCAAACACATGCTTACCTTGGTTGTAATTTGAAGAGCCAGGTGAAAATGTTTTAAAGATCCACAATTTAATCGTTCGACGATATTGAACATTTCTACAACGACGGCATTTCTAGGGATCAGGAAACCCCTTAAATGTTCTCTACCTGTACTCGAACACCCTGTATATGTCCGAATCTCTGATATGTCCTTATTTAAGTACATACCTAATACTTGCACTGCAGGGAGGGACTGCCAGCCCCATCTTGAGAAGCCAGGACGTATCGCGTGATGGCTAAATGGCGGTACGTTTGAACCTCTCCTAATAAAATACAGGGTGTTCGACTGCAGGTGCGAAAAAATTTAAGGAGTGGACCTCCATGACAATATAAGATTAAAATTAAGAATGAAAAATTGCGATTTCGGCTTCGCTTTTTAGTTATTAATAGACTGCGGATGTTCATGCGAATTACAAATTTTTTAGGCAAATTTTAAGATAGTGGAATCACACAAAATCTTATTTTCAATGGTAATAGTCTTTCTAGACCTCTGAAATAAATAAAAATCGTACTAAACTTTGTGGAATTTTATTTTCTAGCATTTCTAGAAGCCATAAATGCATGAAGATCTGCAGTCTGGTTATTAACAATTCAAAATGTCCCTGAAATGCGGCAACCCGACCGACAGAGGTGTACACGTCACAGTCGTGTACCACTGTCAGTCGGGTTGTAGCATTTCAGGCGAATCTGTAATTGTTAGTATGTAACTAAAAAACACGAAGAAGAAATACTCTGTACATATACATTTTTTCTATGAAATTCTTTCAGGTAATACGAACGTATGGGTTGCTGTGTTGATGGCGTTTTCGGGGCGAACCTTTGCACTGTGTTCATTATAAAAAAAAATATACATATACATTCATTATAAAAAGAAATGTACATATACATTCTTTCTATGAAATTCTTTCAGGTAATACGAACGTACCGGTTGCTGTGTTGATGGCGTTTCGGGACGAACCTTTGCACTGTGTTCATTATAAAAAAAAAGTTTATTATTCGTAGCTGAGGTGGCGCGTGGTACATACATGAGGTTTCCGACTACAACAAGTCCTATAATTTCACGCAATACTATGTACAGACATGGTTCGTGTTGCAATATTATTAATATCTAGTATTAATTAACATAAGTCAACGTTACGGCTAAATTGTTACCCATTACACTATGATCTATGATTAATGTTTCGCGCTTGTCCACGCGGATCTTTTCCAGAACAGTAAAGATTGTCTCGCGTGTTCCTGTATAGTGCAGTTCCCCATTAATTGGATCGCTTTTTTAACGTATTACTATTCTCGTAGGGAATCAGTTTTTTAATCGGTCGACCGAGTTGTTCAGTCGATTTCACAGTTTCTACAGAAAATATCGTGTGACATTAATAACCAGCAAAACTACACTTACAGTTATGGTAGGCGCGTGCGCTTGAAGAAACGCTTCGATAAAAAGTATCATAAAGCGAGCACTGATTGAAAGAGATATTAAAAAGGAGAGGAAAGTACAAAGACAAAAATAGAAAGTGGATGGTAATAAATATTACGTTCGTGAACATCGATACGTAGTATGTCTCTAGTTATGATGGTCATGAAACCAGCCATCTGTCGCTGTAGAAAAATATCCTTGTTAATTAGTACCTAGAAAAATGGTGGCTCTTATAGACGATTAAGGCGCTTCACAAGAGCGTTCTTTGTTGCTAGGACTCACACAGGGGTTTGCGTTCGAATTTGTTTTTTTTTGCGTTTTACTGTTTTACCGATCACGCTAACCGTTTATTTGAGCAAAACGAGAGAAGAAAACAAGATGAAGAGAAACGAAGAGAGGAAGTTAACGGACGCTTTGAATCGCTCACGTCTCCACTATTCTACGCGCGACAAGAAAAGCTTCGCTCGCGGAGGAAGAATACAATTGAATTTTCTTTCAGGAGTATCAGAGAGATCATAATAGATGAAATAAGAACGATATAATAAACGCCATTGTTGCTTCTTAATTAGCATTACGAAATGGATTCGCATGTCGCATTTATTTAATACGTCGTCGAGGCGAAACCGTACATCTACCCTTCATCGGACTGTTCGAGTGTTCGCGACGAGTCGGAGGTTTATTGTAAATGATAAAATGGCACCCTGAGTTGAAGAAGCACGGTCTTTAACGAAGAAAACGTTTAAGTACTTATTAAGTCGGATCGGCGAACGAATCGACATCGATGCTGAAGGGAAAGTTCACTTTATCTTTAGCTCTGTCTCTCTCTCGACTGTTCATCGATTCGCGTAGTTTCCATCGTCAGAACGGTACCAATGCAGTCTCCAGAGTTTACGAGCCATTGCAAAATATCTTTTTGTACTTTAACAAAGTTTCTGTTTCCGAACGGGAGATTATTTTCCTCTAACGTACGGCATCCGAGGCCGCGAATGATCACGAAATGAAGTACACACGAAGATTCTTTCGGAAAAAAAATAGTAGCTAAGGCACAATTTCATTTCTCTCTAACGACATCTCGGACGCCACAGTGTCGATCATCTTTAAGGGTAGACTAGAAACGAGTCCACCCCCGTAAGGTCACTTGCTTCGAGGCACTTAACGCGTCGCAGGACAGTACACAAAATACATAAAACGAGAACAGATCTGCAATACAATTAGACTTCTGTTGAGCAAAAGAGAATGAGAGAAAAAAAAACAGTGACAGAGAAAGAAAGTAGAAGGTAGACTCCGCCTATCAGGACGAAAGATGGTGGACCCGAAGAGCGGTTTCGTTTCCCGTCCCGACTACGCTATCAGAATCTGTCCTTTTTGCTACTATCTATCATATTAAAACAAAAAAAAAAAACACGAGAAAAAAAGAGAACAAGAACTTGTCGCAGAATCTTTAAGGGCATATTGGAATGTGTTTTCGTCGAGGTATAGAATTCTAGAATTTTGAGAGAGTCTCGAGGACAGGTTCCGTTACGAATGCGACGCCCTCGTCGGCTCCTTTTTAGCAGGGGACACGCCTGTCGAATTGGTGACCTTGTAAGCGTTGCCCTTCACCTCGGCAGGGTGTTTGTGAGTACTCGTCGAAGATTTCCTGGGAGGTTTCGTGATCTGCGTGGTCGACAGGCCGCTCACTGGATACTTGTTCCTGCTGGACGTACCACCGTTGCTGTTTCTCGTCCCGTTCTTCGTCGAGGTCGAGGACGTCGCCTCGGTCGGATGTTTCGGCATCACGAACGCTTTCGTTTGTTTGAGAAGATATCGGTCGTTGCACAACGCTGATATCAATGGCAAGTCCAGGTTGCGGCTCTTCTCCCGCAACGTTCGTATATCCAGCATCCCGTCCTCCTTCCCTTCCTCGTGTTCCTCCACGGTGCTCGATTTCGGCGTCTTCTTCGACGACGAAGACGACGAAGAGGCTGATGGGAGCGGCTGGTTCTTCTCGAGATTCTGCAACGAGACACGGTTCCTCATCAATGACAATAGGAAATGAATGATTTAATTAATTATTCCGTCACAGCGTTGACAGGCAGTGGAGTGAGTAGCCACTAGACAACGTTTAGAATGACCTCGCGGACAGTATTTGAGGTTTTATTGCATATGGAAAGGAAAAAGTTGTACAAAGAGGAGTGTCTCTTCGTAAATAATTACCCTATCATTTTTTTCGCATAGTATATCAGAGTAGGCGTCGGTTTGCCGTACCTGTATTTCGTATGGGGGCGGCGGTGGCGGTGGCGGTAGCCTGCGGTGCTTGAACTGCGGCAGGGACTGTAGCTTGATGCTGGAGGGCGAGTCGAAACACTTCAAAATGTTCTCGTCGCTTCTTGTCCTGGAGAACGCGTGGAGGGTGTGCGGGTGTGCTGGGGCTGGTGGTTCTCGTCTAAGACTCTGACTCCCTGCCGACGAACAAGTAGCCCCACTATATAGCGAGCTCGTACTAGCAGCGTAATGGCTGCTCAAGTTACTATGCGGTAAGTAATTGTTAGAACTCGTGTCGCTGCTACTAAGGTTCTGGTTGGAAGCGTATTTCGATGGTGAGGAGAAGGACGATCCGGGAAGGTACGGCGTGCTACGGTACATTACCAGCGATTTATTGTTAAACGAGGGATAGGGAGGCGGCGGATACGCGGCCATCGCGGCGAGCAGCGAGCCTTGCTTCGCGTCGATGTACTCTTGCTTGGAGACGGCGGGATCTTTCAATGGGAACATTACGTAATCGACATCGGAATAGAGTTGTTGCTTGTACTGTTCGATCTGCGACCTGGCCACCTGGCTCGTGTAAACGGTAGCCAGGCTGGGCGGTGGTGGAGGAGGTTGTCTGGGATGGACCATAGGCGGCGGAGGAGGCGGTGGGGGTGGCGGTGGTGTTAAGTAAGGCAACAAAACCGGACCACCTCGTGAAGCGTGCACGTCCAGATAATTATTCGGCCCGACAACTAGAGCGGCGACCGGTGCATGGACCGGCGTGGGTTTCATTTTGTCACCGGGGTAAGTGGGTGGTTGAATTCTGGGCGGTGGTTTCGGGGCGATCGCGGTTACGTCGTTCGCCGTCGGTTGGGTGCAGCTGCTCTTCAACGGTGTCAAACTGACGTTCGCCTTGCTGTTCGCCAGGCTAGTTTGGATCTTGGTCGAGGTGACACGCGAGACGATCTCCTCGCTCGCGGCCGGATACAGAGTGGAGATCGCTTCTTGTCGCGTGACCTCGGAAACTTCGGGGTAGGGAGGCGGTGGCGGTGGTTCTCTAGGTATCACGGCGTCGTTTCTTGGAGGCGTGGGCGGTGGTATCTGAATTCTTTCTCTGGGCGACGTGTAGGGTGGCGGCGGAGGTGGATCGGTCCTCCTCGGCGGCAACGGCACGAATTCGCCTCGAGTCGCGTTGTACGGCGGTGGAGGCGGTGGTTCCCTCTCTATATCCGGTATCTTGGATCTGGACGAGTTCAACGTCGCGTAGTCCATGCTCACTGGATACGGAGGAGGCGGAGGAAGCTGTCTGTCGCTGTCCGTCCTGGGCGGCGGAGGCGGCGGAGGCATAGTAACGTAGTCGCAGTCCGAATCCATGGAATTGCTGATCGTCTTTCGAGGCGGATAACGGCCAACAATGAGGTCCGACAGCTCGTCGGCCGACAACAATGGTCCCACGCTGGAAGGATCGCTACCATCGCCTCTGAAGCTCCCCGCGCTCAGTATGCTGTTGCTGCGCGATCTAGAGTCCTCTAATTGTTGGTCCAGGGTGACCGCCGTCATCGTAGACACGACGTTCGCGACGTCCTCGTCACCCTTGCAGACACTGTAAATCGGTTCTTGATCTTCCGTGCCGACGTCTTCCGTGTAAACGTCGCTGGTTTCGGATCTGAGGCCGCTGTGTATGGTGTAAAAGCCGGATGTTACGGATGCTTCGTCGGTCGTCGATTGAACGGAGCTTAATGCGCACACGTCGCTCGCAGCCGACGATTCGTTCGCGTCTCCTGTCGGCGAATACAAGTCCCCTATTCGCTCGTCTTGCATCTCGCTGCTTCGCAACGTGTAGACGCCGCTGGTCTCGCTCGCTATGTCCGTACCTGGAAACGACACGTTCACGTAAAACCAGACGGCTGCCGGTGTCTCTCGAGACTGAAACGTCCGGGCGCGAGTCGCCACGCGATTAGAAAGGAATCTCACCTGCGTATTTGCCGCCCTTCTTGCACCTGTCGTAAATGGCGCCAGGAAAGCTGGCGGTTTCCGACGAAACCGCCGAATTCTGTGCCGTATGCGAGTAGCCCAGCTCTAGACTGGACGTTGCCGATGTGCGACGCATTCGAGGCGGTCCACCAGCAGGTGCGTTCACGACCACGACCGTGCTGCAGCTGCTGCTACATTGTGACCCCTCGGCCGCAGTCGCCGCGCTCGACGCCAATCTCAATGTAGCCGTCGTGGGCGTGCTGTCCGCGCCGTCCACTTCTAAAAATTATACGGATCCGTTTTTATAACACCCCCACTGTTTACCATCGCGTTTCCGCGATTACACCCGAACCGAGGTGGTACCTGGACCCTGTATCCTTGCCACTTAACACGTTCCGTGCCAAACCGTGTTTCTTACACTTTTCATTCAGAACATTTGATGTTTTGACTAAGGATTGATATATTATCACACAATATTACAGTACCTGGTCAATGCATGAGTAATTAGCTTTGTATAATACTGTAATGCCCAAGGCGGTTCGGAACCCATTTTAATAAACTGTAGGTCTCATCGCGAAGTAATCTTAGCAAAGAGTTGAGAGCGACGTTAAATAAATATGTTAAAAAAGTAATTAGCTTGTACAGACTGGTACACGTAACGCTGCAATCAATGTCAAGTTTTCAACGAAAGAAGGAATATGTTTCGTGGCACGAAACGTGTTAACATTGGTAATACTAGACGGTCCATTTTTCCCATTTCAAATTCTATTTTCCGCCGCGTAAAAATTCATTTTCAAACTCGAGGACATAATAAGCGATCGAACGACTGCGCTCACCATCTACGGTGGAGACCGGCGACGACGGCAACGACCGATCTTCGACGTCCGTATTAGTGCCGTTCACAACGCCGCACTGGACAGCCGAGTGTGAAGTAGTTTCGGTAAGACGTGGCAGACATTCGGTCGAAGCTGGCGCAGTGTCCGGCTCGTCCTCGCTGTGCACCCGGTCGCTGACAATTCCAGAAGTAGTGTTGGATGACGTGCTCGAGATAACTGAGATTCGTTGGTCACCGCGTGCCCCGCGCGCCGTCAAGCTTAGCTTGCAACGGGCGGGGTACATGTAGCAATCCCGAAGCACCTTCCTTTCTGCGATCGGACAAACGGTAACGCATAGTTAACGAGACTGATGAAGAATCGGTTGTGAACAATTCTCTTTTAATGCAACGTGATCTCACCTTCCTCCTCGCGTCTCTTCGCTTCGTTCACTCTGGGTGCTATGGCCATGGAGAACTGATGAGTGTCTCGGCAGAGCCCCAGAAGGAGCTTGCTTTTGTCATCGCAGCCACTGTAGAGGGTGAGCTTGTCCGGCTGATCGACAGCGCGTATCTCGAACTTCTTCCGCTGTGTCAGAAGAGTTAAACAGTTCAAGCTGATGTTTAAACGATTTCTCTCCTAAGGGGGTATTCTCCAGGATTGCAGAGATGAGGTTTCTCGCTTGATGAAAGATCAATCTAGACCCTCCCTCAAAAGTATATTTGATAGTTACGAATAAAAGAGTGTAAGAAAATTCTCGCTGTTTTGAGAATCCTTCAAATAAAATACTGTTGCAAATACTGTTTCAAAAATTGCTATTATATATATATATATATCCTACATCCTACAGCGACATCCTACATCCTCCTAGCTACATCCTACCGAGTAATGCAAATTACTAGACTGGAAAGGAGAAAACCTCTTTAACCCTTCGCTGCATAGTGTATCATATCTGATACAGTTAACAAATCTGGTATATAGTAAACTAAGAATGTGTTTTCTAAACTATGTTTATATTCCTGAAAATATTGTTGTAATTTTTTAAAAATATTTTTCACTTGAATAAAACACAAAGACTGACATTCTTTCAATGTTCTCATCCAAATTAAAAGAATCATGCAGCGAAGGGTTAAGTGTCTGAAAATAATGCTTAGAAATTGCGAGACTAACGTCGAAGCATAGTTTGCCAATGTTGTTCCAGGCGAAGACACGCGGCGTCTCCTCCTCGGCGTATACTCGCACACCGCGAGCACATATCGCGAGGAGTATGCGTCCTGGGCCGGCCTCGTTCTTGCTTCTTCGAAGCCGATACAGGTGAGCGTTGAGCGGCGCCTCCAGCAGCACCGCCTCCCGGATGTATTGCAGCTCTGCCTCCTCCCTGGAGAGGCCCCGGTTGTCTCTATGCTGAGCCGCGAGCACGGCGAGCACATTTGACTCGAGGCACATCTAAACCACGATCGTCGATTACATTTACAGTAGCGTCTCGACACGCAGTGGCGAGCATGTGAATTCATTTCATCTGCACGTAACTAGCACTGCTACTATATATTTTTTTTATTGGAAATCTTAAAAAAGATTTATTACAACATTGGATATGAATGTACAGACATACAGGAAGAGAAAAAAATATATAAAGATCTGTGAAATAACATTATAACAATAGGGTAACACCACTGCTAATATGTTAAACAACTTTTTCATTCGTAGTGCACGAACTTTGTGAGTGAACTTACGTGAGGCGGAAGGTAATCCGTGGGCTTGCAGTATCCCACAGATCCTGCGTGTGGCCTGTGCCTTTCCTCGGAGTAGTCCCCAAGATCGGCTTGTAGGGCAAGACCCGCGAGTGTGAGCAAAGGCGTAACGATTGATGGCTCGTGTAGGGGATGGTGAGGATGGAGGCTCTCCACCCCGCCGCCATGCCTGACGACATTGTCCCGCAGCTGCAGGTAGTAATGATGCCGTGTCGTCTCATCGCTGAAATCATCGAATCGTTATTTCCCCCGTCTCTCGAACACCCCCCCAACAATATTTGCAACCACAGAAAATGATTATTTGGACATTTTAACAAAGTATGAATATAGAATCGACATGAAGCAGTGACTGTTCCGATTTCTGTACATGATTCTCGTCCGCTTCGAATTAGATGAGGATTTAGATTTCAACCCTTAATGAGACATATCTATAAAAATTGATCCATTTTTCCGCGTTTACATGAGACAGCCCCCTTAACCCCTTGCCGTAATATTTCCCTTACAACTACAGAGATTAAAACGTCTTTATCCTCAAAACTGTCGTAGAAGAAAATATATTTTAATGGTTAGATATTGATTATAGAAATAAATCAAATTTTATGTTATCTAACAAGAAAGCTAACTCCCGTTAAAAAACAGCAAGGGGTTGATTGTGGAAGAAACGCTTCAATCAGTGTAGTCTACCCCAGATAGTGTCGCGATTCGTGCTGATCGTGACGCCAATAGGTATCCCACCACTGACAATTACTGGTGGCGCAAATCACGGAACGTGACGTAATACGTGATACATTCCTCCAGAGGAATTTTTTGCAACTACGCTGATCGCAAAGTGAACAGGCTCGGTCGTATACAATATTTCGGTCCACTAAGAGCGATTATTTTCATTCCGGGTGGTTTCATCCCTTCAATCACAATTTGCCGATTATTTTGCCTCTCGAGAGGCATGTTGAAATGCCTGAGACAAAGCTGCGAGCTTCGTGTACCGGATAAGTATCGCGGCGAACGGCGAAAAAACCCATTCGCATAATTAATAATAATAACCTTGCCATTTCTGTGAGATATGCTTCTCATGGTTACCGTAAGATCGAGAGATCGCGGATCGACCGGTGCCACGGTGAATGGTTCTCAAGTGTTCCCGACACGCTCTTCGATATAATGAATCGTATCGTGACTGGTGAATAATTAAATCCCGTGCTTCCACGGAGATGAAAAAAAGTTTTTTCTTCTTCTCTCTATCACTTAATCTCTCCGTCTCCGTCTCCCGATTTCCTCGTATCAACGGCAACGTGTTCCTCGTTCGAGACCTTTGTTGCATCTACGGTCGACGTTCTTATAAAGACATTCCTTCGCACGAAACGAATCAAGGTGTCTCGTGATATACGTGTGCCGTTATATAACTTAATCGCGCCGGATCACCGTCTTTAAATTTAACGCTAAACCTGCCGAGTCTTAGAAGTAACTGGTAATTTAACCCACCTTAACACATTACCGACCGGTGATTATTGCAAACTTTTGAAAAATGTATGGTACATGGCTAAATTTTCATTTAATATTCAAAGAAAATTTCTATGCTTTTTGTTTGGTACAGCAGAATTATTGAAAATCCTATTAATAGGCTTCCGGTCGGTAAAGTGTTAATAAACTATAGGCCCCGTCGCAAAATAATCTTAGCAAAAAGTTGACAGCGACGTTAACACATTACCTACCGAAAGCCTGTTAATAGGATTTTCAATAATTCTGCTGCACCAAAAAAAAGCACAAAAATTTTCTTTTACATTACAATCTTAAATGAAACTATTATATGAGGTTAATGAGGGTGACTTGTTGGTTCACAATGAAAATTGCTGTTGCTATTGAAGGTTTCATTAAAAGGTGTTTAGCCACGTACCATAGATATTTCAAAATTATACAATAATACCGGTCGGTAATGTGTTAAATAAATATTTTAAAAAATATAACTGGTACATGTTCTCTTATGAAAATATTTCCAGGATTGCAAGGGTGCGAGATAAGCCTTCTCGTTTCTCGGTAATATAAACATGAGGTTTTTCGATAGTAGAAACAATTAAAATAATACTTCCGCGTGTGACAAAAATTACAACGCGAGAGTACAAACGAATTCAGAATTGCAGTGTATAGAGATCCGAGTTTATTCCGATGGGACTCGCGTCGAAAGGCACACTGTCATGCAAACTTTGCGTAATGACAAATGACGTGCTCGGTGAGGCCATGGGAATTTCGAAAAGTCACGTTTGCTACAGTTCGCATAACGCACCGCGCATAGCAATAGAAACCAGCCCTATAAATCTGCCGCACAACACGCCGGGATTACGAAAGTTCGCGCTGAGAAAGGATTCCTGTGTCTCGTGCATTAAGTACTTGCGAACGATCGCGGGACGTGTTCGTTTTAGCAAAATCGATCTTGACACTTTTACCGTATTTTAAATATGTAGTTAATTAATCATTTGATTGTGTACTATAAAAACAGATGTGTATATTAGACTGTGGATATTCATACAATTTTCAATGTTTCTAGGCAAATTTTAAGAAGGTGGAAACAAACGAAATTTTATTTTCAGTAACCTTTGTAGATTTGAAGTGAATAAAAATCGCATTAACTTCTGTGGAATTTTATATTACAGGATTTATCGAACATTTTCGGAAACCATAAATGCATAAATTGGGTGAGAGTGCAGTGCATTCATGCTTGTAGGTAAGCAAACGATGCGTTCAGAGTGCTTATGTGTGAGTTACGTAGGAATTCGTTGATCATACAACGTAACGTGGCCACTAAAATGCGCTAAGAAGGTTACTACCGTGTTAGAAAGCTTAAATGTCAAGTTTTCGCCGAGCCAGTGAACAGAGGTGGGAGACAGTTCTAATTTTCCAACGTACTGCTTCTCACATTGTTTTTCTCCAGCTAGAAACTCGACTTCGTACTCGCGTCCGCATCTCGAAGGGCATGATGGAAGATTTTGATAGCGTTGCGTGTACCGTATACCGAGATACCGATGAAATTGACGGCAAGGGGTGGCACGAGGAGGAGGGGGAGAGACGATTGGATGGTAGCAAGGAACAAAGACAGAGAAAGAGGCTGAGAGAGAGAGAGAGAGAGGGGACGGCGATCCGAAGGGCAAGCAAAAGGGTGGGTCTCCCTCACGAAACGAATTCTCGACTCCTGTCCGGTAGCTAAGTGCTACCTACTCTTGTAATTATAAATTATTACGTGGCGCGTGATAGATAGACCGTACGCATTAAATGAAAGCACTCGTCCCGGTAATTATACTGATCCGTGGTTGCTTTCTGATTTCCACCCGAAACCCGTGATTTACATCGGGCCTCGCCGCATTCGCCGCACGTCCACGTCGACGAGGGTTTAATTCGTGAAAGGACCCACGGCTCGCCTAACCGCAGAACGCTCCTCGCCTCGATCCCCTCCGGTGCTTCATTTCCCCGCTTCCGTTCTGCACGATGTCGCGCACCCAATGGCGTACCGACTTCATTCATTCGCGAATTCACCGTGCGATCCTCGCCACAATCGTTAAACCAGGAGAGCGAACACGTATCGAGGGGAAACAGTTACTCTCTCCCTCTGCCAATACCTGATTAGTCACGTGTCTTTCATTATTCAACAATATTAACCCTTTGCTAATATTTCTCGATCGTAAATTTTTATAATATATTAATTATATATTAACAAAATTGTGAGCTACATCGCATTTTAATATCGATTTTATTAGATACGTAAGAAGTTTCTCAAACTATCATTTCCTATAATTGTTAAGGGGTTATTAAATTGTTACACTCGACTTTCCAGAATCGCAAAGATGCGAAATCGTAAAGTACGGACATTCAGAGAAATTTTGTAGTATTTTGTAGAGGAACATTAAGAAATTGTTGAAAGAAATACAGTAAATGGTTACTCGGTTGACTACACAAGGGTTAAGGGATGATTTTTGTTTTACTCTTGCTACTCGCAATCGATGCAGAATATTTTTATTCTGCATAAGGATCCGCAGTCTAGTGTAGTACTGTATCGAATTTTTAAATATAAACAAATTGTACGGTTGACTTTTAATCTGATGCACCATTCCGTCGTTATCCGGAAGGACGATCCTGGTTGGAGTTCCAGGGCAAATTAGGGGAGCGGTCTTAATGGGGGTGCATCGTGGCTAGGGAAAAAGAGACAAAATGGAGGTCGAGTTGGCTGCGCAGGTTTGGCAGTTCCGACGAACACGGTGGCACCGGGCACCATTTGAAGCGGAACACTAATTACTCCGATTAATTCTGCAATCCATTTGGCTGGCCGTCCGATGGCCGGACCGTCCTCGACTAATTTAGCTTCCTGCGAGGAGCCAGCCTCTTTCGAGTGAATAATTTGTCAGGCCGGGCAGGGTCGGGAACGACTACCGGGGAAGCTTTTATTCACGCGTTCGATTCGATCGGCCGGATTTCCTTCGTCTCTTTGCGATTGCATTATAAGATAGCAAGTTGCAAGAAAGATTGTAACTCGCATGCTGTCAGTGTAATATCAGGTTGCGCGTATATGTCGCTGCGGCCTAAGTGCAAAGTGAAAAATTAGCTTTAAACATGACGGCTCACCTTAACAGCAATGGCGTGTCCACGTAGTAACGAACGCGAAAGTAGAGGACGAACGCTGGCCGCCCGCTGCTGTCTAATCCCTGCAAATCAAAACACAATCGACGATTAATACAATTAATTTAATCGATTTCCGAAGTCTTGCCAAGGAATGTTGTTAACGATTCTTTCTTTGTATATGTTAGAATTCGTATCCGGTCGTAGCTCACCGAGACAATCATTTGCTTTGATGATTGAATTGTTCTTTCATAGACCAGAACAAGCAACTCGACCTGATCGGTCTCATTATTCTCGTCGAATCGATAATACTCGATGTCGCGATTGTTCGCGTATACAAACGCAAGTAGAACTCTTCAAACTACAAAGCGTTGCAGGCTATAAATATCCGTGCAAGTAAAAAATACAGAACGTGTCGAACAGTTTCAGGTTGAGCGTAGCTCTCTAAAATCAGACAGAATTAATTAGACAGCGGGTTTGATGCATTTATGACAAAATTGAAGAGGTGTAATTTAAAACTGAGAAAACATTCATTTCACTCCAGTTTCCCTTATTGCAATTTAGGTAGATAATGTTTATTTTGCATAAAGATCTGCTGTCTTCTAATAATGATCTATAATAAATAGACTGCGATTCAAATATAAAACAGGAAAAGATTAGAAAGATTAGAGCGAATATAAAGAAGTGATTAAGGGATGAAATGAATTTTTATTTTATTCCTGGGTCCCAGAATGATAACATTTTATAGGAACGGCCCACAGCGCAACGTTAGAATCAACTCTGTGCCCCGAAGCGATCCACGAAGCAGCCGACTTCGGCGGTCAGGCTACCGCGACGAAAGAAAAACTTGCAAACGTGGGCGAAACCACCAAACCGTGAATACGCCCATGCTCGTTTCTGCCCACGCGCCCTCAAGCACGGTAGCTACACGCGTTCCACCGAGAATCGGGACTAAATCCCCCGTGGATCTCTCCGGTTCGATCCGTGAAACTCAACAGAGTGAAACGGCACTAGCTGAGAAGAGGGGACGAGAGATCGAGGAGATTCGACGATCGATAAAGCGACCATCTGTTGGGTTCGGTAAACCCGACACGGCACGACTTTTTAAATATCTTTAATATTTTGCTAACGGCGTCACCGAATTATAAAACACCCTCGAAATCACCGAAGAATAACGCAGTACCCACCAGCGGCCGTTTAATACATTTTTAACGTTAACGTGACTTTTGATCGTGTACCAACAGACCACCCTCGAGAACGTAATCATGAGACAGTGGATTTGATGCATTTACGTTAAAAATGTATAGGTGCAATTTAAGACAATATAAATATTAGAGGAAGTTAAACGTACATGAATTTTTATTTCACTCCACAAAAGA
Source organism: Lasioglossum morio (assembly GCA_916610235.2). Classification (NCBI taxonomy): domain Eukaryota; kingdom Metazoa; phylum Arthropoda; class Insecta; order Hymenoptera; family Halictidae; genus Lasioglossum; species Lasioglossum morio. The sequence goes on from OU744334.1 coordinate 13,600,280, forward strand.
TCTTTCTGTCAACGTCTAGACGTCGTTTACTAAACTCTTCTAGCCTCACAGAGAAATTATTCAAGTCGTTCGGTCCATTCACAAAAAATTATTCTGATTTAAAGAACCTCCTAACTATATACAGTGGCATAGTGAATGTGTAAAAAATATGCTGTGTTTTTTTCTTTCTTTCAATTCTGCTGCGTAAAAATTTTCATCAGTCTGTAACTTTCATATTGTATTTTCCATCATGTTGAAATAAATCTCGTATGAGATTTCCTATAATAAAAAAAAATATAGATATATACAGTGGCAGACAATGGCTATTTGTTCGAGATTATCGAGAAATCGGAAAGAAAAAGTGACGCGCAAATGCCGAATGATCGGCGGCGATACTTTTGAGCAACAGTGTATGCAAATACTTGGGCGGTTTGCAAGCGAGGACTCCCGATTTTAGCGGGGACTGTACCCGCGGGCCATCCAAGAAGGTAGAGAGTAGGACGCCGCAGGAGCGAAAAGACCGAACAAGGAACAGAAGTGGGAAGATGGAGAGGCATACACCGTGCTGGATTAATATTTATGGTTCGTAAAATATGCGGATGGACCCGACGGTATAATTTGCTACGATTTGACCGGAGGGTCTAGGTCTAGACGCGAGCAGCGAAGAAACCCTTCTCGGTTTAATTTTCGGCTACCGAATTTGGAGCGGGTCTTCGTTATTGGTGGCTGTCTCTCCCTTTAGCCGGTGCTGCTCGCCTCCTCCTCGGCCTAACAACTGCGGCCCATCTCCGTCCTCTGTCCCCTGGGTCCTCTCCATCTATTTCATTTCTTTCTTTTTTTTTTCTTCTCGTGTATGGTCCCTCGATGATGTATCGACCACACTACACAACCTCGAGAAACTGCCGCGCTCTCGTATCCCTCTATTTCGTTGAATCGTTGCGCGCCAGTGTGTGTGTGTGTGTGTTGCTCGCCTCCAATTTCTATTTGCGAAACCCACCGAGAGTCCTTTTGATTACTAAATTTAAATGAAAACGCCGGTCTATCGTTAAAATAGATTGGAAGTTGTGGGAGTGGGTAAGTGAAATTAGGACTGGATCGATCCTCCCGGCCACATTTCATTTCGGTATAATCAGTGGACGCGGCTTGTTTTCGTTTCCGAGCTGATTGCCTTTTCGAGACTGTGTTCGTTAATCGAGATTGCTAAATCCGCTCGTTTCCGCGGGGAAGTTTATATAAGCGGTGGTATACATTCCATTCGCCGTTTTCCATTCACAGTTTAATGTTACCTGTCTCGCTAGGCTGTGCCTTTTCAATCAGTTTCATATAGAATCCATTATTTACAATTCTCTTTCACATTCTCTTTCGAAACCCTCTTTTCTTACAGTCCGAAAATGCGGTGCAATAGTTATGCTCCTCATTGTCAGTTATATTTTAAAACAGGTAATTAAAGTTACCTGCCTCGTTAGGCTGTGTCTTTTTTATAGTTTCATCTTCTTTTTTTTTCTTTTTCTTTAAGGACAGTGGGGAAATGCATTTTACGCACACCTCCCTTTCCGATGACGGTCGAGGGGGTAGTGTGGGGTTCATCCACACGAAATAAAAGTAAGGATAGGACATACCCACTAAAACCCTGCTGTCCAGGAGCTCGAAGGATCCTTTAAGCTCCTTTTCTCTAGCCAGAGTTATTATATATATATTTCTATATATTTATTTGTTGGTAGGTATATATTATTTCTTAGCATTCAGACTATTTTCAACGACTTTCATCTAGAATCCATTATTTAGAATCCTCTTTCACACCATACATATAACTGGCTTTCTTGAATTATTTTCTTACAGTCCGAAAATGCGGTGCTATAATTATACTCCTCACTGTCAGTTATATTGTCGGTATACATTCTATTTTACATTTTCCATTGACATACATTTAAGTCTAAAGTTACCTGTCTGGTTAGTCTGTGTCTTTTCAATGAGTTTCATCTAGAATCCATTATTTACAATGCTCTCTCGCACCATACATATAACTAGCTTGCTTGAATTATTTTCTTAAAGTCCGAAAATGCGGTGCTATAGTTACGCTCCTCTTTGTCAATGTGTTTTACAGGACCGGGCCAGAGTGTCGACTCCGTTCCCGATCAACAACACCGAACGGCGGGAAATCAACGGGGTTGTAAACTGTGAAATGGCACGTCAGACGTCGGGACATCGTGAACGAATCTCTCTCTGCTCGGTACGGAGTCCGTCCCGCGTGAAAGATTGCAACATATCAACGAGTCCGAGAGCTGGCCGCCGAACTAACAGACAGCGTGAAATCGATGACATACGAATATGGTGGTCGGTGGCCCTGTAGGAATGTGTTGTTGGTGTTGACTGCCGTCGTTGGTTGGCGCCTGGCCTGTTGCCACATTGTAACGAGCCATGCATTGCATCGCGCATCGGGGAGAACGGTGATCGCCCACTTATAGGTGTTGCTGCGGCGTGTCCTGTTCGTGCACACGCGCCGATAAATCACGTCCATTAGCAACCGGTGCCATACTTCAATCGGCGCCTGTTATTCCAAACAATATTTCAATCGCCTACTTTTTCCACGGTCGAATATGCAAACCGTACAACGTGTTGCAGATCGATCGACGTGATCGCGAGACGTCTCGCGCGCACCGCGCTACCTCTACTCCGAGTAATGGAGCACGGCTTGCAATGGGTTTTCCGGTGGTCTAATCAATTCATCGAGAGAATGCTTTCTGACAAATATTCGACACGTGTTAGAGGAACTTCGTCCTCGTCCAAGTGCTGGGAACTGCATTCACAGTTGTGGCTTGAACATTTTTTGAAAGAAGAATGTATTAAATGAAAGCCAAGTTTGTACTATTTAGAATAAAGTTTATGGCATTTTGTTATGTGATCTCTTGCGATTTTTCAGGGAAATTAGAGATTCCATGCTCGTGGAATTTCTGTATTTTATTTGCACAAAAGTATGTATGACTTTTTACGACTTTAATCCGATGTTATATTTCATGCATAGCATTTTTATCGTGGCGGTAATAAAAAGGCAAAAGGTGATTTCGGATTTACATGTTTGATGTGATAATAAGGGTTAAGTAAATAACGAATGGAAGCAATGCTACCTCTAAACGAAAGACCATCGATCCCTTTTGGGATTCATACAAATGCGTGCACCCCTAAGATTCCTTAACACCACTCTTTTGGAACCCGGTCTCTCAAATCGAAGGTATCTCGGATAGAATTTCCTGTGATTAGTGCAGTTGTTCTGGATACCCCTAGGAATCCTCTAAGATACTCGAATTCCTTAGACTTGCGAGGTTTCCTGAGACCTAGTTCCTTTAATCCGGACTAGATTCCTTTCGAAACCCCGAAGCTACCTGAATACCTGTCACGGTAGGATTCTCGAGAGCTACTTGCTCAATACTTGGATGAAGGGATCTGGGTCCGTATAGATCCAATATTTTAAAGGCATCATATAATAGGAAATACAAGCGTTTCTTAAACTATCTTCTAATCTTCTCCAAGGAAGCTATCCAAAGTTCAGTTAACAAAGCGAGTCATTGGGAAAGATCGTGCACAACCGTCGACAGACACTTCTCAATGACATCAGCCACGTCTCGCGAAAGCGCGGAGGATACGAAGGAACGGTCATCGGCAGGATGGAAATCGAAAGTGTGACGTAGCAACCGAGCTACGTGCGCGTCGCGTTCTGCAGTCACGGCGAATGCACGTTTTTTCGGATGACAAAACGGTTCGTTATATAACCTGCGCCCATTGAGCCCATACAGTGTCCGGTCACTTATGCGAAGCACTAAAGAATTAATAACGAGACTGCAGATCTTTATGCAAAATGAAAGTGGCCTGTGTCGATTGCAATAGAAACCAAACAGAATGGTATTTCTTCCCTTAACAATTATAATAGACTAGCTTTTCCCCGCGGCTTCGCTCGCACAGGAAACTGTTTAATGCCCACGAAAATTTAGATTGTTTCTCCATAAAATCTTTCCACCCCCCATTCACCCCATTCAGATTATATCAAAGAGCATTAAGACCAAGTTTCAAGCAAATCGGACCGCGAACAAAATATTCCTCATACAAACGTTGCAACCCCTTTTCACCCCCTTAGGGGTTGAACTTTGTAAATCTTCAATGTTTAAATCTTTCCTACAATTTTTTGAATTTCATCTACTAATTCTGCTATAAATGCATAAAGATCCGCAGTCTATTAATAACTAATTTTCGAACTAGGGCCCCTGGTACTTCTCTAAAGAGGACTGAATGATTAATCTAAAACAATGTTGATTGTATTTTTTTTCTCTCTCTCTCTGTTCATGCACTGTTCCTATTAATCACATGTTCGTATTATAATGTTTCTATTTCTACAAGAAACCTATTCTGTTTTATAATCTTCATACTCTGTATTGTACGTAGTGTATTTCTGTTTTGTAATTATGTTGTAATAAATCGCATATGAGATTTTCTAAAATAAAAAAAAAAAGTGTTGATTGTACAGTATCGGCTCGCAAAAATTCTCGTTAAAATCAAAGTCGAACAATCGGGATTCTCGTTAGAGTGTTCTCGGAGGGGGGGGGGGATGAAGGGTGGTTGACAGAGAAAGAGAGCCGGCCCGAGGAGAGTGGGGAGCACGAAAGCGCCGATAGGGGAGGGGCCCAGTTTTAATAGCCGAGGACCTCTCGCGCCGCAACAGAAAATCTTCGCGGTCGATGTTCCGACGAGATAAGCACGTAGTCCGGTAGCCCGGTTTTACCGGGCCAGTATTTATTGGTTATTGGTGTGGACCGTCATTAGCGAAACCGGGGGTCCCACCGCTCCGAGCAGATACGAAGATATCGCACGGGGCGGCACGCTCTGTCTCTGTCTCCCTTACACTCGCGCACGCTCTCTCGATCTCTCTCCCGCGTACATACACATACGAACGCTCTCTTGATCTTTCTTTCTCTTCTTTCTGTTGCTCTCTCTCTCTCTCTCGCGCGCGCGCGGAGCCCTTCGGACGGCCACGCCATTCGCAATTTCGAGCGGACGAGACCCCAGTGTCCAGTCGATTGGACGCGTTCCGCCGAGTTGACAAATTCCTGCGGCCCCGAGACACGCCGCTCCGGGAAAAGCATCGAACCGGGAATCGTTGAAATTCCTTGGCAATGCCGAGGTCAGCGTAGCGAGACTAGAGATCACGCATTGTAACGTGTATTCAGGATACACGTACTCTCACCTGTACTCACATATATCTATCTGTAGTTTAATCTGTATGCTTCTTTATATACGGGTAATGAAGTAAATGTGTACACATGTGTCGAAACACACTGGATAATAAACGTGTATTATCCGTGTATTCAGGATACACGTACTCTCACCTGTACTCACATATACCTATCTGTATTTTAATCTGTATACTTCTTTATATACAGGTAATGAAGTAAATGTGTACACGTATGTCGAAACACACTGGATAATAAACGTGTATTATTCGTGTATTGAAGTTCAAGGGTCAGCTGAAAGTAATGCCTTGATGTCCTTAATTATTTTTAACATGTGCACTGAATTAAATTATAGTACGTGTCCATTTTTGTCAGAAATGCTAAAATCCACAGTCTGTTTATAATCTATTGTACAGACGGTCCAGATAAGGCATATTAACAAACAGGAGACAGTACCTCGCCGATTATGAACCGAGCAACACGCACATGTGTATAATAAACTAGTTTTATAAAAGACCGTATACATAATATTCAAAATTGTTTTCTCTCCCAGCTTCGACCGTGGAGCCCACGTTTTCTCGAAGCGGTCCCAAGGATGCGCTCGCGTAAATGAACGCGGTTTAACATTAATCATTACGAGGACGGGTGTTCGGGCCTGCGAAAGGAAAAGGAAGAGCAACATTGGTGTCTGTGGTGGCGACGACGAGTTGCCGGGGTATATTGCGAGGCTACTCGTCTTGAAGAGGACTGCTGTTGTACGCTCGTTTAGCGCTACCCTCCGGGCAAAACCACGGCCGCCATCGTGCACCCGCGGATGGAAATGCTAATTTGACCGAAGAGGCCCTTCTACGCACCCTTCTCTCTTTTCGCCGTGAGCGAGATCTCCTTCTTTTGCTCTTAAATCGTCCTTTCTTTTTCTCGTTTCCTCCCGGCAGAACGTACCGTTCGAGAGGTCTACCCGTTTCGAGAAGGCATTATACAACCGAGACGTGTGTCATTGCGTTCGATATTGCCCGAGTACGGTAACATCTCGGTGGAGGGATGTTGCCCAACATGGGGAAGTTCTTTCGATTAAAAATCTTCGTGTTAGATGGTATTGCGATGTATTTGCACACTTTGGAGCATGGTATCCTTATTTCCGACTTCGTTTCGAGTGGTCGAGCATAACGTGTGGCAAGGACGGATCACATTTAGTTGATGACAAGCCTATCAGGCATCTGAATCATCTAAAATTCCTCAGGTCTGCATAATAGCGAACACGGTGACGTTGACAATCCAGTTATGGCCTGGTTCACAGTATACTTCGATATGGAACAGGGGTAGGCAAACTTTTCTTGGAAAGGGTAGCAAACTCGAATTTATTTCCACAATTCTATTCGTAGAGCAACGAAAAAGAACAAGTTCAAAATTTTTTATCAGCAACTAACATTTTTACATAATATTTTTTATTTTACCGACTGTTTGTTATAAAAATTAAAAATATTGATTATATTATTAAATGCCTTACTGTTAAGTAGTGCAATGCTGAAATGTTTAGTAATTGATTAGATACCAGCATATTTAATAATGCAAACAATATTTTGAATAATGGTACAGCAATGGTTCACCATTCGAGTGGTAAGGGTGAACCTCGCGGGCCGTAGTTTGCCAACCCCAGATATAGAATACAGAATACAGAATATTAAAAGTACTTACGTATGTGTGCGAACTTCGCCAGTTCTTCGGTGCGTACTTGCTTAACTTATTTTCCGGGTCAACGAAGAGGTACTCGCCGTCTGAAACAAACAAGCATGTTTGATTGATTATCCCGGATAGCGAAGGAGGTTCTAAAGGGACGATTTGGGTCCTGGAGCGTAGCCAGGTCTGAAATGAAGACGATGATCCAAGGAGAGATTCTTTCGAGACTGGGGAGCGTCCTCGGAGGATCAATCTCCGTCAAGGATACAGTTTCGAGGTACGAGCGTTTCCGGTCGTCCCCCCGGTCCGACTGACAAATTAATTTTATCGGCCACGACGGTGTTCCTTTATTATGATCGCGGAGCAAATACAAGCTGCTCAAAACCGTCGGGCTCCGCGAGATTCGGGGGTTCTCCTCATGGCCGGGCCAAATGGGCCCGTACAAGGGCCCGCACGTACTCGTCTACGGTGCCCTGATATGGTCGCTGCGTGGAGCTCGGGGACCCATTCTCCTCGCTCGACTTTTTGCACGGCTGATGGCCCGAAATGCCGATACCCCTAAACGAGCGAAACAATGAAAGGGCTTGTCGGCGAGGAGATGTTCGTGAATGAGAAGGCCCCCAAACCTGTCCTGCCCACATGGGGCCAGACACTCGGGGACCGAGACCCTCATGGCGCGACAACGCGACGCGCTTTCCAAACTGGAACTCAATCTCGAAGAAGTTCGAACCGGGGGCCCACCCTTTCGCACTTCGCGATCATCCGCTAGATTCTCTAACTCGATTATCGTTCAATCATTATCCAATGTCTTTCTTTGATCATGATTACTCCGTAAGAATAACTACAATGAACCTAGAACCATTATCTGCTCGAACAACAGTATCCGATCAGAGCTTTATTTTTAATTTAATTAACAATCATATTGATTGTTCCTCTCTACTGGCACAAATCAATTTTTATGTACCAGAACGTGAACTGAGAACAAGAGCGGGCTTTCAAACACCTAAAGCGAAATCTATTTATGGATTAATTAATCCAATGAATCGCATTATTGAAAAATCATGCACTATATATAATCGTATTGATTTTTTCAGTGATTCTTTACAAAATTTTCAAATGCAACTACGCAGGATTATATGATTTTTAAGAATATCAAGAAGCAACAAAAAGTATGAATAAACATTACATTTCTAATTTCATAATTATTGAAATTGCGACGTTGCTTTCATGGAAATTGATTCGATAAATTTCTCTATCCCAGCACATATGTTTCAATCAAAATTGCACGAAATCTAAATAAATAGAATCTTCTAATTTTTATCAGCTGGGACATTCTAATCGCTATCACGATTTAACGATTTCAAACGACTCCCAAGTTATTTGTTCTACCGAGAAGATTTTCAAAGAAATATTGCGTGGTTTAAAGGGGGACATATAATAGTTCTGTACGGTTTTGGGTACCGCCGACTTAACCGTAGCATTCGGTAACAATCGAGAACGGGTTGTTTCGTGGTTTCACAGAAACGTCGCGAAAGTGTTTTCACGGAACGCATAAAGTCCCGGCGTGATCATGGCGCGGATGTCAGTGACCGAAACCGCTCGCGTCCCGTTTAGATCGCCGCAGTACCATTATCGGCGGAGCCGCAATAAAATATGCTGTCGTGACGCTGTTTCATCAGCGAAACCATAAACCGTACATCAGAGTACGTAACCCTCCGTGCACGTATTGTATACCCAGTATCGTTAACAAAAAAATCTAATTGACCTTACAAAAATTCATTAAACTCAAACCAACGTAAAATCGTAGCAAGCAATCAGTCGGTTATTTTCAATAATACTCGAGGAAACCTCTTTCGATAATCGCTTCCGGAATGTAGAGCGAACGGAGTGTGCGTCCGATTGGAAACTTGTGCAGGCGGTTCTGTGTAATATTCATTCATATTATATTCATCTGTATCCATGCGCACACTCGCTTATCCGTACACGTAGTCAGGAGGTATACGTACACGTCCACACGGTGCGGAATCATTATGGGTTACGTTTCAAACATCTGCTCCTCAATAAAACTGCACGTCGTGAAGCCGGTCCGGGTAGTGTCGTTCGTGTTCGAACAGCCGCGCCTCGATTCTTCTTGACTCTCTCTCTCTCTCTCTCTCTCTCTCTGATCCGAGGCCCCTTCTTCCCCTTCTTCTCTCTATCTCTTTGTCTTTCTCTGTTTCCCATCGGTTCCTCGTTCTCCGTCTTCATCTGGTTCCAGGTTTCGTTGTTAGGCCGGGTTCTCCGTTCGAGACGGCTGTCTCTGTTTCGCGAGACGCAAGTAGGAGAGTCGAGGATTCTCGGACACCCTGTATTTAGCATATTTCGATTTGCCCGAGATACACCGAGAGCCCGTCCACCTCGTCGACGTCCGGTGCCACGTGTGGCATGCTGCCTTTCAGACACGAAGGAGCGGATCGAGCCACATTCCGCGGTGGAGCCGGCCAAGGATGAAAGAAGAAGGAGCCGGGGGGATGTAATGCACTCTCCGTGGTGAAGAGAGGCCCCAGCCCAAGCCGGGACCAGCTCAGTCCGGCCCGACTCGGCCCGGCCCGGGCTGAGGGTCTCTCTCGGCTTTCCTTTCTGCTCTGCACCTTCCTTCCCTTCGGACGCGAGCCAAGAAGGAGGGAGGCAAAGACAGAGCGACGAAGCTCGAGCAGTGGGAGTACGTACCTACGAGAGAAACCTGGAGGAGGAAGCGAGGAGACGAAAAACGAACAAGAGGAGAAGGACGAAGGGAAGAAACGGCGAAGAAGAGAAGGGAAGAGAAGAAGAAGAAGAACAGGAAGGTTAAAGCCGGACGGGAGAAGAAGGTTGGGGGTGGCGACCTAAGAAGGTCAGAACATCGTATTTCTTGCGGGCCGGCAAGAGTCAGCAGCGTCATTAAAAAGAAAAGTTTCGAGGGCATTGTGGCCGGCCGAAACTACACGAAAAATTCTCCGGTTGTCAGGAAGAACGCCCGCGTGTCGCGTACCTTCACTTTCGAGATATTGCCGTTTAATGTTCTCATCACTAATGCTTCGACATACGTTGAGTTGCATTATTTTCGGAGCCTTTGCAATTTGTTTTCCAACTTTTTTAAAGATGTAATTCCTATACTGTATAACTTTATCATGTTCCCTTTACGGTTACAATCCTTAACCAACACCTCCTTTCCATCCGCCGCTCTTACAAATTTAACCTTAACCTAACCTATATCAAATTATTTATTTAATTCGAGAGAGAGAGAAACCGATACATATGTATATGCATACCATACACACATGCCTGTATGCATGTAGACGCCCATGATGTAATTCCTATACTGTATAGCTTAATTCATGCATAAACTTGAATTTTTTGATATTATGACATGCACATGTTCTTTCTGACAACCACACAACTATTCCCGAGGACGAAAAATATTAAACCATCGAGACTCTCTCTCTCGCTCGCTCCGCGGAATTATTACAGACGAGAGCTGGGCGAGAGGCGCGTCTCTCGGGTGTCCTTGCTCGAAGGTAGTCGGGCCACCGATTGTTTCACCTGTTCGGTCTCGGGTAACGCGGCCCGCCGCCCGATTTTGCGATCCTCCTCGGCTGGGCTCCGTTCACAATCGAAACCCGGAGAGAGATAGATCCTCGCCGCTGATCGAGAAAGTCGTAAGTCAGCCGGAGAAGTTCTTCTTTCGTTGCGATCTCTCCGTTCGTATAGCCGAGGGCACCTGTGTTACCCGAGGTATAACCCGACCATTACCGGGGAATGTTGCCCGAGGGCTAACCCTGGCCCTCGTGTAACCAACCATCGGGGCCCATGGGGTCCATCTTATCCCACTAGAGATTCCCTCCAGTCACGGACCAAGCAAGATCTTACGTCGTCCCATCTCTTTTTCTCTCTTGCTTCTCTTCCCTCGTCCTCCTTTTTGTCCGTCTTCAAACCATTCCTCCTGTTCCCCACCCCCCTCTCTCTCTCTCTCTCTCTCCGTCGTTCTAGTTGGCGTTCTATCTCCCCTTCACCGCTCAACTTCTCTCTTTCATTGCTTTTTCTCCTTTCCTATTTCTCTGCACCTTTCCTCTTTCGTCAGCCACCCTTTCTCCGTGCTTCTCTCTCTCTCTCTCTCCCTATCTCTCTTGTTTTGTTGATAGCCACGCCCAGGAATGAGGCTAGGCTCTTACTATTTTACGAGCACGTCAACAAAGATGCTGGAAACAGAACGACTCGGCAAAATCGTGAAGCTATACGGTACAACGAGCTTGCCTTCGGGATTACGTAAAGAATAGTAAAGGTTGCGTTTACAAATTTTTAACCCCTTGCCCTAGAATGTCGAGAGAGACTAGTGATAAAGATTCTGAACAGAGTGCATAATAAGTATGTATATTAGTAATTTCTTTCAATGCGAAATATAAAATTCTACTTTTTTGAACATATATATGATTTGAGAAGAAAACGTGGGCACACAGTAAATACAAACTTTCTATTTGTCTATGAAATTCTGAAACGTTGATTCTAACCCTTTGCACTCCGAGCTATTTTAACTGGAAAATTAAACATTTCTTTCGATCTAGAATATTTCCATAGCTTATGATTTTTGCAATTTTATGGATATGAAATTGGTACATTATCTTATACAGTACCTAAATGTTTAATAATGTAAACAATATTTTGAAGAATGGTAGAGCAATTTTTAGTGGTGCCTCAGAGGGGACAGCCGAGTGCTAAGGGCTAATTGCTATAACCACAAGTGATGACCACTATGAAAGTGCAAGTCAAGTTGCAAAATAAATTCTTACTCTTCCGAGGATTCGCAATTTTCTGACGTCGCATTTTCGAGATGGCGTTTCGCGGTGAAAGAATCTTCTTCTCGGAGCCGAGTCAGTTTTGTTGCGCGGTTTTGCCTTATGACCGGCGAACGCGAAAATGAAGAGAAAAAGGGTGGCGACGAGTGTTTCAGCGAGAAATGGCAGGAATCTGGTAACGAATGAGGCCGCAGGTAGAGGAAGAGAGAGGGCCCGTTCGTCCGTGGCAGGGATTCGCGCTTTACCGGATGAAAAAACCGCGAAGGAACGATCCCCATAAACCCGCCGGTTTCCCAGAAAGAAACAATGTTCCCTCTCCCGTCCCGTGGCGCAGCGATGCGCCGTAACGGTAATTACACCCGTAATCACCCTTGATTGCTGAGAGAGGGTCCCGGTCTCCTTTGCCTTTTGCACTCGCTATCTTTTACGCGACCGTCTCAGCCTCCACCACCACTTTTACCAACGCCGGGAACAGAATAAGAAACCCGGGACCATCTTCGTGAAAGAAGACGGAGAGGACTTACTAGGAGAGACCGTCGGTCCTCGGGGCGCAGAAATCGCTTACGGAATGACAATAGGTGCGAGCTGCGGTGTACACCTAGCACTGCAAAACCTTCGACGACCGGGCCTTCGTTTTTCAGGAATTCGAGGTTCGAGTTTCTTCGTGTTTCCTGCAACTTGCTCGCAAAACGAACCACGGCGGAAGGCACTCGTAATTGGAGCTGCGTCCACCAGATATCCTATTTCTTCTTTGCTCCGAACTTACAGTCGCTCAAAAAACTCTCCGTACACCATTTGCAATGATGCAGCTTTCTTACAGTGGACCACTTCAGTTTATTTTTTTTTTCAGAATTTAGAAGAATTCTAATGAACTGTAATGGAAATTTGAGAAACACGTTGCACAGTTCTGTGCAAATGAACCGTCGCGATCGACGATGATATAATTAGACTGCGGATCTTTATCCAAAATGAACTTTGTTTCTTTTCTTCTTTAACTCGTGCCGAGCCGTTTTTGCTCGACAACTAAACAAACTATACGTGCTTTGTTCTACACTGCATTGTTAACAATGTCTCATTCTTTTGGTGGAAATATATTCTACAGTGTTAAGCTTGTTATAAAATATATGTTTTCAGCGAATTGAATGAATAATGATCTGAATGGATAATTTAACGTGTACACGTGGCTGAATGGAATTCTACACTGCATTGTTTACAATGCCTCATTCTTTTGGTGGAAATATATTCTACAATGTTAAGCTTGTTATAAAATATATGTGTTCAGCGAATTAAATGAATAATGATCTGAATGGATAATTTAACGTGTACACGTGGCTGAATGGAATTCTACACTGCATTGTTTACAATGCCTCATTCTTTTGGTGGAAATATATTGGACAGTGTTAAGCTTGTTATAAAATATATGTTTCCAGCGAATTAAATGAATAATGATCTGAATGGATAATTTAACGTGTACACGTGGCTGAATGGAATTCTACACTGCATTGTTTACAATGCCTCATTCTTTTGGTGGAAATATATTCTACAGTGTTAAGCTTGTTATAAAATATATGTTTTCAGCAAATTAAATGAATAATGACTTGAATGGATAATTTAACGTGTACACGTGGCTGAATGAAATGAAAAGGTGATAGTTTTGTTCAACTTTTTGAAAATCGACCAGTGCGCGACGGGAACGACGGATCCGTGTTACGCGGCAAAATCGCGTCCAGAGCTTTCCGGACTGTTATTATACGCTCGTGGCCAGTAACGAAGCGTGGTCCCGGTGTTCCCTTACGGAAGACAGATGGAGTTCCGTTGAACGGGCCGAAGGGGGATAAAATGTGGCTTCCACTAGCAGTATCACTACCGAGGAAGAACGCGGTATGCACCAGCAACGCCACCAGCGAGCGCGCCACTCCTCCACCGCAGGCCACTATCTGGAGCTCATCGCATATTTCATCCCGATCAAATTATTCCGAGGAACAAAACACGCCGGGCTAACGTCGAAGGGCGAGAACGTCCGTTGGACCATCTTCGGCGGACTTATATGTCAGTTACGCGTTCGCATGGAAGCATGCAGTCGATTACTCCTAACGGGTTGCGAAATCGAATATGTACCGCCCCGCGACGAGTTGAAAAATTAATTTTTACCTGATTGGTTCAAATCGTACCAACAATTAATAAGAACATAGTGTTACCCAAGCAGTCGTACCACGCCGATTTTTAAATAGATAAGAAAGAAAAGTTGTTAGATAAGAAACAAAAAACGTTAATTTTTAACATATTTTTTAAACAAATTATTCTTTTCAAAATCGGTTTTCATTAAAGGATTCGTTATTCAGTGACGTACAAATTGAATTTTGAAATTTTCGTCTAGGCCGAATAGTTTCGGAGATACTCGATAAAATAGATTTTCCATACCAACTTCGAGGGCTATTTTCACCCTCTTAATATGAATGTCGGCAGTTATCAAAATTTCATTAAAATCGTCGTGTTAGGTAACCGCCCCTTTTAGTCGAAAACACGTTGACAATATATTCTAAATTAGCGGATTATGCAGTAATAGAAGTACTAAGACAAGCATATCTAAGACAGCATATGATCACGTGAATAGCTCTAATTATTTTCAACGGTAAAGTGGATGCCACGTGTTCTGTTACACCTTGTATATCAAGGATTCGTTCGAGGATCTTCGACACCCTGAGATGTTCTGATTGGCAAAGGGTAGGAAATTGCGCGGAGGGGTTGAACGGATTGGTGCGTCTATGAAAATTGCAGTTCGTCGATTGATAGAAGAAACGGATAGTCGATCGAAGTAAATCTGCTAATATATCGGAGACGCGAACCCAGAAACTGCCTGCCCAACATTCCTTCCTGGATGCGCGTTCCTTCTTCGTCCCCTTCTTCGTCGCCCCCTCTGAACCCCGTCACTCCTCCCCACCCCTTTGGCCGTCGGGCAGCCTTCCTTCCACCCCTCCCTCCCTGCAGCCCCCCCCCGACCGAAGGCAGGATGTGCTGCCGCCTCGACATGCACGGGGCTTCATTAGCGTTCGCGTAATATAAATCAAACGACGACGCGTTTTAATTTATAAAACGCCATTACACCTTATGAATGACCCATTCATGTGAGAAGCCTCGCTTCGTGGACACGTGTCCCCGTTGTTACGACCACGAGGGTCGGAAAGGAAGCGAGTCGGGGCAGGGGAGGGTGGAGACGGTGAAGTTCGCGAACAAGAGAGGCGAGAGAAAGAAAGAGTGAAAAGGAGAGAGGATCGACGAGGACCGAAAAGGTCGTCCAAAAAGAAGGTCGGGAGGAAGGACGGACAAAAGCAACAGGAGGACCGCAGCTTCCACGAAGGAATTTTCTCTCATGAATCGATCTGGAGCTTCGATCTGATCGGTCAGCTTTGGGGGAGGGGGATGGCGGGGGTGACGGGAAGGGATAGAGAGAAGGAGAGAGAGAGAGGGACAGGTGGAGAAAAACCGTGCGCTACGAAATGAGAGAATCAAGAGGGCTGCCCGACGATAAGAAAAGAAAAGGGAGAAAAAAAAGAAGAAGAGGGAAAGGGAAGAAAAAGGAAAGAGAAATTCCTTTGGCAAACGGCTCGACTGACGTTCGGCAATTGGTGCAGGAGGTGTGTTGCTTACGAGAAGACCGAAAGCCGAAGGAGAAAGATCGGCATGTATAATGGAGGGGAAGGAAGGACGTTGAAGCCCTGTTGTGACGCAGCCTTAGCTTCATCGAGGTATATATCCACTGGACCTGCTAAGGCCCATTCTCTGCTCCGTGTTCCGTTCCCCTACTCGTTCCCCTTCACCTCACCGTAGAGGCCCACCGCGTCCCACCATGGTGCCCGCCCGTCCTCTGCCCTTCCGCCACTGAATCTCTCGGTCCCGGGGCCTTTGCCCCACCACTACGGCCCCGCTTCCACTCGCTGCCTCCATCCCGCGCGTCGACGATGCCTGTCCTCAAAGTCCTCCTTCCACATTCCTGGGTCCCGAGTCGCCGTGCGGTGGAGATGCTTGGGCGGGAGGTGGAATACGAGAGGCCCTATACAAATCACCGGGCTACCGTCTTACCCGGGCTCATTCTTTCTCTTCCTTTCTCCCTCTTTCCCATTCCACTCATCCTTCCTCTCTTTCTCTCTCTCTCTCTCTCTCCTTCCCTCCCGAGATCCGCTCGTTTTCGTCTTGTTCTTCCCCTCTCGCACTCTCTCGCACTCTCTTTCCCCGGCAATACCGCTATCTCCCTCCTTCTCGATCCAGCCTATTATCTCTCTCATTTATCGCGTTCACTCTCTCCTGCTTCTTCCCGCTTCCTGTGTCATCCCGTCTCGCTCCTCTCCGTTCCTCCCCATATAATACACGCACGGAGGGGTGTGCCGGTCTTCTCTGTTTCTCTTTCTCGTTCGCTCGCGTCTTCTCATTCCACCCGTAAGGCCCGTTGATGGGGCCCTATCTCGGCCCGCGCACTCTCAGCCTCCCTTCCTCCTCCGTGCACTTTCATGTCCCTTTTCGTCGGTTCCTTTTTCTCCTGTTGCGAACAACACGCACCTCGACCCTCGGCCACGCACACGCACCACGCGTTGACGCCCAAAAAATTTGACGTTTCGTATAAATTACCCGCGCGACGCGGCTCGACCTGGCCCAGCCAGCGTGCATACGCTTCTCCTTGGTCGCTCGAATAATTTGCCGGACAGAGAATGGAGAGAAGCGTCCGGGACACGCGGAGAAGACGCGCCCGTCTTCCAGTATGCGAGCTCTCTCCGGAAAGTATCCGACCTTGTGCTGTAGCGGGTGGAAGTATCATTTCTGGATGATTATCAATGGTGAAACCCTTCCGAGTATTGTCCCTAGGAAGTTTCACAACTTTCTTCCAGCGATCCTCCCACTTACGGAAACACTTCTTCACCCTTCCACCCGAAGGACGTACGGCGTACGTCCTGAGGCAACGTTTTCGTCTTTTTAAGAGTCTCCGATATATATATCTTCTATATAATAAAAATGAAATGCTGTTCGTAATAGTCTGGATAAGGTTTTTAAGAAAAGAAAGATTGGAAAAGTTGCCCGGAAAAATGGAAAATTCCGGAAAAAATGAAAGTGTTTTTCTCTATGTGATTTTTGAATGAACTCAAGAGCATAACTCACGATTCGAACGATGGATATGCGTGATTCATTTTTCGTTTTGTTCGTTATGGAGCTGGAAAAGTTTTCAGGAAAAAAATTCAAGAGAATTACAATGGAACATTCGGACAAACTTCAAAAATCATAATTTTAAATTGAATATCCATGGCCACAATTGTTAATAGATACAACGATCACTTAGAAATACGTTTTGTTCTCATTTATACTTTGTTTACACATTTCCAATAGCTTTTCACAAATTCACAAAACGATCGGAAACAAATTAGTTGAAATTTGTACAAGACATTCAGAGAAACAGAAGGTTCATAAGAAGAGCTTGAGCTTTATAATATACAATTTACTTGGATATTTGGATACTTTCCGGGCAGACCGCGTATGTACAATCTCTAACTAAATATAAACCTCAACGGAGATCATGCATCCAGATTCTGCAGAACGTTATCGATGGTAAAACAATCGGTTCGATCAATTACCAGACGGTTTAGAAACGACGTGCAACGTGGACGATTTCAGGAACGTCGATCATCATCTCCACGCGAGATCGCAAGAGATATCGAGCTATCCAGCGCGGTGGTTCGATCCCGGCGGCGATCCGTTCGCGATATCTATTTTTAGTAAGAACCGTCCGAGTCCAGACGGTGGTGATTACAAAATTGCTGCAGCGATTGGTTCGTGTCATTTGACCGCAAAAGGGGGCGCGCTGCAAAGGGCGTACGGAACAGGGGAGCAAGAAGAAGACGAAAAGGACTATACCACGGGGACGAGGAGCTCCGCGGAGGTAGAATACGGGGAGAGAAGAAAAAAGCAAGCGCGCCGACCGACGAAGAAAAAGTTGCGAAGACGGTAGCAACAATAACGTCGCCAAGAAGATGAAGAAGAAGGAGAGAGATAGACAGAGGAGCGTCACGGATGATCTTATTCGTATTAACGAAAAACTACCGTCCAGGAGAAAAGGGAGCCAGGAGATTCTAGAGGAAACCATTTGCAAATAGAATTCAATGGTTAAATTTTAAAGGATCTAACTGTATTAATCAATTACATAGTCACTATTCTTTTCTAATTGTAGAAGATGGTAGCGACAATAACGTCGCCAAGAAGATGAAGAAGGAGGAAGGAGATAGACAGAGAATCGCCTTGGATGATCTTATACGTACTAACGAAAAAGTACCGTCCAAAAAAGGGAGTCGGGAGGTTCCAGAGGGAAAACAGATCGAGAAAACCGCAACGCGCAAGATATAGAAGAGAAAGAGGAACGCGAAGAGTGCCAGATGAGGTCCTAGTGGCTACGGGGCACGGTTTGCGGACTCGAGGAACACGGACACGGGCGCACACACCAAACGCCGTCCAACCGACGCACGCATGCATGCAGGGGTGTGAGCGATCTTTTTCTCCTTGTTTTGGCTTTTCAGATGCATTTTTTTCCTGTCCTGGCATGGCTCGCGCGCCTCAAAACCCGCCAGCTCAGCCTCGCCGTGATGGGGCTCCGCTGGAATGTAGGAGGGAGGGGTTCCGCAGGGCCCAGCGAGGCCCGAGAAGGGTCCCTCCGAGTGGGGGTACCAGTCGGACCGGCTTGTCATGACTGGTGGGAAGAGGCAGAGAGTAGAGCGAGGGTAGCGGTGGTGGGTATTCGCTACGGGGAGGGGACGAAGACGGCTCGGAAGCAGCGGGCCGGACGAAGAGAGAGAGAGAGAGAGAGATGAAGACCGCGATATGCAGAAAGATTTCAAGATTAGTCAAGAGTTTCTGGGACCCGCGGACTCCAAATGTTTAGACACGCTCCTCGGTCCTACAACGGTGTAGGACACTTTCTCTTTTGCGAACTTTTCGATACGCAGAATAGGCTTAGTGAAAGTATGTATTCTTATCGTTTCCGGTGTTCGTTCTTGTACGCGAGCTGCTCCCCGATCCTGTTTCCCTTCAAACGAAATTCCTTTGTATGGGAGATAGGGTGAAGGTACCAGTTACCGTGTCCCACCAGGTTATCGGACACGAAACGAACTTTTTAGAAATTAATGAAGTAGCTAGTAGTTCTGCTTCATTTTGAAAAATAAAATTGTTGTTTCCCCTTCCTATATGAATCGAAAGTACTATTATTTATTATAGACTATACAAGACTACTCGTGTAATAACAAAGAAGGGACATGCACAAAAAGAGAAATTTAATACGATTATAAATACTAAAAAATCAATACGATTATAAATAGTGCATGATTTTGTAATAATGCGATTCATTGGATTAATTAATCCATAGGTAGATTTCGCTTTAAGTGTTTGAAAACCCGCTATTATAATCATTTTTGTTTAAGTTGTAATAAACATTAGTTAAAAATCTTATTCTTTACTTATTTTAATTTCTGGCAATTTTTTTATTCCGACACGATTCAAACGAAACTCTGCTAGATCGTTGGTAAAAAATCTTATCTGCTGCGAAGATCGACCGGCGTGACATTGAAGTCGATCTGGATCCAACAAAAGCAGCGACGATCGTTACTTCTTGTTCAGCCGAAGCTTCCGATATTATCCATCGACTGATTACGAAACTACCGGTGATTTCCATAAATTTTTTGTGGAAAAGAGAATGCCAATCAATCCGTCTAGACATTCGCTGCGACACCGCGACGTTAAAAACTCGCGCTGTCGTTTAAAACGGCAATGTTGGCCTTTGAATTACCTTGATGTCAATGTCCAATAAAATATTCGTTAATATCATCGTATTTGCCGCGTCAGCTTTTATCTTGCATTTCAACAAAGAGACTTATACTTATGAAGGTATCTCGTTTCTCGTGGTTTACCTTGTACTTGCTAATTCCTCATACAATATACTATACCGAACATCTGGGATTATCCGAGAATTGAAAAATCTTTGAATAGTTGACACGAATGGCTACTAGATATATCAATAACATAATATATCGAAAATAATTTTGTGTAGAAGTGTACAAGTGTAGAAGAAGCAACAATCACTAGACAGCGGAATTTATGCATTTATGACAATATTGAGTAGGTTTAATCCGAACCAGTAAAAACATTAAAAGATTTTAAAATTACTGTTGTCTTATCCCCAACCTACTAAACATATTAGGAAAGAAAATACATTTTTATTACAGTCCGGTTTGATGTAATAAAGATCCGCCGTCTATCACTGATTAAAATGATTTTTGTTATCGATAAATGTTTCGTTGACAAACAAAATGATCACTAGTGGCTCTCTTGAATGAAGAGAGCTGCGATAGTAAAACGAGAAAAAACTTGCTAGTGTTAATGTCGAACGACGAGGTGTTCTCATGTGAATTAAACGAATCGGATTTCAGCGCGACTTGATTGCGTCACTCGCGTTCCTCTCGAAAGATAAATAGCCTTGACTGGATCGGGCCCGGAGTTGGGTCCAAAAGTCGGGTCTGTCAATCGGCCGGCTAACGACGGTCCCGTCACGAAATCGGACGGGCAACTCGACGTCGCGATCGTGTCGAGGACTCGCGCACTCGCGAAACGCAACACCTAATGACTCGCGTGAGCATCGGTAACCCGATCTACTCCGGAGGAGGTTAAAATGTGGCGCGCCGTAATTCGAGGCGGATACGCTACCCCGCAAGTCATTCACGATGTTCACCGGGCCCGTCCGACCGTATTTCGTCCGTTAAACGGTGGATCGACGGAAAAGGGGACATCATCGTGGTTCCGCGAAGGGTAAACGCGCCGGCTCACAGTGGATGCGAACCGATCAATGTTGCATCGAAATCAAAGAACGTTCGATAGAAATCAGATAGACCAATGATTTTTCTTTTATAAATTAAAGCTGAAATATTACAAAATATGGAAACAATAGAGAGATTATTGCAGTGGCGCACCCAGTAGGGGGGGCAGGGGCCAAGTCCCCCCCCAAGAAAAAGAAAACAGTACACTGAAAAATTAGCTAAACCGTAGAATAGCTCCTCCCTCTCCGATTTCGATGATTTTTGGATATGTTATATGCAAAATTAAACATTTTGAATAACTTTTCCCTATATATATATAAAAGTAAATATTTGTGGCTATCGTTGACAGATATTTTTGCTAAAAAAAAGGTCATGTTGTTCAACTTTGGCCATACAAAAAATATAAACTTTCTTTTCTATTCTAGGACAGTTGTTGGGGATAACGACGTTCTAATCGCGGTAACTGTCAAGAAAATATAACGGCAAGGGGTTGATTTCAAGTAGAAAGCAAATTCACTCACCGGAAAGTATTGCCAGGCCGAAGAGTTCGCAGTCTCGCATGCCCTGCTGGCCGAGAAGCATGCATGTTTGCGCGTACACTTCCTTTACTCTCGACTTCGCCTGCAAAAATAAACAACAATTAGTCGAGAACTGCGTGCACCAACAAAATAATGTTTGAGAAAATAATGTACGTTCCGCCATTGACCCTTAGCAGTCCAGTGGCGAGTCGGAGGCACCACTACGTTATTAAATTATTTCATACGAAACGAGTGACTAAAAGTTTTAGTATTGCACGAGTAAAATAAATCGTACACGATAGAAATGTTCTAGGTCAGAAAAAATGTTTAATCTCCGTGTTAAAATAGTCTCAAGTGAGGGTGAAGAATGTCCAGTACGAATCAAACGCGGTTCGTTGGATATTTTCCTCGGAAAAGCTCAAATTCGTTGGGATCCAGTCTATAAAAAGCATTTTGATCGTGGAATAAATGGATCTTCGGGAGAACGAACTCGAGTACCGATCCGGTACGATAATGAAGTCTTCAACATTAATGTCACACGGAATCGTCGACAATCCCCTGTTCTTTTTCGCCGTGGTCGGCCGATACGTCGCATAAATTCCAGCGATATTAACACCCGGACAGTTTATAATCTCGTTCTGGCAGATGGTCTCTGCGCAAAAGGCGTCAGCCGGAGGATCGACGCTCGAAATACCTCCGTAAACGTCTGTCAAAAAGTCGATGGGGATTCCGGTTTCTCTAGAATGCGGGTTACCGCAAGTTCGAAGCTGTCCGTGGAAACACGCCACGTGAATTTCTGTCTCGTGTTACCCTCGCCGAATCGGAGTATGAATGGTGCAACGACAGCAAATGTCTCTGTGTTCGACAGTTGGACCTGTTTCACTCGACTGCGTCACGCTTTGTGGTTTCGCTCGGAACGCATCTGCACCACGGTAGAACTGAATGGTCCGAGGCGGGGCCATTTTCTACGGCACAGGGACTCTAGCCGAACCCGTCGAAGGACAACGCAGTCGATAAAAAAAACGATCGTGATAATGTTTGTAAATCCTAACACATTACTAGACAGCGGATTTTATGCATTTATGACAAAAATAAGTAGGTGCCACTTGAAACAGTAAACATATTAAAAGAATAAACATACTGTGATGTTATGTTCCATCTATTAAACATATTAAGACAGAAAATAAATAAATTGGAGTGTGATAACTAGACTGCGGATCTTTATGCAAAATAAAAAATGTTCGCATCGATTGTTGTATTCGTCTTTTAATTTTCCTATTAAGCTGAAACTAATAATGTCCTTAAATATTTTTAACGTGTCCACTGTTTTAAATTGTACGTGTGTCCAGTTTTGTCATAAATGCATAAAATCTAGTAATAACACTCAAGTTCCAAAGCGATGAAAATGTTTCAGCTTATAAAATTGACAAGCCTCTGCTTATTTCATATGTGGTCGGATCAAAAAATTTCTACAATCAATTTCCACGTAAACACCTTCATGATTTCAATAACTTTGAAATGAAAAATATAAAACCGGTCATTTGACTGGGAATGGTAGGTTTACTGTTAAGGGTTTCAGACCAGGGAGCGAATTTCGTTGTAACGCCAGAGCCCAGGTTACGGCATGTGGTAACGCCTGGCATTCTGCAACGTGCACGCATGTAATAACAATGCGTGGATGGATGAATATTGCAAACGGTGAAAGCGTACCACATACCAGGCTCGTTACGACCGTGGTAGCTCGCGAACTTAGCAATAGCAGTGTCATACGTCGATCATTGAATCTTTAAGAGAGTCGTATCTGTTGATTCATAGAACGTATTCACGTTCTAGAGCCCGTAGATTATATTTCAGAATAAAGATTATCATATTTACATAACTCATTTCGGTCTGCAAAAGGTGTATTTTATATTTTCATTAAAAATCGTGTATCCTGACAAACATTTATAGAAGGTTTTCTTATTTACATAACTCATTTCGGTTTGCAAAAGGCGTAATTTATATTTTTATTAAAAATCGTGTGTCCTGACGAACATTGAATGATTAAACCGCCCATTGAAGTCGAGCGAGGTTTCGGCTTGAATCGATCGGACCGGTGTTAATTCGCATTCGTGATTTCTCAATCGTCCAGCGTACACATACCTACGTCGTTCGAAGCCGAACAAGCTCGATACAAACAGTTCTTTCAAATCACTTAATTTTTCTCAACGGGAGAAAAACATGCGTCCGCTTCGATATCGGCAATTATCCGGCTCGATGAGCAGCGTGTCTCAAGGCTTCTGAAATGACCCGCATTAAAGTTGTTCGCGTAAGAACGCGGTCTTAACTATGTAGCGAGAGCAATACACACGATTTCATTTCTTGCCTCGATTTCCTCCTTTTTTTCTCTCTCTCTCTCTCTCTCTCCCTCGAATCGTCGACTCGCTGTTAATGAAACATTCCGTGCCCCTCCGTTCCCCCGTATCTCTACAGCTACGCTCGACAGGAGACACCGCGGATGAAGTTCTTATTGTTGTTATGCAGCCGAACAAATTTATACCACACGCTGATCGCTTAATTACCGATCACGCAAGACGAGCCTTTTTTTCTTCCGACGCGTTTCTTGCCGATTGTATCCTCGTTTTCCACGCCGAGAATTCCGCCGTTTAAGATTTCCATTAATCCGCGGAGAGCCGAGGGAACTCCCGGTTTTTCTCGCCGCAAAAACGAGTTCCTTTTTCCTGCATTCTATCGTAAAACACACAAGGAAAGATTTTCATGAATTCGAAACGACAATTTTCAATCCGTCGATTAAGTTAAAATAATTCAGTTAAATTTCATTTACTTGAAACATTATTTCTAGTTATAGAATCGACTAACCTAAATTTGTACCATGAGTTATGGGACACCCTGTATAGCTATTTATAAAAATCGTCCGTTGTCCGAGAGTTAAAGCAGGAAGTGCGAATTATGCTTATCCGCGAACTGGAGGACACTCGCAATAAAGTATACGAGTTGCTGCTCGAGTAAAAAGCACCGATATATATTTCTTCGTTATCGTATCGCGCGGCAACGAATTATGATCGATTGACCACTGTGAGCCTCGGAATACCATTAAATTGATTGGTTGCAGGATGTAGGATCTTGAGTAATGCTTCTGTTGATACGTGTACCACATCGCATGCAAACTTCGCGATCGAATACGACACAACTACGAAAACTGTGAAACTACGTCAGATACGAAGTCTTACTTACACGGTTGCTGCTGTTGCAGTTTGCGCGAGGCGAATGCAACACCTCGGCACGTGCAACGATTCTAACGCACGTTGGACTCCATTATTCATGCCGATCAATTATTTACGATTAAATAATCACCGCGTTCTCCGTACCGTTTTTTTCTTCTCGAACAAGTACCAGAAACTGTTAGAAGCAGTTTAACATTCCGGTAAAAGAATGCAGATAAGTTTGTTTCTGCATAAAAATCCTCGATCTATAACGCTAAAAGCAAATCGTATCTTTTAGTTCGTGAAAGCTATTATTTAGATTTTGTGCAATTTTTATTGCAATGTGTTCTTGGTGAAAGAAATTTGTTCGATCAATCTCCATGTAAGTAACTTTATAATTTCAAAAATTGTGTAATGGAAAATATGATGGCATTTATGTATTTTTTATTAAATATGATGTCATTTGACTGGCAGTGGTAGGTTTAGTGATAATTAGACTGTGAATGTTTACGCAATTTTCTATTTTTTCAGACGAATTTTAAGAAAATGGAAGAAAATAGTAAATCTCAAAAGAATAAATCTCGTACTAAGTTTAGTGGGATTTTATTTTCTAGCATTTCGTGAAAATTTTTAGAAACCACAAATGCATAAAGATCTGCAGTCTAGTTATTAACAATTAAAAATATCTCTCTTTGTAGGCAAATTTTAAAAAAATGGAAGAACTCAAAAAAAAGATTGTACTACATTCTGTCGAATTTTACGTTCCACCCTTTTTGAAAATTTTTCTTGTGTTTGTGAAAGAGAAAGAAACGATATCTGAAGTGGAGAGGAGAGGAAAATAAGAATCTCGGTGAACACCCACGGATATTCAAATCGCGATTCGCTTCGCCTTGCTGCCTACTGTAACGCCGGGCTCTTTTTTTCGGCTGAATGGACGCGCGCCGACCCTCGCATTATTCGCGAAACAAAGCATCGACGAATTCGCTGTCAGCTCGATTTGCATAAATTGCAAGCGTTCCGCCGACATATCGCGCGTGTTCGCAGTCCCGAGTATAAAACGCGGAAACGTTGTTCTTGTTCTCTTCGTGTAACAAGCGGATGAACGCGAATCGTAATCTTGTGAAGTGAATGAACAATTCTGTCATTGAACGTCAACCATGTGCAAAAGACAGGAAAAAATGTTTCTCACCTTGTGAATATTCCTATTGTTAGTATCATAAACAGAAATATACAGGTAAACATAGTATGTGTTTCTAACACGGTGCTATTACACCGGCAATGAACGTATTAATGGGTTTCTTAAAGACAGTCGCTTAAACGTCCTTAACAAGCTTGAAATTGTCATTACTATTGGGTTTATTAACGAATAACTGACGCTTTATGTACGGAAAGTTTGTCAATAATTGTATACCAAACGTGAGCTTAAACATCTTCTTACATGATCGTCTCAAAGAATTATTGGATTATTTCACATCACGATATTTTAAACTAAATGAATTCAATATAATTTTCACGATATTGTCCAAAATGAACCGTGAGATATTGCTTGTTATTTCACCATTACATGGAGTTCGTTTAAACAAGAAATATATGACTTAGATCACTTTCACACTTATAAGCACACACATGTACAATTTTTATTTTGCATTTAAGATGGGCAGTCCGGCAACGAATAATTGTTTAAACACTTTCAGCTATAATCCACTATCAATCTCACAAACGTTGCTAGAAACACTAACAAACCGCAGGATCGGAGTTTCACGTCGGTACCGTGAGCGATCATAAGCTTCGTAGCGATAGCGTGTCTCGGTAATTAATAGTTCTTGATTACGAGCAACAAACTGAAGTGCTACGGATAAATCCTCGGAGGCATCGACGTCCCTTAATGAACTCCGAATCCCATCCCATCCCCGAGATAACGCGATGCCACGGAAATCCATAAAGAAGTCCGAATAACCGTCGACCGCTACGGTTCTTTGGAAGTTGAGTGCCTCTTATAAATAATATTGTTACGGAACGGACCGAAGAAGGAGTTGCGGAGGGGGGGATCGTTTTACGACTGCTTCAACAACTCGATTCCTCCTTGAAAAAGTGGTGAGGAAGTAGGGGGACGAGGCGTCGTAACACGGAGGCACTTGGCCCCCAGTGATAAATGCAGGTACATCTCGTGGCCGGGGCTAGGTAAGAGCGTCTTCGTTCCAGACACATACAGTGACTCCCACTAATATTCGAACACTCTGAAAAAGACGATAACTTTTTTAATATTCTACTATACGATTTGAACCTTTTTGGGAAGCTAGAGCAATTAGATTGCTACAGCATGTGAAATAAAATTTTTGTCAACAATCGCAATGAATCGGAATTGTAGAAAAAATATTAAAAGTTACATTTTACAACTTTTTTATGTGGGCCTGTATTGAACAATTTAAAAACTACGTTTTGTAGATCTGTGTGAATTAAACACATTCTGAAAATTTCGTTAACATCGGGCGACGTTACAATGATCTACAAACGTTTAAAGATGGTAAAAATTGCATCAACCGATTTTGATGAAACTTTCGCAGTGAATATAATTGACACAGATCTACAAAACGTAGTTTTTCAATTTTCAATATATG
Source organism: Lasioglossum morio (assembly GCA_916610235.2). Taxonomy (NCBI): domain Eukaryota; kingdom Metazoa; phylum Arthropoda; class Insecta; order Hymenoptera; family Halictidae; genus Lasioglossum; species Lasioglossum morio. Next base: position 13,627,145 of record OU744334.1, read on the forward strand.
CTCACATAAAAAAGTTGTTATATGCAACTTTTAGTATTTTTTCTACAATTCCGATCAATTGCAATGTTTGACCAAATTTATTTTCATATCATGTAGCAAACTAATGGCTCTAGCTTCCTAAAAATGTTCAAATCGTATAATGCAATAATAAAAAAAGTTATCGTCTATTTAAGAGTGTCCGAATATTAGTGGGAGTCACTATACGTACACACCAGTTTCTCTCCCTTTTGCTCATTAGTCGCGAGAGGCGAAAGAGTTCGCCCGACGCGGCCGATAAAAGCCATATTATTTTCCACGATTAGAAAGTTACCTGATGTAACACGAGCTATCCCGGTCCACGGGAACCGGTTGAAGGTTCCGCTATGCTGGTGTATCGGGATCTCTCTCGCATGTCCGCCCGCAGCGAAAAATCGGGACCGATGCACGGTGTCGCGACTCCCGTTCAAAATGATCGTTCAGTTTCGAAATTATTCGGGCCCAGACGCGAATCAAAAAGTCTCTCTACGATCTAGAATCAAGACACCGCAGAATCGACAGTAAAATTCTCAACGACAGAGTTGCATTCCTGTTTTGTCTTTCAGAATCTAAAACAAACGATCATTGCCGTTCGTGACATGTTAGAAAACGCGGTTCCGACCCTGATCGCAGAATTACGATAATCGAGACGGCCGGAAACGTGTAATAAAGTAAATGGGAGAGACGGATCTGTGAGCATCGTTCGATTACGAAACACAATGGCGACTATTGTGATCTTGGAACGGGTATGTAATTTCTTTAGCGTACTCGACCAGTTGAATTAGAATTGCTTATCGGTAAGCATGGATTGCCGAATAAAAAGCTAATGAAAAATTTGGTTGAATAATCACAACAGCTGGATGAGCAGAGTTTACTTGAATTTTTGCATTGAACAATTTTAATTCATAACTGAGAAACCATTATTTCATAGTGCGGTGGAGGTTAAATAAACATTTAATAAATATAAGGTCTATATTTGATCTCCTAACCTCGTCATCCCAACAGAGCTAGTATATTCTAGTTAGATATATATAATCTATATAAATAAAAACCAAATGCTGTTCGTTGGTAAGCGCATCACTTGAGAACGGCAGGACCGATTTGGCTAATTTTTTAAAAAAATGTACTTAATAGTCCGAGTAAGGTTTTAGCGAAAGAAACATTGGAAAAGTTACCCGGAAAAATGGAATATTTCAATACAACAAAAAAAAACGAACGTCGCAGCTTTTGATCAATATTTTAATAGGAATTTACATTATCGTCGTCTGTTTGCACCAGTTAGCTTAAATATGAACATGCGTATTATTGAAATTTGGACAGGACAATGTCTGTCGGGTTATCTAGTATATAATAATATATTCGCGGGATTGCAATCCAGAATTCGAGTTACTGGATTCAGTAGATTTGACCAGCTGGTTCGAGGAAAGAAATAAATGGTGGCGCAGGGAGGTGATGCATCGCGATGGTAAGGTAAAACTAATCGAGAATACCGTAGAGAGGCCGTAGACGGAAACGCTCGCACAATTGCAGCGTTTTAAGCGTTGCCCCGGAGGGAAAGGGTCCCTCATAAATGCTCGCGAAGGAATGCGCTTGCCGAGGTAGCGGAACAATTTATCGCCTCGTATCGAATATTTCGAGTCGCTCGGCGCATTCCGGCGCCGATCTTGTCCGCACCAAATCTCTACGGGCCACCATAAAATATCCGCTGGAACAGCCTGTCGGCTCAGATTTACGGTCGATCCTATCGGCGCGCATTTCACGATTCCATGTCCCGGAGACGGCTACGGGGCCACAGGATAGATTCGCAAGATTGACAAAAATATCTGTCCGTGCTGATCTTCCACGTGGCAGCCGGATGATTTACATTGGCCGACCGAGCCGACTTGTCGCCACGGTGCGTTCGCAATCGACGAACAATCAAACATCAACTTTCACGTTAGTATAATCACACGGTCCAACAGCCAAAAATCGTTTCGATTCATTAATTTTTCTCCTAGACGCACAGTTTTTGAAAAAAGACATATTCTTCGACTTTGAACAATATATTATGAAGTTATTATAAAAGATATTGTATTGTACTTTATAGCAAAAGATTCTCCAGACTTTCCCGAATCCAGTGATGTGCAATATTAATACATTATGCAACAGGATATTTATCATCAACACCGGTCACATTTGGTGAACCACCGATGTATATCGCTGAGGAATAAAAGCATTTGTATAAAAATTAAGGTAATGTAACATAATGATCGAACCGTGGCGCCGAGAAGAAATTAAAAATCTTTGTTATTAAAACATTCACGATCGAGAATTGAATATCTATACTAATACATTATGATTGTTTAAACATGTTTACATTAATTTATTTAATGTTTGATGAAACGTCAAAAAGAAGTTTGAATTTGTTGGACCGTGTGGTTGGATCTCCTTTTCGCTCGAATTTCAGTCATCTCCACATTCCCTGTAGAATGTTCTTTGAAATTGTTCGAATACACGTGTCGTGTGTTAATGAAATTGGTTGAATCGCGATAAAAAACGAACGGAGGAAGATTTTAATTGAATTTAACGGGAACCTGATTTTCCGCTCGACGCAGCGTTCATTGAGATAATAAGTAGACTGTGGATTTAATGTGTTAGCAGTGTCTGTAACTGTGGAAAATAGAATTCAGGAGAAACTTCTCTATCAATAATTAATATCCGCGATCATACTATTCCGTTTCTGGTCTAATAAGCCGTAACAGAGAAAGTAAAGCACTGTTCGATTTCTGCTAATTGTTTAGTGGAAATACGAATTTGTCCGGCAACGTTTCTACTGCATTCCTGGTCTCTGAAATCAGCGAATAAAAAATCCGGATCCACATTGACGCCTACAGTCTCCGAATAATTAATCACGGTCGAGATCTCACGGGAAATTTATACGCCTACGAGCTGATTAGCTGTCGGATCCGTTGTGTGTAAATTATTGTTCCCTCTAATTTGAATTCCGAAACGTAATCGTGCCAAATTAAACCGTACTCTTTTTATATACCCTGCGCCTACACAGACCCAGGAATTTCTAACAAAAGCACAGCCGTACACAAATATTTTTTCGATATATAAATCATACCAATGATTAATGTTCAAATCGAATGAATCAAAATTTGTTTCATCTAAAAAGTAAGGCGTAACATTCATATTTCTTAGACTTTGAACAATCGACTAACGAACAAGGAAATATCGGCGGAGCCACCGTTACGACATAAATTCCAATAAACTAGCGAGATATAATTAACAGTCGGGCAGCTAGGGGTCCGGCGCTCTCTCGAACAATAGACAACGGTAGTTCTTTTTCTATTCTGACGTGGAAACGAGAACCGAACGAAACTGCTCCTCTAATCGCCGATTCAATTATCCACGTAATTATTACGCTACCGGCGCGGCGCAATAAATTAGTATCAGTGCCTATGCAACTGGTTCGATAGGAATCGGCCATCGATTGGTCGAGAGCGGAGCGCGTAGAAAGTAACGGATAAATTAGTACGAGGAAATGCGACGCCCTCCGGAGAATGGAACGTTTTCATTCGGTATCTTTTATCGGACGTTTTGCAACAAACAACGTCTCCCGGTCTCGTTTGTCGTTCCTTTGTTCCGTAGGAGGCACCCGAGGGAAAACGCGCGTCTAATGAGGAGATACTGACTGTTTAGCATAAACGGCCGCAGAAACGCGCGCTTCCGACTTGTTAACACGTGAACTGCCAAGTTATCCCCAGAAACGTTCGACAAAGTCGTGGTAATTTCATTAACACTGTCACAATTCTCATTGTAATCAATTTCAATACCATAGCCAAAACTAGAAAGGCCACATTTATCGTAGCGAATATTTTCTTAACCCTTCTTGCATCAGTCCTAAAAAAAAATAAATTCTCTTCAATTTATTACAGTAAAAATTCATTTCTAAACCTGACTTAAAAAGTAGCAACTTCTATCATTGTTCTTCGTAATTCAGATTAAACTATGCTGTTGTAAAAATTCTAAATCCAGTTCACAAGTAACATTTCTTATCATTTTTCTTCGCAATTCAGACTGAACGTAATTTTTGGAAAGCTCTAAAAAATGAATCCATCTAGCTTGACAGAAAAACTGAAGTCGGCTGGTCCAGTTGTTCGTGCAAAATAAAAATAGGAAAAATCGTATATCAACATCTTCAATTTTTGAATTTCATCTGCTCAGTTTTGCTATAGATACATAAAGATCTAGCCGTGAATTATGAGACTCATCCTAGTTTGATTAACTTGCAAAAATGTTCTTCTGGTTGAAAGTGTGTGCCGTCAATTACAAGACTGACTGTATATGAAGTGTTCAGAATGAAGTGATCGGCCGCCGCGCTCCAGTTCAGCGGGGACACCGTGTATAGGCGTACTTTCAGTTGATCGGCGTAACGAGGCTAGAATCCAGCCCGTGATTTCATAGCAGGCCAACGCAACGCATGCGGGGCCACGCAGGCAGAACGAGGAATTTCCTTGGCAACCGGGAATACAGATTCGTGGTTACAAATGAGCCTGGCTATAATTAGGAAGATGGTATCGTGTGAGAAGGTGCGCTACACGCAGAGCCAGCAGCGGTGCCTCGTGTTCGACCGCGTGCTCTCCGCGAGGATGGCTTGTCTAACGACGCGAGGAGGCAATAGCCTCGAACCAGCAAAATCGACGCCGTTGCGGAAACCTTGACATTGAAACCATTACCACGTTGGATCGCCACTAGACCGAGCCAATCCCGGCTACTTCGATCAAGATCTAGCCCAACTCTCTGCAATAATACCGCAATTTGTTTTACTCGAAGGCCACACCGAACAAACACCTCTTTTGTATAGATTTAGACAGTTTTCGGAGTTCATTGTTATTTTTTAGCGGACGTAAATTAATTTTTGATTGAGGGTTATTTATTTAACGTCGCATCAACTGCTAATGTTTATTAACGATGGAATCGACGTTCTTGTTCCATCGACCAGGTCGCAAAAAATAGTAGGACAACACGATTTTAGAAACAGCACCGACCCTTGGGGTTTATTATTATTGAGTTTATCGATTTAGGAAATTAATAATCGACGAAGAACGTTTTTATTTCGTCGGCGAGGTCGCAAAAGAAAAATTGTAGAACCACACGATCTAAGAAACAGCACCGACCGTTGGGGTTTATTATTTTATTGAGTTTACCGATTTAGGAAATTAATAATCGACGAATAAAATGCTCGTTTCGTCGGCGAGGTCACAAAAAAATAGTAGAACAAAACGGACCCTCCGTTTGGACTCCGAGGTTTATTGTTATTGAGTTTACCGATTTAGGAAATTAACCGAGGGTTTATTACAGTGAAACGGGTCACACAATGAACATAGTTCCACGGCGACGACGCAGTTAAAGCAATGTTCATGCCCGGAGGGTGCACCGGAGTAAGATAAAAAAGACACTGACTCTTACGTTCATCGTCCCACGGGAAATATCGTGGAAAAGATGATAGCGACGCAAATAAGGTTACTTCCTTCCAGCTGCGAAAAACACGTGTCCTGCGTTAATGAGCTCATTACGGGGACTGTTAGAAACCACCTTCTAAGAGAGTTCATGTAAAATCTCCCTTGGAAAATCTTAAACATACGAGCGCAACAATTCTTCAAGTATTAACCAACGTTGTCGTCCAAAAAATGCCAGGAAGTCTCATTGTTTCATTCTCAAATTTTTCATTTTTCTAGGCAGATTTTAAATAGTAGATCCCTTATGAAATAAATTAAAATCGAATTCAATTCGGTGGGATTTGATGTTCTAGTAGTTTTCGAACATTTCCAGAAACCATAATGCATAAAGATCTGTAATCTAGTTACGAATCAGATTTTAGGAAGAAATATAAAATTGAGGGGTACGTTGCCACCCCTTCCTCTATTATTCTTTTTTTCTGGTAGCTTCACAATTCTGCGCTCATAAAATTAAAAGCTTTTAAAGCTTTTAAAATTGCTTAATATCCCTGGTTACAGTTCACAGATATTTTTCCTACAAAAAAAGAAGGTCCTTCATTGTGTTTTATTATTTTTTTTTTATTTAAGCTTACCCAGACCCTTAAAGGTGTCTATACAGCTGAAGTGTGTTTTATTATATTATTCCCATTCCTCTATTATTTCGCGTAGTTGAAACGAGAATGACTTTATTAGTTGGGCGAACCTCGCGACTAGAGTATCCACGCGGAGACGTCGAAGCGTTTCCGTAGAACGTATTCAGTTTCCGCGAGAATCACGAAGTCCGCAAGCATTCCGCAGCAGGAGGAAGCGTATAAGCATGGAGCTGTGTGGAGCGAGCGGCGCAATGTAACATTGTGGGAGGGAGCGTATTTTTGTTCAATTAACCATTCTAGTCCCCGGCGGTTCTGCAGGCTCTCTCGCAGCGCCGGGTTGTAAACGACCGTTGCCGCGGACAAGGCAGGTGCATGTACCTTCGCACGCCTTAATATATTGACTATACTGTACGCGAAGTTTCTTCGCGCATCGGTTATTCCGCTCTCGCACGCCCACGCCGCGGATGTAACGAATCGCATTCCATGATTAGAAAATCCGGGCGTGCCCCCTCGACACCCGCCGATGCACACGTCCAGATAAACGATAGAATTTCGCGGGCATCCACCGCGCCGAATCACTCATTTCGGCACAAGCCCCGTCACGCTATGCTTTTAACACTTTACCAACCGGAAGCCTATTAATAGGATTTTCAATAATTCTGCTGTACCAAAGAAAAGCATAGAAATTTTCTTTGACATTGCAATCTTAAATGAAACTATTAAACGACGTTATCGAGGGTGACTTAGTTAGTTCATACTAAATGCTAAATGAAAATTTAGTCATGTGCCATACATTTTTTAAAAATATGCAATAATCACCGGTCAAGCTAAATAAAAATATTTCAGATCAACTTTAGGACAGAAAAATGAAATGAAAAAAAATGAGGATGACAGTGAGTAAATTGACTCTACTGATTCTACGAATCACTGTGATAAATCACGATTAGTGATTTTGCACGCCATCACTAGAGTGGTAGGTTTAATGTAATTATTGATATAGTGGAATGAAATGTTGAAAAAGCGAATGGACATTCGCAGAATTCGAATCTTCCGCGGTGATTTCGTGCGGCGCTGAAAGAAATCTGGCTGGTTCATGAATTTCCATAAAGCCTGCACGGTAACGTTACCGTATCTCATTAAAGGATAATACCGAACCCCATGGAAAATACATGACTCGGGATTACCATGTATAACGGAACGAGATGGAGACTGTTATATGTAATGTATATCGTGAATATGCATTGTCGTCATGAATTATTCCACCCCATTAAACGTTAATAATGTGGCCCGGACGGTACTCACCTCAACGACGAAGTAAAGAGGATCACCGGGAAGGGCTTGAACGGCGAGGTAGCGGCTGGCGGACACCAGGGGTTGAAGGCAGGACCGCGCAGCCGTGACACCGCTACCACGCATGCTGCATGCTTCATTTCGTCGCCGCTACGCACAGCGTCCTCACTGAAATCAAAAAATATATGTCAGACGATTAGCGAAAATTCCATCTCATGGATCTACATCGCACAGTTTATTCTAGGCCGGAAGAAATGTTCAATTTTCGTGTTAAAATAGCTGCGAGTGGGTTAAGTATCGTATGCTTATCTATTTCATTTAAATGTCACAAATACAGACAAATGTTTTCTTTCATTTTGCTCCAAAAATCGCATGAGGTCCAGTTACCTCCCTGTACACGATTAACATTAGACTAGAGAGAAGGTAGAAGTTATAATGGAATTTAAAATTGTTTAATCCGAATTTCTTTGTCGTTGATAATTTTTCAGAAGGTTGTCACACATCTAGGACAGTAGAAGGCCAGAAGAGAGAAGGGTAGGAAGTGGATCCCAAACAGTAGAAGGTGAACAAACGATTAATTCCAGGACATCGGCGTCGATGACCGAATCATCTTGTAATCCATCGACAAATGGAGGAGGGACTACATACCGGGTTTTCGGGTTCGTCGCGGCAACGAAGATAACAATGTACGAAAGAGCCGATAGGAGTATGCTAATGGAAACGGTAACCGGTCGCACAAATCACGGTGGCGTTTCCAGGGAATCCAGCCGCAAGGAATGGCTGTTCCCCGTCCCTCGCACGGTTTACGATGGGTGTGCTGAATCCCCTCGCGGCGCTCCGTTCACGGTAAATCACAGAATCGCTCCCGGCGTTACTCCATTTTCATCTCCGTGGAACAAGAAGCGGTCGCGTGGATGGAGAAACAGATGGCCCCTCTCGGCGCCGAGTCAGCCACCCGCTCATAAATCCGCCGGACAATAAGTCCTCGAAAAATGCAACGCGAGGGGGCCATCGGGGCCCATTCGCCCGAGGAATCTCGCGTGACCCTCGCCTCGATTAATTGCTTCGCGAAATCTGCCAGCCGATCCACTCGAACCTCCACCTTCTCTCTCCTCTGTTGCGACCCGAACGCACAATTTCATTTTGAACGCGGACGCTAAACGATTTATTGGAAATGACTGTTAACAAATGCACGCTGATACTTTTAACCATTTGCACTCGGAGCTATTTTAACTCGAAAATTAAACGTTTCTTCTGACCTACAATATTTCCATTCTCTATGATTTTTTAAATTTGATAAATATCAAATTGATATGATACCTCATACAATACTTAAATGTGTAGTAATTGGTTAGATACCGACATATCTGATAGTGGTATTCAATTATCGATCGCAATGTTTTTGATAACTGGATGTTATTTCTTATTGGCGCACAGGTTCGATCATATGTTACAACAAACTATATAATTTTATAATAAATGCTTATTCTTCAGTGATATACATCGGAGGTGTATATATCTGATAGTGTAAACAATTATTTAGATAATAGTACAGCAATTTTTAGTGGCGCCTCAGAGCAACCTGGCGCCGATATCATCAATTTATTGTTTGTCTTAATTTCGATCGAGAAGAATTTAACCTGTATGTATATTATGTTTGTGAACAGTATGATTTGGTTTGCAAGTTCGTGATCCTCAGAATTGCAGACCCTCTAAAATTCGTAAGATATTCAGCATTGTGGTCCTTCGTCTTCTCGGACCCTTCGGAATCACCGGCCCTTCGCATTCCTAAGATCCTTAGTGTCGAGTCCTTTCGACCTAGCGTGACCCTCTGCAATTCTACGACCCTTGGCATTGTGAACCTCTGCGTTCCTAGGACCCTTTAATTGTGGCCCTGCGACCTCCCCTGATCCCTGACGGTATTGTGGCGCCTTGCAATTCGAAGGTCCTTGGTATTGTACCCCGTAAGAGACCCTCGGAATGATAGCTGTTTGCATTCTCAAATACTTTGGAATGTCGTTCTCCAATAACCTTAAAGAAAGATTGACCCTTCACCCTTCGGCCGTCCGAATAGCTGGGAAACTATTCTAAAGATGTAGAAATGTGGTGCAATTCGTGTGTCGCGTGCTAACGAAATTGTTGATGCGATCCTGATAAAAAAAACAAACGGAGGAAGATTTTGATTGAACTTAACAGGAACCTGATCTCCCGAACGACTTAATAACATTGAATTAATAATAAGTATTTTTAGAAATACTAACCGTACAGCATTTTTAAAAAATTTCGTATTCAAAGGGTTCGATAGCATTCTATTTAACTTCAACTTCCCACAATGGACTCGGACAATTCTTGTTTCGCAGAAAAGTTCGCAGTCTAATAATAACGTCTCGACAAGGCCAATAAATTTCTTTCGGCGTGCACCGGAGGAGCCATCCTGAACGTTCTCGTTGCCGAGTCCCGGCTATTTTCGGGTCGCCCGGTGATTCGACGAAGTCGCCATGGTAATCGACGAAATTGACTAATGGACGATCCGCGAGAGAGCAGAAAGGAGGAGAAAACCATCTACCCGCGGAGGGATGATCGATGGGATCCATTACCGAGAGACGCGTGCAATCCGCCCACACCCCGAGGAGCCTTACTACTCCTGTCCCTTTTCCTCGATCCTACCCCTGCTACTTCCCCACCCTTCTTCGTTTAACCCGTTCTTTTCCCAGTGTATACCTACTCGCGGCCACGAGAGTTGTCTATTTCTCTTTCTCCGCTGATCCTCTCGGCTTGCAGCACGTTGATGCATTTACTCGCTTGCCGGTATAACTGCCACGCCATTATAAGAGCCAGTCTCCCCCGCTTCCTCCCCGACGCCCTTTCCTCTTACACCCTCCATTTACACTCACTCCCTTTTTTTCTCTGATATCTCCGTGCCCTTCGTCCTCTCTCTCTCTCTCCCTCTCTCGATAGTCAATGCATTTCGTGGTCGATTCGCTCGCGGAACCTTGCGCAAATATTTTTGATTACACTTTTCAGATCGGGCCATATGATCGTCGAATCATCTGGTAATCATTAGACAGCGGATTTGATGCATTTATGATAAAATGAATAGGTGTAATTTACAATTGTATACTTATTAAAAGAATTTAAGAGTGTCCACTTAATTAATTAAATTTCTTAAGGGAGGAAATAAGTCCTTTGGACGAATTTAAAAAAAGTTATGCGATTTTTAAGAGTGTCCATTCTTTTTGCGACAAATACAAATACAAATTTTATTTTGCACAAAGATCCGCAGTCTAGTCATGATCGACTCAGTAATTATTAATCCATTAACAGAATGTGTCGTTAATATTCGAAGGAACTTTGGATACCTACGAACCCTCATTCTGACGATTTAATTCCTGATCCTGAAAAGGTTAATTAGCAACCTGATCAACAGAAAACATCGTTAGTATCGACCGCGACGGCCATTTGTGTTTTCAGCGGTCAGGCTGGTGTTCTAGCAAGATCCGCGAGTCCTTTGAACTCTCATTGGGATTCCGCGAGCGACGTCGGCCGTCTCCGCGGCGAGCCGACGATTAAATGCGCCACGACGGATCGATACGGAAAGCTCGATCTTCGGAAAAAGCGATCCAGGAGATAGAGGGACGCCGTTCGTATGCCGAATGCGCGGCGAATCCGAAAGCGGACGGTTCCGCGGATCGGCAGGGATGAAAAGATGAAAAGAACCGAGAGATCGAATCCGCGACGGGAGCGCCGGCGACTGGTTTTATCGTTCGACGAAGTGCGACGTGCATGCACGTAGGCGGCGGTATATAAACATGAACTACATGTGAACTACATTCCAGTGGCATGAGTAACCGAGTCTTGCGCACTCTCGCCACTCTTCTCGTCCTTTTCTCGGCGGCGATCCGGCCCGCGCGTACAAATCTAATTACCCAGCAACCTACCAACGAGGGACAGAGATCGAGCCTTCCCCGGGAAGGACGAAGAACGGACCGCCTCCTCTCATCCACGTCCATGTTTGTCGCAGCCTATGCATTGGGCCCACACTCTTAGGGACCATGTGAAAAAATCCTATTTCATGAATTTGACAGGAAAATAGTTGTAGAATGTAATTTTTACACGTTTCCCACTCCAGATTCACCTTTTGCAAATTAAATACACGGTTTCGCGAATCAAATTATACCTTTTCAGCAAATCAATTTCACCCTTGCGCAAACTCAGTTCAATCTTTCACAGGTTTTGCACTTCAAATTCACCCTTGTGCAAGTCACGATACACCCTTAGGCAAATCAATTTCACCCATCAAGAATATTTACAATTAATCATTTGTGTGGATTAAATGATACATTTATTTAACACTAGGACTACCGAGCACTAAACGCAGTTGGCAAGCATTGCCTTATAATAACGACAATATAACATTTATTTCGATTTCGTGCAAGTTTTATTTAAATATGTACTCCAACAGAGAAGTTGACTAAAGAAATATCTCGGAGAAACACGTTTACACTTTGAATATTTCGAATCGAAAACAGTTCGCACCAGTCATTCTGACTGGTCCGGTAGTTCCAGTGTTAAACACGCGTGAATGTGTCTGTGCGAATAGTATTGTAAATCGGCGTTTATACGTCGACGTTCAATTGAAACGGCCACGTTGCTCCGCAATCATCAAGGTTTCAACGGAGCTGGTTCGTCCGGTGCGGTATAGTGCGTGTCGATTGATGCTTTCTCCGTCTCCTCCCCTTTCTGGATTTCTCTGCTCTCCACGCTCGGCGGAAGATGAACGAGAGCGGATAGGAAGAGGCTGCGAGGTGGGAAAACCGCATTCCTCGCGTAGGTCTAATTACCCCGGGCTCCCGCGATTCGCGGATGACACGGGAGACGTATTTACTGGTTTGCGTTCCTGAGACAGTAACCGCGATATCAAACATTTATTTCGCACCGTACGGAAAGATTGCAACAAATCAGTGCCGCGAATATTCACCACGAGACCACGTTACGTTTTCATTTGCATACGCTTAGATCCGGTTACGTTACAGTTGCAGGCGTTGATGCGCAGGGGAAAGTAACTAGGCAACTGTTGCTAATCGATCGGCCTAATTAGTTTCAGATTTTTTGTTGCGCCGTGTTTTATTGGAGGGTTTCGACCTCCAAATTCATCTTTTTGTAAATCGGTTTCACATTCAAAGGGGCGAATCTGGAGTGAAAAACCTATGCAATCACTAGACTGCCGATCTTTATGTAAAATAAATATATTTTGCGACAGGATTATGGACAGCAGGAGTTGAATAAAAATTCAATTCATCCCTTAACCCTTAACACTCGAGTGGTAATTCAGAGTCAACTTGCTGCTCAAAAATTGCTATGCCACTATTCTAAATATTGTTTACATTATTAAATATGTTGGGATCTCACCAATTACTACACACATTCAAGTACAATATGACGTATTGTAGGATTTAAGTCATCAATAAACAATTTAAGATTTAATTTTAACTATAACAGATACAATATTAAACACGTCCTTAGTTTTTTACACGTCAAACGAGAATGAATAAAGTAACACAAATTATAAAACATGAAGAACGCAAAGCAATAACAATTATCGAATCGTCGCTCGAAGACGACTTCTCCCTAAACTCAATTTCATATCCATAAAATCAACATATCAATTTCATATCCATAAAATGAGAAAACTCATGTAGAATCGAATTATTTTAGGTCGAAAGAAATGTTTCATTTTCGAGTTACAATAGCACCGAGTGCAAAGGGTTAATAGATTTCTTATATCGAAAACATCCGAACAATATTCTCAGATTTTTCCAATCTTTCATTGTTTTATATTTCACCCAGCCAGTTTCTTCGTAAATGCATAAAAATCCGCCGTCCAATAATCACTAACACGGAGATAGAAACATAGAAAGAGCTGACGAAAATTGGTAAACGAATTTCAAACGGAGACAGACATTTTTCTTGTTTCTTCAAAAATTGGATAGATCGAATCTGGTGATAGTTCCGAACGGAGGAGCGATGGTAGAGCCAATACGCTTCGCGGATGTCGCTTGCATTAAAATGGCACCGGTGGTGAACCGTATTCGACCCACGCGTCACCGCCACCTACCCGCAGCGCGACTGCAGTCGACGAATGCATCACGCGTGTGCACGCGGCGCATTCCACTAAAGTCCCTGATCTCCTGCCCTTGCGGTTTAGCATTCTCGTTAAAGCCACGGTGGAATGTCTACGTTGCGCCGGCGCGGCATATCCGCGCGCGGCCACGAACACATTGACGGATTTATGAATAATCCGCCGGCAAATTACAGGAGTGGATGATTAGATCGTAATCGATTCGATCCGCGGAACAACCTGTTCTTAATTGCGGAATGATTTCCACTTAACGACGCTCCGATACGGAAAATTTATTATCGTCTCCGAGGCGGTGGGAAAACCGCGCGGCCGCTGCGTGTGTACTGGATTCCATCGGGCCGCATATTTTCGCTGGAAACCTGTCTTCCCACTGAGTCATCCAGCCATTTTGTTCTATAATACGTTATGGTCGGCTGTCGCGCGCAAACTGGCCCTATGCACACTCATCGATCAGCTGATCGATTGTCCCATCGTTCCAACCGATCGCGCGCTCTTACCGTTACGCGACGCGCGGTGCCCGATTTTTCAAAAAACTCGAACGGAAATCGTCGCCGTCGTTTCGTTTACTTTATTCGATTTTTCATCATTTTTTTTTGTTTGTTAAATTCGTTAATCATCATTTTAACCCTCATCCCTCCCTCGTGTCACAATTTTCCTTTTAAGTGAGACTGTTCTGTTATTTGTACTTTTGTATTTTTATTTTTCGAATGCGAAACACATAAGCGAAAAACCTGAGATGTAAATGGTAACTGATCGATTTGTTAAATCATCAATTTACCTTGTTACTTCATTGATGTGTTACCACTGTGTCAAATTATATAACACGATTATAGAACGAATTCTTTCCTTATCCCGAGTCTCTCCGAATCGCGTTTGAAAGTGGAAATTTACGGAACGATTCGCAGCCAGTATATTTAAGATAATACTTGGATAATATCGTATTAATGATAGTTTCAAAAGTGCGTAAGGTAGATATTATATTCAGATTATATTCCTTTCTCGAAGATAGAGTGCTGACAATAAATCGATCTATATATAGAGGATTAATCGTGCAAGATTAAATATTCGATATATACAGCTGCGTAAACTTCGCTTACAATCAGGAGCATACCTTTCTCGGCTCTTCAAATGTGCATCAAATTCAAAACATATTAAGAAAGAAAATGAGTTCTTATTTCACTTCAGTTTGTTGCGATTTAGGTAGAAAATTTTGATTTTGCATGAAGATCTACAGTCTATTTATTGTATCCAGAGGAAATTCGGAAAAATGAGAGTTTCCCATTCTTTTCCTACGAAAGGGTTCGCAAAGTGAAATTTTCGCCCAGCCATAAACAACCCTTTATGCCTACGGAATAAGCATGGACTTTGCGGCGAGTTGATTCTTACGGTAAAATGATTAATAAAGTAGCTTGAATAAACGCAGCTGTAAACGTATCGCGAGGCAAGAGGTTAAAGTCCCCAATCCATTACGCTTCGCACCGTCATTCATGCTGTAAACGCGTGGCCCATGGCAGACCGGCAGTAAAGTCTTGAAACGTAACGCGACAAGATTCCTGATCGCGACGTTTCAGATAGTTATCGAGATGATTGAATGTCGGGACATTAACGTCCGACTTAATACGATTCGTTACTTAGGTAACAATAGCCCACCGTGGTTTATGTAATTGTCTAGCATCGCGGCCTGGTACGTTCTACACACCTTAATGTGTCGCGCGACTGGTTCGTGACGAGTGAACTGGCGCTAACGGGCACCCACCGTGGAATCCCTAATGTCCCGTGGAATTGTTCCCGCGGACATACAACTTTTTTCCATGTAAAATTGGTGATCTGTTTACGCGGTTATTAGCGGGCCTCTTCTTACGCAATTCGCGTTTCTTTGCCATAAAAGTTCGTTGGGTCTCACGGCGCCTAGATTGATACAGGTTTTGCACTCGAAATTCACCCTTTTGCAAGTCAAATACACCCTTTTTCAAACTAATGGAGTGCAAAACCTGCAAAAGGTTGAAATTGATTTGCAAAGAGATGTATTTGACCTGCAACAGGGCGAATTTAGAGTGCAAAACCTGTAAAACGTTCAGTTTGATTCACAAACTGTGTATTTGACTTGCAAACCTGTGAATTTGGAGTGTAAAACCTATACACCGACAGTCAAAACCTTCAAAATTCTCAGACAACTTCCACCGTGTAAAAATGGACTGCGTAAAAATCGCAGTTGCCCGGGAACTGGAAAAAATCGATACACGAATGTGTACAACGAATACATGGTACAGCGATCACGTTCTCAATTTTGATCGAGTGCTCTCTGCTAGGGGTTGTATGAAACTCGCGTACACGTTTTCGAGAATGCAGAACGCGTTCTTCGGTCCCTTCCCTCTCCTCGCCACGCATTCTATTCTAATGCGAGTGAAAGAAAAAACAAGCAGAAGAAGTGGAGGAGGAGGAAAAAGATCCATAGGTTACCGTGGAATTTATTTCGACGATAATCGCGAGAGACACCCGCGCTCGTGGCTAAGGATACGGGAACGCGGAAGTGCGTGTGCGCACGTTCAACGCGTAGGTTTGTATAGCCGCGATCCTGCATAAGCCCGGGCTCCATAAGAAGCCATTGTCGTGCAAACAACGCATTACACGATAGCACGCGGAAAATGGTTGTCGCCGGTACCGTAAAGACTGCCAAGACCTATGCGAGATCCGATATCTATGGTCTCCGACTTAATATTTGCGGTACACTTTATAACTGTAATCCTCTCGGGCCTCGATTCGCCGACATCGCCGTCACACAACCACCTCGCTCCTCGCCTTCAATCTGATAATAACGATCACGAAAAGAAACGTGTCTCTACTGCTCGCAACTCGTCGGTGACAATGTTTCCAACAACGTCTCCTGCAAACTGGTTTTATCCAATATCTATTTGCATGATAAGCACGTCTTTTAATTATCACACTGGACAGATTACAAGAATTTTAAAATACTCACGTGCCAGTCTGAGCTGATTGAAATCGTTAAAGGAAGAGTACAAGTTCTATCGGGCTCCTGTTCTGTACAAACCGAGTGGTGTTGGATTACTTCATGAATTATAATTACAAAGTAATTAAATTATTTCGTAATTCGAAATTCAGTTCAATTAAATTACAATGTAAATTGTAATTCTGCCCTCTCATTCTTATTAAGTGAAATACAGTTACAAAGTACAGTCTAATTATAAATTATATTGTATAAGAACAATAAGAGGTAGAAAAAGAAAAATATTAGTATCAGTGAAAAATATGGTACATATTATTCATAAATCATACTGTATGATCATAATTAAGCTGATTTATTACGTTTGTTTTAGAAAGACAGGACAAAAGTACTACAGACGAGAAAAGTAACACCACTTCATCGAATCACTAGAATTACAACAACAACGAATTATACGAGCAACTACAAAGTATACATATTTCGCATAAAGATCGGCAACGTTCTCAAAATATTTTTACTAGCAACGTCCAGCATACTGCAGAGCGTTTTCGCATCACTACAATTTCTGTGATTGTATAAGTATAAGTTCTCCGATGTGAGAAGATGAATTACCTCGTGACGAGTCCCTGCCACTAAATGCTTCCTGTAGAGTGCACAGCTGTAATTTGAAGTTTTTGCCGGTACTGCTTTTATGGTGCTGTAGACACTTCGTCTCTAGCCTCGAATCGGATAATAAGGATGGCAAAAAGTTTATACTGTTTGCAACTCATCGTGACATTGTTGCGAAGTGGGACGTGGGAAGATCAGTTTTATCGCGGCGGCAATAGGAGCGTTTGTGTGTCACAAAAATATTTGTTGGTACGACCAATTTATCTTGAACCGTTTGTACTTGGAGCTATTTTGTCATTCCCAATGATTTTTTAAATTTTATGGATATAAAATTGGTGGAATACTTCGTACAATACTTAATTGTTTGGTAATTGATTGGATACCGACATATTTAATAACGTACACAATATTTACAGATTTTCTAGATCGCGTGCTCACCATTTTACAATGCTCTTTAATTTCTTGTTCGAAGAGTCAATTTACGAGGCTGTTTTATTCCACCCATCCGGTGCAGTGTATGACTATAACGATTTAACGAGTTTCATATAAAATATACTAATCGAAAATTCATCGCGCCTCGCCGCGGCAAGGTAGAACCTAAAAAGAGTAGTTTTATTGGACCGTTTTCTGTCAGAATGGACTCGAGCTTAACGTATCCGACTGTCCTATCCCTATTCCAATAGTGTTTCTTTGAAATTATATATTCAATGGCGTGATAAATTATCCTTTTACGCGTGCACTTCGTCTTATCCCTTCTTACATTACGATTTCTATGTCACGAGACAAGAAAAAAAAAAAGAATGTACGTTTTACAAACACGCTTGCTCGTCGACGAGGCTAAAACACGATGTAGTTTTATTGGACTGCTGGCAGAAAAACGGGCATCAAAATTATTTATGCTCACGTTTTATCTCCGGTTCTTGTTCATTTTATATTTGGTACCGAAGCAGAATGTTTCCTTACACGAGAATTTCCATCTGCCTCGTATATTACGTGTCGTGCAGTACCTTTTCGAATGAAAGCGCTTTCGTGAATGTGACTTACTTATATAAAAAGTCGAATTGTCCGGCGCAAGTCTTTCACTTGATATTTCCGGTACGCTGAACAACCGTGATTTCCAGCCGTCGATCTGTCGAAGATCTACATATTTTGTCATCTCACTTCTCGCACCTCGAGAAAACTTTACAGGCTGTTCCAAACGTGATGTTCTTCCTCGAAAGGGTTTCAAGTAACTTTTCAGTCACTTTTAAGAAAGTGTAACCTTTTTTGAGACACCCTGTATAGATCAACGAATTGTTAAACCAAGAATGCAGCGTGATTATCATCATCCATGCGCTCTTGTGTCAGCGTTTAAGTTTTACGTTCATTGGACCGATAAATTGTTATTTTATATAGCTGGCTTCGGAATCGCGACGATTGAAAAAATCCGAATGTTTCTTCCTTTTGAAGCTGCATCGCAGACGCAAGTGTCCCTGTGACTTTGTCTTCGCGATAAACTTTATAACCATAATCTCCAGATCGTAACTCCAGTTCCATAGTCACGTACACTTCTTACTTCATTGAATTCAATAATAATAGCTTTTAAAATACACGCTTGGATTTATTCTAACTTTAGTACTTTATTTATTCCGCTGTTTCCTAAAACGTTCGATTAATCTCACCTACAAAATCAAACTCACAGCTGCAGAATTGTGATTCGTAATGAACTAAATTGTGATCAGCTGTCTAATTTAATTAAACAAGTTAAGGACCAGTGTTATACACGCTTGGGTATATTCAAACTTTAGTACTTTATTTATTCCTCTGTTTCCTAAAACGTTCAATTAATCTCACCTACAAAATCAAGCTCACAGCTGCAGAATTGTGATTCGTAATGAACTAAATTGTGATCAGCTGTCTAATTTAATTAAACAAGTGAAGGACCAGTGATATACACACTCGGTAAATTCAGACATTAATAATTTATTTATTATTCTGTTCTCTGAAACGTTCAATTAATCTTACGTACAAAATCAAGCTTACAGTTGCAGAATTATAATTCGTATTCTAAGTTAATCGAACACATGATGGAGCCTGTGTACCTTTGATCAACATTAATCACTTCGCTCTCGATGCAAGAACTCCTCACACTATCTGATAAAACCGCGCGACACTAATCGATATCAATACGAAAGTACCTCCAGTGAAGTGCTGAACTATCGCAGATAAACTCGAACGAATTTCATTCCTTGATCTTTCATTTACTGCTGATATCTCCGTTATCAGCGACGCAATTTGTCCTCCGCAGTGCCATCACGGAAACAAACAACACCGTGTTCGTTTTTTATTGAGAACACCGTCGTTACGCCGTGCGGCTGTAACGAACCGAATCGCTAATAGTAGTTAGTCGCGAGTTCCGAAAATTACCAACAAATTCTAGCGTATCGATTTCGCGTCGGGGATCGCAGATAGCGCGCGAGCAACGTGCCCGAGTAAATAGGAAAGGATTCCAGCCCCGATAAACGAGCATTCGACAGCAAGAACTCGTCTCCGACGCGACCATCTTGACAAGACAAGTTCGATAAAGAAACGTGGTCTGACCCTGAACAATCGTCGAAATCGTCAGTTGCCATTTAACCGTTCTGCTCGAGAAACGTAGAGAGGAACGCGCTCGGAAATGTCCGCTACAAAATGATCACCTAGGTGAGTAACAATCTTCGTTGTACAGTCATGTTTATGAAAAATAATAATTCGTTCACATCATAAAATATTGAACTCACACTGTGTATGTAATACTTGTCTGGGCTAGACAGGGTTAAACGCTGTTAACCCCTAGCCGCGTTTTAACGAGGCACATTCGCGATGAAGATGTGAGAAATCTAACAAATATGTTGCGCTTTTCTTTTTACATGAAATTCAATTTGATTCGTTTGTAATCTTTATGCTAAATAAAAAGTGGTCTGCATTGATTTTGAGAAGAAGGAATAAAATAAAAATTGATTTCATCCCTTAATCACTTTATTGCGTTAAAAGCAACTTTATGATATTCTTAAACTTTTCTGATTTTTTACTGTTTTATAGTGCAAGCAAATTTCTTCATAAATGCATAACGGTCAGCATTTATGTATATATACTATTTGTTATAAATCGTTATTAGCAGACAGGGGATCTTTTTGCAAAGTAAACGTTTTCTACCTAAATTGCAAGAAACTGGAGCGAAATAAAAGTTCATTTTATTTTTAGTAATCAATATTTAAGCATTCAAATAAATCTTTTCTCTCCTACATTTTTCGGGATAAGGACGAAACACTCACTGCATTCTTATTATTTTGTTCCCTGTAGATTGACCTCGACGATCAAATATGTATTTTTCAGCATTGCCGTAGACGGCATTCGTGATCATTGCGTGAATAATACAAAGAAGCTGGATGTGTTCGGACAGCGATGATCGAGCCAGCGTGTATTTAATTGGTACATCAGATAATCGAAACAAGCTGTGCTCGAGTGATCAGTCGTGGACCAACGTTCGTCGAATTCGTCTGCAAACCGGAGCGAATCATGACTATTCTGGGGGTGGCTGATTACGCTGTGATCGCTGTTTCGTTGCTGATCAGCTCGGGAATCGGCGTGTATTACTGGCTGACCGGTGGGAAACAGAAATCGACCGACGTAAGTACACATTAATGATTTTCCATCATCGATAACGGTGACCACATTTCGGTGAAAATCAAATTATAAAAAGTAATTCGTATTATACTATATAATATACATTCACTCTTCTCGCTTCTTGTCCATTAAAAAAATAATATCTTTAAAGAATGCCTCATAATAATGATAACGATGATTTAGGAATATTATTTAGCGGACAGATCGATGAACGTCGCGCCAGTTGCGATAGGATTAACGGTGTCGTACTTGTCCGCGGTCAGCGTGTTGGGAGTGACTTCAGAAAATTACGTTTATGGCACCCAGTACGCAGTGATCAATCTTGCCTATGGGTTGGCGACGCCATTCGTAGCTTATTTCTACGTGCCGGTGTTCTTTAAGCTCGGGAGGACTAGCAGTTTCGAGGTGAGTTACCAGTCCCTCTTTCTTCTTCCTCTACAAAAACAGTTGTCTGCGGAAAGACTACTTTCCTCTGCTTCCTTCATCGTGAAGGATCATCCTCCAAGAAGATTAGTAGGTGCATCGGGTGCAAACAGGGGCAACCTTTCTCAGTCCCTTTTTCCTCAATCAACCATTTACCCTCAGATCTACATTAACTCGAAAATTAAACATCTCTTCCGTTCTAAAATAATTCCATTCTATACTAATTTTTCTCTGTGTACGAATATGAAACGATACAATATCTCATACAATACTTAAACGTTTAGTAATTAATTTGATACGAATATCGATCGGATGATAGAAACATACATACTTTCTATTTTTATATATTAAGATATTTTGAATGATAGTACAGCAATTTTTAATGGTTTTTCGGAGAGACTACTTTCCTCTAGTTCTTTTATCGTGAAGGATGATCTACCAAGAAGATTAGTAAGTGGATCGCCTGCAAACAGGAACAACCTTTCTAAGTCCTTTTCTCCTCTATCAACCATTTACCCTCAGATCTACATTAACTCGAAAATTAAACATCTCTTCCTTCCTAAAATAATTCACTCTACACTAATTTTTCTCTGTGTACGAATATGAAACGATACAATATCTCATACAATATTTAAACGTTTCGTAATTGATTAGATACCGACGTATCTAATAATATAGACAATATTCTAAATGATAGTACAGCAATTTTTAATGGTTTTTCGGAGAGACTACTTTCCTCTAGTTCTTTTATCGTGAAGAATAACACTGCGAGAAGATTAGTGGATGTATCGGCGGCTATGGGAATACTATTCACAGCAAGATGTTATTTACAGTACTTGGAAAAACGGTTCGGACCCGCTGCGAGGACAGCGGCCAGCTTCGCGTTCCTGATGCAACTGTTTCTGTACAGCGGGGTGGTACTGTACGCACCAGCGTTGGCTCTCGAGGCTACAACAGGTATCTCAACGACCGCGAGCGTAATCGGCATCGGATTGGTTTGCACGTTTTATTCGACGATCGGCGGTATCAAGGCGGTCCTCATTACGGACGTATTTCAGAGCTTGCTGATGCTGGTGTCCATTATCATGGTGATCGTCACCGCGGCCGTAAACATCGGGGGCCTCGATCGAATCTGGGAGATCGCGCGAGAAGGATCGCGGATAGAATTTGACAAGTGAGTGTCCATCTTGTCCGTTCTCAAGGCTTTCGTGCATTCTCATAAAACCTGTTATTGTCGCGCGGCGCCAATATTCTTCCAGCTAGCCCCGACGCGAAACACTAATACAAACGAAACTTTTTGGATATAGTTATCACATTCTTCCGATTAAAACGAGTCCAAACGCGGTACCATTCGAAGCACGTCTGTTTGTTTAACCCTTCACTGCATGATTTTTTTAATTGGGATAAATAAAATTGAAAGTAGATCAGTTTTAAACAACATTTTCAGAAAAATAATCATAATTTAGAATAGTAAGAAAACACATTCTTAATTTACTATATACCAGATTTGTTAACTGTATCGGATATGATACACTATGCAGAGAAAGGTTAACATTAAACCAACCACCACCGATCAAAATGACCGGTTCCAGATTTCTTATTTTACAATTGTTCAAATGAGTTCAAATAAAATCAATTTTGTCATTTTTATAAGGGAATATGTTCCAGTTACTTTTAAGGCTCGGTAGGTTTATTGTTAATTCACGATTCGATAGAACCTCTAATCAGTTCGACAACGAGCATCGATAAAACCATTAGCAAAATGAAGAACCGCTTCGTCTATCATCGAATTGATTTGCTCGCCGCTGTTACAACCGTAATTTGCTGTAAACAGCACGGCGCGATTGTTAGCGGGAGGCGTGATGCGGTTAGCACACTTTCGAATAATCCATCGACCGTGTAACATTCATTTTACAAGGAATTCAAGCCGTATCGACACTGACAATGGCATGTACATTCATTCAGCATTTCAATGGACCCAACGGTACGACACACCTGGTGGAGCTTGACGTTTGGCGGTTTCTTCACCTACCTGTCCTTGTACGGCTCCAATCAAGTTCAAGTTCAGAGAATGTTAACCATCGGGTGAGTATCCGCCCCGTTGACTTTCTACCCGCTGTACGCACGCCCGTGTATGCGTGTACGCGTATCCCGCGAGATATCGAGAATCATCGGCATCCACCGGTATTCCATAATTAACTGACGTCAATCGACGCACCATGGTCTGAAAACCCGCTTTTTGCCACCAAAAGTATTTTAACGTTATTTCAAAGTTGTATCCTCTCTCTCTCTCTCTATCTCTCTAGGTCGTTGAATTCTTTTCCACGCCAGCTAATGATATTAAGAATTCAGAAATATATAGTAACATTTTAGAAATCGCGGTGATCCCCGTTATTTATATAATCTGACAAATTTGTTCAATATCTAATCTTGCCAAATTGATTTTTGGCCACAGAAGCATTTCTGAAAATGCTTTCTTTTATCATCTTCGCTCACGAAATTGTCGGCAGATCATTTGTTATTTTTATAAAATAAAAGTTTTGTCCGTCAACAGTGGCGGCTCGAGTCAAGTGGAGGCCCACGCGGTAAAAATTTTGGGGCCATCAAACTTAAGTTAGAAATAGAGTTGCAGGAAAACTCTCCTAAACTTAATTTTTCGTAAATAAATTGAATTTTTTTGTAAAGAAAAATGAATGCTGCGAATTCAGGGCCCACTTCATTATCTTCATCAGTAAGTGGATGTCGATGACTGCGATTGTAAAAATGGAAGACGAGAAGAAGGTTTTGTGCTTTCAACGCTTTATCTATTCCGAGACGCCACTAAAAATTGCTACACCATTCAGAATATACAAACTTCAAGAGACGATCTTCTCGCACAGTGCAGAAGCTAGAAAATCGCTTTCGACTAGGCACAAGTTGCGACAACCATGTACTTTGGAAAGTTGTTCTCATCGGACGTACACCGTAAAAATATTCCAGCTCGTAAAACATTATGAAACGGGTTAGTTAAAATGCTGCACCTAATCCACAAATTACTGTCATTACAGTCCACATAAACAATTCGATAAAATAGAACAGGTTTGTCGTTTACCCTGTGATTAAGTTCGCGTAAAAAGTTTATCGCTTTTATAAAATATCATCGGAATGAAATAATAAGTTTTTCACAGTGTACCTAGCGAGCATAAAAACGTGTTTGACGTAGAAATTTGTTGGAGAACGAGGCCAACGATTGAACATATCGAATTTTTGCGAATTAATCTATTACATGTTAAAAGGAAATGTAACGCGAGCAGTGATGTTCCGAGCACAAAGCGAAAGGAATTCGGCCATTGCGTTTGCGCGAGCCCGATGAAGCTAAATGTTGTATTGCGCGAAAGTGTGCGTAATCGTAGAATAAAAGGAACGAGAGGGGAATTTACGAGCGAGCCGAGTCACAGAGGAGACGATTACAGGTTCATAACCATCACGTTTATACCATAACCACTTCTTTAAATATTCCTCCGTTGAAGAGCGATTATATTGCCGAAGAAATCGGAGGAGTGGATATAATCCGGCAGGGTCTGCCGGCTAATATCGAGAGGTATCTCATAACGAGAGGATGCTAAAAGTCGCATCGCGAGGCGGATAGCTGGCAACTTATCGAACGATCGCTACTGTCGGAATGCACGCGAGATGCGTGATCCTGATAAAGCTCCGAGGAAAATTCCTTTCGTCCCTCTGTCGTCACGCTACTAGGAAGAGAATCGCGATGATGCGTCCTAGAAAGAACGCAACGTTGAACTTGATACGCAACGCAACGCTCTCCGTGGGGATTACGGCGCTGTGATTGCTCGTGGGCATTAATTCGAGACGAAACGCGGACGCTGATCCGCGCAGCCTATTATCGTCCGAGAGATTGAAATCACGGTGGCATCCGCGGTTCAATTGACAGACACGAGCGACCATGCTCGTTACAAAAATAATCAACGGTCCAGAATGTCCGTGGAACGATTCGCAAACTAACTTCGAGGACGCTCCCAGCGATACGCTTCGCGAAAGCGAAATTGATATTAACATTGTTGATATTGTCGACCGGTCACGAGTTAACCCTCGTTTCACTTGCATTATCTATTTCAATTTATGAAACCCTGTATATTATTACTATATAGTTTATCATGCTAAAAAATAGTAAAAGTTAAATACAATTTTCAAAACCTTTTGTAAGATTAATTATAAGGATTGAGGTTTAGAAAAAGTACTTACTTGTTTTGTGGTAAAGTGAGTAATTTTTTTAAACGGCATTCCTTCTAATTAATCTTACAAAAGGTTTTAAAAATTGTATACTATATGTGTTTTACAGACGCAATTCAAATAAATCCTGAAAATGATCTAACAAAAGTGCTTTATAAAAAGTAATAAACGATCGAACCGTGCGCCGATAACGTTAATAATTCTTTATTAACAAGAAATGCGATTGATAGAAGAAACATATTTAAATAAAAGATATGTTCAATGTTTCGTCTTAATTCGTTAGGTATATATTAAGTTTATTTAGATTGTTTTACTTCCATATTCAATTGCATTCTGGCAATTATAGTTCGTGAAGTAATTCATGGTTGGCATTCAATTTTTGGATATATCTTTTCAGCAACGTCCGTGGCGCTCAGGCAGCGCTGTGGTGGAGCTGGCCGCTGACTTCCGTGATGTCTTTGGGCCTCTGTTTCTCCGGCTTGGCGATCTACACGAGATACCGCGACTGTGACCCCTTGACGATCGGAAGGATCAATTCGAACGATCAATTAATGCCTCTTTACGTAATGGACATGCTCTCTGAATATCCGGGCATACCGGGCCTTTTTATAGCCGGGATTTTCAGCGCTGGTCTGAGCACTATCTCCGCCACGGTGAATTCCTTGGCCGCCGTTATACTCGAAGATTTTATCAAACCCCTATACCGTAGAAGGTAAGAGTCGTAAAATCGCGGAATGAACTGAACTTATGATCAGCTCGACAATTACCGAGGGCTGAATACCGGGAAGGAGGGTTCGAGGCATAGGAAATTAAATGTTTAATGCCGGTGGACTGCGTTCCAGTCGAATTGCTAAATACGAACAGGCTCGACGCACAGGCTGATCTATAATACTCTATTACTTATCAAGTACTTATCAAGTTCAACTTTGATGTCTTAAATAGAACTGTATATTAGTTATGCGCCACTCTTCTCTACGAAAACGTACTAACCCTTTTTAAACTCGAAGCAATTTTAATTCCAAAATCAAGACGTTTCTTCCGACCTTGATCAATTTTATTCCATGTAGGGTAAAGGTACTAAACTGTAATAATGTTTGAACTATCTTGAACAATGTTATGGCAATTTTAAGAGACATTTTAATTCGCATCGTTAAGAAAACATATTTCTTTAGATCGTCGGATTAATTACGCAACGATCAAGATATTATTCGCGTTCCAATTTCAGACGTGTATCTATCGTAGTTCTACTTCAGTGTCGATCTTCACTATTAAAACACACGCTTCTTTTCTAAAACACAAATCTTATCGATCAGCGATCCGCCGATCTTCTCGATCCGAGGACAAACATTAGTCCGAGCCAATGAACCGGTGTATATGAAGTCGTCCTCGTTAGTGGATCGCCTAAAAGATCCACAGCTCTAATTAAGATCGATGAAGATTGCGGACCCGTTGGACTTTGAAAGCTAAGAAAATCTTTTACGAGCAATTATGTTGGCACGGCGTTCGCTACACCGCGTGCGATTAAAATGTGTTCAGTGGCAAGGAGATCACCGCGACCGTATCGATCATCGTCAGCAAGCTTCTGGCCGTCATAGTCGGTCTGACCTGCATAGCGTTGGCGTTTATGGGACGTTACCTTGGCGGACTGCTTCAAGCTGCTCTGACGATCTTCGGCGTAGTTGGCGGGCCAGTATTCGGTCTGTTTACGCTTGGTATGTTCACGGAGTTGGCCAATCAGACGGGAGCCGTGATCGGCCTGTTCACCAGTCTCGTTTTCTCACTGTGGATGGGATTCGGCCAACCGAAACCGCCGATTCCAAAACTTGACGTGTCCGTCATTGGATGCAATGCTACTGGAGCTTACGATTACTCGGAGCTAGCCAATTCGTACTTCGATCGACCGTAAGGACACTAGCAGTTTTATCTGGCGCTTTTATCATCCGTACACTGGGCCTCCTTATGCGCTTATCTCCAGAATAATAGAGATATTCAAGTATATTCAAGTATATTAACCCTTTGCACTCGGAGCTATTTTAAATCGAAAATTATACGTTTCTTCTGACCTACAATATTTCTATTCTCTGTGATTTTTTAAATTTGATAAATATGAAATTGATATAATACCTCATACAATACTTAAATGTGTAGTAATTGATTGGGAACCAACATATATTAACCCTTTGCACTCGGAGCTATTTCAACTCGAAAATTAAACGTTTCTTCTGACCTACAATATTTCCATTCTCTGTGATTTTTTAAATTTGATAAATATGAAATTGATATAATACCTCATACAACACTTGTATGAGGCAGAACAAATATCTTGCAATTAATGCAGACAGGTTTTATTTTGCATAAAGGTCGACGCCTACTGATATCATTAGTGTACCAGATAATTTGTATAAAGATTCTATTGAAGTCTTAGTAAAGGATCTCTAGTAAAGGATGTTTTGTTACAGGGAGACCAACGATGATTCATACTTCTATCTCTACCGAATCTCATACATGTGGTACTGCCCGCTGGGATCTGTGATCAGTTTCGTGGTAGGACTGTTCGCCAGTTGGATCGTGAACTTGATCTGCAAGGATCAATCGAAAGAACTGGATCCCGATCTATTCAATTTTATCAAGGCACGTACGATGCGTAAACGACTGGAGAACGGGAACGAATTTCGGAACAACATTTCGCTGGACAGCGTCTCTAAACACGTCGAAACATACGATAAAAAAATATAGTATCGCGAAACGCATCGTCACGCAAAGAAATCTCTACGTTATTCACGAAAGCAACGGTCAAACAACCTAGTCGATACTAAAGAAAAAAGAAACGTTGCTAATTTTAAGTAATTAAGTATTTCCGATTGCGATTATAAATGTAACAAGTGTTGCTAGTGAGACATTGGGAAAGAGGCCATTGACAAGTTATCTGAAAGATGACAACAAGTTACAACTAATGGAAATTACATCACTGAATAATATTAAACATGTATTTTTATAAATCGATTCAAACGTTTTCTTTAAAATACGACAGAACTATCCCTGGAACCTAATAATTGTAACGTTCTAGAACAGAGAGCACTCTTTTTTACCGAGAACCCTCCCTATGATAGGCTAGTTTCCTGTAATTACGGGACACCCTGTAGATCCGTTCGCCAGAGCACGGAGGATTCTCGATTGGCCTTCACCTAAAAAGAAGCCGTAGTGGCCCCCGAGCCTCGCTGGCCAAGAGAGACACGTGTCGAAAAAGAGAGGAGAGGATCGCTCGGTGAAAAATCGTAATCGAAGCAATCCGGCTCGATTCCCCGAAATCACGGTCGATATTGCTCGTACTCGGACGAACCGGGTTTCTTTCGGAATTCCTACGGATGGGGGCCACGAACAAGAAAGAAGGAGAAAGAAAACGTAGATGGAGAGGAAGAGGAGAAGAAGAAGAAGGAGGAGGAGGAGGAGGAGGAGGAGGAGGCGGTGGAGGAACGTTCTTCTCTCCTCCCTGGAACGGGCAGACGTAAACACCGCGGGACCACGGGTGTGCTGAACGTTTACCGAAACGTTCGCAAATCACGATGGAATGCCGTCAGACTGGTGTTCCCGTGCGCGCCATACGGTGACATACAGAACGAAGCAACGACCCGTGCACTGTGCAGCGCTTACGTAAGGAAATAACGCTGCGGAGACGCCGCCGGGCCACCTCGGGCCAACTACGTTTCGACTGCCCGCTGCATCCTACTCCGAACAATTTAGCCACGTTTTCTCGAACACGTCAACTCACTCGATCGACACCCACCATTTTATTGGCCTGGCGAGAAAGTAATTTCGGTATTTGAAAGTGGAATAAAACCCGATTGTTTTACTCGAGCAATGAATATCAATAAATAGCAATGAATGAAATCGCGTTTGGATCAGTTTTCGGCTGATAAGGACCAGAGGTTTTATCAGCGCAGAATTGTGAAGCTACCAGATGGCAAAACATCATCGAAAGAAAACAATTGGCTTTCATTGCACCTTAAAATATCGAAATTACTTTCTTACAAAACCCAATACACTCTTACAACATTCTAACAGTGGATCTTTATGCAAAATAGAATTTTTTGCCTGGTTTGCAACGAACTGGAGTGAAATGGAAATTGATTTTCTCTCTTAATTCGTTTAATAGGCTGGAAAGAATACAATAGCAGTTTTATATTGTTCCAACGCTTTTACTCTCTCAGATTGCGCCTACTAATTTTTGTCGTAAATGCATAAAGTCCGCTGTCTACTTGTAACAACACTTATTATATTTTATAAAGCACGAACAAAGAATCTAAGAGTTTTTTAATACATTTAATAGATTAAAAATAATATAATAGTATTTTTAAATTCTTCTAATGCCTTTACTGTTTCAAATCACACCTACTCATTTTCGTTGCACAAATGCATCAAGTCCGCTGTCTACTTATGAGATGATAACACAATATCCAAAAAATCAGGCGCATCGACAAACATTCTGATTACAACCACATCAAAAAAGCATAAAACGCTTGTGACAGTAGGAGTAATTTAATAACCGCTTACTACCTGTTTTAGTAACTTCCGTTACACTTAACAGCGTTCCGAACCTATCGCAGAGAAAGACTAGATTCCTATCGAACACTTCTCTGCGACGCTTTTCAATAGATTATGGCAAGTATGTTAACGCGTCGTCGTAGCCGTTGAAAAATTAAACGCACAGGCTACCGTATCGCAACTTTGCTATTCCTTTTTCGTTGTAATCATTAATCTACCGTTCCGTACATCGCTTCGCTAACTGACCAAGTTCATTAATCATCGACGAAGCGATCGAACATTCGAGCAAGCCAACACACTTCGGCAAACTCGTAGGTGGAGCTGAATCGAACGTTCTCTTTCTACAATACTCCGAAAACAGACCTCGAATGTTTGTATCAACGTTCTACCACCACTACGACTGTTCTATTCCCTACTCTGGCCGAGCGAACAACGCGCGACTTTCGTTGAACTTTTCCAAACGAAGCTCGGCATACTCCGGTGGCAACGTTGGGCAACGGAATGTCTCCTCTCGTTCGTAATTGCGTTACGCAATTCACGCGTTCCATGCACTTTGGTTGTTCCCCGCTATTTAGCAAACAACGAGGAGTGCAGGCGGTTACGGAACCCGCTCAGAATACGGAGAAAGAACTCGCCGCGTGGACAGCCTCGTGAAAATCGTCGACGAGCAGTGTGTTTTGTCAATGAAACACAAGACGATACTTTTTATTCGCGTTTTCAATCCTGCTGTCTTCGCCGGGCCCATATGAAAATTATCGAAAATACTTTGCACAGTTTTTCGGGATTCGACAGCATTCCGTGGCGAATTCGTGACGTAACAGTTTCTTATTCCATCGAGAGCAGTTTTATTACAGGAACACACGTACCGTGGTCGACTGATCCGTAAACATTGCGCGCGAGACAGAAATGATCTGAAATTTAAATAAACGTGGCGGCATAACGGCGCGGATACCGCGGCGAACGCTCGTGTAATTTCTGTACGAATTCCTGGTAGCGTTTCCCGACTCCCGTTGTTCCGATTTTAATCTATTCCGGAGTAGTCTATTACCGGCGAGGCTCGCTCGAAGCGACGAGGAAAAAAAACTGACGGAAAAATGG
This sequence comes from Lasioglossum morio, assembly GCA_916610235.2. Lineage (NCBI taxonomy): Eukaryota > Metazoa > Arthropoda > Insecta > Hymenoptera > Halictidae > Lasioglossum > Lasioglossum morio. The sequence goes on from OU744334.1 coordinate 13,658,174, forward strand.
ACCGGATCGTTTACGAGCTCAATTAGCGGAAATTTCGAAGTTTACGGTGGAAAATACCAGTTGTTTCTCTGATCCTAGCCGCACGCCATAAACCGCCACCCCGGTGGATGATGGACCGGCATCGAGGACTTCATAAACCGGCAGAATATTCCAGCATACTTCACTCGAAACGCACGTTACCCTTGACGCTAGAGTAAATGATTTTTTCATAGTATTAAATTTCTTTTTATTAGAATGTCCTCCTCAGTTTCATCAAAATCGGCTGGTGTAACTTGAAGGTATATTTAAGGGTAAAGAGTACATTCGATTTTTCCATAAGGTCAACCATGGTTTAACCCTTTGCACTCCGAATTATTTTTAAATTTTCTTGCCCACAACTCCCTACTATCTTGAATGTTTTATTTGAAATTACTTCAGTCAGTTCCCTGAATGCTACTTATTTTAAACAATTGCGTTTACTAATTATTAGACAGCGAAGCTTTATGCATTTCTGGCAATGATTAGTATTGTGTACGCTACATAAACCACACTTGGTAAAGCATTAAATAAATAATAATGATACGTTCCCTTATAAGTTACACAATTTTGAACATGAACAATATTTGAACAGTTTGACCCTTTTCCACAGCAGTGTACTGCAAAGATCTCGGATCCAGCTCAACGATAATCTCGGAGAGAGATCCTCGAAAATTCTGACAATTAGTAGCCCGAGGTAGTATCTCTGGTAATTTTCTTTCCAGCGCAATTTCCAGAAATAATGGAAAGAGCATAGAAAGAGGAATAAGCTAGCCGAGCAGCGTGTAGCAACGAGAAACAATGGCTGCGATAGTTTTTTTCCAGGGAACAGTGCGAGCCGGGAACCGTGTATCACCGCGGATGTGACTTCTTGCCTACTGTTCCCTGTAATTAAATGAAATAATCGAGTCGTAGCGTTGCATCGCGCCGACCCGCAGCTCTCATTATAATGCCGCGCATTCCACGGACGGAACGAGTATCTCTCTCTCTCTCCCTTCGGCGAGCACTACATTTACATGGAATACGGAATGCGCGAATGACGGATCGCGCGCGAATTCGCAGCGAACGCTACCATCGTCTTCGTTGCGTCCCAATTTAATTAAATCAATTCATTCCACGCGTTCTTCTTGCGAACAACTTCTCCAACTTACAGTCGAGTCTGTTCTAAAAGCCAGCTGGGTCTTTGACCTTCGGCGAAGCACCTCCGATGAGATGAGCCAACCACGATCAATGAAACATATCGCGCATGTGTGTTATCAATAAACTGCTACTCTTCATGCACAATTTAATTTAGCGAGTTTAGTCATTTTTCCGTTACCTCTCTGAATGCAGTACAGGTGGATTGTCCGTGTTGTTCTGATTGAAACGAGTCCAGACGTAAATCGAACTAGCTTCATACATTGAGGTAAACAACTTGATCAAAAAGACACGCATGATTGCAATGCACGACGTCCATGAAAGCAGGCCGACTCGCGTCGTGTTTGGGCTCATTTGAATCGGGAAAATCACAGCAATCTACTGGCACCACATTTCGGAAGGCAAGACAAATTTTTTTGAATTAAACAGTTTCTTTATTCCACGGTCATCTCTTTCCAAAAGAATCTCCGTCTTATGAGCAGCTAATCAGTCTTCAATGAGATGGTTGAAATACTTGGATTCAATATAAAATCACAAATGATTAATTGTGAGGGCAACGAACTAATTTGTACATCTGACACATAGTTCCTGACTTCAAGAAAGATTGGAATGATCTTTCTGATCCGAAAGTTTAGAAATCAATGTGAGCGTTGTGCTGTAAAATGTTGGTCGTGTTGTCCATATCAGGGACCGTTGATGGTTTATGGTTTATAGTTAATTCTTCTCTTTATATACATAAAGATGGTGTTGTAGAGCCTGAGCTCTATTTGCCCAATGCAAACCAGTCCTTTTACTTATAATGATGTTAACAAAAAATATGTATTGATATGATTATGATTAATGATTTGAAAAATTTATACTATTTCTTTCTTCTAATTTGTACTGTTTAAATCTGTAGAGTTTTGTTTAAATTGGTCTATCTATTTGTATTAAGAACACTGATATTGCCCTTAGGATGGATCAGGGACCGTTGACCGAGCGGCTTGTTCCACGGAAATGCCCCATGGGTATGGGGTAAGCGCGGGAGATAGCCACCGGGTGGTTTTTTCGACCTCGCGATACTAAGGTACATAGTTCCTGCGGCGAGCGGCCTCCGTTCCGTTTCCTCATGCCGCGCATACGTGCCTAACGAGCAACGCCGGTGTAATGCGCATAACGCCATTATAATAAACTTCGTACTCGCTCATTCACGGGCGTTCGCGATCACGATGGCCTGCCGAGAGCGAAACAGTATTGGTGTACGCACATGCATACGTGTGCATCGGAGAACCGATCCGATCCGTTCCGTTTTGCACGGTGAACGCAGTGAACCGAGAGATGCATGCCATTCCTCGCCAATTTACGCCGATCAGCCATTTTTCGTTCGCCAGCAGATGACTTCGGATATAGCTGAGCTCTTTTCTAACGCAGGAATCCGCACCGACGCGATTTATCTACCGACCGTTTACATTCTTCCGTTGCCTGGCTTCGGGAAAGTTCATTTTTCTTGCCGACCGTTTCGACATCTGTAATTACGATTTCTTTATTCGGACCTCTTATTTTATTCACGGCGGAAAGGTTGATCTTATTGAACGGCGATATTGAGAATTTCATTGAAGTATTTTTTTCTTTTTTGTTATTAAGCATTTCAGATCTCAACCGACATCTATTTCTACTGCACAAAGGTAAATTACGGGGTAAATAAATATTCGTACATACATAGACAATAATAAATTCGTAGTTTGCAATTTTTTAGGAAATTAAGTTTATGAAAATAAGCTTTAATGTTGGGCAACTAACATTTCTAAGCATTGAAGTATTTTAAAATGGTACTTTCAGAGAAAAGTTTGATATCATTGAGGAGTAATATTAAGAATTCCACCGATGAAATATTTTAAAATAGTACTCTATTTCATAGGAAAATTTAGAATGCCTGATTTGTAGACAAAATAGAATATCTTAGAAACTATCAGTGGTATAGAAACATGTTTCAACTAAAAGTTATAAGGTATAGAGAAAAGTATATAATGATTATATATTTATTTAATATTGTAGTGACTCTGAGAAGTTCTGTGAAGCTCTCATATGAAATGGATGTAATACCTCATACTATATTTAAATGTGTAGTAATTGATTAGATACCAACATATTTAATAATGTAAATAACATTGTGTTCTTATAAGTTCTTCCAAGTTCTTACGAATTCTGAAAAAAATTAAGAGATAGAGTGCAGCTACGTTATAAAATCCTCTATAACGAAGGAATTCAGGAGCCACGTTTATGAGAATGCATCAAATTAATTAAACAGCCGACCTAGATACCATCGAACAGCGAACGTACACACGTTAACGACTTCTCGCTGTCTTCGTACGATTATCAAGCACTTAATGGCCACGGTTGTTACGCGGATATTATCCTAACAACGGGGTAGGAAAGTAAATCGTACGAACGTAATTGCAACACAAAGTGCGTTGTTATACGAGGCATTTCATGAATATGTATGCGGATGTGTGGAACAATGCTTGTGGTTATCGTTCGACTCACGATTCGATCAATGATAATGACCGTAAAAGGAGAGTAGAGTTCATCTCGCTAGGTGATGAAAAAATAATTATTTTCGAGCCAACCTGGGAAAGGATTGAGACACAAGCGTTTCCGGAAGTTGTACGGAATGTTATACCACACAGCTAATTATATTGTTGTTATAGAAAACTATAATTTTCTCAGCCCCAGTTTATTATCGCCGTTTTCAATGTAGCGCTAAATCAAAGATTGCTTTTGTTTAGGATTCTATGAGAGATTTTTTAATCGTTAAAACATAATCGTGGGAGAATCGTTCTTGCAGTAAGATACTAACGAGAACACTTGACAATAAACTGATTCAAGGCTTTTTCTACACATTGATGTCATGGAATTATGAATCGAGTAAATACAGGGTGTCGCAAAAATGTTGTACTTCCTTGAAGTGGGATTTCTCTCGTTCTTCGAGATGAAACTTCTCCGCGGAATGGAAACGAAGGAATAAAATAGTCGGCCAGGAGAGAAACCGAGCGTTTAGCATCGTCCTGACTGGACGCCGGACTATCTCCGCTGTTATTATTACGGATACCATCGATCAAGCGGTATGGAACGATCACGCGAGGCAAGAAACATCTTCGTCGACAATTTTCCCTCGGCGGACGAGCATGATGCGCGGTGCTCGCCGATCTGAATCCGTGCGAGAGCGGATGTGATTCATGCGTTTCAATGATTCCACGTGGACGATACAACATTCTCGATAAGGCTAAAACCCGTTCATTTGGAAATAAACGTGGTTCATTCTTAGAGGGGCTGCCCTGACGTAATTCCACGATTACGCACACGCCACAAGCTGGTCCCGGGAGGACAGGTGTTCCGTTCGTTTAATCAAGACAAATCGCCGAGCGTTATGGCCGCGCATCTTTTCTTCAGAATTATTTAATCCCTGAAGAATTTCTGCGAAAACATATACAGGGCGAGTCTTGTAGCATGAATAAGCTCACAAAAATTTTCTTCACGTTGTGTAGCAAACCAATTATTGTAACTTCCCACAAAAGTTCAAATCGTATGGACCGATATTAAAAAAGTTATCGTCTTTTTAGTAGACCTTTTTACATCGTTGATTACATGTTTGTCATTTTTATTACTAGACTATTACTAGATTTTGTCGTCATGTTACGAGACTCATTCTGTACAGCCAATAGTAAAGACGTTCGCCGTAAGGAGAGCAAAAGGAACGATTGTTTATGTAAATGTGCACGGCGTCCGGATATCTGTAAGCGATGGCATGCGTGAGAATTATGATATCCACGATGAATGGTACTCGATCCAAGTCCCAACGTTATCGAATCTACGGAGCAAGACTTACCTAGATTCTCCCGTTCTCCGAATCCTCCGCCTCCGGCTTCGCACAGGTGCACCTGCAACAGAAATAAACAATCGTTAGATTACAGTCATTCCGCCGGGACTCAGGAGTCCGGTTGTGCAGGGCGAAGTAGCCTAATAAAAGAGCTCTCCTAATATACGAGACCCTCCGATACACAACTCTCGAGTCTATTGTTTCGTAACTGAGCATTTGTTATAAATATATTTCTCGCATATACGTTTGACGAATATATGACGAATACATATAATAAATTCTGAAGTACAAAAGCAGGCTTTATTTCTTGCAATGAAAAACTTTATTGCGCTCATAGAAACGTACAGTTTATGGCTGTATTTATGAACTTATTCGAGCTGTTAAAAAGCTGTTATGTTAAGTTTCACATTGCAAACGTATCTCCAGTCTAGTGGAAATTATGGACCAATTTGCGGAAGCATGAATTATGTATACAGAGATTAATGAAGTAAACTGTTCCGAGAAAAGTCGAATCAACTTGTATGCTCGTTTCTGATGTGAAGTTCTATTTCGTACTACTAGTCTGATCCTTGCCTACTAATTCTACTTCTTGCAAAGCTTAACCCAGAGTCAGACTCGTCCTGAAGATTTTAAGCACAGTCTAACAAATGCGAATGTTACGCCTTTCTTTTTAGATGAAATCAAATTTGATTTATTTTTAGTGTAAAATCCATACAAGAATATACATTTTCTGTTCCCTTCTTTTGACATTTTTGGGGAAGAAGACTCATTGAACAATCACTGTAACTATAAAGAAACTGTTAAGGTTCAGATTAAGAAAATGTGATTGATTTAACATATTGTACTCCACAATTCTAAAAAAATGGTATCATTTCACCGACATATGCGTGTTCCCCTGTTACATTATTTTCAATCTATTAACCATATTAACACTAGAACTATCGGACCAGTCAAAATGACTGATGCGAATTCTTTTCGATTAGAAATATTAAAAGTATAAATATGTTTTTTTGAGAAATTTTTTTACTGAACTTCTCTATTCATGTACATATTTAAATATCGCCTGTACGAAATCTAAATAAATGCTATATTGTCATTATTAGAAGGCAATGTATGCCAACTGCGTTTAGTGAAAGAAAATGAATATCTACTTCACTCCAGTTTGTTGAAATTCAGGTAAACAATTTTTATTTTGCATAAAGATCCTGTCTACTTATCACAGGATCATCTGAATGAATAATATTTTAGATTTGGTAGTTTTGCAAGGTCGTCAGTTCATATGGAAAAATTGTTTTAATATGTTAAACTAGAAAAATTGAGTTTTGATGATAAAAAGCGGGTCCACTGTGCGACATCGTCGATCCCTAAATCGCTTGAGAACGTTCGAATTTCTGTGTCGGCAATTTCAGCCATGGGTACGATCACGGAGCAAATGAGCAACCCCTTCCTCTCTAGATCCCGCGGTCGGGGAAAGATAAACCGGCGCGGTGCGTATCGGGCCTGGCAAACAGCATCGGGGGAAGAGTAACGTGTCGGTGCTCGGGGGCCCGGTCGCGGCCGGTCTCTCGGCAATCTGGAAAGAGCGCGGGCCCAATAAAACCGCTCTACTTCGACAAATCGCCTTAATTTCATCGTCAATAAGCCCGAGAAACCCGCACGAAGTATGCCGATCGGTGTGCTCTCCTCTCCTCGCTGTTTGCGCGCGGTCGTCCACACACACACACACACCAGCAGAAACGGAAGGCATGTCGTGTCGACGGAGAGAGCGCACTCACTCGCTCGTTTGCACTCGCGCGAGCAAGCGAGCAAATTTTAACGAATCCGAGCGGGCATCTGAAGCGGAGCGGAGGAAGCAGCGAGAAGTGTTCCTAGATATCTCTCCCAAAGGTTAAAAGTTTCTATCAAAATTCATTCACCCTGTATCTCGACCAGAAGGGTCCTTCTCGAATACAATGGCAACAATATAGTTTATGGAGCAATTAACAATTATTTTCCCTATTTAATCATACGCAAAAATACCGGAAGAAACTTAACAGATGTCAATTGCCCGTATACATAGATCGCAATTAATTCGGATTAGGAAAAATTGAAAATGTTTCAGGGTTCAGACGGTTGCAATAACTTCCAAAAAAAGAGATCGATGCAGTGTTTCCTAAGGAAGGAAATGTTTAGCCGAACCGATCGAACGTTCCAAGTATTTCTAATCTCGAATGTTCACTCGAAATAACAAGTTCTACTGTACTGTGATTCGTAGGTAAATTTTCCCGAAAGTTCGAAGGCATGTCGCGTTCTCGCTTGCTCGTTCACTCGTTTGCACTCGCGCGAGAACGAGCGAGCAAGCGAGCAAGCGAGCAAGCGAGCAAGTTTTAACGAATCCGAGCGGGCATCCGAAGCGGAGCGGAGCGAACGGAGGGAGGAGCGAGAGAGGTCCACCAGAGCCAGCCGGCCGTCTCGGCCGAGTATTCCAGGTTAATTTTACCGAGCCCTAAGGAGCGCATGCGAAGGACCGGGCGAAGGATAACGCTAGCGGGGCTCATCGGTTGGACGCTGCTCGAAGCGAACGAAGGACGCCCGCATTCCACGCCGCAACCTGGTATAATACGAGGAATTGGCCGAACAGAGCCCCGCCGAGGGCGACGGAGACAAGACGCACGGCTTCGCTGACCATTCGACAGAGACGAACGAACACATCGAGCGAGACTCGACACGGACAACCAACGAAGACGGCGAGATTCGCAGACCCTGGCCAAATGAAAGAGATAGGGGAGTATCGTGGTGAACCAGGGCGAGGGGTACAGCGAGTAGGGGTTGTCTGCATCATCCTTCTCCTTTTACACTCTCTCTCCGATCCCTTCTCTCTTTCATCCGCTTTCCCTTCGTCATAATCATCCTCCTGCAGCTTTGCTCTATCTCCTTATTCGTTTCATTCTCGCTTCGCTATCCTTGCACCGGCACGCTCTTTGTCTTCCGTTCAACTACGTCTCTTTTTGCAGCTGCGCCGCCGCCGCCGTTCCTTCCCTGCAACTGCAACGCAGCCGCGGGTCCTTTCGGGGAATAGGAAATTTCTGATGACCCGGCCAGCATGTCGCGCATGGACAACTTCGAATTCAACAGTGATCGGAAAATGCGGCTCTTTAACCCTTAACGGTCCGGAAGTATTTCAAGTTTACTTCCCACCAGGTCCAGCTATTTTTCATACGAAGAGAAGCTGTAAAACATTTTTAAATCAAGTATAGAAAAAGAAATATTTTTATTTTAGTGAAAATTTATTAACCCTTTTACTTAATCAGTAAGTAAAAGTGTCATGTCGCCTATATGGCGCCAGTGGACCGTTAAGGGTTAATTACAATCTACATTGCTGTACTTCTGATATTTAGTTCTTTGGCTAATCGCTAGACTGCGGTTCTATATGCAAAATAAAAATTGTCCGCGCCAATTGCAAGGCGTGGAAACTAATTGGAAGTTCCTCCCTTAATGATTTCAATACAAGAGAAATCATCTATCGACATCTTCAATTTGTCAAATTGTCCAACAATTTTCAATTTCATCAGTCCATCATCCAATATCACTGAATGATATTAAACATATATTTTCATACGTTGATTCAAATGTTCCTAAATGAAGGAACATTGATATTTTCGAATAAATGATTTCATTGGTTGGATTTTACTGTTCGCTGTATATTAGTTTACACTTTCACCAATAGCGCAGAGCTGTTCATGAATGTACCGGAGCTTTAAAAGCGCAAGTCGTCCAAGTACTCGCGAACGATAGCTGCTCTGTGTATTTTCTATTTGTCGGTTTTCCAAGGCAGCTCTTTCTGTTCTCTTTAGCTACTTCTTCGTCGTCTTTTTCTTCTTGGTTGCTGTCGTTTTACTTTGTTTTCTACGGACTCGCTCGCTCGAACGAACGAACCGCGTGCCTCCAGCGGAAGTAAACCACGGCGCGCACGCTGCTATCTCTTCTCGAGAGCATTCTACATTCTACACAGTCTCAGCGGCGTTCTTCCTCCGTAGACCGCGTAACTGGGATTCCTCGTTCTGCGAACCGGCAGCTGCAACCGCGAGCCCCACCAGGAGAGTAGGTTATCGTCGTTCTCGTCGACGTCCGCCTCGTGGTTTTCACCGGCGAGTCCGGTCGTCTCTCGTTCCCCTGTACCCGACTACAGACACCTTAAACCATTTATACTTTTAAACCCGACGCATGTATAAGATAATCGCCGGCAAATGCATTATTAGTAGACTTTGGATTTTTATGCAAAATAAAAATTGTCTGTCGTCGCTAACGACACGACGATTCGATATTTGTTATTATGTTTATCGATTGCGTTATTCATATTATATTATACGATTTTTGTCATTCTGGTACGACGTGTGAAAACGAAAAGGTGTCTGTGATCTCAGACGGGATAATTTAATTAATTGTATTTCATTTAATTCATTATATTTCAAGTTACATATTAAATTATTTTGTGTTTAAAACCGTATTATTCTATCGACGACTTAAATCCTACAATATATTAACATCTTCAATTTCTAAATGAAATGAAATCAATTTTAAAAATGTTTCAACAATTTTGAATTCCATGCACTCAATTTTGCTTTAAATGCATGAAGATCCGCAATCTACTAATTAGTGAAAAGAGCCAGGTATCGGCAATGCAACGATTTCGATTTCTTTCTATTTATTTATGTATCATGAATATGCACCATCTTTCCTTCACTAAATTATATGTAACACTTTATCGTTTTTATCGGATTCGTCTATTTCTTTTGGAGACCCAAGATGGTGTCTCTGCTTAAGGAACGACTGAATCGCCGAAGGAATTCATTATCATTGGTAAATTAGTTAGCCATGCTAGACAACCCGGTGACAACATCGGTATGTCCGTATCGGGAAGCGTATAGTAGGCTTGAACGTAGGAGGATGACTAATTATCCTTCTAGATGTACCGATACTAATCTTTTCAAGAGTAGATACTCCTATTTTCTAAGCTCATAATTAAACTGTGGATCTTTATGCAAAATGAAAATTGTCTGCGTCGTTTGCTAGAAATAATTATTTCTTCCCTTAACGATTTTAATGGAAGAGAAATCATAAGTATATATAGACAACTTTAATGTAAAAATTTTCTATTTGATTTTCTCAATTTTCCTATAAATGCATGAAGATCCGCAGTCTATATATAAAGCTTCACGTAGCCAGTTCCACGAAGGTGAAATGTGAAAGCACGTTGATAGGGACAGGTTGACTAATAGGACTAAGTGCCATGTATCGAGACGTTACCGTAATTCTAGTTTAATTTCCCGTGGCGCTGTCGTCGACGTTTTGAATGGCGTCGGACCGGAATTTTTCTGATCGTTTTATAATCGTAGCATTAGCGTCCGTTGAACGGCAGAAGCTGGACGAGACGCGTCGTACGTATCTCTAAAACTCATCACAATTTTCGTTCTCTTCTTTTTTTATTTACGTCTGCCAGCAGCCACGGGGTTTAAGCTCCAGAAAATCGTCGGTATAGTCGATTAAGCTTTCAGCCGGTGAGCAAGGGTTTTCGAAGGAAGGTTAAGCCGCCGCAACGGGAGTGGGGGATGAAAGGGTTGCGTAGCGCGGAAGCTCGCCATTATATTCACATTATAATCCCATCAGAGGACTCCTCTGCCTAACTGGACAGCTACGAATAATACGCCGTACACGCCTCTACCTTCGTCCATTCGACGTCTTCGACCGTCCACAGCTTCTTTCATCCCGCTTCCTCCGCCTGTTCCTCCACGATCTTCGTTATTAATTTCGAATTAGACAAAACTCCGGGATTTTCAAACGAATTCGCGTGATCTACGCTGCGGAAATTGCTACGCGACCTCGATTCTCGCACGTTTCACTATCTTCTTTTAATCTTCTACAATTACGGAGATATAATTTGCAACATTATTAAGGGAACGTTTTTATTATCGTGCAGACGGTCCTGATAATAAAGGAATCATTGTAATTATTTCTTCTCTAATGGAAATGTAAAATGTGCTACTAGCAGTTTGCATAATAAAATGACTGCTTTAATGCAAAATTATTTTTTAATATTGAATTAAGCTGCTAATTCATATGAATGAATTATTAGAACATGTATACAGTCTCGGACGTTACGTCAGGTAATAATTTCGAAGAGATGGAAGGGAAAACGGGTTGAAAGGCCAACATTTGGAAAAATCAAGACCCGCGAAAACTGAAATCTCGCCGATTGCATAATCTCTCCGAATACGACGATATCCCGCGGCGAAGCTCGAGACTTCCTCGTTTTTTCCGTCGATCGGTCGCGTGACGTAATCCGAAACACGAATTTCTCGGAGTTTATCATCTCTCTCGACGAATACTCGGCCCCCGTGGAATTTTAAATCGTATAATTACCAGTCGAATTAAGTAATACGTGTGTCCCGACTGTTTTACACGCCGTCAATGAAAGAACGAACGAGTTACGTTCCCGGCCGATAAATTATATCATCTTGTCACGCTGGGGACCCCCTCGCGGTGCACTTAATTACAATACATGCCGAATGCCGGTGTTGCATTGACGGTAACGGCGGTGCACGCTGAAAATTTGGTGTCTTTCTTTCAACTTTCTGGAAATGTTGGTTAAGGTTCTGTTTTTTTAATTATTAATGAAGTTAAGGAAGTTCGGTATGGTAGAAATTGTTTGGAACGAATTATATATAAACGAGCTGTCTGTAAATCTTTGTTAAAGCCGACATAAACCTATAATAGGTTTCAGTGGCTCAATAAAAAAAGAAAAAAGTTAGTATTGATACAACATTCGCGCAATTTCGATTACACGACACGTCCATAGTTTACAAGAAATGCGGGACTAAAAAATGACGCGGGATCCTGCCGGAAACAGTGTCGAAGCAGTCGAACGGGACACCCTGTATACGGGGGTCTACTTGAATCTATGATGACAGTAAACTCGCGCGGTTACACGGCCTCTATGCGCCGCGAACTCCGGAATCGAATACCAAATCGGCCGGTGGGTAGTATCCAACAAATTGACGAACAAAATGAACCATACGTTTGACGGCTGATTTATCGCGCCATTGTGCAAACGTCGAAGCGTTGGCCGTTGCATGACGTCGTAACTTATTCTAGCGGAGCGAGGACGCGGATGATGGCGTGCGCGTTGATCTTTTGAATTACAACCCCAGGGAATCGCAAAAACCAAGCGCGGTGAACATTATAAATTGAAACCCGATCGGAATCGGGAAAAAGTGGATCGCTACGAGTGAGACGTGCCACGGATTCTTGCCTGTTTCGCCGTTTTTCATAGCGTTTCCTCCCTTCTTCACCCCCACCCCTTAGTCTAGGGAATTTGTTATCGTAGCAAGCTTATAATTAGACTCTGGATTTTATGCGTTTATGGGAAAAATTAGTAGGTGTAATTTAAACCACTGAAAACATTGGAAGAATTTGAAATTATTGTTTTCAACGTATTAACCCTTTTGCATTCGGAGCTATTTTAACTTTGAAAATTAAACATTTCCATTATCTATGATTTATAATAATGTCTTGAAAGAAAACAAGTTTCTATTTCACTCCACTTTTTTTTACAGTGCAGGTAGAAAATCTTGATTTCTGTCGACTGTGTCTGTGACGTTTTTCTTAAACGTGAAAAATCCATCGTGGTGGAATTTAAAAAGGGAGGACGTTCCGATTAAATGCACGCGATATTTACTCCATAAACGCGGAAAGGTCAAAAATCCAAGTGTAACACGTTTCGCACAGTCTGTCCCGTTCACCCACATTATTTTCCGTTACTTTGAAAAAGCAAGTATAAGGTCATCCGTGATTCCCGAAGCCGGATAACACGCTTCTATCGTATAATTAAACCGAACATTCTCATGAATCATGCGAACACGTTACGCAGCCGTTAGTAACACGCGAATCGGGAGGCCGAGCGTGTTAAATAATGAATGATGGACGATAAACAACCGAACACTTTATGTTTGTCACAGTCTTCATTAGTTAACATTGAGGAAGTTGTAATAAAACACGTACATATTATATACACATCCTCCATATCTTTCATAAAGAAAAGGATTTATTAATTTCTTGTTCGTTTATCTATATTTTCAATAGAAATTCAAATAAATATAAATCATAGTTTGGGGAGGGGCATAAAATGGTGGAGGGGCACGCTACCACCCCTTCCTCTACTTGGATGGACTGTCTCTACAATTAAGTTTCGAAGGGAAACCCAGAGATTTATCTTGCGACACGAAGTATTTTCGCAGCGCTGTCACGCCGCTACGAAACGCTTAGAAAGGGTTGCCGGTCGCACCCGAATTCCAGGATCGACGAAATCGTTCGGTCTCCGCGGGAATTTGTCTTTTTTAGGGGCAGTTTACGCGTTTTCTTTCGTTCCTAGAGCGACTGAGCGGCGCGGCGCGCGGCCAAAGAGCGAACGGCCCCATTCCGAGGCAATTCCATTCCATTCCAATCGAGTCCAATCTATTCCGTGGCCGACCCGTTCGGCTCGCTCCTGCCGGACGGGTACATAAGACATTATGTAAGGCCCGCGAGCGTATCCGCGTAAGGCGATTCCAAAGTATTCCGATGCACGAAGAATTTCGTGTGCCAATCGAGCTATTTTTCCACGCGAACGCACCTCGCCACGTTGCTCGATTACTATTATCGCAGGACAAAATTATTTTCTCACGGTTTTCAGTTCGTTCGACGTTTTAATCGTTAGAACATCAGCTTTGTATCGCGGACCCGGCACACAGTGGGCTCATATCGATGTCTAATGTATTGCTATTGTCTGTCGAATATCCACTGACCTCAAAAATGGAAGAATTAATCAAATTAAATACAAATTGTAGTCGTACCGAACTTTCAAAGACGAACATTTAAACATCCTGTTTAATCCTTCATTCCCATTTTGTTTCTACAGTAAACAGCATTGTTTCCCGTTAAGAAAATATAATTGCAGTTGCAGTTATTATATGCAATGCATTAAAAATGTAATGTCGAATATAGGACAAGAATATGTCAAATTTTGTACAATTGACAAGGAATATCTTTTGACTCCCAAGGGAACCCACGTTGGGACCGATCACAATGTGTTGGTCCCTTCGGACTTTCAGCTTTACTGGCCGGGCCCGATTCGCGTATCGCCGTGGGAAGGGTTGAACGATGAATGGGGGTGAAGTGCATTAAGTCGCGCACGGACGACGACGTCGCCGAGAGACGTAGATTACGCGAGTGCCCATTTTCTGCGTCACGAGGTTAAACTCCCCGCTGCACTAAATTCCTGGTGACGTGTTCCCTCGGCGTCCCCTATATGGCGCGGACACGTCGCGTGGAAAATGGATGAAGTAACCAGCTTTCACACCTTCTTGTTTCATCTTCCACCTCGGGTATCTCGGCAACCCGAGTCCGTGTGTCCTCCATTAGGAATGCGATATAAAGAACGACGCGGACACGGTGCTCCGTCTGACAATGACTGGAACGAAACACGCCTAGCATTTTTTTCGGTCGGGACACTGACAATCGCGTAAACGAAGTCTAAGATAGGATCTGTCGGGGTTACACCTTTCCGCCCGGACCGATTTAGCAGACTCCAGCCGAGACACGTTCCTCCTCTTCTTTTCTTCCACGGATTCTTCGATTTCGGTTTGGTCGGGCGCGATCGAGAATTTTTAGCTCGGCGCGAACGCAATTTACGCGATTCTGAAATCCAGTAGGCTGGCCCCAAAGTTCCCTTCCTTTTTGTGCACTTTGAACTGAGGCTTCTTCGAAACTTCGATTCTCATCACTAGACTGCGCATCTTTATTTATATTAATGGTTTATACAAGTTTTAAAAAAGTTGCTGGAATATCAATTTCGACAGAGTTTGAAGAGAAGGACCTAAATTTGTTATTACCACTGAAGATAAGATTTTATATGGTACCGCGTTCTTATAGTTTGGCTACAAAAACTCAAAATTGCAACCCTTAATTCCGTGGGGGCTGCCTGGACCATTTACGGCTGCAGAGAAATTTGCAACGGCAGCAATTCCTCGTGCAAGCAACGCTTAAACGCGATTTAACAGTCCACCTTATCAGGCTCACCTTTCTCGAAATGTTCCGGTTTAAATATTTATTCGGCGTTAATTATGCTAATGCAGCACAATAAATGTTGGAAGGTTGCTGATACGGTTGGCTCGGAAATCAAACGTTCGTCGTCGCTCGCCACGCCACGGCTGCATCGAGCGTTTTAATTAATTGCACGTCATTCAGGTAATTACACCTCGGCGGTTTATATCATTTTAATTTGTAGTCGATTACACGACGGCTTTTTACTTCCGAACCGTACGTCCCGTCGCGTATCTAGGAGTGTGTAATAGCCATTCCTTTAGCACGGCCCTTCCGTTGCGCGTTTTATCGTTTCGCGAAAGGGCTGGACGTTTCGTGATGTCGTAAATGAACGGTTTTCTTGTTAGCAACGCCGTCGGTTTAACGATATTTTATATCGTGATAGCGCGACGTCGAGCCGAGTCGCACGTTGCAGCTACGCTCTGGATATCTACGTCTATAAACCTTCGCTAGGAGAAGAATCCACTTAGGCGAATAGCTTATACATCACGGAGTCTCTTCAGGAGAAAGGTATCTCTTGATTTACACCGCTGCGATAGCCGGTCGACTCCGAATCCCACTTCCTATGACTAATAAAGACGCGCAACGAAGCCGGAGTGAGACCAGAACGACCAAAAATCGATTGTCGTAAATCAGAAGAAAGTTTCTTACTCCAGACAGAATTAATTATATTATATTAGGTTGTTCCATATGAAATGTCCGATAGAATGCGACTTTTATAAAACGTTTCGATCAAGAAATACTGTTACAGTCTGTAGGTTTATTATATAAAACATTAAGGTACAAAGGTAATCCTTAATCTCAACAAATAACAGAGTCTTAACAGTTTTTGCTTTTCACGATTATATTTTCAAAGTTCTACAAATGAAAATTTAGTTTTATAATTTGAACCTTTTTCTCCTGACTTTAATTTAATCAAAGTTATATTTACAGACAGCTTCTTTGTATACGTATAGTTAATTCTAAACAATTTTTACTAAATATTACGTTACTGTAAGAAACGATTGGAGCGAAACAAGATTGGATTTCTGGAAAACGATTACCTACGCCAGGGACATTAAGAAGGGAAGACTACAAGAAGGGTCGCAATTAAACGTGACGTCAGGTGGGAAACGACTACAAAGAAGTTCACGGAACTCGGGTACTATTAAGGATGTTTCTCGACTTCAGAGAAGTCCGGGCAAATGATCGACTTCGCGAAGTCGAAATTACGATCCGAACGGAAAGACATATCCCCGGGATCTCGTGTTGCGTGGAGGTGTTGTGTGTACGGTTAGAGTCCTACGAAACAGCGGAACAACCGAAGAAAGGAGCCGAGAATTAAATCGCCGAGCAGCGCCGCGCCGGAGAAGCAGCATCCTGGTGAGTCCCGAGATCGTAATTATACGGCGGGGGCCCCTGACTATTTTTGGGCCGTGCGGCCGCGGGCAACCGCGTCGTTAGTTTGATAGTTCCCGGATACGGCAGCCATACGGTTAACGTATAACCACGTTACGTTGCCATTCGAGTTTAATAACAGAATCCACCACCGACGCACACTACTAAGTCCGACCGAAATCGTAGCCAATAGTAAAAAATTTGTTTTCGTAGTTGAAAAATCTGTGTAGTACTTTATTTATAACTAGCTGACTCAACAGATGTCCTGTCCAAATTTTAATAAATTTGTTTGTGATTGTGTTGTGAATTTGTGTGCAACATTTGTTGTCGATAATGTAAATTCCTATTGAAATATTAATTAAAAGCTGCGACGTTCGTTTTTTTTGTTGTATTGAAATATGATTCAGAAAGCACTTTTAGTTTTTCGGGCAACTTTTCCAATTTTTCTTTCCCTAAAACCTTATGCAGACTATTACAAACATATAAAAAAAAATTAGCCAAATCGGTCCAGCCGTTCTCAAGCGATGCGCTCAAAGTTCAAACCTGATAGTTTTAAAAAATTATTATTTCCCATCCTACTAGGTATTTTTTGTAAAAGAAATGTATTCAGTGTAGCAGTATACACGAACATGGAATATTTAAAACAATAACTTCCCTATAAATCGGGAAGTGAAAAATTGAAGATTCCAATATCTCCTCTACTAAATTCATTAAGCAAAGAATTAACAGACAATTTTTATTCAGCATAAAGATCCGCAGTCTAGCAATAAGATGCGCCAGGTTTATCCGCGCGGGCATTGCGAAATTTGCCATAAATTAGTAAAAGCGGGTCCGGATTGGCTTTCGAAGCATCACTCTGAAGCATTTCCTCGGTGTCGGGAGCCACTGTGCGACGCTCGGTAACGGAGCTCTTCTAACAGATCGTAAAACTGGCGATAAATTTTCACCGGCGACGTCGCAGTACATTTTCCACGGGTATGACACGGCGCGTCTCGTTGCATTCCGACTGTGCCGTGCGTGCAACCGTGCAGCCAGGAAGCTGGAACGCGCAAAGGATAACTAAAGATCGTCACGTCGTCGTCATGACGGGGCATGCACACTATATTGCACACGCTCCCGAACGTTGCATAAGTCGCGCGTAATGACCACGGTGTGCCCGTCGCGTAAACCATGTATAAGGGGAGTTATGCTCGATTATGGCTCGCCGGGCGTGTAAGTGGCGCTCGCGAGCTCCGACTTGCCTGTGTGCATTACCGGGGGGGGGGAAAGGTTGCACGCGTGGGCGTTGCATTCGCGTGCACGTGCACGTGAGCGCACACGTTACCGCGTCGCGTTGCACCGCGCGCGTTCACGCTAAGCAGACACCGATAAATTGACAGATAGATACAGCCTCTTATAGTGGTCGGTAATGTTCAACAAGAACGGGGTAGGGAGGGGCGAGATAATCGCACCTCGAAGCACACGGTGCACCGCGAGCGCGCTTGTTAATTAGACCATAGACGCCTGGCACGGTGTAAACGCGCATTAATCGGTCAGCTTCGAGATAAAAAAAATAAAAATCGTGTCGGCGCGAGCCACGTGGAAGCGACGCGCGTAACAGTTATCCACTTTAACGCGTTATGGTCTCATTCGCCCAACTCAAATGTTAGATCGCTATCGCGATTTTCTATCGAAGGATCGTACGCCGTTTCAGGAATTCAGCGAATTATTTCGTGCCGTACGAACAGCTCTGCATAGAGATCGGCGTTGTAGTAGCTAACGACAGTGTGCTAGAATGCTGAGCAGACCGGATCGAGAAAATATTTTTTTTTTCATTATTACGTAATGACAGGATCAAAATCTCCAAGTTTCAATTCTGTATTTGAGCTTGATGCTTCTGAGATACGCAAAATGGCCCATATGGAGCGTTTTCGTACATGCGATCAAGACCGCCAAGATTTATCGTCGATACTACCTGCATAATCAGTACCACGTCTTTGTTAGACTGTGAATCTTTATGCAAGATAAATATTGTCTGTCGACGCTCAACCCTTATGTCAGAACTACTTTCAATCTCATTTTAAAACCATTTCAATTTTTATTTTTCACAAAGGTCCGCAAGTCTACTCATCACCTTCTCGAGCGGCACGTGTCAAATGAATCGATGCAGCGATCGCTGCGCACCTTCGTTGCCCGCGTTACGCGTTTATCAGCTGACCAATCGGAATTTCAATTGGGCGGATGGATTTCGCGATGGAAATGTGCAGTAACCATTTCTGAGGCTTTCGGGTATGAGCCCTGTTGGAATTGTTTTCCGACGTTCCTGTGAACATTTCGGCTAGCTTCATCAAAGAGCAGAAAACAGGCTAACATGCTGGTGCGAAAGCATTTTGAAAAGCGTGTACAACATTCCTGTAAACATGGCTAGCTTCATCAAAGATCAGAATGCAGGTGAACATACTGGTACAAAATCATTTTGAAAAGCGTACACACGTACAACAGATACGGAAAGTGTTCGTACACTTTCCAAAAACGAACAAGTTGTTCATTGGACGATTTTGTTCACTTTTAAGTGTCTACATTTCCATAAAATGTCTAGGGAAGGAAATGTTTTTCCTGCAAGCTCAATCGCGCGACGAGCCAGGTCGTAGCCATCGCTACGGGACACGTTATCTCACAGTCCGTGACGGATGACACAATGGAGTACATTGACACTACGTGCCACGCTATCTGGCAGTATCTCGGATCGTGGCCGAGCGCGGCTGCGCTCGCAAACGCGGACGCACACACGTTCTCGCTCGTGCGCGAGCGAACGACGCAGGAATGCGCGTGTGCGCACGATTCTTGTACGCGCGTCGATCTACACGCACGCAGAACGCTGCGGAGGTGGATGGTACTTTCACCAGGTAGCCAAGTTCCACGATGAACGCCGATAGCCAAGAGCAGCCCACTTTGAGAGCTGCATTCCGAGTGCATACTGCACCCTGGATCCAGGCTCGGATTAATACCGCGGAGACTCGTTTCTAGCCTCTTATCACTGTATCCGCTGGAAACCTGTTCAACGTTTACGGCCTGCTGTTCCCCAGACGTAAAAACATTGTTCTCCGTTGGAATGTTTATTTTCAATTTTTTCTTCAAACACTAATCGGATAGGGTCAACAGTTAAAAGTTAAAACAAACTTTTTAGAAATTAACCCTTTGATTCTACCTTATGATTTATGCAATTTTATGGATTTGAAATTGGTACATTACCTTATACAGTACCTAAATGTTTAGTAATTGATTAGATACCGATATATTTAATAATGTAAACAATATTTTGAAGAACGGTACAGCAATTTTTAGTGGTGCCTCAGAGGGGACAGCCGAGTGCTAAGGGTTAATAAAAATAACGTGTGTGTGTGATCCACCTAGTATTACTATATTTTGAAAAATAAAATTACTGTTTCCCCTTCGTATATAAATCAATAGTATTCCACTCATTCCTGTTAAAGATGTAGCACACATTAATTAACAACTTTATTCCCCAAGACAACGCAATATTTCGTTACGAAAGATAATTATGGAACCATTGCAAAGATGGTAGAGAATTATGGTGGTCTGTGGACCATTCCGATAAAGTCATCGAACTGCATTTCACGAAACTGACACCACGAGTATCGTCAACTGAAAGAAACGCGCGAGTGCATGCCTCGAGTGCATAGAAAATTATGCGCGTTTCATTCATCGAAATTTTATGAATCAGCGTGCGAAGATCGATTCACAAGACTGGAAATCCACGTACTACTATATTCATTGTCGGCGGAAACTACACGGATTTTCTTCGCGGTGGTGTTCGCGGAGTCTCTAATCCTGCGGTGTACACGTTCATTGATCCTTGGAATCGAAAGTAACTATCTGATTCTGTTACGGTCGCGTTTCTATCGCGTCGAATCGACTCCGATCGGATCGAGGCGATCGAAACCGTTCGCGGAACGAGGAAAAGAATCCACAATGAAAATTTACACAGGACTCTCCATCCGGGAAAATACTTTCCGCGGTGCATTGACACTACGTGTCGCATTATTATTTGAAAACGTTACGTTGTGTGCGTGTAGAACGGCGCCGCGTTGGTACACCTCTCTGTACTTTCACCGGCTACCCAAGTTTCTCGATACCCACGATACGTTCCAGAGGATAATACGAATATCACGCATGAATATTTCATGTATCGTAGAGCCCGGCTACGTCGGGAACCTCTTAATCTCCGCCGGGATTTCGTAAATCCTGCTGAAAAAAATTTCCGAACCGAGCTGTTCGAAACGGTCTCGGCCCGAGACGACCGCTGCGGACAATTTTGAAACACGAGGAAACGTCGTAACACGGGCAAAGATTTTTTTTCAAGTGAAAGCTAGCCTCAATTAGAAGGTTCAAAACGGAGGATACCTTCATAGAAAGTACCTCCTCACCGGTCGTCGCACAGTAGGGTGTTTGGCCGAAAAGCCGAAGAAAACGATTTCTAAATGTTCGGCTACGTACTACGTCGTGAAGACAGCGGATTTTATTGCGTTTAAAAACAGTAAAAGCATTTGAAGAATTTAATATTCCTGATACATTATTTTCAACCGACTAAACATACCCAGAAAGAATATTTTTATTTTACATTAGCTGACCCGACAGACGTTATCCTGTCGAAATTTCAATAAATTTGTTTGTGATCGTTTTGTGAATTTGCGAAAAGCTATTGGAAATGTGTAATCAAATTCTAATTGTATCGATCATTGTATCTATTAACGATTGTGGCCATGGATATTTAATTTAAACATGTCAATCTGCTCTACTTGTACCGTTTCAAATTTTTCAACTTTCCTTTGTAATTCTCTCGAACTCTTTTTTCCGGAAAACTTTTCCAGGACCATAACGAACGAAACAAAAAAAGAATTACGCATATCCATCGTTTGAATCGTGGAGTTACGGTCTTGAGTTCGTACAAATATCCCATAGAAAAAAACACTTTCATTTTTTCCCGAATTTTCCATTTTTCCTGGCAACTTTTCCAATTTTTCTTCCCCTAGAAACCTTATTTGGACTGTAACGAACATCTTTTAAAAAAATTTAGCCAAACCTGTCGAGCCGTTCTCAAGCGATGCGCATACCAACGAACAGCATTTAATTTTTATTTATTTTATTTTACATAAAGAGTCGGCAGACATGAAATCTTTGTTGTTCGATGTAGGTAAAGGTCTGAAGAGTAAAGAACTGGAGCAGCATCGTGAGGTGCGCTCCAGTATGTTGGTACACAGCGTCTCCGCGCCTCTGAGAAGCTAAATGCAACTAGATGCAACTAGATGCAATTGGAAAGGTGATGCCTCTAGGACCGTAAGACATGGCGCGCACCCGAAAGCCTCGCCTGCGCGAACGAGACGAAAGTAAGTCGAGGGTTAGGCCGGACAGAGGTTCGTATGCATAATGTGTCTTCCCCGCGAGACGGGCAGTTAGTGCCACGCGCGCCCACGCGCGATCTCGCGCAAAGAACGATAATAGCCCGTTTAAGTACGTATAAATATCCATCGTATAACTCGGGCCTCCGTGGGGCGCTCGAGCGGGCCGTTAATAACCCCGCTGGGGAAAACGGGCCGAGAAGCAATGAATTTTCAGAAGCAGGAGGAGACCCGAGTCGGGCCCGACCCTTCCTGTCCTTCTTCCTTCCTCCCTCGTTTCTCTTGTCTCCGGTCTACCCGTCTACGTGGGTGGACACCGCGGACGTGCCCGATCTACGCCGACTGAATTCGAAGACGACCACGAAGGGGCCCTCGATACTGACCTCGAACGGATGGTCGAGTTCCGCGTGTGTAGGGGGACCCCGGGATATTTTTAAGAAATCGCTCAGGGGCCCGCGGAGAAAGCAACGTCGGACGTAACGGAGCTCCGCGAGATGCGTTGACAATCGAAAATGAAACGATCAACTTTCATGGCGGTATTCAACCCTTGTCCGTCCCTCGATTAAACAAAAATCCAGGAAATCCGAGTGAACACGATATTGTGGAGCTTAATCCTTAACGATCCGGAAGTATTTCAAGTTTACTTCCCACCAGGTCCAGCTATTTTTCATACGAAGAGAAGCTGTAAAACATTTTTAAATCAAGTATAGAAAAAGAAATACTTTTATTTTAGTGAAAATTTATTAACCCTTAATGGTTCAATGGCGCCATATATGCGCCATTAAGTAAAAGTATCATATCGCCTATATGGCGCCATTGGACCGTTAAGGGTTAATTATTACAGTGAACAGAATGCTTGCTGATCACTATAACCCAGCTGCTTTATTAGCCACGTGGAGGATCCGGGGACCGAAATGGCAATGTGATTGTCACATTCGTAGCGAAATCAAATGTTGAAGCGTGTCTTTGCACTGATTCTTTTTTCAATGATCTCGTGATGTGCATAGTTACTTGTAGCTATTCTTGCAAAGCGAAGCAAACCCAGAAAGATTTAAAGTGCTTAATAAATAAAAAGAACGCGATGTTATCATTCGAATAAGGCGATGCCAGTCGGCGTGGACGCGCTAGTCGATGATGATTTCCACGAGGAGGATCCGGGGTACCGGAAACGGCGATCGACGCGCGTGAAAGTTGGACGATGCGGTGTTCGATGCAGAGGAGAGGTAGAGGTGGACCGATATCGAAGGAGTTCCCGGGGCAACGCGGCTCGTAGGCACGGCAATGTTGACTAGCTCGCTCGCAAATCGGGTACAAGGTAAAGGATTCGTACGTGAGTGGCGTTCCAACGGCATCAGGTTTTATCGTGGATCGTACCGCGGGGTTCATTATTCGTTTCTGGCACGTACGGGCATTCACAACCGTTCGAGGCACGATCGCGGGCTTGCCAGCGGGTTTCCTTATCCTCTTGCGGAGAGCAGAACGAAGAAACAGAATCCACGATGATTCCACAGCTCGATCCGCTCCGTACCCTATCCGTTCTCTTTCTCCGTCTCTTTCTCTTTCTCTTTCTCTCTCTCTCTCCCCTATCCGTTCGGATGCATAACGAGTAGTTCTCGCGTTCCTTGCCATTTCCACCGAGTAAGACGCGTACCGATCGCGAGAGGATTGGTCCTCGAGTATTCGCTGCCCTCGAACGTTCAACGGATATTTTTGTCGCGAACATCCCCACCATTCGTCCTCCTCCTTCTCCCAACGATCCGCCATTGTTCACTGTTTACGGTAAAACAGATTTATGCACGGTCATTGATGTACGAATCGATCTGAAATTGTAATCGCGACAAAACCGGTGCGACATTGCTCGATCCTTTTATTCTTTGCGTATCGGAAGGTTATTAACGCATTGGGAACGCGACCTAATTAGTCTAGATCGCGCAAAGACGTCTTGAACGTCTGTTGTTGGACGTTTCAGACATCTTCAAGATGTCTTTCCAGGATATAACACTTTCAGACTTAAAATAAAAAAGACACGAGGAAACGGTATAAAGCAATGCAACAGTGTCAGTATAAGGGCAAGGAGTACTTCCAGTATCATGTTGGGGATGGGATTGCACCATGGTTCGCGGACAGAGGTCTATCACGAAAATATATTGTTACATTCAATCGTTGTAGATCAGATCACTACCATCTTGCAGCATCCCTTCCACGACTAAATATTGTAAATGATTCCAAATGTTACTGTGGCTATGAGGTTCAGGACCTTAACCATATTATTTGGCAATGTACCTTATTGGAATCACAACGAGTTGGTCTTATGAAGGGATTGAATAAACTCAATTTGTTCCCACCCTTGAATGTTAGATCGTTGCTCTGTAAACCGAACATTCAAGCGTGTCATTTTCTTTTGAATTTCTTCAAACAATGTAATCTACAAATTTGAAATTATGTATGTATATCAAATACGCTGTTTTCCTATTGATCCTAATGTATATGTCAAATACGCTGTATTTATATTAACCCAAATGAAAAGCTTCATAACCCACAAAGGGGAGTTACATTAAGCTCAATAAAAAAAAAGAAGAAGAGACAATATTAGAAACAGCATCGACCCTTGGGGTTTATTATTATTGAGTTTATCGGTTTAGGAAACGGAGACCGGGTCAACAATCTCGCGAATAAACTTCATGTGCAAAAAAAATAAGAATTGTAGAAGTGAATGTTTTTGTTTACACAGCCAGGGTCCGGACCGATGGGTTCGTCGTCACGTAGAATGAAAAGCAGAAGAAAAGAGGTCCGTCCGTCCGGGAAGAATGGAATGCCTCTAAATATCCCGTTGGAATTTTTGTATCGGTCGCGTTCGCGATAAAAATCGCTGCACGCGCTCGTACCCTTCTGTTACAGCCTCACAATAGTGTCGTTCTATTCTGTGACCCGGTCCTGCAAGCCGGAGACAAGGCGTGGAATTGTTCGGAGTAACCTTCGTGCGGTTTGAGGTCCGGCTGCAACGTGACCGTGAAGGTCGGAACACCGCAAGCCCTTCGCATAAATTCCTTTCTATGGCACGTTCTCCCTAACTTCGACCGAAGAGGAATCGTGCTCCCCGACGGAATATCAATGATGGTACCACATAAATTGAGAAATACTTTCGCGATGGGCTTCTGAGTAATCGCCTTTATCAGGGGACATCGGTCGGCTGGGCTGCGCCTTTACGATACCAAAATACTTTCTCGTGTACAGGATATTGGCCATTCGGATTGTTCATTTAGTAATCTCAAAGCTCCCGACGTTTAAGTTTAATCGTAAATAATTGCATGTACATAGAATTATAAGTAGATATAAGGATAGTTGATTTAAGTTCAGTTAGAATAAGCCTAGGTTAACATTAACCTTGCTAACGACAAAATGTGTACGATACACATTGTTTTGTAAGAATGACAAGACTGAACTTATTCAGATCTTTCACAATTTTTATAACAATACGTTAAAAAATGTGTTATTGTCCAGCAATGTTTAGGCATTCCCGAAAGTTAATCACAGCATCGACTCGGCTATAGATAAGAAGAAACGTTCACGCGAATTGGCTTTCTTGATAAGAAAGGCGTTCGCAATGTTCGCGCGTAAATAAGGGGGGAGGGGGGGAACGCGGGGGTCACGGACGTAAATTCAATCGAAACGCTTACCTTGAGCGCCATTTAAATCAAACGGAATTCCAACGTGCCCCCGCGAGAGAGGAGCTGCACTAACTACCAGACTCGCAGCAACAATCAGCGTGCCTGTGGATGACGAGGGGCGAGGTGGGGGACGAGAGAGGGGGGGAAAAAAGCTGCGGGAGATGCAGCTTCGTAACTTGGCAATAAATTATAAATTGTGACCAGGCAGGCGGTGCTCGTCGATGCATTATGGATCGTGCACCGGGATTATGCAGGTCGGACACGACCATCTCTCCTCTGTAAATCCTACGTTACACATACAACGGACGACGATCGTAAGTCACCGAATACACACGAAGAAAATGCGAATTCTCCTATACCGACACACAATTTTCTCTCGCCGATCTCGCCGCGGCGAAACCGTGGCCGCGCCGACCAATCGGAGGACACGGAACGGTTTGTTGATAGAGAATTTCTGCTGCGTGTATTTCGCGGCGTCGACTTTGTTTGCAAAAGTTTTCCAACTTCAGCTAAATACTACCGCAAAGTGTTCGTTTTATCATCAAGGCCATAAATATAACAGATAAAGGTATTTTTCTAGGAACCCGATATTAAACTTGCTCTTGCGCAACATTCACTTCCACTTCGACGGCGTATTTTTTTTTCAATACGCCTCTTCGCGTTTGCTGACGAATGAATTTGGTAATGCTATGATCGTTCTCTGAACTCTCTTTCAATTCTCTGATGCTGTTCTAACTTTATAACAGAGTTTATAAGTATTTACTAAATTTTATACATTTAGTGTATAGCTATACACTAAATTTTAAATATAATATTTGTTTTACCATGTCCTACGTCTTTCTACAATTTATATTTCTTATATAAAGTATATGTATTATAATAGACAAGTTTATTTTTCATACAATATGAATTTACTTCCATCACTGATACTAATCTTTTTCTTTTTCCACGTCTTATTCTTCTTCTATATAATTCATAATTACGCTGTACCTTGTAATTATATTTCAATTGTAAAAACGAAGTACATTGTAATTTAATTGAATGACAGGCTAGAATTACAAATTACATGAATAACTTCATCATTACGAACATCGTTGAATTCGCAATTATAATTCGTGAAGTAATTCAATTGTAATTCAATAGAATTCTGTTTTACACATTGCCGGCGACTAGTTTCAGGTCATCCCCTGCTAGAGGGGCGAGGAGGTATTCGTAATACATTTCCCCTACGAAAAAAGGCCTACGAAACGCTGAGCGTCGCCAGATTAGGGAATTTCGCTGGAACGGGCCCGTGGCGCAAGCGTGGGGGAACTTCAGCTCGTCGGCATTTTCAACGACCGAGGATTACGCGCGTTTACAGATCTTGTAAATTAGCCCTCGGTAACCCGCCGTCAGATAACATGCCGCCATGTATACTTTTCTTTTTCTTTGCTTCTCTCGAGTCTGATTTCATGTTTCTTCTTCTCCACTCTTGTTTCTCGCTTTAACGTCCTCGTCCAAGGTGCAACATCGACGTCTACATTATTGACTCGATTTCGCTTTTTAAAACGAACGCTGGCGGCCAGAGATCAAAGAACACTGTCTGTACACGATACAAGTGAAATTTTCGTCCCGACATCGAGACGTTGCTGTGTACGCACGGATCCCCTGAATTTCACCGACTCCAGATTCGATCGATTCCAAAAGAACTGTGTCGGTGATTTTCATCGGACCCGCGCGTCCATTTCTGTGTAGTCGATTGATGGGAATTTTTCGAGCTACCAAAAGATTCGAATGGGAGGATACGGAACGGTATCCTCTGCTCTCGTTGCTCGTGTTACCAGCCCACACCCAAGTATGACTCATCACATCGAGATATAATTATGATAATCGGGACACCCCGTGCTCGCCCGGCCGTTCGTTCGCGAGAGATACCCGCCTGTTGCGAATTTCGAGAGGAGGATAGGGGAAAGGAGGTTGGACGGGGCCCCGATCGACCGGACCCAATATTCTCCTCGGTGATTACGTTTCCATCAGGCCGCCTAACTGCCGTGGTTACGAGAGAACGGAAGCATGTGTTAAGCCAGAATACATCAACTGTGTCCGTGCCGAAAATTCGTAAAAGCCGTTAGCACGGTACACCGAATTTCCATGGTCGCGGCAAGCGCGATTTCGAATCGATCATCGATCGGCACGTTGATCATTGGTACTGTTATCAGGTGTTCCGGACTCCTGCTGGGTGTAACACCCTGTTCGGACACGCCGGAAACCAAGCGATTTTCCTTTTGGATTGTTGGTCCGCGCGGACAGGTGCGAACGAACATGAAGACGCCAAGGATACGGTTATAATGGACCAGCAAAGATCAAGGATAGCGAAAATGCGGTGAAAAATCAATTTGAAAAATTGTATATGAATTGTAAAACTTGTGTTTCTTGAGTTAGATGAATATCTAAGAAACGATCTATCGATATTCGTTTTCTCATTCGTGTATCCGTAATGTACTATGATTTAGGATGCACCAGGATAGCATAACCTTGCATTCAGACGCGCTTAGGCGATCCCACCTGTAGACAAGTCGTGCGCAAAGCGAAATAGTTGTTCGCGGGAACGCGACAGCGTTATGTAACGTTCGCGGAGAGTACGATAAGAAAAAAGGACAGTCAATATTTACGACGGACTTGGACTTAATTCGACTTTTATTTCGCGTGGTGACCCACGATCCCGCGTTACCGGTTCTTACGAGCACGCTCGAAAAGATCGGGCCGAGGCAGCGATCGATTATAACATTTATAACCGTGAAATAAGAGAAAGAGGGTGTGGAAAGAAAAGCGTGGAAAGAAGAGCAAACCTAGAGGTGAAAAAGAGAAGAATCAGAGGACGAGGATATACGACGAAGAAGAGAAATAAAAGTATAAAACGTACGAGCGAAAAGGAATGAAGTGAAAGAAGAAGAAGGATAAAGAATAGAAGAAGGGAGAAGAAGCCTAAGACGAAGACTGGTTCCAGACTTTATGTATAGAATCTGGACTGTGTAGCTACCGACGACCATCTGTCGTCCGACTATAGATACTAATCTTCAGCGCTGAAGAGATAAAGGGCGAAGAGGGAGATCGCGCTTTGTCTTAGCCGCCCCTCGGCATTCCTTCGTTCGAGGCAACTTCAGCCCAAGAATTATAATCACCCCGCGGTATCCTCCGAATATTTAGACCCTCGTAGGCAATTTTTACAGCTGAACCGAGGAAGACAGGCTCTGCTACGGTCTCCGCCAGCGGGGACGGAGAAAGGAGCAGGAGGCGAGGGGTTGCGGCCTCCGACGAACGAGAAAGAAAGACGGGAACAGAAGCACCTGCGCGCGCGTTCCGCCTTCGACCACATTCTTTGTGATTTCCTCGGGAGAAATAGCTCGGAATCCTGCCGACCGCTTTCGGCGCGTGCATGTTTGCGCGTCGTTCTAATCACCGTACAAAAAAAACCCGAAAGCATGGCCACGAGGAAAATCGATTGTCTACGCGCCGGGAAAACTTCTGATCCACCGCGAACCTAGCCTGAAGAGACTCGCCCTCTTCTTCCAACGATTTCATTATTTTAAATTATTTCTACTCATTTTTCTCCTAAATGCATCAAATTCGCTGTGAAGACTGTTCTTCCCAAGCCAGCAAAACAGTATAATCGAATTACACGAGGCAAGTTCCGAAACAAAAGAAAAAATACGTCGGACCGCGAAGGGTTAAGACGTCGACGAATGCACCACCGATTCTCGGTTTCCACGAGGGATGTTCCGCAAATCCCTTCTGGTATTCCGAGCGAGCGAGCGCGCATCCATTTAACTTTCTTCCCCAGGTCGGACCGTGTGTAGTGGAAACGGAGGAAGTGAAAATATGTTCGAGAGGTATCATGGCCACGGTTGGTATACTGCTTCCACGAAACGCCCTCGGATCGGAACTTTAAGTGGAGCCTAGAGAAATGATGGATTCCAGGCTAGGCTGCTCGTAAACTCACGATGAGCCTTCTACGCGCCGCTACTTATCGTTAGGACAGAATCGTTATTGTACCTCGGAAATTATAAGAACGGAGACGGTGAGCCAGCCGGAGAAGCCATCATTCAGACATTCCTAACTGCACCACGGACGCCGTACAATCGCCTCTCTTCGATATTTACCATGAATCGCTCGGCCTATACGATATTCTCCATTATTTTTCTTTACTCGAACGAATACAAGCGTCCTGTAAAATCACCGACACTTCCTGCACACCCGTTCACGCATTAATCGTAATTAGACAGCGGATCTTTATGCAAAATACAAACTAGCTGAATTGCAACAAATTCGAGTGAAGTGGAAGTTCACTTTCTTTCTTAGTATATTGAATAGATCGAAATTAATGTAATAGTATTTTAAAACTTTGTTAATGGTTTTACTTTTTGAAATGTATAGATTATTATTAGACTGTTATTGTTAATAGCAGCGGATACAGGAAGGAAGCAGATTAGATGTGCAACTAATGGCAATGTTGATTGTTTTCCGACGCTACTGTTACTCAAGCGGTGAGACTCATTGAAGAAGACAGGACACGAATTCCTTCTAACCCAGATCCTTTCTTTCGAGATCAACCGCCAGAAAGAAAAAACGGACTATCACGTACGAAGACCTATCGTGACATCATCGCAATATTATTCATTACGGTTCTGGTATCGTATATAGTTAATCTCGCACACTGCGGTATGCCTAAACCGTACGTGACACAGGTAGCTGATCTCCTCCCTGGACCAAACATTTTCTCTCTCCGTGGGAAAAATCCTTGCGAACAGCGCGAAGCAACATCGGCGACAATTTTTACCGAATTCGTATATTCCTGTCTTGCATTTTAAACGAATTCTCGTGTCTTGTGTTATCTGGCCAACTTAAATGTTACGTTGTGTAATTTCAAACATTGAGAACATTATACGAACTCCAAAATACTTTTACATTATTTCAGAAAGAATTTATCTCGAAGAATTGTCAAGATCTTCTAGAATGAAAATAAGCTTAAAAAACAAAATCAGTGGATCGGGGTTCGAATCCCGTCGGGGTAAGAAATTCTTTTTCTCAGTCCCATCAGAAAATTGTTACCCTCAACAAAGAAGTTTCACTTCGATACATGTAAACAATATAGTGAATAGTGGTACAGGAATGTTCAGTGGCGACGCCGAGGATTAATTACGATGAAAATAAAACGTCTCGAGGAACAAAAAGATCCGTGAAAAATGGAGTTGGTTGCGGTATTTACTTCTTGCGAGAGTCTAGTCGTAACCGAGGGGTTAATTATTTGAATAAATGATCGCGCGGTTCGCGAGACTCGCGTTTAATGTCGGTACAGCGTCCGATCGTGCGAGTTATGCGGTATGCAAAATACCACTACCGTAGGAAGATTTCGTTCGTGTTTGCAACTGAAAATACGACGCTGCGTATCAAAGGTCTTCGGACGGTTCTCCCTCGGATGCCGGGTTTCGAGGCGAGAAGATGCCCGGATATTATTTGCCGTGGCGCGCAACCGGCCTCCAACGCAGCCTCGAAAAGTATTTTGCACGGGCGATATTTACGCTGGACAAACACACAAAAGTGCAAGGCGAGGCGAGGGTGCGAGAGATGCGGAGGCAACGCGGCCGGTATGACACGGGGAGCAATAACTTACGATATCGTGAACACTTGGTCACGCACGCAGCACCGTTCGCGCGTTCGCGTCGTGCAGTTTTACATGGAATGAAAAAACCAACTCTTTGGGTACTCTCCTCGCCATCTTTTTTGCATACCTACGCGCCGGCTACGCGAAATATACGAACGAGGGGGTACACGGGATCATTCTACAAAACTTATTACGAAAATATACACAACTTTTCTGACGTACGCGACACGCAGACACCGACGAAAAAGGACGCAACGCCAATAAAGCCGACTGGTGCGAATCCCATACGGATTTTTAATACACGCAAGTAAAGGAAATACGACTGACGGGACAATACGGGGAATTTAGTACTGTAAAAGTTGCGCGCTGTCCAACTATTATGAGAATTTCTCTATTGAAGACTCGAATTTTTCGTATTAATACAAAACTTGTTTCGTACAAGTTTGTCGCTGTACAATGGCGAACCCGGTCCTCTAAGGATCAACCCTTGAATGGTAGGACTAAGGTCTAATTTAAAACGGTCAGCTACTTGTAGGTCCAATAACAGTCCGGTAACAGAGATTTATTACATTTAGTCAAATAATGTCTTTGATTGTTTCCGGTCGCTTCTTTAAATATTATCACGTCAAAGCGAATGCTTATATGGGCTGGTAGAAGACGATATTTTTTCTCGTATTAAACCGCTTTAGAGCCATATAATGGCGAGAGATAGTCGCGGCTACCGTTTCTACTGCGTATTAACATTCAGCACGGCGAGCCAAAGTTGAAGAGAACGCCGCGTCAGGGAACCGTTCTGTGTGACTACTATCAGGCATTTCTGTACTATTACGGTTGCGCACGGCGAAATCCGGAGAAGTTTGCTCCAGACATGTAAATTCTAGAAAAGAGCATGTGTACGAAGCTTCTAAAATAGTTTTTAATTAAACGACGCTGCAAGTAGTTTGGTCATTTCATAAGAAACAGCATAGCAAATGAATAAAATAAACATCCTACTACTATCGTTGCGAGCATTATTTATAACTAGTTTTTTTATAAAACCCCGTACAAATATGAATTTGCTAGTTCAGATTTTACGTGATCGTAAATATTAGTTCAAGTATGTGTTAATTATTAACAGATAGAAGATTCAAGTAGTCCACCCCCATTCGTCTGATCAAATTGAATCATTCGTCGCTGGAATTGCCTGATATAATATAGAATTGAACTGATATTCCTCGAGAACGATTGCCGAAATGTATCCACGATGTTTACCCAATCGGAAAAATGTACTCGAATACGATTCACGTACCGCGTCGAGATTGCTTTTTCAAGATATAAACCAGAAGAAGCTAACCTCAACAATACTGGATACACGCGGTCAAATGCGCGGGTGCCGCGAGTCAGAATGCGCGCATGCGTATCCACTGTGGAATGTTCCACCTCCCTTCGAACAACCTCTTCCCGTCCCGCGACCAGCGATGGACTCGAGACGCGTCGAAATACTTCGAATATTATACGAAATTGAGAGTCCTTGAAGAATTCAACAAATTTCTCGGTACAGCCTTAAATCGGAAATATTTCCACGCTTACGTCTGCGCCGAACAGTTTCGGAGATTACGCACGATGAACAAATTAAGAAGCAATCACTACTTTCCGCGTATTATCCTCAATTTCCAGATTTTTTTTCTACGCATTTATCTTGCTCAGCTTATTCTTCTCGATCGAAAGAGTTTAGTACTATCGTTGCAGAATATTACTATCGTTGTACAACCGATTCAGTAATGTTTTTAATTCTTGCAGTCAGGATGAACAAATTAAGACGCAATTACTACTTTCCGCGTATTATCCTCAATTTCCAGATTTTTTCTACGCATTCATCTTGCTCAGCTTATTCTTCTCTATCGAACGAGTTTAGTACTATCGTTGCAGAATATTACTACCGTTGTACAACCGATTCAGTATCGTTTTTAATTCTTGTAGAGTCACTCCGCGATTCGAACGTTACTCGAGGAGCTAAGCATCTTTTTACGATCGAATTGCGAAAAAACGCCGCAGAGAGAATTGAATACCCATCGCTCCGCGCGATTTGCCCTTCCCTTCCGTTGCCCTCTCCCCGCCCCGGCGACCCTGCAACCCTTCTTCGTCGCACTAAAAGCACACGGCTCATTCCACTCGACGACGTGCTGTCGTACGGTGGCCGTCGAAATGTGCATACACAGACGACGCGCCACGTATATTCGAAGGCGTACGTCCGCCAGAAAGAATTCCTTACATGCGAATATATCGCGCGAATGCATTTCTTCCTCGTTGAACTAGAAGCCCATTTACGTGCTCTTACGAATGCGTCCCGAAATTTCCAGGTAAGACCCGAGTATCATGAATTTTCGGATACCCACTCGCAATCTCCATTTGATGTTTTTGGGACCTGGAATGTTTATTTGTTTTATGTCGCGTCAACTGCTATGCTCGGTAGTAGACAACGGATTTTATGCATTTATGACGAAAATGAATTTATCAAAATGGACATGTTTAACCCTTTGCACTCGGAGCTACTTTAACTCGAAAATTAAACGTTTCTTCTGACCTACAATATTTCCATTCTCTATGATTTTTTAAATTTGATAAATATCAAATTGATATAATACCTCATACAATACTTAAATGTGTAGTAATTGGTTAGATACCGACATATCTGATAGTGTAAACAATTATTTAAATAATAGCCACTCGAGTGCTAAGGGTTAATAATGTAAAGAATGTTTAGTGGTGACTAAGAGTGCTAAGGGTTGAACATCACATGGAATCTGTTTCCAATGAAAACACTGTGTTGGAACGTATATCGGTACGTATTTCTACGCGCCCACGGATCTGGAATGCGTCGACCGCAGACTAATCAGCAAGTGACGTATCAGGCGTCAATGATAATCTGAAAACGCCGTGATTGCCGCGCTTTTCAAGTACGCGGCGTCACACGTCAAATCTGTGGTTGTCAGGAAAAACCGTCGCATGTCACAACTTCGAAACACAGTTTCTACATTAACTGAGCTTTATAATAAAGGATTTACGTCTTTACCAGAGAAACAAGTAGTGAAAAATAAATTCGAAAGACTCGAAAGAATAATGCAATTTAACCTTGTCCTATGTCAAAGCATTAGCGATCACAACTTTTTTCCTGACAACCACAAAAGCGTACCCCGACCGGACAAGTAAAACGCGGCAGTTTTCGTCGCATTCGCATGTGAAAAAAATATGATATTGAGATGCTTACCACTTGTTGACGTTTCCTGGTGATTTATATCGGCGAAAAGAACATCCCGACGACGACGACGCACGTAATCCGGTTAATCCAACGAACACAAAGGGGGGTTTGGTTTAGGCGCGCAACAAGTGGCCGTAACGAATAAACACTTTCCAGCGAGAATACTATAAAATAATAATATACACAGCACAAACACAAAATCGCACGTTCGCCGCGAAAATTTATACACGACTCCCGCTAACTCACGTGATCTTTAACGAATCCCTCTCCCTGCCTCTCTCTCTCTCTCTCTTTCTTTTTTACTGGTCACACATCGTTTAAACCGCAGTAAAGCCGTTTTAACGGCATCGCGAACGACATTATTGCGAAAAGAAAATCCGTCGGCTTCGTTGGTAAAGCGTGAAACGTGTACGAGCACGCATTAAATATTTAGGACACCGTTCTGCGGAACGAAGATGTACGGAGACGCAGAAACCACCACTACAACGTACTGCACCGGCGGCCGGCGAGTGACTGACTAGTGGCACACGCCGGCTGCCGGCTCCCCATAGTCGACGAGCTAACCTAACAGTGGAATCCACTTGCACCCCACGAAGCTACACGCGAACTGCATCAACTATCGAAGCGCGCCGATAGCGAAATATACAGACTGCTGATTTTTAGGCGATACGAGATCTTTAATTACCTCGATCCTTTTGAAATAGTACATCTTCAAATATTTTTACTGTTTCATCTGTATTATAAATGCGTAACATTCACAGGCTAACAACTGGACTTTGTCCGTTTTGTTTGACAAGATCTTTATGCAAACTAAAACTTGTCTGCATCGATCGCAAGAAATAGAAACTAAATTGCGAATGTTCGTTATGTCATGTACAATTTTCAATTTTCCTGTAAATGCAAATGATCCGCAGTCTACTAATAACTTACTACTGTACAATTGAAAAATTTCTTCCTTCTTTTCGTCACTCGAGATTTTATCTATTCGATATGTTGTAGAATCTTACGTTCATTGATGTTAATAAAGTAGATGAAATGACTGGATGAATGTTAAAAGTACGTCGTTTAATTACGTTATTTCATCTATTGCATCCTTATATAGTCCTGCTTACACTACACTCGGAGCATTTGAAGTAATCAAAGGTTAATTGTAACGTACCGTATTAACACGACTCAAAGATAGATTGTATAGTAAGAAACGTTATGATTACTTGGCAGCAGATATTATCCATTTGTGACAAGTTTGTTGCAAACCAAATGAAAAATTATTATTTGTTGCACAAAGATCCGCTATCTCGAATGGAACGCTTACTATCGATTGATTTAACCATGGACGAGGTATGAAGATAGACCTAACATCGAATATATTTTTCTGTTCCACGATCAGGGGTCCGGTAACCCCTTAACAATGTTCATTTCGCCTATTTGCATACAAATCGATACAAATCAAGCAATTCAGCACGCGAAACAACGATCCAGAACAGAAACAAACTTGCGTCACGAAGATCGTTGGCATAAAAACTCGCCTAAATCGCGTTCCAGCTCCTTTCCAACAAAATAAAAATATATAATCGATATCTCAAAAGATGAGACATAATGTCCCATAAGCTGATAAGTTTATCTTTACACCTCATCTGTAATTTAAGGTTTACCAAAGGAATTCCTCTAAAAAATTTGAAACTCCCGCCACACGAAACTCCAGTGGACAGGTAGTGTCATCCTACGGCTCGGTCCCGAAGCGAACGTGTTTCTTCAGTTTAGAAAGTCAACGTATGCGAGCGGACATAGTGGGCGCCATAGTCAGCGGAACTATCTGCAAAGAAGATCAGTGTGACGTAAACGACGATCTAAACAAGTATCAGCTGTGTAGCAGTCATTGTTCGTATCCGTTTTGGCAGACATACAAGAATTCTGTTTTTCTTCGTTTTCTGATCGTCGGGCAGTAAAGTCCGACAGAATAAACGGCGGACGCGTGAATCGGGAAGACAAGTGGAGAGGACAAAAAAAAGAAAGGGGGGAGGCTACGAGTTTTCCCGTAGAACGCAATCGTGGCTGCGTGCGTGCTCCAGCCCCAGCCCCACCAACGATCTTAGGGACAATAATCGTGTGAAAAACGGGGCGGTACGCGCATAAGCCTGGCCTCGAGCGGCGAGTCGGACGACGGTGGACTCGCTCCGCCACCGCGCAAAAGGTCCCGTAGTTCTCTCCCGACTACCCTACGACCAGCGGACGAGCACCACACCGATCCCGAGATGGAAAATTATCGGTAACTTCAACCAGGCTCCTAAACTTTGTGATCCGCGTAGTCAAAACACGAGGGGGGTGGGGGGCCTACCCCCTTCGTAACGACGCTTTCTTCGCGTGTATCTCAGTTTCAATCAAAATCACGAAAACCTATGAACATCAGCGTTCGTTTTATCCGCGGCTCCTCTTACTTCTTCTTCCGATTTGCTCCGTGTCGAATTAATCGAATCATGTCCAGCACTTACCTGCTTAACGTTTTGTTCAAGAAAAATAAAAACCAAACAGTTCGGTTCTTGCGTCGACTCGTTCAAGTCATTTGAAACGTGCTGTGCCGGCAGCCACGTATGCGTCAGCATCGTGGACAATCATTGCTATCAACGGTAACGTTTCCATGTGTACATAACAGCGTAATGCAACAGCAGACCTCAAACGGTGGCATTTCCTCCGGACTTCAACAGAACGGAGGCACGGCTGACTCCGGTGGACCACATGCGAATGGCAACATGATACCGGAATCAGACAGTGACATCAACGGTGTGAATGGAGAAACAAATCAGAACTTAGGACCTCCTAAAATTATGGACAAAACTAATCAAGACATTGTGAGACTCATCGGACAACATTTGAAGACTGTTGGACTCGAGTATGTTGTCAATTATTTGACTCTTGTTTGTGATTATGGTTTGCAGAGATGTTTAGGTTTTTGTTGAAACAGTTTGGAAACTGTTTCGCGCAACACATAGAGTAAGCTGAGAATTGTTGCATTTTTGCTGAGGATTCTCTGTGTTTCTTTGTTCCTCACGAGCTCTTTGTACGTATGCATTTATCAGAACTATTGTATTGCAACCTATCTGGACTGCATAGCGTGTGGTGGGAGAAAGCTAATTATAGAATCTTGAAATATAGTCACTAGTATCTGCAAGTTATACTTGCTTTATAACGATGTAGGCAATATAAAAAAGCAATATATGTAGGCGTACTATAAATTGTACTAGCATCAGAGCATAATCATATATTATTTTCAGTTAAGCATTAGAAACGTATGAAGATTGTTTACTTATTTCTTAGATTTGTTGGTTACCTGGTCGAATAGAATTATTCTTTGAATCAGAATGAAACAGTTAATATGTTTTTAGACCTACTCAAGCTTTCGAACTGTTCAAAATTGATCAAATAAAATTTCCATTTCAGTCGAACAGCGGATCTTCTTATGCAAGAGTCAGGTTGCAGACTGGATCACCCTGCGGCTGCAAAGTTTAGACATCACGTTATGGACGGGGATTGGACTAAAGCAGAGCATGATCTTAACGAACTTAAATCATTTTTAAATGATGCCAGTCAGAGTCTATTGGTAAAAATCATTGTTATTCGATCGATTTCATTCTAGCAACCCTTTACAAACAAAGAGATTTGGAGTCGACAAATTGAAAAATTATGAACTTCTAGAAACATCGAATATTCCGAATTGAAATACTTTTTTTTTTAAATGATGACTTCGAGAAGGATCTTTGGCGACTAGAACAAATTTTGTTTATCAATTTAATGTGATTCCCTAGCTTACTGCTTTTTAAAACAAGTAATGACTGTGCTTAGGCATTTAATAACATTCTATTGTTTTGGGAGAAGAGAGACAGTCAAACTCTCTTTCTTCATAACTGAACTCCAAAAATGACAGAACCATTCAATTCGGAGTACAGACGTTTCCCGAAGTTTAACAGAAATCAAAAATGAGTTTGCAGTTCCTAAAGTTGCAGACATAGTATGTATCTCCCATTTTTCCCAACACTCAAGACTTTGATACATGGTCTACTTCTCTGAGCAATATATTCTTTAACATTTTAAAAAATCTTTGTCTGCAAAGGGTTAATTATGTATAACACGCATATATATCGCATTAATATTGATTACAGGAAATGAAGTTCTTGTTACTAGAACAGAAATACTTAGAATACTTGGAAGATGGATTGGTGGTAGAAGCAATACATGTTTTACGCAACGAACTTACACCCCTAGGTCATAATACAAATCGTGTCCACCAATTGTCTGCATTTATGATGTGTAGCGGACGCGATGAGTTACAGGTACTATTAAACACAATTATATCGAGAATGTTATACGTATCGCAGGAAGAGACATATAGCGATCAGCTACTAATAAATTCTTTAAAAAATTCAATCTTGTATACGCATAGAAATTTCTGAAACTAACCTGCTACTGAAAATTTGATCACTAGCAAATAGACACTTGTTAACAGACACGAGCAGGCTGGGATGGCAAAGGCGCGACATCAAGGGCGGCCTTAATGGACAGACTACAGAAATTCCTGCCACCTTCCATTATGTTACCACCGCGTCGTCTTCACTATCTTTTGTGCCAAGCTGTAGAGATGCAAAATCAACAGTGCACGTACCATGTAACTCAAACCCAGGTACTATTTATTCCATTAATTTTACTTAACTTCGATGTTACGATTTTATCTCGAACCTTGATGTCAAAATAATCAATGATTATTCATTGTATACGTTGTATATAATGGAGAATCGTTTAGTTGTTTTAAGAGTCCAAATTGTAGCGCGTTAAGTGGAAACCATTGCTCGACGGATTCTCTCACGTGAAATACTGTATTGTTCGGTATTAACACAACCATAATTAATTTGTCTCGGTAATTAGACGACTTTAGAGAATGTGTCGCTGCTGGTGGACCACAGTTGCAACAAAGAACAGTTCCCGTGCCATACTATACAGGTGCTGAATAATCACAGCGACGAAGTGTGGTATTGTAAATTTTCTCCAGACGGTCTCAAGTTGGCCACAGGTTCCAAGGACATGACTGTGATTATTTGGGATGTCGATCCTGTGAGTAAACCATCGCACGTGACAAAACAGTATATTCGCAACTGATTGAATAACGAATTTCTAATGGAAACAGGAAACGTTAAAAGTAACTCATAGAAAAACACTGGAAGGTCACACTTACGGAGTAGCACTGATAGCTTGGAGTCCTGACAGCAGCCTTCTAATCGCCTGCGGACCCGAAGACTGTCCGGAACTTTGGCTATGGAGCATCGATCCACCTCATTATGAATTACGTGCGACAGTTACTCAGAGCACTGACGATTCGCTTACGGCTTGCGCCTGGTATCCTGATTCGCGTAAATTCGTGGCGGGAGGACTTCGTGGACAATTCTATCAATTTGTAACATATCCATCAAGTTTATTTCATAACGTACTCCAATTATAGAATTAGAGGATCTTCAAACATTCGTTGGTTATGCTATTTTAGGATTTGGAAGGAAACGTGTCGGAGTCGTGGGAAGGTGTTCGAGTGAAATGCCTCTGGTGCAAAAACGATGGTAAAACTGTCCTGGCTGCTGATTCACATCATCGAATTAGAGGATACAATTTTGATGACTTATGTGACTTCACAATGTACGATTACAATGAATATTATTTTGTTTTCTCGCTGATTTCCGAGTGAAAACGTGAATATGATATTATAGATTGCAAGAAGACCATCCTGTGATGTCATTTAGTGTAAATAAAACAGACCGACTCGCACTTTTGAACGTAGCTAATCAGAGCGTAGATCTGTGGGATCTACAAGATAGATGCCTAGTAAGACGTTTCCAAGGTATTACACAAGGACATTTTACAATTCACAGTTGTTTCGGCGGTGTAAATCAAGATTTCATTGCTTCCGGTAGTGAAGGCAAGTTGTATTACCGTAAATGCATCGTATATATTTGTTCCGATTACAAAGTATAACATATACACATGTATTACTTACTTCTATTCCAGACACTAAAGTATATGTGTGGCATATCAAGAGAGAACTACCAATAGCAACATTAACAGGGCATAGTAGGACAGTAAATTGTGTTTCATGGAATCCAGTGTATCATCATATGTTGGCTTCTGTATCAGATGATTGTACTGTGAGAATATGGGGTCCCAGATCTTCATCTCCAGAAAAAGCTGAAAGTGACAAGACTGGTGAGTTTATCATTATTAACGTTTCGTTACTGTAAAACTTTAGGCAATACTGTATATCGATATAATGTGTAATCTGTTTGAATCCAAAGAGGCGTGTGAAAATCCGAAAAAATCGGGACGGAATCTCGAAAATTTGAGGATTCTCGGGAATTCCTTCCCGTCCATCGCACAGTGTATCGAATGGCCATTTTAATAACTTTCATATATTCTTCTTCGGGAATGTTTACCGAGCCTAATTTCACCCATAATAATTCATTTAATAGATCGATATAAGCATAGTAATAAATAAGAATCTCTAAGCTTCTATGTATGATTTTTTCCACCTAGATTGAGCATTCGGTATGCTGTACATTGAGTATCCGACATTTTCCGGTTCTCGTACGCTTCAATCGAATACAAATAGATACGCGATTGTAAGAATATGTATGGGTAATAAAATTTTGTTGAAACTTTTAGTACCATTGGAAAGCAATTCCTCAAATGATAGTGGATGGCATGAAATGGTATCGTAGCGAACTACAGTGCAACAGTGGGCCCATCATTTCATGGTGTTCAAAAGACTGTCATATTGATCGTCACATTGACTTTTTCCTGCCCCCAGCAGCTATCTCTTTATGCCTCATTACTGTAAGTCTGGGTAAATGACTGTACAAGAGTAAATGAGGGTTACGTTAGCATCGATTGCTAACTAATTAAAAAAAACAAAAGCTAACAATCGGATGTTATTTGAGAACACATTTCTTTTTTATTGACGGATTTTACGTGAACCCATACAATCCGTTTGCCTGTTAAAATTGAACATGGATCATTTACTGACGAGAGCTAACAATTGAAAATAAAGAGCAGCATAATAATGTCTACTAGAATAGATTATGGCAGAATAGAAATTCAACAAATTCCGTCTTAGCATTAATGTAATGAAACAAATTAATGTGCATTCATAAGAACATTATGAAAGAGCAAAATTTGTGATTTTGCGAAAATATAATAGAATATTTGTTTTGACAGAAACGATGTCAAATTTGATCTTTCCAAAAATAAAATGTTGTAAATAACAGTTTCATGCTTGATGAATTTCTAATTAACATCTTTTTTTTAATCATTAATAAAGGTGATATTAATCTTATTTCTCATGACAGATATAACTGCCATCATACAATGATACTGTGCGTTTCGATTCACATGCCGATGTCTTGAGATATGGTTAAAAAAATCATAGAACTAATATAAAATACTGTATGAAAGAAAATTTAGTTCCGGTAGAATAATTTGCAATGAGAGACAACCGAGGTAAATTGTGAACTTTGCAAATGTTTCAAGTGTTTCACGAGATGTATTATTTCATCCGTAATTTCATCAGAGAATTCAAATGCTTGATAATTTCGTTTTAGCAAGAGTTCAATTCGCTTTGTAAGTTAAGGAGGTAGTCTCATTTCGGGATACGCCTTCTCATTTCTCTGTAATACTAAGACGGCTTTTTTCAGTAGTCGAAAGTGCTGGATAAAAGATCAATCTAAGCTCTTTAAATCAATCTAGATCAATCTCTCTGCTGCTGTATAATGCAAATTACGCCTCGTAGACGTAAAAACAGGACTTTCGAAGGCGACTGCGGCCTAGATTGATCTTTTATCTAGCGCTGTTGACTACTGCATAAACCGATTTTTGCGTTATCGAGAAACTGGAAATGAAAATTCTGGAAACGAGTCCACCGATATGAAAATTAGTACCTTTCTTAAATACTGTGATTTCATGATATACGCACTTGTTGTAAAAAAATTGACAAATTACATTTGCCTTAAAATTGCCAGCTTGTGAAAACTTTTGAATAGCGTCTCTAGATTATATAGATTTCGAATACTTTATTTTGAAGCATTGGTCACGCTTGGTGTAACTCAATGTCTTGCATATAACAGCGTTCTTTTCTTATTAACACAACCGTTATTGAATCCCATGATTACCAAGTGATACAAATTGTCATTCGTAATGTAATAACGTTTAGAAATCCGAAATCAAAAGCAAGCATATAATTCCACGAATAGTTCACAATTTAAGCATATATAAAATTACAGCATCTTTCGTTTGGCTGCACTTATTACATATATACATGTATGTGATATGTACATTATACTTCTGTTCTAATTGCATCAGATCATTACGATCGATAGTGTTCCATTTTTTCCTAAATGCATTACTGAACAGTAACTAATACAAAAATTGAATCGATACACGAGTACATATAACGAAGTAACACGTTCAATGTTTTTGTTACTCAGAAAAACATAACATCTCGGAAGCATGATTATTAGTAATGAAATAAGAATAACGAAATAATTACATTTTTTAAGCCTGGTAATGAACAGTTAAAGAAAAAACAAAAAACCTAGAGGTCTCACAATATATCAGAAGCTGTAGGGTATATGTGTACAAATACTATCAGAACAAATAATAACTATAAATACATTTACATAAAAAGAAAATGTCTGTAGTTTATGCCCCTGAAATTATAGTGAGAGAATATGATGTCAATCACTGTTATCATTTGCATTTACCTCTGGTGCCTTAGCACTTTATAATCTAAAAGTTCCAGCATTTTCCGATATAATTTCAATTCACATTCAATTATATCTTCACGCAATTTGCAATATAACAATATAATAAATTCTACCTAACAAAAAAAAAAAGAATACACTCGAATAGCGTTCGAAGTTCAGTGTGCATCGTCGTCATCAATTTTCAGTGATATTTTTCGTTTCACTCATAATATTGACAATATATAAATATTGATTGTCTCTTTGTAATTAAGTACTTTTATATTTCTTTGTGAGACATAGGAAAGCAATAAGAAAAAGTTCTTAAAAGTCTTCTTTTTTATAAGACTAAATAATAAATACAATAACTTGAGATACAAAGTATGCCATGTTCGACAAGAATAAATATAGAAATTTTGCATAAAATACTAATCATTTAAATTATTTTATGTAAATAAGGGGCGAAAATATTTACCGAGTAAATCTCTGCAAATTAAAGGAAAGTAATTTTATATTTAATTTATAACTAAAGAAAAGGATAAAAAAATAAAAGAGTTCAGATTAAATAAACTACTTCTTAAACAGTATTATATTGTGTTAATTCATAATGATAAACGATTTTTAAATAATTTCGGACCAGATGTATCGATGTTTTAAAGGATATAATGAACAGTAACAATACTTAGGCATAAAAGGATGATATATCGTAATTATAAAACATACTTGAGTTTTCGCAGTGCAATTGAAGTGTCTATTAGAGCAAGAGATCCAACTAGATTATAATATGATTCAGCTTTATCAAAAAGAAAATAATAAAATTTGTTTAAGAATTTTTATGTATATTATTATTATTATTATTATTCTATATTACTTTCTTAATTTGTTAGGTTTTACATTATTATTTCATATGTACATAAAATGATAAATATATGGTTTTACGAAAAGAACTGCCGTTTGTTATGATAGCAATGAGTGTTTGTTCTTAAATATATCTATATTTTACGTATTTCATATTAAAAACAAGATTGTGTAACACTAGATAATATAGTAGTATCGTTTTAAGACCAATAATGCATGGATTACGCGCTTGTGTTATTACTTATAATTTATCAAAAATGACATTTCAAATATAAATTATAAGGAGTCAGCCAAATGCGTAAATAAGTAGTTACGTTTATGTATAGTACATGTAATAGTGAACATTTCCTATTTTTTCATAAAATGAAAATATATTTCGTAACTTTTTCAAAATACATAACATACATTATTTAACGAGTTATTTCAGTAAGGCACCGCTTGTATTATTGCAGATTGAAGTATTGTAATAAATCTATATAATAGTAGATTTGATGTAATAATATAATTGGACATTAAATCGTATGGAAATTAAACAAAATTTTGATACAAAATTCATACATCACTTTGAACATTTAATATATTAAATAGGGAGATATGCAGTTATTTCTTGTACAAATTACCAGAAAAAAAGATCATCTTAATGGTTATTTTTTTATTGCTGTGTAATGTGTAATGAAATGGTACTTGAGATACAGTCTTAATTAGTGTTGCTTTGGAAACGTGTTCCCTACTTGTATATTTTATCTGTGCTTACGTATGTATGAAAGGCTGTATAATAAATATTCTTCTACAATTTTTAACTTAGACTGTTTCCATAAGTATAACGAAGGCCTGCACTTTTTCCAAAAAGATATTATATGTACACTATGAAAACTAATATTACGATTAGGCACGCGAAGCATTAT
Source organism: Lasioglossum morio (assembly GCA_916610235.2). Taxonomy (NCBI): domain Eukaryota; kingdom Metazoa; phylum Arthropoda; class Insecta; order Hymenoptera; family Halictidae; genus Lasioglossum; species Lasioglossum morio. Next base: position 13,703,149 of record OU744334.1, read on the forward strand.
ATAAACTAGACAAATTTTCTTGTGATACATTTTACTCCTGTACAATTAATTTTCAAAGCTCTTAGTGTTCCCGTAATAGGCGAGAGAAATATTAAACTAAATGTTACACATTAATAAACTTTAAACTATTGTATATATTCACATTTCATTACAATAAACTGAAAGAAAAGTTTGTCCAAGGTGTAGCAAATTATTTACTTATTAATGTTGTTAATATATATTTACAGTTTTTATTGTTTTTTACTTGCAAACTACCGAACAAAATGTTAACGGGTGCTTGTTCGTAATAAAAAAAAGCGCTAACAATGTTTCATTGAATATCGTATTTAACTGTTTAGAGCATGAGAGTAATTAAGCAAGAATGTGTAAGTGTAGCATAGTCGATTATTATCGTAAATTGCACGGTATTGGTGAAATTTTATACAAATTTCTCAACGTATGTGTAATTGGTATTGCGTATATGAAAATTATATTTTGAAACTATATTTTAATGTTCGTTACACAGTGATTCCGTGATCTAAGCGCGACAGAGCTTTCCTTATTTCTTAATGAGACTTCGGCCAACATATTCGTGGCATTTTTCACACTTCACTTTATGTTATTTTTATTAATTTCTAATAAGTTTATGGTACCCTCTCCCTTCATGATGACCGTTTAAGTTTTTAAATTTCCCGCCGATTTTATCGAACAAGCTAGTGTATCTTCGAGAGTTTCGCACAACGTGACTGAGCCGGGTAAGATCGTACTATCCCTCCCCATCGCACTTGATCTCGATGTCTCGAGACGCACATCATTCTTTACGGTATTGATGATTTCCATTTTAGGAAATCTTGTTATTAAGTAGTATGCTTTATAAGCAACCAAAATCGTCATTGCCTACTCTAAAAGGTAGCCTGAAAACTATTCTTTTCCTTGAAATCTTATTCGCAGGTGGATCGTACTCAGTCTGGCGCTGCATGAATAGGTCTCAAAGTAAGTCGCACATTATCTTTTCGTGATTCCTTCCTGTTTTTAGGTTATCTCTACTGACACAGCTCATATTAATGTATTGTGATTTGTAGTATACAACATAATCGTACGTATCAATTCGTCAACAGCTCCAGTGAAAAACATACGAACACGATGAACAAGATCTAATTAATATTTTTCGCAGTTCATTGAAGTGTCGTTCGAACTGTCACAAGATCGTGTCATTCGCATCGAAATAAAAGTTTTTTGTTATCCAACTATTATGTTCATACAAGTTTTCGTTAGATTGCAGGTATTATATGCACCAAAAGTATCCGTACATACTAGAAATATATTACACGACCTGTGAAAAATTGTCTGGAGACAATAAATTAAGATTGCATGACATGTCTACGTGGAAACAACAACGAAATGAACAGTAGATCTTCATGGAGTTCGTGGGACGTTCAGATTTTCTATCAGGAACCGGTGGATCAAGAAGTTGTTGCCTAGAATCTCATTACTCTCATGAAAAATATTTACCACAGGTGTGTATACGTCTACATGGACATCTACTCCATGGATATCACTATAATATATAATGATTATATTACTGAGATATAATTATATATTAATGAGATATATAATACTACATGGATATTACTTGCAGTGCATATCGATAAGACCCCGAGTTTCTGAAATATTATAATATTGGATGACTGCAAAAGTTTGTACTCAGATTACCTGCTGACTTTTTTGGAAAATAAACATGTAGCTTCTGTAAAAAAGGAAAGCAGGTTGTAAAATGTTCAGAGACAATTGTAGAAAATAGTAGTTGATAGCTGTTAGCTCAAACGGATGCACAAATATGCTTTTACCCTGGAAATCCTTCAGGATCAAGGGCTAAAATTAAATTAGTGTTATTTAAGTTCCTCTGTCCTCTGTAACAGTAAAAATATCTTGAAACACAGAAGCCTTAGGAAGTTGAGATTTAGTATACAAATATGCTTTTACCCTGGAAATTCGACAGGATTAAGTGCTAAAAATAAATTAGTGGCATATCTCCAGAAAGAAGTCAGCCGTTGATTTTACAATGGGAATTATGCTAGTTATTATTTTCAAATAGGGTATGAACTTTTGCAATCATCTAATGCTTCTATTCTTTATAGTTCTATAATAATGCGAGCATTCTTTTTAGCCCTTGTACAAGAAACCAGCGAGTATAAAAGACCAGCTCTGTGATGTACTGATATACGAACTTGAAAGTAAACCTATGCTCGTGAAAGATAATCTTCGTTTTCAACTTAACGTTACAAAAGATATAACCACAGCAAAATAGCGTTCAGATAGCAATATGGATCCTCCCGGTCTGATAGAAGGAAGTTTACCGGATCGTATTAACAAACGGGATCGCGAAAGGAAGAATATTATAGAAAGGCGGAGGGAGGAACGGCAATCGTTAGCTGTGGAGTCTGAACAAAGTAGTTATTTCAAAGATGCTTTTTATTCGTCTTGTAAAAAGATCAAAGAATTGTTAGACGGCGCATCTAGCGCTCCTATTTCGGCTCTACCTGGGATATTCGATAAAGCGAACAAGGAGATTCAAACGTTGAAGAACTATTTGTCGCAATCAAAAATGTTTTTAAAAGTTTACGATATTAGAAGAGCACAAGAGAATTTGCAATTACTGGAAAGCGAAGCCTCCGATTTGGAACTTAAGTTACTACCTAAGAAGAAATTTGGTTTTAAGAATAGACGAGTTGTGAAGAAGGCGTCGGATAAGTCGCACGATGTAACGGATGGTTTAAAGGACTTGAAGATCTCCGAAGGAATTGTAAACGGTTCCTCGAAACAGAATCACAAATTGTCGAGCAAGTACGGTGATAGTGCGTGTATGCTACTTGGGAAAATTGACGAACAAATAGTTCTCGATGCTGAGAATGTGAATAAAAACGATATCCTACTTTCCGATCTAGTTCACTGTACAGTACGAATTTATGGCACACCTAGTACTTTGCATATGGTTAATTTGAAGCAATGTACTGTATTAGTTGGACCGGTACCGTCATCTGTATTCGCCCACGATTGTAGTGAATGTGTATTCGCTTTCGCGTGTCAACAACTTCGATTACATTCTTCGACAGATTGTACTATTTATTTGCATGTTACGAGTAGATCGATCATAGAAGATTCTACAAATATACGCGTAGCGCCTTACAATTGGTCCTATGAAGATCAAACAAATCATTTTAATCTAGCAGGTCTCGATCCGAAAATGAATAACTGGAATTGCATCGATGATTTCAATTGGCTATCCAATGAGAAACATTCGCCGAATTGGAGTATTCTCGAGCCAGAATTGCGCGTCAAGAATTGGGATTAAGTATAGCCGAGAACTCTTAACACCGGGAAATATAAAATTCTGTTATTGAAAAAAAGATTCTTTTTTAAGATAGACATTATGTTCGTTATGTAAATTATTTATGTGCGTTCTTCGCTTTTTCACAGAAATCGAACTATGTAAGTGTTTTATATACTTACGAAATATTTAATAAAATCGCTGTTTACGAATCCATGTACATGCAATATATTTTTGCAAATTCAAGCACGCCCTACAGAGAACAAATAATGAATAAAGAATTTGTTTCTTGAACGAAATGTAAATCGCAACACAAATTAAATAAATTTTTAAGTGTAAGTTTTTACAAGGAAATTGCGACGAAAATTCCTTTCAGTATTCGAATACCCTCGAGAATCATTACAGTTTTATTCTTTTGTTACTATATACAAACTGGTGTTTCTTTTTCTGTTTGAATTTTGCGAATCTTTGTCCACATCCGTTATCTGATAGATGAAGTAATCTTGAAATGAGACATGTTATCTGAAGCCGGTTCTATAAGCTTATATGGTCTAAGGTTTTAGCATGGAGCATTGTTATCTAGGATTGGTGTGCCCTATGGATTGCGATAACCAATGGGGAAACACTTACGTTTCACATGAGTCATAGATTCGTAGACCAATCAGGATTCGCCAGCTGGGATTCCGGGCTTTTCACAGAGTCCAACGTGTATAAAGCCAAGCGTGCGATAAACTGATGTAGTGGCACTTAGGAATTTGTTTGAAATTTGTGGGTGCATGAATTAAAAGGTCCGGTGCATTTACATTACGATCTCAAGGGAATATTGTCTGTGTGGTGTGTATATCATTTCGTTAGCGTGACACCATGTAAGTTGCATTTCTTCGTTATTCCTATTAACCTAATAAACACAGTAGACGTATGCATTCTTTTATTAATCAACGTTACTTTTATAATCGACTTGCAACAAGTATCTCGCATTAGACTCTTGTCTTCGTTTATATAAAATTCGTGTATAAATATGCATTTCTTTCAATATTTTCTGCTTACACCTTTTACAAACGAGTTTATTTTAAGTTGACTTCACCATTTTATATTTTCGAGTGAATCTTTAATGTTGCATTAGCTTATTGTTCGAACGTTATAATTATCATCAACTCGAACGGTACTACAGACTTTTTCAACGTTATGTAATAATATATTATACTAAAAGATTGTTTTTTGTTTAGAAGAGAAACACAAAATGAACAACTCACTGTTGCTGATGCTTTTCATCCTTGTTGGAGTGATCTGCACTATAACAGCTCTAAAAAATGATGAATGCGAAGGTGGATAATAATGAATCTTCTTTATTTTTTACTTTCGACAAAGTAACTTTCATTTTATTATCATTACAGTATGTATATCAACTGTGGACAAATTTGTTAACACTTTATCTGATGATGTCAAGAAGGATACTAACAAGATAGAAGCAGCGTTCAAAACATTTTGTAAAGGCACGAAATCTAAAGAAAACAGATTTGTAAGTTGTTATATAGATGATTTACAATGATTAATGAGATATGTACATGTCTATAATGATCTAAATATTGTCTTGTTATTCTAGTGCTATTATTTAGGAGGCTTAGAAGAATCTGCAACTGGTATCTTAGGTGAATTAAGTAAGCCTGTATCATGGTCGATGCCTGCAAGCAAAATATGTGAAAAGCTGAAAAAGAAAGATGCTCAAATATGTGACCTAAGATTCGGTACGTATACTGTAATTGTTTTTTCCATTGATAGCTTATTATTAGACAGTGGATCTTTATGCAAAATCTTCTACCTGAATTGCGACAAAATGGAGCAAAATAGAAACTTATTTTCTTTCTTTATCTGAAAACAGGTTCTTTATGTATTTTTTAGTTAAAAACAAATGTAAATTCCACAAATATAAATTACAACAAAGTTTGAGAGCTATAGCTAATAGAATTAGTAAACAAGATTGTTTAAAATAAGTAGCAGTCAAGGAACTGTTCTTTTTACAACAGTATTTTTAAGTTCCTCTAATGTTTTTATTGCTTGAAATTGCACCTATCCATTTTTGTCATAAGTGCATAAAATCCACTGTCTACTTGTTATCATTTAATTCTTGGATACGGTAATAATACCGTTAAATTTCAGAGAAACAAATCGACATCGACACAGTCGATCTGAACAAACTAAAGGTGCGTGATTTGAGAAAAATCTTGAGTGACTGGGACGAGACGTGCGACGGTTGTATAGAAAAGACAGATTTTATTAAACGAATTACAGAGCTGAAGCCGAAATATTCTTACAGTTCGAAAACGGAACTCTGAAAAGTGGTCAGTGATCTAGATAAATTATTACGTTAGTATGGCTAAGATTTTGGGTATTCTTTATTTTACAAAATGATTGATTGTACGAAAACACGTGTGATTGAACGTATATTGGTAAATTATCATTTTGTAAAAACCTCGTTCAATGAGATTTCGTGAAGGCGTAATTAAGATTTATCGAGGCCAGATCGACGCATTTATGTTTTGTCAGTAAGAGTAAAACAATGATTCTTTAATTTATATAAAGCAAATAATAACTTAGATTCTAAGAGATTAGGATACTGAGCAATGGAAAAAATTTTTGTGAGAACAGTTCGTTTCTTATTTAGTGTAGCCATGCTAATAAGTGTTGAAATATCATAAAGAAAAAGGTGCTCCGTTTTTATCGTACTTAATGTTAGACAAGTATAAGTGACACAAACTTTTCATACTATAACATTATTTTTATGGTTTTACCTTTCATTGCTCTTCCTCAAATATTCTGATACAGTGCGTTTATACATGTATGAATCCTATTTATACCAAAATGCAGTGTACTATATCAATAGATGTGTATATGTGATGAACTATTAATAATCCATTGTTATATATATTTGTATATCTTTACTTTTCTCTTTTCAATTCTACTTTAACATTCAGAAAATACGTTTAACTCTAAACGCATACCGTCAACAATTTAATGTTTTACATGGATAAGAAAGAAGTCTCAGTTCATCGATTAGTACATTATATGTAGATCATAAAAATTAAGAGTGTACGGAATGCTCAGTATTATGTATTTATTGTCTCGCGTTTACAAGAGCCAGTTCCATTTTGTTAAACAAAGTTGTGCGCGATAAGTGCGTCAGATATTCTAAGAATAACATGGACATTTTTTATTGATGAATGTATCTCTTGTACAGTATTACAATATTATTTGGTGAACATACATTTGTGGAGTGTAGAACGAAAAGTTATAAAAATCGAAGATCTGATAATTTTGACATTGAATAAAAAACTGTCACATAAAATTGTTATGTACAATGATTAGACTGCGGATGATTATGCAGTTTTCCACTTTTATAGACAAATTTTCAGAAAGTGGTATGAAATAAAATCCTATTTTATAACGCGAACAACTTTTGTAGATCCAAAACAAATAAAGATCTTACTAAATTCTATCGAATTTGATATCCTAGCATATTTTAAAGATATTTATAAGCTATAAATGCATAAAGATCCGCAGTCTAACAATGATTTACTCTAACTATTAGGGGTATGGCCTGCTAATTATATTGAAAAATTATTCCTCGTGAATTAATTGCAATTTGGAAAGTTGCTCCAACGACCGTCAACTCCACACGTAATTAATCCTTGCTTTCTACCATTGGGACAGACGTAGGTCAATTGATCTTGATATAAGTACGATCGACCGTGTACAGTAACGCCAGGTGGAAGTTTCGGTTTATTACACGATAGTTCTACGAGTATCGATTAATCAGAATAAAGTTGATCAGGTACTTAGTTGAATAGATTAGATACTTACTTGAACATTTACTGTATACTTTCGACCAATTTCCATTCGCAAGACATCTTGCATTCGGTTGGCCGTACATCAAATACCCAGGTATACACTGATACGTAATCATATTACCAAATGTAAAAGTTACCGTTTCAATACTGTCCTCTTTTAACACCGCATTTGTTAGTTTCGGTGGTTTCCCGCATATTACAGCTAGAACAGATAATTATCTTTTCTCGGAGATGTACTATAATTAAGTCTACTCTGTACGTTTTATTCTTACGCTTGCAAGAAGGAATTGTTGACCATGTACTGTTTGGAAAACAAACAATTTCTCCGTTGCCTTCAAGTATATAGCCGTGACGACATTTGAAAGCAATGGCACTGTTGACGGTTCTTGAATAATTATTATTGTTGCCAACAATGTATCCGTATTCTGGAACCTATTGGCAATTTCAATTTTAATTTATCTAATGTCTGGACTGCGGATATTTATGCATTTTTGGATTATAAAAATGGTCAGAAAATGCTGGAGTATTAAGTTCGAAACAAAAATTTAAAAAAAAATTAATTTTCACTCTTAATTGCACTCGAGTGCAAAGAGTTATAATTTCTCTACAAAATTTTAGAATTGCACAAACATCCACAATCCCTTAATATCCATATTATTTATAAAAATAATCGTATGCAACACTTACCGAAATTAAAGGGCAAATCGTTTCTTGACAAATACCATCTAATCCGTTGTCAAATAAATTTTCAACGATGTTACTATTCAGTTTCAAATAATCGATCTGCCACGTGCCATCTTCATTACAAAACCATGTTAAATTAGAAGCATGTATATTAACATTTCCGTTGGTTATTCTCATATCATTGTTACTTCTACAAGTCAGAATTATTTGGTCCTTGTAAGTATGTCCTTTCACAAAGTATTCGAAATTTTTGTAGGATCCATTTAAATATTTCGTATCATTCAGTTCTCTAATATTGTTCCTCCAGATATGATCATTATCGTCTATTTCTCTGTCAAGATATTTAAAAAGTGGACAATCTAAGATAGGACAGTCGTTAGGTTTACAAGATGGTGACGGTGACCATTCTTCATTGCTCAGGCATGTCCTGATGCCGTCCCCAATTAATTTGTATCCTGTACTACATTTTATTAAAACCTGTGAGCCAACAATCAACTGATTTTCCAAATCATTATTCTTCTTTAATGTTTCTTCCTCCTTCGTAGTGTTTGCTACGTCATTGAAAAGCTCGATGGTACCATTTTGCGTTTTTAAAAATAGTTTACCATTCTCTATGGTACTAGGCCAGGGACAGTTAAGTGGCACACAGTCAGGAACGAACCCACTCCAAGTACCATTTTCCGTACATCGAAGTCTAAACTCGGTTAATAAATTATGGTTTCCCTGGAATTTGTACCCTGGATGGCAAGAGTACCCAACAACGTCATCGAAATAATAATTCCTTTGAACGGTTTTATTGATCGTCTCTGGGGCCAAGCTAGAAGTCTCGTGCAGATTGTTGGAGTTAGGAAAAATTATGTAACCGCGATCGATCCTGTAAAGAACCATTGTCTAGAATATACAGTGCTCCCTTTAATATTCGGACAACATTAAAATTTATTATCATGTAGTAAACTAATTGCTCTAACTTCTCAAAAAAGTTCGAACCGTATGGGCCAATATTAAAGAAGTTATCGTCTCTTTAAGAGTGTCCAAATATTAGTGTTAATATATATTAACAGTAATAATATTACTGTTAACTCTTATAACTTACTCCTTGGGTGGTGAGCATCCATAAATTTCACATGTTGGTCTCTCGTGATCCCATAAACCCGAATCTAAGCACGTCAGAAACTTCTCTCCTACCAAATGGAACCCTGTATCGCACTTAAACTCCAGCTGTTGACCTACCTGGAATCAAATGTCATCAGAAGTCTGCAATTTAATTTGATCAATAGAATTTCCGCATACCTGGAGGATCGATAGATCGTCTCTTTCGTACTCCTCTCTCACGTACTCGATGTCGCCGTGTTCTGGAGCCAGTAGATTCTTACACGTTCTTCCTAATGGCAAAATTAATGCGTAACGCAATTAAATAATAGATCATTCTACCGAATTCTTTTCCTATATTCATTTTGTGAATGCTCACCTATGCAAACAGGAAGAACACCACTCCATTTCCCATCAGCGTTACATATTCTATGGGGATATCCCAGAAGCTGATATCCACTCAAACAAGAATAATGTATTTCATCCCCGAAGAAATACGATTTACCCTGTATACGACCTCGAGGAAAATATCCCGGAAAGCCACACTTTTTTCCTGAAATCAAAGCGAAATGAATTTTCTCCGAGGAATAATCATATCTCTATAATACTAGAAAATTTAAAGGATCAATATTTTCTTCCCCCACTAGGAATACATTATTTTCCTGTATTGATATTCAATCTTACTAGCGCAAACAGGGGTGTAGTAGCCCTCCCAATGTCCTTGTTTCAGACACCTAACTCGCAGCGATCGATGTTCCTTTCCTCGAAATCGCACCACGTAACCAGGATCGCATTGGTAAATAATTTCCGACGAGTCTTCACTGATTTTCATGTTCCCTTTAAACGGCACGACTGGTAAGGGACATCCGCGGCAGAAAGGGCTGCTCAGTATCTAAAAATACAAACACGTACTTCATTCAGAATTTTTTTCATCCTAACTTATAATCGTTTGATTGAGCAATAGAATATAATAATTACCGCAATATCACCGTGAACGTGTGCCTGCACCTGCGGCCACGCAATTATATTACCGTAATACTTTTCACAGGTGTTGAACAAACGGTTTACGTCTGACGACGATAAAATTCTATCCCAAATATCCAGCAGAGTTACTTTCCCCAGGAAGGATTCCGATTCAGAGAAACCACCACCGACGCGATCTTGCTCTTGTCCGATCACAAGAGTACCATTGCCTTGTTATAAAATGAGAATTAAGTAGTGTCTACATCTTTGTTGCTATCAAATATGTTACTACCTTGAATGACAGTCTTTTTCGCGAAACGAGATCCATTGTCTCGTAAAAATCCATCGATGAATACATTCCAGGTGCCATTTTCGCCTTCCCAGGTAATGCAAACGAAATGCCAGTGGCCATCGTTCACCTTAATGTCAGTTACTACCTTTTGCCCGTTGATGTATATAACGAGTCTACAATATAACAATATTATTTTCCTTCTAGAATATCTCACACTGTATATCGTAAACTATCGGACTTCTTTTCACAATAAATTCCTACCCGTTATAATCGGTTAACGTGAACGTGTTGTCGTAATACCGCGTTGCGTACGACAGCACAGTTCCATAATTAAATGTGTCCTTCGATTGCAACCACAAGCATGTCGTTAACTAAAATTTAACGTTAGATTTATTCGTTTCACTGTCGAGTCGTTTAATTGATTTGTTACCTCGGCTATATCAACCGCGGGTCCGTTCATTCTAACGTAGTCAGTCGTTCCTGATTTAGTAAAGTGCACAACGTAATCGGATGACAGTTCTATAAAGGAAGAGGAAACACGCTTAATTAAAAAATTCTCTATTTAACTCGGCTAAATGGAACGAAAGAATATATTCGTCAAGACTATACTTTCCAGTCTCGCAATTGCGTCCTGTGAACGGCATAGAACACGTGCACGTGTAATTGGAAATTCCGTTCAAACATTTTCCATTATTCCGACACGGAAGGCTGGCGCAGTGATCCACTCTTGTCGCGCAATTTTCTCCGGTGTAGCCGTCGTTGCATTCGCATCTGACAATGCAGCATTATTTATTAAGTTCATCTAGTTGATAGCCGTTTGATCGACGATTTTTTTTTATGCACACCTGTAGCTCGATCGAGTCGCGTTTTCCTCTTCGAGATTCACGCAATACGAATTACCTTGGCAAGGCAACCAGTCGCAAGGTAATAAGTTGCAATGACGCCCGAGGAAACCAGCCTTGCAGATGCACTGCCAGGTTGCATTGACAGTGCGACAGGTAGATCCTTCCATGCACGGCAGAGGATCGCAGTGATCCACGGAAATCTCGCAAAATTCTCCTGAAAATTAGCAAGTCTCGTTAACCAAATAAAGATTTAGTTCTTATGCAAATCATTTTAATTTGTTGAAAACATATCGTCTCCATATTCTTACATTTCAAAACGTTTTTACTGTTTTAAGTTTCACCGGCTCGTTTTTGTCGTAAAAACATAAAATATGTTATCTACTGATATATTAAATATCTGTATCATTCACCGACTCACCTTCAAAACCATCCTTGCACTCGCAACTATAATCGCTCTCCGTGCTAACGCAAGTGCCATTGTTTTGGCAGAGGTTTAGAGCACATTCATCGACGCGAAGCTAAAAATATCAATATTGTTTATTACCCAAAATTTCCGGGTACCCGCCCATCCCTATTGTTCATCACTATCGTTGAACTATTATCTCCGTGAACGCTTCACTTACTTCGCAGTTGGGACCCGAATATCCAACTTCGCATGCACAACTATAGTTCACTTCGCTGTTTGTGAAATTGTTAACGTTACAAGCTGCCCCGTGCAAACATGGCGAGGACTCGCACGGATTTCGGAAAGTTTCGCATTTTGATCCTGGAAAGATTTCGTTCAGTACGAGATTAACATGGACATTTTATATTATTTACACATCCAGACGAAAAGATAGCACGCGTGTGTGTGGTGTTAACGTATTGTACGCTTACCCACGTAATAATCGAGGCACTCGCAACTGAAGCTGTCGTCTTCTTGCACGCACTGTGCGCCGTTCAAGCATGATTCGGATTGGCAGGTGTTTGCGTCTATCTTAAACAATGATAAACAATCATTCTCATCCTTGGAACCACGGTTCTCTGTAGTAGTATTGGCTGGACAAGATAAACAATGGTTCTGCCCATATTCCGGTTGATAAAACCCAATGTCACATTGCAGACATGGTTCAAGAGCTAAGCGGACACCGTGATACCGTTTTCTTCGAGAGAAATATCCTGGCCGACATAGAGCTGCACAAGAACGAAGCAATAAAATAATTGGAATGTTCCCAAAGACTGCATATAGTCATTCCGGACTTACGTATGCAATCTCGCAGAGATCGAGAATGCATTCTTCTTGTAGATGTGTGCTCAGGACATCGTTTGCATCTTACCGAGCCAGCACTGTCCTCGTATTCTCCGAAAGGACATGGTCGACATCGATGAATCAATGATTCGAAGAAAGTCCCCAATGGACACTTCACTAAATTTATAATAATTAATGAGACAGTGATACATTGAAGATACGAAATATTTCTGGACTCATTTACCACAAGAGTGCTTTTTAAGGACACTTCCTGGCTCGCAAAGCTCTTCGAAATTTCGAAAAACGAGATGCAGATTCAACGCTAGTTCCGCGACCTGTCTGTTCGTTTTCTCATCCAACAAATTCAGTTTTCCAAACTGCGACATCGACTCCATCTTCTGTCTCAACTTTCGTATTCCTTCTTTCGGGTTGTCGACATTTTCTTCGACTATTTTCCCTACGAGAGAAGGATATTTTCTTCCGAGAATGTTTCGTTTATATTTAAATAAACTCACCTAGAATTTTGAATTTGATTTCGATCTTCTCTTTCTTCTTCTTCGGCCTCGATTTGTTCTTGCTAGCACCGTCGTCCGTTTTAGCATCTCTTCTCGTTCGGTTATCCAGACTGTTTCTAGATTGTTCGTTTAAAAAAGATTCGAAAATATTCGTATTCAAGTTTCTTCTTTTTCGTAACGAGTTCGCAGAGATGTCTTCCGCTGATTCAGCATCCACTTTGCACTCGGGATCGAAGGTAATCAGGTTGCATTCGACGTCGTTGCCACAAATGTCGAGCAACGTCGATCTCAGATCGGCCGTGATGTGTTCGCTCAGCTGGTAAAAATGATTAAACATTTCGAATTGAATTGAAAAATTGATAGGAATAAAGAAACGGTACTTACCTCGCGCAGGGTCGTTTGATTGTCGCACGTCACAGATGCGTTTCCTTCGAATTGAATGCTTCCTTCTTGGGACACAGTTTTCGGCGCAGCTGATTCTGTGCGCAAATAAAATTGTTATTTTGTTATCGTTACTTTGTAGACATTTCTTCCGCACCTGCACAATCCGAAATGTAATTCTCCTCGGTCCAATTCGCGTTGGTCGTATTGCATTTTAGTAACAATACATCGTCGACTGCACGAAGATTCGGGACCACGTCCGCAAACTGGAATCCATCGTCGCAAACCACAGCGCACTCGTTCGTCTTATTCTCCGACATCGAACAGTTCGAATGTCCATGCAACACTTCCGGAATTTCCTGGCATACATCTGAAAATCATGGTCACCAAATGATATACAGGTAAATCCTATACTATAAAGTTCAATTGATGCGTAAACTAAAATTTTTTAAAATTGTAACATGTTGCGTTCTTTCTTGCATAAAAGATTTACATTTAGACAGCGGATTTTCTGCATTTATACCAGAAATTAGTAGGTATAATTTAGTACTGTTATTTTAGTTTCTCAACCTATTGAACATATTAATAGAAAATGTTTATTTTAAATAGATATATAAAATTTAATAAATAATTCTCAATTTCATCTACTCTGCAGTCTAATGATAATGTTTCAAACAAATGTTGATTAGAATCGAAGGTGCGGTTACCTTTTATAGTGACGTTCAACGCACAAGTTGCGACGTTATCATACTTATCGATCGCGTTGTACACGACTCTTGTAAATCCGATCGGAAACGAGCTTTCTCCAGGACGATGATTCTGTTCCACTCGTACGGGTGCTTTTGAGTTATCGTAAAACCCGGGTTCATCCCAAGTTACGTTGCTTATCCCGATCCCGTTGTCAGTGAAAAATATCGGGGGATCTATACAGTTCTCGACCATTGGCGGTTCGGTATCTGGAACAATTAACTGAATTAGAGATCTCCGAGATTTTCCGTAAACGGCAAATATGAAAATAAACATCAAAATCATACCGAGAATTTTCACTTTGAATTTACATCTAGCTTTATTCCCAGTTGAATCTTGGGCCATGTAAACTATAGTGCGCGAGCCGATTTTTGCTTTCCAGGGAATTGTGACGTACGGTTTGCTCCAAACCGATGGTGATTCATCCACGTTATCGGTAACTATAGGATTTGTCCAATTCACGTATGCGTAATTCTTTCCTGGCAAACTTTCTACGGTGATGTCCGGTGGACACGTTATGGTTGGCGGTACTTTATCTGAGGGAGAAACATTTCGGAAATGATCGAGAAAAATCAGAAGAATCACTGTAATAAATTGTCAATCTTTGTTGCTCTTGAGCGATTCGTATTAGCGATTAATATTTGTAATTCTGTAACAACCTATGCAGCGATTAACGCTTCGTCGTTGCGTCCATATTCCGGAACGTCCTCCGCACATTCTTGCACGCGGACCCTCGAGAGCGAAACCTTTTTTGCACGTGATCGTGCAATTCGTTGTGAACGGTACCTTCTCTGGACCGGTACAGATTTCGGGCGAAATCTTCCCGTATGGTATTCGCTTCAGAGGCTCGCACTTTATCGCTACAAATTCAACCAATCAATTCGACATTTCAGACAAATTCAACCTTAAAGGTTTTTTTTACTCCAAATTCATCCTTTTGCAAATCAAATTCAACGTTTTGAAAATCAAATTCAACATTTTACAGGTTTTGCTCTACAAATTCCCCCTTTTACAAATCAATTTTAACCTTTTATAGGCTTTGCACTCGAATTTTACTCTTTTACAAATCAATTTCAACCCTTCACAGGTTTTGCACTCGAATTTAATTCTTTTGCAAATCAATTTCAACCCTTCACAAGTTTTGCACTCGAATTTAATACTTTTGAAAATTAATTTCAACCTTCTCCAGGGTTTTCACTCCAATTTCACCCTTTTGCAAATCAATTTCACCCTTGTACCCAGGAGAATACTGTCACGACTTTTCTACTTACCTTTGCACGTTGCCTTTAGCCCATCCCACTGCGACAACGGCAAGCAATTGCGAATCTTGCTTCCGCGAAGCTGAAATCCATTGTCGCATCGGAATTGACAACGAGTGTCGATCGGGAACGCCGTATTATCCTCCGTGATTAAGCGTTGATCTTCTTCGTTCTGACATCGCACCCGACCGTGCGAGGGGGCTCGAAGTGCCGGGCATGTCTTCACTGTTGCAAATAAACAGCAATTTCAACAAGTTCGAAATAAATTTTATCAGACATCTCGAACTACTCCGAAATACTTACATAAACATTTCGGCTCGTTGCCAGACCAATTACCACCTTTTCCACAAAGTCGAATACTATCTCCTGTTAGGTAGAAACCGATCCTGCATCTTATCCCACAAGCCGCGTGAACCACGTTGTTACACGCGCTCGCTTTTACCAGATATCCATTCTCTGGTATCCTCAATTTAGGACATGTTATAACTGTAAAAATCACGTACGAATCGTTAAAGAACTGTGAGATTTAGGCCCTCCGTCCACCAAAAAACCAGTTAAAAACATAAGGTAAAAACTAGGTAAAAACTAGGGACCAAATAGGAAATCAATAGTTGTAATTTATTCTGTATCATAAATATCAAAATCGGAATAGTCACTGCTTTATATCGATTGAAAACTCTTTTCATACTATGTCAAAATGTCCAAATAAATCATTTTTTGAAAAAAAATTCAGTAGGAATGTTCCCGTCCCGACCGCAGCGATGATTTATTATACTTGTTCGTAAACCGTATAAACCATAGTGCTAAGTATGGGCTTATCAACAAAGACGGCCGAAAACTTTAACGGTCGTGACCGAGGTTTGCCGGTCGGCGGGAAAGGCCGCAACGACATAATAAAAGCAACAAAAAAAGGGCATGATCGAGATTTGCCGATCGGCGCGAGTTTTTGCCGCGTCGGCTGGTAAGGGACTGTGTCCTCTGCCGGGTCCCATTGTTTTTGAACGATCGAGTTTTGCCGATCGGTGCGAGGATTATCGCACCCGAGACGGGCAACTTGGTCCCATGGTTCAGTTATGTTTGAACGCTCTCGGTGGTCGGTGCGTGGAGTAGTGGATCGTTATCGAGTAAAATCAAGTGTGAACGTAGAACGTGGCTTTAATCTCCTACCAATTTCCGCGTGTGAACAAGGAAATTAATTACAAGCGAATCTGTAAGTAAAAATTGGAAGATGAAATAGTTATGAACAAAAGACATTTGTAAGAAATAATCTTTTTAGAAAATGATGGCTAAGGGTTGGCTAATTATAATTCATCTTCAATAATTTTGTAATACTTAAAATGAAACCATTAAGTTTTATTGGTTTTCTTAATCTTTAGAAGAGGATTAAAAAACAAACACCTCAAAACATTTTGGAGGTTTGATTGCGTTGTGTTAGTAAGGTGTATATTTTGATATCGTGTAAATTTTAATTGATTAAACAATTATTATCTTCTGCAATCAATATTTCTCCGTACGAGGGGTCCATCTAGAATTTCCTTCTGTTTCAAATATAATTCTATAGAATTAGCACGTCCTAATCGTCACTCAACATTCTCGTAATTATACGAAAGTACGTTTCGTGAATAAAAGAAGTACGTGTACGCGTATCTGACACGACGCATCGTGGACAGAGAACCTTATTATTGATCATATTCGTAGCATGTTATTATAATTTTTCTCGTGTGAAGTAGATGCAGCGATAAATAATTAATCTCGCACACATTGTTTCTGGCGAATCGATCGGAATAGTTTCTTTCTAATACGGAGAAGTTATCAGCGTTTTCGAGATAGTACTATTTGAAACTTCACTGCGAACGAGTCGAAATTATTCGGATCGATTTTCTGACATTATTTCCATCATCCTGTGGTATTTTTATTAAACGATGGATCCGCGATCGAGCAAGCCTCACGACTTCGTGGCGAATACGAGAAACTTGACCGAAGCGATAGTCAAGGAAAGACTGTTGCAATTGAAATGGATGGAAACGTACGAATGGTTGTTGGACGAGCATGGGTACGATAAATAAAATCACAAATATAGATTTTGTACTCGAGGTTCATCCTTGTGTAAATTAAGTGAATTTGGAGTGCAAAACCTGTATATACGAACCATTTTATAAGAACTCTGAACAATTATAATTAACCGATGATCGAATATGTATTCAGAAAGTTGGAGAAGGAAATGGCGAAGCTTTGCGAGGAAAAACACACGGTTATCGAGACCGAAACATTCGTGCGGGAGGAAGGGAAAACGTGTCTGCCGTTTCCGGTGACCACGAGCGCGGAGGTGAGAATTAAACTGTGCGATTGAAAACTCGAATCTTAATATAAGAATGAAACAATTAACTTCGCAGTATGGTTGGCTCGCATCGAAGCCAAAATTCCGTCTCGAAAAGTATGGATCGTACAGGCCAGAATATCCTGATCCTCTTAGAGACATAGTATATTTGAGTGGGAACATACCTATACTCGCGGCTGGCAAAGGACGTATTTGGTAGTGAACGAGTAATAACATTGTACAACAACTAAATCGAACGTTAAAATGAGAAATTAATTTTTTAATAAATCACCTTCGCATTTGTTTCCGTCGGTTATGAATTCTGACGCGCAAACGCAATCTTCCACCGAGGTTGCGGGCACTTTAATAGTTACGTGATTCACGTCTGGACAAGATATGCACGTGGAAGTTGAATCACCGGAAACCTCTTCGGAGGCGTACGTGCCGTTTGGACAGGCTGGAGAAATCAAAGTTAGTTAAATAACAATTAGTTAACTCTTATCCGTCTCTCATTTCACGAACTGAATCTGCGCCTCGATGTCAATTGGTACAATCCCTGGCACAATGTTTCCGATCGGAGCCATCGATACCGATTTTAGAGAAAACATTCACAATTTAGAAATATAAAATATTACTTTATGCAGTTAAAACTGATGGAAAATGAAAAGTTATACGTTATAATGGATGCTTATGTTATTTTGTTGTTCTTCATTCTTCAATAAGCCCCTTTTCATTTCCCATTAGTGTTTAACTCCATAAAGTAATATTTTATCAATGGCTCCGATCGGAAACATTGTGCCAGGGGTTGTAAAAGATCGTTGAAATAACAAGGTGAACAATTATTTTTTGATGCTTTGTTACTGAAGTTGTACAAATAACAAAACAGTATAACTTATTTAGACGAAACTGTGTGAAATTGGCACGAAGGACGGATGAGCGTTTAACATTCGAGTTGAAATCGAATTGTAGTCTATTTTGTAGATCATGATCTATTGGGGGTTGGCAAGAAAGTAATTTCGGTGTTTTAAGATGAAACAGAGAAAGAATTAATAAGAAAATATTTTATAGATTAAAGTTCATCGATTGAATAAAGTAATTCGGTTTTATTTCACCTTCGAATATCGAAATTACTTTCTTGCCA